>JAGMUU010000005.1:0-1410930 GCA_020744375.1 Dactylonectria estremocensis
TCTTTATAACTTCTTTTAGCCTTTTTTACCTTATTAAAGTAATACTTTAATAATTATTATCTTCTTTTAAATATTTATTTATACATATATAATATTTTAATTTACTATTAAAAGTTTAATTTCCTTCATTTACTTAGTATTTATTTTTATATTAATTTATTATTTATTTTACTTATATATTAAAAACTATTATTAAACTTTATTATTTTCCTCTTATTATAAAGTGGTTTCTATATTAAACTTATTCTTTTTTAAAGTAAGCTATTACTTTATTAAGTTAAAAGTAAAATATTTAAAATTAAATTATTTATTAAGAATTCTAAAGTTCTCTTTATTATATAATTTAATTAAGATATATATTATATTATTTCTTTCAATTTTTATAATAACTTATTCTTTATATTTTAAATATAAAGTAATTACTTAATATTTAATAAATTGCTAATCTACCTTCTACTTTATAAACTATTTAAAGTATATTTATAGTTTTAATAGAGGTTTATTAACTTTTAATTTATAAATATATATCTCACTATTAAAACCACTATTTAAACTATTATTTCAGCATTTCTATATTTCTATAGCAGTTATATATTTACTTTATCTAAATATGGCAAATAAATAAATCTTATTAATTCAGTTATCTTCCTACTAACTTATGCCTTTCTAATACCTAATCCCTTTATTAAACCCTCTATCTAGCTAAATTCCTTTAGCTTTTAATATATCAGTCCCTCAGCTATTAGTTAATAAGCACTATATCAGTTATTAGTTATATAACCTATGCCATTTAGTTTATATTATTAATAAATTATTAGTCTATAAGGGTTATCTCCTTCCTTTATATTCTTTAAACTAAGGCCTTTAGGCAGACCCATTTTACTATCATCTATTGGGATATTACAGTATTACGTAGAAGTATCCTATCTTATAGCAGAATATAGTAGCTAAAGACTATTAATTTAATAAAGGTCTCGTTATTAGGTTAGTTAATCTTAGCGATAGATATATCTCTAAGGCTACATTCTTTAGCTGCAATTTACAGCTTGAGGATAAAGCTATAATCTAGTTTAATAAAGCTATTACTATGCTATAGGCTGGTGCATAAGATCTTTATATAAGCTATGTTATTTAATTAATTAAAGGGTTGTTAGTTAAGTAGTTATTAATTATAGTGTTATTATATAAGTTATAGGTTAAAATGTAGAGAGGTGACTTAGAATATATAGAGGTTATCTGCGCTAGCTTTTATTTTATAGGTATTTTGCCTTTTTACTAATATCTAGCTTTTCTATAATCTAGCTTTTCTAGCTAATTGAGGTATCTTAAGGGGTTATAGTTAAGGTAGTAAAGCTTACAGCCTGATATAGTAGAAACCTTAGTATTTTGAGTTTTATAAGCTTTAGTATTGGGTCTATTATGTTATTATATTTATTATTGAATTTTTCCTTTTTATTTAACTTCTAGTTCCTCCGCTAGATATATATACTTAAGGTAAATAAACTTTATATAAATATATATTTAAATTTTTAATTTTAAGCCTTTTATTACTTAGAGGTTTCATTCTTTATATATTCTATCTATAAATAATATAATCTCTTTTTAATGTCTTTAAATTCCTTTATTTTAATTAATAAATAGTTATAATATTTAAAATCTTTAATTTATTATATTTTTAATTTATTATAAAAGCTATTATAGCTACTTCTAGTTATATTAATAGATTTAGTTATAAGCTAGAGTTTATCTTTATTAGGTTTTATTAAATTAAAGTTATAAATTAAGATAGATTTAAAGAGTTTCTTTTTCTTTCTTTTATTAAGATATTTTTACATTATATAATTTAGTTTTCTATAGCTACATTATTTAAAATTTCTTTATTTTATTATTAATATACTTATATACCGCCTAGTTCTATAAATTTAATATATATTTTATAGGAGGTATTTTCTTTATAACTAGCTTTTTCATTATTTTATTAAACTTGAAAATAATATAAGTTATATAATATTTCTTATCTTCTTTATTAAATTACAGCTTTCTCTTTATATCTTTTATATTATTATTTATTAATTTTAATAACTATAATAAAATATTTTATAAAGATATTTAATTAATTAACTTTATAAAGCTTATCTTTAAATTTATTTTTAAGTCTTAAATAAAATATTTCTATAAGTACTTTATTATTTTATTTTAATGTAAATTTAACTTATTTAAATATAACATAATATAGATAGTAGTAAAGTATATTTATTTAATTATATAGATCTTAATAACTATCTACCTTTCTTTATTAATTATATTAAAAGTATCTTTAAGTATTTTTTTAAAGTTATTTTAATTTACAAAGATGTTAATAATATCTTAGTTTTAATTAGCTCTATTACAATTAAGGAAGTTCTTTATAATAGATTTAAACTAAATTTTAATACTGTCTTTTAAAAGCTTATTTATAAATTATATAACGTACATGATAAGCGAGTGTCCTAAACAAGCGAGTGTCCCACCTATACTATACAGCTAAAAGTACACATTTTAGATTTTCTAAAACGGGCTATTTAATTAGTAAATTTCTAAAGAATTAATTTCAAGCTTTTAAGAAAAAAGTTGATAATATAGTATTTTCTTTATATTTCTAACTAATTTATTAAGCTAGTTATAAATAAAAATAGTTAAAAAAACAGTGCGAATTTTATACTGCTAGCGCTATAGGTATATATAGCTTAAGAAAGTTCATAAGAATAATATATGTTATAATTAAGCTATATTTAAAACTATAGCTATTTTAGGGTTAGTTTGAGCTTTTAAGAATTATTTTAAAATCGCAATTTAAGGTGAAAATCTGAGTGAGACACTCGCTTGTCTGGGACACTCGCTTATCATGTACGTTATATAATTTAACTAATATAAAATATTTTAAGAAAAATTTAAAATATCCCTTCATTTTAATAATACATAAAATGATATTATATAATATATTATTAAATAATTTAAATATTAATAATCTAATAGTTTCTTCTAAGTCTTTTTCTTAAGTTATATTAATAGCTAGTAAATCAAGTGTATATAAAAGTATTAAATAAATATATTTATATATTAAAATGATAGATGAAGCTTATAGTAGTAAGTTTTAGAATTATAGGTAAGTTCAAGTAGCTGATATATGAGCTTAAGTGGCTTATAGGTGAGTTTTCCTAGTGTGGCGTAAGTTATATAGGCTGGCCCTGATTGGGGGGAATTTGTAGGGTGCATGTGATGCCAGGCATCTACGTTGCATGGGTCGTGATATGTAAGGTGGCAAGCCGAGGTGTTTGCCTTAGGGCACTTAAAGGGATAATATATACATATATTCGAAGTCATCAAGTGGTTATATAAGCTATCTAACATATCGGAACTTGTTCCTCTAGCAGCTCTAGCCTGTGTTTAGCTAAGATGAGATAAAGATGAGTCTAATGAAGTCTTTTCCACTTGGCGACCTTTTATTAGCTTGGCTAGTCCGTCACACGGGCACTTGCGGCGCGGTTATGTACCTTGTGTTGTCTCGATGCAACACTGGGACAATTTTTTTTAGTTCTGGGCCAGACAGGGAGAGAGTCAGTCAAGCCCTTTAGTAATGCTCTACAAAGGCCGCCGGCTATCAGCAGGGATCGGCAACAAATACGGAAATGCTGCTTCGTGCTTTTTTTAGGCGGGGGCGACGCGCTTATCTCCGAATTTATGACTAAGGCTGCCGCCGGCGATTAAATCCTATTTTATCACAATCTTATCGCCCGGTAGGTTCACCGGCAAGGCCCCAGAACTGTTTTTTCAATGGTTTCGGGCCCTGATTTAGCGACCGTGGACTACAATAGTTGGTCTATTACCCCTCTCTGTGACTAGTTGTCAATCCTTGTGCCTGGCTTATCTCGACGACGCTGCCGATGGGTTCATTGACTGCCATGCATACGTACGATGCATGCTTCCCAAACCAGAATGGGGAGCATTCGGCGACATTTCGGGGATCTGGGGCAGCTTAAACAGATATCCACTGCGTGTATAAGTGTCCAAAACCTCCCACATGGAACTAGAGAAGAGATTTTACAGACCGGAGCAGAACATCAATACCGGTTTATGCTTCTAACGTCGCCATGAATAAAGAAAGTGAACGCACCTCAGTAGAGGCCGGAGATAAGGCTCCGTCGCGGTTCTCAGACGTCGACGACACAGCACCGGAGAAGGGAGAAGTCACCAACATTTCTGCTTCTCAGAGCATTGATCCGGTAATGGAGCGACGAATTGTCTGGAAATTCGACCTCCGGATTCTGCCCTTGCTGGCCGTCATGTATTTGTTCAACAGTCTCGACAAAAGCAACATGGGAAACGCGAAGACGGCGGGCCTAGTCGACGACCTAGGACTTGTCGGCAACCAGTACAACATCTTGCTCTCGGTAAGACGGACTACATCGGCGCAAATCGGATTGCATACTGACTTGAAGTGAAAGGTGTTCTTCATTCCTTATGTTTTGGCCGCGCCTTTCCTGGGACTTCTTGGTAAGAAGTTTGGACCTTCTCGAATTCTGCCCTGCATGATGATGGTCTTCGGGTCGATGACTCTGCTCACCGTGGCTGCTCACAACTTTTCTGGGTTGTTTGCTCTTCGTTGGTTCTTGGGAATGTCGGAGAGTGCTTTCTTCCCTTTGGTTATCTATTACCAGGTGTGTGCTACCATCCGTTGTCAGCTTGGGAACAATCGGAAATTGACTGATGGCGAAGACAACTTTTTATCGACGAGGTGAGCTGGCCAGGAGACTTGCTATCTTCTATGCGGGATCTGGTATCGCGAGCGCCTTCTCGGGTCTCCTTGCATTCGGCACCTTCCAGATCGAGGGCGGCGCGTTGCCCGCCTGGAAGTACCTGTTCGTTGTTGAGGGTGAGTAGAAACGAAGCCACGATATTAGCCATCGCTGACAGAGTATTTCACTAGGTTCTGGAACTCTAATTGTGGCTGCTTTCGCATTCTGGTATTTGCCTTTCAACGGTGCTACCGCAGGTTTCCTCACGTCCGAAGAGAAAGAGCTCGCACACTATCGGCTACAGATGGACTCTTCCTCGGTTGTTGGCGAGGAGTTCAACTTGCGTGAAGCTGCTAAGATATTCAGGCATCCTACCTCCTGGGCAATTCTTCTCATCCAGGTCTGCCTCGGTGTTCCGCTTCAAGCTGTGCAGCTGTACCTGCCCGTAATTGTGAAGCGCCTCGGGTACAGCACCATCAAAACCAACCTTTATACCGTCGCACCCAACATTACCGGTGCCGTAATGCTTCTTGTCCTCGGCTTCCTGTCAGACTTTACACGACTGCGATCTCCTTTCGTGGCCTTGGGATTTGCCTTCACATTGACTGGCTTTATCATTTATGCTTGCGTCAACGTTGAGACCCAATTGCACGTCGCCTACTTCGCGTGCTTCATGATGACCTGGGGAACCTCTGCCCCTTCGGTTCTCCTGGATGTGTGGTACAACAACAACATTGCCAACGAGAACAGACGCATGATGCTCACGACGGTTGCTGTACCGGTCGCAAACGTTATGGGCCTAGTGTCGTAAGTCTATGCCACTCGTTCGTCTATAAGCGCTCCAACTTAACCATCGTGTGCAGGTCAAACATCTTCCAAGAGAAGGATGCGCCCAAGTATCTACCTGCTCTTATTACAACCGCCTCATTCGGTGCTACGGGTTGTGTTTGCACATTACTTCTGGGCTTGTGGATGATTCACGACAACAGAAGCCGAGATGCCAAAGAGGGTGTCAAGGTCAAAGCAAAAGATATCCCCACAGAGCTGCTTGCGTCGGGACCCGAGAGTCCCTCGTACAGATGGTATTTGTGAACCACTGGATCTACTACGGAAGATTCTATATCGTTGAGCGTACGGAATTGAAGATTGTCATTGTGATCATTGTGATAAAGTGCAACCACGGCGTGTGATGTTTCTTGTTGCTTTGTACCATCTTAAAGGTCTGTTGTGAATGTTGGACCATCAATTCTCCATTTCAGTGGTCATATAAGATAACTCGTTTATTTCCGGTTCTTTGAAGTTTCTTAGTCAGTTTTTCAACGTATGGCGACGTTTTCATATGACCACTTTCGTCGCTCACCAAGAAGGCTCACTACGCAAGATCCCTTCCACTTGCAAGCTCATGTATGCCACTCATTGAACAGCCGTAAAACCCTTTTCTTCCGGTTCGGATAAACGAACAGAATTTCCGTTGTAGTAAGTCTCTGCTGGTCGAAAGTTGAGTACCATAATTTAGGAAAATGGCCTATTTACTGGCGAAATACACATAGCTCGGTCAGATGCAGTCCATTTGATATACAAGAGCTTAGCAAAGCGTAACACCTCTGCTTTGTTGAGACCACCCGCGAGTTTGAAGAATATTTAACAATAATCACAGAAGTTAAACTCGTCATAAAAATGGTGGCCTTTTGCCACCGACTGACAGTCGACGTCGGGTCATGCGAGAATTTTGTAACTTAACACAAGCAGAGCCTCTTCATGAAAGTAATGTTAATGACCTCTTCCCATATTTGACTATAAATTGCTACAACTGACACTGCATTACGAATCGTGGTAGCTGGAATGTGGCAATAGAAATATTGAATCCGACGCCCTGTATCCTGTACTTTGCGTTTATTGCTCTTGTAGTCTCTCATCTAATATTTTCGTCTCTGGCACACAACATCTTCTTGTAACACACAGCATCTTCTTGTAACACCCATTATTTTGAGCACTTATTCAAATCCCGCTAAGTGGCCCTTGTAACTACTCTGACATTATAGCGCGGACAATAGTTTGCGCCTCTTTACAATCCTCGTCGTGAGACTTTGAGCCCATAACAAAGCATAGAGTGCGTCGAGTTTCCATAGTGAGCCTCAATCCAGTCTAACCCCTCCTGGGAGAACTTATCGTCTGCAGAGTGCTGTTCCGGGTCAAATACATCAGAATCCTCTTCATCTTCACCAGCCTCATCGTCATCGTTGAACACAATCGCTCTCAGTATCGCACGGCCTTCCTCACGGTCTTCATCTTTGTAAATACTCAACCCATGTGACTGAAGGAACTTGAACTCACTTCCATAGTGTTTCTTCAGCCATTCCACCTCACCAGGCGTTAGAGACTCAGCTGCTGTGGCTGCAACTTTTGACTGGCGAGAAGTCTGCAGGGCGGCAAATCGACGCCGCTCTTCATCGGGCCACAAGGCGCTGATGACATATTTCAATGCGAGTCAAATGGTGAAAGACCGACCCGTGGTCCGATGGGGGATCCGCTTAGCCGCACTTCCACAAACTTAACTCTGTCAGTGAAAGGTTTGAAGTAGGCCACGGGACGACCGTTCGAGTGTTTAGTAATCCTCCCGGAGCCGGGCGTCGTTGCTATTTCGTAGCCTTCATAAATAAGGGTCCCAATGATGTTGCAAAGGACGTCGGGGATGTGCAACACCTCCTCAAGGCGGATAGTGTCGTGGGAGTCCGGTCCAGTCTTGTTTGGCGCCTCTTTCGTGGGAGAATCACAGTTCCAACGCCAATAACCTTGAGTTTGTGGCCAAAATAATCCATGGTAAAGGATTCAAAGGGTGTCTAATCATCACCGAACCAATCGCGATCTTTCGCAACACTAGCTAAAGTGAGCAAAACGAAGACGTCGAAAGGGCTTGAAAGGGGGGAACCGCGTGTTGACTCCAGTCGCCCACGTCCATGCGGGTCACCGCAGGGAAGCCTGGTTTTCTCCCCGGGAAGTTGGCATGATACCAATAAACACTGCCGTAAGAGACTTGAGCGCATGTAGTAGAGAATATCAACTAGCATGAAGATGGTTGTTCTCGAAGGCCGTGACGCGACATCAAACTGGCAACGTGAAAGTCGGGAAGATGATTCTGCTAGAGTTGTCCGCGAAACCACGCTGCAATGCCATTAAAGTTTCATCCATGGCTCCAAGTCACATGCCCTGTTAATAAATATCGTAATACGGAGGTTTTTTGGGTGGATTATTTCAAAACCATTGCCAACTGCCGGCGAAATAATGCGCGTGAGGTTTGGGGTGATTGAAACTTGTCAGACCACAATTGCAGCTTACTCCAGACACGGGACCCTGGCATCCTCCTAGGTGCAATTCGTAGGTGGCCTTGGTTTGGCCTCCCCATTCCACCAAACCTAGTACTGAGAGCTGGTCCCGAAGCTAAATGCAAGGTTGCAAATTTGTCTGGATGATAAATGTCCCAACAGCTGAATTTGGCTCTGTTTAAATGTATTCCTCATCTGAAACCACTTCCGCCCTATTAATGACTCAAGAGCCTGGAAATGCCAATTTGCTCAATGCTGCCAAACGATGCCCGGTTGAGTTGAGCGATTTGTGAATGATGAACAACCGGAAGGACCGTCCTCTAGTCGTAGCTATATAATTCCTCGTTGCAGGTAATAGGATGGTGGAGGAGTTAGTGGTCATCAGAACCAGTAAACAAAACCCACTGACCAAAATCATGACGCAGAGTAATCGGCACGGGAGCGACTAAATTTCCTAAGAATATAAATATTCGAGGTTTTCATAGGGAAAGATTCTTTTTTCTAAATGTTAGCAAACGTAGTAAACCCGCAGAACTTTAGACGACTGAACAAATACAACAAACTTCATGTATTATTTGAGATTTCTACCCTATGCTAGTCCATTCGCCGTTTCGAGAGTATAGCTCAAGGACTACTCAGGTACGAAACGCATGTCAAGATACTTTGTCTGTATTTATTACTCGCTATCAAGTTCTGGAAGGTCTCCATTCTTCCGAGCCTCCGCCACAAGGTCATTGTAGATGGCCAGCTTCTCCTCATAGATTTTGACCAACTCGTCCGTCGACCTCTTGCCCGGCGTAGCATCATCACCCCCGAATGCCCTGACCGCTGCATAGTAGACATCAGCTAGCGCATTGCAGATAGATTTGAGCGTCACGGAGGAACACTGATAGTAAAGGCTGAGAGCAAATTGTGTTAGCTGGTGTACTCATGAACATAATATTTGACGACCCTTGGGGTTTTCTAAAATCGGAATCATGCAACACTGAAGGCGTTACTTCACCCCCAAGTACTCACTCCGTCTTGAAATTGTTATCAATCTTCAGCTTAGCGCTCACGGTGAACCGGGTTTGCGCTCGATAGTTGGTATATCCAAAGTCATGGCGGTTGCATGCAGGGACGAAAGGGAATCCCAGTGGGTTGTCGGGTGATGAGGTGCAGCCGTCAGATGTCCAATCCAAGGTGGATGGGTTCTTGGCATTGCGACGGGCTGTAAAAGCAGGCAACGTGATGCTGAATAGAAGTTCATCAGTGACTTCCTGAGCAGTTTGGCGTTCCATAAGACCAGTCTCGCTCTTCTTGGTAGGAAAAGCAGAGGTGCCCGAAAGGAGCAAGAAGAAAGGTGTAGAGAACTTCATTGTGTGACAGTTTAATTGTCTATTTTTGAGTTGGATAATGTAGTTCTGGAGGAATAGAAGACACATGCGTCTCTATGTATATACTTAATTTGATGTCGATCATCGCAGCACCATGTCTTTAAGCCTAGCCAAGTCGGGCAGCTCTGCCGTGCCGCTTCTTACGACCTACCGTAAGTAGAAATAATTCTTCGGAGAGGAGGCCACGGGATCACGCTCTACTTGGTTATTTGCTAGATACCCCGCAGACAGATATTCAGGTTCAACGCAGCCCATTATCGCAATGGCAATTAACTATTGGTGTATTCACAGCGCCCAGATATCCATGGCATGATTGCCGTATAGGGTGCTAGTCAAAGCGGGGAATGAAGGAACGCGCGCCCCATGATTTGAACATTTCCAGGCACGTGGGATCCGGCGCGGAGTCTTTCGACCGGCGCGGCCATATTGGGCTCATACTCCGCGCATACTAAGTATCTCAAGACCTGTATCATCCCAGTCGTCCACCACTAGGGGCTCGTCCTTAGCACCGTGCAGAGCAGACCATCTAAGAACCTCGGCAACACTTATGTCACCAACTAGCTGATAGGTTGCTTTTATAAGGAATCTAACAAACGGCGAACTCAAAATGCTTGCGACAGAAAGGAAGAGGTTGGTATGTTTGTTGAACTAGAGTTACGAAAGCTCCGGGTTTGACAACGAATACAGCGAAGCGCGGCGGAGCTTTCCTAGTTGGTCACCGATCTCCTCCGTGCCGACCTCCGCAACAACATACTAGGATGCATGCCCATTTTCACATGTCTGCGAATTTGATTGATGTATCTCAGAACTGACCAGCGCAGGACCGATTGGCCAGTTTAGAGTTTAGCTTGGGCTCGCCGTTTCCTCAACCAATACAGTTACCCGGTCAAGGGACCAATTCGACTAATTGAGATGTCGTACAATAGCTCTACTACCATAAAAAACTAGTTTCCTGAGCCTCAAAATCAAACCTGAGTACCTTCATGTTTAGAAAAGGTTCCATGTTATGTTTTCCTGATGAAAAGCGTGGCAGCCCTTAACGTTCATTTCCGATGAAAGACCTTAGACCTCGCCAGCTCGGCCAAGCTGTGAATTGGGCGCCAGGCGCCGCGGGAGGCACAAATGGTTGCTCAAGAAGACTACGAAAATGTAGTTCTACACTGATGACACGTGAGCCGTGTATCATACACATCACGTAAGTTACTTTTGTTAGGATGGGTTGAATGATTCGAAACTAACAGTAGCTATAGATAACTGGAATCGAGGATGACGATCAGTCCATTACAATGGGCCTAGGTTGGGATTCTTGTTCTCAATCAAACCCCCTCGCGCTCCCTCACCGCATTGCGGCTGATAGACCCTTGTGGGTAAAGCGGTTCTCTCTGTTGAAAGTACCGTCCTCTTCTATGAGTGGTATCTGACGCTTCAATCTGCATGCTAAGGCACGGATTTAATCTAGAGAAAACTGCGGCATCACTAGAAACTCCCAAATATGTCAAGTCAGGGAACTCTTTGATCTGAGACTGATTCCAACGTCCACGGAGTTCAGAAGAATTAGACCTCAGTGTCTGCAAAGGTCTTGGAGGTACTGTCGGATTTCTTAAGGGGTCAGGTCTGTTATCTTCAGATCGAGATATAACGGAGCGTGGGGCCTCCACTACCTGCAACTAGATTGCTGTAGCTAGAGCGAACATGATCAATATCATTGTTCCTGGAGGGTGTTCAATGCTCCACTCTGAACTGACCTCAAACGATGTCTGAAAAAAAAAATTAGTTAGAGACAGCATTTGAGAAATAAAATCTCAAAAAAGGATTTCGCAAAATGGTAATATAAATATACAAAGCAAAAGCAAGCTCAGTGTGGAAGAACATTTCATCTGTTTGTATCGTTTGGCTGTTTAGTAGTCGACTTGGTATTGGGTGTTGAAAGTCGGTTGAAAATGAAGGAACCACCCTCACAGGGCTTTTATGCTCACGGGCCTTTGAAATTTCCCAGGATCTGGCTGTTCTAGCTGGCTGATGAATTAAAATGACTTAGCTGAGGTAGAGAGGCGTCCACGAGGTATCAAAAATATTATACCCTTTTCAGTAATTATGTTCCTTGGCCTGGGTAGTGAGTTCCTACTGTCGCTTCTCTGGCAATTTCTTCATACTGTTCTACTTTAGTCCTCCTTCCAAGAGTGTGCTATCAAATTGGGACGCTTACGGCGTACTTACCAGCTATATATCCTTAAGCTAAACTATTACTCATGATGGAATAGCACTCGATGGGCATATAGAAAGAGAGGTACTAAGCAAACGTCCGGTTAATGATGCATTTGACTTGCACTTATTACGATGGTCTCTAGCTGATACATAATAGAAGGCATGGCTTAGATAACTATAGCAGCAATAATGAAACATGACTGTCTAAATACGGATGAGAAGGTTGCATGTGCTGCAGATTCTGAAACATGCTCAATGTAGTATCTCAAGCACATTATGGAACTGACAACTATCGTAAACTATTCATTGAAGTCGACCCCACTAACAGAATTATCAACGTCCGCTTCAAATTATTTTGGATTCTGGCTTTGGATCTCCGTCAGGTAAAGCAGCAGATAGGCTATGCAACTCACTCACAACAGTTATCGGTTTTGTCTGATGTTTTCATCTACTTTTTGTCCATGGATGTCGGGGACTCAATTGAAGCATCTTACTAAAACAACTGCTTGATGCATTTTGATTCTCTGGTCACACTTTGAGTTCCTCCCGCACTCAACTCACCCTTAAATTCCACGCGGATATTTTGATCGATCTCTTGCCGATGAACGCTGTTTTGAAATGGCAGTTGATGTGTCGCCGCACCTGTACTTTTTATCGTTTTTTTACTAGTTAATAGAAAAAGTGGTTGTTTAAGAAGTTGATTAGCTTTCAGTCGTTTTCATGCGTGTGACTCAAGGACTGTGAGACTCTGGACATCATATATTCGAATTGAGTGACGAAACACAGAAGCATTCGGTTACATTGTTACGAAAGACCTATCACCAAATGAAACAAAGGAGACTGTGCTGTTCGAAATTGCCGCTGGATATGATCCTAGACCAAGTCGATACGGGGGGGAATTGAGCCGTAGCCAGCTTTAAAGACAAGGAGATTCGTTTTCTGCATGGGACCCATGGCCAATTCGATCCATCATGATTGGCGTTGCCAACGCCCAATCAGGCCTTGAAAGACGTCTGGTTCCTGAAAAACAACGGCAAACGGAGGGCATGAGACGGGCCACTCGACACTTGGTACGTTGGGGGGGGGGCGGGGGGGGCGGAAGACTTGAGCCTCTGGTTGGTGGATTTCAGGACGATGGAAAATCAGTCAGACGGTAGACCTCAGAACGAGGACCAACCTCTCCAACCGAGTTTCCTTGAGCTGACACGAGTAAAAATCACGCACTTGCACCCCGTAAGCGTCGCTGGGCTTCATTCCGCATTTTCTTCGGATCATCTCGGCTTAGGCGGGAAGAAGTGGGACGGCTGAAGCAGGACTGTGATGTGATTGAGCTGATTGATTATCAGATGATCAGATAACTTTATTTCACAACCTTTCACTCCATTAGCTTAATTAGCGGCGGTTCTAGGTCCAGGAACAGGTTCGGCTACCACTACGTATCCACACATGCCCCTGTCTGTCTCTCCCTCGCGTGGGCATCAACAATGGGTTTGCATGCACGAGAGAATGGCCTAATCTCTGTTTCTGCCCGATGTCGGCCTTGAGTGACGAGCGTACGGTACTCAAGGGAGCGTCTGGCGCTGAAAATCGGGAACAAAGTAGCAATGTTTTGTAGGAAGTTGAAGGTTTATGATAGTCTATCTTTAGTACACAAGCGAGTGATCAAGAACTGCCAAGAGTTCTCGTCAGTGTGTCACTTCAGCACTGGGCAGACGCTGTGGTTGAATCCCAGTATGTCACTCATCTAGGGCCTAGTTTGGAACAACGGCCGACCTGATCAGATAACGTCAAGTGGTTCCTTGCATGAGTCGCATCGCGCGATTCTCGTAATACGAGGGACACACCCCCACGGTTCCTCCTAGCCTTGCTTGGCGGGATGAATGCTACCATCGGTTCTTCCTGACTTGAACATTAGCTCCTCGTATCGCCTGTTCACCGTAAGTGGTTCCTAATAGTGACGCTTGTTTCCAACAAAATCTTTCTAGCTAGGTCAAATACATGCAAACATGAACAGGGGCATGGACAAAGCCGGCCAACTGAGCCGGTTCTGCCAGAATGTTATAAAGTGGACGTGGCCTTGCGATGAAAGTTGATGGAATCAAGCACAATCTACCTCGGTCGCTCTTTATAGACCTTTAACACTGCGCATTGCTCCAGCTTGAGCTCCTGGATAGTGGGATTCTCCCTCTCTCTCGTTTTGTCTCCCACGAAGCAACAACAGGACGATGTTGGTCTGCCTCCCGAGTCTCCAGACCATTGCCATTGGCTTGACACTGGTCCCAAGAAGTTGGGCCTGGGATCGAGATTCCCTTGCTGCCTCTCGAGACCAAGCCAGTGCCCTGGGATCTGCAATTGTTCCAGGGAGATACATCGTCGAATTCGAAGGCGGAAGCGCGTTGGGCCAACGTGACGTCCGCCGCCGTGCCGATTCTGTTATCAGCGACTTGGAATCACAGGGCTATGACGTGAACATCAAAGAGGACTACTCCTCCATATCCAGTCGGTTTCAAGGTGTATCGATTCAAATCTCAAACGATCAGGAGGGAACACTGGTCGAATTGAAGGATACTTCTGGTGTCGCAGACGCTTGGCCGGTCGAATTCATCACTCTGGGTGTCGACTTCGATACAAGTAATCCTAGCCCCAAGTGGAATCCTCATATCACAACTCGGGTCGACGAGTTACACAAGAGGGGGATCAAGGGTAAGGGCCAGCGTGTTTGCATCATCGACAGCGGTGTAGACTCCTCTCACCCGGCCCTGTCTGGCCGTATTGCTGGCGGCAAGAACATGCTGGATGATACAACCAACTTGGAAGACTGTAATGGCCACGGCACCTTTGTATCTTCAGTGGTTGTTGGAAGTAACAACGATTTTTCCGGTGTGGCACCAGAGGCAGAGGTCTACATGTACAAGATCTTCGGATGTGATTCAAGCACTTCCAATGACATCGTCCTCAAAGGCATCTTGGCAGCAGATGCTGATGACTGCGACATTGTGTCACTCTCTCTTGGTGGCGATAACGGATACTCCGGTTCGTTTCTATCTCGAGTCGCGAGTACGGTTGCCAAAGATCGGCTAGTGATCATCGCGGCTGGTAACAGTGGAGAGATGGGAATTTTCTACGCCAGTTCTCCAGCTTCAGGCCGAGGTGTTGTTTCTGTTGCATCTGTCAACGCGAAGCAAGTGTTAGGATGGCCAGCGACAATCCTCTCTTCTGGCGGCGACAGCTTCGATCTGAGTTACGTCACTCCAGATGGACAGAAGCTCAATGAGTCGACCGCCGTGCCGCTCTCTCTTGACTCGGGTGACTCATGCAACCCCAAAGAATACGGAAGTGGGGGTGAGGCGATCGCCGTTAGGCGAGGCGTGTGCTTCCCCGTGAAACAATACAACACTTTGTCCAGCACCGGGTTTGGATACTACCTCATTTTCGACTCCTACAACCAAGGCGTCTTTTACATGTCTGATGTCATCAACACGAATCCTTCTGTGCAACTTTTCGCTGTCACGCAAGCTGCCGTGGGAGATTGGCTTAAGGAGCAAATATCTGCTGGCCATAACCTGACCTTGGTGGTTGAAGCCAACGCTGAAACGGCGGCTTCAGAGTCAGACTTTCCTGCTGGTGGCCAACTTTCCTCCTTTACTTCCTGGGGACCAACATTCGAGAACGACTTCAGCCCTAAGATCGCGGCTCCTGGTGGCGCTGTGTATGGTGCATTCCCTGACAACACCTTTGCCATCGCGTCAGGCACATCGTTTTCCACCCCATACATTGCGGGCATCGCAGCGCTTTATTTTGCCCATGTCAAGAAGGATGCGGCGGAATTTTCTCGAAGGATCTCATCCACTGCTGCACTGCTACCTTCATATTCTCAGTCCGAAGAAAATCTCGTCAGCGAGATTGCTCCCCTGGCCCAGCAGGGCGCTGGCCTTGTCGACGCTGTGAAGCTCATTGACTACACCATCGTTCTCATGTCCGAATCGCACATCTCACTGAATGACACAGACAACCGTATCGACACACATGTCATTCAATTGAGGAATACTGGATCTTCTCAAGTCACATTCAAAATCTCTCATGTGGCTGCTTCATCTGTTCAAGCTCGGGATGAATACTTGTATCCCTATGAGTACTTCCCTCCGCTGCTGGATGTAGCAGGTTCTATCGAGGCACCGGAGAGCATCACTATTCCTGCGGGTGCCACCAAAGAACTCCAGGTAACCATCAACTCACCTGAGAACCTGGAATTCAACAGCGGCGTGGTATGGAGTGGAAAGATTGTGCTGGAAGGCAGTAACGGCGAATTTCTCGCAGTCCCATATATGGGCGTCGAAGCATCAACCTACAATTGGACGCCACTAGAGGGCTCACCTCTGGCCTTTCGCTATGACTCTGGATCTGGCTACCTGTATCCCATAGATTGGGAGGGCAAAGCTTACAAGCCTGCAGAGCTAGACTCCCCCGAAATTTACTTCGCGCTGAGATACGGCACATATGAGTTCTCCATCGACTTGGTAGGCGCAGACTGGACGAAGGAAGACTTTGCCTATCCTCTCTCCGCTGAGTCTGGAGCAAACAAATGGTTTGGGTCAGTCAGAACACAGCCTGATGCGTTTGGCTCTTACACAAACTTTCCATCTCAGTACCCTGTTCGCTTCAACAACGTGGGCTTCAATACGTTCCAATGCTTCTCCAATGGCACGGACATTCCATCCGGCAGATACAGGATCCTGAGTCGAGCGCTTCGCATGTTTGGGAATCCAAAGAATCCCAGTGATTGGCAACTCTTCCTCTCAGACCCTTTCAGCGTCCAGTATGGAGACGATCCAATCACCAGCTCGGGTAGTACTGTCGCCACTTCATCCACAGATTCATCGACGCAAACAGCTGCCGGTGCGTCTACAACGACGGGTACTTCTGAAACCACTGATACTCCAGCAAGCACAACCGAAAGCGCCTGGGCAACGCCCACGTCTGTGCCAGGAGTCACCAAGACTCTGAGGGCCATCTCTGATCCAACTGGCATTGTTGATGCATTTGCGGACATCTCCCTCCGAAGGCAAGGTGTCTCTTCCGGTGACATCTACGACCCAAGTGATTGGATGGAACTTCATGTCCAGATGAGTATTCCCACCCGGCTCAGGGCAGGATCTGTCGCAAGCTTCGCACTTCCATCGGAGATTGTTGACGTCGCTGAGAATGATTATGTCCAGGCGTCATCTGGTCTTGTGGGCTCCGCGAGCTTCGATCAGGCCACAGGTCTCTATTCTATCACCTTCAACGATTGGGCAGAATGGCATAGCGATATAACTGGTGATTTCTATCTCTATTGCAAGTTTGCAAAAGAGTTCCAGACTGGTCTCGAAGCGGGAACATACTTCGTGGAGATCGCTACGCCTGGCAAGACTTTTTATCCTCCAGTCTACTATCGTGCTGTGGATAGAACAAAGGTCTATGAGCGGAAGTCCGTGGACATGATAGGCGACCAACAAGTCTTCTACTTCAACATTGAAGTTCCCGGCCAAGTTGGGCCTTGGAAATCTGTGACTTTTGCTGGTAGTCATGCATCTGACGACGATGGATTCCTATGCACCGAGACGACAGTGGAGATTGGCACTAGGTTTGACCTTGGAAATCAGATCATTGAATCTCGGAATGTCACCGCAGAATCCGTCAAGCGCTGCCAGGTCAAGACTTTCAAGGCCTTGTACTCGAGCGAGATTGTCGAGGACGAGGTCTTAGCATTCAATGTCGCCAACATGCTCGGCCAATGGAACGCTTGGACTATTAGCTTCTCCTACAGTTTGGCGATCGAGCTCACGAATGGATCGACAATTGGGTATGATCTTCGCACTTTGTCTTACGATAGGTTCGCCCGAGAAAGCCCCGACAATTGGATCAGTGGTGTCGTCGACAGGGATGGCCCCATTGACAATGGCAAAACTACGCAAAATGTCTCCCCTTCGTCGACTCCAGCTCTATCTTCGAGCCTCCCATCTTCCACGAGGGACACAACAACGGTCACACCAAGCGCATCTATCTCGACAACTCTGGTTTCCATATCTACCGCCTTAACTCCTGCTCAGAACAGCACGGAAGTTACGTCCCAAGTCTCTGTGAGTTCAACCGAATTCTCGACATCGGACATATCAGTGACGCCAACGAAATCCACAGCCACCAATATCTCATCGCATATTGCTTCCTCGTTGACTTCGGCAGTCACATATTCGCAGACCCCAATTTTGAGCACCCAAACAATTCCGGCTTCTACCTCAAGTGCGCCTAAGCTCTCCGGCTCAACTGCTTCGACTTCCGTGGCCGTTTCAGAGCATTCGAGCTACACAGAATCGACGCACTCAGTACACTCTGTCTCCGAATCGAACACAGACGAGCCGATTTCAAGTTTCACGGAGTCCACGCCTACTGGAGCTGACACAACATCCGAGAATCTGTTGAAGACTTCAACTATTTCATCTGCTTTCACGAAGGATATGAGTGACAGTGTGATCACCCAAAGCGTTACGATCCTCACTTCCGTCTGCTCAGAGCCTGGCTGGACAGAGTCAGCAACAGTAACTCTCACAATCCCGTGTGTTTCTTCAGGTCAGACAGAGGTCACTACAGTCACCTCCGTATGCACGCGTTGTGCAGAACATCCCGTCATTATCACGTACACGCAGCCCGTTCAAACCATGTTGCCCTCAAGCAGCATTCTCACCTCGATCAGGGTTGCGTTTTCAAGCAGGACCGCCATTCCAAGCCGCATTGTCACAAGCAGCATTGCCAACTCAAACACCATTGCCATCCCAAGCAACAATGCTATTCCAAGCAGCACTAATATCTCAAGCGGTGGCTTTTCTGTCGAAAGCATCCGGTCTACGATGTCAGAAGTGCCAAATCACGGGTCATTTGTCACCATTCCAACTGTGGACAACCACTGGGCATCAGTCAGCACCACTTCACGGCAATATGCAGACTCGACACTGACATCTCACACCCTGGGCCGACCTACTACTTTGGTGGATGGCCTCTCAGTTAGTGAGGCAAGTAGTGCGAGCGCGACCAGAGATGATAACGAAGGAGGAATACCCACCTCGGAGGCTGTGGAAACCCTGGCACCGTTAGCTACTCAAGTAGCATCGCTTGGTACAGAGCTATTGTTCAAGAGAGTTAGGTATCTTTCTTTTGCAACCATTGCAGCACTCATCTTCACTTTGTAGTCTCGTATAGCCCTTTGTACATAGGTAGAGAGCTACTATAGTATGGAATTGTGTGGATGGCATCCATTAATGTCTCAGTCTTGTTGTTCCAACCCATCTGTTCTCATTCGTCTGTGTAACTGAACATGTTTTCACCCTGAGCTCGTTCCTTTTACCCCCCTCCCCTTCTCTTTCAGCCTCCTTTCGAAAACCGTCTCAAGATTTCGATTTTGATGGAAAGTCGCCTCAGGGATGTTCTCTCGTAGGTCCCATCGTTGACCTAAAATTTGGTGCCGTCCACACCATTTTTGTAGAAGTAACAGGCGGTGCGGAAACGCCTGCTCTGTCTGGACATCCCGTCTCTAATGTACAAAGTATCAAACAGCATAGGGTTCTACCGAGTGGGGTTTCCTACTGAATGCCAGAATGGCCTGTGACTCAATGTTCTATCGACTGCTGGATATCCGCTTCATCCCAATACACCCTAATCGGTCAACCGTCTAGTGACATTATGACGTGGTTTGGGTATCACACAAGCCGATACAAGACCCGAGAGACTGACTTGCCAAGATATGTTCTTGAAATACCCCGCTGCAATCCCCATGCTGATCGTCATGCGCATGGACTAACATGGTAGATGTCTCCGTGCTTCGTCACATTCAACCCCCACATCCCCGCCATGATCCGCCAAAAGGGCCGAACCGTTTCCCACCAGTCCCGCATTTCGTAACACGAGATATTTGATGTTCGACCATGGGTTACTTCGTGTGACACTCTACTTTCACGCACCTCAATGCTGCCCCACGGAAAGCACGATGTTGTCAGACGGTTATAGTCACCCGGTTCGTTTCCAGTACGAAAAGCCTGATGCTTGCTGAACCAACCACAGCCCAAGACTAGGAAACATCTCCACTTCTTTGTTCACCACTCAAAGTTAGACCTAGCAATTGATCGCCAAACGAGCCGAACCAAGGCCGGTTTGTTCCAAAGGCCGAGGTCAAGAACCGGTAAACAAATATCACCGCCCCATAGGATCTACAAACCATCTATAAGCTTCAAAATAAGTCTACATTCGGCCCGAATGACAACGTGACTGTGCCGTTCTCCATCGCTCCATGTTGTTTCCATCAGCATGATCGTAGGCGCTATTCTGCCGGGACTCGCCAGAAGATGCCGAATAGTAGTCGCCGATGCCGCTCAAGTGGCCCAGATGTATTTCAGTCCAAAGGCTTCTGAAGACGAGCTTTCGTATAGTCTCCTCTATAAAAGGTAGTAGCATATTCTCTGACGATCGCAATAGTTGACGCTATCAAGTCATTATTTGGATCTTTTCACCGTGCTATTACACGTCATCACTGATCAAATTCATCATGCGAGCCTCTCTGGTGGCTTTTATTAGCCTTTTTAATCCCTTTGTCAATGGGATTCCCAACGGATATCAGCATAGAGGCCACATCAATGACCTCCTTCCTTACCGCAATACCACACTATGCATTGATGACCGGGTCGACGACTTGTTGTCTCGTATGTCCCTCAAAGAAAAGGCAGGGCAGATGTACCATGCCCGGACTTCGTTAGTAAACAACACGTTCGATGGCAATATCCAGTCCAATGTGACGAACAAGCACATTACCCACTACGTCTTTAGTGGCGGTGTCAACGACGCGCATGCTGTTGCCACATGGTACAACCAGTTACAGCAACTAGCTCTTGATTCTGGACTCGGCATTCCTATCACCATCTCCTCCGACCCACAACATGGCTGGACCGATGACACAGCGGTTTCGAACATTGGTGCCTCCTTTTCTCGCTGGACTGAGCCTTTGGGCATTGCTGCGTTGCGTGATCCTCAACTTGCACGGACCTTCGCAGAGATCGCCCGGGAGGAGTACGTATCTGTTGGAATTCGACAGGCTCTGCACCCTATGATCGATCTGATGACAGAACCTCGTTGGGGACGATCAGGAGGTACAATGGGCGAGGACGCCAACCTTACAAGTCTTCTTGTTGTCGAGTACATCAAAGGGTTTCAGGGAGACACAATCGGTCCTCATTCTGTTATTACAACCACGAAGCACTTCCCAGGCGGTGGCCCAATGGAAAATGGAGAAGACTCACATTTTCCGTGGGGAAAGAATCAAGTTTACCCAGGCGAAAATTTTGAGCACCACCTCATTCCATTCAAAGCTGCGATTGCCGCCGGGACACGCCAGATGATGCCTTACTATTCACGTCCTATCAACACTGAATGGGAAGAAGTTGCCTTTGCATTCAACAAAGAACTTATCAGTGGCCTCTTGAAAGAGGAGCTAGGTTTTGACGGGATCGTCGTAACAGACTGGGGCATAATCACGACTCGAGCCTGGGGACTTGAGAACCAGACTGAACTAGAGCGTACACGTCGAGCGATAGTTGCTGGTTGCGACATCTTTGGAGGAGAGACCAAGCCTGAACTAATCGTCCAGCTGGTCAACAATGGAACCATAGCCGAGTCTCGAATTGACATCTCTGTCCGAAAACTACTCAAGGAGAAGTTCGAGTTGGGTCTCTTTGACAACCCTTTCGTCGACCCCATCGTTGCGGAGCGCGTTGTTGGAAACGAATATTTTAGCCGACTGGGTAATGAAACCCAGCGTCGTGCTTTCACTCTCCTTACTAATCCCAATGACTTTCTCCCTTTGCCCCTCTCTGCGCTAAATGCCAGTTTCTATATCGAAGGCATTGATCCGTCAATTCTTGATAACCGGAACCTCAAGGTTGTGAATAGTCCCGACAAAGCCGACTATGCTCTTCTTCGGCTGGCTTCCCCATTCAAACCTACAACCGGAACAGGCCTAGCAGCCAGCATCAATAATGGTTCCATTGAGTTCAACGTCACGGAGAAGGCCCGCCAGGCTAAGATCTACGCTACTGTCCCTACAATCGTTGATATCAAGTTCAACCGCCCAGCCGCTATACCCGAGATTGCAGATGCTGCCGCTGCGGTGTTAGGAAACTATGGAAGTAGTCATGATGCATTTCTTGACATCATTTTCAGTACAGGTGGGTGGGCTCCTAAGGGGCAATTGCCATTTGATCTGCCACGGTCTATGGCTGCTGTTGAGGCTTCCAAGGAAGACTTGCCATTCGATACGGAGAATCCTCTATTTCGATTCGGCCACGGGCTTGAGTACAGCAAAGCCTGCAAGGAGAAGGGTCAGAGAATATGAGCATGGCGATTAGGCAGTCGATGACTCAAGGCACATCACCAAATTGGATTATGGATATGAAAGAAGTCACCAGAACAGGATAGACTTGCCATTTCACCGAACTGTTTTGACGTAGTTGTTAGTATGATTTGAAAGTGCCGGGAAACACAAAGTCATCAGATTTATACTGGAAATTTCATCGTCACTCATCGACGTGATATTTAGAGGTTGATGTTGTGCGGCATCGAGAAACCCTGGCGTCGATTGCTAGAGCTACCTATGAAGAGACCCGTGCACAGGTTCGAGTTCTCAAAAACTCCATTTTTGCCTCCTTATACCCGGCTACCCCATTCTTCTTCTTTTTCGCTTCTGAAATAATATCAAATGTGGTGCTCCAAGCCGATGTTGCCAGTTGGACAGTTGTCTCATAGAATGCCCATCTGCCCGATACCTCGCCCGTTGCCTCAAAATCGACGCTTTCCACACTCATCTTTCGTACAATGACACCTTGTCTCTTTTCAAAGCGAACAATCTCCATCCTTAACGCGGATGCAGCACGTTCCTGGTCTAAGGCAACCCGAGCGACAAAGGCCCTGTTTCCATTCACAGTAGTCCGTGAGACGCAAGACTCAACATCCTGGTATAGAATCGCGTCATTGACTGGATATCCATGACCTTCGTTGTTGTACTTTGTGGTTTTCTTCTTTGAGGGGACCGTCAAGTGGATGCTGAACTTGCTGATTCCTACGGAAGGCTCGATGATCGTCTCATACTCGTACCATGCAAAGGTCTCGCCGTAGAGTCCAGTGGAATCTCCCGCATGTTCCGTCTGGATGACGGTGGCGCCTTTCCCTTTCCGATCTGAAAAGGTGAGGTGGACAGAAAGATCCGCTGGGTCGCGCCCCTTTCTGGCGCCCTGGGTTGTCCTGACTCGGACTCGGCCCGCAAAGACCAAGGATCCCTCATCGTTCAAGAACAGTTTTGTGATGTTGGGTTTGATATCGATAGCCACGACTGGAGAAGACAGTTTCACACTCTTCGGAACTGTGTCAATCATGCGATTGAAAATCTTTGCGCATTTAGCCTCAAAGACTGAGGGCTTCTTAGCCAAAGCATTCATCGTCTTGTTCTTGTCGGAGCCGAAAATTCGCTTATCGGAGTTGAGGGTATCGTTTGTGCCAATAATAAGCGGGTTTTTTGTCGTTCCTTTCACATATTCCGTTGCAACAGTGTTGTCGAACTGATACGGTGAGCTATCAAAATTCGTCACGGTGTCGTTGTAAATATTGCTGGATCCTGGAGAGATCTGCGGGAAGTCCACACTGTGAACACCTCCAAGGGTATGACCACAAGCCACCATGGTTATCATGTCTTCATGGCTGTATCCAGCGGTTGCGAAACGGCTCAGCATCGTTTGCAACGGTGTGTGGGCCTCAGGGACGCCGAAAGGGCCGGCTTCGTAGGCATCGATACGCCCGTAGCGGAAGGGGATCTTCGTCGTACCGCCGCAGGAGCTATGGGAAACGATGACACTCATGGCGAGCAAGTCCGCTGCTGATGCTCTCGACGAATAGAGGAAGTTCATGAAATTGAAAGTGTTGTTGAAGGCGAGTGCATTGTTCTCGGCGCGAGTCGTCTCAAACCAGATAGAACCATCGATACCGCCAGTCCGCTGTTTGGAATTATGAGTGATCATGTCGTGAAATGCGGTTCGGATCCATTCCGCTGCGTTCTGCCGGCCCTTTACATTGCCTCCCTCCGAGCATGGGACGACCCCTAAGTAAGTGGTTTCAGCGACACTGCCTTGCAAGTGTGTATGTGACGAGAGCACCAACCATCAGCGAAACGTCGCGAAAGATAACCGCCTTGGATCGATAAGATCTCTTCAATCTCATCATATTCCGACGGCCAGATATATGTTTTGGCGTTGGCGAAGGACGCAAGGACGGCGACGATGCTGGTGACGAGCGTAACCTTCATTTCGGCTTCAGTTGACTAAAAGTCTTGAACAGGGCTTCTCAGAGTCTTAGTTGTCGTCTCAAATTCATTTCTTGGTGCAGGATCTAACTTTCTTTTTAAGATACCCAGTGCCCTTTCGAGCACCTTACAGAGACATACTGCCAGGGATCAATGGGTCGCCGAGACGGAATCATCGGCTGGTCGATGCCATATCCAGTTAAAGCGCGGGCGGTGATTCCCATCACGGACTGTGGGACCTCGGAGCTGACAACCATCTAAATGCCCCAGTCGGAGATGATCAGAAGAGTTTTTCTTTATCAGATGGCGCCGATTGATAAATCCCTCCTCGTATTGGGCGGGCCACGACCTTCAGTCCGAGACACCGAAGGTACAATCCACTTTGGTGCCACCATCATATCCACATTGTCCAGGCGGGATACCTGGGATACGTGAACATCCGCGCATTATCACGTACCTCACGACTTCCAGGCCCTAGATCCACTTGAATCCGATGCTTTGGTACGCCTAGATTTCTTGTCATGAGCTAGTTCTGTTAACCTGGTGAGCGATGTCCTTGTTCAGCTGCTGTCAGGCGAACCAAGATTTCAAGATGTGACAAGAGCCAATAGATCGCACTCTGATGACTTCCACTCAAGTCCAATGAGGGCGACAATCTTCTGATACTCCAAATCGAACAATGGTGGGAATGTTAGATGCACGTATATCGAACCAGTTGCGCGATTTCCATTTACGATTCGACATGTGACTTCTGCATCAAAACTATTGAGCACCTCGTCAACGAACGCAGAATGCATCATCAAATCGCTCATTGGTGCTCCGAATTTCTCGTTTAGCCAAGCCCACAGTTCTTGTTACTAAGCCGTGGCCTGGATTCTTACCTCGAACTAGTCGCCTCACATGCCCGTTACTATAATGTCCATTGACATACTAGACCCATCTTCGTTCAAACGAAGGCTAGTGGTCTCTAGTAGTTTTCCAGTAGTTTACTGAGCTGTATCAAATCGTGAATTGACGTAAAATACGAACAGCACGAGAATAAGTGCAGGTCGAACAAGCCATTCGCTCTCCCTGCTTCCCTTCGGAGGGCCAAAGATGGGTCCTACTACGGAATGACTCCCACCGCCATTCGGGTTTTGAAAGTCGTTTGGATAGCGGTACTGCAGACCTTGATCGATGGCCATGAATGACTCGGACTTGGACACGACTCACATCTGGCCGTGACAAGGGACTCCACACACACAGCCCAACCCCCAAACACGGCCGTACGAGTTGAAAGGCGGAGGAAGAAGGATCTCGATTTTTTGGGTAGTCACTCCCAGTTCCTCGCAAGGCTATGGATTTTAAAGGCTTAGTTCATGGCATACGCGCAAGGGTACTTGTCTCTACTAAGTCTCAAGTGGAAGCGGCTGATGCTCCCAATACACGATGGCCGCATGTAAAGAAGGGCTAAACCTCGTCATGCTATATGGGTAATAGGAGATTTTCGACCCAAAGAGGTAAGGGGTTCGTACCAGAATACTGTGGGAATGCAATCAAGTTCTTAGCAAGTCCCGTCAACCCTACGTTATTCCAGTTTGGGCACACCTCCCGAGCAGCACAACTGCTCAGGTGGCAAAGTTGAACTGGTTGGCGTGTAATCCTTACTATGCACAATCGCGGCTTTTTCCGATGCTGAAAGATGACCAGATCAAATCTTCTGCGGAGTACCCGTGAGCAGGAAGTCGTACTACGTATGGGTGTCACGGTGAGTCTGGAACCTGTGGAGACAAACTAGGGTTTGATGGCTCTAACCTCTGGCCTGGCCGGGTCAAAATGTCGACCCATGGTGAGATTAAAATTAAGCGTAATCCACCCGTTGGGAGTACAATGGTCTTAAAGAACGGCGTCACCGAGTGCTCTTTGCCTCCAGCTAGCAAAACTGGAAGGCCGCGAGGATAGAATCTACTCATATTGTACAATTGAGTGTGCCTCGGATTTTTTTCTCGAGGATAGAAGCTCCCCCCTAGGGATGGTGGCTTGGTGGATATGAGGTACGAAGTACGGAGGCAGTCCGGCTCGCACGGTCTCTATTCACGATCAGCCATTCCACACACGCACTTCATAGTTACTCCGAGTCTCCCACACATGGTAGCTTGGATACAGGGGCAATGTTACTCATGGTCACGAGTGGATGCCCATTCTCCGCCCCAATGCGGAAATCGTGTGATTTACTCGAGCTTCCGCATTTGTCTGAACCCAGTTATAACCTCGACTTGATCCAATCAAGGTGAGTGCGCTTTAGCTTCCCCTCTACCATACTTTGTACATGCAAACATGAATGCAAGGAAATCTCCCTAGTTTGCAGTACTATGAGTCTCGGCATGCAATACTGCCCCGTGGACGTTTAGGCGAATCTCAACACTTACGCAGTTGGCCACATACACTCCCTTCCCTCCTTCCCCTCCCCTCCCAGGATAAACAGGAAATATACATTTCGTCGTAATTGTCCCAAGAACTCATAATACTTGTCTACACATCCAGGTTGTCGTGACTTGGTCATCCCGATGAGAGCGAAGTGTGGTTGTATAGGGTAGCTGCGGCGAATTATGCCCATGCGGGGGGATGTTCTGCCTCAGGGCATGTTTTGATCCAACAGGGAGAAAATGGAGTGATGATGCATATGGCGATCTTTATGGAAATTGTGTTACTCACATCACTATGTTCCAGGTATCCTTGAACACCACTTCTATCTTCTCTGCTGGTGCTGCTTGTTCACCCACCCAACATTTCGACAACCTGGCAGTTGCTCATGACGGCCGGCATGCAAGGGCGATAGCTTGAACTGTCAATCATAAGATCAAAATAATCCTAGACAACTGAAGTTCTGACTGAATGGAGCATCAAGTTTTTTTAATATTTCATTATTGGGTTGCAGCCTGGATACTTGAGGATAGTAACTTAGGTTTCGAGGGGTAAGTGCCCAATGTGGTAAAGGCACCAACCTAAGAGCTTGGATGCAGGTCACATGTGTGGAGCAAATCTCCTTGATGATGACTGGATTGCCACGTTCCTGATTCACCCAACTCCCACAACACTGTATTGCACGTGTGTGGTGTTGGCCATTTATTGAAAATGCCACGTCCTGTGAATAAGGCTTCTTGGTAAGCCCGTCCCCGAGCCGAAGTCATTGCTTCGCGGGATCACTAATAACTATCAGCAATACCTGCCGGCGACGCAAGTTGAAATGTATATGGATTTGTTTTAAATTGTGTCAAAACTTTATGAAGTGAGGGAGTCTCTTCTGATTACGAATGATAGGTGATCAAGCGACGCCAGTGTGCCGGAAATGCGCAAAGTCCAACCGTTACTGTGATCGATCCGATCGATCAGCCGAGTTTCGCGCATCCCATCTAGATGCTGCTGCAGGTAACTCACAAGCACCATCGTTTGCCATGATATCTGGAATAACTAAGTTCAGCACAAATTATAGGACAAAGTGATGCTTCGTCCAAGACTCCGCGTGATGCTCTTCAAGACCAGAAGATTGCGCGGCTATTTCACCATTACATCTCTGACCTGTCTAAGTGGTATGACCTCAGTGACGCCGCATCGGCATTTGAGGTCACTGTACCTCTGATTTCGCTCCAGGAACCTCTTCTGTTCTTTGCAATCATTTCCCTATCAGCGATGCACATGTCTAAAACGACAGCAAGCAGTTTCCGAACCACGGCTGAGAACTACCATGACCGGTGTGTTCAGTTGCTCATCAACATCAAAGAAAACGACGCTGTGATGACTGGCGGCGTAGCTCTGGCAGCGACATGCTTGCTGAGGTCTTACGAAATTCTAGACAGTAAGTGCATCCGAGACACAAACACACGCCAGCTACAAGGGAACAGGAAAGCTTTCTAACTAGACCAGGCGATATTGATCCGAACATGCACCTTCGAGGGGCTTATTCAATGGTCTCCATTCAGGATATTTTACCTGGAGAGCTTCATCGCGGCCTACTTGCCGCCGGTTTCTGGAACTTTCTCCGCGAAGACATAACTTTCAGTCTCTTTAAGAATTGCCCCCTCAAAATCGACCTTAAGTTCGTGTCATTGAGTGTCGATCATGATTCAGACCAAGATTACCTCAACTCTATCACGCTCATATTAGGGAGAATCATAAACATTGCGTTTGATCATTCGTTCAGCGTTGACGAATGGAAGAACACACTTGAGCTGGTTCGCCAGTGGTCTTTAACATGCCCTCGGCGATTACGGCCCTTTTCAAGTCAGCCTGGAGGCCCAGGAACGAACGACCTATTCCCACGAGCGTGGTTCCTCCAGCCTTGCCATGGTAACGTGTACCTAGTTTGTCTTACCGATTGGCACTGACAACGATAGCGTCTGTGATGCACTACTACTTCACAACACTCGTGGTCCTCATCGTTCACTCGAGCACAGAAGGTTTCCAAGACTTGCAGTCACTCGATTTGCATGAATATGATCTGAAAGCGAAAGAAGATCTCCTAGAGGCCATGGCTATGGAAATCTGTGGAATTGCGTTCACGAAAAAGACTCCCTCAGTGGTAGTGAATGCATTTGGCCCAATGTCCTATTGTCCGTACATGCGTCCGCTTGTTGGTTCATTTGCCCACCGACCAAACTGACAAGACTTTTTAGGTTCCAAGTTCATACGAACCGAGGCACCCCGGCAAGAACTCACTCGGCAACTTTTGGCCTGCAAATCAAGTATCGGATGGCCAGTCCAGCGGCTCGTGGATGACCTAGAGACTTTGTGGAGGGCGAGCGGGGTCTAGCTTGCGAAGTTGGGGCAGAGCCTATGTTCGAACTAGCCGATTGCCACTCAAGGTATGCCTCTCACTAGCTCTATGGGGAAGGGTTTCCCGAGCTCGGGTTTCCTGCAACACGAAGTTGTTCAACACAGAAGCTATAAGAAACTAGTTTATCCTCTGCTCGAATTATTGATTCTGCAGTCTATTTTCTTCCTATCAAAATCTTAGGCTTCATTTCTTGAACAGAATGGTTCCCGCGATGCGGACAAAACTCTTCTCAACCGTTACGAGGGGACGATCCTTTGCGACGGTAGCATCCCCAACACGACTAGGAGTCATTCGGCCTTCCAGTGTAGAGATAGAAGGCTTAGCCCTCAACTCCAGGAATCTTGAAGCTGCTGTGAGACACATGCATGAAGATGGCCTGGTGGTAGTTGAGGACGTTGTTCCGCATGAGCACATCGACTTTCTCAACAAGAAGATGGTCCATGACGCTCAGCTTCTTCGAGACCGCGGAGAGAATAGTCCATTCAACTACAACAAGGGGAACATTCAGCAAGATGCGCCACCAATGGCTGAATACTTCTTCTCGTCTATCTTCACAAGTGAGTGTCCACTCTATGGGAACATCTTCACTTTTTGAACGCGGCTAATACAAGAACAAGACCCCATAGCGACCCAGATTACATCCGCTGTGCTTGGCCCGCGACCGAAATGGACATTCTGCTCTGCCAACTCGGCCATGCCTACTCTTCCTGGGGAAACGCCTCAGAGACAACCCGTTCACTCCGACGCCGACTTTCTTCACCCGGCACAGCCCTTTGCTCTCGTGCTGAATGTTCCCCTCGTCACCACAACACCAGAAAACGGGTCTACCGAGATATGGCTGGGAACTCATTCCAAGTTCGGAGTCGATGCACAAGAGGGCGCTCATGGTGAGCGCGCAAGTGGCCGCATCAAAGAGGCACTTCTTCAGCGGCGGCGGGAAGTGGCACCGCCGTTGCAGCCTGAGATTAAAAAGGGGAGTATAGTTGTCCGAGACCTCAGGCTGTGGCATGCAGGCATGCCAAACACGACAAAGGGTGTTCGAGTGATGTTGGCCATGATTCACTTTGCCCCGTGGTACCGCAACCCGATGAGGCTTCAGTTTAGCGAAGACATCAAGCCACTGCTGGAAACCATGGAGCGGGAGCAGAAACTGGGACTGGAAGTTCCAGTCGACTGGTTAAGTCATGAGGAGGCGACGAACGGCTACTTGAACAGAGGATTTGGCAACAGCTATGACTTTGACCAGGAACGTTGAGATTCGGGTGACTTTGGTTGTCAAGAAAACTGTCAGGGTGTGCTTATATGACGGCCACTTTCAGCTGGGTACTACGGGTACATTCATTACATGGCATTGTTTACTAGGACGAAACTTCTTTCTCCGCATCTACTTGACAGTCTGGAACACGAAAACGATCTCTGAGGCACGTTTTATCATGGCATTTATTGGTGATTTACATCTCGATGACTTCTATGTATCCGTTTATCCGTACACTTCAGAGCAGAAAGTTAGCTACTATTATAATCCAAGGGCAATTGACCGCAATACAATGGCCCGGCCCAACATTTTGGTATCCTTCCAGGTCTCGCTATCCATGCTCAGTTATCGCGGGTTGACGCCGTCCGTCTGCACCCTCTCGTCCGTTCTCGACAGGTCATGTGTACAGCGTAGTAACCAGCTTACAGCTGGAAAGCTCCAATGGCGGTGGCAGAGAAGAGCAGAGCACTAATGGCAAGGCCCAGAGTGCTGACACTGGACTGGGGGTGGAAGCCGGGGGCAGCGTTGTCCGAGTTGGTAGCGCTGGACTTGTCGGTCGAGGTGGCATCGCTGCCGGAGGTGGAGGAGCTGTCGTTGTCGTTGTCATCATCGTCGCTGGAGCCGGTAGAGCTGCTGGATCCAGCTGTAACGACTACGCTGGCCGAGGCAGTAGCAGCGAGTCTGCCGTCAGCGGTCGCGGTGGCCGTGTCGGTGGTGTTGCCGTTGCAAAAGACGTCGGGGCTGGCAGCGCCCTCATCGTACAGGCACTCGGTAAGCTCAGCGATGGTCTGGTCGATGGCCAGGCAGTAGAGGCCACAGCCGTTGTAGTAGCTGACCACGTTGGCGTCACCACAGCAGGCGGCCAAGATGGAGGTGTGGTTCTTGCTGTAGGACAGCGCGCAGGCCGCATCCTTGATGGGGATGTCGTAGAGAGTGGCGCCGCAAGAGCCACCAGCAGTGGCGGACGCAGCCGCGGAAGAAGAGACGGTGGTAGACATGATGGGAGGTGATTTGCGAGAGAATTAGCGGGTTGGAGATTGCGAATGCGATTGCGAGTTGGAGATGCGATTGAGGTGTGCAAAGGTGAGGAAGTGAAATTATCAAGAGTGCAGATTGTCAAGGGGAAGAACCTGTCCTACATGGGCCATGTCGATCCAAATATTTAATCATAACAAACCCACCCCCTGTGATGCACCAACAGCACTAACAGCAATACCGCCTAGTTCTGACGTGTTTTGGTGGCTACGCCCTATTAATAGGATGCAATGGTGTGGGCTTGGCCGACCCTCTGGGCTTAGCGCCCTCAGCAATCCTTCACATCTTCGTATTGATCCCTGTCTGATGAGCCTTGCCTGCGCCTGGTTGCCTTGCCATCTGGCGAAAAAAGCATCCAACACAATCCGAAACTCGCCTTACCAGCTGGTACAGTCTTAGGCCAAAAGTCTCCGTGCACCAAGACTAAGACTGAGCATCTCATCCCAAGAATGCATCAATGACTTTATGTAAAATTGATCCTAATATGAATATAATGTAGTACCTAAGCAATACAACAATAATCCATAATTTAGGTCCCTTTTAATATACCTAAACACGGTCCCCTGGATGCATTCTAGTCCATAGTGTTAGAGTAGGTATACGGAGACTTTGGCCCGAGACTGTACTTAATTTTCCCTCTCAATGAGTTGAGGCAACCAACGAGCTTGCCAAACCCAAGGCCTGGTGGTGGTCGCTGACATTCTGACTTATGCTCTGATGTGCAACGTTTTTATGCTTATTCTTGCTGTGTTTTCTTGTGCTTTACTGCACTTTGTGGCGTTTGCTGTGCTACCACTGCAGTTTCTTCACACCCGCTTCGTAGCACTGTCGCCTTGTCGCCTTGTCGCCTCATCAACCACACCAGTCTTGTCATGAGTTTAGGTAGTCTTTTTCTCTTTCTTTATTGAGCGTTTCAATTGCTCCTATACTCCCGACGAACCCGCAAGCACTTCTCCGGAAATATGGCACCCTAAGCAGTCTTTCTATCAATACCGGAGTCAATTGACAAAACTCTAGCGGTCACTCGGGCGGTTCATGGTTCTGTGTAATACAAGCCAGAAACTTCACAGCACAACGTGTTCCACTTCGCGGTTGTGATTTGAAGCTGTGGTCCTCAGGCATGGAGTCGGACATAGACATCATGTGAAAAAGCGTCCAACCCGAGTTTTTAACGCAATAGCAGCCGACCGATAGGAGTCTTCTGTGAACTTCACTTCGGTGGACGTGCTTCGAGGTGGGTTGGGTACACTGTAGCTGGACGCGAGCCAATCCGCTGATGGTACCACGTATCTCTCTTTGACATTTCACCGTAATAATAGTCGTCTGCTGCTAATTGGCACACGTTGAGAGAGGTTCCGTCTGTGAAATCACAGTTAACATCTGTTTCTGGGTCCTCGTCGCTGCGTCCTTGAAAAGAGACCTGGGTGAGTCCGCCGGCCTAGCCGGTCGCCCTCAAGGCATTAAGCAGGAGCGACAAGAGTTCAAAGACGCATGAACCTTGACGATTGATCCACCATCAAACCTTGGAGAAAGCCGTGTGCGTTCTTGACTCGTGGTGGTGGTATTGGATGCTTCGAAGACGGAGACCGGGTGATGGAGAGTCGCATAAGCTTCAACCTTACCCATCTCGGCGCAGACCAGTCCATATTCAACGTGTCATTGCCCCTGCTCCCGGTGACCCGTCAGACCTCCTGACAGCTATTCTTCTCGTTCAAATGCGGGGCTGAGAGACAAGTTATGTGGTTTCATGCATTGCGTTGCCATGGGCAGCTTGGGTGACGTCGGATCGGATTCGTGGAAGAGGGGAAGTCCTTGGCGTGCCATCCACCACGCGTACCTATGTAGCAAATCCGGATTGAACCAACATGCTGACGACGACAAAATGACCTCGATGTTCAGAAATTGACGAAGAAAAGTGCTGCGTATGATTGAATGGATGAATTGGCAAAAAGACAATACATGGATCTCTAAATGGTGTTTTTTGTCGCGAGAAACCTGGTGCAGTGTGGAGCGTTAGAAGACAACCGAGTATTCACCTTGTCACCTTGTCACCTTGTCAATGCCACCTAGGATTCTCAACCCCGCAAGAGACGGCAGATCAGAGCGATATCTAGCCATGCGCGGTTGTCAAGGGATGCATGGGTTATTTATCTAGAAGCATCTAAACCAAGCACACCATTCTGGCTGAATGCTCCGGAAGCCCGAGACTCCATGGCACACTAACAAGCTCATGGATCGCTGCACCCTCCGGAAGCGTTCTTCCTCCCCATCAGCGGCGTGGGGACTCTGAGAGGCCAAGCTTGCAGCTATCTCCGTGCTCAGGCCGGACTACCACTCCGGCATTTCGCCTTCTCGCAACGCAATTGCTCGCGCGAATGAGCGATTGACGCGGCAAATGCTGGACCCAGAGAAGCAAACTCGGAGTTTCCACCCGGCGATAACAATTTGGGCGGAAACATTCAGATGTCTTCTCCCCCTCAGGTCGGGAGTAATGCCGTAGTCAGGGACTCAGGCAAACGAGGCTTCAGATTGCGTTTGACGGGCCCATCGATAGCTCACCCCCCCCCCCCCCCCCTGTTTTATCGTCCCCTTCTTCCAAATACGGTTCGTTTTGCCGATAATCTGGGGAAGTGGCTAATGCAATGACCATTGAGGACGGGCGTCGATTGGCCCAGGCGATAGCTCGGCATCTCGGGGTCTGGGCGCGCTTCCGCTAACTCAACCGGCTCAACCGATGTCGATGCCATCCTGAATCTGTCGAAGAAGGGAGAATCCAAGAGTGTGTGGCTTACCCCTCCCAGCCGTCGTCAAGATGCAACCTACCCCTCACAGGGATCGTCGTGCTTGCGGCGGCGCGAGCATTTATATCTTGGGGGTGGGTTAAATACGGCCCCGTCCCAAGCCCCCATCTTCTCTTGCGTCTTACACAATGGCTATTCGAGACACACTCAAGAAGAACAAATCCGCCGCCATCCTCCTCGCCTCCGTCATCCCGGCCATCCTCGCACTCGCCCGATTCCAACAGCTACGCAGGGCCAAGATCCAGAACATGGCGGTCCCTCTCCACCCTTCCATCGACGGCGGCTTCTCCAAGGGAAGCTCCAGCTTCTCGGGCGGCAAGCTGCGATGCCTCTGCAGGAGCAACCCCGTCGAGGTCACACTGGGCGGCAATGTCCTTCACAACCATGCCTGCGGCTGCTCCAAGTGCTGGAAGCCTGAGGGGGCCATATTCGCCGTTATTGCCGTGATCCCCAGAGACCAGGTCGAGGTCACCGCCAACGGCGAGAAGCTGCACATCATCGACGAGAATGCCGCCATCCATCGTCATGCCTGCAGTGATTGCGGTGCTCACATGTTTGGCCGCATCGAGAAGGATCACCCCTTCAAGGGACTGGACTTTGTGCACGTTGAGCTGTCCAACGAGAAGGGATGGCAAGAACCTCAATTCGCCGCCTTTGTCTCATCCATCATCGAGCAGGGCTTCGACGCATCTAAGATGGACGCTGTCCGCTCCCAGTTCAAGTCTCTCGGCCTGGAGACTTACGATGCCCTCTCTCCCCCTCTGATGGATGCCATCGCTGGCTGGACCGCGCAGAAGCACCGTCTATGAACGGCTGGGATGTCAAATCATGTGAAATAGAGCCCAGTGTACCTAAATTGATGTAGTTTTAGGATGTGAAAATAACGATTGCCCCTTAACTCATGCCTCATACTGTGGCTGTTCTAGCTTGAATGCGGACGTACTTCAAACTGGCCTATATCAGTACTGCTCATCACCGTGACCTAGAGCTGAGAAATGTCTCCAAAAAGCTAAAATCAGTTCAGAGTTGGTGGTTGGCTGTTCAGGCTGGTCGCAATCGAGGCAGTTATCTATCCTGGGGCGCTAATTGGACGGAATAGCACCCGTCGTCGCCAGTGATCCAGTTCACTAGCACGGTTGATGCAGTTATGGCATGCTGTGTTGAACACAGTCAGCTTGTGTTGAGAGTCAGACGTTGATTCTTCATATAACCATGGGACGTGAGCAAGTAAGCTTACCATTGCCCCTAAGCTGACCGCATCGGCATGAGTGGGTGCCTGATTGAAGAACGGAAAGAAGATTGAAGGTGAGTTCACACGACTCTCGGATAGCATCTCTCATTCTGAGGGTGGCATAACCCAGTCCCATTTCTAGCAACGTAAACCGTTTCTAACCCATCACTCATTTCCATATAATGCACTGCCTCATGACCTGTCAACCGAAAGTGGATGGTGTTGCGAAAGCAGGCCTGGTTGGACATTCGGACTTTGATGAAGGGCCGTCGGAACTGGCAAAGTGTTGCTGGTGGGGCCGTCTGGAATTGGATGTCCCCTTAACGAAGGGCTCAGCAAGTTTAACAGCCACATAAACAGAAGGATCATGACAAAACGGGCTGGGACACATAGGATGGATTTTGTTGGTGATACCCGCCTTGTGTTTCTGGACAGGCTAGTGCGCGGGTAGTGAAGCGAAGCGGATTTTGGAACATCGAGGAAGGGCTCATCTTCTTTGTCAGTAGAGGCCCCGCCATCAACAGGATTGTTGTTGCCGTCTTTATCAACAATGTCAGATAACTGAATACCGTCACCAAGGTCTGGGTGTGACTCTGTGTTGAGAATGGCCTTGATGAGCTTGACTGTTGCCGTCGCCGTCATTGAGCTGACCCAGAGGAAGATTGGCACAATGATGACAAGGGACCTCCACCGATCCAGAAGAGATCCATCGCCCTTGAACGCGCCAATAAGCAGTACTCCTTTAGTGTCACCCGCAAGGAGTATATGGAACTGTAAGACGTACGCTTCAAGGGAACATCGACCCAGCCAGGTCATGGCTTTCGAGGTGTAGTTACGGAGCGGGCTCGCAACGTTCCGAATGGCGACGAAGGCCAATATAGGCACAAACGATGTGTAGGGATGCCAGATTCGATAGGCGACAACGGAGCTGATTTTGACTGAGCAAGTGTGCCCGTAGCCCCATAAGACCATGACAGCCACCAAAGCCATGGAGCACCGTAGGGCTAAGTTCAGCGCTTTCTTGGTTGCATAGTTTGCAACAGCGGCAAGCATGCCGATATAGACAATGATCAAGTCCAACGAAACCCCATACTCCCAGTCTTGGACGCTCCATTGGATATTGAACAAGATCTGTAGAAGCGCGAAGACCCACCGAGTCAATGGAGACACTAGCACAACAAGGGCGACGATAACGGCGGAAATGCAGATCTTGGCAACAATCCACTGAGCATCATCGTTTAGTCTCTGATGACCCATGGCCATGGTGGTGTAAACAACAAGAAACCAGAAGCTAGCAGCTGGCGAGAAGTAGTAGAACATGTATTCCGTATTCATGACGTATGCCAATGAGCAGGTCAGGAGGTTGAGGCGCAATAAAATGGATGCCACGCGCTTGAAAGAATAGTCCTTTCTTCTCAGAAAGAAGGTAGTATGCCCATATCCGATCTGGAAGAGATAAGAGGCCACGAGAAGTCGGACCAAGATGTAGAGTGTCGGTGATCGCTCGGCTGCGGTCCACTGGTACACAATAATCACGCACTGACTCCATCCCTTCCATTCGTCTGTCTGCTCTCGTGATAAAAAAGGCTGATCGATATCGGCATCGAGAACGTCGCATTTGGGAAGTGGCGACTGCGACTTGCGAATGGTGACGACGGCGGTGGCAATGAATGGGATGCAGAGAATGGAGAAGTCGGCGTGTGACCATAACTTATCGCTCTTGGCCATCATTTGTGTACGATCGGCGTAATAGCACATGAGAAGGGCCATGACAAAGGAACCTGTTTCCATGTTGAGGACCTGCCAGCGAGAGATACTGCGGCCGGCAAGTAGATCCCATGTATCGCAAGCGACGCACGCGACGAGGTAGATGAGACCCAGAAATACGAGCAAAAGCTGCACCAGGGGCTTGCTTCCATAGTCAGTGCAGCAGGTCCGGCTGTACGGATAGCCGTTCTGACGGTCCAGTTTGGCGTTGCAACGGAGGTTCAAGTAAATGTTGGCCTTGGTCTCGGCAACAATCTCAATGGCGTGGTATCCAGTGCCAGCGGGATCAGCAATGGTCTTGTTTTGGCCAATAGAAAGCTTGGGAATGGCCCATGTGAGTGGGAAGTTTAAGGTATCAGATGCTTGTAAAAGCCATTCTTGTAACTTAGTGATCTCCTCACGGTGAAGTGACTTCATCTTCGCTTCTGTTCGATTCATCCCCATGTAGGCAGGAAGTGACGGGGGAGCGAAAAAGACTTGGTTACCAACGCCATCGATGGGATCCATGGGCTCAGTTATGAAGTTAGCCCGCTCCGAAACTATCTCAGACACGTTGAGCAGGTTGGCGGCATACTTCTCCCTCCATTTAGTTTCGTGGTCGCCAACATTTGTGAACTGACCGCCTGCTCCAAGTATCACAAGCGCGGGGCCTATTTGATCCTTGATAAAAACATGATTCGCTTGTTCTTCCCAGAACAGCTCGAGCTGCTCAACCAAGGGATCCCATTGAGGGTCGCTGGTGGTCTCGAGGTAGGGGTTCAGGTAATACATGAGGGGAAGTCCGCGATACAGGTAGGTGGATTTCACACCGACAACCTGGTCAGATCGGTATCTTTCCTGTTGATCTTGGTTCGCTTGGGCTCGATCTAACTACCGGGAGTGTTATTCTTTGTCACCTCTGCGAGCATATGTGCGTGGCTGGTGTTGTGGAGAAGGATTGAGCTTACGAGACGCCCGAGGCCGTAAACAACCTCCTGCGTCAGGGAGTCACCGCTGAATAAGAAGGAGCGACCTTCCATACACTGGCGGATGTCGGCCGAGGTGTACTTGTGGAAGAGGCAGCCGTCAGGCTGCCAATGCTTAAACGGAAGTCTGTTCCCGTGTGCGTCTGGATGATCGATCCACTGGCCCGTCTCGAGGACGGCACGGCAACGATAGGGATCATCGCCAGAGACGAGCGAATGATATGCGACAGCGGCGAGGAAGAGGCTGGCTGCTAAAACGGGTAGGATCCGAATGCGGGCTGACACCATCTTGTGCGTCTCATCAAGAGCTTGCCATGTACAAGAAGGTTGACGAGATACAGGGCTCAGGCGGCGAATGATTGTCGGGCGGAGCGGGCAGAGAGAATGCTGAAGGAGTGCTTGGGGTTCATCGCGGGGTGGAGTATCCTTCACTGGACTGCGAGACACATTTGTTGAGACTTCTTTGAGACAACACTGGACGAGGCTTGTCACTGTCAATTTTTGGCAATACCCGCGACTCGCGAGGGAGACTTGGACTATTGAGCTGGGCACCTACGTTAGTAGTCTTTTCGGTCTGATAGAGCATGCAAGGGGGTACTGTGGTTCACGCGCTGGTATTTGGGACGCAAGGGAGAAAATGGGGGAACCATGGTATCAGTCACAAAATATTAACATCACCATTGCGTCTCAGCGAAAAGGACCAAGAAAAAATTGTTCGTGAAACAGGAACTCCGATATGTTAAATCCGCAGTGAATAACTCTTCTAACACATTCCAAGCCCCTGGCCTGTCCTAAACTAACCTCCACCCTGCTCACGGTAGTAGTAGTTCTCGTGGTTGTTCAACTTCTTGCCATACATGTAATCGTTTCGCTTCGTGTTGAACGTTTGTAGATTGCGACCGCGCACTTCGGCCTTGCGCAAATCCTTCTTCTGCTGACTTGTAGCACCAACCAATCCAGCCTCGCCTCGAGGCACCATTTGCCGTCTGCTGTTGGCTTGGACCAAGGAGGTGTCACCACTTTCGCCTACCTCAGGGTCTTGAGCAGCCTTGATAGCCAACTGCTCAGCCCGCTCATCTGCTGAGGGGTGGTTGTGCAGGTTCTGACGGTAGTATTTGTTCAAGGAACGGTGTCCTACTGCCTTTCCCGTGGGGAGATGCAGCTCATACTCATCGTAAAAGACTGCGTGGGTGTGCTTGTGAGCGTGAGAGTGCCACCCGTCAGCCTGGTGGCGATTCCGTGGATCGTTCCGTGAATGATGGGGATGCTTGTCGAGTCGCTCAAACTGATGAATGTGACCCTCTGCTGGGACAGCCGTGAGATCGGCAGAGTCCAGCGAAGAAGCCGAGCTGTCAGTCTCCCAGCCGTCACCCTCCCCGTCGCCTGTAATCTCCTCCCCGTCATCTTTTGTGACCTTGAAGGCTCGGCGAGCTCCAAGCTTAGCCCCGCCACTTGGTTCGTCGGTTACTGAGCCATCATCAGTCGATCCCTCGTCATCTGAGTAGGTGCTTCTAAAGTCATAAAAGTCACCGACTTCAAGCTGCTCCTCTTCTGTGCTGAAGGGAATCTTGCAGTGACCCTTGTCACGCATATGGGTCTGGATCCCGAAAATTGAAGACTTGAGCTTGTCACAGTACAGGCACTGATGGGCTTCACGAATCTTGTCCTGCAATTGGCGAAGCAGCCCATCAATGTCGACCAAGTACTTCTTCTCAGGAATGAACATCCCGTGGAAGCGTTCCATGTGATGGGCGTTGAGAGGCACAGTGGGGGAGGAATAGTTGCAGAAAAGGCACGACTCCAACGTCCAGACAGGCTCTTGGACAGTTTGAACCGGTGTAGCTGAGTTTGAGCCGCGTCCATCAGTGGTGTCGACTTCGTCAGAAGTTTGCTCCGTGGACGGAGGCGGGTTCGAAGGTCTCTTCACAGGAGAAGGTCTTTGCTGGGCAATGCTGGCATTTTGCAGACCCTCGACAACGTGGTTGAACTCTTCTTCAGCGTCAGAGTCAACCTCCTCTCGGCCAGTGGCCAGAGGTTCGCCAAGAGAGAATGTTGAGCTGATCACTGAGGTGGTTTCGTCGTCCGTTCTCACGGGGGTAGGTTGACCACTGCTGGCGGACTCCTTCAGCTTGTGTTTCTGGCTTGACAGATGGTTCTGGAAAGCGTTCTCGCTGTAGTAGGTCTTTTCGCAAGCTTCGCATGCACGTTCGAAGTAGGCTTTGTCGGCTTCGGCAGTCGATACGGCACGGGCCTGAATAACCTTGTCTGTGAAGACATCTGAAGAGATGGGGGGCAACGAGGCAACGCGACGCTTCAGGTTGTAGCGGCTAGGCAAAATGATCAGTCGTGGTTTCCCCTCAGTTTGCGTGCGTGGAACAACTTACTGCCAATCACTCTTCATGTGGCTCTTCTGCAAGTCGATGTTACGGTAGGCAACCTGACAAGTGTTGCAGGTGTATGGATGGGAGGTGGACGTGGAGGCGGCCGCTGGGGCCTGCGTGGTCGCCATGTTGAGACGCCAGCGAAAAGAACAAGGGTGTTTGAGAGGCGATATCGAATGCGTTTGAGAGAAGAGACGATGCCAAATTAAATAGAGGTGGTATAACCGCGAGGGTCACTAAATTTGATATCGTAGATGTGTGAGGGGGGAAAGTGTGATCGAGGGCCGGCAGTGGGAGAGTCAGTGGGTTTTGGCGGGGCTGCACTGATAACGTCACACAATCACGATCTTTGCAGGCGATAAATACAGACTTTTTTTGCTGACCCCTCCAGCCCCGCTGTCTGGAAGGACCCATGAGCCATTGCATCAGTCGGGTGCTCGCTGAGTCATCGGTCGCCCTTGCTCCGATGGTCCCGGCTGAGGCAAGAAGTGAGGCAACCCTACAGACGTGCGACAGCCGGGGCCAGGTTGACCCGAGCCGGGCGTCTGCTTGATTGGGCAAACCTTCACGGGCAGGTGGGACAAGCTGCACGGGTTGATGAGGCGAGCCTTGAAGTCTCGAGGGAGGCTCCATTCACCCAACAGACCCGGCTCCTCGCCTCCGCCACTCCCTCAGCAACCCAGTCTACCAGTCTAACCAAGTACAGTCATTTAAGTTACGTGAGCCGCCAGTGATTGTCTGGTGGCCCCAAGCCTTCGCACGGCCCCATGCTCCAGGCTCCATGCTCCACTGTGCGCTCCTCTTTGCGGACCCCGGACCAGCAGCTTGTCGTCACGTCCTCGACCGATGACTTGCGTTGCGCTACTACCTTATGTATTGATGACATCGCCGCACTGTCGCTTTTCAACTGCCCTGACCACGTCGAATACTTTTGATCCCGGACATTACGCTGCAGAACCCGCTGTCGTGGTTCGTGGCGACGCTGCCCATTGACTGGACGAGACGGAATTATGTACTAACGACGCCGCGAATACCCAACTGTGGTTCTCCAACCTCACTCCTCCAACTTTATCCAGCCGCACCCGACCTCCGACCTCCCATCTCCATCCTCCCCCTTCGGCTCATTACATCGCACCTGGCCCCCGATTCAACTGCGCAAGCCTAGATTTCCATGTCATGACGCCCAAGACCACCCGCGCGCCAGGTACCCCCCTGGAGGCGTCATGCGATCTAGATCTCCTCGCTGGCCTGTGGCAGGAGGCCCCTTTTGCTCGATTGCCTCCTGACGCGCCTGCCGAGCTCGATGCATATGTCCAAGATATCGAAAATCCAGGTCGGGTCTACGCCATTCATCGAGCCAGCCGCCGACACGATTTCCAGTTGCTAGTTGAGAGGTATGCCCGAAGCGTGGCCCTTGAATTGCTACGATGCTGACCTTGGCACACTAGGTATATTGCCCAACTGCGGATTGGCTGTGGTCAACATAACTGTACGACACCGACATGTTTCACTTGCCGAAGACGCTTGGCAGGTAGAGCGCCGATCCGACGATACAATCCCACGAGCGCTAGGACTTTGGCGGTATACTTGGCGAGCCAGGACAACCCCGAGGATGGATTGTGTCCGAACCTTCGCAAGCAAAAAGAGTTACCCGCTGCGCCTAACAATCTTATATTCTCTGCTCGACCTTCTCCACCCTCTCATCCAGACTTAAAAAAGACTAGTTTTAAGTCATCGTCAGTCCGGCAGAGGGACAGCTCCAGCCCAGATCAACGACAACGACATCAGCCCTCGCAACAGAAACAGGACCGAAAAGTACCCGAACCCTCAACTACTCCAGACTCAAAGGATGAAGGTCCCAATTCCCCACGGTCATCGAAATTCCATGACAGCCCCCCGACTCCTACACAAGTGTGGTTGAGGGGTCTACAAGCAAAGACCACAGGTCGTTTGCTGCCAACCTGTTTGGCACCGTGGCCTTCAAAATGCTAGAGTGGCTAACACCCGGAGGTATCGAAGCTATGTCGCAGCAGATGTCAGAAATCCATAGCAAGGATTCATCAGGGATGGCCTCGCAGTCTGTTGGTGCTAAAACCTTGACCAACGAACCAAGCCAGTCCCATTCTTCCCCGGGATCTCGAACGCAACACGACGCGCAGTCGAGTGCTCGGGAAGCAGACGCCAAGTTGAAGAGGGCACCAGGCCACACTGAAGGCTCTCTGGAAGATACCACGCAGCCCGAGACATCTAATGCCACAAAGGCAAAGTCCCGTCGTTGCTCGTTGCCCAAGACCAGAACGCCTTCAACGTCGAAACCGAGGAGGGCAGCCTCGCTAGACCCATTCCCTCCATCGGCCGGTACGGACGATACAAAATCAACAATTCTCTCTCCTCGCTTTAATGGCTTCCACGAAAAGCCCACCCGGACGAAGCCCTCTTCAACTGTAACTGGTCGGGGGATTCCCGAGATGCCTGTCAAACCTGGCTTCTTTGAGAACGTTCCACCACCAACTCCACAGCCCGTTCAAAAGCTGAAGCTAGTTGCTATCCCACCAGAGGACCCTTGGGAAAAGAACATCCCTGAAAAACCGACGGCGACACAACCTAGGCAGGTGCCCGCTGGACCACCACCCTTGGAGAAGCGGAAGTCTGAAATCCCCGCTTCTTGGCTTCACAACGCATTGCCGCAAGCACTCTCCCGTCTGGATGTGGAGACGATTGATTTCATGTGCAACGTGCTTCTAGAAGATGGCACTTGCGAGAACCAACTAATTGTTCCTAGCGAGTTGGGTGGGTTATGTCCCAAACCCCTGAACTCATCAAAGCCTATGAGAAGACGGACCTCAAACGTCACAAGGTCCTCCAAGAAGGAGTGGAAGGAGTTCACACAGCAGACGATTTTCAACGTACTTGGGGACCCCCAGGCTACCATTGAGTCCTTTTCTCGTGACGGCAAGCCGTTTGATTCCCAAACACTATGGTATTGTCTGCATCGCTTGAGCCGTGTGGCACCAAGCCTGGTGTTTCATAGCTTGTGGGTCGCTGCGGGAAGTCTCTTTGTTCCCCCAACCGGTCTGGAAATGTCGAGGCCGGCCAAGCCCAAGTCGAAAGATACACAACGCTCTCAGACCAGACTCTCCGATGCAGAGGCGGGACAACTTATGTCGATATGCATGCACGCTTTAGTTGCCGCTGCACCGGTTGTGCCCGATTCAAGGACACTGTACGAAATGTCACGCATTCGTTCCAATGGCCTGACTCTGGCTGGAGGTATATCAGTCGCTCGACAACCTGCTTCCCGTTGCCTCGATTATGACGACGCATTTTCGAACGAAATCGCCATCAGATTGGCACGTCGATTGTTCTGCGCTATCACCGCTCGTCGCTGCTTTGCTGAGATGGCAGGCCGTGGCAGCAGCAGTGGAACTCATGGCACAGGCACTGATGTTCTACGGCCCCTCGTGCATCAACTTGACTTCCTTAGCTCTGGCTCCGCTCCTGTTCTCGAGTTTGCGCACTCCGAGCGCCTCCTGCACGAAACCCGGGTCCCAACGGTACTTTTGGACTGGGCTCGCACGGTCCTTCTCAACGAATGGGATGGGCGTCCCGATTTCTCAATGGACGGCCCCTTTGGTGGGGCGCTGTCATTCATCGAGACGATGTGTAAGTTAATGATTCCTACATGCTGACTATTGTGTGCGAGTATATGCTAACGCAGGTGACTAGACGAGAACAGAAACCTCTTGTTACTAGGGGACATTCAATTTCGAGTCGATTATTTGTCTGATCGTCTTGACTCCATTGAAATGCCCGTCGATTGGTTGACATTCAAGTCTACGAGATGGAGGCGACATATCCTAGATTACCCCTATATCTTCAGCCCCGAAACCTTAGTTTCTTTCTTCCGATCGATGAATTTTGCTCGAATGAGCCGGATGTTTGAAGAGTCAAGCTCGCTTAAAACGCGCATGAGTGCTATTGTGGACCCTGGAAGTCTCATCACAAACCCCCATCATAAGATGGTGCTGCAGGATTTACTACGAACAGCGTCTGCCAAGTATCTCATCCTCGAGATCAGCCGAGAACACGTGGTTCGAGATGCCTTCGATCAACTATGGAGGCGCGAGGCGCGGGAGCTTCTTCGCCCGTTGAAGGTCCACCTGGGGGAGGAAGGTGGTGAAGAAGGATTTGACTCAGGAGGTGTCCAACAGGAATTTTTTCGCCTGGCCATCGCCGAGTGCCTCAACCCTCGATATGGAGCCTTCACGGTTGATGAGAGAACTCGAATGGTGTGGTTTGCTCCTGGTTCTCTGACCGAGGACTGGAAGTTTGAACTTGTCGGCCTACTCATGTCACTCGCCCTCTACAACGGGCTGACGCTCCCAATTACTTTCCCCAAGGCCCTGTACCGGAAATTGCTGGGTAAGCCTGTCGGGGAACTCCACCACATCGCCGACGGGTGGCCTGAGTTAGCAAGCGGTCTTACCACTCTGCTAGAATGGGATGAGCAGGATGGGCTAGTCGAAGACATCTTCGCCCGAACATACGAATTTTCTGTTGCTGCCTTGGGCACGAATGTCACAAGAGAAATGAGCTCTGATAATTCGGTTTGGCCGAGGGCTGCCGCAACCTCGGAGGAGGTGGCTCCGCCAAACGCAGCGAACCCGAGTGATGCACCGATGGTCACAAACGATAACCGAGATGCGTATGTGACCGACTATGTTCGTTACCTCACGGACGTTTCCGTCCGCCCTCAGTACCTGGCTTTCGAGCGAGGGTTCCATGCCTGCCTTGGCAAGAAGTCGCTGTCCCTGCTTAGTCCTCCCACTTTGCAGGCCCTCGTCGAAGGTGTTCAAGACATCGACATCTCGGAACTTCGGAGATATGCGCGCTACGTCGGCTGGGATGCTTCTCACCACACTCTTCGTGATTTCTGGTCGATCGTCAAGAGATACGACGATAGAATGAAACGCAGATTGCTGGAATTTGTGACGTCTTCGGACCGGGTGCCCGTTGGCGGAATGAAAAACCTACAATTCGTCATTCAAAAGAACGGCGAAGAGGAAGGGGATGCAGGCCACTTGCCTACCGCCTATACGTGCTACGGGACGTTGCTGCTACCGGAATATAGAGATAAAGAGGTGCTTAGGGAACGACTGGGAATGGCTCTGGAAAACGCGCAGGGATTTGGTTTTGCTTAGCGACTATGGGAGCAAGGGATGGCGTTGCAATGACCTGGTAATGGATAATTTGGGAATGCTTGTATGCACGCACTGCATCTGGAACTGAGTCGCATGAGCCAGCAGCGGTTAGAGGTAACAACGGTAGAGTTGTCATAGCGTAAGTTGGGAATGGATCAATTGCAGCTTCTTTCGGGAAAGTGGCATCCCATGATGATGCGAATGAATATTAGGTCACACTCAGTAGCACTATGTTGAAGGATCAGGTCCGACGAAGCGCTGGAGACTAGCAGGTGATGTGTGATACCAAGTGCCTGAAGTGATATGATTCCTCGTATGCCTCTGAGGGAACCGAAACCGTATAAGCCGCCACAGTCTCAATCTCTCATTTGTCGAACATTGAGGTTCACTCGTTTATTCTCCATCCATCCTCGCCAGTCAGCAAACTTGCCGTCACCCCGTGACGGCCAATCCTTCAAGTAGGCGGGGCAGGTTCCTTTGAGAACTTTGGGCACTCCGTGCCACGCGTATCGAGACTCGCCGGTCATGTAAATGGCATCGCCCGATCGCAACCGTAGAAGCAGGTATTGCTTGCTGCCGTCGGGTTCGGCATGGGCCATGTCGTTTGGAGCGATCATGAAGAGGCCGTCGCAGCCAAGGCTCAGACTCACGAGCCCTTTGTTGGTCTCCTCGCTGACATCGCGATGCATCATCATGGTATCACCAGGAGTGTAAAAGTTTAGAATGGAAGCTTGGGCTTGGGTCTCGGGGAAGAGTGTTTCAAGGAAGTCGGAGATGTCGGACGGGAACTCAAGAGGAGCCTCTTTTGGATACACGCGGTTCGTCCAGTCGTACTGGCCGCCAAAGGTTACCCAGTGAAGACGTCGCTGCATGACTTGTTTGATGGATAGGGGCTTATGGACGGCTAGGTCCTTGGGGGTGAAGGAAGGGGGGGTCGAGGGGTCGAGGGAGAAGAAAGACTTGCTATCACTGTCATCTCCATGGGCCTCGGGGTATGGTATTTCGTAATGAAGGTGGAGATTGGTCTGGTGCTCAGGGTTACTGAGATCGCGATGCATCATGCGATCCAGGAGCTCGTGTTGCACAGGCGGCGGCACCAGTGACGGGAAAACCAGTAGCCCTGAGTCGCATTAGACAGTCGGTCATGAATAGAAGGAAGCTTAAACTAACCAGGAAGTAATGGATGATAGACAATAGGCACATCGCTCTCAGCGAATGCCGCGCACTCAGGCGCAAGCTTAGCGAAGCCGCTTGCGAGCTGGGCCTGGGACAAGGAGCCGGCAGTGACGAAGCCGGACTCATGAAGCGGCGCGCGAGGATCGTCGATACTGGGGTCGTCGATGAATGCCGCGGTGTCTTGTCGAGAGAAGCGCTTCCATTCTGCCCTCATGTGCTCCGACGGTTGCTCATGGGCGTCTAGCTCTGTAAGATTGGTTGTCATGTCGGCGGTGCTCGTCTTATTTGCGATCACGCCACGGAAACCTCGCGCGGACTCTCCTAGCAGGGCAATTCCAATCTGGTCTCTGAACAAGATTAATCCAATGCAAGCGTTGTTAACCTGATTCAACCCAACTTTCTATTTAAACAGTCAGCTGTTTGTGGGCATTCATCACCTTCATCCTCTCACTCAAATCCACTCCATGTGTGGTGTCCCATCACGTGACACACCCCAAACAACTTTGCGGTAGCATCATGTCGACTTATCTTCCTCCATGGACCTTGTTCAAACACCCATCGTCAGATCTTGAAGTACTCAAATATCTAGTTTCATGTGTTATTTTTATCTTATTCTCATCTCATTTTAGTAACGGTCATGGAGTCTGTATCACCCATCGTTCACAAGCCCCGAATCTAAGCGTTGCATGAGACTTCATGCACCTATGAGAAGATGCTGCCAACACGACTGTCTCCTCTGCGCTTGGGCTATACACTTTCTCTTAGAGCCTCGATAAGACTCAATGCGCTGTTTTCGACCTCGGTACCAGTGTCACGGCGCATAAGACCTGGCTTACGAGGATCTCTTCAGAGGACCCCTAAACCCGAGCTAAGCAGAGATCTAGATGATGCCAATACTACCGCAGGTGCCGATATTCAAAAACAGGAGTTGAAGGGAACACCAGAGATTCGCCATCAGCACGATGGCCCTTCTCCTCAAAAAATCCAGGTCGATGAGAGCGATATGAAGAAACCTGCGACCAAGACTAAACCCTTCAAACTTGTGGTTCCACGCGGATTAAAACCACATCAGCAATCCCTGTTTCAACACGAGTCTATCTGTTACAAACCAGATGCGACCTCACCTGAAGCGACTGGAAAGATCGACAGACCTCCCTTGGCTGCCGCTGCAAAGTTCTTCGAGGAGAAATGCCGGCTATTGTACTCCGCCGAAACCCTACATCACCACCCCCAAAACGACCATGTCCCAGAAATCGTGGTTCTCGGCGCCTCAAATGCCGGAAAGTCATCTTTTCTCAACGCCCTCGTTGGCAAAATGGACACAGCACGAGTGAGCCACCGCCCAGGGAAGACCACGACGATGAATGCCTACGGCGTTGGGCCGCGCCCAAAGATTGCGCGGGATCTCGTCCGCAAAGGGTCCATGCCTCCCAAGCACAGCCTGATTCTCATGGACACGCCCGGATACGGGTTCAAGAGTCGATCGGACTGGGGAAAGACCATCTTACAGTACCTCAACGTGAGACAAACACTGCGGGGCGCCGTCATCCTGCTACCGGCAGACAAGAAGCTCCAGGACACGGATCGATGGATGCTGAAGACTCTCGCACAATCCAACACGCGTACGCTTGTCGTGCTCACCAAGGCAGACAAGACCGGTGACGAATGGGTGGCCGTCTGCAACTCTCTGGCAACCGGCGTCCGCCAGGCAATGATAGACCTGGACACCACGGCCCAGGGCAGTTGGAGGGAAGGGTGTGACCGGTCGGGTGATGTCTACGCCACCGCCGCAAACATGGGAATCTCAAATCGCCTTGGAAACGGCGCGGGACTAGGGGGTGTGAGGCTGGCGATTCTGGAGATGGCCGGGTTTGCCCTCGGTGAGAGGGTTGAGAAACAGCCCGAAACAAAAGCGTATACTGGAGCCATCGTTTCGTTTGACGATATCAAGTGGAAGACGTGATGGGGTTGCCATTCTGGTATATGGATCGCTCACTCGGATCACTCTCCCCCATATTTGGGCCTCATGTGCGCTTCCATAGCTGCACCAAACGACAGGAAGAAGATGAAAGGAGTCCCGCGATAAATCATCCAACCATCAGTCACAGCCGAAAGCAAGTTCGGGCAAAGAAACGCGCCAGCTCTATCAGCCGTTCTGACATTGTTGCACACAGTGGTATCATTAAATACACAGCTACCCACCCTCAGACTTATTCCTTCTGACCAGTTGTCGACTTGGATGAATGGCCGGTTCCTGGTCGACTTATCGGGCGGCTGATTGAATGCCTCAGCTTCCTCGTGCCCTTGGAATCGAACAGACTCTTTACTCTTCTTAATCGCGCCCATCGTTCCTTATCCTTGGCATCTCTTTCCTTCTCATCTTCCTCTATCTCTTGCGCACCAATAGCAGTCGCGGGTGTGGTAGGTGTGGCCGGTTGTGGTGTTGATGGCGATATGGCCGTTCCTGGCTTCCGAGGCGTTGAGGGGGCAGCGCTCATGGATTTTGGTCGTGCACGAGCCGAAGGCCGGCCCTCATAAACGCCTCGCAGATGCGAGTCGTTGGCCAATGTTTGCACTAGTATTTTCCACCCTGGCAGCTCTCCTTCTGATCCAGTCTGTCGGCCTCCTCGTTTTTGGGTGTCTGCGTTCGACCAGGGGCAGAAGAACCGGTGTTCCCTTAGGGGGTCAAGGAAATCCATTGGCGCAGGAACGAGAATCTCGCCATCTGCCACCTCCTTGCTCTTGAACATCCACAATCCCAGCCGTCTGAGACACGTATGACATGAGGCCGAGTTGGGAACAGAGCCGATGCGAGCGTTGGACAGCCCCTGCCATCCCAGAAGAGCGAGAGCGAGCGCAACTCGATTGGGATGTTGGTTAGGTGATCCATCGACTGGAGTTGGATTGGAAAAGAAATCCGGAGGCAAGTGGCGGATGATTTCGTCGAGGTTCAAGTCATCGGGAACGCGAAGATTGAACTGATACGGCAAAAATGCCTTTCTGGAACATAAGTCATCGTAACGCTGCCGTAGGGCTTCGAGACTGGCACCGGCGTTGGTAAGGGATAGCCGAAGTAGGGAATCTGGACAACACTAGTCAGTCAAATGGATCAGGTGTTGGGGATAGAGGACATACCATCACAGCCTCTCTTGCGCCAGAGACACTCGTCCTTGTGGGATGTGACGATGAGGTCGGCGTATTTGTCGACCAAAGCATCCTCTGCCATATGTTAGCAAATGAACCCGACGCAAAGTACATCACGACACGGCAAACTGACCGATTTCAGATGCGACCAACACGGGAATCTCCTTGCCGTCAACCAACTTCCGATTGAGTTTAACAACCAGCTCTCGGTGGCAAAGAAGACATCGCACAGTTTCTTTGCCATGACAGACCCATCCTCTCTTGGCCCATTCTACCTCGCTAACTCTCTCCGGCTTGGGGGTCCAGTCTGTGATTTCCTGGAAGGTGCTGAGCCTTCTTAGAAGGTCTGCTCGATCACTAGGGGAGTATTTGGCGGGTGCATCCTTCGACACAACGTTTGTCTGCGATTTTTGCACAACAGTCTTAATGGTTGCTGATGGGCTTGCTGTCTTGCCCAATGCCGGCGCCGTGGAATCGGGCAGGCCAAGGCGTCGTCGCTTTTGTAGGAGGTCATCGTTGACGGCGGCGGTCGTTGGGCGCGTAGGAGTCGACTTGGGTGAAGCTGTTGCCGCAGTTCGAGATGCAGGTGAAGAGTTGATGTTGTTCGTAGATGGCAGGTTTTCGGCAGTCTTGGGGCGCGAGGACCCAAGGCCCTGCAGCAGGGTGTTGAACTTGCGCTTTGTGGCATTCATGGTGAGGTCTTGATGGTTGGTGGCTGGCGATTGACCAACAACTGCTCGGAGGGTGGTCGAGCAAAGAGACGACTGTGATTATCGAGGGGTTTTCAAGGTCGGGGGGGGGGGGAGGAAACACGCTCAATATGAGTGCAGTGGCCTGATGGTATCGCGACTGAGTGCATCAAAGTCAGGCCAGCTAAACTTTGAAGATGACGAAGATTGTTGTTTGGAAGCTCCCGTTTGGGAAACGAGAAAGGTGAGAGGTTCCTTGGAGACGGTGCACCACGGGGCAACGGGTATCGATCTGGTGCATCTCTTTCCGGGTAAGTACTGCACCGAACTGGATACTTGATCAATGCCCCGATTAGCAGCTAACCTTGAAGTACTTTTCAGGTTCTCGCTCTATGCAGTACCTCCTTTTAGTGGCTCAGCACCAGAGGGTACGTGGCGATACTTTTTGCCATGTCCCCGTTCCTGGAGCCGTATCTCCACTTTAATCTGGTCTAGCTGTGGATCCCTCCGATAAGCCGTTTGACATCCCGATAAGGCCACGTGCCCCACCCAGCAACCGCCAACCCACAGAAAACTTTTTGGGCGGCCTATTAGGCCATCCCCCTACTGGCTCTCTGTTCAGAGTTGCGACAAGATTTTCTGATATCCTGCAACACCAACCCCCCGGCCATTGAACTGCAGAACTGCCCTCTTGACATTGGCACATGTCCCGCTCGAACCAGGCCCCTCCCGCGTGGCTCTTTTCCAACAACCTCCTAAATCCCGTACAGCCCTCCAGCAGCCCTGCTGGCGCCGCAAAAACCACCACCGCCACCATGGGCAGCAAAAAGGTCGACAAGGCGAAGTCCAAGGCCAAGGCCGAGAAGATGAACACCTCGACCTCCACTCCTCCCCCCGGTGAGCTCATGGACCTCGTCGAGACGTTTCTCTCAGAGCACTCCTTCACCGGCGCCCACGACGCCTTCAAGAAGCAGCGTGAGAAGAAGGGTTGGACACCCACAGACTCGACAAAGGACACCGCCAGCACCTCGCTCGTGGGCGTCTTCCAGACCTGGGAGGCTTCCGGCAAGGCCAAGGTCGCCTCCAAGGGCTCAGACAGCTCCGGCAGCAGCTCCGACAGCAGCTCCGATTCAGACTCCAGCGACTCCGACGGCGAAGATGTCGACATGAAGGATGCCGCCGAGTCATCCTCTGAGAGCTCCGACAGTAGCTCCGACAGCAGCTCCGACAGCAGCAGCGAGGACGAGGCTGCCCCCGGCCCCAAGGTCGAGAAGAGCTCCAAGACCTTGAAGCGCAAGGCGCCAGTCGACGACAGTTCCTCCGACTCGGGTTCCTCCTCCGATTCTGGCTCATCCGACTCCGACTCCGACGACGAGCCCCGAGCCAAGAAACAGAAGACGGTCGCCAAGAGCGAGAGCTCAGACTCAGACTCAGACTCAACCAGCTCCTCTTCGGACAGCGATTCCAGCAGCGACAGCAGCGATTCCGACTCGGATGCCAAGAAAGACGACGACTCTTCCGACAGTGATTCGGACAGTTCCAGCTCTGACTCGAACTCTGACTCGGACAGCGACTCTGACTCTGATTCCGACAGCGATGCCGATGCAAAGACGGCGGCCAAGGTTCCCCTCCCCGAGTCCGACAGCTCTTCTGACTCGGACTCTTCCTCCGACAGCGACTCTTCCGAGGACGACAAGCCCTCCAAGAAGTCCACCAGCGCCACCGACTCCGACTCCTCTGCCACTCTAGACAAAACGTCTCCTGAGTTCCAGCAGCAAGGCGTGGCCGACCCTCCCCTGCCCCCCAACCCAGCGAGCACCAAAGCCGGCCGCAAGGTGCAGAACGAGCCCTTCTGCCGCATCCCCAAGAACATCAAGGTCGACCCCCGCTTCGCCTCCAACGAGTACGTGGCCATCGACTACTCCCAGCGCGCCCACGAGGACCTCATCGTCACCAAGGGCAAGGGCTTCACCAAGGAGAAGAACAAGAAGAAGCGCGGCAGCTACCGCGGAGGCATGATCGACATCGGCGACAAGAAGGGGATCTACTTCGATGACTAATTGCACCATGTAGACGGGTCCGACAATAGGAGTACAAAAGGGGAAAAACATTGTGTCTATAGAGAGCCGGCGTTTCGAACGGGGATTCGATGACGCGCCGCAGGCATTGCATAACATAGTCGATTAGTGTTTACAATTGCGAGAGGGTATAATCATTTGTGTCGGACAACGCGTCAGGATGTGCTTGTGTTCTATGCCTAGAAAACCGAAACGCCGTACTTAGCTATTCTGTTCAGTGCCTCCTGATCTTGAGTTTCGCTTGTGACGGTAGCATTGTCTCAACCTCCATCTTTTTCTCAAATTATCGCCGAGGCTCTGTTGTGCATTACGCCAACACCCGGATGACCTAGCTGCCTCATATAAATTATACATTTTCAATTTCGTTTCTTCATCATCATTACTGGCTCGAAACCGCTCGAGGTGCTAAAACGAGGCGTCCTTATTCCAAGCCGGGTTGTTACTAGAGGCCTGCACCTCCGTAGCTGGCGCATGCTGAGCAGCCTCGTCCATGGGCTCGCCGCCCCTGACCATTTCCTTCATGATGACGTCCTTTCGCGCCACGGCCTTCCAGGCTCGCTTGTTTTCCTCCGCATTCTTCTGGGCCTCGCTCAGCCACTGGTTCCATTGGGTGGTACCAGGGGCGGCGCCGCTGCGGCCAACCCAACCGGTGAGCTTGGTCTCGCGGATGGCAAACCACAAGGTCCGCGTGAAACTGGGATGGCCCTCTCGTTCGTCGTTTTCGTTCGTAATTTCGTGGGCAGACTTGGCGTCATCCGGAGTGACATCCCTCCAACGGTAGCGATCAAGGTCCCAGAAGTAGGACCGAGGAAGCATGCCGAGTCCCCAGTAAAGGCCGTTTAGGACAATGTACGAGCCGCCAATAAAGATTTGTGAGTTCCAAGTGCAGTTGCCAAGCAAAACGACACTAAGCATCAGAAGGGTTGTACCCAAGGCCATGAGAAGTCGATAAGTGCGGCCACCGACATGGTACTTGCACTCCTCAGTGCCAGAGTAGAGCTCACGGGCAACCTCCTCTGTGCACTTGATAAGAACGAATGCGCCTTCACGGGTACGGATCATGACGTCGCCCTTGGGCACTTCATTGGTATGTTTGCGATTCCTCAAAATTGGGTGCCAGAACGAGGCATAGCCGACTACAGTCGATGCAAGGGAAATAAGGCTGACGGCGAGGATGGCGTTTCCGTCCCTCCATATTATGGCAGATACGATGAGGGCGGTGCTGAGCAGACATGAGAAGACGGAGAGGATGTGGATGGGAGAGAAGAGCTTGGCGGGGACGGCGGGAGGAGCGGCTCTGTTAGCCAGAGTCGGGTTGGAGAGCATGTCTTGGACCTTTTCCTTGGCCGTGGCTCTGCGCCTCAGCATCTTGGGCGCTGGAGAACTATTGTCTCTGTCAGGGAGGCGGATAGTGGTGGTACGGGCGGCGCGGGACCGGTCCGGGGATGGGGCCAAGTTCGGAAGGGGAAAGCCGGTCTCTTCGTCAGCGCCGGGGTGCCGGGGAAGCCGGCCATCTTTGCGGACGGGGCCGTGGGAAGAATCTCGGCTTCCCGGGCGGACGACGGATCGAAACCACGAGATGGGGCGGCGGACCAGGCTTGGGCGGCCAGAATGGTCCTGGGAGGCGGGGACTTCAATGTCGCCGATCTGGTTGAGATCCGAGTGCTCGATCTCAACAACGAGGAAGCTAAACGCGGGCAGCGAGTCGAATGGGGTGATGATGGTCGCGAAGAAACCCACTGAATCCAGCGTGGTGCCACTGTAGACGCCCGTCATTTTGGCCACAGTCTCGGGCATGCGGACGGGCCGCGAGGGCTTCAGCAGGGCCTGGGGCGCGGGAATGAGGCGCGGCAGGAGACAGAGGAGCGATGCGGTGATGGTCTGCGAATGCTCGGCCATGGACGACTCGCCAATGACGGCGAGCAGGGTAACGACGTCGAGCGACCAGCTGCTCTTCTCGTTGGGGAACCATTTCCACCCGGGGTCACCGGGGCCGGACATTTGTTGTTGTGTGTAGCTGAGATTAGCTAGGGAGGTCGTTTTGGTATGTGATGGCGGGTGGAATTCTGGCGGATAGATGGTTTTAGTAGTGGAGGGGAATTGGAAGTAAAGAAGACGGCTGCGTCTGCGTATGTTGCTGGCGAATCTTGTTCAGCGGGTGGTCCTGTCTGGCTGCGTGTGTCCGTCTGTCTCTCTATGGTTGAGATGTTTAGGAGAAAGAAAAAATGCCGTCAAACACAGGCAGAGAGAAAAGATGGTCAGTTTCCCGCAGTCGCACAATCATTTGCCCATCTGCACAGCCTGGTTTCGACGCGGGTCAAAAAGAGGCAACCGAAAGGGGCCACAGGCAGGCTGGGATGGAGCAAACAGCGACGGGACGATGCAAGAGACAAGACTCGGGGACAAGTCGAGAACGAAGCGTAATAGGGGACGGTTATCAGACGCCAACAGTAACCAGTAGATGTATGAAGGCGATACCTAGAGAAAGACAATGACAACGGATTGGCTTTACGAATCCCAAGGAGAGGATCGCAAAATTGGTCGAGACGAGATTCGAGTTTGAGACTGGGAGGACGTCAACGGCCGAGGCGCTTGGACCCCTGAGGCCTGCTAAGTTCCCACACCTGCCCGTTCCCGCGCCCGCCCCACCAGCCCCGTCCAATCTCGTTCTCTTGACATCGACTCTCATCCTAGCTTCATCCAATCGCAGACGACGACGACGCAATGCTCCTGCCCTGCGCCACAGCGGCAACGGGCTGCAAGCAACCTGGATCAAATATGGAGATGCCGCCCCGCGAACAGGCGAGTATCGCATGGCTTCATAGGTAGGTATGTATCCATATCGAGATAGTATATTCTCCCGTTTATCTGAGGACGGGGTATCGTAAACGAAAATATGAAACACTCACTCTGAAGAAACCATCAGCGAAAGTCCACTCTGTACAGAAAATAGTCCAGATCTGAAATGAAACCTCTTTCCCTCTTCAACCGTTTTCCACGCTCCCCTCATACAGCATGTCCGATGCATGCCATTTCTAAACCATCCGATGCCGCGTGTGCGCTCAATCCATGGTCGGATATCTAAGGGTATGAGAAACAAAACTCCGCGAGCTGTCCATGTCCGTGATGATACGTGCTCGACCCCGTTGCGCCGTGCATCGTTACCCAAACGCCTCATGCTTGTCATCCATTGGCATCGTCCACCAAAAGAATGACACAAAATCCGCCTCCCAGTAAAAAAGAACGCCCGAGCGACTGCCAAGCACCTCTAAATCTCCACGTGCTTCCAGTGACTGCTCCCCTGGTGGTCATCTAGCAACTGTCTGCGGGTATCAAAGTTGCACATGGTTCCGTCACTCCTTATCGCAACGCCGGCCTTATGCCAACTTGGGGCTATTGCCGTAGGTGTCAATGAGCCACTTGAGGAAATCTTTCCACTTCTTCTCCCACATCGCCGACATCCTCTCAAACTCTGCAGGTTCGAGGCAAGAGTGCTGAAGACTCCAGAGGATGAGCTGCTTCCAGCCGTACAGGCCCATGTCAGCTTTGCCAATCATGACCTGGTAGAAATCGTGCGACAGCGAAGACCTGTATTATCATTGTTAGCTTCCATACTTGGCTACCATTTTGTTCACCCCAGGAATCACATACCGAAATAGGGTCCCGTTATCGGAACTCACTGTGCAGTGCACATTGTTGGCCAAGAGCTGATACATGGAGTGGCCGCTGACCCGAGGCGTGAGACCTAGAATCTCGTTGGAGATGGGGCAGAGCTCCAAGCAGATGTTGCGCTCCTTCATGTGCTGCATAATGTAGGGATGCTTCGCCAACGCAAACCCGTGGCCAATACGCTTTGAGTTGAGAAGTAGTGCGTCCACCAGGTTGGCGTCGGTTTCGGTGCCCATGTCTAACGTCTCGCCGCAGTGGAATAGAAATGGTATATCCAGGCCGTCTTTCCGGCAAAGCTCCTGGAACTCGATGAGCTCCTTGGCAAAGTGCTTCAGAGGTCTACCCTTGGCCTCTTCTCCGACGAGATCGAATCCTGTTTCCGTTAGCACCTGCATTCCATGGTTACGTAGGAGCTGTATCATCGTACCTGCAATCCACTGTGGCCAACGCTTCTTGAATTCCCGGCACTCGTCAAGGGCTGCCTTGACAGTTTTTGCTTCGAAGGACCGGGGGGTGCAGTAGATGACCTTTAAGCCGCCGAATGGCTGGTTCTCCCGCGCCATGTCAGCCTGGAATGCCTCCACTTCGTTGATGATGATGTTCATGATGCCCCAGTTATCGATGGGCCCCGTTCCATCATCGTGGTAGAGCTGGTTGTTGGTCATAAAGTTTGGCCGGATCTCCGCATACTGAATGTTGTCCTTGACAAAATCCTCGAGGCACATGCGGGTGTACTTTCTGTACGCCGTCTCATAGTTGAAGAGTCCTTTCATCATCCTTGTTCGGCCGTTGAACTTTTCCCACGCGCTGTATGTTGTTAGAACCGAAGCTAAGATCAACAAGACGGGGCGCTCCGTATATCAATAGAGATGGGGACTATAGACGACTTACCCAGCAGCTGTCTGTAAGTGGTTGTGAGTTTCTTGCTCATCGAATATGAGCTTGTTGAGAAGCCACTCCTCAGCCGTAACCTTGTTGTAGTGTTTAGGGAACATGTTGAGAAATTGTTGGAACTTCATAGTCTGGCGAGACTCATAGGTGTCGGAGAACAGATCACCTGGCTTCTCTTTCTCGGGGCTCATGAGAGAGAACTGGATTTCACAGCAGTCGTAGTTGGCATAGCCGTTGTCCGGCACCAGAGGGATATTGCTCGTAATGAACATGCGCTCCATGCCTTTGGCGATGTTCAGCAGCACATTAGGAGCAAGGCAGGCATTGAAGTGAATGTGCAGGTGCGCTCCCTTGGGCATGTGACGGGCAACATCGAACAGGGCCGTCTGGTTGATGAGAGGCAGGTTGGACAAGAAGTGATCGCCAGCAAATCGGGGGTGCTTCTGGCCACCGAAGCCGGTCCGGGGCGGGGCAGCGTCGTAGATCCCGGCGCCATCTTCGCGCTTGAGCCGCTGGATGATGGCCTCGGCGCGGCGCTCGTCGGGCGAGCTCTGCTTGCGGCAGCCATAGTCAAAGTCGAGCGTCTTCTCGCGATCCAGCAGCTGAGAGCGCATGGCGTGATAGTGATCCACGGAGTCGTAACCGGCGTCGGGGTTGATGCCGTGCCAGACGGGCTGGTCGGGACTCAATGCGGCGATGTCGACGTCGTGAGCGTCGATCAGACTCCGGGCAGCGGCCTCCTCGCGCTGGAGAGTACGGCGCGGGCCGGGAAGCTTCTTTGCTAAGCGAGGGAATCGAGCCATGGTGGTGAGGGCTGTGGCTTCCTTGGTGTTTTCGTCTGACTGGTCTCCTTCATTCAGGTCAGAACGAGAGCAGACGCCGCCCATTTAATACGTCGGCGACGGCGACGGGCGCCCGTGATGATGATGAGAGACGACGGGTGATTCAACGAGGCAACAGCGCGAAACAGCGGGTTGCCAAAGGACGGATGAGGGGACGGCGAGTGACTGCGTGCTGGTGCGCCTCAGCGGCAGTGCTTGGATGCAGATTGACGAGCGAGACAGGGCCTCGGGATCACACCCCCTCGTGAAGCATTGACAAGCGGCCGGCTTACGGGGACGGGGCTCTGCCGTGATGGAGTCCTGGCGCGTGTTGGCGCGGTGTTGGTCGACCCAGGCAGGGGGCTGGGGCGGGAATGAGAAGCGCGAGTTCGAAAAATGGATTTCTTGCGCGCCAAATGGCAACGCTGGTTTGACGTGAGGCTGAGCGAGAGCGGGCTTAGTGAGACGAGCCAGCGACGGGGCTAGTTTTGGGTGCAGGACACGAGGGTTTTCGGGGCCCTGTCGATGCGACAGCGGGAGGGAGGGCCGGTTATTAAAGAAACCTCGGCCACAATGGAAGGCGACTTTCGTTTGACGGGATCGTTTGCTTGTGCTGGTTGTACAGGATACGTGAAAGTGCTGTACACACAAAGGGAAAATGAGGTGAATGCAAAGACGACAATGGAAATGGCCGAAGCGCCCTGAAAGATGGTTGAGATGCCTGGTAAAGTGCCTGACATTGCTGGACCTACGTTAGCCAAGAGCGCTAATATCCTGGACGTTAGCAGACAAGACGGTGGAAACTGGGAAGGAGGGGCATGTTGCGCAAGGCTGATGGCATCTGGGCGGGGAGCCCATGGGTTGACGGATAAATAAGCGGGGGGCCTAAGATTCTAGGCGCCGCGATGTCATAATCGGAGTCCAAAGTTAAGGCACCAACAACCATGCGAACAAGTCACAATCATGTTGCAGCATAATATGCATTGTCTGAGAGCCACTAAAACATGCCAGGGGTTTGCGACCGATCTCATCACCTCCTCCTCCCCAAGTCCAGGGCAGCCTGTGCCAATCCAGAGCCCGTGACCAGATCAGGACTAGCCGCCCCCAAGGCTTCCAGACCTTCCCCAAGCTCCCTCCCAGGTTTTCCTCAGATTCTCCCCATCGAAACCCCGCCAATGACCCTCAAGTGGCTGGTTGCCTCACGAGGCTGTTTTTTGCCTCGTCTGTTTCGCAGCGTCTGATTCGTCAGTTTCCGATGGGCTTCTCCAAATTGGCCTCCCCCTGTCCTTCAAACGTGCCGCATCCGGACAACTGTGACTGCGGCCGTACACTTTCTTTGATATTTATTTCCCATTAACACCATCATAGGCCATCGTGGGGTACAACCCAAGCAGCCGGGACTCTGCCCTATGTCTTGCATCGTATCAAGACCCGCTCGGGCTCGCTCCTTCGGGCCCTTCAGGGGCTTAGCACTGGGCACTGTCACCACTGCGTGCCTTTCAAGTTCCAACACGACACTCTTGGCCTTGATACCATCACTACCGCACCCTAAAGCTGCATTTTACCCCGTACACTTCTTCTCTTAGCCGTTGTTACAGCTTCTTTGGGAAATCGCCGGCCCAGTGGGTTTCAAGTTGGTCCTCAACACCGGCTCACACACGGTTACATAGGCCCACACCAGATCATGCTACCCATCGACCTACCTACCAGTGACGATTTTCATACTCATTAACCAAGTTCGCCTTCCCAACATTGCCCCATACTACCCACACTTCGCTTCACACTTTGCTTCACACTTACACCATGCGCAGGTTCTCATCCGACGTGATCGGAGCTTGTCTGCAGCGCCTCCTTACATCCTTTTGACCGCCGGACCACGCCCTCACCGACCAGCTACATGCCACCACACATAAGCCGTACAATCCTGTGTCCCTGACACAGCCAACGGGCCCGCCTCCAAGTGGATCAGTCACCGCCAGTAGATTGCCAACAACTCCATGCTCACCATACCCAAGCTCAATACGATCCGGTAAGTCAGATGAATCTCGCTTCGTATCGACACAAGTTCCCCAGGCATCGCCCTCCAGGTTGCTTCCACGCTAGCACGGCATCACTTAATCCCTTCACGGTGCTTCCACACATTCAGTGACACATCCTGTATAGCAATGCCCCTTCTGCCTGGTATACAAAGTCTATCCAGTGTCGTCCACATTACAACAAGTTATCCATGAGTCCCACCCTAATATAAAAGTACAGAGGGCAGTGCAATCGCTTTTTGCCGGTTGGACCAACGTCTCAAGAAAGCCTGGCCCGTCATTGATCATTCCCTGTAAACCATTTCTGCAACCCCCCTCTGCACCTCGCTAAGCCCAAACGCTTTGGCAATCGGCCCGTTGCCTTTTCCATAGGCTGCGAGGTTGAACTCGGAATGCCCTTCGAAGCTCGCCGCATTACGCGAAGTAGCTCTTCCACAATACGCCCTCCAGGTCTTCCAATTGTTCTGATGTGAAATACTACATACGGTTAGCCATCTGCTGTACTCATAACCCCTGCCATCCTGTTTTGGATGACTTGAGTAAGACATACCTTTTGATCTACGGTCCAGCTGTCCTGCCTGGTCTTCTTGAACTCGCTCAGAATCGTCTTCGTTGCCTTGCCCACCACTCCAGGATCACCCGCCGCTCTCCTAGCAAGGTTTGCCAGCACTTCGGGCATCCATTCCGGTGGCGGAGTTGCATAGGGGAAGGCCTCGATCAAGGCACCCAGTCCTAGGACTGCCGCGTGCCTTCTTGTGATTTGCTTGTGCACATCTACTGGCGTCTCTGTGCCGGGGACCTGGCGTCCGCGCTTTGGCATTGGGTTATGCCGCAGCTCATCCTCGAACCGAGTCTTGAGGTGTGCAATCATCGGGTCACGGATGTGTCGAGGCGAGCAACGGATCATGCCAGCTAGCGTAGTGGAGGCGCAGGACCGCACCTCCAGCTGCGAGTCGCCCAGCATATCCGACACGGCGTTGAAAAGGAGGTCTCGCTGGGCACTCCGGGTCAGGAAAATCCGCCTAAAGTAGATCACCTGCATGTTGACCAGCGCCCGCAACCGCTGGTGCCAGCTGGCAGCTGTCTTTCCGATGCGGATGAGCGCCTCAATGAACTCAGCGTCCTCCCCGTCTCGGAATGGGATGTTGGGGAGGTGACGGTATACGTGGTAAGCTAGCCTCATCAGCTCGGGATCTTCCTTGACATCCATCATGTGCAAAAGTTCTTCCATGAATGGCGTTGGGAAGAAGGGCACAAGTTGAGTGCACTCATGTGATGAGAGGGTGCAGTCAAGCCACATCAACACCGTCTTAGACCCGGACGTGTACGAACTGGGCGTCTGCTGGCCAGGAGTTCGTTCATGGCGCCACTTTTCCAGCCGACTAAACACTTCCTTGATGGTCGACGAGAAGTCTTCAGTGGGTCGGTAAGGCCGAATGCCGATGGACGAGTCTGCCTTGTTTTCGTCCAAGAGTGTGCTGACACTCTCGAATGACTCGTGGTAACGTGTCTTGTAGATCACCGACAAAACGCGGCCGATGGCCTCACGCACTGCCTTGTAGGGGTGGTCAATATGCGCCAAGAAGTCGTCGAGAATGGGTGCCTCGTGACGAAAGTGCCAGCCACCATCGGCGACTATGAATTCCAGCAATTGCACCTTGGATGACTCCTTGAAGGCGGCGTTGGACGACATGTCTAGGCGGAACGCTCGCAGAGCATCCACGATCTCATGCGATCGCCGAGGATCCTTCGAGTCAAGAATCAAATGCAGACACGTGAGCCAATACTGCAGGTTCTCTGGAGTCAAGTCATCCGCAAAAATCTTGAGCAAGAATGGCGCCGCGAATTCCCAAACTCGGTTTCGGATCTCTGGGGGATCATCACTAGAGCCTGCGAGTAGCGCACCCAAGATCTCCGAGGTGGCCCGGTGCTGATGCTTGTCGTTACCATCGCCATATACCTCCGTCGTCAGCTCCTTGATGTCATCCATGGTCACGGCAGTCTTGCCGTAGTGCATCAAGTCAAAAACGTGCATCAGCAGGTAGACGTTGCTCATGCGGAACCGATCTGTTGACGCATCTCGCGGCTCTTGCTTGAGGTACTCAAAGCAATGGGTGAACCATTCCCGCGTCACTATTGCGCCGATTTGTGCCCTGACAGCACTCTCTACCTCGTCGTAGGAGTCAAATGGCAGTGGCTTAGCGCGGAACGCCGTGAACTTCTTTCCCCATACCAACCAGCCAGGGTGGTCAGAATCAACCATATATTCTGCGCCATCGGGCTGCTTGAAGGCTTCAAGAAAGCGCTGAGTGAATGCCGCATCTCCCTTCTCCACAGGGATCGCAACCCTGTTTCTGTCTCCAATTTCCTTCTCGAGAAGGTAATTGCGATACTCATGGCCATATACCGCGCGCATGTCGATTGCGGTGAAGACCGAAGTAAACGCATTCAGATAATATCCTCTGAGACCAGGGTGAGGGTCGTTAGTCCCTTGGGCAACTAGGTCAATGAACTCGGCAGGCGCTACACCCACGAATCGTAGACACAAGTTTGTCGCAAAAATAGCACAGCGTGTAGCGATCTTCCAGTGCGCACCCTTGGCCAGTTGTGTGAGCTCCAGGCCAAGGCTGGCCTTAGAATCCTCCACTCTACTTCGGCGTTGGAGGATGAACTGATGGCGCGAATCGATTGCAGTAGAAACGTCATCTGCTGGCTTGATTGTGCTGACAACGGTATCGTCCACAATAATCATCCGCTCAAACGGTTTTCCAAAATCGATCAGAGTATACAGCGCGGAAGATCCCAGGTTTTGGATGGACGGCTTATCGATACCAGCCGTCTTGATGTACAGACGCATAGCCTCAGGAGCGAAACGCCAGTCTTTGAGCAAAGTCTTGATCAGAGACGTGAACAGCAAGGTGTACATGCCTCCCTTGATTCGATCATGGTCATTTGTCTCAATGGCGAGTTTCAACTTCTCCAGAATGACGGGGATCACCAGAGGTTTACCTCCGATGAGTGCCTTCAGTGAAGAGTCCTGGGCACTTTGTGCCACCCTTCGAACATCGGCGTACAGCGACAAGCAGGACTCAGCGAGATCGAGTAAGAGTTGCTTGTCCAATTCACTTTTCTGCCTTGCGGATGCGTTGTGTTTACGACGCAGGAGTTGATACGCCTCGGCTCTCTTGATGAGCAAAGGGCGAGGATACACCTTTCTGAGACCTTTGATCTTGAAGGCGGAGATGTCTGCCTTGTACAATCTCAGATGCCGCTCAAGAGGATGGGCGGAACGTTCAATGCCAACATCAGTGATCCAGGTCCGGTAGGCTGCATACAGCGCAGTGAAGCAATTGACATCGTCCTCTTGGTTCTTGTTGAGAAAGGAGTGTGTCTTTGTGAGGAGATGGCCCAGCTCGTCCCGCAGATCATGAATCTTGCCGTAGGCGGGATCGCTCGATTTGAGAAGATACCCTGCCTTGTAGCGAAACTGAGGCCGCAGCTCTTCGTCTTCAGCAACCTCGGCAAGCGGGTCCTCTTCCTCATCCACCATCATCTCGTCTTCGTCCCCGACATCATGGTCTTCAACAGTAACACCGTTGGTCACGCCCGCGGCGCGCTCTGGGTCAAACATGGTGGCCATTCCAGATGTGACCAGGCGGATCTGCTGCATGAGCCTGGATACCTCATCGGACCATTCTTTATTCTTGCCCTTCCTGCTCACTGGTGGGTTATCGCTCATCAGGAGCTCCAATTGCGACTTGGCTGACCTAGTCTGCGACGCGAAGAGTTCGACGGCAAAATCGATCTCGGCAGGGGAGGGCTGGTGCCAACGGATGGTGAGATCGGCTGGCGCAGTGGTCTTGCCCCAGTCGTCGACATCGATACCGCGCTTGATGACATCGGGTTCGAACAGTGCGTGGTCGATGGGGTAGGTGTGGGTCAGGTTCAGCAGGAGATGATGGATGAAGTTGGAAATGAGGATGGTGGGCAGGCCACGGCACTTCTCTTGCATATACTCTGCAATACCTAGGAGTTCTTCCTTGTATTTAAGCACCTCGCTGCCAACATGGACAACAGCCATTGCGAGCATGCTGACATACCACACCAGAGCACGGTCTCGGGGCAGGTAGTCTGTTCCACTGCTTCGATCTGAAGCGGCGTTGTTGAAGTCGATTTCGTTGCGGATACTGACGACTAGCATAGGAATAAACACCTTCAAGGTCTTCTCCGGGTTCACCTTGCACAGTGCGTTGAGTATCCAGGCCATCGCATCCCTAGCCTGGTGAACGACATGGCTAGAAACAAACGAGGCAACTCGCTCTAGGGCCATGTCAAAGAGCTCCGGTGATAACGAAGTGAATAAGGGCGATAGAGCCGCAGGTAGGGCATTAATGACATTATCTTCCGGGGTTCCTCCCCGAACTTGATTGGCGTCCGGCAGGTTTTCTAGGAGGGTAAACACCTTACCCAGGAGAGTCAAGATGAACTCTCCAAACCCGGTGGTTGAGGATCTCAAAATGTTGGCTTCGTCCTCGTCGCTCAGCTCGTTGTTGTAGTCAATCTTAACGTTCTGGCCGTCCCGCTCCATACGGTCCATCTCAGCCTGAACCCACTGCATAGCCAGCGTTGTGTCGTGAATGTGGCTGCCTTCCTTGCTCAAAGTTACCATAGGAATGCTGAAGGCGACACTCTGAATAAAGTTGAGAGTGTACTGTGTCTTGTTAAGATCATTGGCATCAATGCCCGGGAGGGCAAGAGCCAGCAATGCGGTAATGTGACAACGGTATCCCTTGAGCTTAGACATGACATTTGCAATCATCTGTAGCCCATTCAGACTAGATGTGGTTCTGTGTACCTCGACCAAGCCCTGAAGACTTGGGTAAAAGCGCTGCAAAGCCCCGGGTAGGACCAGGTCAGGCTCAAGGTAGGCAAGGCCTTGCAAGGCGCTGTAGTAGTAATAGGACACCCTGGTGCTTTTCGAGAACAGACCCATGAAAGTGACTTCCTTCAGGGATGAGACGAACCGCTTCTTCAGTTCATCGTTGATCCTGCGCTCTTTTGGAATATCGAGCTCGCCGCTCTGTTCACGATTCCATCTCGAGACGAATGCCTCAGTCAAGTATAACGTAAGCTGTCCTAGCATGGTAGTCCAAGCGCCTTGGTTAGAGGGGTGGAAGAAGGTGTCAATCGACTCCATGAAGCCTTCCAAGCTGGTCATGATAGAGTCTTCCTCGCCCAATGCGGCCGGGGAAAGGGAGCTCACAATCAAGCGAGCAACCATGTATGCCACAGGGTATTTCTTCTTATCCTTCTCCACATAAACGCCGGCTCCAGAAAGATAATCCAGGGGGGTGTAAGGGGAATTTGCTTGACCAACGGGGATCTGGGTCAGTCGCAAGATGGCCGTGAAGATCAGGTCGGACTGGTCTTTAGTGAAGATGCCATGGGCGTCGAACGGGACATAAGTACAATGCATGTGGTCTCGAGCCATCCGGGAAAAGAGGTCGATAAAGAATACATCGAACGCTTTGGAGCGGTTGATAATGGACCATAGATGGAACAGAGTAGGGAAGAAATCGCTGGGCTGCGATTGATGCTTATCCGCAGGCGCTGGATGACTGGGCAGCAACGAATTGAGAATGCCCACAACAATGAAGGCATTGGGCAACTCATTCACGCTGAAAAAGGGCAAGAATTCCTCCAGCATCGCCCGACGATCCGCGGGGTCAAAGTATATATGGGCGTGGGTGCATAGCTTGAGGAGCTGCTTGGTCGATCGTCTTCGGTTGCTCTGGTGGGCAGGGACTTCGGAGGGCAGTACCCAAGCCTTGATTTCGTTCCACAGTGGACGCCACTCGAGCGTAAGGTCCTCGCCGGGTTTTAGGTAGTGGTTTTTCCTACAAAGGTTAGTCAATGCTGAGTTACACGGTGTGGGACAGCCAGCGATCGCACCTCGTCAGAGTCAACACCATGCGCAAGAATCGATCAGCGGCAGTGGCATCCAAGCCTGGGGAGAGGGCGAGGGAATAGTAGAGCTTGGCAAGTTTCGCTCGCAGCTCCCTCGTCATCTCAAACTTTAGATTGAGCCATCCTTGTAGCTCTCGGGTCCAGTGGAGGGCGCCGGGGGAGAAGTCCTCGGCCTTGGTGGCGATGTAGAGCTGCTTCAGAATCCCTTGAAGGGCGGCATCACGCTGGGCTTCTTCCTCGACCTGGAACGGTAGCTGCTGGAAGTAGGCAAAGGTACGGGGTCGGTAGCGCTTTTTGTCGTCTTCATCAGACTTGGAGAATGGTAGGCCTGGGGAAGTGGCCCGGGAGATGGGCTCGTACGGCATGAAGTTGGCGATGAGGTGGGATGCCGAGGCGGTTGGGAGGGCGGCGTGCGAGCCCTTGGGGTGGGGGCCAATGTTCTCATCCATGATGGCGCGCGATCAGAGAATTGTACTATATTCTGTCGTCGCAAAGCCCGTCCGGCTGAGGAACAGCAAACTGCCGAAGCGTTGCTGGGCCTGGCAGGAAACAGGCGAGAGCGGCTGCGCTGCTCAGCTCTCGGGATGTGCTCAGCTCAGCGGAGCTTGAAGCAGCGGGGAGAAAGTATGTGGGCTGGACGCGTGCCGGGTTCCCATGAGGATACGGTAGCAGATGCTAGGTGCGCGACAGAACCCGGTGGCAATGTCGATGCTGCGAGGGGTTGGGAGGTAGATGTATGGAGTGTTGGAGGAGAGGAGGGAAGAAGTGGAGGATGGGCGGGTGATGAGGCGGAACTGAGTGGAAGGGCGACGTCGCGCAGGTGTGATGATGCCAGCAGTAGGAGCCTGGATTTTTCTGGGGCTGCCCCGGGCCAGGAACGCCCCCAAAAGCCCCGAAGAGACGTCGAGTCGCCGCACTGCAGCACCTAGCCCGTTAGCAACCCCCCTAAAGACCACTCATCGTAGTGCATGTGCTCACTATGGGCGCCGGACTTTAGTGGGCTAGCGGCGGGACCCCGCCTGAGTTTCCGGGGGGCTCTCAGAGCAGAAGTGGGGTGGTATGTGATTGATACATGCTTGGTTGCTAGTGAGGAAGCACACGGTGAGGTACACAGAACTTTGAGCACATCGCACCGTCATGGCTTCATGAGCCAACTTCCTCTCGCCAGTTCCGACTCCTCCTGGGGCATCTCCACCCATCCAACCTGGTTCATTGTAATGAAATCTTCCATAAATGGCAACCCTCATTGATCATCCGGCGCGTATCGTCAATGTCCGTCCAACAAAGCGACTCGAGTCTTCATCTTTGCCAACAAAGCACTGCAGAATCCTCCATTCACTTTGTCACCTGCCTGATCAGCGTGACCAACTGCTCCAAGTTGTTGCAGCTCCCGCTTCCCGACCCTTCTCCCGCCCTGTCGGATACCCAATGGTGATCGAGGGCACCTGCCACATGGTCGGGATACCCAGGGCTCTGTCGGCAAGTACGACGTTGGGCTGTCGTTGATAACTCCGTCATGATTCAATGAGCAACCGCATCAAGTTCAAGGAGACGGCTGCCCAGCGGCTTGTAGCTTCTTCACTGACGCAGCTCGGTTACGGATGTCATCATGCGAATGACTGGTTCACTCTGCAGTCCAATCGCTCGCTCCATAGATACCGTTTTTGCTTTTGCGAAAGTTCATTCTCAAGGCCAAGAGAAAAGAGCAGGCATCGGCTGCTGCGTGTTTGTCCGTTCTGGGACACCCAAACACGGCATGATTAGCTTATTTAACGCGCCATCTAGTGATTGCCTATTGCGCGTGCTTGGTGCTTGGTGCTTGTAGTTGCCTTGCGTGTTCACAATACTCTTCCTAACCTTGTCGTTGGCTGCGCGTCTTCATCACTGCCTGCAGCTTACCACAGACAAGTCGGGCAAATGCCGTGACCGAACGAAAATCAACCGGTGCTTCCTCTTGGTGTTGTCGGGCAGGGTTGATGGGTGCAGCTAACTGCGCATGACCGCCGTTCCTGCTTCAAGAACCAGTGCGGAAGCAGGACAGCGTCTCCCGCCCCATGTTAATCATTTATGACGTCCGTTTGTTCTCTGATCACTCCGTCATGCCATGCCCGCGACCCGGTCCCCACCTACGGCCGTGCTCCCGAGAAACATATGTGCCCCGCTCTGACGACCCTCCGTCTCGACTCCGGAGTCCGAAAACTTCGAGCTTGAAGGGGTACGTAAAGGTGGTGGTTTTGTAGTTAAATCACCAAGCGTGGGGTCCAACTGAAGGGGGGCTCTTTGAGAGCCAGAGAGTACATTATTGCTACAGCCACCTCTATCCGGTGTCCTAATATTCTAACTTGTAAAACGGTTCATCCGATTGCGCCTGGGAAACACTCTTCCTACGGAAGATTCTGTTGGTTATTTGTCGGATGCTCATGCGTCGCGACTGAGGCCTTTCAACCTTGTCGGCCTTTTCGGCTTCATAATAAATACTCTCCATAGGTGGTCGTCCTTCCTCGCTCGCTCGAGGTGCGACGAACCTTCTGACAAACCCAGCGCTTCCCGACATGGATCGCCGGCGCCCTGGCATCTCCTGGATTGGAAGATCCCGGATACTAGACATTGGGCTTCCTGTGAGTTGCGGAGGGTTCTGGACTGGAGGTGGTGATGAGAAAGTACTTCGAACAGGGAAGGATTGCGATCTTGGCGGATACGCATTGCTTGTCCGACGTTGTAATGTTGCTGGTGGTGGGCGGGTATGCGCCGTCTCTGGCCAACCTTCTTGTCGTAGGTTGATCCAAGCGGCTGTTACCACCATCAGAAGCTTGATGTCTTCTGGCACAGCTTTGGTCAATCGGCCTTCAGCGCTGACAGCACTTGGTGCAGTCCAGTCTGGTGCGCCCATGGGGTCGATTGGTGCGGGTCGTGTCGGCGGGTATCGGCCACTCGAAGTTGACATGGTGTTATAGGTATCGAAAACGTCCAGCGCATTCGACATTAAAGAGCCCATAATGGGGTGTCTCCGAGTGTCCGGGTGTATCATACTAAAAGTCCATTTGAACTCGGGAGGAGCAGGACTTGATGGGGGCGTCGCGGTACTAGTAGCAACAGCCTGGAAGGGAAAGCCTGTGGGGGCCGCCTTCTTAACCCAGCGTGCTGTGCTAATTCGACCTCGCTCATCAACGCCGATAAACTCGTAGGAGCCGTTGGCCATCAGGCTCGCCTCCCAGGTCGAGCCATCTTCCATAACAATCTCCGCGGCGTCATCGCCCATGTGGGGGAGCGGGCCGACGACCGCGATGAGGTCTCTTTGGTCTATGCCATCCTCCGCGTCAAGTGACCCGGGTGATGCTGGCGTATCGTAGTCCTCACTGCGAACAATGAGAAGGTCATTCAGGCCTAATACGGGCTTGGAACAAAACAGGCGAGGGCATCGTTTCGCAAGTCGCGGTACAATAAGAGATCCGACAACCAGGCTTGCGGGCAGGACGTCAAAGGCTGGGGTGGGTCGTTTGTCGGTCAGGTCCTGTAACTGCAGGAGCAGTCTCGGACGGACCTGTGATAGCTTGCGTTGCTTTGGTCGTAATCGAGGGGCGGGATGAGCGAGAATGAACTGTGTTGACCTCCGTGGTGTGCGCTTCCGCCTCCTCTTCCGTGTGGTAGTTGAGCAGTCGCTGAGATCACTCACATCAGAGCAGGCCGCTGACCCTTCGTCCTCGCTCTGGGGAGATTCTACCGGCGGCAGATCGTCGTCGGTCTCTGGCTCGCGAAAGCGGACCGAGAGCTCCCTCCGAGGCATGTAGTCAGAGGTTGGCCGTGGACGAGTGGTGCGTGGCGCAACGGGGGCGTGCTCATGATATGACACAGGTCGAGGAGAAGGGCCGGGGGGAGACGACGGAGGAGCCACGACTGCGGTGGTTCTCGTCTCCGAGTCGGCGGGCTGGCGGAGGGCGGATCGTAGGAAGGGTAGGCGTCGGGGCGGCTGCTGGAGTGATGATCGTGTTGTTGAATATTCGTGGCCGTGTAGGCTGGCACCAGAGTGAAGAAACATGTTGACCGGGCCAGTCTTAGATTGAGCCCATGCGGCAGACGCGAATAGGTCGATATAAGAGGGATCAGGAGGGTTGGGGGACTGGAGCGGGGAGGCCAGGACTAGGTCGGTTGGCTAGGTAGGTCGATGGGCAAGGTAAGGTCAAGGTCAGGAGAGGTGAGGCAGCTACGAGATTGTATATGTGCGATAGGCGGTAGAGCGGCAGAGCGGGAGGGTGGTAGAGAGCCTAGTTGTCGAGTCGAAAGCCGGTGAGACAAGCGATGCCGTCCAATCTGGCGGGTGGCAGGTTGGCAGGCTGGGGGCAAATGGTCTGACAGACCAGGATTTGCGTGATGAGGTGGGACGCCGGGACGACCAGCCAGCAGGCACCAAATAAGTTCAACGACTTGTTGGGAGAATGAAGTCAAGCTGAGGCTGGGACGGTGAGAAGAACCAGGGATGGGTGAGGCGAACTGGACTGGGATAGCTTCCACTTCTGGAGTCAGAGGGTGGCCAGAGAGCGGCCGTGCCAGGAGTGATTCAGGGAGAATCAGGGAGAATCAGGGAGGGTCCGATGATGAACGGTCAAGGAAGGGGATGGAAGAAAGTGAGGAAATACGTAGCCGTATTGAGCAACATAAGGCAGATGGAAGTAACAAGAGGAGAAGGCTGTACGTATTTCGCAGTGTGTAATATGAAGTAATGGCCAGGGACTCCAGGAGGGAGCAAGGGATGGAGGCGGAAATAGGGACGGCGCGGTGCGATTGTGTGGATGCTACTCGATCGCTGGCTCTGGCGAGTGACGCTGAGGTCGCGTGGGAGGCTCGGGCACCCACACGGGGCGGGCCAGAATAGCAAGGCGCTAGCCTCTGCTGCACTCCCTCAACTTCTCAATTGCCCTTCTAGCCTCTAAGGGGCCGGGACGCCAAGACGGCAGGGGGGGAGGGTGCGAGGGTGTGGGCCGTGATCTGTGAGAACATCAACGTGCCAGGGGCTATAATTGGACTAAAAAACACGGACTCGAGTAGACGGGATGGCTCAAAGGGCCTAGAGTGGGCAAAAAGTCAAGCCTCCAACAAAGCGGTCACTGGGAATTTGTCGAGGCGCAGGAACATGGGTTAGGGGAAGGGGAAGGCGGATGGATGATGGGCAGATCCAGGGGGCCGGCGGCCGTAAGGCACAGTCAAGCTGGGGTAGGTGCCATATACGTACAAAGTAGTACAGACAGAACATTCGTCCCAGCGAGCGACCTACGTATCGACGCATCGACGCATCGACGTATCGACGCATCGAGGTAGCGACCCAAACGGGTCCCCCCGTGTGCTGGGCTGGCTGCGTCTCTAGTGTACAGACCACTGTATGATTCGTCTTTATTCGTACATCTGCCACAACCATGAGCACACAGGAGACCGGCGGTCAAGGGCGTCTACGAGCCTTACTCTCCTCATGAGCTGACCGGACATGGGACAGGGGACAAAGTCATGGAACGCGGGCTTACGCATTGGTGCGTGTGCAGCCGCCGCCGTGTGTGAGAGAGCCAGCTCGATGCGAGGTGAGAGGTGAGAGAATGACGCGGGCACCACCAGTCTTACCCAGCGCCTCTGGGAATCTGCTTGCAATTCGCTGGTCTTACCGCCAGAGTAGGCACAAGCAACAGTCAGGCTTGCAATCAACTAGACGGCCATGATGGGTGGCGGGATGGAAGGGCGGTGGCAGGTATATTGAGAGGAGCTAGGCAAGATGAAGACGATGCCGTGGGGAAGTCAGTGTGGTGACCCAAAAGCTGCAAAATGAAGTGGTGGGTGTGGATCTGCAATTTTTAGACGCAAACGTAGGTGTGAGGTGTGAGCGACTATCAAAGGGACGACCGTTTCCATGGGGTAGACATATCTCCAAGCGCAAGGCGAGGAACGCTGTGCAGTACCGTGAGCATCAATATGTCTACCGCTTCCATCGTGCTCGTCATTCCTACTTTCACCCGCTCGAATGGGCGTGCGCAGGCGTGGACAATGCTGCAAACATCAACGAAGCTCGGGCACATTGGAGATTGTGATCCTTGATGTCGTCCTCATTTGGGGTTTGGATTGGGATGTCTCTGTGGTACGTGCGCCCTACCTCCTGCACGGGCTTGGGCATTGACGCTGCGTATTCGTACTCTGCGCCCCGGGTTTATCAGTCAGTGTCTCTGCTTTTGCTCTCTCTCCTGATGTCTGGCTTGATCCCACGCCCTGATTTGATGCACTTGGCGTCGCCGATCGTTGTTTTCTTTTTCGTATTGCTGGCCTCTCATGATGTTTAATTGAATCTGATTTCCTTTTGTTTTCCCCCCTATCCCGCCGGGAAGCCTGCTAGAGAGATCCATGGATCCCAGTTTGTCGGGTTTCGTTCGGAGGGAGGGGATGCCCTGTAAGCCAACGCTGTACTGATACTACAATGCTAATTAACTGCAAAAATCTTCGATCAGGCGCTGGCCAGAGCCAGACTAGGCACCCAAAAAGGGAAAAGAGCAACCAAAGGGGGCCGGCAGCAGGGCGATTGCTCTTCCACCATTGTGTCACTGACTGATCCACGACCACGACCAGCAAAAGATGGAACGATTCCTTCTCCATCCAATCTGGGTCCATAGGTACATACCCGAGTGGCCCACGGATGGTCTCACCGGAGCCCGCCTCAGTAAAGGGCTGTGCAGCCCGCCCCCGTGCAGCGAGCTGGTGGCCGCTCTGTGCCGTATTAGTCGGTTGGGGCGTGGCTGGCAGTACGGGCTAGGCGTCCATTGTGCCCCGAGTCCGCTAAAAGTAACCCGTGGGTCGTGCCCCATCCACTGGGAAATGCCCTGAGATGGGGGGTTGGTTAGCGGTACTACCGCTACGAACGGTCTCTAGATGGTGCCGACGCGGGCTGGGATCGCCTGGCTCCGGGTCTCCTGGCCCCGAGGCCGAGAGCACGCGACTGGGCCACATTGATCCGCGGGAAAAGGAAATGAGAGCCCGGCGTTGGCGAACGGCCTCTTGCGCTGCCGTGCCCTTAGGCTCTCGGATCCTGCGCCGTTCCATGAGAATTTTCCAGAGCTACTTTGGTGATATGAAGGCTGGGACATCCACAGTCTCCACCGTTACCAGCCGCGGAGTTTGCGGTATCCTGCTTCGTACTCCTGAAGCAGCACCGTTTGCTGGTGGTATGTGTGTGGACGGCACGCGTCGGGAAGATAGGACCAACAACCAGTCTCAGCCCTCCGGCCCCTAAAAGGCGTATTCCAACCTTCGATGACAAAGCATGAGCTATCCTCTGCAACCTCTCACACCGGGACTGGGCCGGCTTCGACACAGTCTGTCGTTGGCGTGAGGTCATGCCTCGAACGATTGTAATTGTCAAACGTGTAAAACGCCGCGAGGCGCTAACCTCAACTCTAGCGGCCGGAATCCCCCACCATGGGCCGCACGTTGGTCGACTTTGCCAAACCACCACCGTGAGTCCAGTTGGGGGCGGCCTTGGGACATCTCTTGCTGGTTAAGGCAGGTCCCGGCAAGTTGACTGGGCGGCGGCTGGCGGAAGTGCGAGCAGACAAGCGAGCGGGACGGGAGGAGACGCTTGAGCGACGGCTTAAAAGACGCTTGGGGATGACGGACGTGTAAACGTGGTTGTGGATTTGTGGATATGGCCATGGGGATGGGGCCATGGGGACATGGGTTGGAAGCGCATACATGGCCGCGCATATGTGTATCATGCCAACTCAGACCGCTTGTCCGCCCGAAGAGGACCGGCCAATTGTTTGGTGCCATGACCGAGAGTCTCAAGGCTTTAAACACTGACATACATACGGATCGCCTGCGTTGTCCCTACTAACCGATGGGACCGCAGCGCCTTGTCCAATGGCTGAGCCCAGACCTCGAAACTGTTGAGCTTCAAGTGTTGTTGTGTATGCGGGCTCTCAAAGAGTCAAGACGCAGACTCGGCCTTGTTGCGGCGATGGCGGCTCCCGGTTCTGGTGATTCTCAACGGGGAGATGGACCAGGGCCCTGGACGCGAGCTGCGTTGTTCCGTCGAAACTTTCCAGAATTTGCGAAAACTGGCGGGGTCTCAGGCATCGAGCTGTCATGCCCACATTCTCCGCCGTTTCGCGCCTCGCTTGTCCGCACATCCTGTTGGTGGCAATGGCAAATTCTCTTTCCTCCCGCGCGCGCGTGCTGCTCACCTCGGTCACATGCGGCACTGTCGTCGACAATGATTGACAAAGCAGGATTTTCGTAAACTCTCTAGCAAATGATAGACTTTCCAGCCCTTCCGGCACTATCCATGTGGGATCGAAGTCGCGAATCAAGTCCCGGCCGCCGAGCGCCTCCATCTGCCGGATGTGAGTTTAGCATCGGCCCTTGGATTGCTTTGTCAAGAGCCGCAACGGCAGATCTCTAGTTTCGGGATTCACCATTTGCCCGATGGCCGCATCTCATTCGGAACCTTTTCAATCCCTCGGTACACATGGGCCAGACGATCATGGCCGGCAGTGAGCCTGACACACAACATCTCACCTAGTTCTTCCGAGCTTCCCGAATGTCCTATGAGACGAGACAAGCCGGACACCACTCCCCGAGGCTTTCATCCCGTCCCATCCAGAGGTCATCTGCTCTGTCAGCCCTACTTCGAAGAAGGCTCTAGCCCCCACAGACATACTGTAGGCTCCTCCAAGTCAAGCATTCATATGAAAGTGTCCTGCCCGTAGACAAAATTGCATTTTGCCGTAGGCACATGAGCCTGTCAATCACGAGACAGGGCACCATTGCATTGGCTTTCTAGCATTAAGGACGTGTGTACAACGTAGTCTCCTTCCAGCTACAGCAAGCAGTTTCACTGTCAAAAGTATAACAATCAATATGCGGGCAGACCCTTGTGTTAGATGTTAATCCAAAGTTGCGCTGCATCCTCTTGAGGAGACGCCCAGCTGCTGCGAATAGACGGCGACAAGAGATCAAGGGAAAGGTAGCAGATCTGCCAGAAAAGGCACGTCAACATGCCCCAGCAACCATTGAATTTGGGGTTCTGAGTTTCCCAATCCGTCTCTCCCATGTCAAAACAGAGCGCATGTCGTCAAACTTGACATGTGCTTGGTAGTGCTGTCGTTGTGGCTTGCTCACACCTTGAGGCCGGGCTTAGTCATCGGCTCCTCCAACGGACCCGGCCAGCCCACCTCCAAGCTTGAAATCTCCAAATGTCTGAATTGGCTTCGAGAAGATTATCACGACTTCAAACGTACCTTGCTTGGGGCTCCCTCGAGCCGCCAGAGCCCCCTCCCGCCGCCCAATCGACCAGCTACACCTAACGGCAGGGGAGCTAGGTCTAACGCAAATTCCGACAGCCTAAGACTGCTCTTCTTCGACCATGCGCCCAGCCAATCTTCATCCTCCTTGAATACCTGTTTGGGACGACAACCGCCAAGATGCGTAGCTCAATGTTTGTCGCCTCGCGCAGCTCGCGACATCGAGTTGCGGCAATTGCCCTATATCGTGCTCTCCTCAGAGCCGGCCAGAGCGTTGAACTTCCCCGACGCACGAAACCCAGAGGTTCGATACACCCAATTGTCTTTCTGATCAAGAAGCGGGTACGGCTCAATAAGCACCATACCAGTCTGCGGCTTGTATACGCTGCAATGGCTGCCGGCTACAAGGTACGGCCTTTCATTATAGCGTCCATCCACCTTTGCTGATTTTGACCGCCTCAGTTTCTCACCATGTTCACCAAAGCTCAAGATAAAGAGTCTCCAGAATATGCCATGATTGTCAACCACTTGGTCGAACGCAAAACCTACGCCAACAGGTCCCGCAAAGATCTTGTCAACCACTTGATCAAACGCGGAGTTCACGTCAACAAGTCCCGCCAAGAACTGCGCTACAGACCTCCCCGGAAACCCCAGGTGAAAAAAGAGGTGAAACCTCCATTTCTCACCAAAACCTCTGGCCCCGGCGAGCCGCCGGAATACATGTCTACTGTTCGACCTCGACCTAAGCCAGAATTCAATGGGGAGAGAAAAATACCAGTCTACACCGTCACCGCCGAAGGCCTACCTTTTTTGCGATTCTTCAAGCCTCAACCCCAGGTCCTATCCAGAAGCATACATAACAAACAAAAATCCTACAGAAGCAAATTTTGGAAAATGGAAGACATCGATAACATCCACATGCCAGCTGCAAAACAAGAAGACGATTGGGAAACGTTGATCCAGAAAGAATTGAAAGCAGCAGGGCTGGAGGAAGAAGGACCTCGGGAAGGGCCATTCAGTACATACCAGCGCAGCCAGGTACTGGCAAAACTTTGGTATGAGACCCAAATGGACGAGACATGGAAGGACTGGCTCGCTCGAGGCCGCGCATTGATTCAGATCGCGGAGGATGAGAGATCCCTAGCAGAGGAAGAATCACGAATTGCAGAGGAAACGGAGGACGCTGCTGAAGCCGAACAAGCCATCGATGACGCTTTTCAACGGATCACACAAAAGATGCGTGAGGGGAGGCGAGATGATCAAGCATCAAGAGCATCAATCCCTCAAATAGACCTTGTTCCTTCGACAGACTTATATCTAACCCCCAAGTGGCAGTGGAGGGTAACACAAAACGAAAACCAATTACTGGCACATGAAAGGCAATATGAGGGACATGATGGACGTATCAGCGCAAAAACTCACGATCAAGGAAAAACTCGCGATCAAGGAAGATATGGGCGCAACAAAGGAAAACAACACCTCAAAAACGACAGCACCGGGCGGAAGTCTACGAAGGAAAACCTACCCACCAAGCCGCACGTCGACTCAGTCATGGATGCCTTCGCAGCTCTAGCGTCGAAGAGAAAGAGTTTATAGACCTTGTATCATGTATTGTACTATCATATACCCAACTCATCGAGGATAGAGGTGGTGGACTGAGTAGATATTCTATGGAATGATGATTTATGTATGCACTAGGCATTGCTCGCTCACCTTGAATGACGCAGGTGCAAAGCATGGGCAAACTGGATTCACTACATCATGGAGCGCTGGGGTTATGGCGCAAACTTGGCGAGAATATGTGTTCCCAGAGTACGTTACCGCTCAATTCAGAGGAAGGAGCACCATTGTATACCATGAATTCACTATGAGGAATATGTTTGAACGCTTTTCAGACTCAACCGATACCATGATCGAGTGGAAAAGGAGACGGACGAAATCAGGAAGCGAATAACTAATAGTAGACTGAATCTATCCCGGAGTGAAATCTCCATGGTCAATCGTGAGCTCTCAGCGTTCCGTTCTCCGCCGCCTTCGCCAGAAGCTTAGGCAGTTGATTTCGAGAACGTCGACAGTGAATTTTGCAGAAAGCTATCCACGATCTAGGAGCGCTACTCACATCCATAAAACCTGGCAGATTCGCAAACGCAGCATATGTAGTGATGATGAAGAGTGTTGCGACCATTGTGCTTAATATGGCCTGTGTTTCAATTTGTATTTTTCCCTTGGGGACTGAAACTTGAGTCTGCACTACCTGCTAACAAAAGATAGATCACCAACATGATGTTTACATCAAGCCCTACCTATATGATAAATCTTTGTGTCCATCTACATGGCGCAAAGGCAATGTGTTCACCCCAAGAGTAAGTCACACTGCCACGACGACGCTGTCACCTTCAACCTCCAGAAGTATCCAATCCGTATAGTTTGACAGGGTTTCGTGACAGCTCTTGTCCAAACGATACCCTTTTATTTTGTAACAGGCAGTGGAGATTCGCGATGCTCCGACGACTTCCGTGTCAAACTTTAGGCACCTTAGCATCCTTTCTCTAGGTATTCCGCTGCAAAGGATATACGGCTGTGTGCGTGCGTGCGTGTGTGTATATGTGCTCCAACAGTCGTCCTTTGTCTCCATCTCAGTTGGCGGCAACTTCGGTACTGGTCATACGCGGAAGTGGACCATCGCCAGAGTGGGAAATGAAGGAAGAGTCCGAGTCGTCAACAATGGCGTGGTCTTTATTACTCACAACCATCGACACAAAAGTCTGGAGTCTGGATTCAAGCTGGAGGCTACTTCCTGGTTGTCGATCCACGTGTTTTTGAACTGGCTCCGGAATACTCTGGCTCACATGGGTATATGCGACAAGATCATCGGCGTATCATTGATTGAATCGGGGCTTTGGCGTCTCTCTTTTCACTGCGTGGGACCCAACTGTGAATAGGAATGAGCCACGCATGACATTGCGCTGGCTTGTGAGTACATCTTCCAGCTATAGTAAATGGTCACTGACAGCCTCGGTGATGGCTATCGACACCGCCAACATCTGTCAAGAGAAAATCAGGCGGATACATCGCGGCCAGATAGAGTGCCAGAATGGCGTATCGGTTCTTTCTAAGGCTGGAGAGCCATAGGATGCGTTAGGGACTGGCGAGGAGATCTCGTTCCGCAGATTCTACAGTTTTGATCCCTCGCGAACGTTTGACAGTCTTGCCGTCATTGGCAACCTCGGCCCAGCTTTTCATGGCAGAGAGCGAGGGTACACGCCTTGTTTCTCCATTTTCGCTAACAAGCTCTGACTTGAGCGTCCTTGGCGATGACATGGCGGATAGAGCCATTGAAAGAGCAGGGCTACTCGGCTCCGACGGTAAAGAGGCTTGCTCGGGTGTAGATACCCGTTCGAATGACGGTACAGGCCTCTCCGCGAGCTGGCCCCATAGTGGCTCCTTGTTTTCGTCCAGGGGAATAGGGTTGCGACCTAGCGCCGGGCTATTCTGGGCCGGAGTAGGCGTCGTCTCGAAGCTCTGGCGTGAAAATATTGACGATGCCATACTACTATCTGTCAAGCTCTGTTCCCGGTTCAGGTTGGGCGTATCGCTACGGCCGGGAGTCACGGGCAGGGGAAGTTTAGAGCCAGAGCCACGAGAGCGGAGCTGGTACCCAGCGAGGCTGGTGAAGCTTGGTGAGCGGGAGTTTGGTCGCTCGATTGGCCCACGGGGTGTCGTGGAGGCACTGAGAGGTCGCGGGGCGAAAAGTTGTTGTTGCACCAGCGGTGATCGTCCATCGGTCGAAAATCGGAATGTAGAGCGAGACGACGGTTGAAGCGGAGGCCTCGAAGCCGGTGTGGTCGGCGTCGACCGCGTCTTTGTTAGCCCAAGGCCGGTATTCGGCAAAGGAGATCCGTTGCTACCCCGATTTGCTCTCGGTAGGGAGGGCCGGGCCGGGCCGCGTCCAGAATTTCTCTTGTGGTCGGCATTTTCAGACTCAAGTCTCCGGCACTTCTCCTCAGCATCCTTCAACTTGGCTTGAAGCACTGAGATGGTGTGCTCATGCGCCTTCCGCTCATGCTCAAGACGTAGTTCGTATGTCTTGTCTCTTCCTTCCAGCTCATCGATTCTCTTTTTCTGCCGCTCATTCTCTTTCCGGAGGTTGTCCAATGCTGTGAATTTCCTATCCCACTTGTTCTCGACCCAAGAAATCGGTCGTTTGCAGCACTCGCCGTGATAAATTTGATGTATGCCGCCAAGCATCGATAGTTTGTCGTCGATTTTGTCCACCGAGAGTCGGTTCCGCGGATTTGATGTGATCATTTTAGATATCAAGCTGACAACTGGCCGGGGGCGTACGGTCTCCTGGCCCTCAAACGTAAACATAAAGGGAGGTGTGACCAACGCGTGAGACATGAGTTTGTCGATATGTGCTCGCAGCTTGTCTTCGCGTGTGGATATTTGTTCTTCTCGCGTCTGTCTAGACGAGTATTTCAGTACTTCATCAAACTCGGCAAGGCGTACGTTGTAAAGCACAGTAGCTATGTTCAGGAAGACGAGCCCGAGGGAATAGACATCCGAAAGCTGCATGCTGGACCCATGGTCAGCGTACAGCTCCGGAGCCCTCCATCTTTCCGTCCCTGGCAGTCCCTCCGTGGTGGTCTGGTCCTGTCCGCTAACATCTCGCGAGATACCGAAATCGGCCAGGTAGACCCGATCCGCTTTGAGTAGGATGTTAGAGGGCTTGATATCAAGGTGGCGGACATCGTTGGAGTGGCAGTGTGCCATGGCACGAGAGACACAGCCGATGACGTTGCGGAGGAATTCGAGGGGGCACTTGGTGTGGCAGTCGAGGCCCTGGTTCTCGGTGTTCGGTTCTATCGCACTCAGATCCTTGAGGTCGAGGGCATTGAGTCGTTCGATGGTGTCCTCGCGATCGCCGTCGCCGAGGCGCAACGACTCAAGGTCCTCGAGCAGGATGCTCAAGTTGCAGACGGCAGCGGGCCAGATGAGGAGGCACAACTCGTGTGGGCGAGGCGCATAAGTGGCAACGAGTTTGACGACATGGCGATGGTCAAGCTTATTCATGGTCAAGCTCTCCTGGCGCAAGTCCTCAATGGTGAAGCCTCGGCGGCGGGTGATGCGCTTGCGGGCGAGGCGCACAGAGCCATACGTCACCTCCTCAACGCGACCGAAGGCGCCGTATCCGAGGTCGTCGAGCTTAACGAGCCTACCATCGAATCGTTTCGCCTCGGGGCCGCTGAACAAGGGTTTGTTTCTGTCGGAATCTGGTGATTAGAAAGTTGGGTCTGCAAGATCTAGTAGTTGAGAGGCGCAACACACATGCTTGGCCAATTGTCATCGTTGTCCCAAGCATTGATAATCCGTTGCTCGTCGAGTTCGCGCTCGATTTCCCAGAAGCGGTTGTAGGACTGGGTCGGGTCTACTTGCCCGACTCGAGTCCATCCTCTGACCCAGTCGCCCATGGCTTGTCGCGAAGCCCTCGATGGCTCGCGGGCTGGCGGGCGTGGGTGGCAGTGAAGGTCGTGGTTGGTGTAGGGTTGGATGTGGCAATAGTGCAGAGGGAGGGGAGGGTCAAGCAAAGGCGACGGCGAGAGCCATGCCAGGCGAGTGTGAATAGTCTCAGAAGCGCGAGTCGAGCAGGCCGTCGATCGTGGTGAGGCGTAGAAGAAGATCGCGGGAGGGTCGGACGTCGGGAGGAAGCGCGGTGGTACAATGTTGTTGGTGGCGGTGGTTGTGGTGATGGTGTTGAAGTTGGTGAGACAGAGGAGAGTCGTCTACCTAGAGACTAAGATGGGCCACCAAACTGCTCATGTTCCACCTTTCTGTCCAACGCTGTCGCACAACTCAACATGGTACCTTTTTTTTTTTTTTTTTTTTGCCCAGGTCGTCTCTTACTTACTACACAATAACTTAGGTACAGACGACACACAAGGGAGAAGTGGGACGGGTGCACAGCCTTCCAAGCTGCCCGAATCCCGATCCTGCCCATTGAGGCTGAGCCATGCAGAGAAATACACCAGAAGATGACTGGCAGAATCCATGGTGACATAACTCGGTGGAATTAATTAGTGGGATTACTCCGTGGATCGGGCGGGATTGGATTGATTCGAGAACGCAGCTCGTACAGCAGCGCGCACAGCAGCCAACACAATGACCCGCACAATGGCCCGCACATTCCTCAGAGACAAGTAATTTAGCGGTCGGACAGTGGCTGTTGTCGCATTTTAGTGGGGCTGAAGACCCGGGAATACAGGCCCTTTCTTCTTCCCCGCCTCGACCAGACTGCCTAGGTAAGTACGTAGTCAAGCGGCGTGAAAAATAACTGGCACATCTCACTGCAAAAATTGGGTGCAAAGCATGCCAATTATTTTTCACGCCGCCTGGCAGTACGTACTCCGTACTTAGGCCTGGGTCATTCATCTGCGTCTCGACCTCTATCCCGTCTAGACCAGCTGACGAATATAGCAAAGATCACCACTGTGCCGTCTGTGAGTCTCAGCCATCACACCGGATCGCCACCGTTGGTCGGGTCAACTAGACCGACCGGTGCAGCCGATTCGTGCTGCAGTTCAAGCTGCATTTCAGGCGGGCTTGTATCACTTGGACTATCCCCACCGCTGTGCCGTCCAGTCTACCGGAGACGTCGGGTTCGCCAATCATGCTATTATTAAAGTCGATCAACTAAGATCCGGGGAACCAAATGGATGGAGGGGTTTTCTTTGTCTCAAGGTGGGAGTACTGGTAGGAGTACCGGAAGTCAACACCTACAGTACGCATGCCGCCATCACAAAGCCTTGTCCGTCCTACAATCTCCCAGCTCCGCGACCCAGCGTCAACAAAGCAAAACTTATACCTCGAGTCGTGCGGTCTCACATGAAAGCCATGTCAAGGTCATCGTCGACACTTCATTCGTTCATTTCGCCTTGTCTCAGTACTCGCTGAGGCTGGCTGACTTGCTCGTGATGGCGGGGACGAGTACAGGGCTGACAGGCCGCTGGGGGAACATCGTAGGCCACTAAAAACCCGACTTAGCTTCGATTTTAACCTTCTGGCCAGCGCACTCACGTTATCTCATCTCCATCTTCGTTCTTCTCCATCCTCCTTTCCAATCCCGGGTCTGTCCCCGTCTCCCATCACCATCATCGCACCATCGCCACCCACCATCGCCACCTCCACGCTCCTGCGTTGCTGCTTCGCCTCTCATCTCATCATCCTCTCCAGCAGCTCCAGTCTATGCGGTGAATGCCATCCTGGCCATGCACCGTCCCCGGTCTCGGTTCCCCGCGCGCCGCCACCAACTGCCGCCCTCCCTTCTTCGCATTCCTCTGTCTTCCACTCCTCGTGTTCGAATGACAGCTGGGATCTTGTTCAGTGTTCCAGCTTCGGTTTAAATCTGGCTATTTACTTCATGTTCACCATACTTTCAACCCCTTTTCCGACTCATTGTTCTCTGAGTTGCCTAGTGTCTCAACTCCCTCTCACCGAGTCTATCTCTACATGTAGAGTATTTCCATCCCTAAGCCAAGCTCTCTTAGACCAGCCGCAACCAAGGTAATTGTTCGAACTGGGTCATTTGAACCCAGCAACCCGAGAGTCCCGATAAACCTAGGTGGGGAGCTCATCCGCTTAACTTCGCCCTCCGACTCCTACCTACTTGTTGTCCGTTGGTACCCTCACAAGCTATTATCTTCAACCACAACCAACCTACCATTCCCTCCATTTGACTACTCACCGCTCACCAACCAATCCAAACCCAACAACCCAGAACCCCTCAAGTTCACTTAAAAGTCAATCACACCATAGTCCAACCTTCCCTTAGCCGAAGAGTGTTCCAAGCATTCCAGATCCATTACGGATACAGCCTCACCTTTTTTCACGAATCTCAACTTGAACGCCTTCACCTTCAAACCTATCATCATGCCACGGTCTTCTCCTGACACTGACCCCCCAACTTCCACTCGGAAGAGGTCTGACCCCTCCGATGATGGAGATGAGGGTGGTGGGAAGAAAAGATCAAGAGGTCGGCCTCGTCTTGACACCAAAGACGAAACAGCTGCAGATGTGAGTACATCCGATTGATCTCTCTCTCCGCAGTCAATTGGCCCTCATATTATCCAAATCTAACACTAGATGCAGCGTCGCCGCACGCAAATTCGGCTAGCTCAGCGCGCATACCGCAATCGCAAGGACACGGCCATCGACACTCTCAAGCAGAGAGTCAAGGAGCTCGAGCAAATCAGCGAAGACATGGGACGTGAATTTATGAGCCTATCCCACTTTGTACTCGGTCAGGGAGTGCTACAGGGGTCACCCGAGGTCGCTCAGCACTTGGCGGACGCCAACCGCAAGTTCCTTGCCCTTCAACGACAGGTAGCTGCCGAGGATGTTTCGACCAACGCTGATACCGAGGCTGGCACATATGAATCTACTGAAGGCACTCTCAGTTCTGCGGTTGAGCACTCCCAGCTGGCGATTATTCATCCGGGTTGTTCGAAGAAGAGTTCCAGCTCATCTGCATCATCCAATGAGGTCCACTCCACCCCAAACACGGAAATGGGCTCCGAGGAGGCTGGTCTCGACAATGCCCAAAACATGCCGGTCACGTTTCAGCAATTCAACGAAATGACCGACTCTTCAGTCGACTCTCTCACCGGTCACAGTGTGAAAGACTCGAGCTACCCCATCGACGAGATTAGGGCTCAGCGCTTACGCTATAGTGATCCGTTTGCCAATCCACTTCTCATTCCTCCTCCAGTGCCTCCCTCGTTTGCAGCTCAAGAAACAACATTTGGCCGCCGTCTTCAGAGGACAATCATGGAGGCGGGGTACAAACTATCAGTAATGAGCAACCCTCCCCCCGACCGCTACATGGCCGTGTTCAGCTTTTGTTTACACTTCGAAAGCAGGCGGGAGATTGCCTGTCGCTTGTTAGCAAGCCTACTGTGTACCTCACAGGAGACTTTAAACAATTGGAAAGTTCCATTCACAAATCTAGGTGGAGCGGGCCTCCATCACTTTCCTAGCACCGACGGAATTGGGTGCATATCGGACTGTGAGTTACCGCTTGGAAACCAAGGCCTCCCCGAGCCTTTCAAACCCCATGAGATGACGGGCTTCTCTATGGGACCGTTCAATCCGGCAGTCGAGGCCACACGGGATATGCGCGTTGATCATCGACTCCGGATGCTCGAACCCGGCTTTGAGGGTGACTTTTATGATGCGGATGAGGTAGAGATATATTTGCGCCATCATAACATTGTCATCCCTGCGAACAAAGACTTCGTCGACGCCGAGATTGAACTCCACGCATTCGAAGAACCCCCACAACCTGCGCCATGGTCTTATGATGCAAACAAAAGAAGCCCCGTTCAGCGGCAATGGCCACCCACAGAAGATCCTTCATTGTTTACTTCTGTCCCCGGCTACGCCAATACCTCGGGCAATATATGGCCAGGAGTTGTCCCGCCGGCCATGGTCGGGGGTTCCCACACAATCCCAGCCCAAGACACTGGCCAAGGCACCAATATGGTTCCTGACTTGCCGACTGAGACTTCAACTAACCAATTCACCCAACCCTTGTCCTTTGAGGCTCCTGAAGCAACCTGGCAGGCTTGGGAGGGTGATGCTACATGGACGAGGACCAAAGTAACAATTGACGTGAATCAACTTGTGGCCCGTAAGTCAAGACCTCGTCGTCGTCGTCAACAGTACGCCAGCTAACACTTGGCAGAAATGACTTGCATGGCAGTCTGTTTAGGTCGCACCCCAGGTCTCCGGCCCCAGGATATCCACAAGGCAGTCAAGCAGTCTATCGTCTTGCAACACTAGTTGCTCTTCTATTGATATCTGAAATGTGTTTGATGAAACTCGAGTTGGGATAGTGCGGTAGGCTTGAAAATGTAGAAAAAGTGGGCGTTCAGGAGTTGAAGGTTAAAGGAAGCGACAGTGCATTGGCAATATTGATACCCAGGAATTAATTGTGTTGGATACTATTAGATAGCTATGTGCAATGATGCACATCATGTCTACACTTGTTAACCTCTTCAGTCTTTTATAATGTGCGACTTGGAATCTGATGGTCTTGATGCAGTAGCTCTTGACCATTGTCATAGCGTCCCGAAGGTGTAGGGTAGGCGGGATGTGGGGCAGTAGAGCTTGTCCAATTGATGCATCTCTTCAAGACGGGACAACCAAGGTGAGTTGGCTTATCAGTGGCTCAAATTCGAAAGGGCAAACATCATATATCAAAGACTCACGTAGCCATGGGATACACAATTCAGGATAGCCAGCACTTCAAATTGCAACCCCGGATCATCATCCACGGCGGAGCAGGCAACATCCAGCGAGAGAATTATCCGCCAGAAAAGTACCAGTCCTATCGCGATGCCCTCATCACCGTCGTAAGTCACCTCCCCATTTCGTAGCCATGTTTGATGAGCAGACACTGACCCAGAAAATACATAGATCACCAAGACAAATGCCTACATGACCACGCCGGCCAAGAGAGCCTCTGAGAAGTCACCAGCCAGCTCGTCGGCAGCTCTGCTCCCGTCGGCGCTGGACGTAGCCACCTTTGCCGTGACGCTGCTCGAGGACAACCCGCTCTTCAACAGCGGCCACGGCGCCGTCTTCACGCGCGACGGCGTCAACGAGCTCGAGGCGTCCGTCATGGTCTCGCGGGGCCGCGACAAGCGCGGCGTCGGCGTCATGGGTCTCCGCAGGGTGCGCAACCCCATCGTCCTGGCGCGTGCCATGTTGGAGCACGGCCAGGATGATCTGCGGCCGCGGCGGGCAGGTCTTGACGGCCCCTCGGAGCAGGACCTCGACGTCCCCTCGGCGCAGGGCCACACGCAGCTCTTCGGCGCCGCCGCGGAGCAGCTGGCGGCGGGCTACGGGCTGAATCTCGTTGACCCGGGCTACTTCTTCACCCAGCAGCGCTGGGACGAGCACCAGCGCGCCCTGGGCCGGGAGAGGAACAGCGGTACCGGCGCTGGCGCGACATGGAGCGCCGAAGAGTACCTGCCCCAGGGGACTTGCGGTGCCGTAGCGCTCGACGAGGACGGCGTCATCTGCGTGGCGACCAGCACGGGCGGCATGACTAACAAGCTGACGGGCCGCATCGGCGACACGCCCGTCGTCGGCGCCGGCTTCTGGGCCGAGGAGTGGACCGAGGACGGCGACCCGACCGGGGCCAGCGCCGGCGTCTGGCGTCGGCTGCGAGAAGTTGTGACCGGACAGGGACCCTCCGTCGTCCTCGGCGACGCCCTCGCCGGTGCCCTGGCAGACTGCCTCCCCACGCCGCGGATGTACACCCCGTTGCCGGCCCCCTGGCCGGGGCGGGCGAGGACAACGCGGTCCATGGGCGGCTCCGGCACAGGCAACGGCGACTCGTTCCTGCGCATCAACGCGCTGCGCACCGTCGGCGCCATGGCGCGGTGGAAGCCCGAGACCAGCGCCGCCGCCGTGACCCGCGTCGCCGGCCCCGGAGGCGAGCTGGAGTTGAGCGCGGGGGACCGGTGGGGCCGGACGGGTGAGGGCGAGGGCGGCATCATTGGCATTGAGTGCGCCGTCATCCACGATGCCGCAGGGCGGGTCGTCGACGCTCGCTCCGAGATCCTGATGGACTACAACTGCGGCGGCATGTTTCGGGCGTGGATAGACGACCGTGGCAGGCCCGTCATGAGCATCTGGACGAACGGGGCCTCAGACGACCTTGGAGAGCAAGTAACTGGCGGCAAGCGATGAGCAGGGAATGCCACTGTATATTTGTTCTGTACCCAGTTTTGCAAGAAACATGAGCTCCTAACGTGAGATCCCAGCCTAGGATATCTGTCTCTCACTTCCGTCGCTCCTTTTTTCGGCCTCCTTTGCCACCCCCCTTGAGCCGACGCGCACGCACTTCCTAGCTCTCCGGATCGTACACCGTCTCATTAGACGTGGAATAGTGTGTCGTCTTGTGCAAGAAGCTTAGAAAACACCATCGCTAAGCCAGAACCCGCCCCTCCTCCTTACCATCCCGTGATCTTTCTCTATAGTACATGGAACGCCGACCCGATGCGAATGTGCAAGATTATATCGTCAGCCGACTGTCTTTGTTGGTTGGCGGTGGTGTTGGTGGTGATGATGCTGGTGGTGGAAAATACAGAGGGCCTCTAAGAGGAAAGAGGCCCGGAATTTGGTTATGGTGGAGTTGAGAGGGGAGGGTGTGGGGTTTATCTCTTTTTGCCGTCCTCGCCATCGAACGAGTTAACATGGTAAACATCTTCGGTCGTCGACTCGGCATCTACAGCGTAGCCTCGGCGCTGCCCGGGGCCACGGGGACCTCGAGCTTGGTGGAGCCGGCCAGCATCTTGCTGAAGCCGATGCCGACGCCCTCGATGACGGCGAGCAGGACGGCGCAGCCGATGGCGCCGTTGCGGGCGGCCTTGTAGCCGCCGCGGATGGCCAGGGAACCGCCGGTGAAGAAGCCGGCGATGATGGCATTGTAGGGGTCCTCCTTCCGGCGGACGCCCTTGACGGCGCAGTCAAAGGTCGAGAACAGGCCGCCCCACACGCCAAAGTTGCCGCCCAGCACGGGGGCGCGCATCTTGATGGCCGTGATGGCGCCGATGCGGCGCTCGCCGTAGGGCGAGTTTCGGAAGCCCTTGATGCCGTGCCAGATGGTGCCGCCGATGGCCTAGGTGCGGGGGAAAAAGACATGTTAGCGACGGAAGGTATTTTGGGTCATTGTTGGACAATGTTGCTGCGCAGCACTGGTCTCCAGTCGTCGAAGGAGGGCGGGGGAGGGGGAGAAAAGACTTACGCCCATGCAAAAAGCACCACCAAAGTCATTGAGAATGACCCAGGGACAGGGGTCGCGTCCGTGATCCATGGCTGGCTGTGGAAGCGTGTGGGATCGGAGGAGGTTCGAGTGCGAGAGCGAGGGGGCGAGGCCGAGGGCGAGGTCGTCGTGGTCGTCGGGAATTGGGTCGTGATTCGTTGCTCTTTCGAGAGGGAAAAAAAATGAGGTGAAGCCGCCGCCAGCAAAAGTTAACACCCCCGTCCGGCCGGGAGCTGAGTCGCGAGCGAATGAATGGGATTTTTTCGGCTCACCGGCGCTTCAGAAAATCCGGGCGGCGCCAAGTGCCTCCAGCACCTTCTACCGCCCCAGCTGGAGCGGCTCCCACGGACATGATCCCCGCCGACTTCGGGTACGTACCGCTACAGCGGTTCTCATTCCCAAACTCGTCAACACTTCTCTTGGCAGCATCGAGTCTCAATTGATAGCGGACGCAGGTATATGGATTTGACTTACTTGGCATACCTTTTCGCGGGAAATGAATGGCAATCGCTCAGCCAGAAATTCAATTGGAATATACATATCTACCCTGAATATGGTACCACTTCCCGCTCCAGGTGAAGTAGTCACGGAACACCCTGAGATTCACGTTTGTAAATTTTTGTTCGCCTATCTGCTTGTCCATCTCCCGTCTTCTTTCCGCGAAAGAGTACCAATGCGGCCTTTTACGTGACACTAGTTATCCCTCTCCAGGCTGATGCATGTGAGCTGGAGGGAGCTGATCATCTACGACTTTCGGTGATCCTGAGATCCTCGACAAGCGCATGCATACTCCGGGGAAAAGGGGGCTTTAGGGCGGCACACACGCTCATATCGGATTTCTGGCCTCGGGGGAGCCTTTCAAGATGTGACGTGGGCATACTTCGTTACCATGCATATCGGTTTTTTGCGCAGGGTGCGAAATAGCCCCGAATGGCCCTGTAACTTTCGATTGAGCCAGGTGCTGTTTCGTTCCTCACAGAGACGATCGAGCAAATTAAAGCGTTAGGTCGACTCACTGTACGTGAGAAATTTTAGTACCGCAGTGATGCTTCCTTCTATTCCTCCTACCTTAAAATTCATTCTCGACGCCACTTTGCAACTCTGACTACCTGCTTGACGGACTGCCTCACCCATATTATATGCTTAAAGCGCCGTTAACACCACAAAAACCCTCCTAATAACCGCAGACAACCTCTCCATAACTAAAAACAACCTCCCAGTAACCACAAACAAGCCAAACCAAACATCAGATGGATGACGCAACCCGAGCCCACTTGTAGTAAATCAGAGTCCGAGCTAATGGCAATTCGCATCCTACCTCGGGGGTATAATGGCTAACAGATGCGTCCAGATACGCCGTCCTCTTGAAGCCCTGTGCCAGCTCCCAAAAACTCCATGCTTTTCCAAATCCGACTGGTAATCCAATCCAAAACCCAAAACCTTATCCAGGTGCCGTTGTCTCTGCTCAGGCATTGTTTCAACTGACAACGAAACGGTCGTGTTTTTACTAAAAGACTCCATAATGACCGCTTGGAGTGCTGTGGTCCCTATTCAACTCATCGTGAGATTGCGGCCTAATAAACACGCCGCCGTATTGGTTGTCGACAAAGGACCCTGGAGTTCGAGGCGACATGTCCGGGAGGCCTTGATACAGCTGGTCTGAGCCTGCTTGGTAAGGAGAAGATAGAGTCCTGTGAGGGACTACAGTCATTACACCGAGACCGTCCATTGAGCCCTGACCGAGACCATCGCTTGGTCCTATTCCTTGATGTATTCCTCCATCTGTACTGAAAACAGTGTGATATGCCGGATTGTAGGTAGTCGTTGAAGGCAATGATGGCCCTGCTGCCATGTCCGCGTGCATCGAGAGTTGCGAATAGCCTTCGGGAAAGTGGCCAAGGCTTGGTGATGATAGAAACCCACCAGAGTGTGGTAAATCGACTGAGGGACTCGAGTTGCTCGTCGAGAGATGGGCTTGTGAGGTCTGTGGCCCTGAAACAGCAGCCAGGACGGGAGTGTTTAGGAATGCTTGAGGGTCATTTGGAGATAGGGTGTGACTCGAGCGTGTACCAAACGCACCACCCGAGTTGCTCCGAACTAGGTTGGGCCGCTTGTTTCCAAACATGACGTCTGACTTCTCCGCCGCCTGTCGGTTGCGCTTCCTGGTAGTGATTGCCCGTGAGTCCTTGCGCAGCCTCAGCTTCACGCCCTGGTCAGTAAAGGAGCGAGTGAGAAGTGTGGACTCGGCCATTCCAGGAAATTCTTTGGGCGCATAAACAGTAAATGGGTTGGTAACGATTTCGGAGACGAAATAGACGCTTGGGGGTTCGACTTGGGTGTCTCGGTCGTAGAGCGTAAAACGGAGTCGGAACGTCCCCTCTTGTTTCACGGAAAGATCGCCGAAGACAAAGTAGCCACCGTCTGCGTTCCCGGCATCCTTGAGATGATGAATTGATGATGCCAGAGAGCCAGTGAGATAACTTGTAGGGGGTTCCGCAGTCTCGATTAGCTCGTTGTGGTTTTCGGCGACTAGGGAACATGTAACAAAGAGATAAGGGCCTGCCGTGTGCCGCCGCGTTAGAAATTATCAACGCCCTCCCAAGCCAGAGCAAACTCACTATTGTACAGAGCATTTCTTCGGTCAACTCTCCTGTCGATGAGCTGCACTACTGGCGGGGGATCAACAGGTTTGCGATCTACTTTGTCAACTTCAGCTAGGCGTTGAGTGGGGTGCGGATTTGATATTACCGTACCTTTCTCTTTTCCCTGGGCCACTCGGGCATGAATAGGGGCTTGCTTGATAAATAGTTCCCTCTCTGAGTCTCCGTAGGATTTGGGTATGGGCTCCGGGGCCTCCGGTTTCGAGGGCATGTTTCCGACATCAATGAAAGTTCCCATGGAGGGATCATATGGCACCATGAATGGCGCTCCCGAAGGATTTCCCGTAAGCGCAGCCATGTTGAACTGGCGAGCGAGTATTTCTGGGCTTTTTGTAAGACTAGGTAGCGATATTTTGGTTCAGATGGGGGAGGATCCAGGAAAAAAACGCCAGGGCTTTCACGGTGTAGACCAAGAGGTTATCGCTGCATGGCTCTGGGGATCAGACGGATGCGAGGGGTGAACAAATATTTGCCGACTTGTTGGGCTTGGGAAAGGGAAATTTAAGAAGACGGATGAAGGGAAAAAAAATACCCCTTTGGCCTCCCTGGAGCCCGCGGTGTTATTATGGTTCGCGGGAGGCCAGATCCAGTGATGGGTCGTTGCTTGAGGATATGTGTGACAATGGTCCAGTTGTGCTTGGCCGATCAGAGGCGATTCCTGCAACCACACACTGCACGCACCGGTGAAGAGCAGGAATTCAGGCGCTCAGTGAATTGGCGGTGGCCTTGGTTCATGCACCACAAATGCCGAGGTTGACTTTTAGAGAGACGGCGGTGGTGAAAGAGCCTGTGGAGATTCGACCGAGACGCTCAGCAAAGTTCAACGGGGTACTGGAAACTCGCCGCCTGCAGTTCAACGCTGCAGAGCATAGAGAACCCTTTGGCGCTGAAGGTTTATCGATGCCACGGTGGGTTGGAAGTCGGCTTTGGTGTTATTGATGCTCCAAGGCCGGGCGAGGGCTCCAGAGTGGCGGATAATGATGTGCTGATGTCACCCCTGAACAAACAAAAGGCTAGCTACCAGGCCAAGGTGATGGTCTCCGGCGACGGAGACGCGCAAGAGACACGGCGCGAGTCGCAATTGTTGATGCGGGGAGCAGGCACCGCCCTGGGGCGAACGGGTGATCTGGCTGGGCAGTTGCGTGTGCCGTCTCGTGTTGTCCACTTGGTCGCAGAAGCGGTGCAATGACGACGGTGGCAGCCCGGTAGATGAGCTCAAACGCCGATAACGGGATGTTTCGACGTGGTGTGATCAGAGGCAATGGACGTACGTAGTGAAGTTCCAAGGTAAGATATGGCGTGGATGGAGTGTTGGGGGAGAAGTGTAGGTCAGTCCAACAGTTCAAGCGAAATCCATAAACGCGGATGTGGTCGCAGACGCTGTGGCCAGTGAGGCGAGAGACATAGAAAGAAGGAACCTCCCGGGCCGAAGCTGGATCTGCGCGGCAGTTGCCACCGAATGTGCTATTGGACCTGACTGGAAGGGCAGGTTGGTCACCTTAGGTAGGTTTGTCAGGTAGGCGGGTAGGTAAAGCCCGACCTGCTTCAGTGCTGCCGGCCTCGAGTGGATATCAGCCTGGCACGCACGCACGCACACGCAGGACTCAGGACGGGAATTAGCAGACCTGAACGGCTATCCCTCAGCTGCAGTACTTGGTGCGGTACGGCCAATATCAGATGTCCTTTATCAACAGCGGCAAACGTACCAGATGGATGAGGCTAGCGAGATAATTACCCGGCGGATATCACGATGCGCCGGGGACGGGGAGCAGACCAACAAGGCAGGCGGAGGGGGAGCTGAACGGGAGAGGAAGAAGAAGAAGAAGAGGAGGAAGGTGGCCCAGCGGCAGCCACGGTAACGTTGACGGTAACGGTGGATAATGCAATGGGCGACGGAAGACGGGAGACGGGAGACGGAGACGGGAGATAACAGCAGCGAAAGGGCGTGATGAAAAGACAAGCAAGACCAAACGTTGCCTGCTACCGTGCTACACCCCCTCTTCGCCGATGATTAGTCCATATTCGAGGAATATCACGTCTGTCAGTGGATGGATGGAGGAACGGATTTTGGCAGGTCAGGTTTGCAGGTCAGGCTGTAGGCTAAGGTAGGTAGGCAGGCTGTGGTAGGGCCAGGACAGCACAACACAGAACAGCACACAGCACAGGTGAACGAAATGGGGCCTGTTGACAGCGAGCAATCAATACCTATGGTAGGTACCTAGGCAGGTAGGTTGGCAGGTAGGTAGCACTGCCAAATCACTGAATGACGAGTCACGATCAGACCCGGGTCGGAGTGGCCGGGGTCTGATCAATAATCCACCAAAGGGCAGAGCGCAAAGCGGGAAGAGGGCGGGGAGAAGGAAGCACCTAAGCATGGCGGGTCTGATGCTCTGTACTCTGTACTTGTTTCTCTATTTGATCGCTGCCTGGCGCACGTTGTCTGGCGAGAGGCGTCCTGCATCGGACGTGTTAGTTCGCCAAGTACCTCGAATGTCGTGGGTCGGCCATGGTCGCCCTGAGCCCTCACCGAGCTGGGATTACTCGGGCCTCGAGGCCTGCTGCACTCGAGCCGTTGAGTGCGAGTGCTCCTGCAGGGTAATTTGACTGGACGACGGTAAAGATCAACAGCACCGAGAACGCATAATACACATCTCTCTCTCCAGGGACCACCACGTCCTTGGCAGGGGCCCGTGGACGGCGCATCTCGCTGCCATGAAACCATGATATGAGGGTCTGCGCAAGGTGGCAGCATGCCGAGCGGCCATTTTCAATGCCCATTACCCATTGACAATTGCTCACAGCGCGCCGAGGAGCCCTAGATAGCAAGCACCCAAGGTAAGCACCCCAGGCTCTCCATACCTACCTGCCTGTGCAGGCTGTTCAGTGTAGGGCCCAATTCTGCCAGAGAGACTCCACGTCCGACTCTGCCTATATTAACCGGCCCTAAACGCCGGGGCTGGGCCAGAGCCGACTCACCTTCATGCTTCATGGTCTCACCAAGGCCGGAGGGGGGACGGGGACCTCCGGCGCGCGTGTAACCCACCTCCGTCGATGAAGATGCCGGTTTCAGACAGAAACGTTTACTTCCAGCACCAACAAGTCCGTTCCAGCGCCAAAACCCCACGGCAGAGACTTCCCGGTATTTCGAACAGCCAAGTAAACAAGTCCACACAGCACTACTACGCTGTGGGCAAGGAAGGTACCTTCATGGGTAGCTACTTCCCTACCTGTGCCAACGGGAAGCACTATCAACGGGGCCTCCATCCGCCCACCAACACTTCTCGGCACGCAAACCCAAACGGACATACCCCGGCCCTCTCCACTCTTCTCTCCAAAGCTCCTCCGCATGGATGGCACCAAGAAGTGCCTTTGGGGCCTGAGTCTCAAAGCTACCAAGATACCCCCATACCCGCTTCGCTCTCGCAAGCGTGCCTCTGCATCTGCAGCTTGTCAACTTGTATCTCGACATCTCCTATTCGGTAGCGTCGACAGTCCCCCCAACGACCAGGGGGCCCCCCTGAGCCGTTTGATGACAGGCAGGGGGGCCAGTTCGGCGCGGGCAGCGGGCTCACCCACCCACCCACGGCCGTACCTGGTGTACTACATACAAAGTACAAGGTAGCCTTTCCTGCCTTTGCCTCCCCCCGTCTTCCAGAATGGCACAAATCCACACCTGTCAAAGACAAATCCGGTCATGCTGAGCATGCACCCCGGGGAATTTCAATGCCTTGGCGTGTGAGTGATGGCACCCGGTGGTTGGCTGGATGCTCTGCATCTCCGAGCACCGTGGGAAGCGAGATGATACCGTATTCATGCTGCGCGGCGCCTCTCAGAGGTTCCTTCAGTCTTGCTACCGAGCAGTATGTAGGCAGTACTTGCTCGCCCGACTAGACATGCGTCCCAGATGCTGGATGCTGAATGCTGAACGATCTGCAAGCGATGGACAAATCAGGTGGACTGGACATGGGCCTGCGCTGCCGTACCACGTCAACCGAAGCGTGTGGTAGGTCGATTCACCGCATCGACCCTTTATCAAATTCCTTGTTGGTGGCTCCCAGGCCTGCATTGCATTGGACTGCACAGCGCAGACGCTGCCTTGACATTTAGCCCTCGGTACTTGGCGCTGTAAAGAGCCCTAGAACTCCCGTTCGTCGTCTCTTGTCTCATTGTCTCTCATGCATGAGATCCCGGGGCAAGGGAGACGAGGCCGTGCCAGTTGTCAACAAGCCTCGCATCAGCCAGCCTCACTTCGTTTTCGGTGCCATCGGCCTTTCTCTCCGGCTCCGTCTCCGTCTTCCTGGCCAAGCGAAGGTGCCATCATCCACCCATCACCCATTCACGTCTGGATACCCGCCCACCGTTGGGGGGTGGTACGAAGTACAAACCTACACATATTAGTACTTGGTGGCACTCGCACATGGCACAGCGCACCTTACTACCACCAGTACTTACGGTCGAACCGTACATTAAGTAGCCAGGTACCTACTTACCTCCAGTGCAAGGTACCTTAACTTACTTTACGCATCTGGTGGTGCGTAGTACAGACTTCAGAGCCCACACAAGCAGCAGCATCTGAGTGGTTTGGCTTCGACCAGGGGTGTTTTGCTAGTGGCAGCCTAGTCCATCCGTACGCTACCGAGCCGAAGCCCGATTGCACATGTGGTATCTGGGTCACTTTAAAACATGGGGTCTTGGGGATCGCCAGTACTAGCCCGCCGCATCGTGTCACCGGCGAGGTCACATCTAAGCTCAGAAGCCGCTTTCGAACCCCATCAGCTGACGCGCAGCAAAGAGCACACGCAGGGCCAGCACCAGCGCGAACATGTTAACCCTGCGCTGAGCTTGGGCAGTTTTAGGCCACCGTTTGAAGGTGGTAGATCGGCCCGGTGAATGCCCAACATGGATGCCACGGTGATCAATCGCCAGGCCAAGGCACCACCTTAAGCGACGAGCGAGCCCACATCCACCACCCCTGGGCCCCATGACATTGATCGACGCGAAGAACCCAAGCTAGAAATTTCCGATCAGGATAAGCCTACGGTAATACCTACAACCCAAGAGCCCATGCGGCCATTCCCGCCGAACGCCAGATTTGTCGGGGTGGGCAGACCGCATCGAGATACCACCAGGGTAGGAAATTAGTGCTTCGGCTATCCAGGTGGGAGGTCTGCGCAATGCAACTCTGCAGCCCTCCAGCCCTCCAGCCCTCCAACAGGCTCCAGGTTCCGCTCCGCTCCGCTCTTTGGGGGCAAAGAGGGTGTAGTATGCGGGCTGAGAGACTGTAGAGACTCTGCTGAGAGTTTGGAGCTGATGAGACCTCCTACCGAGAGTCGAAAAACTCGACACATCAGGCTATCCAGACCTGCAGATTGTTGGGGGGGACGGATAGCAGGAGTGGCAACCTCGAAAAGAGGAGGGGGAGGGGATTCGCCCGCAAGCTGTCATGCCAATCCAACCCAGTCAAGTCAGTCCAGCTCTATCTGCTTTGACAGCGCTGACAAAGGGTTGCGTTGTGTTGCGTTCCATTGCGTCCCATTGCATCCTGTCCACAATCCATGTGCCGGCTTCGGCTGCAAACATGGGTTGGATGCTTATGGCTCCTCGACGGGATGTGTAGCCACTTCGGGATGGAGCAGCTGGTCGATGGAGCTGCGCGTGGTAACGCAATGCAGTTTTAACTTGTTGAGTCGCCAGTGGGTGAGAACGAATCAGGCAAGGATGTCGAGGATTGGGGGGCGGCCTCGCACTACCGACCTACGAAGAAAGACTTGCCCATCGGTTTCTTGAAGGGCAACTCGGTGGTGGCTCGAGGGCCTTGGCACCGGCAAGAGAACTGGAGACGAGGACTGGAGACAACAACTGGAGACAAGAACTGGAGACCAAGTCGTTATTCGTAACCTGATCCAGCCCCATGTCATGTCATTATGTCTGGCACGCGACGTCGTGGCTTGACCCTCAGACCCCCTTGCGTCGCCCTCTTGGAGTCTTGAGCCGCTGTCTTGAGCCGCTGAATTGAGCCACCGGGTACTCTAACCTGCACTCTAACGAGTCTGACTTGGGGGCCAGGAACGACATGTCGAGGCGCGGTGTTTCGTTTCCCATGTGCCGCAAGGGCAACCCGATTTCAGCCCCATGTCTTGAAGCACCAACTGGTATCCTGTCCAGGTACTCCATGGCCCCAGGTTACATGTGGAGTGCAGCTCGACCTGCCTTGGAACGGCTTGGCCTTGATCTCGTTGCAAGGATCGACTGAGCCGTGGGCCCTGCAACTCAAACACTACGCCGCAAAGGAAGAAAAAGAAAAAAGTGTCACCCCCACCGCCCCGTGTTAGATCAATTGTCTATCATAAGAGACATCCCGGATATCGTTTCGTTTACGGAGGTTCGATTCCGTTACCAAGGAAAAAGTCACCAACTCGCGTTGCAGCAGACTTTGCAATAAAGCCTCAATTATTCTAGACGAGCGTCATGGGTTATGATTAAGCCGGGACTTGGCCGAGTGAGACGGTGATGATGTCTGTGCATAACGCAGGCATATCATGTTATCGTGCTGTCCCAGTGACATGGCCAAGTTGAACGGGACTAGGGTGTTGTGACAGCTCAATTTGAAAGGTAATCGGTTGACTCACAGAGCCGAGCGTGTGCCGGAGATTCAGTGGACCAAAGGAAGAAGCACCTTCTCTCGTTTCCCGTTCGTTGCTTTTTTTCTCCCTTGGGATGTTCTTTTGGCTGATCTAGAAGCTCGGAGACCCCATCTGGATTGAGTTGGCCAGAAGCAGCAAATGTACGAATACGATATGACAGATCCTAGTGCATCATGTCAATGCTTCATGGTATGTTTAAATTAATATAGGGTCAAAAAGTCATAAGTTCATGCGCGTAGTTAGACGAGACGGTCGAGGTTTCGTTGACGGCGCATGCATCTCGGACCACTTTAACTCTAGGGTAGCCAACGTCGCATCGAGCTACACGCGATCGATGTCGATCTGTACCAACAAGAACACGCAGGTACGGGAAAAGAAGAAGCAAATACGTAAGTAGTATTCTATTTTTGGGGAATAGCTCATGGTCCATTTTTCTTCATGGCAGTATCATCAACCCGAAAATTGCGATCATAATGGCCGCTCGTATGCTTGAGAAAGAATTGCGACGCGAAACACACTCGCCTCCATCTATACGGTTACCGACGCCGTGCCACTCATTGACGAGGTTTTTTCGCCCGCCTCCCATTCCAACCTCTCACGGATCATATCTCTTTTACACCATTTTATCGTGATGATTCCCCACAGGATCGCCCACAGAAAGGGGACCGCCCAGCAGATGCCGTATGCCGCCTCCTCAGGCACCGGAGGAATGACGGCGATGACGGTGAGGGGGACAGCGAGGATCAGCGACGGGATCGACCAGAACAGAGACTGCTCGTAGAGCATTCGGCGGAAGCGGGGGCTCGCGTGGTATCGAGCTGCGAGAGCTTCGCGGTAGGGCCGACCGGCACCGGCGTTGACTGCGACAACGTCTTCGATGAAGTAGTAGACGCCTGGGAGCACCTGAGTTTACGGTTAGTTCAGTTCGACCTGCAGACCGCGAGTTACAGATCCCTTACCTTCTCTCCCTTATCCGTCGAGCTAAAACGGAAGGGAGCGGGCCATTCCATCCGGTGATAGAGGGTGATTACTGCGAGCACCCCGCCGAGGCAGTACAGAATGGCCGGGGCAGGCATGCAGAGAACTCTCAGCCAGACGATATGCGGAGCGCTACCCACGACGAAGAGCGCCGTTACAACGGTGATGGTGAGTACCGACGCCCAATTCAGCATATCGAAACACCAGCGGCTGGTGCTCCCCAACGGACGATAGAACCTCTCCTTCTTGATCAGGCGCAGGGTGCGGATGCCGAACTCGAGATACGTCGGTCCTCCCCAGATGGTGGTGACGACGGCGAAGATGATCCAGCCCTCGACGTCACCGGCATAGTGCATGCCATAGTACAAGGCGATGGGTACTGCAGAGGCGTCGACGAAGACGAGAAAGGCGAAGACGAACAGCCTCCAACGTTTCCGGCCATGGTGCCAGGTGAAGGGCAGCTGAGGGAGCAGCTGGGGGTTACTGTCATAGTACTCCTGCAGAGTCTTGCCGCGGCGCTCCCATTCTTTGCGGGTACCGGCTCGCGAGTCGTAGTAGGCCTCGGCGACGGGCCGCTGCGCGTAGGAGAGGCTCCGACGGGGCTGATCAGAGCTTTCGGGACCGATGGTGTTTCGCCGCGGCGGCGGTGCCTCCTCGACGTCCTGATCGAAGCGGACCGCGCTGGTGGGCGATCTCAAAGACTGGGTTGAGAACCTGACGGGGCCGGCGTTGGCCGTGGGAGTGGCGTCGGTGGAGGAGAGGGCCGAGTCGGATTTGAGTTGCGAGGTGCTTCCTCGACGCACCTCAGGCATTGTCGATGAAACGGCTGCAGCCTAGGTTTGAGGTTGGTGATGACGGGGAAATGGAGGTGGCGAGAAATTGGGTCGTGGTTCGTTGGTCAGTGACGGTAGATACCAGTCATGTTGGTACTGCGGGATGCGATGCGTGGATCGTGACGTGTGGATCGTGATACGCAGGACAGAGAATGGGCATGGAGAGATTGGAAAGAAAAGAGAAAGAGTTGGAAAGGATGGAAAGATGGAACGCAATAGAAGGGTCATGGTAGTCGCGCGGTGGCGGATTGCTCGGAGCTCAAGCAGCGTCAAGGCCATCAGGTGGGACAAACAGCTTTGAGTCGTCCAGTGATTTACGTCTAGTCTAATTAAAGAGCGTGGCCAGCGTCGAAAATCATCATCATGGTGCAACATGCCACAGTTCCATCCCCGTAGGCCGCATCCGGGGGTGGGCAGGGCAGGAGCTGTACCTACCTAGAGCAGGAACCCAGCAGCCGGCTTACACTTCAGTAGGACCTAAAGCCTTAGGGCCACCAAGAAGCCGCCCTTTTCCTTCTGCATTGGTGGAGCGAACAGGAAAAGTGTTGGATGTCATCGTCGGGCGCCGATCAGGGATGATGACGTCCAGGCGTTGCAAAACGCCCCCATTCGGCAGATTGTGAAGAGACCGAAGATCCGAGGACCCAGAGCTACGTCATGGCTGGGTTTTTTTTTTTGCAGTGGGGGCCCTTTTTTCTTGGCTCGCCGATTCGCCCCGTCTGCTCCGTCTGCTCCGTCTGCCGCCCGCTACTTTTCGGCGAGCACCAAGAAGCTGAAGACAAAGTACCCACCCAGAAGAGTCGGGCGAAAAAGAATGGCCGGACTCTGTCACGCTGATTCTTTGCCCATTATTCGTTATCCATATTCCAGCAGAAATGGCTCCCCATTGGTCTTTTGTGCCTGATCAAACCCCCCCCCAACGGCATGACGGCGCAACGGCTTCCGGCGCGCTCCCGCAGTCCGCTGCAAGGCTAAAGGCTTATTTTGCTTGCTTGCGTGGCCTGCTATCAAAACTGACACGAGCCCTTTCGCCCTTCTCTACTACGCACTGAGTGGACCTCATCCAGCAATGTAACCCTGCGACATGTCACCACTCACAACGCCTGCCATCCTTTGATCCATGATGCTCTTCCTGCTAGAAATATCCCCCCGTCACCTGATGAGGTCAAATGGACTGTCCACTACCACTGTACGGAACAATCTCTCACCACGATCGCCCATGCCAATTACTCAAGCCAAGCATTCCGATATCGCCTCCGAAGCCTACGTCAGGCCACGGCAATTGAACGTTCACCGAGTGAATCTCACCCACCACCAGAGTAGGCTGTGCCCACCTCTACACAAATGGTTCCAAAGGCAAACGTCGATAGCCGACAGTTTGTGATTGCCTCTCACCTGTCAAATGATCTTTAAAATACTGTCATGTGACCTTCTCCGTGCCCCGTAGCCGGAATGCCCGACGCTCATATCGCGGCAGAAGGCATTGTTCCCTGTGCTGAATTGGGGGTTCCTTTCAATTCACATGGAAATGCCTGCCATGGTTATCGTAGCTGTCCCGATCCGTTCCGTCGGTAGTTATGGGCTAGGCAAATGTAGATGTAGTTAGCACGACACGGATCCCACGAGACTGTTCCTTTACCTGCTCGTTATCTTTGCAAAATACTCAGTCCATTTAGAAACGACCAATCATGTATTGAGTCGGTAATTCACTGTTGAAATCTTAATACCAACAAGAAAATACGTAGCCATCTCTTGGTTCAAAACCACCAATGCTGCCTGTCTTTCGCAATCAATTCATCATATTGATAATTGCGATGGTACTAGCACAAACTAATCTCTGCTGCCATCTAATTGATACCTCTGAACTTCCGGCTGTTTCGAATGGAGCCTGGGGCAAGGAATCTGGAGATGCTCGAAGAAGAAGAAGAAGCAAACACTTCTCGCCTGCGACAGTGGAGTCGTAACAGAAATGACGTAGCCGATCGTGACTTTCCCGATCTGGACGTGGAAATCTCACCCTCGCTCACCTTCAGCGTCATCCGACCAGGGCTATTGTGAACAAACAATAGCACCGCCCTCGTAATGGTAAAAAGTCCAAAGCAAAAAGGACGGCTCTAAAGTTGAGCTTGAATTGCTTGCTTATTTCAGGCGGAGAACGTTGAATATCTGGGCAAGCCTGCTATTGTAGTAAGAAAATTTCCCTTGTCTGCTTCAGAGATATCTGCCGAGGATGACAATCTTGAGTTGTCAAAGGCCGTCTACCATATGAAGCCATGTTTTCAAGACGCAAAGCCTCAGTATGTCTTCTAAGCGGAGCGGGAAACTTGAAAACTTTAAACTGCATGCTGTTTGAAGATATGCCAAACTCAGGTTAGTCAAGATCAAGCCATGACCTGATTCTGTTCATACCACATTCGTATATACATATGCAGATCAAGTTGGTAGATATTGCAAACAAACTTGCAAGCAATGTCGCATGATTTGCAGCCCTCGAAGCACTTCAAGTTATTCCGAATCAAACGTCCAATTATGCCATATCCTACTTCTCCACATTTATCGTGTCTCAAGCCTAGTAGATCTCCGAATCCCCATTTATTTGCCCAGCCTAGCTCGGGGTTGACAGCATTCGGATGTATGCCCTGCCGGCGACATTTGAAACTATCAAATCGTACTTTCACTTGCGTCTCGTCTCACCTCCTCCTCTGCTGTCCTCCCTGATCTATTCATCGAGAGACCTCGGGAGGTTTCAGAAATCCGACGCTGGTAGGTTCGAGCAACAGCTTCTGTGCGTGTTCACCGCATAGCAAACCAACCCTGAACTGATATCTGCCTGAAACTATTTGTTAGGCTTGTCGTATCAACTGCATACTGGCAAAAGATCCGAGTTAGTGAAGATGGAACCCAGAATATGGGCGCATTCCTCGTTGGTGTAGTCCAGCGCCATGGCGATGTCCCTCGGCGTTCAAGCAACCCATATGCCGGTGTGGTGGCTTCGGAACAACTCAGAAACAACTCCCGAATAAACATTCGTACTTTGGTTACATTCCGAATCCTTGGCGATCTGGATGTAAAGTATCCCGACTCCGACACTACCTAGTGGTAGTGCGTTTGTAATCAGGACGGTTGAGTTGCATGTGAGCTAGTCACCTTGAGAAATGTGCCGTTCTTTACCCGTATTACCTTCCAGATAGTCATGTTCGTCTTTCCAAGCCGTCCGGAAAAAAGTCTCCCGTTATGATCTCTGCTGTATTGCTAGGCTCTGTGTCAGGTTGCATAACCAGGTTGGCGGTGAGAGTGACAAGCACATGTCGGCTGCAACTCACCTAGCTTCGCGGGCCATGTTCGTCCCGGGGGAGTGAACGTGAGTTCAGCATCCCGTCTCCGGGCCATCTTCACTCCCGAAGTCTGCGACGTAGTTCTCAACCTCAAGCACGAACAGATCCCGAAAAGTCTTGGCAATTTTGATACCATCACAAAATTCTCGGATGAAAGAAGCCGAATAGCCGTTAAAGCTGGAAAATGTGGAAAGAAAGCAGACTCCTGCATGTGTCAGGGGACGTTGCATGCTTGGCTACGTTCGAGGCTGCTGCTATCGATCAAGGAGTATGTCGCTATGGCAGCCTTGGTAGCTTTGGTGTCCAACGGCAACTTGACATCCGTCTTAGGGGCAGTTGGTCTTCTAGTATTTGAAATCTCTACTATGATGACTTTGGGAAGAAGATGGCCTCAAGTACACTATATTCGGGGGGAATTGTGAATTTTGTAGTGCCGGGGGCCCGCCTGCCTCCTCATCTAATACAATGATCGAGCGTGTGCTCCGAGACGACATGACTTGGGTTAATTTAGAGTGATTCAGACAGAGATGAAGCTCCTTTTCGGTATTATTTGCACCATTATCCATATGATGGGTCAAGGGATGATCCGTGTAAGTGTTAAGGCCTGCGATCAACCGGCCGCGATTTGCGATTCGGGTGTTTTACAGGGGGGAATGCTATCTCAATGTCGTATGCCAAGTCTAACATCGGCGTCATGAACTCGTATGCCTAGCCTCGTTTGATGAATGGCGACATACGATTGGCGGTGGAAACTGCGATGCTCCTTTGTTTATATGCACAGAGGGTCTGGGAAGTGGTGTGCCGACATGCCATCTGGATTGAGTCGCTTATAACCCTACAATCTAAGAATACTCCATAGGAATGCACTCAGGAACTATATATCAACGTCAACTGGCTGGCAAGATTAATCGTATCGTGGTTAGTCTCTTAGTGCATTCTGATATCAGAGGTCGGTTGTTGCTTTCTATGCAAATCCTCACTCCCAGAACCTGTCCGAGTCACAAACACAGGACCACACAGTAAGAGACAGGCAGAATAAAAAAACAGAAAAACGACTTGACAAGGGGTATCGTCATTTCCTCAACAGCGACAGCCGTACATACATAGTGTTGTGCATTTCCATGCACCACCCTCCAAAAAATACACGGAGCTCGACAGGTGCGAGTGACGTCTAGAGCTGTCCCTTGTTTCTCCCTCCCAACAAAGTCCTCCATCAAAGACACTGCCAATCCAGACCAAGAAAGCATAAAAGTGGTGCGACTCACACATCTAGAGCGATTCGAAACTCCCTAAGTGAGGCCGCGGGTATTACACAAGAGTCGCCGTAATAAGACGACAGTAGATATCGAAAATGCAGCGGAGGGTGGCAATGGGTTGACAACGAGTGGCTTAGATCGACTGCTTGGCATCGGTGATCGAGTTCAGTGCTCTGTGTCTCTTGTTAGCTGCCCTAGTTCCGAGATACCTGTCTTCTCGTGGGAAATACTCACTGCAAGTTGCGATCCCTCATATCCCTATCGAGGGTATCGATTTGCTTCACCGTTAACCGCGCCTTACTTATCTGTCATGAACATGTTAGCCTACGGTTCAATCACAGCAGTGTGCCGTCATGCAAGGGGCTCTCGCACCAAAGCAAGTGCTTTTGAGGCATGGTCGTCGGTTTCCTCACCTTCCGCAGTTGCGTCGGCGTCGGCAGCCGCGTCTTCACCCTCCTCTCCGTTCGCGAATCGGCTGGATGAAAGGCCCTTGGGCTTTGCTGCCGCGGCGCTGGCCTGGGGGAGTTAGCTTCAAGGATAAATCTCGCAACACATAAGAGTTAATCACATACCCTGGCCTCTACGACCTCGGCGTCCTTGACCTTGAGCTGGGCCTCGAGTTCCTCCACCTTCTTCTCCCCCTCCTGGATCTTGCTGGTCGTCTCGGAAAGCTTCGCTTGAAGGTCCTTGGCCTTGGTCTGGGCCTCCTCAACCAGGGTCGTCATGCTGTCGTTGAGATCCTGGTAGTCAGCCTCAGCGGTCTTGTGCTTCGCGTCAGCCTCAGCCCTGTAAGCCTCGAGGTCCTTCTGCGCCAGCTCAATGTCTTCTGTGAGGCTGGCGACCTTGGCATGAGCAGCAGTCGCCTCGCTCTTGGCAGACTCAAGGTCGGCCTTGATAGACTTCAGCTCGGTCTCGGCGGCAGCAGCGGCATTTTCCTGGGCCTTCTTGGCAGCGGCAAGTTGTTCCTTGAGAGCATCGGCCGCAGAGGTGTCAGGCTTGACGTTCTTGGCGGCATCGAGGTCGGCGAGAGCGGTCATGCGCTCCATCTTTTCCTGGGCCAGCTGGTGAGCCAGCTCCTCAACCTCTTGCTGCGAGGCTTCGAGAGCTTCCTTGGCTTCCTTCAGAGACGCCTCGAGCTCAGTGTGAGCAGCAGTTTGCTGGGCAATCTTGTTCTCGAGGGACGCGTTACTGTTCCTGTACTCTGCCATGAGGTCCTCCATGGCCTTGTGATGACTGTCACTCAACTCCTGAAGCTCCTTCTTCGCGGATGCGCCCTCGCTCTTCATCAAGTCCAAAGCCTCTCCGTTCATGGAAATGAGCTTCGCAACCTCGTCGTTGTGCTTCTCTTCAAGCTCATAAGTAGCGAGATCAATGGCTTTTTTGGTTGCCTCCTCAGCCTTCTCCACATCGGCCTTGGCCTCCTCAAGCTGAGCCTTCAAGGCGGCTAAGGCACCCTCGTGCTCCTCTTTCGTCTTGGCCGACTCACTTGCCAGGGCCTTTTCGCTGGCATCCTTGGCTTCTGTGAGTGTCCTCTTAAGCGCGTCTAGCTCAGCACAGTGAGTGGCCAATTCGGTCTCTCTCTCGGCATGGCTCTCGGCCTTGAGCTTAGCAATCTCGGCTGCGAGGTCACTTTCGCCTGATTCCTTCACCGCAGCTAGGTTAGACACATGGCCGGTAAGAAGTTGCTCCGTCTCGTCGGCGTGCTCCTTCTTGAGGGCCTCCACAACCGCGGCGTGGGCGGCGTGGAGCTCCTCGAGTTCCTTGGCATGAGCGGACTCACCATCGCCCTTCAAAATATCGATTTGCTTGGCGTGGCTCTCCTTCAGTGCATCGAGCTCGTTGATCTGGGCCTCTCGGTCGGCAGAGGCGTTGGTCTTGGAAGATTCCAGCTCCTCGGCGTGGCTAGCACGGAGGGCATCGAGGTTCTGCTCGTACTCGGCCTCCTTGGCCTCAAGGGCGGCAACGGCAGTAGCGTGCTCCTCCTTAGCGGCTTCAAGGGCCTTCGAATGGGCCACAGTAGCCTCGGATGACGAGGTCTGGAGCTCAGCGTGCTGACCCTCCAGTTCCTCAAACTTGGTCTTGAAAGAAGAGTCGCTTCGAAGAGCCTCAATCTCGGTCTCGTAGTCTTGAGAAATGGTCTTAATGTGCTCGTCGTGCAATTCTTTGAGCTTGGCAATCTCGTTGTCTTTGCCAGCCAGGGCGTTCTCGGTCTCCTGGGCCTTGACCTGGAGGCTGGCGACCTGTTCCTGGGCCTCGGCAAGCTCCTCCTTGGCCTCATCCAGCTCAGACTCCTTCGCGGCTAGGCTGGCTCGAAGCTGGCTGACCTCGCTGGTCAGGGATTCGACTTCGGCCTTGGCGGCCTCGGCAGCCTTCTCAGCGGTCTCAAGCGCTACCTTGGACTCTGTGATGTCAGCCTCAAGAGCAGAGATATTGGCGACGTGGGCTTCCTGCTCAGACTTGAACTTCTCGTCGCTAGCAGACTCTAGGGCTGACTGAGAAGCGGAAAGCTCGTCAATTGTCTTCTGTAGGTCCGCAATGGTGGACTCGTGGCTGGACTTGAGATCCGCAATGACCGTTTCATGGGACGCGGTCTCAGTCTGTCCCTTCGCGAGCTCCTCCTTGTGGCTGGCTTCAAGTGCTTCAACGGCAGAGTTTTTCTCGGCCTCAAGGGTGGCCTTAAGCTCGTTAATCTTGGATGCGTGCTCATCGATTGCCTTCTGGAGAGCGTCCTGACTGGAGCTGGCCTTCTCCTCACTCTCAGCCTGGGCGGTCTCGAGCTGCGCCTTCAGCGCCTCGAGCTCAGTCGCAGTCGCCTCCTTGGCGCTAACAGCCTCGGCGAGGTCAGATTGGTGCTTTTGGAGCTCAGTCTCCGCGCTCTCGAGCTTCTCAGCTGCCTCGGAAACCTGGGCCTCGAGGGCGGCGACGGCGGACTCATGCTCGGACTTGAGCGTGGCTACTGCCTCCTCGCCGTCGTGGCGAAGCTTCTCCTCGACATCATGGGCGCCGGAAGATTCCTTGTTCAGCTGCTCGTCAAGGCCAGCAATCTTCTCCTCGGATGACTTGACCTGGGCTTTTAGAGCCTCAATCTCGGCCTCACCAGCAGCAAGCTTGGCCTTCAATGCCTCAACCTCCTTGGCGGCCTCAGCAGAGCCAGCGGCAGTTCGTGGGACAGTTCGGGTGGTGGAGGTCGGGGTTCCACTGACAGACAATCTCTTTCGGGCATCGGCAGTGGTAGGGGTCACACCCGGGCGGGCAGCAGCCGTCCTCGTGGTTGTGGGGGCGCCGCTCAAAGATGTTCGCGAAGTTGCGGTTCTGGGGGTGGTGGTGGTTGGCGTCGTACCGAGTCGTCGGGTGGCAGTGGACGAGCTGGACGAGGCGAGGGTCCTCCTCTCAGCAGCCGTCTTGCCAGGGCTCGAGACAATGGAGCTCGTCCGTCGCGTTGATGTGGTTGGCTTCTTCTCGTCTTCGCTGGCACTGACGCTGGGGCGACTCTTGTGGCTCCCAATGGAACTGGCAGTCGTCGGCCGGCGAACAGTGGAAGTGGCTGGCGGCCGCGTGGGTGGCTTGCTTAAACCACCAGGGGCACGGGTGCTCGTGGCCGTCTTGGCCGTAGCAGATGAGGCCACACCAGGACGACGAGTAGCCGTGGTGGAGGCGACTCCTGGACGCTTCACTGCGGGTTTGGCGTCGCCATTCGACTTGGTTGGAGCCTCGGGAGAGGTGGGAGTCGAGGCCTGGGAGGTGGCAGTTTTGGCGACCGGGGAAGCAACGGACCCAGCATCAGATTCGGCCTCGGCGATGGACTCGACGGGAGGAACCTCGTCGTGCTGAACAACGTCGAAGCTCTCAGACTCGGACATGGCGGACGGGACGGATTGGGTATCGGTTGGTGGTCTGCGGTAGGGAGAGTCAGCGAAGGCCGAGCATCGAATATCGTGAACGGGGCGAGAAACGGGTCTAATAGCTCGCGCGGCTTCAACGATGACATCGGATGTTGGCAGCGCGCGGATACGAGTCGAACGACGGACGGACGGACGATAGACGCAAAAAACCACGACGACCAGCACAGGGCACGGCTTCGGATGCCTAGGTCAGGGATGAGGAGCGTGATTGGGCTTAATCTCACCTTTTTGTCCCCTATTTTGTCGAAAACCACGCTGTCGGACGTGGAACGTGGGAAGCGTGGAGTGTGGGACTCCTTGGGCGTGAGGAAAGGAGCTTCAAGCAAGAGCAAGGGCAGAGACGACGGCGAGATCGACTTGTGAACCCGACGAATGGCTTGCTTGCTTGCTTCGTTTGAGGGGGAGGAGAAGGAAAGAGGGAGGGAAGCAAGGAAAAGTTGCACTATGTACGGCAAGGTTGGTATGGAGCTGGGAAGCTAGGTTGGTGTAATTAATTAGTACGTGGTCTTGGAGACGCTCAGACTTGGACCGACCGGCCACAGGCCACAGGCGCGTCTCGCAACGAGTGGTGGGCTCGCAGCCCAGTCAGTCAGTTCGGTCAGTGGTGGACTCAGTCACTCAGGTACCGCCTAGCGGGCTTCAGCGGTGGACTCACTGAAATTGTGGGCCTGTCGATTGAACCACGCACAACCGACAACGGGCGGTGGTGGACCTGTCCCCCACTACCAGCCGGCCAGACCCCCTGCAACGGCCCTATCACATTTCACAGGCACCCCCTGAAGAGACAGCGAAGCCCCCTCCACGAGCCGCGCTACCTGCTGGCGCTGCAGGGGGGGAGAGGACAGCTCTTTGCCATTTGGGGGTGATGGAGGGACGGAGGGATGACAACGACGCGGGATGGTGCTGCCAGTCGGGCCACCACTACCTGAAGGACGCGCCCACCGGTTCCAGGTTGGCGCGTTGACAACCCAAACAACCGCTGGAACAGCAACGTGACATGTCCTGTTGGGCTGCCCCCCGACGAGCTACGGCATGCGAACCGGGCCTTATGCAATGCAATGCGAGCCACCATGACGGACGGACGGACGGCCTGATATCTGACACGACCGCTCTTTTCCTTATCCCATCATTGATGGATTGCCGTTTCAAGCTACTTGCTCCAAGTGGCCGAAGCGACGGCCCGTTGACGCCTAACCGGGGTCACCATCTGGGGAAGCTGTGCTGGTGACCTCGTCATGCTGTAGTTATATTTGTTGACTAGAGGTAGGCACCTACCTAGGTACCTACCTACGCGGGTGTTGGTGGTATATCAACACCGGCAGGTTCATTCTACATAGTTCCTGAGTGATTAAAGCTGTCAAAACCGATGTTCAAAATGATGGGAGCTCTTGAACATCAGTTTTGGCAGCTTTTAATCACTCAGGAACTATGTAGAATGAACCTGCCGGTGTTGATATATCACCAACACCCGCGTAGGTACCTATGGCTATGTCTTGTGCATGCGCCGACGGTGGGTTCGTGCTCAGTCCCCGCCATCTCATTCCACCCGTTGACCGGTCAAGCCAAACTCTCTCTCTTTGAAAAGCAAAAAATAAAACAAAACAAAAAAATCACCAAAAACGACAAAAATGCCTGCATGGAGGGCCCAGGCTGCAGACGCGTTTGGCACGCGTCGAGCTAAAGATCCAAAGAAGCAAGAAAAGGGGGGTGACCCGTGAGTTGATCCGGTCTGGTCGACTTTACGTAGTATGGCGGGCGTTCAGGTTTATTACGCTTTCGCTTCCCGTTGGTGGTAGCGGGGCGTCTCGGTCAGACTTCCGGGTACCTTAGGCTTGAGCTCTTTCGGGTGTGGCGGGCTTGTGGTTATTTGTGGCTTTCAGTGGCCCGCCACCACCGCAATTCCATGACATGGGTTGATGGGTTGCTCAGTGGCATTCAACCACTGTCATGTGCCAGCTGTCTCAGGGTGATCAGTGAGCCTTGTTTTGTACCCTAAGGATTACATGCGCCTCTAGTTCACAGGTCCCTGGAATGCAGCACATACAGCTCTACAACAGCCTGGGCCAGCAACATCGCTGATAACTATTGTCTACAAGATCCTCCCTCTCCCATCATGCATCGCAACTTGAGCATAAAACTGTCCCTCGGGCTAACGCGATGAAACACTCGCCCGGCGCCCAACACTTTCCATCCCGTCCCATGTGTCGGCGCATCACTCATGCGCTGCTTCCCTCCCGTACACAGTACGGGAGGTCGTACTGGAAGAGAGGTGCTGTTGGCAACCGGATGATATCGTGGCCGCCGCCACATAGACGATGATGTGGCACTGCCTCGTTGGCACAACAGTCGCGACACACTCCACGAGACACCACGAGACACCACCATTACACCCGTTCATGCATCTAATCCCTCATCCTCGGGTTGCCTCACCCGCAATCCGCTCTCTTACCGTCTCCCAACTCCAGGCCGTCAAGTCGCTACCTGATGTGTCATCAATTGCAATTCCACTCAGTTTCCACTTTGGCGCTTGCCGATGCAAGGTACATGTACGCCGTGATACTATGTGACTAGTTCCGGTGAGAACTAGTCCCTGTGAGACTCATCATCGAGGGGAGTTGTGTAGGATTCAATCCATGTCATGTTGCGTATCGTCACCTCTGTTACAGGCATCCCGTGTCTCAGAAATAATCATCGTATACCTAAGGTAGTTGACCATCTCATAGCGATGACGATAAACCGCCTCCATCGATAAACCGCGTATCTTTTCCAAGACTCATAACTCCTCCGCCCTGGCATTACTCATTATCAAATCCCTGCTTCCTGGGTATCAAGCCGAGAATCACTAAACCATCACATATTCGCCGTTGTCCATCTCCACTGCACTTTACCTGACTTCGTAGCACCAGAGCGGTGGAACCATTCCCGCCTGCTCATACTTGATCCGCATACGCTCTCTCAGGTCCGTCAACCGCTGCGCAACCTCTCCCACCAACCTGCCAGGAACCAGAGGAACTAGCGCCCGAACATCGGGTTTCTCGACCTTTCGGAGCATGTTGAGCAGTCGTTCGTCTTCCCATTTATACCACCCTCCGTACTTCTCAAAGTACTCATCAGTCGTGTTGTGGTGTGCTTCTATATGCTCCTGTTCGTTTATTCGCTGCATTTCCGAAGGCTGGGGATTCTGCATCCGCCTTATAGACCCGACAAAGAGCTGCATCTGTCGGTCTTGGGCTTCCCGCTCTTCCTGTCGCTTCTTGTCCAAGGCAATTTGAAACGCTAGGTTCTTTTCTGCGGCCTCCTTTGCCCGTTGAGGCGCGTTGGCATTATAGTCGAGCTTATCCACCGCCTGTCGAAGCACCTCATCTACATCCTGTAAACTCTTTCTGAGCTTTTCACGTTGATTCTTCGCCAACTGAGTTTTCAGGATATTGGTCTTAGCCTTGCTAGCGGGCTGGGAAGGATCGACTATGGCGTAGGCCATAACCACCTCGTACAGCCGTTGAAGCCACCCCATTATGCGCTGTGGCAAATCCAAGGTCAATGTGGTGAAGTGGCCTTTGGCAGACACCAACGTTTTGCCACTGCTGGTTGTGACAACACCTCCAGCTAGGAAAGCCTCCATGAGCACGAGAACAAGCATCGGGATAATTTTTTTGTGTATCGTTTCCACAGCAGTCTTGCCCCATTTGACCCTATGTGGATTTTGATCCGCAAGTAGAGCTATCTGGTCGTTCACGCTTTTGCAAATGTGAGAGACCAGCACGTTGATATGGGTGATAGACTTGCCGAGTGCGTTTTTTTGCTCTCGAAAGTACTCTGATTGTCCTCCGAAATCGGGTGCTTTGGGTACATTGTGACAAAATGTTCGTAGGCGATCAAGATTCCTGAACAGAACCTTGCATCGTTGAGGCTTGAGGGATTCCTCATGCTGCTTGAACCAGGCAGGCTTGGTTTGTCTTTCCTGGACGGTGAACTGGTCTTCCCAATTTTTGCTGCCTGCCCATCCGATGTAACCCATTCTCGAAACGAGCGCCACTACACACTGCGTCCGAACCTCGGTCATGACGTGTTCATCCGCCTCTTGTGGGGGGTCGATCAAAAGAGACTCATCTATGGCCACAAGGGTGGACCTCTCAGGCTCAAGCTCGGACTCACCCTCATTGGTATCATCACCATACCATTCGTTTGGAGGAGGGCCTTCGGTAGTGGTGCTTGCTTGTGGTTCTTGTCGACTTGAAGATGACTCTCTTGAATATGGCCTATCCGAACCTAGCTCTGGAGATCTCACTCGCGGTGCTTGGTCCTCGATTTCGCCATATGCGGTTTTCTTCCTTTGCTTTCCCCGCCGATTCGGCTGCGACTGATCCATGTGCAAAGCTGGCGCCTCTAAGCGTGGCTCTATTGACGCGTCCTCGGTTTCGGCATGCTCTGCCAAGAGTTGTTGCTCTGCGTCGTTGGATTCCCCGCCGTCCTGGTCCCGTACCTGTTCCTGCGTTTTCTTCGCAACTTCGGCATTGCCTTGAGGAAGGTCCCCTTCCGGAAGAATGGAATGATTGATATTTTTGAAGAAGTCCACTCCTAGAGTCATCAGCTCTTCGTCTTCATCTTCGTCCTCCTCCTTCGCGTCGTGAATGTCTTCCTGGCCTTTAAGGGAATTCGCAGACCCTCTTCGCTCGGGTACATCTGCTTCAATTTCCAAGAAACGGCGCTGCCTCTTCCTAGGAGGGAGCTCCTCAAAGCCTCCCTGCGGTGGATTCGATCGAGTGCCGAGGCGCCGTCTCGTTGTCGTCACCGCTGGTCGTTCTGACCCTCTTGGTCGTCCTGACCCTCTTGGTCGTCCTGACCCTCTTGGTCGTCCTGGCCGTCTGGGGGTTGCCTCGGCAGGGATGCCATTGTCGTCCTCGTCACTCGATTCGTCCTGTTGCGACTTGAGGAAGTTTCGGGTCTTCTTATGCTTCGATTTTGGAATTGGCCGCGCCACCTCTGTCGAGTGTCGAGTTGTAGGAGGCATGTTCGTTGTCGGTGGTCGGCGTCGGCGCCAATGGCTAGAAGTGCGCCATGCACGACGGAGAGCGCAGTGTTTGCAATCAAGCCCGCCAACTCGGATCCGAGAGTCTAGAGAGCATTCCAACTCTAGCGACAGAACAGAGCTGGTAGCGCGATGCGATAGGGCGGTGTAGCCTGTAACCTGGTGAATCAATGTCATCAAGGTAATGGAAGTAGGTTGAGCAGAGCAAGCGAACGCGCCGAGACGCGCTGGGTGAAGTGGGGCACACTGGGTTGCTCTAAAGTGCCTGCCTCAGTAGGTATGCGCTGCGAGTCGAACAGGACATAAAGAATGACATCACAAGCTCAAGCTTTCTAGGTATTCAGCCACGATTGGTGAAAGTTGAAACTGGAATTCGTCACAGACTAGCTCGTCTGTCAATATGTTAACCAAAGCTATCTCTTGCCGGAGAGCCTCTACACATGAATCAGTCTACCTCATCGAATACATCAGTGTGTGCGATGCGATGGCTGACTAAATCCCGCCCCTGTCCTTGGATCCTACACACTGGGAGCAAGGCCAACTTTTAGCCATGCATGAGCTGCCCAACTTGGCACTTACACACCGAGCATACTTGCCTGCCCTCATGTCAACTGTCAACTCTAGGCCGCCTCACACTTGAACCTGGTATTCCGGCTTCAGCATTTGCATTTCACTCACCGCTGGGCGTTGAGAGCCTACCTAACGCTGAGTCTGTGTCCCAAGTGTCCCGCAGCCATGGCATCGGGTCCCCCGCCAAAGCCCTCAGCGCTTGAAGTGCTTGACCTCTCGTCAGGCACGCCCGCCTTCACCAAGCCCACCAAGCGTATCAACGACGGCCCCGACGTCGCACGCTTCCTCACCAGCCTTGCCTATCGCGATATCGGCACCTTCATCCTCCAGCTCAACCGCGCTCTATGCCCCCGCAACCAGCCCAACTCTCCCCTCCCCCGAACATTTCCCCTCACAACTCGCCCGCCGTCTGTGCCCCTGCCCGCATCTATCCAGACCCTCCAATCCGTCCTTGCCAAGATCGACGCCTTCATCAGCGAGGCTCCTCCTGATCCTGGCCCTCGCCGCTTTGGCAATGTGAGTTTTCGGAAGTGGTACGCCATCCTTGAGGAGCGTCTAGATGACCTCCTCACCGAAGGCCCCCTGCGTGAAATCATGCAGCTTGGTGAGGGCACCGCCAAAGATGAGATCTCTAGCTACTTGTTGGGCGGGTTTGGCAGTGTGCAAAGGCTAGACTACGGAACGGGGCATGAACTCAGCTTCGTGGCCTTTTTGGGATGTCTTTGGAAGCTAGGATACTTCAAGGATGGCAACCAGGGCGGCGAGATTGAGCGACAGATTGTTCTTCAGGTCATTGAGCCGTAAGTTAAAACCTAATTCTAAGCGTGGTCAACACTGCTAACTATGACAGCTACCTGAGAGTTGTGAGAAAGCTCATCCTGAGCTACACTCTAGAACCTGCCGGCTCACACGGAGTCTGGGGTCTAGACGACCACGCCTTTATGCCCTACATATTCGGCTCCGCACAGTTTACTCGCCCTATTAACGAAGGCGACACGATGCCCACAGAGGGCTCCGTAAAGGGCGCTCCCAAGCCCAGCGACGTCGCCAAGGCTGTTGTTGTCGAAGACTACCGTCAGACCAACATGTACTTCGCGGCCATCGGCTTTATCAACGATGTTAAGACGGGCCCTTTTTGGGAGCACAGCCCCATCCTATTCGACATCTCCGGCATCCGCGACGGCTGGGGCAAGATCAACAAAGGCATGATCAAAATGTTCAACGCCGAAGTGCTATCCAAGTTCCCCGTCGTCCAGCACTTCCCCTTCGGTTCGCTCTTCTCTTGGGACATGGACCCGCATGCTGCGACCCCGACACAGAGCGTCCACATGGTAAACCAACCCACCATTGCTGCCATGGCTCCGCCTCCGCCTTCAGGTGCTGGTACCGCAGCGCCGTGGGCCCAGGCGACGAGGATGCCAGCGCCACCAGGACCGGGAATCCCCTATTCACGAGTTCCACCTCCGGCTCCTAGTACTGGCTCGCCTACACCAAGGCCAGCCCAGGGGAATCCAGTAAACCCTGAATCAACCAGCGCGCAGATTACCATGACCAAGGCTCCATGGGCGAGGTAGTTGACCCAGATATATCATTGGATACAGACCTGAGGACGGATCCTTCCTGTCACTCCCAGACATCAGGCAACAACTTCCCAACCATGAAGTCCCAGCCCCTTAAACCTGGGTACTGCAAGTGGCCGAAATGCCGATCACTCACCCTCACCATCGTGTATTTGCTCACGGGGGTTACAGTCAGCATGTATATCACAAACGCTGTCGCTGTCTGCTCGATGGATAACGCAATGACAATGGAGAGCATATTGAGTGTATGCATAATGCAATAAGACAAAAATGCAGGGTATAGACTTTGAAGCACATAGCAGCTCTCCTCTCTCCAGGGTATCCAGCCAACAAGCATAAAAATAAAGAAACATCAGACCCACGAGGGTCTACAGCAAGAGTAAATCAAGAAGCTTCCGTCCATTTCCCCACCACATCCACAATTACTCGGACACGCGCATGCTAGCCCTAAAATTCAAATCTCCACGACCTCAACATGTGTAACTTGAGAGAGCTTGCAGGTTGGCACAGATAGGAGCAACGCCGAGGAGGATCTAAGGAGCGGCAGTGGGAGCGGCGGCGGGGGCAGGAGCGGGAGGGGCCGTCTCCTCCTCTTTCTTGGCGGCGTCAGTGGCGACAGCCTCAGTGGTGGTGACGGGAGGAAGAGCCGGGGTTTCGGTAACGGGGGCGGTGGCCACAGCGGGGGCCGCAACCGGAACCGGCTCCGTCTTGGCAGGCTCGGCAGGGACAACAGCTTCAGTGGGAGGGGCGGCGTCAACCTTGGCAGGCTCGGTAGGGGGGACAACTTAAATCGACGTGTTAGCCAAAACCAAACGACGAAGAGCAGAATCATCTTGTCAACGCACCAGCAGCGACCTCCTCGGTCTTGGTGGCTTCCGTCACAACAGGAGCATCGGGCTTGACAGCGGGCGTAGTCTCCGTGGTGTCTTCCTTGGGTGGCGCTGTGACGGGGGGGACAGGCTCGGCTGGAACGTTTTAGTTAGAGCAGTCCATCTAGGAAGACATCCGCATTTGGCAGCATTTCGGGTTGAACGTACTGGCAGGAGCCGGGGGGGCAGCGTCGGTCTTGGTAGGCTCGGTGGCAGGCGCGGTGGTCTCGGCAGGCTTCGACTCAGGCGTAGTCTCGTCTGTACCAGAGACCTTCTTCTTGAAGGCAGCCTTGAGCTTGGCCTTGAGGTTGTCGAGGGCGTGAAGAGCTGAAACATCACGTCAGCATTGCTGACCAGGTAGCAAAGGGTGTTTGATAGAGGCAGTCCAGCAAAGGAAGGCGCCGTGGTATGGAGGGTTGGGCGGTGGGAGCTGGGCAAATCGAGTGGCAGAGGGGGGAAGACTCACGAATGCCAGGCATTTTGACGGATATTAAGTCTGAACTGGAGGGTTGGTGCAAGGAGATCTACAGATGGCTGATTGTTAGCTTGGATGGTTCTCGATTTCGAAGCTTGTATTTGCGTCCACTGCTAGGGCTTCGCCAGCATAGTGGAACAGCACGATAAGCTCCCGGGCTGGGACGCGGGGAGGTGATCTCAAGCCTGTAAGGCGCTGCAGTGGCCGACGTACTGGAAAATGCTAGAGAAGATGCAGATGTCTGGAAAAGTCGGCTGCTGGTCAGTTCTTGTGGTGAAGAAGGAAGAAGATGTAAATAGTGGAAGAGGAGATCGAGACGGGAGGAGGTCGAGCTGGAAGAGAGGGGGGGGAAGGGAGATGAGATGATTGGGGGAGAGCACGGGGAGGCACGTACTACGTAGGCGTTCGAGGCGGAGCTTTCCCCGTTTTCCCAGCTTTGGCGTAACAATCTGTAGGTAGGGGAGTCACAGCAATGTACTAACCTAAGGCTTCAATGCCTCAAGGCTCTCGATGCGAGGACGGAAGACGGCGACCAAGACAGGCCTAGGCCTGGGAGAATCCGGGACAAGACGTGAAACCCGGGTCGGGTCAGCGAGGCGTGCTTGTGTCTCACTGTCATCCCGGATGTCTTGTGACTTTGTCAGTGAATCTCAGCGAACCGCAGCGACTCAACCGCCACGCGCTGAGACTTCGGCAGCCGCTCAACAGCCAAACATGGACGTCTGTCCCCTTCCCATCCAACTTCCAAGGTCGAGGCGCCCTTGGGTGGTGGCTCCACCGTGGGCCCTGCAGCAGCGGGTCGGCTATAATAATAGTAGGCCATGGTCCCTGTTTGTTGGCGTTTTGGCGCCCTCCCAACCCTAACCCCACGGGAGGTACAGTACTTGGTGCAGCACTCCCGGTCCCCTCCCTGGGAGATTGAGGAAGGACGGTAATCTCTCTGCCAGTCGAGAGGATCGTTGGTGAACGTGACGTTGAGGGAGGTAGTAATCTGGTCGCGAACCGAACATGTCATACATGTGGTATCTGGTACGGAGCGCAAAGATCCATGATTCCTGATTAAAGTGGAGGGGAGCGCAAGCCGAAACGCGGCTGCCGTGGGGGAGAGCGAGGGGAGGAATGGGTCATGCGATGGCCGACTTTGAGGCGTAATTTCACACTTGCCATCGAGTCATTCATCTCATCGTTGCAGCGACGAGAGCGAGGTTTCGGTCGAGGTACCCCATTCCGCCATTGTGGGCTGGCATCTCACCTAATCTCGTCATGCCAACTTCGAGTACTGTTTGACTGTACCCACCTCATGGTACATGCACACAAACTCCATGATGGGTACCTCGCGTTGCAAGACTCAGCCGCAGAAATCAACAAATGACAAAACATGACGGTTGGCCCATGTCCAATTGTCAATTTCACGGTGACGGGATGGAGGGTTGACCCACTCCTCCCTTCATCACTACTACGTAGTATACCCCATTCCCACGCCAACAAGCACCAAGGAGTGACATCTTGTGCATCTTCCCAGGCTGTGTGTTTGATGAGGATGTTGCAAAGAGATAAGGTAAGCAGTTCCATTGCATGAGACCCCCTGTTGGTACAGTGATGCTACTGTACAATGCCATATCGATTCTTGTCTTCTGCACTGGCCTTCGCCTCCTTGGCCCATTCATGCTTCCCCGTATGTCGAACTCGGGCCAGGGGTCGCAGAATAATGACGACAAAATAAAGGTGCTAGAATAAGGGTGCCAGACTGCCAGACTGCCAGAGTAATAAGGGTGATTGGAATAAGGGTGTCTTGGCCATCAGGCGAATTGGCCTATCACTGTTACTCCACCCGTTAAGCTTTCCTGTGCGCCTTGGGATCTCATTAGTGCCATCCCACCCCCACGATGAATGTCACCGTTATGCATGGCATCCCACCAAAGCGCCGACACACCCAAGAGAGACAACCTGCGATATGTTGCGAGATAGGTCCCCTTCTTCGTCTCCATGGTTCGTCAAACGAAGACCATCTAGTGTGTAAATGTTTGAGCATCTTGTCTACTATTCGCCAATCCTGTCCGCCAACCATTCTTGAATGGCTTCCTCCCCGACCTGATTCAGATCCAACGATTCCCTCTCATCGCCAACTTCTATCCCCTGTATCCTACGTGCGGTCTCATCTTCTAAGCCAGAAAGATCCTCATCCCATTTGCTCCGCTCCTTGAGCTCGACCTTTTCAATGCTTCGTCTCATCAGCTCGACCAACTCTCGGGCCTGGTTCTCCATGGTGTTCCCTCTGGATGTCGCTAGCCTTCGCCGTCCCTTCTTTGCCGACGCTACCACGGTCGGAGAGTCATATAGAAACAGAGACTCTGGGATCTTGAGTGTCGAAGCGCGCGGCGGGAACATCAAATGCGACTTGCGGGGTACTTTGGGCTGGCAGGCTTCGGAATTGGGGTTGATCATGGCTTCAAGTGCCGCCGATTCCACTTCCGAGATCGTGTATGACGACGGCACCAGAAGTCCTGGGTTGTGGAAGAGTATCCCAGGGCTCGCAAATGCATCAAACATATCCTCAGGGGACCTGAATAAATTCGGCAGCAACTCCTGGATGCGATGAAGATGCGTGCCTTCAAGATGTGATAGGTATGACATCGGATTCTTGGCTCTCTTGGAAGGTCGGTTAACTGGATGATCAGGCAAAAACATGGTCCAATTATAGACACCATTGTAAGAGATGACGCCTCTAACAGAGAATCGCTTATGGGGGTGGGTCTCTGTCAAGGAAAGCGAGGTTGCCAGACTGCCACCTAAGTGGGAACCATAGACGTAGATGTCGCGTCGCTGCTGGCCTTCAGGTGCGAATTGATCCACGAGCCAAGAATAGGCGAAGCAGGTGTCGTGTATCGGCATCGGCCACTGCGAGACCTCGTCTGAGTCACCGCCTGCAGAATCTGCGGCAGCAGGGGGCGTCCATCGATAGTTGATACTGGCCACTGGCTTTCCCTGAAGGAACTCGGGCAACGGAGCAGGAACCCCGTCAGTCCGGGGGAAAGGAGGGAGGTGAATGAAGAAGGGTGAGCACGGGGGATTGTTCTCTATATTGAGAAGACTACCATATGATGATTAGTCTTGGTGTGTGAAAGACAGTCTGGTGCAGGAGTGCTTCCTTACTCGATGGTGACTCTTCCCGATGAGCCGCATGGCACCTCAACGCGCTCATGATTCCGGGTGCAGAATGACCGTCGTGGCCTGAGGATGAATGAAGTGGCAAGGAGGCGGCAGCCACGGAATGTTGAACTACGAGGACATCCTCGCATGCTGCTGTCACTGCATCGCCAACACCTGCGACAGGGAGACGACACAACCACCTGCGGTTTTCAAGCTGCGGCAGCTAAACCGAGAGCGAATGCGAGACTGGGGATTGATTGCAACAGAGCCAAGGCTTACAGGCGGAGCCGAGGTGTCCACAGGAGCGCAGGTAACAACCCGGAGTTGTGAAGAGATCAAATACCTGTTTGTGCTGGCACGAGTTGAGAATAGCTTGGGAGGCGTCATGTCACGGGTTGACGATGCTGGAAAAAATGCAGGCCAGCTTTCACGAGTGCAAACAAACTGCTGAGTGGCCCCAGCCAGGGCTGAAGGTACATGGGCTCGATGTACCGCATAATGAGCCAATGCCTTCAGTACCTAGGACGCCTGGTCCACTGATGAAAGGCGACCAGGAGCCCCATACAGTGCGCTCACTCAGTGAGTGAACTTGGCCTGCTTCGTGTACCTGTGGAAAATCTGCTGCGCACCGACCAGGTACTTCCAAGTTTTATGCAAACCTGAGAGCTGTACCAACCTACCTACCTACCTACCTAGGTACCTACGCGGGTGATGGGTGTTTCTCAACAGTGGAAGACTTGCTACACGTGGGTCTCGAATTATTAAAAGGTGTTCAAAATGATGGGAGCTCTTGAACATCGGTTTTGGCAGCTTTTAATCACTCAGGAACTATGCAGAATGAACCTGCCGGTGTTGATATACCACCAACACCCGCGTACTAGGTAGGTAGGTACCTAGGTACAGTGCTAGAGTGCTGAAAGTGCAACGGCAGGCTGCAACGAGCTCTGTTTAGCATGCCGCTGCTGGACCCCTAGTCCACTACCAAAGCTGACCAAATTGTGCTAACGATGCCGTGTTCGTCTAATGAAAATGCTTACAGGTGGGCATGCTAGCCCATCCTCCCGAGGTAGGTACCATCCCGTCTTCTTGGTGCTTGCATCAAATTAAGCAACGACGTCATCGATGCACCCAGGGGTTCTGAACCTCTGCCGCTTCGCCGCTTCGGCCGCCTCCACATGCCAAGCTCGCCGACGTGCCCGATCAACTGTTGCCAAGATCGAATCTTGCATCCCATCCCGTTCCATCCTTTGCAAATCTTCATCCATCCTTGCACACGCTCAACCTCACATAGGTTGATTCTTATGGTTCTCGTCCAGGCCGATCATTGACCGGTGAACCTTTTCACTCTTTTTGTCCTTGACCAGTGACATTTAGTGTTATTGTTGTCGTTTTTGTACTCGGCGTCTCTCCAGTAAACCTGGGTTTGTCGGGCAACACCATGGACGACGGTGACTTGGGTGAGACGATTAACAACGAGGACGAAATCATCGAGAGCACGCGTGATGCCAAGTTCTTCAACGATGATGCACATCTCGAGCCCACGTAAGTACACCCAGCAACGTCCCTGATACCCTACCTCGTACCTTTCCACCACGGGTTGCCAAGTCTATTCGTACTTCTTATACTGCCCACTTGTCTAACATGGCGATCCCTTCCTCTGTCGCAGACGCTGGTGGTTCGCTTCATCGGCGTTCCCCATGATTGCAGGCACTCTCGGCCCTGTAGCCTCGGCATTCAGCATATGCGCATTGGTCCGTCCCTGGAGACAACAAATGCCCTCAGGGACAAATGTCTGGGATGCCAACTACATCACTGACCCTCCATGGTATGCACCCCGATCTATTCATATTAATAAGTATATCTGGTATAGAACAATAGCACTAATGAAAAGTCAAAACCTAGGCTGACCATTGTCAATGCCATTCAGCTTGTTGTTGCCCTCGTCTCAAATGTGTTTCTTCTGCTCAACATGGCAAGACGAGTCCGCTTTAGCATTGCTCAGCCCATCACCATTGTGGGATGGTATATGACGCCTCATCCCCATCACACTGCTAACGCATACTGACCCCGTACCAGGTACATCTCTGCCATATGTCTCATCGCACTCAATGCCACCGCCGCTGGGCCTCTTTTTAAACAAGACTTCGAGTTCCCCCGCGAGGAACTCGTCTGGTCGCAGGCCTTCTTCTACGGAATCTGGGCCGCCATCCTCTACTTTATCGATGCTTCTCTCATGGTCGTCACATTTTATGGGGCTTCCATTGGCAAATACGACAAGGACTTCATGCTCACACCTAGCCAACGTACTCTCATGCTGCAGACCATCATGTTCCTTGTCTATCTCCTTCTTGGCGCCCTAGTTTTCTGCAACATCGAAGACTGGACCTATCTTGACGCCGTCTATTGGGCCGATGTCACGCTGTTCACCGTGGGCTTTGGTGACTACCATGCAAACACCACTCTTGGACGAGCCCTCATGATGCCCTACGCTCTCGTTGGTGTCATCAGCCTTGGTCTAGTCATTGGTTCCATCCGGAGCCTCGTTCTTGACCGCGGGAAACGCCGCCTCGATGCACGCATGGAAGAGAAGAAACGGCGCAAGCTGGTCAGGTCCATGACTCAACATGGCAAAGACGAGATCCTTGAACCTATCCGTTCTAACGCCGGTTTGTCTCATACTCCTCGGTCCAGCAAGCTGCCGACCACCGAGTTTGAACGGCGCAAGGCCGAGTTTGGGTTGATGCGCCAGATCCAGGCCCAGACCTCAACTCGCAGGCGATGGATGGCCATGGCAATCTCCACTGGATCGTGGCTCATTCTGTGGCTTGTAGGTGCCTTTATCTTCGTCAAGTGCGAAACGCCCTATCAGGATTGGTCATATTTCGACGGCTTTTACTTCTGCTTCGTGACTCTCACCACCATCGGTTATGGAGACATCACCCCGGTATCAAACGCAGGCAAATCCTTCTTCGTCTTCTGGTCTCTTCTGGCGTTGCCCACTATGACGGTCCTCATCTCCAATGCTGGGGATACAGTGGTCAGGCTTATCCGGGACGGCACCCTCCGATTAGGAAATGTAACGATTCTACCGGGCGAGGAGGACTTTATGAACAACGTGAAGCACATTGTAAAGAAAGCTACATTTGGCAAGGTCTTTCCAGGCCATGTCTTGCCAGAAGTCAAGCCGGTGGACTCCAACATTGGTGCAAGTCATCCCTTTTCAGAAGCCATGACCAAGTCTGAGGTTCATGGTACCCAGGATGATGCCCGAGGCCGTGCCCATCACTTTGACGTCGAACGGGATGCTGCAACGCATCAACGGCCAGAGCATGATCGCGCCGAGTCGACCTTTACTGCGAAAGTCCGGCGGTCTCTCTCTCGCCTGCGCGATCCCCTCGACGACCTGCCCACGGGCACAGACTTTCACTTCCTCCTCGCCACCGAGATCCAGGTCATCACCGGCCATTTGAAAAAGTCCAAGCCCTGCCGGTACACTTTTGATCAGTGGGCCTGGTATCTCAAGCTCATCGGTGAAGACGAGCGGAGTGCCGAGACACATAGCAAAGCCAAGAACAAGCCAAAGCATCAACATAAAAACCATCACGACGACAACAACAACAACAACAACAACAACAACAACAACAACAACAACAAAGACGAAAACAACAGCGAAGTCAACATCAACAACGGTACCGACCGCTCCGAAAACGGACACGACGTGGCATGGTCTTGGGTTGGAAATCGCAGCCCTCTGATGGGTAGCCAGGAGGAGAGCGAGTGGATTCTCGATAGGCTCACAGAGAGACTGCGTGAATCTCTGTCGGCGGAGAGGAGGCGGCAGCTGAGGATGCCTACCAAGGCTCACAGGGAGGAACACGGCCCTCAGCAACGTCAACAGCATCAACCGCCTCACCCGTCTCACCCGCATCATCACTGGGACACACACCACCACCAGCCCACCAGCACGTATCAAGATAAGGAGACCAAGAAGGATTCATGACACCCTCTTGTGGGATTTACTAGTTATTTAATTACCGCTACGCCATAATACCCTAATGTTGGGAGGTGTCATATAGTGTATGTCATGTATGATAGACGGGTAGGAAGATCGGGTTAGATAAGATACGTATCAGCGTTTGATTTAGAATACAATTGACGATTCATGATTTCACTAAAGCCGCTGAAAGGAGAGGTAAGCATTGGAGAGAGAAAAGGAGTAAAGGCATTTTGCCACACTATGGCAATTACCAACGGGTATCGATTTGTACAATTGTAATGACAAAGCCCCAAAATTATACGGGACATCTATCTGCATAACTTGCTGCAGTTGCCTCACTTCTTGCCCTCATAGCACGAGTACACCCGCCTCAAGAATGACTTGAGGTCTTTCTCAGGCTCCTATGTTGGTGGTTGCTCTCTCAGCGCTCACTCGTCACGCTGCATTCCAATCAATTGCCTCCTCCAAGGAGAAGACGGCGATTGCGGCGAATCACTTGATTGAGGCCCTTCTCTAATTTGTCCGTCTCACGCCGAGCAGCCGCAAGGGCGCCCTCAGCATCCTCGACGCTCATCAGCGGCATGCCGCCCATGCCGATGGTCTTGCCACGCTCGTCGGGTTGCATGCCGGCCGGGCCGAAGTCTGCCATGTTACGAGCGCCGTCTGGTGGGCTGTAGATGCCGACGCCGGCGGCAGCGTCGGGGCCGTAGAAGTACGGCGCGAGCGAGTTGAGGCTCGCGGCCGCAGCGTCCTTGGTCGGGGAAGTCCCCTTCGGAAAGCCCATGTTTGTGGCGCCAAGGTTGAGGCGCGGAAGGACGTATTGGTTGATGTAGCTCAGAGCATCTTCTCGCTGAAGCTTTCCGATGGGGTCTTGAGACTGAGGCTGCGCGGTAGATGGGAAGATATTGGGACGCCCGTTGGGAACTGCTCGACCCTTGATGAGCGAAAATGCACCGCTTCCGGGTTGGTGTCGGGGGGCGATAAAGGCGCCAGGGTTCTCTGCCGTACTCGCGATGGCGGCCTGAAGCTCGAGGAACGCATCTTCCTCCTCAGCGGTCAAGCCGCGGACGCAATCTCCATTGGGGGTGATGAGCATCCGGCTGCCGTCAACGTGGAACTGCTTGCGGACAGGCCTTCCGGCTCGCAGGGCAGCGAGGTCCTCGTCCTGGATCTCTCCACACTTACACGAGCACTCCTTGCAGTGTCCAGCCTGTTTGGCATGGTGGCTGCCAGAGCCGTGATCAGCACGAGATGATCCACCAGTGATGAGCCTGATGATCTGCAGCTTGTCAATGGCCGGCGTCCACAAGGCCTTCCTGAGATCGGCGAAGACCGAACCTGGGCCAAGCTGGAGCTTCTCAGCTTGCTCCGCCTGTTCGTCTTGTTCGTCACTGTCGGCAGCCTTGGGCGCGAGCCCAGTCGGCGATGTTGACACTGGCATCTCCTTCTCCTTCTCCGCCTCCTTGTCCTTGTCCTTCTCGCTTTCTCTCTCTCTCTCTTTGCCCTTTCCCTTTGCTGCCTTCTTCTGGGCCGACTTACTCATAACAGGCCTCTCTTCCGCCTCCCTTTCCTTGGGTTTCTCCTTTTCAGTCGGTTTTAGCGCAAGAGCCTCCACCGTGACGGCTTCAAGAGCAGGAGTAGCAGCAGCATTGGTTGGTGTCAGGGACTTGACCGGCTTCTCCTTCTTCTGTTTCTTCTTACGTCCAAGGACTGGAGCATGCACCTCTCCTTCTGCCAGTGCAACCTCGGCGATTAGTTTGGTATCTTGCTTCAACGCATCCTTGCGTTGCTTCCTCTGCTGGCTCTTGGTTGTGGTTCGAATAGCCGCAACACCAACCCTGCTTGGGGGCGGCGAGCTAGCTCGAGAGTGCGTCACAGATGTAGACACTACAGAAGCGCTGTCGCTAACCATCTCGCTCCCAGGCGTCTCGGGTCTATAATATGAAGTGGACACTGCTCGAGACGCTGCTGAGAGAGCGACCGAGGCCAGCGTCAACGCTGGAGACGCAGGTGGGGCAGATTCGGTCTTGGGTGTTGGCAAAACTCGCAGCGTTTTAGGGGCTGATCGCGTGATGGGTGACGCAACAGCAGTTCCAGGAGTGGGAAGAGGTGGGAAGGCGGCCGATGTTTCGGTTACTGACTTCTCGGTGCTCGCAGAAATCTCTCCGGGTTTGGGTACGGCCTTGCCAATCTGGGTATCGAGTGCGATTGGCTTCTTCTTCTCGGCAGACTTGATTTCCTGGGTCGACTTGGCTAGAAGCCCATCCACAATCTTTTCGGCCTGCTTCTTGGCCTTTGGTGTTGCCTTCGGTGTTGGTGTCGCCGGCCGGGATCCCAAAGCCGGGAAGTCCTCGTCCTGCAAGGCGCTTCCCTTTTGCTGCTTCGAAAAGGATTGGGAGATCTGTCGTGAGAGGCCACTTTCGGTTGCAAGTGTTCTGATATTCCTCTTCGCCTCTGAATCAGGGGTTGCTGGCTTTCGGGGCGATTGGTCTGGAGTCAAGGCTCCGTGCGACAGCCCTGGTGGAGGCACCTTAGGCAGTGCCGGGATGACATGTCCAAATCTATGACCTTGAGTAGATGGGGGCCTGGAAATGTTTGCAAGTCCGGGAGGGATGGCTAGGCCGGGAGGAACTGATCGTCGATCTTCCACATCAGCTGCGGGGAGTAGAGGCTCATCGGATACTAATGCGTCTACTGAGTTGGATGCCTCATCAAGTGAGGGGAGTTCGTCAAGTGAGGAAACTTCGTCATCTGAAGACCTGTTAGCAGCATGCTCCAACAGCTCAAGATGAACGTAACGAGACCGAAACACAAAAACTACGAGACCAATGCGCCATTATATACATGAATTTAGGGCTCATGTTAGGACGTCCATCATCGTCTTCCACAGAATGTAATGAATGAGATATGAGGCAGTTTGGAGAGAATAGAGGTATGATGTTATTTCTGACCAAAATGCCGCCCAGTCTAGGCGGTTGAAATCGACATTGTTAACATACATAAAGGGGTTGTGGAAGACGATGATGGCTTGCCTGGCTTGAACCCCCATGTGCGGTCGATTGTCGACCCTGTGAAGAAAATTGGGAAGAGGCCGTAAACGGTCTCGATTCCCAAGAGAACAAAGCGGACGCCTGGTGCAAAATGTGGCCTCCCTAGCGGCCTTGATCTCGCAAATGCCTGCTGAATCAAAATGCGCTTGTGACTCGTATCCCCGAAGAATGAAGGGCATCTTTGTTTGCCCCACACCTGAAATGCCAATAAAACGCCCTTCCATCCTTTGTACATCAAGTAGAGGAAACAAACATAACATGCTTTACATCCTGTCCTCTTCTGATTATGATGGCACCAAATCACCACCTCGCGTAACCAGCATTATACATCATGTTGGGGTTGTACCCACCTTGGCTCTGACCGCCGAACAGTCCCTGCCCGACCCCGGCGTTGCCCTGAGACTGGTGCTGCATTCTCGCTTGCAAGATACTCGGGTCCGCAAGATCTACTAAGCCACTCCCCCCAGAGGAGGAAGTGTTAGCATGCCTGTGCTTCTTCCCCTTCTTCTTCTGCTTGGAGCCCATGTCTTGGAATGCTCCAGGCTGATTACCATAGAGCAACGCCAGGAGGCCAGAAGCAGGAGCTGGGGAGGAGGTAGAGGAAGGTGGGTACTGGTTGGAAAAAGAAGAGATCATGTACTCACGCTTTCCTGCATCATGAGCCTGGTTATTACCTCCGCGGCTCCGTCCGATTAGGCTCTGTAGTAACTCATTTGAGTTGTCCTTGGGAGCGCCACCAAAGCCAGCTCCTCCAAATCCTTGCCCAAACATGCTTGGGGGGGTGCCGGTAGATTTGAGGCCGGGAGGCGGCCCCGGCATCGAAGTACCATAGAACTGATTATTGCCCTGCGATTGGAAAGAGTTCGGCATCATGGATGACTGCTGAGCCATGATGCGAGGGTTTGCGGCCAACTTAACGTTGGTCGTAGAACTCTGATTATCGTTTGCGAAACTGAACCTGGATGACTGGCGGTTATGACCTTGGCTTTGGAAATTTCCACCGGGATTGGAAATCCCAGGAGGCACTTGGTCACCAAAACCACTCTGAGACCGAAGGAAGAGATGCTGGGGAGTCATCGACCGCGATACCGAGTTGCCAGGGTTCTGATTAAAATTGGATCCAGTCAGAGCAGGTCCAAAAATGCCATCGTTGTTGTTACGTTGAATTGGGGGTTGGGCGCTTGGCCGTCGCTGATCGAAGTTGCCGTCGCTTGTCGCATCCCGATCCTCTGGCTCTCCTCCCAATGCAAGGCTTCCGCCAGCCTCCGGCTCACCCTCTGAAGGCTCACGAACATCGACCTGTTCCTCTTGCTCTCCGGTGAGTCGGGAGTCCTCCTCCTCTCGCATAGCCTTGCGTTTCTCGCCGCCACGAATGTCGAACATGGGAGGATTAAGATCCTCTACCTCTGCACTGACTGGAATGGGGAGAGTGCAAGCCTGCAGAGCCCTCAGCAGGGCCTTCAAGGAGCTTTCGGGGATGCCCTTGGGCTCCTCTGAAGGAGTAAGCACAGGCTCGGGTTGCTCTGGGAGTGAGTCCTCAGATTCCGGCTCCTCTTCGTCCTCCACTGCCTCTTCCGGAACTGGCTCTGCAGTAACCGGTAAAGACGTTGATATGGCAGGACTCGAAGCTGCGCCGCTCGTTGCATGGCTACCTCTGCGACTCCGCTGCGGGTTCCGCGCCCAGTTAGCAGAAGATGGCAGCGCCGATCCATCAGCACCACTTTCGGAGCCCTCCTTGCTCAGTGACCGTGCCATAGGGTGAGACGCCACGGGTGGTGGAGTAGGTTGGGGCGCCTGCTGCCGAGAAACGGATCGTGAACCACCTCCAGGCAATGGTCGCTGCGTATGGATACTATTCATCGAAGACAAATCTTGCCGCGAGTAGCTATCCTCTTCGTCACCCTGCTCATGCAAGAACATGCATCCGGGGTTACTACACTTCTCATTCTTTAACCAAGCTGAGCAGTATTTAGTCGTCCCGTGCTGCGCCTTAAGCATCCGGTCGCCATTCTGGGATCCATGGACAGCCTGGATGCAACGTGTTGCCTCTTCAGGTCTCTCGAAAGTCACATAGATCCCCAGTGACTGATGTTGGCCGTCGGAGCTCTTCCGGTTACTAATGGATATCTTCTGGATGTTGCCGTATTGGCCGAAGAACTCGGGCTTTCGCAACGTCTTGAGCAACTCGTCTTCGCGCACGGTGGGGGCGAGGCCGGTGATATAGACCAGGTTCTTCTGGACAACGCGCACTCCGATGAGATTTTTGCGGTTCTCTTTCTCGGCTTCGCGCTTCTGAACTTCTTTTTGTCGTTGCTCTTGAGCGCGTTTCTTTTGGTTCTTTTGGATGTTGAGGCGAAATTCGGCAACCCTTTGAAATTCGTCAGCGTGGCGACCTACGTCTAGGCCATGACTCAACATACTCCTCTGTCGTGACAACCTTCCACTGTATGGTCTTTTCGTCGTATGGTCGTCTGCATGCCGGACAAAGTCCATTCATATTATTCTTGATATTGTTGAAACAGAACTGGCAGACCTACGACGGGAGGGTTAGCGCGACGTGGCAAGAGGCCGACAACGGCGGCGGGAATGTCGCTCGATCGTACCTGGTAGCCACAGGGACATGGTCGAAAGTTTCGGTCTGAAAGGTCAAACTCTTCGATGCAGAGAGGGCTAGCAAGGTTGTCAGCTCGGGTACCCAACGTCGCCCAAGAACGCAAGGCTCTAAAAGGCAGCAGGCCCAGAAATCATGTAGGCGAACGCACCAGGTGTCCTCCTCCTCGTCGATGAATGAATCTTGTGGCGCCATGGTGAGAGTCTGATAGTCGGGGGGTGAAAGTCGGGGTTTCAAAAGTGTGATGTTAAAGGGACGGGAGCAAGGAGAAGGAGGAGGAATGGATGAGTGGTGATCTGTATGCACCAAGGCTGTGGAAGAGAAAGATCCAAACTGCCTAATCTGCATGTAGTTTAGTCCCCCCCATTCAAGTCACGTGAGTGTTCTCGATTTACGATCCCTTGAGGGAACCAACGCTGTTAGGCAGAGACCTGGAAATAAGGCTTAACTCTCGCTGTGGCAGAAGTACTATGATACTTGCGGCAGAACCGCGGAAATTCCGGTCCGTGATAGTGCCGCTAACATCTTCGAACCAATGCTTGCGGCATCATTACCAACAGCACATTTCGTTCCTACGACGTTCTTCCATCGTCAATTGGCCTCGTACCGTCACATCACCGGCCATGGCGACTCAAATTTCTCGAAGCAGGGCTCTGGCCTCAGCTCTGCGGCCCATGAAGCCGTCGGTACAGGCTCGCGGTGAGCAGGCAATCCGCTGCTTGTCCACTTCGGCTCGCCAATATGTCGCAATGCCGAAGGAGGCTGTCAACACTCGAATGGCTCCCCGAGACCACATTGGAACCCTCAAGGCGCCCATTGTCAACCCGGCCGACAAGTATCAGAGCAAGGCCGATAACATGCATCGATACGGTGCCTGGTTGTTGAGCTGCCTGCCCAAGTACATCCAGCAATTCTCCGTCTGGAAGGATGAACTCACCATCTACATCTCGCCCTCTGGTGTCATTCCCGTCTTCAGCTTCCTGAAGTGTCAGTATACTGTTGGCCTGGTCTACTGGTTTAATCACTAAGACGCTCCCAGATAACACCGCTGCCGAGTTCACCCAGATCAGCACCGTCACTGCGGCAGACTACCCCACGCGCGAGAACCGCTTCGAGATCGTCTATCAACTCCTATCAGTGCGCCACAACTCTCGCCTCCGCGTCAAGACGTACGCCGACGAAGCCTCTCCCGTTCCGAGTGTCACCCCCCTCTTCGATGGCGCCAACTGGTACGAGCGTGAGGTCTACGATCTCTACGGAGTGTTCTTCGCTGGCCATCCCGATCTACGACGAATCATGACCGACTACGGTTTCGAGGGCCACCCACTGCGCAAAGATTTCCCCGTGACCGGATACACTGAGATCCGATACGACGAAGAGAAGAAGCGAATCGTCACTGAGCCCTTGGAGCTCACGCAGGCGTTCCGCAACTTCGAGGGAGGCTCCAGTGCCTGGGAGCCTGTTGGTGCTGGTGACAACCGCACGCCAGAGTCATTCAAGCTCCCGACGCCCAAGCCAGAGGAGAAGAAGGAGGAGCCAAAGAAATAAACGGGAGCCGCCCAAGTGTATAAGATTTTCCATGTTAGAAATATCAACCGGTTTCGGAGCTTACCCGTATGTCCGCTGCTCGTGTCTGCTACTCGTATTCAGGCTTCGACCATCCAAGTCGAGACGTACTGCCCCTCTCCTCTCCCCTCCTCTACTTGATATGGCGGGGAACCAATGTTGGCGTGCGCTACCAAGCCACAGAGAAGTGCAAGTAACACGAACACGAGCTGTTGGCTAATATTATCCCGTCATCATGCGAGTGCAGCACAGTGGATTGCACCTCGGAAACATATGCTGACAAGCCAATGACGACGAAACTTGCGTCCGCATTTGAGATGTCACACGGCGAAGGTGATTTATCAAGAGTACAACAGTGCGGGCATGATGTCTCCTCTACTAGTGCACGCTTGCGTGACAACACATATGATATGTTGCTACGTAATTATCATATACCCTTCCCCGCCCGGGTCGTCCGATATCCAAAGCCATCCATTCTACAAATGTCTTCATCGCATTGATTGCGGGCAACGGCCTTCGATTCTCAAACAACATCATTGTTTGTGCGCTTGACTCTGCGTCCATCGGCACTATGTCTAGCAGCACCTTTTCATCCACGGTCTCGTCTCCCTCGACCATATCAAGCAGGTCGACACTACAAGACCTGGAGCTTGAGTTCCAGACCCTCCGAGACATCAGTCTGAGATACGAGGACGATGTCGAATTTCACATCTTCATCAACATGCTAGACCTCGTGGATGCGGTGGTCGTCGAACGTTCTCCGGTGCGCGATATGAGGAGGCGGTCGCTTGGTCGACTGTTTGGGGGCTTCCGAAAACGAACCGAAAGGGCAACAATCCCAGAGCCATCGACGCCTTCACATCCAGTTTGAACCAACAACGTCTATCAATTCAATATTCCATCGTGACGGCATCTCGCAGTGTGGTTTGCATGAGGCAAAGAACAAGAGGATACACCACGTCTGGTTTGAGCGGCAAACGGTGAGGTATTGTTCATCGTCTGATTGTTCACCATGCATGCTACGTTATGTTTGTAATATTTCTTTTTCTCTCATGAAGTTGTCTATGACTGCTTTCGGAAATGCATATGGTCTCTTGCGGCAACATGGGCTTCGGTTTTGTCGCAGTAATTAAAATAATCCCCCAGCCACCTCAACAAGCAACAATAATCCACCTGGGCTTCTCGTGTTATAGTCTGCGGCTCGCTTGTTTTCATTTCTTTATCATTAGAGAGATAGTTTTGTTTTACCTCAATGACCTCATGGACGCTGTTTTGCAGAATGCGTCACCGTCACTCAGCTCCCCCTCACTACAGTCTCATCCCATTGGGGGCCAAAAGTGTTTCCAGTTCTTTCATTGACTATCGTATGCCAATTTTGATAACTGTGACCGCCCGTTTTATGTCTCATGATGCCTCTCCGGATGTTGGAATGGCTATCGAGAGATTCGGGGCCCGTCTGTTGTCCAGATCCATTGCCTAATCTCGTCACTTAGAAAAGATAACTTGACCGGACCCCCTGCTCACTGGAGCTGATCATCTCAGGCATTTTCTCCCTCTGGCCATCTCCACCTTTCCCACATGAGCCTATGCCACTATAAGATCAGAGATATTCTCTAATTAGTACCCCAGCATCCAGTACCGAAATCCAGCACATAACCAAGAGCTTACGCTAAGTCCATCGATTTCCTCCTGCAAGACACAAAAAGAAATTACTTTATTTTGCCCCTTACAAAAAAGCAAGCGTAAGATGTGATCATCACGATCTCGGAGAGCCCGGTATGCCTTGGGGTCAATGTAGGCATGTGGTTCGCCTGTCGATGAGGCAGTGCTGGTAGGGCTCCGGCAGCCTCACGAAACGCAATGCGAACCACTGCGTGTGGGTGCTTCTCTTGAATGATTTAGCGACTCTAGGAGCATCAGCACATCATCAACGTGTCGGAACTACATCGTTTCTTCTCGCAGATCAACAGGAAAGGCTGGATCAAGCTTCCATCGCAGCATCTTGGTTGTAATGGATCCCCTCTCAATATTTGGCGCCGTGACAGGCGGTATCTCGGTGACGTCGGAGATATTCAAGGCGCTAGACAAGGCCATTTCGACGGCCTCCAAGGTCAAAGAAGCACCTGAGCTTGCCATCTCGACACTCCGCGATGTCGGCATGATGCGTCAAAATATGTTGCGCTTCCAGCAGCTGCTCAACTCGCAGGCCCTTGCCCACGAAAGAGGACTCTACATACCGCTCGGCGATGCCCAAGACACCTTTACTGACTGCGTCACTTCACTTGATGAACTGGAGAGTCTTCTCAAACCACTCACTGACCCGGGGCTTCAAAGCCTTGCCATGAGCGAACGGTTGGAGTGGGCGATGAAAGATAAGCGCATCAACGAATTGTCTAAGCGTGTCCGTGATGCCCAATCGTCTCTAGGCCTCATGTTGACTATTCTCCAACAGTGAGTGAGTCCCCATTGAGTCTCCATTCTCGGCATCCACTTTTTTGCTTTCTATCCCGGTTCCATTTCCTTCCCTTTTCTCCTATCAATCCCGCCCACAACCTTGACACTAAGACGATATCACAGTGAATCCATCCTTGAGGTTCATAAAGCTATTGCTGGGCTTGCCGAAATCTGCCAGCGGATTGCCCCCAACGTTGCTCACCTTAACCGCAGGAGCTTCGGCGATTATGCCGCGAGACGACATGCCTATGATGATACCGACGACGCATCTACCATCAGGCCTGTAGCTGTTCCAAGGCCCGACTCCGTCGTCGTACCGGAAACAACACCCGAGGACGAGTCGACCAACCTCCAAGGCCGAACATCCATAATGTTCAATGCTAGGTTCGCCTTTGAGGAGGCACTAGAAGCATCTCGTCCCTATCGAAGAGCTCCGAATTCTGATTCCGAAGTCCTCTCTTACCGATCTTCGGCCCTGAATCCCCATGCCTTGTCCTTGCTTTCCAAGCTTTCTAGTCTTAGTCTTGGAGATGTGTCGACTATTTCAGTCATTGCGCTACCCCTCTTCTGCAACGACATCTCCAACCCGGAGCACTACAACTTCGGGGAACTAGGTCCAAATCACGTCAACGCTCAGATCACAAACAATGTAACTACCAACCACCCGATCATAAAGCCTGAGTTGAAACAAGTTGGGCCTCGCCAACCTCCATGGCTACGCTACAATGCCCCTTCAACACCACAAAGCCCATCTCTACCTCTACGGTCTGGCGTTTCGAGGATGTTGAATGCCATGAGAAGGGCATTTGACTCAGATGGCCAGAAAATATCTGCACCACTTCGTCCAATCTCTGAATACATGCCACTCAGACCGACTGCGCCTTTGGAGTACTCCGGCCTGGTCACTGACAAAGTCTACCCCTTTGGCTCCCAAAGGGTTGCCTCGTTGGGACAACTCAGTAGCTTGCGGTTAGAGGATAGCGAGTTGCATCTCTGCCACGACGTTGGCTGTGCGCCCTGCTTCGGCGCAGTCGACACGTCAATTGAGGAAGCGGTAAGAATATATCAGCAGCTACAAGGTCTACCACTAATTATTGCAGCATTCTACTGAAGAAGTCCGTCGTTGGCAGCTAAATCTAGGTATGAACTCTTTGCTCGACTTCGACTACGGTAAAACTAACTTAGAATGCTATCAGCTGCGTCCAAGGGCTATCTTGATGCGTTCCGCTGCCAGAAATGCGAAATGTCATTAGCGAAGATTGTCCAAACTCAGAGACTTGATTGGGAATTAGTTGAGCTCTGGTGTGGTTCAAAGTCCTGCCTCAGTCAATACTCAGAGCTGCAGCCATGTGAATGCTACACCAAGATCTTGCAGCTGCATCTACCAGCGGATAAGTATTTGGGTTGCCGAAGGGTGTTTGAGGATGAAATCAGGTGTGCCCGGTGTTTCCGCCTCTGTGCTATGTGTGCTTCAGATGAGCCTAATGATGCTAGCAACATATATGTGTTACAGGAGAGGCTTCTATTAATACAGAAAAAGAGGATTGAGAACGTCGATAACATCGACAACGTCAAGCACACCGACGACACCGACAACATGGCCGACCTCAGCACGAACGATCTCAGGGACGCCATATGGAAACTGGGTACAAACATCTGGTCCTTCGAGACGAAAAAAGGAGTTTCCAAAGACAGCATAGCGGTACTCAAAGCACGGCAAGCCGTGTTGGTCATGCGGGGGGATATGCTTCCCGCATGGGAAGAGATGAGTGCCTTCGTCAGGAATGGTGAATACTTTTGGAACATGCCGTTGGAGAACATGCGGGCCCGACTCAATCAATCCCAAGAGTTACTTGACGAACTAGCGAAGATGAACCGGGTCTAGTGTCCGTCTCTTTACGTGTCTATTGATCGTGTCAACAAGGACGATGGCCTGGGCTCGGACAACATTCATAATATACACAACGATAGCCAAGAGCGTCACTGTAATTTTATTGCCAAGTGTAGTGTCGGGGATAGCAATATAGTTACAATCACGGTCATCTCGAAGATTGCTTTAATAAAATCACTCAGAATCACTCAAAATCACAAGTCATTGTCTCAACGCTATTGTAGTCACCGGTAGGAGGGTTATGAGCGTACAACTCTCTACCGGACACGCCCTCGATTAGGGAGATGAGCACAGCGATGTATCATTGTGCCATAGATGCTACATAATAGACCCACTTCCGTTATTTAGGCAAATATAATTGACGAAAACACCGAGCTGTTTGATTCAGGCAATGCTTTGCTTTTTTGTACATCAACTGCATGCCTCGTTGCATTCCCTATTGAGTGTACAAACCTCAACGCCGTGCTCAACAGCCACAGCAGCAGCACCGTCTCCCGCAACTTGCTGTCCAATTTTCCGAGTGAAAAAAAGAAGTAGACGAGAATAAGTAAACTTGCAAAAAGAAACACATACAACACCGGGCATTCGCCGGTCGTCACCGACCCGACTACTACTCCAGCGGTCGCCAGGTTGACTAAGGGAGAGCGGACGGGATCCCGTATTTTCTAGCGCCTGTGGTCGTATGTGCTTGGGATCAGTGCAGAGTCGTTGATATCGTCTGCTGCCTTGACTATTGGTTTATTTCCATCATGCCCAAGGCCCGGTAAGTGTTGTTATCAGGTCATTAACAATCGTTTGTTGCCTATATTTGCAGGAGGTGACACTGTAGTAGAAAATGTTACTCTTTTGAGTGAGATTTGGAATAAATGGTTTTTCTCTTTCCCTGGGCTTTATCCGACTCAGCCCACACCAACCTAACCGTCACACTGAATCGTTCCAAAATGCTCCATTGGCATTACAGCCCAGTAAATCGGATTGACCCGAAATCGTCCTACTCTCAAGGCCTCGCGCCATCTATGAGGGGGTTGGCGAAATGCAGTTGAGTTGGCGAGCAAAGGAAACGTACCAGAACTTCACACAAACTGGTACCGATCTCCGTCGTCAAGGCTGAAACTCAGTCACCGTGGTGCAATCAAGTATGTCAACTTCTACCATTTCTTTCTCTCTCCATTATCCAATATCCTACAGACACATCGTCCACATCCACGGCAATTCCATTGTCTTCCTCCTCATCTCTCTCTGTGCGCACCAAACAAGCTGTCGAACATCGACGCGCTCCTTGTTCCAACACAGCGTGCATACCATCTCGGCGTTTCGGATCATCAAATCCATTCCGAGCAACAAGGTGAAACTGCCCCCCTCGCTATGCATGTCCATCCACCATGTCTCCCTGAAGTAATGAACTGTCCCATTGCTCCGACGCACGAACTCCACAAAGATCCCTTGGGAAACCCTAAACAAAAAAAGAAAGCAGGCAAAGAAATGAGATGGCTCATACATGATTGTGACTCTGCGCCAAACTCATTGCCACTCTCGTCCCGTCAAGTGATTGAGAATGAACCTCTGTAAAACATTGACACCTTCGCACGCCCGTCTCCCAAAACTCCGCCATATGCTAGGACACTGTGAAGAACGTTACACAACTGCCTGACACTTGCCTCGGCAGTTGGTGGTGCCGATGATGTGAAATGGCTATATATAAAAGATAAAACCTTGGTGGCGGGTCGACCCAGATGTGAGTCCTAATTACCCCTCTCACCACATATCGTCCCGTCCATCGCGTCGACGATCATCTCCTCCATTATCGTGATCGTGGTATTGGTAATATTCCTTAGATCCCTGACCATACCCGTCAGAACCGTCGTAGTTGTAGCCATTGTTGTGATCATTTCCGTGCTCATCTTCATATATTTGAGCATCGTCAACATAATCCACCTCGTCGTTCCCGCCAGACTCTGCATATTGAACCGCTGCCTGTGAAATAAGTTAGCAAGTGCTCAATGAAATGGTCAGATCAACCGCACCCGATGGTAGTCGAAGTTGTAGTTGCCATTAGCGTCTTGTGAGTCCTGGTCTTCCTGCATTTGCTGTTGCGCCAAGTACTCCTGTTCCTGCTGCTTTCGTCGAGCCTCCTCTTCCAGACGTTTCTGCTGAGGCGACAAAGGCACATTCATCTGCGGGTGCATGGCCTGCACGATCGCAAGATAACTGTACATGAAGTTGCTAAGCAGGACCTGGCTGAGAAGTGATCGACGTGGGTTGGCCAGCTTGATGTGAGCCATCCGGTAAATGGCTCTCTCCTCCAGGAGCGGAAACCTGGTCCAGTGATAGTCCACATCTGGTACCATGGGTTTATATGCCGGTTCTTCGGGAACTTTGAGATGCTGAGTCTTCTTTGAGTGCTTCTCCTTCTCTTCCTTCTTCTTGCTTCCGCCGAATATAGATGAGAAGATGTTCCCGTCCTTCTCCCTCTTGGAATCGCTCTTGCGGTGACTCTCTTTCTTCCGCTCCTCCTGCAGCTTGCTGTCCATATTCTCCCGCTCCAGGATCAGGCTTTCGCGACCCTTCGTTCCGTTCTTGTCGATAGACGTCTGTATCACATCGAGTCTCGCGTTATCCTGGGCCTTGTCGACCAAGGACTTGGTTTTCTTCTTATTCTCCTCCTTCTTTTTCTCTTTGTCATCCGTTCCGCTCTTGAACCATTTCCAGGCACTACTCGAAGACTTGGCAGGCACGCTACTCGAGTCATCATCGCGGTCCTTCTTAGATTTCTTCTCGGATTTCTTTTCCTCCTGAGTAATCGTAGGAATGAATGTCAGGTTATCCGTACGAGTAGCTCCGCCACCAGGGAGAGGCGAAGGATTGGCCGTTAGGTTGTCACTTAGAGACTGGCCTTGGGGATACGACGACCGAGAGGTATACTGCTGAGGTGAGGATTGGGGGACAGTCTGGCGGCTTGCAGCGGTGCGGCGACTGGATCGAGGGGGAGGCTCCTCCACAGCCGGCTCTGGCTCAGAAGCCGCCTGAGAGGATGATCTCTGGGGGAAAGACCTTGAGAGCAAATCATCATCGGTGCCAGCGGGCTCCTCGGGTGTAGAGGTTTCAATGATGGGTACTGATGATGATGTGGATGACGTTCGAATCGGGAGCTGGTCTTGAGACGTCTCAGTGTCTCTTGACTCCTGCGACACCCCATCGAAGGGGTCAAAGCCGCCAAGGGATTCTTGAGAAAACTTGTTCTGTCTCCTCACAGAACGATTTGGCCGTGAGTAATTCTCCGCCAGTGGTTCCGATTGCACTCTTGAAAGCCCGTGGCCAAGGGGCGCTTCAAGCGGGGAGGTAGAGCCGGGCTCAGCGGATTCACTCTCAAGGTGGCGATTCGCTGCGCGTTTAGAGAACGGTATCCTCTCGCCTGAACGGATACTTCCACTCTTGCGGTATGTCGTCCGCGTAGAACGTCGCAGGCCCATGCCGGGTGCCACCGGGAGAATCGGCATATCATCCACGCTGCCTTCAATCCCGACAGATCCCTGGGAATCTTGCGTGAGCTTCTGCACGGCCTTGGTAGGGTCCTTCACAAGCTCTTCAAGACTGAGTTCGTGGCTTTGGTAGCTTCCTCGGGATCGTCGCCTTTCCAGCTGCTCGGCACCATCGACATAACCAACCGCTCCTCGCCCCCCAGAGTTGTCAATCTGGCGTGATAGCATTGACTTCTTGCGCCTTAGCCCTCCAGAGCCCGGGTCGCTCTGAGTCGAATCTCCATCGACAGAAAGAAATGAGTCCCCGGATCTTCTTCGAATTGAGTGCACCCTCTTCTCCAAGAAAGACTTGAACTCTGTTGGCGCTAGTTCCGGATGTACGCGCGCAGGAACCCATAGAAGCCTCGACGGATCATTTTCGTCGTCGTCGCCACTAGGAGCTATCGCGGGCATAGCCATAAGAGCCATCGGAGGCATATCGGGATCCTTGTTGTTTCCGACATCCATTGACAAACGTCTTAGCGCTTGCAGGTTGCTAAGCTCCTGAGCAATATCGTTTGGGTGCTCCATGGTGGGAAGAGGAAACGAAGACGAATCGGTTTGAACATCACGCAATGACAAAGTCGGGGAATGTGGTGACTTCGGGGCCTGATCGAACGAATTGCTTCGGCTGCCAAGGCCGGGCATTTGAGATATATTGACGCCGCCTTGTTCACCGTTCATCATCATGGCATCAAGGGGTTCCGTGAGAGAGCGGTTCAGTGGCTTCCGGGGGTCGGGCGACAATCGATCGGGTGACAGGTAGCTGGGAGACAGGCGGTCTTCTTGTTGGGGCCGCGGGAGGTGCTCCTGGTATGGCGATCCACCGATGAAGCTGAGCGGCCGGCCTCCCTCGGATCCCGAGTCATCCTCATCGCCGTAAAGGGTGCCGATAGCCTCGGTAACATGATGACTTGGATCTGAAATGGAGAGTTGGCTTGTATGACCACGTCTGCTGGCGAAGCTGCCGCCAACATCGCGGGGTCGATTTGAGGTCTGCAGATCAAGTCAAGGTCAGCAAGGATGACGAGGGGGGAGCCCGCGTGGAAAGACATCGATGACGCAAAAGAAGGCCCTCGGAGGCTTGCGAGGTCGAGCGCCATCGATCCTGACCCGAGGGCACGCGAGCTGGAAGTTGGGGGATGATAGAACGCACCATCATCGACGGCTGGTGAGGGACCTCGACGGAGGCCAAGACGCCAACTGGAGCCTGTGCAGATTCCTGACTGGGCTGTCAAACGGGTTCTCAAAAATGCTCGGCGCTATCATGGGCATGCGGGCACCACGACTCGGGCGGCGCGACGGGAAGAAGACGTCAAGAAGTCGGCGTTGGGAGAGGCACAATCACCTCCTGAGTCGGTGTCCTCGCGGAACCTGTCGTCGCATGGGGGAGGAGGCGCCAAGGGAGGAGGAGCCGCTGGTCTAGACACAGGTCGTCAAGGGACCCTTGGCATAAGCCGCACGCGGGTACTATGTACTATGTAGTCGGTCGAGATGGCGAGGGCTTTGTGTCTATAAAGGCCGTCGAGAAAGAGGCAGTTTGGATTTGGCTGGGCTGGGCTGGGCGTCGAAACAGAGAGCGGCAAGATAGGTTCGCTGGGTTAGTTCGTCGAGGCGCCCAAGGCGAGATAGGTAGGTCGGTCGGTACCGCCTCGAGTGTTTCCCCGGGCCGCAATCAAAGCCTGGTGCCCAGGGCATGAACGTGTCACGTGGCGCCCTCAGCGGTCGCCAGCAATTGCCAGCGCTTGCCAGCAGGGCAGTTCCACTGTATCACAGTGCCATCTGGCGCTAGGATTGGCGCCCGCCGCTCCCTCCGTAGCCCGGAGGACTCCAAATGCCTCTGTAGTCTGAGGTACTCTGTGCTAGCGGCTGATAGGTACATGGCCTCCTGTTACCGCCCATAAAAATCGCCGCCAGGGGCCTCAATTCCTCCACTCACGGGCTCCGTTACCGTTCTGGAAATCTGGAGGGCGCTCTCCCCTGCCAGGGTTCGAGGCTCCTCTATGCACCTAACTTTAAAACGGGCTACCAGGTACACTACCTAACCCTGACTCTGAGTCGGAGTCGGAGTCTTGATGCAGCAGCGACGTGCCAAGATGAGCCGAAGGCAGATAACCCAAGCCCAAGCCCGAGCCTTAGAAGCGGACGGCCCGGAAATGCGGTCGTGCCCACAGCCCTCCCACTCTCCAGTTTCCAGGGCATGGGTTATTGGGACCAACGTCAGGCACCTGGAAGGATCCGCTACCCCCTGGAATATAGACGATCCTGCACTCTTACATGGCACGCTGTAAAGTACATGCATACGTACCCCAAGGTCCTTTGTACCGAAATAGAGTCGCACTTTTAGCTCGTAGTAAAGTACTACGCAGTGCGGTATGGATGGATGAGAGACATTTGATAGATGGATGGATGGAGACTGGCGAATGAGCAGACTTCTGCTGATCATCAGGCGGGCTTAGCAGAATGCAAGTTGTATCACGGGCAGTTGGCACACTTCACAATCCATCACCCTGTGACGGCGCCTTGTCCCGCCGCGCGCCTAAAAGCACCAATCTTCCCGCTAGTACTTGGCATAGGAACTTCAAGAAAATACTGTTTCTTGCATGGATATGATCCGGGTTCTTTCGATGGCAGCTAAAGCTCGACAACACACACAAGCAATCCCAACTCCCGCTTATGCAGCGGACGCGGCAGACATGGCGGGCATTGCAGACACGACGTGCCATAATTTAACAAGAGCAGGCCTTGACCTTCCACACAAACAGTCGCCTCACAGTTTTTACAAAGCAGGCATGTCAGTCACGTTCCAAAGGCTAACCCTTTTCCATACCAGGCGCACCTAGACTTCCTCAACCGCACACTTACAACACCCACACATGCCTCGCCTGGAACTGCTGACCGAGCGACTGAGCGGTTGAGCAGCCGAGCTTCTCTGCTTGCCCACACCCATCCATCGTCCATCATCTATTATCCCCACAGAAATCATAACCTGAAGAAAGTGGATTGATTCCCCGGCGCCTCCGTCTGGCCCGGTGCAACAAGTGGTCGCAGATATGATGGGAGGCCCACTTCACATCTCAAAGACACTTGATGCGGCCAGTGGCTGTTGCTCTAATTACCTAGGCCGTGATCGCCGGCCGTGTCAACACCCTGATTCTTTAGTCTTCTGTGATTTAGCACGTCCTGATCTAGAAACCAACCTCCAAAAGGTTTATCTGAGTGCTGCTCAGATCTGAGGCCTCAATTCTGGGCGACCTTGAAACCAGGTCTGGGCCTGCGGGCAACCCCGCCCATTGCCCACAACGCCCACAGCAATCCATAACCTGGTAGCCTCAGCTCGAGTCGCACCATTCCACTTGTGTCTCCTTGCCTCTCCTGGCCATGGTCTCCTTTCCCAAGCGCCCTTGTCATTTCTGAGAGCGACCTGGTCCACCAACCACAGCTTGTCTTTCTGGGTTTAACAAGGCACAGCCCATGGCTTTGGTGTAGTCACTTGCCATCTGTTGATCTTTGTCTGGTGCTTTCGGCCCCTACCGAGCTGCGAATTAATCGGGGCTTCGATTCCTCGCCACCATTTGTGATGTTGGACTTCTGTAGCGAGCCTGTTATCGGAATTGAAGTGGGCTTGGTTGGTTCCACGCCGAACAATGTGCTTGAGCTAAAAAGAGTCTCCGGTGTAGGGTAAGCAGCCACCGACGGAGGAGCCATGTAAGAGGAATCGTCGAGCCACAACTGGGGTTGTATCTCTCAATATGCATCTTTCTTGTCATGTGGCTGGGGTTGTTATGGTTTTAGTCCTTTTGCATTACTCCACTTCAGTCGCGTAGGTAGTTTGCTCTATGCGTTAGCCATTTGTGACATGCTCCTTGTTACTCACAGTGTGATAGCTGTCATTGATTTGCATGGTTTACTGACGTTCACACATTTGACTAAGTTTGAATGATCAGGTAGTCGGGCTTTACTCTGAAACAGGTTGCAATCGACAGATGGTACCAGTTCGCGCAATTTCCCACCCAGAGACAGAAGTGAAAGTAAAGTTAAAGAGAAGTAACACGAAGGTTGAGGTTTGTAACTTACACTTGTCGAAGCACAACTCTACATTCAGACGTTTGTGGGACACAAGATATCCACCTAGAATATAGCAGAGGGTACCATGCAAGGGAAATAGAAGACGTTTATAGATGATGATTTGAGGAAATCCTTTGGGTGAATATTTGCAGTCACTATTACTCGGTTGGTAGGATCAATGAGCTACTGGCTGCTGCAAAGAAGGGGTTGAGATCTGGCATCGATGGTGGCAACATTACTCTCGGAGTGACAGCTTGACCCGCAAATATTCGCAGCTAACAAAAAGGCCCCCGCGCCAACCTACATCAGGACTTGGAAATTACAAGCTCGCTAGGTGCTAGAGAGGTAGGCATGCCCAACCAGTGGTAGAGCATATTGGAATATGCAATGTACTTGCGCAGTTAGCGACAAGTTGCTGCGCACCATATACTACTTTACATCTCGCCGAAGCACAAAGGGCTTCCTTCTTGTTTGCTGGCACGTTACATTACCGAGTATTACCCGTCGCGTGTTGTGTGGTGTTGTGTGTGGTGTTGCGCGTGGCAAATCTGCCTGCTTTGGGGCACAGACAGCATTGGCAGTGTTGATGGAGGTGCTGGCTCTCGGTCGTCCGTACAGCTGGAAAGGCTAAGCCTAAACGGGGAGCAGCAGAGGTGTCCCAGGTTGGGGCCACCTCTAGAAAATTATCTCTACTTAGCCAGCCTTGTTGGAGCTGCGAAAACCCACCCCCGTGATTGCTTCCCATCCTTTCCATTCCTCGTCGCCATCTTCTTTTGATACCCATCATAACCCTTTGCGCCCGTACCGAAACCCTGACACTCCGCGACCGACCGACAAACTGCTCCTCGAACGCCCTCGACCGCATCAGTTGATTGATAGAATGGCTGCTGTGAGTCCAACCTCGGATCGCCCTGACCTCGCACTTGCACTGGCGCCTCAGGTTCGCCGCCCTCGCCAGCGCTGCCAGCCGTCTCGCAGCTGGCAAGGCCGTCGAACCGGGCTGCATCCTCTCCTCCTTCCTTCCATCTGCAGCCTCAACTCCCGCAGAACCTTCACCTTTCTCTTCCCTCTGTCCGCCTCTCTCTCCTCGTTGCGCCGCGTCCCGAGTGTCCGGCCTGCGAGATTCAGATGGCTTCACACACGCCCTCCCCCGCCCACTATGGGAACTTCTCGACACCTTGGAGGAGTGCCTCGTCTGCTCGACACGTCACTAACAGCTACCAGCCGCGACCGTACAATACTCCAGGCTCAGGCTACCTCCAAAACGGTGCGAGCGGCCTCCCCCCTCACGGCGCTGCTCCGCTTCTGCCCAACCAAGGCCGCATCATCCAGACCGGCCCCATCAGAGTCCTCTGCATCGCAGATGTTCGAGGTGAGCTACCCCGACGGCATGCCCACTGCAACATGACTGAACAACCCCGCAGGAAACTTGAGATCTCTCAACGATCTCGCGAAACAGGCTCGGGCTGACCACATCATCCACACTGGCGACTTCGGCTTCTACGATGACACTTCACTGGAACGGATCGCCGAGAAGACGCTCAAGCACGTCGCTCAATACTCGCCCCTGATCCCCGAGCCTGTCAAGAAGGCAATCCAACAAGGTGGACCCGGCCCTGTCAAGACCCGATTCCCCCCCTCCGACCTACCCCTCTCCGAGCTTCCCCTCCTGCTTACAGGAGAACTCAAGCTTGATGTGCCCGTCTACACTGTATGGGGTGCCTGTGAGGATGTCCGAGTGCTCGAGAAGTTTCGAACCGCTGAATACAAGGTCCCCAACCTTCACATTATCGATGAGGCTCGGTCAATGCTGCTAGAGATCGGTGGTGTTAAGCTGAGACTGCTTGGTCTTGGTGGTGCAGTCGTCATGCACAAGCTGTTTGACAATGGCGAGGGCCGTACTACCATTGCCGGTGGACAGGGAACTATGTGGACGACTCTTCTACAGATGGGCGAGCTCGTCGACACTGCTCACCGAGTATACGATCCCAGTGAGACCCGTATCTTCGTCACCCACGCCTCACCTGCCCGTGAAGGCATTCTTAATCAGCTGTCCGTGACGCTCAAGGCCGACTTCTCCATCTCGGCCGGTCTCCACTTCCGTTATGGCAGCTCCTACAACGAGTTCAGCGTCAACCCTACGTTGGACCACTACCGCGGAAAACTTGCCGCATCCAAGGCCTCTTTCAACGATGTCTGGGAAACTGTCAAGGGCGAGGTTGAGCCTGCCATCGCACAGAACGAAGCTCAGCAGAATCTCCTTAAGAACGCTCTGCAGCTTGTCGAGAAGATGCCTACAACTGCTGCTGGAGGCAACCCCTTCGGCGGACCGGTTGCTGGCCAAGCCGCCCTCGGCCAGGTGGATGAGAGTGCCTTCAAGAACATGTGGAACTTCAACCTGGCAGATGCTGCCTTTGGCTACCTGGTTTTGGAGATCCAGGACGGTCGAATCGGCACTGAGATGCGTGCTCAAGGCTTCAACTTCTCTCACCGTGGCGCCAAGCAGCAGCCCGGTATGGCCCCAGTGCCATCTACCAGCAGTCTTCCGGCCCCTCCCTCGACGCAATCTAGCGCTCCCCCTCCTACCAGCCGACAGCCCTCGTCACAGCAGCCTCCCAAGCCTACAGTAGCGACGCCCCTATCCGGCCCCCCTAAGCCAGCAACCCCCCAGCCAGCCCAGGTTCCCAGCGCGCCTGCTCCTCCTCCTCCTTATAACAAGGAGGTTGAGAAGACCCCTGCTCCCACTGGCGCAAACGGTTCTGCTAATGGCCCCGAGCCAGTGTCTTCTCCCATCCCCAAGACATCCCCGTCTGACATCATCGGTCTTTTCATTATGAATGTTAGCTCTGAGGAACAATGTCGGGACTTGTTTGACGACGAGGATAAACCTAAGATTGTCAAGGTTGAGAAATGGGGCAACTCGAACAAGGTTGTCCAGTTTAAGACGCTCGACGACCGTGACGCTGCCATGGCTCGGCTGCCCGAAGAGGTGAAGACTCGAACCCAAGAAGATCGGTCTAAGCCTTTGGTCAAGATCTTCCAACACCGCGAGGGCAAGACTTTCCCCGCTCGAGGAGGTGCTGGAAACTGGGGTAACAGCGCGCGTGGCGGTGCAACCAATACGAGCGGCTACCGCAGCGCCGGTGGTGCCAGTGATTCTGAATCTACTCGACGTGGCGGACGTGGTGGCCGAGCTGGCCGCGGTGGCGAACGTGGTGGCCGAGGAGGTCGTGGCCGAGGAGGCATCAAGGGCGACACCGGCACCTCGTCCCCAGCCGCCGCTCCTTCGACCCCCTCAGCCGATTAAACGACCCCACCGACACCGATTACCGATACATTCTTACCTGCGAGACCGTGATCCGCCTCAACAGTCGCAGCAACTAGCTTCGCTTTTGCGGCATCCCCGTTTCGTCCACATGTGCTTTTAGTTTAAGGGGAGTGGGGGACAAGGGGCAGGAGAATCGGAGGAAGGAGTCCTTTGGACTGCGTTTTTATGTATGTGTACCTAATGAGATCTCGGGGCTGTTGAGCTTCGGCATCGAGGATTTGGCTTTTGAGCTTTGACCTGTAAGGAGTTCAGTCGCGAAGAGAATTAAAAATCATTTTGGGCCTTGAATGACTGAGCCGCTGGGTGGACGTGTGTGTATGTATGCACGACGTGTTTGTGCGTGTCGGCAGGTAAGGATAGGCCGTGGGAGGAAGAGAAACAACAACGTGACGTGGAATACCCTTCTTATTGTACAATGGTGGTGTTTTTACAGGCTGCTCGCGATGCTCCAGCTTCTTGCTGGTTTGCGATGGTAGCCTGGCTAGCTTAGCTAGAGATAATTACATATGACATCTTACAGAGGTTTCATGCCCTTGTGAATAGCAGCGATGCCGCCAGTCAGGTCCTCGTATCCCTTTCCTGCAACGACGAACCCGGCATCGATGATCATGTCTCTAAAGTCCTCCTGACTGGGGAATCTGTCGATACTCTCCACGAGATACTGGTAACTGTCACGGTCACCAGCGACGAGCTGGCCGATCAGGGGGATAGCTGAATACGACCATTGCTTGTAGATAGAGTTGAACAGAGGGTACTTGTCCACCTTGGAGAACTCAAGGCAAGCGAAAACACCGCCGGGCTTGAGGACTCGGTTGGCCTCCTTCAGGGCGGCCGGGATATTGGAGAAGTTTCGGATACCGAAGGAAACGGTGTAGAGATCGAGCGAGTTATCCTGAATGGATGACGGCAGAACCTCCGCGTTGGCCTCGAGGAAGGAGAGCGCAGACTGGTAGGTTGCTGGGAGCTCAAGCGAGCGCTGGCGGCCGACACCAAGCATATCTGGGTTGATGTCGGAGATAGTGACTTCGACGTTGGTGTTTCCATTTTGAATGTGGGCGTGCTGGAGCATGCGGAAGGCGATGTCGCCAGTGCCCCCAGCGACATCCAGGATATGCTGCGGCTGACCAGGAGGGTTGGTGGCGCCGGGGTTGAGGGATGAGATAAAGTAGTCCCTGTAAGAATGGATGTTAACCTCCGATGCGGCCAGCAATGGTCAAGGCAAAACCTACTTCCACAACCGGTGGATGCCCAAGGACATGAAGTCATTCATCTTGTCATAGGAGTCGGCGACGCTGGAGAAGACCCCAGCGACCCGCTGTTGCTTCTCGCCTTCAGAGACGGTCTCGAAGCCGAAGTGGGAGGGGCGGTCGGAGGTGGGAGTGCGAGTGGTGTGGGGGCTGTCGCGGACGGCATTGGTGCTGCAGAATGGGCGGATGAGCCGAGCCGAGCATGTTGAGGGCTTGAATGAGCGGGAAAGACCCCGTAGAGACGTGCGAGCGGCCATGGCGAGCGGTTCTTGGGCCGTTGAAGCGCGGGGATGGGCTGTGATGGAGGTCAGTTTCGATCATACGAGGCTGAGCCAAATTTGGAAAATTGATGTTCGCATGGGTGGGGCGCCACATGAACGAGCGGTTCAGCCTTGTCCAAGCCACTGTGGCTGACTAGTAGTCGCTCTAGTAAGTCCTGAAGTTGGTTGTAAGACTCATGTTTCTTGAAACATGCTGACTGCCTTGGTTTTCTCACCTTTAGGCAATATTACCGGTAGCTGAGGAACTCGACTGAGCGGCCCGGGGCTGCTCGCGGGCCTTCTGTCGATGATCCGAAAGTGCCTGCACAAAGACTCCAACCGACTTTCTGCAGTACCAGCCGAGAATGGCAAATATGGTAAAGAGCGAGATGAGGACGATGGCGATGTTGTTTGCTGGACTCATTTTTAAACTCGGAGTTGTTGCTGGGGGTGCCTGGTGTAGTTGGTTGAGGTGCAGTGTGATGAGACCTTGATGAAGGAGGGTGATGTGGATGGGGAAAAAAAAGTTCAATTTGAAGGCTATGAAGAGTAGACAAAATGAATGCCCTTTTGATTCCTCTGTACTGCGTTACCAATGTGTCGCATTTCGAGCGGTTGGCAAACAGTTGGCAAACAGTTGGCAAACAGTTGCCAACTGCATCGCATCCAGAGTTTATCGCAACGTGGGGTCGCCCGATAAGGGATGTGTGGGGAGAACATGGATGCATGTGCTCTAGACGTGACATGATCCGTGACAGGGCCAACCTTATTAGCTTTGGGTTGCTGAACGGCAACAAGGGGCAGCTATCAAGAATTAGCAGAGCCGAGCATGATAAAATCTGTCGGAGCTTGTTTTGAGTTGCCGAGCTCTCGTCAAGCAGCGGCTTATCTCTGTCTCGGCCCATACGGTTGGAGTCGGCTCAGCATGACGTCGCTACCCCGGACTCTAAGACCGTGAGCAGTCGCCCTCGGTAAACCATCTAACTCTCTTATTCTTTCAGATTCCCAAGAAGTTAATTGAAGCCCGTCAACACCTCAATTCAAACAGAAAAGTTTAAGAGACCGAAGTGCCGTTGTCATGAAGTCCCGGACTCTGAGGCATGTCGCCCAGCGGACTGCCGCTCTTGCTCGACCACCAGTGCTCCCCTTCGTTCGAGCAGCCAGCAGCATCTCTCAGAGGCCCAATTCGGAATTTGTCTCGTTCCCTGGAGCCCTCAAAAGCGCCTTTGTAAACGAACTCAAGTTCGAGAACCCCGACTCGTACCCGGCCCTCCCCACCTACCGCGTGGTAGACCAACATGGCGTCGTCGTGGACCCGTCCTTCACGCCTGACATCCCGGATGAGGAGGTTATTCGGCTATACAAGGACATGGTCTTCATATCAATTATGGATTTGATCATGTTTGATGCGCAGAGACAAGGTCGTCTGAGCTTCTACATGGTGAGCGCCGGCGAGGAAGCTGTCAGCGTAGGGAGCTCTAGTGTCCTGGACCGCGAGGATGTCATGTTTTGCCAGTACCGAGAGCAGGGCGTCTTCAAAGAGCGGGGATGGACGGTCAAGGACTTCATGTCACAATTGTTCGCCAACAAGAGCGATCCGGGGCGGGGAAGGAGCATGCCGGTGCACTATGGAAGCAAAGAGCTGAACATTGTGAGTATCACCCATCCCGGGCGGGTGAGGTCAAGCTGACATGACACAGCACTCCATCTCATCACCACTGGCAACTCAGCTACCACAGGCATCCGGGGCAGCCTATGCACTGAAAATGCAACGCTTACAAGACCCCAACGTCAAGCCCCGCGTGGTGGCCGCGTTCTTTGGCGAAGGAGCTGCGAGCGAAGGAGATTTCCATGCAGCGCTGAACATTGCTGCTACGCGTTCATGTCCGGTCATCTTTATCTGCCGAAACAATGGATTTGCCATCTCGACGCCGACGCTTGACCAGTACCGTGGCGACGGAATTGCTAGCCGTGGTCTAGGCTATGGAATCGAGACAATCCGGGTCGATGGAAACGACATTTGGGCGGTGCGAGAAGCAACCAAGAAGGCACGCGAGATGGCGCTTCAGGACGGCGGCAAGCCCGTGCTCATCGAGGCCATGACATACCGCGTGTCGCACCATAGCACATCAGACGACTCGTTTGCGTACCGCGCACGGGTGGAAGTCGAGGACTGGAAGCGCCGGGACAACCCAATCACGCGGCTGCGCAAGTGGATGGAAGCCAAGGGTATTTGGGACGAGGCCAAGGAGAAGGAAGCGCGGGACAGCCTCCGCAAGGAGATTCTCAAGGGGTTCAGTGAGGCTGAGCGAGAGAAGAAGCCGCCGATCAGGGCGATGTTCGAGGATGTGTACGAGGATATGACGGACGATTTGAAGGCACAAATGAAGGAGCTCAAGGAAATGCTCGATAAGTATCCTGACGAGTATGATGTCGGAGAGTTCGAGGGTGGTAAAGATAGTTTAAAGGAATGAAGCCGGTAGACCTGGATATCCGGACTCAGCTACACAAATGAGGGCTTGAAGCAAGGAAGGACAAAATTCTTATTCAGGTATGAATGAATGAATGCAAGAAGTCGTTGCCTCAAATCCTGAGAGTTTGTTCTTTGATGGATCTCTACTAAATGGGATCTAGAGTCTATGTTCGGATGAAAAACTAGTGCTGTTTACTCAAGCAGGAAAGCGTACGCATCACGGAGCACGGGTTCCGTTTCAGAAGTGAGAGTGATAACTTACCGTGTCTCCATTTTTCTACGTTTCTAAACATGGGCATATCGACCTGATTTTTCAAAGCACGCCGAGACACCTGTGAGATACTGACCTTTGGATTTCCTGGCTTGGTAGCACCGATGACTTCAAAGAGACGAATCGAGAGCCTGATCGGGCATCAAGCAGGCCAAATAGCGTGTCGTTGTTGTTATTTTCCCAAATTTGGAGAATCATAGAGAAAAGGGCCAGTTGGCATTGCATATTGAATGAGGTGGTGTTCCTTGCTGCCATGCCGCACATGCGGCCATTCCAAACGGGTTGAACGGTGAGAGTGCTGGCAGGCCACTGGCTGCGATGAATGAATTTGTGGTAGCGGTTTGCTGCTTTTAGTGACTCCAGTGGCTGCTGGGGGTTGCAACGGGAGCCTTCAGTGGGTGCAGCGGCGCCACGATGTGCTATGACTGGCACTAGACGGGGCTCTCCACAAAACCATGCAACGGGGGGAGGGGGTGCCCTTGACTCGGAGCGGGCCATGTCCATCAGGGGACTTTTTGCATGGAAGATGGAGGAAGCGCCGGGTCTTGGATGGCAGAAATTAACTGTATACACATATCATGCAGTATGATAAGATAATTACATGGCATCTTGGGATGTCACATTCACCAGAAGGATCAGTTGTTGGTGGAATCTAGCATGACACGGGGAGTACTTTGAAGGTCAGCAGGATTCATTGCTTTGCAGGGCAATGCACCTCAGTCAATGTGCAGTCGATATGCAGCCAACTAATGCCGTGGCCTCCCAATGCGACCGATGATGAGTGATGAATCTGTTTTGCCTCCGTGCGGAGCACACGAGAACTCTGATGGGCTGTTTGCGGGAGCTCGACCGCCGTTCGGAGCTTGATGGGGCGAGATGGGGTCGATGATGAAGGCCAGAGCCTTGACAGACCAGCGCCACGCCGGAAGCGGCCGTAGCTTTGTTCGTGAGCTGGCTGCTTCGCGAAGCTCCGTTCTGTGACAGACGGTGAGGAAGAGTGAGAGAGTGAGGAGTGAGCGCCGCCGCCGGTATAACCTTGTCTGCCTCACACCTCTCACAAAGCCTAGAGGTTGCTAGCTGTACTGGGCCTAACAGCGCCAACAAGCCCACCACACCCTGAGCGGCACAGCTCAGCACAGTGTGGGGGGGTAATTGGTGGAGCCAGCGGATCCAGGTGCGTGAGCCTTCTTTCTCCAGGCTTCTGTAGGTTGCGGTTGTGGTTGATGGTTGGAGCTGTGCGACTGTTTGATGGGCAGACCTGGCCGTCATCATATTCACACATTCACAAGCCGTAGGTGACACAGTGTAAGAGGGAATCTGCAAAGCACGGTGAGACGCACCTTGCGGGAACTGACCAGCACAACACAGTACGCTGATGATGAAAAGTAGGTACTGATCAAGTAGCGTCGTTTTCCCGTCAGAGCATCCGTAAGCCATCTCGCGGTTCCGGGCATCCCAAGCACGCACGGCACACCACTGATGACCTACTCCGTGCTGCCACTCTCAGTGCCGACCACACACGTCAACCGCCAGCCGCCAACCGCCATCCTCGAGATTTCCCTCTCCCACCTTCAACCTCCAACATCTACTGCTGTTTCTTTCCCTCATTCTTCCGCCCGCCTTTTTTGAACGGGCCTCGCTCTCGCAGTCAGCCTTATTTTCGCCCTCCCCCACGTATCTATCCTCATCTCTCTCCCTCCGAGAGAAGCCACGACCGACCCCGCTGCACCTTTCCAGCTGCGCCCGCGCCTGCCCGCTCCTGCCCGCTGCCCTCCTGATGGCGTAGTCGGTGGTCTGGGCATGGCAGAACGAACATCGGCAGGTGATAACGAAGCGCGACTTCCCTCTACCTCGATAGCCTCATCCTCGACCTCCGCCATCACTTTCCCATCTCTTGCCGCTGCATCTCCGGGCTCCCAGAGGTAGGGCAAACACTTTTTATCTTCTCGCATCTTCCCGCTCGCTTGTTTCTTCACCACCCACTGCTCTACATCGTCGTTGGTCGTTCGCCGTTCGCCCTCTTGTCGTTCCGCCAGTCCTCTTGCGTCATTCGTCATTTCCATCATCTTGCCCGCCGCCTTGACCTGTCTCTTCCTCCAGCTGTGTCGCCATTCACCGCCGCCCGAGGCCTTGATTTAACCTACTTTTGATCTCGACCTCAAAACTTGTTCCGGTCGTCGCCCACCACCCTGCTGGCCTCACACGTGTGCGATGCCGTTGTCGGATCCTGGCCGCCCAGTTCCTGATTCACACACACATACACACCCGCACACATCCACACCCACACTCGCTCCCCCTCCTGCTGTCGCTCGCCTTTCTGTCCCAGAGGTTCGACGCCTCATCCGCGTCTTGCCCTTTAATCAAACCTTCTATCCTACACCAACATCGGCCTGTGTGCCTCCGATTTTGACCAGGGTTTGCCATCGCACCTCGCTTGGCGGAGGTTGCAGCCTTGTCCACTGCCATTACCACAATTATTGAATTGAGGCCAGAACCTCGTACACCTGGCCTCTGTGCCTTTCTTTTCTCGTCTCGTGCAACCCTCATCGCCTCCTCTCTTCTCCGCGTCCTCGTCAATCCTCGTCCTCCATCCGCGTCACCAGAACCAAGCTCACGCCTCATGTCTTCTAGAATCACCAGATCCTCGGCTCGTCAAGCAGCGAGCCAGGCAGCCCAATCATCCACACCTGCTCTTCCCGCTGCCTCAGCTGTCGCTGCTGACGTCCCGACTGCACCTGCTGCCACCCCATCTTCTCGAAAGCGAAAGGGTGCCGCCACCGACACGAGTCCTTCCACCGCCTCACAGCCCGGTTCTTCGGGTCGACGATCCAAGAGACAAAAGATCCCCGAAGCCTCTTCGATCCCCACAAACAACCCGCTTCCACCCAGGTCTCGGAGGAAGGGAAAGACGCCTGCCGATATGGATAGCCCTGAGTGAGTTGGATTTGGACGCACCTACCTGGATGGTCGGGTACGCACGAGATTACTAAAACTAACGACTTTATCTAGGAGTGGACTTCCTGGGCCCGCAAATGCCAATCGGTCCTCCACCCCCTCAGCCTCGTCGAGCCGCAAGTCAAGCCGATCAAAGAAGCCTGGAAACACCTCTCAAGGTTAGCGCTACCCTGTGGAACCCGATGCAAGCCTGTAGCTTTCCAGGAAACTAATACTTGTACAGATCCAACCCCAGCCCACCCGCTGTCGACTCGAAGATCAAAGAGAAACCTGAATAATGCAACCGACCAAGACACACCTATGACCGGGATGGACGAGAACAAAGACCCCGGCCCTCCCCCACCACCTCCTCTACCAGTAGACCACCATGCCGATGATGATAGTGGCAACAACGACGAGGATGACGAGGATGAGCGGCCACACAGATACGACGAAGACGAGGACGATGAGGATGAGGATGACAACGACGATAACGATCCATTTGGCGGATTTGGTGGCCCTGGCGGCCCAGGAAGCCTATCCAGCACTCTGCGAGCGCTGACGGGGATGATGTCGGGTCTCACTTCTAGGTTGCGTGAGCTTCTACATAACTTACGCCATGATGATCTCTCGATTCAGTTGATCGCCCTGCAGGAGCTGTCTGAGATTCTACTGGTATCCAACGAGGACAACCTCTCCGGCCACTTCGCCCCCGACTCTTTTGTAAAAGAGCTAGTCATTCTGATGAACAAGGAAGAGAGCCCGGAGATCATGCTCCTTGCCTGTCGCTGCTTGGCGAATCTGATGGAAGCCCTTCCGGCGAGCGTGGCCAACGTCGTTTACGGAAACGCCGTTCCCGTCCTTTGCCAGAAGCTCCTTGAGATCTCCTTCATTGACCTCGCGGAGCAGGCTCTTAGCACGCTGGAGAAAATTTCTGTCGAGTATCCTACGAGCATTGTCCGCGAGGGTGGCTTGACGGCCTGCTTGTCGTATCTTGACTTCTTCGCGACCGGCACTCAGAGGACTGCCGTTACTACGGCAGCGAATTGCTGTCGCAACATCCCGGAGGATTCTTTTGGAGTGGTTCGGGACGTCATGCCCACTCTTCTTAACGTGTTGAGCAGCAACGACCAGCGAGTGGTTGAACAGGCTTCACTTTGTGTCTCTGGAATCGTCGAGAGCTTCAAGTACCATCCGTCGAAGCTTGAGGAGCTGGCCAGTGTTGATTTGCTGCGCGCCGTTTTGCGACTACTCGTTCCTGGAACAACCAACATGATTAGCTCCAACATCCACACACAATTTCTACGTGTTTTGGCTTTCACAGCCCGCGCAAGTCCCCGACTATCTGCAGAGCTCTTCAAGCTTAATGTGGTTGAAACACTTTACCAGATATTAACTGGTGTTTCCCCGCCCAGTGGCACCGAGGATGTCGCTTCTAAGCTTGACAGTGTCGTCATCATGCAGGCCCTTATCCACCGGCCGCGAGAACAGATTATCGAGACGCTCAATGTTATCTGCGAGCTCCTCCCCAGCCTGCCTCGAAACGCCGACCCAGCATTTGGCGACTTTGTGGAGCTCCAGAACACGATAGAGCCGATCACGCCCTCATCTGGAGGCGGAAGGCACCGCAGAACAACCAACGACAAGCGCATAGAGCTCTTGGAACAATGCAAGGACGAAGTTCGCCGTTTTGCTCTGATCATTTTCCCGACTTTGACAGATGCCTTTTCTAGTACTGTTAACCTTAGTGTCCGACAAAAGGTACTTACCGCGCAACTCAAGATGCTGTCAAATTTGGACGAAGACATTCTTGTTGAGGCCTTGACTCCTGTCCCCTACGCCTCATTCTTGGCCTCTATCTTGTCACAGCAAGATCATCCATCTCTTGTGATGCTTGGACTGCAAGCTACGGAGCTGCTGCTTAGTCGATTGGACAAGATTTATCGATATCAATTCTACCGAGAAGGTGTCTTTTTGGAGATTACCAAAATCGCCAACGAAGAGGAGCCTTCCGAACCCAAGCCTGAAATAACCGAAAACGAGAATGGCGAAGTTGAAGGCGAGAATGCCGCTGATTCGGGAGACGAGGATCACTCATCGGACCAGGAATCTGAACACGAAGAAGACGACGAGGAACACGAATCATCTGAAAATGAGGATGAGGACGAGAATGACCATGACCAAGAGAACGAGAACGAGAATGAGGCTCATGGTGAGGACATGTCCCCTGTTAGCTCCAGAGGGTCGACTATGTCTCTTGAGGTTCCCCATCATCGCTTCGTTTCCGATGTCCGATCTATGAAATCTCGCATCCGTGAGGTGGCCAAGAAGTTCTTGGAGACTCACGAGACCGAGGGACATGGCCAGACTATGAAGACAAAAGCAACTCAGATTCTTGATGCTTTGTCAGAGCTTGCCGGAGAATTGGAGACTTTCTATCTCAAGAGAACTCCAGGAAACGTGCTGCCGGATAAGGGAAGTGAGCTGTTCTCGAGGTTGGCCTCGTATTTCGACACAGATGTGCTCGAGAGTGTTACCAGTGCGGAGCTCTTGGCATCTGGCCTGGTTCGTGTCCTTCTTGAAGTTTTTAGCAACCCTGATGAGGAGCTGGCCCGTGCCGCTCAGTCGACATTCCTCGAAGTCTTCATGGGTTACACTGTCAAGTCAAAGCCAAAGACAGCCACCGCCGAGTCGCCGGCGACTCCCTTCAGCGTCATGATCCACAAGCTTCAGGACCTGCTCAGTAGGTCAGAGCACTTTGAGGTCATTACCGTGCATCATAATACATTTGACGGCAACCACAGCAGCCCTGCCTCAATGCTCGGGAAGCAAATCCGACTTCGCCTCGTGGCTGACGATGAGTCGGACATTCCCCGACCTTATCGGAATATCATGGTTTCGATCCACGCCATTGCAACGTTCAAGTCTCTGGATGACTATCTTCGCCCCCGAATTAGCCTGACGGAGCGTCCTCATGGATCTCGGAGGGACGGGCTCTCCCGAGCTCTTGCAGCTATGACTGGAGGCCTTCCGCTAAGTAGTGCGGCCGCAGCTCGGCTTGTTGAGCGATCACCATTCGCCGCTGGTTCGGTCCCCCCTCCACCTCCTCCACCTTCCGCTCCAACTCCGTCAAGCTCTCGATTCGCAAAGAAATCAAAGGCTCAACCTGGCGTACCCGCCACCCCAGATCAAACCGCCGGTCCATCTAAAGACAAGGCCCTCTTAAGAAGGTCCTCGAGACGCCAGGCGACTTCGGCAGATACTCCTCCACCTCCGCGCCCCCCTCCTGAGGATGATGAGATGCAAGACACACTTGAGTGTGCTGATGAGAAGCAATTGACCGATGACGACGATATTGGGGAGAGTAGTGCGTTGGATGCTATTGTCGGCGAACTGGATGAAGACGTTGGTGACGAATCGACTCCACAAGATAACTCGGCCGTCAATATGGAAATTGCTACTGGCGGCAACATCACTGCACGCAAAGAAGATGGAACAAGAGTTGCAACCCCTACAGGATCTGCCGGTCCTACTCGTGGGGCTGCCCCACCGCCTCCCGGCCATGGCACACCGACACCATCGGCTTCATCCCGACCAATGTCGTATGCTTCAGCCCTCCAAGCCGTGCCGCAGGACTGGCATATCGAGTTTAACTTGGACAGCAAACTCATTCCTAACGAAACTACAATCTACCGCGCTGTACATAATTCAGCGTCCAATTCCGATGAGCATCTCAGTCGCAGCATCTGGTCCGCCGTGCACCCGATCAAGTTCAAGAGAGTTCCTGGACCGCCACCTGTCGAGTCATTGGCCTTTACGCCAAATGCTGACGTAGATGGAGAAGACGAAAATGGAATACCCGCTTCACTCGCAAAGCACCCAACGACAGCGTCCATTCTACGACTGCTAAACATTCTTCATGACCTCAACTCCAACATTGAAGATGTACTGGCCGAGCAGCAGACCAATATTATCGGCCTCAATGTTGAACCACTTTCTCAGTTCGTCAACACGAAACTCACGGCCAAACTCAACCGCCAGCTTGAGGAGCCTCTGATTGTGGCTAGCAACTGCCTCCCTAGCTGGTCCGAGGACCTGGCACGACTCTACCCGTTCCTCTTTCCATTCGAGACGCGGCATCTCTTCCTCCAGTCTACATCCTTCGGATACGCTCGATCGATGGCCAGGTGGCAGAATACGCAGTCAGCGGAGGAGAACCGACGAGACCGGAACAACGAGCGCCCATTCCTCGGCCGACTTCAGAGGCAGAAGGTTCGGATATCTCGTCAAAAGATTCTTGAATCTGCCTTGAAGGTTATGGAGCTGTACGGCGCATCGCAGAGTATCTTGGAGGTGGAGTATTTCGAGGAGGTCGGCACTGGCTTAGGTCCAACCCTCGAATTCTACTCCACTGTCTCCAAGGAGTTTTTCAAAAAGAAACTAAAGCTCTGGCGAGAAATGGATTCTAACGGACCCGAGGAGTTTGTTTCTGGCGGAACCGGCCTGTTTCCAAGGCCATTGGGCGAGGAGGAGGCTGGGACCCCCAACGGAGAGCGCACTCTCCATCTCTTCAAGATGCTCGGAAAATTTGTCGCTCGATCCATGATCGACTCTCGTATCATTGACATTCATTTCAACCCGATTTTCTTCCGAATTGGAGACCCAGCTTCCACTGGAGTCAAGCCGTCCTTGGGCGCTGTCAAGATAGTTGACCCAGGCTTAGCACGCTCACTGAAAGCCATCAAGAAGTTCGCCTTGGCCAAGAAAGATGTCGATGAGGACCCCGAGCGGACCCCGGCACAAAAGGTTGCCGACACCGAGAACATTACCATTGACGGCGTCAAGCTTGACGACCTCTGTCTGGACTTTACGCTCCCTGGATATCCGAACATCGAGCTTGAGGACAACGGCTCACAGAAGCGCGTGAGCATCGACAACGTCGAGTCGTACTTGGAGAAGGTGATTGACATGACACTTGGGTCTGGTGTTCGCCTCCAAGTTGATGCCTTCCAAACTGGATTCTCCCAGGTATTTCCATATTCTGCGCTCAGCGCTTTCACGCCCGATGAGTTGGTCACGCTTTTCGGCCGGGTTGAGGAAGATTGGTCCCTCGAAAGTAAGTATCCCATTGCGTCATAAATTTCGAAATTGTACTGACTGTTTTGCCAGCTCTCCTTGACTCGCTGAAGGCCGATCATGGGTACAATATGGACAGCAAGAGCGTCAAGAATTTGCTGCACATCATGAGCCAATATGATCCATCGCAACGTCGGGACTTTTTGCAGTTTACGACTGGAAGCCCCAAACTCCCTATTGGTGGTAAGTAGTGGAATATTGCCTGTTAACGTCGACTATCTCTAACTGATTTTAGGTTTCAAGAGTTTGACACCCATGTTCACTGTGGTTTGCAAGCCCAGCGAGCATCCCTACGTGTCTGATGACTACCTTCCAAGCGTCATGACCTGTGTCAACTACTTAAAGCTCCCCGACTACACAAATATGGAGACGATGAAAAAACAGCTGTCCACAGCAGTCAAGGAAGGCCAAGGAGCGTTCCATTTGTCGTAAACCAAACGACTTTCTCTTATCAAAACGGCGTCTGGAGTATGCTAGGAATATGACGAAATTGTCGTGTTCTGTGACGATCCCACGGTGGCGTGCATTGCAACCTCCAACCCATAATGACACACATAGGCCACCATATCCATGGTCCCCTGAGTACATGACAATCACCCCCACGCGCGCTTGATTTCTTACACGACACGACAGAAACATCTTGATGGACCTGGGAGACGGGATAGACTAGGGGTGGTCCCTACGCGCTTACACACAAATGCATGGCAGGGGTAATTAGGCGCTGGGATTTCAAACAGAATTGCAGGAATGAATGGCAGGACGGAATTTCGAGTTTTCGTTCTTGGGGGTCACGAGGCAAAGCCTGTGAACGTATTGCAAAGTGCAGTAGTTATAGAGACCAAATTGAGTCTGTTTTGAACATGCCTGATCGTATTCCTCGTTGGCATGGCCTAGTCTTTCTTTCTATGGTGTTGTGATGGTGGTACATGAGTGTGAAAGACACCCATCAATGGAGGCAATGCCTCGTGCAGCAATGTCCCTGGTCCTTAACTCCCCCAATACCCACCTTGACCTATATAATGGGCCTGGCATCATTGCAAATCTCGTGTCTAATCAGTGGTTATCCAGTGTTGGTGCCTTCCCATTATGAGTCCCCATCCATACCCACCATCACATCGTTGCTGTCGTGGCAGCAGGGTAAAGACATGTATGCCGTACACGCGCCTCTTGGGTCGACAGCATGGGACTGCATCGGAAGCCGGAAAGAAGACGGGCAGTGTCTTGGTGCTTCGAAGACAGAAATGACAAGCTGCATTGCATCGGGATTCAAGTGATATAATACGGGAAACGAATCAATATATGCCATAAGACATGCCAACTTGACCAACCATAGGCTTCATATCATACAATTGTTGACTTTTATAACAGCTTCTTGCTCGTTGCGGGAAACGGCAGTCAGTTCTCGAGTCATAGTCCATCGTCGTCCGAGTCCCAAATCTCGGGCGGGACCAGGGCGTCGTCACGGAGCAGGCTGTCAGGCAGCATCTGGCTCTTGGTCAGCAGCTGCGAGGAGTCGGCCGCGAGCGGAAAGCCCGGGGGCATGTGCAAGGGCGAGTCGTCGTGGAAGACGAGACTGCTGGACGACTGCAGCTGCGGGAACGAGGGCGGGCGCGAGGCGTTGGCGGCGGCAGAGGACGGCTTCTCGGGCGTCGAGGCTTGCGAGGCGGTCGTGGCCTGCGAGGGCCGAACACCCGTGGAGGAGCGAGGGTTGATGGGAGGGCGGGAGGCGCGGTAGGATGCACCGTGCGAGTTGAAGGGCGGGAGGCGAGACGGAGGAGGCTTGATGGCGGTCCTTGGCGAGACCTTTGTAGGTGTTGGCGATGACGGTACGCGGTGGAGTTGGTGGTGTTGGTGTTCAGCTTCAGGGGTCGACGGCACGAGAATGTCGTCGGACGTGGGCGCCTGTGTCGATTGGGCCATGTCGCTCTGGATCTGGGCCTCGACTTGCTGCGAGACGCTGATGCTGGGTGTCGGCGTCGGCGCCGGCCTCTTGTTTCTCGGTCGCGGTGTCGCGGAGGAGCTGGGGAGGAGCTGAACTTGCTCCTCCTCTTGTTCCTCCTCGGGCTGGGATGCATGGTGAGACAGGGCATCAGCCATGGCGGCGACGTTCTCGTCTTCCTCGCTGAAGAGGGCGTGGCGCAAGTTCCACAGCAGCTGGCCTCCGATGGCGGGCGGCAGGTAGGTGTAGCGGTCGATGGGGCCGTCGACCCAGCCCTCCTCGTGCATGTCGTCGTGCTCGACGGGGTTGTTGAGCTCGTAGACCTGGGGCAGGGCGTAGCGCCACGAGGAGGAGGTGGAAGAAGAGGACGACGAGGACGTCGTACCGCCCTTAACCAGGCGGCCGGCGTCGGCGCAAGCCATGAACCGGAGCAGGGCGCCATCAAAGAGCCAGAAGCGGACGACCTGGGCGGGGATGCGGAAGGGCAGGACTAGGCACACGCTGAAGCCGTCGAGCACGTCGGCTAGTGCCTCGGGGCTCAGCGGGAGGAGGATGTCGGTCCGGGTAGACGGCGGCGGGAGGCCCCGGAGCGTCGTCGCCGGCACGCGCTGCGACTCGAGCGGCTGCGTCTGCGTGGCCGCGTGGGCGGATGCCTGGTGGAGAGGCTTACGGAGGCGGCTGGAGAGGGGCCGTGATGGCTTCGGAAGAGATGATGAGGGAGGCGCCAACGTCGTGGGCTGGGAGCTGGCAATGGGTGGCAGCTGCGGCGAGGAGTGCAGCGGCCGACGTCGTGATTGTGATGATGCTGTCGAGGAGGCCGTCACAGCTCGGTCTTGCCGGTTGATGCGCGCAGCAGGAGGAGTTGGTGTAGTTGGTCTGGCGTTTTCATCCCCTTCTTCTTGTTCGTCGTCATCTTCTTCCTCGGACGCAATCTGGTTCATGATGCGCTGTGTCTCGGGGCCAGCCACGAAACCTCCATCGTCGTTCTCGTCATTCTCGTCATTTTCATCATTCTCGTCGTGGTCGTCAAACACCTCAAAGTCTTCGTCCTCGGCATCTGAGTCGGGAATCTCCAGCAAGGCCCTCTTGCCCGCCTTGCGAGGCGAGACCCGCTTCCGGGGTGTGGGACTTGCACCGGCCTCTGCCTTTATCTTGCTTCCGTCACCCAGCTCTGAACTCTGCCGCTGGCGCCGGGGCTTCGTGGGAGTGTCCATTTCATCCAGTAGCGATGACGACTCGCCGCCCAGGGAAGCAATGGGGGACGTAATGGCACGCTCTTGCAGTGGCATCACCTCGCCAGAGCCCCAGCTGGCTGTAGCGAGCGAGTCCTGGATCACGCGCGCCCTCTGCCGAGACGACGTCACCTTCCCTGGCAGCCGGTCGAGGATGGGCCGCGGCGTCGTCCTCCCCGCGGGTGAGGACTTGTTCTTGAGTGGCGACGGCGTCTCGCCTGGTACGCCGTAGCGGGCCATCATGAGGCTGGCGGGCGTGGTGAGCTGGCTGGACGAAGGAATCTCGTCACGGCGACGCTTGGCCGGCGTCTGCGGCACGACGGATTCCTGACGGTTGGCATCGCGGCTCGACGTCGATGCTTCGGGCCGTGACGGCTTCGGCGAAGCGAATCGAATCTGGCGCTGCGTCCTCGGGGTGACGGATGTCCGGTGATGGGGCCGAGGGGTCGGGCTCGCGGGGTCCTGAAGCCAGTCTTGGAAACCGCCTTCATTCTCGCCATTTTCGTCGTCGTCGTCCTCATCCTCGGAGTCCTTGATGCAGAGAGCGTGCGTGGGGTCTCGACCGAGAAGTTGCGTGAGGGTCTGGGTATGATAGCTGGATGTCGGGAGGTCACCGAGCGTCCTACGTCGGTTTCCTGTCTCTTTCTTGGCGGCCGGTTCAGTGTCGGATTCCTCGCCCTGTGTCCGCCTTCGCTTGGCTCTTGCACTCTTTGCTGTGATCGTTTTCGCCCTTCGCTTCCTCCCGCTCGAGACTGGTTGCTCATCCTCGGTATTCCCAGCTTTCGGCTTCCTAGCTTTCGACTCCCTGGCTTTCGGCACCTTTCGGTTCTCCTTATCGTCATCGTCGTTGTCATCGTCCTCACCATTATCGTCAGGGTTATCGTTTTCGTCGCCCTTGTCGTCGCCCTCGTCGTCGTCGTCGCTGCTATCCATGGCAATCGAGCCATGCTCCTCCTCGAAGCTCGACACAAAGTCAATCTGCGTCAGGGTCTGCTGGCGCATCGAGCGCGCCGTGCCCATGGCATTCTTCTTGCGCGTCTGCTTTCCATATGTGCGCACCACCTTTCTGCGTGGCGGGAACTGGGCCTGCTGCTGGGCCGGCGTCGAGTGATAGACTTGACTGGGGGCCGGGACTCCACGGGAGCGGGTCTTGGGGGGCATGTCGGTGCGTTGGACTTGCTGTGCCTCTATCAAGTCCTGAACAGCAGATGCAGGTGTGCAAAGACAAGGTGAAGTGTCGAGTCGATGGGACCTTGATGGTGACGGCTTCTCTTGGGTGGTTGCGTCTCGGCAAGCCGTTCAGTAGTGGCGCTTCCTAACTGTGACTGGTCAAGGTGGCGGCGACGTGCCGAACCCACAACGCGTCGCGTAAAGTGGCCCACTACCTAAATGATGACGTGAACGCGTTTGCAGCTTCTTCCCGTTACAGCTTCCAGGTATTAAAGAGTCAATGAAGAATACAACATGTGGTCGACAGATGCGAATTGGATCTGGGAGCGTCATCAAATGTATCACCCATATAGATATATGTAAAACTATACAACCACAAGTCGCTTCCTAGGTAGGCAATTCACCATCGAAGACGCCACATCCGCATCTCCCCCAACATTCAAGATGGCATGCGGGCGTCTGCTCACCTCATCCTCATCTCATGTTGGGCAGCTCAGTACGTACTGGTACAGCCTTCATAAACCATCTCCTCTCATCGGAACGCCGACTTCACATCAGCTCGGGGCCACTCAAACAAAACATCTCCGCCGTACACGTCCGTCGTCACTCGTCCAATCCGAGACTCCACCTCCTCGTAAAATTGCTCGCATTCCGTCAGAGCCTTGACCACCAAACCTCGGCTGAGCGCTGGGTCATCGGCATCGCCAAAATGCTTCTCTACTCGCTTCCGCAGTGCCTCGATTCCCTTGCGCACTTCCTTTGCGTCGTAGTTGCTCAGCACCTTGTTGAACACTGCCTTGCTGTTGGAAGGCTGTGCAGCAATCGATGAGGCTGATTTGCCACTCTGGAGCTGAGCCTCCATGTTCTCCAGGTGCTCCAACACCTTGCCGAGCGGCCGTCTCATGGCTGCGTTGAGATACAGGCCCATGTGCTCGTAGTATGTGGTATTCGCCTGCTCCTTCCACTCCTCAAGCACATCCAGCCCATGCGTATCCGTCTCCTCCAGGAAATGATTCATATTCTCAATCAGCAGAATGTGGAAGTTGAGAGCTTCCTTGTCCTCTGGGTCTGCCGCCCCGTTCGTCACGCTCACCGCAGGGTTCTCCCGCGCAATCACCATCAGCGAGTCAAACATTGTCTTCAGCAGCCGGTCGTATTCGCGGTCGATCATCTGTCGGGCAGGCAGTTGAGGGTTCACCCCCACCATCATGTTCTCTACGGCCGCTGAGAAAGTCGGGAACACGCGGAAGAAGGAAATGACACCCTTCCTCTTCTTAATCTTAACCTTGGTGTCTTCAATCGCCCGGATCTGCTCATCGACGAACTTCTTGAACCGTCCGTCCAAGTGTCCCTGCATCTTCTGCAACAGGGTGTTGAGGAAATCTTGGTTGGATTGACTTATCTCCCCCAACTTCTTTTCCAGAGTAGCCAAAATGCCAACTCCTTGCCTGCGCACCCGTTAGTCCGTCTGCAGTGAGAACCCAAAGCATGTCATGTATACTTACAGCGGATCCTGGCCGATGCCCCATTCCATGAGTCGCAACAGTTCCTGTTCAAGAAACGTAAATATCAACTCCATTGACCGCGTGACGCGACGGGCAAGCTCGCGATCCGGCTCCATAAGTCGAGGTCGCTTGAGGTCACCTCCTCGACGATCTTGGGGCGCGGAAGCCGCCACCAAGTCGGGGAAGTCGACCAAGTCGAGAGTCGTTGCGTGGAAAAAGTCCACAATGAAGTTTTGCTCCATTTGCACCAGGGGAAGCAGGTCGTCCAAGACCCCAGCAAATACCTCGTATGGTAGGCTCCTGCTGTCGCTCGTCGTCTTCTCCACTGGCGTCCGGTTGCCACCATCCGCCAACGGTGATCGGAGCGCTCGGGCGAGCGTCTGGCTTCGCTTTACCGTCAGCTTCCTCGCTGTTGTCGCTACGCCTCTCTCCTCATGCTTCTCCGCTTGGGATGAGAAGAGAAGCTCAGTTTCTTCACCCGTTAGCTTTCTCGCGTTCTTACGCCAGATAGCAATGACATTCTGGAACTCGATCCGGTACACCGGTAGGCTTTTGTCCTGATAAACTTGGATGAATCCGTTCCAGTTATCGAGATCGACCTCTCGGGCGTACAACATCAAGGGGTGGTATTTCCACAAAAGGTCGCGACCAAGATCATGATGGGTGGAATCAACCTTCCTGGAGAGAGCCCCGTCCATAGCTAGCTTCGTCTCGGTGAATGCTGCGTCAAACTGCTTCGACATGAAATCCGTCAGCCGGCGCATGAAGAACCCACTTTCTTGGATGTACATCTCCTTTTTCTCTCGCACAATCCTCATCTGGCCATAATCACTGTTGAGTCCATGGGTCTGGTCCGAGTCCATAGTGACATCAACAGTGCTATTGAGGTCGCCACTCAATGTTGGATCCATCTTTTTCATAGCCTTGAAGAGAGTTACGAGAGCGGTTTCGACGTCAGCCAACCCTCGGATGTTGTCAAGAGGCGCTATCTTGAGCGCCTCGAGATCGAAGGACGTGATGGCACATGTCTCAAGCAGTTGTTCGAGCTCCGTTTTGAGTAGCTTCTGGTTCGCTGTTTGTACCTGAAGGCCTTGCCCTTGAGCTTCGATGTATGCAATGTCATCTGAAAGTGTCTGATGCGTGTTAGTATGGACCGGGCATATGTGGACGATTGACCTACTGAGAGTTCGACAGAGTAGAGTGTGAGGAGATTGTCTAATTCCTCGCACTCAGACATGGCAAGATCCATGCCATACTTGATAGCCTCCACACGCTCATCCTCTTCGCGGAAACGAGCCAGCCAGCCACCAGCCTGCGCCTGATTCAATTCTCGCTCCAGGTCGGTCTTCATTTCCTCAATATTTCGTGTTCGCATTTGTTTGCCAGGTATCCAACCGAAATGGTCAAGCCATGTGCAAAACTCTTCGCTCCTGTTATCTAAAATTGACGGGTCCACGCCCAGTGTTTGTAGGTATTTTGAGTCGTTGCCTGCAGTGATGGAACGTTGAGGTTCTGCTTTTTTACGCTCCTTAGGCTTGACTTCCTTCACTGGGCCGTTGGAGCTGGTCGGGCGGCTGCGTGGAACTGAGATCTTGACTTCGGGAACAAGAGAACCTCGCCGTGGTGACTTTTCTGTGAGCTTCGGTGGCGGTTCTAGGCTTGGGGACACATCCCGTGATGCCTCCTGGGATGTTTCCCTAACCGGGGAGGGAGGGCGAGGCGGAGCAGGGACTACGCCAGTAATGCCGTCAGGACCATCCTCCGGTTTAATTACAGCCTGTCGTAGACGCTCTCCCGCACCACCAGGTCGGGGCTTGAAGGCGGTTGCAACAGATGCCGCAGACGCGGCCTTCCAAAAAGCGCCAGCGATTTCACCTCTAGACTTTTTGGCCTTTATCATGGGACCCAAGCCTGGCCGCGAAGATTCGGAGTCGTCTGATGGTTCAGGAGGAACCTTGGGTGTAGCCTCTGCTGGAAGTACGATAGGTGCTTCGACAGGCGGTTCAGCGGGTGCCACAACAGGGGGCACGGCTGCGGGTTCGGGAGGTGGTGTAGGAGCTGATCTGGCCGTCATAGCAGGCGAAGATGATGGGCTTGCAAACTTTGGCAATGAAGTAACGGACGGAGGCTTCAGAGCTGGAGGGGCCTGAGGGGCCTGAAGTGCCAGAGGGGGTTCTGGCCTTGCCAATTCGGATGTACGAGAAGCGGGCGAGGGGATTTCCCGGTCGTTGAAGCTCCCAGTCATAGATGTACCCGGAGTTGAGTCTTTTCGAGCTGCGTTTCTCTCGCTGCTTCTCGGGGGCGGTGCCATGGGCTCTGGCCTCTTGGACGGGCTAATTAGGGGAGGAGGAACCAAGTCTCGGTCATGAGGGCGTGTTGGATCCATAGGCGGTCTTCTCCTTTCCGGTGGTGGGCGCTCTGGCTGATGGGCTTGAGGTCGAAGTTGGGGAGGCGGCTGGAGCTGCGCTGGTTGTTGTGACGGTTGTAGCGGTTGTGGTGGCATTAACACGGAGGGTTGTACTGTTCGAGGCTCCGGAGGCTCTCCAAACCGACTAAACGATCCTGGGCCCTGCATGCCATTTCGAGATCGAGGCGGCAAGCTGGAGCCATCGTCGCTTCTCGTGGCAATGGAATTAGCGACCGAATCCTGGCTCCTGTTGCCCTGGGCCATCCATGGTGGCTGAGGGGGTCTGTCTCTTGATGCATTCGAATCCATGCTCCCTGCGGGAGAACTAGTGCCGTTAATAGGAGGACGAATTGGAGGCGTCCTTGCGTAGCGGGGGTTTTCGGGGTTGCCTCTCATGGGTGGAGGCCCGGGCCGCGGCGAGGGCGAAGAGGAGGAACTTGGTGGGTTGGGTCCTTGTTCAGGCTGAAGGGGCGGTGGTGGTCTAGCAGTTGCGGTAGGTGGGCGTCTTCCGCCTCCCATAACTTGGTCCAATTCCCTGTTGTCAAACCCGACGAGCTCTGGGGTCTTGCCGCCAGTGTATTTTCCATAGATCTTGATGAGACTGGCGATGAAGAACTTCTTCTCCTTGTCAGTTTGAGCTTGCCAGAAGTAGGGCTTCCCGAGAGTGACGAGGAAGCCAGTGTCGCCAACCCATTCGCGATGGGAGGGGTTCACTTGGGGGCCGGTATACGACTCGATATGAGAAAGGTCGTCGAGGTTCCATGTCTTGCCGATTGAAAATGTTCCATTGGCGTTTTCCTTAGACTTGTGCATGCGAACACGACCCGACTTGCGCACGGCTACAATGATGGCGCGAGGTTTCTGGGTCTCGGGGGTTCGAGCTTGAGGCGGAGGGGGGGAGGAGGGATAGGAAGAGTACTCGACGATTTTGATATGAGTGATGTAGGTCTCGAGGACTAAGGGCAAGGCAACGTGTCAGCTAGGGAGCTTCCGTTGAGAGGGTAGACAAGCTGGGGGCAGGAAGAGGCAATGGTGGACGTGACATGCCAGCTCCAAGAGTGGGCAGACTTGGAGACGGACTAGACTTACGGGATCCATCGACGTCCTTCTTGTTGAAGCAGCTATCGACAATGCGGCGCTTCTCATCCTCGAACCGCTCTGCCCTGTTGACAGCCGCGCTGGGGCCGCCACCATTTGCGCGGTCCATGGCCACGGCACGGCCAGCTCAGCCAGCTCGGCACCAGGACCAACGAGGGAAACAAGCGGGAGCGGAAATCGATCACGATGGAGCGACGACGAGCGGGGGGCGCGGAAGCATGTTTGGTCGGGGGAAGGGCGATGGCAGTGCGGTCGGCGAGGACGAGGTCGAGGTTCGAGGTAAAGGCCAGTATATCGAGGGAGCGAGTGAGGCGCAGCGATGTGCGATGAGGGAGGAGATGGTGACGGAGCCTGGAGGTTGGAGACTGCGTTCCTTTCGTTCCCTTGGGTAAGGTAAGGTTGCCCGATCAGTTTCACAATCTGTCGCTGCAGGTGATAGGTGGTGAGTACCTGCCTGCCGTGCTGGACCTTGCCCACGGCCGCTATTGGGCAGGTGTCTTTTTTAGCACGCTTGCAGCACCTCTAGCAAACTTCCAGCACCTCTACAGCACAGTTCCAGCACTTCTAGCGTCTTAAACTTATCGGTACCTCGCCCCTGGAGCACTATGGCTGGGGGAAGCTCAGGCAGGCAAGTACCGACCAATGAATTTTAGGCGGCCCGGCATGGCATGAATATGGACGCGACGCATGGACTCGATGCTGGTTTGTGGGGCCTTCACTTAGCTTCATCCGCCCCCGCCCCTTTGACGTATGGATGGAACAAGGGAGACGAGCGAGGCCTTGCCTTGATTGCGCCTCCAGGTGGCTGTCGAGGACACTGTTTCTAGGTTTGCCGTGGGTTTCTAGGAATCGCGCATCTTCTGTTCCATGTGCTCAATCGTCATTGTGTTGGTGTAGGGAAAACGAGTAAAGATATCTCGGAGACGGGCACTTGAAGTTCGTGTTGTTGATGAACGTCTCTAATAACTGACATCGCCGGATTCAGCAAAGAACGCTTCTAGCGATGCGCTCGGGGCTGCACTCAAATCCAGAAACAACCCTCTCCTGAAAATCTTCCATGTTACGAAGCGCGTATGTATCTTGATCCCCCCTCCAACTTCACTAGTCAAAGGAAGCCGCATGTGCTCTCCCAACAATCTCTCGCACCTTGTCCAGGTCTATCGCGTCCACGCTTCGCCCCTTATACCCCGTCATGGTCTCGGCCATGCACAGAGCGTTGTAGATGGCCTCCTCGGTCGCATCTGCCGCAGCCTCAAACACCCCGCCGATGGAATCGTTGTCCAGCGTCTCCACCGCCCGCGGCACCGGCTGGTACGGGTCCGCCACCGGGGTTGTCGTCGTCGCCGCGTCCAAAGCAAACTCCAGCACCGGCAAATTGGCCGCCGTCGAGAAGGCGAGGAAAATGTCTCCGGACGAGTTGCCCCCGTAGCCGCCGACCTTGGCGAGTCCAACAGTCGCCCGCTTGGCGATCCGTTGAAGCTGAATCGGGAGAAGGGGCACGTCTGTGGCGATGACGACTATGATGCTGCCCTCCTTTCGGGGTTCCTTGCCAGAGGCGTCTGCATCGCTTGCTTTCTTTTCACGAGCCGAGGCTTGCTGTGACTTGATGATGCGCCCAACAGGGACGCCAGCGATGTGCAGGTTCTCTTGGGATCCGTAGTTTGCCTGCACTAACACGCCGACCGTGTACTCCTTTGGCTTTCCAGTCACATCGACACCCTTGACAACTCGACTGCTTGAACCCGTCCCACCCTTGAATCTGTGGCAAATCATTCCGGTTCCGCCGCCTGTGTTTCCCTCAGGCACGCGATCCGAGCTGGCGGCCAGAATGCCTTGAACGATATGCTCTGGCGTGACGGCAAAGCGAGACTGGTTGTTCAAGTAACCGTCATATGTCTCAGCAACCAGGGGGAAGATGAATAGCTCCATGTCGCCATCTTCATTAGAGTGATGGCGGAACGCATAATCCAAGATGCCCCGGAAACCATCGCCGACCGACGACGAGGTGGTGAGGATGATGGGCGACGTCAGCAAGCCGGTCTCCTCGATCCAGTGGGTTCCGGTCATCTCTCCACATCCGTTGAATCTGAAAATGCCAGCATGGCACGAATTCTTATACCATTCCCGCCGGGGCAGAATGGTGGTGACACCCGTGTTGACGGTTTTGTCGGGCTGGATGGACTGCGTGTGGACGAGGACGCCAGGCACATCGGTGATGGAGTTGAGAGAACCAGTGGGCCACTTGCCCAGGTAAAGTTGGGGGAGAATGTCTCGGAGGCGCGATCTGCCCGATGATGAAGTTGGTTCGGCCATGGTGATTGTGTTCCAACTTGCAATGTTTTATTGTTTGTGAGACGAAGCGACGAGATGGTGGTGATGGTGATGATGATCAAATAGGTGACGAGTCAAGGCAACAGCAATATTGACGGCCTAATCATTAAGCCGACGCCGATGCATACCGACCCATGCTGATTTGCGCAAGTCATACGAGAATGATCGAATGGCCGGCTGTTCGAGAGGAATACGGAATACGAAAGTGTGGTGTAATACAAACGAACGGATACGTGGTTTCTAAGCAGTCGTGACGCACTAGTTATCAGATAGGAAGCTGGGTTGTTCGGCAATTAACACATGGGTTGTCAAGATGCTACCTCCGGAATGGGGACAGAGAAGAACGTCAAATGGTAGCATACAAAGAACCACTCGGTTGAACTCTTACACCTTATGCCGCACATGGGGATAATTTTATTGAATCGTAGGTAACTTGTGTTGGTTTTCGCAGCAATATCCCGGACACCCATGAAACGTTCCATTGAATTGAGTGGACTGGGGTAACGCAGAGTTACCAGGATATATTGTCCTCCACGTAGTTGAAAGCTCAATCAAGCACCGCTTGTAAGAGAAGAGCCTCTTCAATGATAATCCAGGATATTGCAAAAACTCATCGCCTGACACGAAATAGATGGCCTGCAGTTTGCCAAGGTTGCAATTAGCTTTCCTTGTACCGGGTAAGAGCCCCCGAATCGTCTAATCAGCACGATAGCCCCCGATTATGGTCAATTGATTCCTTAACATATAAACCGTATCGGTGTAAACTTGGCTTGAAAGGGAATCGGGGACAATCCAACGAAAGGGTTGGGGTTTTGTGACATCTGCTAGCGAGTGTGGCGCTTTCATGACAGTAAAGTGAAGAGAACCCTTTTCGTACTATTCTCGATGGAGGTACAAGTCGGCCTCTAGAACAACACCAGGATCCTTCTTTTGCTTGTTCTCCGCATGAGTCTGGTTCTAACTTCTGGTACGTGGTGGTGACACAGCATGACCCGGTGGGGGCTACACAATGCGATTGGTCTTTGAGGTCGGCGAATTTTCAACGATTGGTAACACGAACATAGACACTTACACACTTCTCATGAAATTCATCAGGTCACCCTCTTCAGCAGTCAACTTCACGGTCCGAAACCCTTGTAGGATACCAGCTTGTACCACTATTCAGCCTCATCGGCCGATTGTAACCTCCACATCAAACCATCTCCAGATTTCGGTTTGCCCCAAATAGGAAAGCCTACACGGCGCGCCAGAGCATCGTCATCGGCATCCGGAAACCACACCGGCTGCCACGGCCAATTGGCAAAGGCAGAAAGCGGGCAAACGGACAGGCTAGACTGGTAGAGCAAAAGCAAGTGATCAAGTTTTTTTTCAATGTTTTTCATCTCCGTCATCCATTTCCGAAACGAATCAGTCTTTGTTCCCGGCGCCGATGCCGTCCCCTCTCGGAAACCCACCATGGGCCCCTAGATCGGCGACTCGGGCGTCACCTTTTGGCGCCTCCCCCGCATATCGCAAGGCGGGCCATCCGAGGTTGGAGAAGCCTCTCGTAAGCTGAGGTAGCCGCGCCAACGCCTCAATAGGTTCGTGAGAGCCCCCATCTTGAGTGAATGATCCATCCTTTGTGCTCGTACATTGTGCCCATTGACTGCTTAAACCCGAACTTCACTGAATCACTCCTCATTACTGTTCTTATACTCAACCCTTTGAGTGCCATTGAAGTGACGAACAGAGCTGTTTACAACCTCCACCATGGTCCCCGCTGTGAGATCCGTCCCCAACGTAAGTATCACGACGGCTTCGTCTCCTAAAGAAACATGAACCCTTCAAACGCGTCTCTGACTCTCTGCAACACCAGGCCGCCAGGCGGGCAACCAGCCTACTCCGCACGGTGCAGTACGCCCACCCGCCGTCATGCCCCTGCCACTCCAACCCGGGCTATCACCAGTCGCCGCCGGTTATGACGCCCCTCCAGAATGCCGGCCAGCGCAAGTATGCAACACCGACGACGCATCCGGGTCAGAAGGAGTACGCCTTTGAGATGGCCGCCTCCTCCATCCGCTTCGGCCCGGGCGTCACCCAGGAGGTCGGCATGGACTTTAAGAACATGGGCTCCAAGCGAGTCTGCGTCGTCACTGACCGGACCGTCGACAAGCTCGATGCCATGAGGCAGGTGCGCGAGGCGCTTACGCGGGAGGGCATCAGCTTTGAGGTCTTCAAGGATGTGCGTATCGAGCCCAAGGACAGTTCGTAAGTGTCTTATTCCGATAGTGACCTCAATACTTTGTAACGTCACTCACACCTCCCACTATAGTATCAAGGAGGCCATCGCGTGGGCTCGTCCTTACGAGCCGGATGCCTTCCTCGCTGTCGGCGGCGGATCCGTCATCGACACCGCCAAGCTCATGAACTTATACACGGCATACCCAGACGCCGACTTCCTCGACTTCGTCAATGCGCCGCTCGGCAAGGGCCGGCCTGTGGACAAGCCTCTGAAGCCTCTCATTGCCGTCCCGACAACGGCCGGCACGGGCAGCGAAACTACGGGCACGGCTATCTTCGACCTCGTCTCGAAGCGAGCCAAGACGGGTGTCGCCCACCGCAACCTGAAGCCCACCCTGGGCATTTGCGATCCCCTCAACACTCGCACCATGCCAGCCGCCGTCAAGGCTTCGTCGGGCCTCGACGTCCTGTGCCACTCGCTCGAGTCGTGGACCGCTATCCCGTATAACGAGCGAGTCCCGAGGCCGACGAACCCTATTCTCCGTCCGGCGTACCAGGGAGCCAATCCCATTTCAGACGTCTTCTCTTTCCATGCTCTGCGCGCCACCATCAAGTATCTACCGCGATCTGTAAAGAATCCGGATGACCTTGAAGCCCAGAGCGAAATGCTCCTCGCGTCTACCCTGGCCGGTGTTGGTTTTGGAAACGCGGGAGTCCACCTGTGCCACGGTATGCTTTCGCTGTATGATTCTGTGCTCTTCATAAACTGACTCGATACCTCATAGGAATGTCATACCCCATTTCAGGACAAAATCCCGGCTACAGCCACGCGGGTTACGAAGTGGAGGCGCCCATCATCCCTCACGGCGTCTCCGTGGCCGTCTCCGCGCCGGCCGTCTTCCGCTTCACGGCAGCATCGAACCCGGAGCGCCATCTCGCCGCTGCCGAGGCCTTTGGCGTCGACATCAGCAACGTCAAGCGGGAGAGCGCGGGAGAGGTGCTGGCCGAGGCCATCACCAAGTTCCTGGCCGAACTGGGTGACCAACCTAAGGGTCTTAAGGAGCTCGGGTTCGGCAGAGACGATATCGAGGCGCTCGTCGAAGGTACGATTCCGCAGGCTCGAGTGCTGATGCTGGCCCCTGGTCTGTCGACGGAGCTGGAGAGAGAAAGGGATCAGCTGCGGCGGCTGTTTGAGGAGGCTTTAACCCATTAAGCCGTATGTAGTAGCACTCCTAGTAATAATGAGAATGGTACTCTTGGCCATTTTAAGTTGCAGTTAATGGTGAATGAAACTGGCGGATGGGAAGTGGCTTCAGGGGGAAGAAAAACACCACATACTATAAAGCATTAGCTTATCTTCTGTCTTTATAAGTAACACTGCGATATAGGCTACTGAGTGAGTAGTATATTGGCGTTTGTAGTTTAGTCTTATTCTATAATCTAGTTACTCCTTGTGTGTTTCAACTACGGGGCATGAGAACACAAGCATATCAAGGTACTTGGTTTACAACGACCGGACATGATTTCATGGATATCATAGATCCTATGGAGGAGATGAACAGGGACTTTCCTGAACATAGGAACTAATAAATACACAAGGAATAGGGGTTTCTCTTTTGTATTCTAATTGATAAACAACAGCTGATGAAGACAACGTCTGCCTTGATCGGGTATCATGAAAGAACAATAAACAGCAATCAACACCAAACAAACAAAGCCATGTCGTGAATCCCTCTGCAACAATACGGACGGTATCAAGCCATGTGGCCGCTCTAGTTGCGTGACCGTCGTACCCTCTGGAAAAGAGCAAGGAATGTGACGACCGCCATGATGGCCCATCTCTCGCCCAGAAGACCGGTGAGCCCCGTGCCCATGAATTGAAACTTGGCCGCCTTGGTGATGCTGCCTCTGGACATGACCCAGGCGGCGACGACCTCGTTGCCGGCGCTGTCGACGAAGCCTCCGCCGACGAAGTTCATGCCCCCGGTGGTGGCGCCGCCACTGCCCGGCGGTCCCCGAGCCAGGCGCACCAGCTTGTACCCATTCGACTCGCCGCCTAGGCTGTTGACGGCATCTCCGCGCGAGTGGCGCCACTCAAAGGCCTCGCGCACGGCGCCGGGCCCGATTTCGACGGCGAAGCGGTAGGCGCCGGGGCCCATGCCTTGCGGGCAGGACCACACGATGTCCTCGCGGGCCGAGCGAGCGCCGGAGCCCGGGACGGGCGGCAGTTCAACCTGAAACGAAGCGCTGAAGCTGCGCCATTCCGCGGCGGCCAGCGGCGGGAACGACTCGCTGGGGCCCGAGTGCAACAGCACAGGTGGCTTGCCCGACAGGCCCGAGTGCCAGCTGAAGACGTACAGAGGCTGGTTCTGATGCTCGCCCAGCACGAAGCTGCTGGAGCCGAAGCTGCCGGTGTAGAGGTTGAAGGACGGGGGGAATTGGCGCGGGGTTTGACGAGGGCCCGCCGAAGCCGAGGAGGATGATGGTTGTGATGGTGATGGTGGGGGTCTTTGTGATAGTGGTCGCTGCTGTTTGATGACTTCGTTGTAGGAAGGTGGTTGTTCACCACCATAGGGCGGTGCCTTGTCTTCCTTTGGTGCGCCTTCTGGTTGGCTCATGATGTACATCTGTATTTCGAAGGATGCAAGTTATCCTAATGTTAAGTGGTATTGACGATGTGAGGAGTGCTTCCAAGCTCCATCAGGCACAGCAGGCACACGCTCGTTATATCAAGACTCGCAGTAATGGGGCAGGTGGGCCCATGCTCGATGATGTCAAGCTCAGCCCCCCAGCTGGATTGACAGTGAGCTTATTGTGCAACCAACATGCCAGCATGGATTGGCACCATGGCATGACTGGCTAAAGCAATTGAGCGGGGTGGCTTGGCTCGTGTAAGTCCCCTGTAGCGCAGAACCCAGGCATCGAGGGATTCACACGATGTGGCGGTGTTACCCTGTATTACTTCCTGCGGTGCAGGCTCCCACGTTTGTTGGATGGCTGTGTCAGGCTGCAACAATGGGGAGCGACGGGGATTAATTAATTAGCAATAAGTAGTTGAGATTAAGGTCTCTGCGCTTTCTACAAGACACCAGCCATGCAAGGTCATGAGACGAAATGCGCAGCCCTTGATTTGCGAGGCTCTTTTGTTACACATTGAGTACAGTTGAAAGCAACCGACTAATGGCAACGAGCGTTCCACTATGAGGTCCCCAAACTGGTAAGCTGTGGGCGATATCTATACATCTTTCGGAGGCGCCCTCCGAGACCGTTGGCGGCGGGGTGTACTCTCAGCAGTGTTTGCACTTCAAGCCAATACTGAGCTCGGGCTAAACAGGATTGGCTTTATTTTCCTGGGAGTCCCCTTAGAGCCAGATATGAGCGGTTGCTCCAGGCATTGGTGCAGACGGACTAACACTGTACCAATGCCAGAGCGATGACTCCATTTACGAGGCATTCAACAGTCTGGATGCTATGTATAACATAAAAAAGCGCCATGGAATTATTACAAGTGCATTTGTGAGACTGGATAGTTCTCACCGACACGGCATGAGCATATGCTAGCCACAACTCAAGGACTGAGCCATGGCCCCAATCACTGACGCTTTGTCGGTAGGTACCGTAGCTGTTTGATTTCTGTGTGGGGACTCAGCTCCGTCATAGTTGTGATTTACTCATCGATTTCTAACTGCTGGAGATAGCAACCCCTCGAAAACGATCAGTTTCATTGGATAAAGCGCGAGGAGCGAGCACATGGTAGGTGTGGTTGGCGCAGTCATGTTGGTAGCGGTACGTAGGATTTGGAGTGACCTCAGCAATGGAGAGGAAAACTGGCTTCCAGGTGTAAGTTCCCGACCGGAATAGGTGTTGGCATCAGTCGAGGGATTTGATCCGAGTCCATAGGAACGGGATATGTTGCAACGTAACTATCGCGGCCGGAAAAGCGTAATAAAAAGTCGTGCGTGCATCGGGGGTATCATTTAAATTTGTCGGGATTGCTGCGAATCATCTTTCTCAACACTGCGAGTTGCTTGATCAATGCAAGCTTTTTCTGGTCGGAGATATCTCGCTGATCGATCCGTCTTGTGCCATTGGAGAAGATAACGGTGCTGTCGGGTAGGACTGTGCCTGGGGGAACAATTGTCATTGGTGTAATTGTACAGTTCTTCCACAAGTCAATATCCAGCCTTGAGTGTACGTAAGGAACCTTATTACCTTGCCAATTCTAGCACCACTGCCAATTTTAGCTCCCGCTTGTATGATTGAGCCTTCTCCGATCTCAGTGCCTCCAGCTTCAATAACGCAGCCAGCCTCGATGATGACGTAGTCGGCTAGGGCAACACCACCTGGCTTTGCGGTGTCGATATCTGCGGGCCGAGCTCCCAGGTGCGATTGTTCGTGGACGAGGCATCGTCTACCGATGAGAATGCTCCCCAAGTGAGACTCAACCCGCGAGCGAGGGTGTACTACAGTTTCTGCCTGCATCGTGATGGAGTGGACGCCCTGGAGGATCGCATTGTCGGAGATGGTAAGGGAGGACGAGAAGCTAACTGGCGGTTTCGGACCACTGCGATCAATGGCCGGGAGAATGGAGTGCCTCTTGCTAGACATGGCGAACGGAGTCACCTAGGCGTACTAGCGAGTATTGATTCTGCGATCCTCTGTGGTTGTGTTGTCGTCATCGCTCTGCAAGAATGCCTTTGACGACGGGATGTATGAGCGAAGTCGACGTTTGGTTGTGGTGCTAATAGTACCAGGAGCTTGTGATCCCCCCAGCTTACGTACAGTATTGTATCTGTCAGGCCACTGGACCCGACCCGACTCAGTGGGTTCAAGTCAATGAGGTCAATGATTCGACGTCTAGCATCGGTGCTAGTCGGGACCTGATTCTCCACACAATTTTGCGTGGCGAGAGTGTATCGGCTAACACACCATGCTGAGTAATCTGGGAGCCGCATTGGCCAATCACCAAACGGCCATTTCTGGACGGTCACGAATCTCGACGGAAACTCGAAGTGCCGCATCCTCACGACCGTCCGGTTCCCCATCGACTTCAATCCGCCACCCGAACCGACCACAACACAATGCTGTCCTCGAGATCGGCGCCGAAGCAGGTCGTCGGCCTCTCACGGACTGCCGTGAGAGGTCTGGCCACCGTCCAAGATGGCAACCCAGTGCGGAGGTACGGCGGCCTCAAGGACCAGGATCGCATCTTTCAGAATTTGTACGGACGACTACCTCCCGACCTCAAGAGCGCGAAGAAGATGGGCGACTGGCATAAGACGAAGGAGATTATTCTCAAGGGCCACGATTGGATCATCAACGAGGTTAAGGCTTCCGGTCTTCGAGGACGAGGAGGTGCCGGTTTCCCCTCGGGTCTGAAATGGGTAGGTTGCGGGCACTCTCGCATCAATCGCCGTCACAATTCCGGATCTGGTTCTCTAATGCTCTGTAGTCGTTCATGAACTTCAAGGACTGGGACAAGGACGACAAGCCCCGATACCTCGTCGTCAATGCCGATGAGGGCGAGCCCGGAACCTGCAAGGACCGAGAGATCATGCGAAAGGACCCACACAAGCTCGTCGAGGGCTGCCTCGTTGCCGGCCGAGCCATGAACGCGACCGCCGCCTACATTTACATCCGTGGTGAATTCGTTCTGGAGGCCAATGTTCTCCAGAACGCCATCAACGAAGCCTACGCCGATGGCCTGATTGGCAAGAACGCCTGCGGATCCGGATACGACTTCGATGTTTACATCCACCGCGGTGCCGGTGCCTACGTGTGTGGTGAAGAGACGTCCCTGATCGAGTCCATTGAGGGCAAGGCTGGCAAGCCTCGTCTCAAGCCCCCGTTCCCCGCTGCCGTCGGCCTCTTCGGATGCCCCTCTACCGTCGCCAACGTCGAGACTGTCGCCGTCGCCCCAACTATCTGCCGCCGTGGAGGTTCTTGGTTTGCTGGCTTTGGCCGTGAGCGAAACCAGGGCACCAAGCTGTTCGGTATTTCTGGCCATGTCAACAACCCTTGCACCGTCGAGGAGGAGATGTCCATCCCTCTCCGTGAGCTTATCGACAAGCACTGCGGCGGTGTCCGTGGTGGATGGGACAACCTCCTGGCCATCATCCCTGGTGGTTCCTCGACCCCTATCCTGCCCAAGCACGTCTGTGATGACCAGATTATGGACTTTGACGGTCTCAAGGACAGCCAGTCTGGTCTTGGTACCGCCGCCGTGATAGTCATGGATAAGAGCGCCGACGTCGTCCGCGCCATCAGCCGTCTTAGCCACTTCTACCGCCACGAGAGTTGCGGGCAGTGCACTCCTTGCCGAGAGGGTAGCAAGTGGACTGAGCAGATCATGAGCCGATTCGAGAAGGGCCAGGGCCGTGAGCGGGAGATCGACATGCTCCAGGAGCTCACCAAACAGGTCGAGGGTCACACTATCTGCGGTATGTTTCTGGGCTCCGCTAACTTGTCAACCATTACTAACTCAGTCACAGCTTTGGGTGAGGCTTTCGCCTGGCCTATCCAGGGTCTTATCCGCCACTTCCGACCAGAGCTCGAGGCTCGGATGCAGAAGTTCGCAAAGGAGACGGGTGGCGAGGCATTGGCAGGTGGATGGGAGCATTCAGCAAAGGCTCAAGGAAAGCTGATTTCCCCCGGTCAATAATGGTTTCTTGCGGGGAAAGAGTCACATCAAGAGAGGAGGATAGGTCGGGTAGCCGTGTAACGATATACACCTGCCTTTTGTTATAGGCCCTGTGTTATATTTACTTTTGTGTTCAATGGCCCACTGAGTCATCAAGACAATCTATTTGTCCGTCCCTTGTCTACGCCGTGATTCTCGTCGACATTGCATTGTCCACCTGTCAAACATTCATGCGTTGCATATTTGAGCGGCATTAATTCCTCAGCATAACCGTCCCAAAACATCCGACTTCGTGTACAAGAAGTGAATATACCAAAACAGTCCCCCGCCTCCCATATTATTAGATGTGGGTTTCTCTGGCGCCCAAAAACAAACGCCAACGCATCCATCGAATGACTAGCCAAACGGGCAGGGGTCCCGTCGTTGAACACCGCCCATTCAAACTTCAACCGACTCCCTCTCCTCTTCATCCCGCTCTCTGTTTGTATCGTTTATTTTTACAGCATCGGATTTTTTTTGGGGTAATTTTAGACTTGGCTGGAGGTATTTAGATCCTGGTTCTTCGCTTCTGTCTTTGGGTCGAGCAACCCCCTTTGAATTGCGTTATCACAGTCCCGCTCCACTCATCAAAGATGGCGGTCTATGAGCAATTTGTGGCCTTTGGCACTGATCTTGGTACGTCTCGGGGGTGAGCTTCTCAACCCTCAAATGATAGGTTGCTAATCTCTCTTCGCAGGTGGTCTCGAGCGCCTGCTGCGTCTTTTCCAGGCGACATGCTCGCTGCTTATCGCCTACCCGCTGCTGCTGGCCACTGTGTGGCCCAACGCCTCGCAGGCCGTCCAGACGACCAAAACTTTGGGTCTTGCGACGATGCGCGGCCAGCTCAACGTGTCGCGCCGCTTCATCCGCCTGTTCCGCTTCCTGGATACCCTCCAGTCAGGCTGGACGCTGTACGTCGCCGAGGACAAAAGCCTCGAGGTGTGGCTCGGCATCATCAGCAAGACGTCCCTGGGCCTGTTCGGCATGACTGAAACGCTCACGCTGGTTGATCTCCTCGGCATCCCGGGCCTTCAGGTTTTCGGTCCTCTGCGAAGCAAGGAGATTGACGCTCAGTCGCAGTACCTCTGGTTTGGCGGTTTGGCGGCTTCGGTCCTGATCTCGTTGATCAAGTTGAACCGCCTCAACGCCAGCGGGCCCGTCCAGGACCCCACGAAGACCACCGTCTCGGAGAAGGGCGCTACGAAGGAAGCCTCTGAAAAGTCTGCCACCGAAGCCGAGAAAGAAAAGCAGCGCTTGCAAGAAATTAGCGCCAAAAAGGCGGTACTTATCCGCGGCCTCGTTTCCGACTCGATCGATATCCTCTTGCCCGGCAGCGCCATTGGATTGGTCAAGATAACCTCCGGCCAGGTCAGCGCCGCTATGTTCTTCACTACTCTGACCACGGGGTGGGCCGCTTGGGATCGCGTTGGGGAGAAGCTTCAGAAGTAGAAGCCGTGAATGCCCGGGGGGAATAAGGATAGGCTGCCGTTATTGGCTATCTAGGGGAGTAACGAGAGTGTTTACAAAGCAGGAATGACAGAGAGCAGGACAGGGTCCAAATTGTGAGGGGCATGCGTGCGGCATGTCCGGCTTCATTCAAAATACAAGGCTTTAGATACCCAAACTATGGCCCGTATCACAACCAAACTTAGGCGCCAATATACTTTCAACAAGGTGATTGTCACATGTCGTCGAGGGCTCCGATGTTGAGTTGCCAATCACACATCATGTGCTGAGAAACAGTGATTGTGAGGTCCATGATGCTGACTTGTCTCGGTTCCCTCTCTTCTTGTCCACAGTCTTAGACGAGAGACGCCGCGGAAGTTCTTGGCTCTGATACGTCGTCGGTGTAAATCTCGCCCACGGTAAAGGCAGCACCAGCCGTTTCCTCGTGCTCGCTCGCGAAGATGACGATCTTGGCCTTGCGGAAGAGGGAGAAGAAGTTGAGCACACTGAGGGCGAGTTGGAGCGAGCTGTGGAGGTTAGTGGGATCCCGAGGATATCGGAGGAGACAAGGAGACACTCACGCCAAGGTAATGCTTATACCGCCAACGCTAGCGGCATTATCATCGTACCAGTCACGCCAGATCCCAGTTTCAAAGGCAAGGACACTCAGGATGATCATGAGCGAACAGAAAACAAAGTCGACGAGCATGATGTGGTATGGGCGCTTTTGGCGTGCCGTAATCCCGGTGCTGTCTCTCCTTCCGCACCAGCACACGAAGTTGCCAAGCTGAAACTCAAACTTGTCTGCCCTGGAGGACCCCCGGAGAACGTGGAAAATAGTCCAGAGGGTCAGGGCGGTGGTCCAGCAGCCGAAAAAGGCAGCCCAGCCTTCGTGGTAACCGCAAAAGACTGCGATGACGACGGTGTCGGCGATGGAGAGCGCGATGACTGGCAGGCGTATCAACAGGATGGCAGAGAAGTTGAGAGTGAACTTGGGCTGCTGGTCGAGATGCTCCAAGGGGTCGAGAAGACGCTCTCTGGCGCTGTCCACGGAGGAACGAAAGCCTAGTCCGCCAGACTTTTTGTGCAGAGAGGCCATTTTTTAGGGTGATTGTTATGTATTTAAGGCTGATAGCTGATATTTTATGATTGAGAGTTGATGGTTGATGGTTGATGGAAAAAACTGTTTGGTTGAAGATGTGTGGGTGAATTGAAGTTCTCGTGTCAAGGACAAGATGCTGTATCTATGTATCTGGCAGTGCCCTGTGCGGTTGTTATTACTACCCCCCTGTCTAGCGACATGCGGCCGTTTTCTTGGCAGATCGGGTTGAAGGATTCGTGTTCCAGGCGTCCATTGAGGGTGTCCTTTGGTGTCTGCCTAACTCCGCCACGTTGACGCAGCATTGTGTGGGCCAACCAGGTGTAGGATGGATTAATAGAGAAGTATCCGAAAGCCTAAGTAGATATAGCCAGGAGATTTGCATCTCAGACTGATGTCAATGGAAGTATAGATGTAGCAGGTGTTGGGTTCTTAGGTTGTTCCTAAAAACAAATTGCATTGCCATTTCGATATGGCGCTTGGGTGGCAGGGCTGCAGGGTTGTTGTCTTGATCCGTCATGAGTGTCACCGCAACCTGCCCACTTCTCTGGGCATTATTCTCCACTTGGTAGGCATATGCATCCAGCATGAGCATTGAGGCTCCCACTTAAGATGCTGTTGCTTGGGGTAGTTAGTTCAATTGCCGCCGTTCCGACAGCACCAGCCGAATGGTACGATTCAGACAGCCGTATCACCCTGGTGAGTAAATAGTGGCGGAGTCGTCTCGTCTGTTTCACCGTCTCCCCTCCACAACAAACCGACCAGTCTCGACTTGCATCTTCCACCCATCCTCAAGGAGAGCTGCAGCCACGGCCTGTCTCAGTTGGGACACGCCTCCAGCACTATGGCGACCGAGTCCAGTGATGACAGTGAATCGTTGTTGCCTGGCTTTTCCTGTACGGAACTCCCCCAGACCAGCCCACCAAGCTTGGACCTTTTGTCGCGCAATGCGCACGCCGTCTTGGACGTGGACGCCGTGGAGATCAATTGAGCTGGAGTTGCTCTGTTGCTCCACCAGTAGATCTGCAGCCGTTGACCATGCCTGCCGTGCAGACCGGCCCTGTTCTCTGGCAACCTCAGCGTAGTAACCAGCCGCCTGACGGTAAAGGGGGTTTGATGCGCCTCGCTTGCTAAGCTGAAGAGCCGAAGCTGTTGCCTCGCGTTTGGCCTGGTAGTGGTATCCGGCCTTTTCCGTTGCTTGGGTATAAGCCATTGGATCGGCGCGCTTGGGGGCCGATGACTTGGCGATCCTGCTGACGGATGCCTGGCCAGTCTCCAAGCCCTCCAAGTCCTCTCGTGGGAGCGGCGCCAGCGTGTAGTTGAGGTCTAGCTTTTGCTTCCAAGGCTTCTTGGTAAAATGCTTGCTCAGCAACCTAGCGATATCATCTGACCACTGGGGGATGGAGCCTGTGACCTGGACAACCGTTGACATGTAATTTTCAGGAACGTTGCGATATTTCTGTGCAAGCGCTTGCGCCTCCTTCTTACTTGCATCATCTTGTGCCTCAATACCCAGGGTGATGTGTTGAGCGATGATCTCGACTGCGGTGGCGCTACTCGAGAAGCGCTTTCTGTTGTAAGTAGCGGAGACATCGTCGAAGGGAAGGTTCAGTCTGTCTGCAAGATAGGCGATTTCGTCCTGTCCTGCACGCTTACACGTTAGTAACAGGGATTTGTGGCCAGTGCTTTGGGCAGGATGTCTCACTTTGCATCTCTTTTGAGTCAACCTCATTGGAGTCGACATCGTTGAAGTACGTCTCGTTTGAGGAGTCGGACGAAGCGCATTCTGTCCCCACATGCATATCCGACAGGGGTGACTTGGCCTTCTTCTTCTTGTTTTTCTTCCCCTTCCTCCTCTTCTTGTCGACTTCTACGGCATCTTCATACTGACCGGTGGACTTGAGATATTGGATATCAAGTAGGTCATCCAGGGCACCCTGGAAATCGCCCCCTGCCTTTTCCAAGGAGCTTTTGATGTCATGTTCCGTAAGCTCGTTGAACATGCCCTGAAGCTGAAGGATCTTACTCTCCTCGCTATCGTTGTTGAAAGTGGTGAGCCTCGGTATGGAATACGCGCTTCCGGTTGTTGATGCTAGATCACTGCTTGAGGTGTCTGTGTCACGGATGCGGCAACCATGGAGGCTGATGGTTGTCTCAGTGTTACTCCCACCACCCTCCGATCCTGCAGGGCTCGCAGAGAAGCCACTGGAGTTGAACCCAGTTGCTTCTTCAACTGTGACATCTCGAGCTATGTTCTCCAACGTGCTTTGGGCTGCCTTGTACCCTGATCTTTGCTTGAGGTCATGGTCGCTAGCGATGGCGACTATGAGGGCTTCATCCAGGAGCGTGCGGAACAAGTCCTGTCAAGCATGTCAGTATACGCTTAGGCCTTCTCAGACGGTGATCCGGACGGCTATGAGTCGTAACAATGAGCATTCAGAGGATACATGTAGCTTGCGACGTCACTTTGGGGCTTGATATAGAGTGTTGTTGGGTTTTGCGCCACTTCGACTGGTCACAAGCATTCTTCCCATCGCTCAAACTCAAAACGACCAAGACCGATAAGGACAGGTCCAGCAATATGGGATGGCAATGTACTTACCACCAGTTTCTGGACGGCCGCCTCCGAGGTTTCGTTTGGCATTGTCTCTTTGGTGAGGGAGGTGGTGGGATTGAGTGTTGGAAAGGATACTCTGCGAAGCAAACCATGATGCGATCAAGGCCGGTAATGAGAGATGTTGGCGGCCAGACAGCGGCAAAAATACGAACTGCTGGTATATTTGAAGTATTCTCGGGGATTACGACGGGAGGACGGGATACACAAGCAGTCTGAAATAACGCATCCAGCTGTTTGCCTGGTGTCTTGTCGTTTGTGCGACTCATCGCCCAACCAAAGGTGGAGATAATGGTGAGTCCTCGAGCCTGGACCAGAACGCTCACGGTCACGTGCTGGCTCACCAAACAAGCGCATGGAAAAAACCCAGCAATCCGGGAGCGAGGCTGGCAAGGTGGTGTCACGAGATCTGCAACTACCTGTAAATACTAAGAAAAAAGTATTAGAATGTCACCAGTACCCGACTTTTGCCAACTTTGTGCAAGGCTCCTGCTGTTCGGACATTGCGACCCATTCCTCTTCCAAACCAAGGGACCCCGATTTAGACTATTACCCGCAGGGTCTGACTAGCTGCTGTTCATTAAGCCGCTGTCTGTCTCATAAAGCAAGACATGCATGCGCACGACCTGAACCAGCCTATCGGCGACGGTACTCAATGCCGTATCAAATACGAAAGAGTGTGACACCACACACCAATTTACCTCTTCCACTGCACCAAATACATTAAATCCTCTAGAGATTGAATAATACGTAAATTATAGAATGTAACTAAATGCAAAGAGTTATATATTCCACTAAAGCAGTCCAAGTTATTTACAATGTATGTCATAATTTCTCCTAAGGAGAGATGGTAAGTTGATGCTTCATGAGTGGTGTTTTTCTTTCACCCCTGTGACCCTGACGGAGGTAGCACAAGGTTTGGTACCTACCATAATCATCTTGAAGCATACGACCAGATAAGGCTACCTAATGTAGGATGAAGCCATAGAGGTATTGCCTTCTGACCATCATAATTTCTTTCTTTTCTTTTTGCCATGTCCTCGTTTCCCCTTGTACATAACCCCGTCTGTTCCTCATACACACAAAACCACCGTTGACCATCGAAGATACCATCAGAGACATCATCAAACATGCGTTTGTTTCGGTATGTTATTTTACTGCTCCAGAGCGTCAGCCTTCTGGTTTTCGCCGAGTTCCGTTTTTCAGCCAACCCGGAACAAATCGTCAACTATCTACTTTCTCACGCCACCGAAAGGCCGAGAGAAATCAGGAAAGCCTTTCTGGATGAGCTTTTTTACTATTTAGACTATGCGTACCCAAATGGATCACTTCCATTGAGGAATGGCTCGTTTGTCGATGATAAGTAAGTCTGTCCCTCAATGCACTGGGGAGAGGACCTTCGATTCTTCGTCTTGTCCATGCTGGGGAAATCTTGCAAAGAGACTGGACTGAAAGTTCACAGATTGGGCTGGAACTTACCTGTTGTAGAGGCCACGGTCACAGCCATCGTCATGCAAGAGCCCGTGGTCGGTCTTCTGGTAGACCTCCTTAAACTTAACACCTTCTACGAGACAAAAGAGTGGAATATGAATGTGTCTGTGGGAGACGCTTCTTCCCACGTTATCGGACCCCTACTCTCAAGTACGTCTAATCCATCTCATCAGCGGATCAATCTCATGGTCTCTGAGTCCCCACGCCCCCCTGTTGCCTCTCTGATAGCTGGACTTGAAACACATCGTTGATCATTTGGCAGTGTTTGATCTTTTCACTGGGATGTACCGACAGCCCCCGAAAGCAGACACATACTTGCATATCTTCGTCACACAAGCCGAATCACTCGCCGAATCCTTCCTGGTCGCCTTTGATACGCCTTTCGGAATCCCCGACCCTGTGGTCAACCTATACCCAACAACCAGACGAAGTGGCGCCGAAAACACGACCCTACACGACATGGGCTCGCTATTCCTGGAATGGGTGCGCCTCAGCGATATTTCGGGAGCCCAGAAGTTTGCTCGGCTGGTGGAGACCATGGGCAAGCGGTTGCAGTCCCCGAGGCCAAGGGAGAGTCAACCATTCCAGGGGCTGCTCGCAAACCGTGTCAACCTCTCAGACAGCCATCTTATAGGAAATGAAGGCGGGTGGAATGCCGAGAGCCACGGCTTCTACGATTCTTACATCAAGATGTGGGTGTATGACCCCATCCGCTTCCCCTATTACAAGGACTGGTGGATCAAGTCGGCCGACTCGGTCATAGAAAACCTCAAGGACCAAACAATCACCAAAACCCACGGGACACTCCTCTTCTTGCAAGACTTCGCGGGCAACCTGACCAAAGCGAACTCCAGTCAACGTGGGTTTCTCAGACTGTCATCCCTCTCGTGACAGGAATTTCGGAGTGCTGACATCGGATTCCAGTGGCCTGCGCGGCGGGCTCTAGCTTCATTCAAGGCGGCATGGCCTTGCAGCGGGAGAAATACGTCCAGTTTGGGCTTCAAATAGCAGAAACATGCTGGTCGGTTTACACACACCCGGGCCTTTGGTTAGAGGCGAGAGAGACAAAAGCGCCAGCGACAATATCGCCTGTCGAGTTAGTCGACGTAATATACGACGCCTTTCGAGCCACAGACGACATCAAGTGGCAGGATCGATCGTGGGAGCTGTTCCAGCACCTGAAAACCGTTCATCGCCATGGTTTCAAGAAAGGATCTCGGCTTGGCAAATATAATGGGAAAATTGACTTCTCAGAAAGGATGGAGTTCACGCCAGACAATCCTATCTTTGAAGAGTCGAACTGGCTGGGCCGCATGCTCAGGACCTTGTGGCTGATGTGGGCCGCCCCTTACAGCCTCGTTCAGATACGGCGCGCTCGGGAAGACTACAACGCCAACCGCTTCGTATACACGACGAACCGGGTCCCTCTCCAGGTCTTTGGTTGGAGCGGCAAAGACAGCGAGACATTGTTCTGGAAGCAGCGGACTGCGTTTGAACACGAGCGTGAGGAAGCCGCCCGTCGCGGAAGTTACCTGGATTTCAAGTACATGGAGGAGTACGAGCACGCGTGGAAGCCAGAGTCCTGGGAAGAGTTTTTCCAGAGTAGCCACAACAAGTAGAATGAGTAGGAAGGGTGAAGCTGGTGATTTTGTTGTCGCTGATCTTTGTTCTGATGAGGTCCAATTATAGTAGCCTGACAGGTATCTTCGGCTGGGTTATGTATGTTAACAGCAGAACATTGGTCAATTGTTAGACAAGTGTTTCTTTCTTAGTATTGCAAGCGCCGTTGACTAGCATTAAAGAATGCGACTATCCAATCTATTAGACAAGTTAAATTTCATGACATCGTGACTCCCTCATATCAAGCATCTCTCGGGTACTTTTGGTGGCACATTTTCCATCTCTTTCTTGAGGCTCCATCACGATTCTTCAAATCTTGACGCCATCGAGGATGACCTTGGCCTCGTCCGAAGTCCACCAGCTAACACCCTTCTCTCCGGGGTAGCTGAACTGATCCATGCTGTCGGGCTTCATCTCGACACTGTAGCCAGGCTCGACCGGGGTGGTGTAGTATCCATCCTTGATGACGGAAGGGTGGAAGAAGTGCTCGTGCAGGTGGTCAACATACTCGAGGACGGAAAGCTTGCCAGAGACGACGACGTAGTCGATGGTGCTCAAGTGTTGGGTGTACTCGGGGAGGCCGACTCCACCAGAGTGAGGCACAATGGGGACGTTGAACTTCTTGGCCATGAGGAGGACGGCAAGAACCTCGTTGACACCGCCCATGCGGCAAGCGTCAATCTGGCATACGTCAATGGCACCGGTTTGGAGTAGCTGCTTGAAGATGACGCGGTTCTGGCACATTTCTCCGGTAGCAACTCCGATACCGTAGGGCTTAAGGGCCTCGCGGACGGCCTTGTGGCCAAGGATGTCATCGGGAGAGGTGGGCTCCTCGATGAACCAGGGCTTGAAGTCGGCAAGCTTCTTCATATACTCGATGGCCTCAGGGACGGACCAGACCTGGTTGGCGTCGGTCATGAGGACGTTGCCCTTATCGTATCCGATGACCTCTCGGGCAATACCCAGGCGCTTGCGGTCGCGCTCAATGTCACCGCCGACCTTGATTTTGAAGTGACGGTAACCCGCATCCAGAGTCTCTTGTAGCAGACTCTTCATCTTGTCCTCGCCATACCCAAGCCAGCCAGCGCTAGTGGTGTAGGCCGGGACGGCACGGTTGTTGAGAGCTTCCTGTAGACGCTGGGGCTTTGTAGCCTCGGTCTCCTTGAGCATGGCTATGGCCTCATCGGGAGTGATGGCGTCGGTAATGTAGCGGAAGTCGATGCAGTTGACAAACTCCTCGGGGCTCATGTCGGCGACAATGCGCCAGACAGGCTTGCCGAGGGACTTGGCCCACAGATCCCAGATGGCGTTGACGACTGCGCCGAGGGCAAGGTGGATGACACCCTTCTCGGGGCCAATCCAGCGGAGCTGACTATCGGAGACGAGGTAGCGCCAGGTCTTGCCCCAGTTGGCGACCAGGGAGGAGAGAGTCTTGCCTTGGAGGCGGTCGGCAACATGGTTGATGGCGGCGCAAACGATGTCGTTTCCACGGCCGATGGTGAAGGTCTGGAAGAGCGGTCAGTTGCATCCGCCAATTGGTAGGGGTCTAGGACAGGGAATGAATCTCACCATGCCATGCCCAGTGAATTCTGTATCGGTCTCAAGGATGCAGTATGCGGAGGAGTAGTTGCCGGCGGTGTTCATGGCGTCGGAGCCAGTGCCGTCCAGAGAGGTGGGAAACCGCACATCGCGGGTCTTCCAGCCGGTAATCGTGATTTCAGACATGGTGGTGATTTCAAGGTCAAGTTGGTTTCAGTGCTTGATTTTAGTGATTGATTCCAGAGATGAGGGAAGAGAGCATGAGAGGGGACGGAGATCAAGATGTGGGGTGACTGGAGATTGCGGGGGAGGGGCAATGTCGAATGCTGCTGCGATCCCGGCCCAGACGCAAGGTAAATGTCGAGGAAAATTGCACAGATGGTTGCGCAACGGGTGCTGGGAATCAAAGAAGCTGTGATACCAATGCGAAAGACGAGCAACGTGTCGCACTGCGCAAGGCTGCCTTTATAGCTAGAGCTCCGAGGATCGCGAGTCGGGCGAGTGTGAAGTTTTTGTGGAGAAGCTACGGCCTTGCGACAGCTAGAAGGGGGCTCTGAGGCCGCTGATTGATGGATAAATTTCTCCGTCCAGCAAGCCTCAGGGCAAGCCATCTGTGCATCGGCTGCCCTTGAATTGTATGGGGGAAGCAGTGAATGTGGAGATCTGGAGGGGTTTGTCGAGCCATCAAGAGGCCGGGCAGTCGCTATTGAAGGACCCAGGCGAGGTTTGGGGGTTTGTGAGTTTGGGGGAGCGAGGGAGTCTAGATGGGCCGAGGTCTTGGTAGAGGCATAGCGGTGCCGTTATCCGACTCATGTTGTCTCGACCTGCGTAGCAAAGGACTTGGTGCTCTGTAGGAGTAGAGGATCAGGTAGATGAATATTTACAACCCCCACTACCCCCGCGCAGTGCCGTCTATCCCCGTTGGGAATCGATGTGGAAGAATCGATTCGTCCTTGGAAGGTGCTCAGATGACAGGCCTCTGGAAGACAGGCCTCTGGAAGACACGCTCGGTGCAAAAGCAAAGGCTGCTTCTCTACTAGGTAACTTGGCAACCTAGGCAGTCGTCTATCGATGAAAGCGCATCTTGGTCGGAGAAAAGTTGTCTTGGCGGCTCATCCAATCCCTTGTCAGTGTGAATGGCTGCGTCGCGTCCTGGGCAACCCCACGATTTGTCCTAACTGCTACCCCTCACTGGACTACCCACAACTGGAACACATGTCCAGATTCTGTCGTCTACGGCGAGGAGAAGGTGAGGGGCACCATTCCAGGCACCTTGGTTAAGGTATGCACGGTGTGCAGCACAGTCCCTTACATCATCCGAACTGTATTACTCGTCCCATCATCTTGACCCATCCAAACGAGAGCGGCTTTTCTCGAGACATTGCCCTGCCATCATGATTGAGAACCCACGTCAAGGGGACGACTGCTGAAAAATCCCGACAATGAGTTCTGCCCTTGCATGATCATGATGTCTCGGTCTTTTATCTTACTGCCTGGATGAGACATTATATCGGTTCTGGCACAAGTTTCGGCTCTGGGAAATGTCTCTCCGGCCAAATCTCCTCCTTGCAGAAATGGCCCATCGACCAAAAAGTCACGGGACGCGAAGAAGCAAGGACGAAGCAAGGGCGAGCCAACACATCGATCTAAAGTGGATGCCTTGTTTTTCCCGCTGGTGGCTTGTTGACATGGGCTGGTCCCAGTTTAGAACTCGTCGGCCTGGAGGCTAGAGAAGTCTTGTCCGATTGCTTGCTGGGCGGACTCTTGGAATGCCTAGTCCTGCTGAGCGCTGCACATGACATCAGCTAACCGGCACTTCGACATGGGGTCATCGCCCCATCAACGTCCGTCCCGCCCTGGATCCCCAGTCTTTCTTCGATTGGTCTCCGCCGTTGCAACTTGCTGGTCAGTCAACCGACAGACTACCGTCCATCCGAGAGCTAAATTCGGGTGGCGTGTCGGCCTTTGAGCCCTGGCTTCGACCACGAGAGCGGAAGCGAAAGAAGCGAGAGAACCAAGTTCGCGACTAATCAAGATTCAACACCTCACTCGGTCAATCCCGGATGGTCTCCCTCCCTGTCTACCGAGTCCCGTTGACACCGTCGATCAAGCCCTCGATCGGGGTGTGCTCGGCCCCCAGTCAGAAGAGCTGCCCAGCCCTGCGCCTGTACCCGACGAATCCCAACGCGCCAGATCCCTGCCCACGACGCCATTGCACCGCGAAAACCGCTGGCCCATCCACCATCCATGACGTGGGCTTCTCGTCCGCCTCGCGGCTCTCTCCATTGGGTGCCCACCATGTCCCGCTACAGTCCACTACAGCCCACTACACACGCAAGTTTGCAGGCTTGCGGGGCCAAGCCTCCCTCCTGGGTCCCTCTTGGGTCTCTTCCGAGTCACTTGCGTCTCTCTTTGGGAGGCGGTAAGGATTTGCCAGCCATGCATAACCCAACTCTTGCTGCAGGCTCTGACTTGCCTGGCATCCGGTTTTTACTTTCGTCATATGCTCTGATATCAATGGGCTCTCGTCCTCGCTGAAGCAACTTTCAACCACACATCCAACTCCATCAATCGTCACCACCGATTCTATCAGCATCCATCTACTATCCACTACTTACTTCACTCGTAACCTCCGATCCTACCAACCTATATCCACTACCTACTTCACTCTCGATCGTGTCTGAATGACGACCCAGTACCGTCTACTTGTCACTGCGATTCTTGCAAACGCGCCCGGCATACTAAACTCGACCCTGGACAAGACTTGAAGCGCAGAAATTGAAAATGGATCGATCAGCTTCAGTCGCGAGCCATGGGGGTCAGAATCTTAAACCCGCACGCAGAAGGCTCCAAAAATGCCCCAAGCTCAAGAACAACACGAACAAACGTGGCTCTGCCGACTCCACGGCCAGTCGCACCGAGGTTACAATGCCCTTGCAATCACCCCGCCAAAACCAGAATGGCGCTCCAGACTTGACCGATTCAAAATGGAGTCACTACCTACGGCCCAAGACCTTGGTCAGCCCTATCTCTCACGATCTCGAACCAAGACCAGCTCCTCTCGTTGTCAGGCAGCCTTCACAACGACAAATTCCCGAATTTTCCCACCTCACCATTCAGGATTCAGTTCACAGGCCGTCCCTCGACAGGACATCCATCCCCTCGCCAGTTTCCTCAACATCAACTTCATCGACCATGCGCCGCCAGGCAAAGACGCCGGTATTTAGGATTGGACAGCTGGAGGATCCGTCCTATGGAAGGGGATTGAACATTGCCCACAAGACATCCAGCGTCGATTTGATCGCCGATCAATACCGCGCACTCTTGGAGTCAAGGGATGGCACAGAAGCCGCGTCGATATACCCGGATCCCCAATCACAAGCAGAAACAGGGCACGCAAATACACTCGAAGTGCCTCGAAGCCTAGCAGACACCCACCGCATGTCTCGGCCACGTTCGCGGACTCACTTGGAACCACTACAGCAACCAATCCCACGGGTCCAGTCAACAACAGGCCAAGATGGTGATTTGGTGGCTTTCGAAGAAGATGCCATCTACTTTAAACCAGTCTCATTCTCTACGGATCCTTCTCCCGAGCCTTCTCCCGGTTTCTCTCAGTATTCATTCGATTCCCCGATATCCAGCCGGCCACAGTCTCAGGGCACCCGTCCTCCGTCTCAAGACAACCGTCCCACATCCCAGGATAACCTCAGCCTACAGATTTGTCTTGATCTGCTAACAAGGGAATTGTCATCCGCCATGGCTGAGAGACCCGTCCGCAATGGTCCAGACAACGCCGCGCTGCAGATTTGGGTCATGATTGAAGCGTATGAGCGACTACGTGACCAAGTTGCAAGGATGTCCCTTCGCAACGGCAACGGCGAGGTTGGAAAGGTGACACAAATATTCGACACTTGGCTGTGTGCCCTCTATTCCATCCACGAGTCGATGGCAGCGGGTGGAGCGTCCTTTGAGGGTGATTACAGTGGACTTGAAGAAGAGGATTTGGATTAAGCGGGCAACTTGAGGAGAATTACAGACGGGATATCACAGGTTTCAGAATCACTATTACGGGGCGACCTGTAGGCTGGGAATATGGATATGCATTAGGCAGGGAATTCGGCGTTTAGCAACTAGCCCATTACGGAAAACATTGGAAGAATGGATGGAACTGGATCATTTGTACCGGGAAGCCTAGTCTGGAGTCATGAATTGTAACGGGGTACATTGTTCCTGAACCCGAGTTGGAGAATCTCATCAACAGAACGCGTGAGTGACCATGACACAATCAAGACAGAGAGAAGACAGTGCCACGTCGTCACAGGTACCCGTCCCGCCGTCCCACCGTCACAACATTGGCGGGGAAGCCAAGTTGGACAAAACTGGGCACAAGCTGTCATCCTGGTTTTGGGGTAAGCCAATGATGTTGCATTGAACATCCATCCGAGTTGGCACGTTTCTAGGTCGCTCTTCGAAAGCAAGCTAACGCAGACCGGGTGTATCTCTGTTTGTATCCGCGAATTACCTCACAACCCCATCACGGGTGCCAATTTGAGATGCGTGCCCATGGGAGAGTTTACTGGGTGTGACGTGAGGCTTGCGTGATGCGCTGCGTCATGGAGGGCGCCGTTGCGTCAGTAGGTCTGAAGCGGCACAAAGTCCAAAGGGGGGGTCTAACCGTGTAATCCCTGGGCCACCTAAGCCTGAAAGTCAGAGCCGTTGAGGGGTTGCCTTGATCCGTGTTGCTGCCCTTAGCCCTGCGGAATTCAGGCCAGGCTGCCCTGTAAATAGCCCATATCACGGAAGTTATGGGGTTGTATCAGTGGGAAGGCAGATCAAGTCCCTGATGGGGACTGTTGATGAACGAATGGTCTTGGCTTTGGAGCTGTAGTGGAGCGAGCCGGGTGCCAGCCTTGATGGCCCACTGAAGACCCAGAGACCCCGCTAATGACAGCCTCCCCCGGGGTTGGCTGGCTGCGTCATTGGCAAAAGTTCACGCATGAGCAACACCAACAACACCACGCCTTGAATCCGACTCTCCACCACCACCAAGCCCTGCTCCTCGGCGCCGCAGCGCCCTCGATCCGCCACGAGGGCCAGCTCATGACCGAATAGAAATAAACAAAAATCGCCATGGACGACGACTACGGCGCCGACGACGAGCTGCTGGCCGCCATGGCCGCGGCCGACCCAGCGCCGAGCGTGCGCAGACCCCCCCAGCAGCCCTTGCCGCAGAGGATCGCGCAGCCCACGCCGCAGCGTCTAGATAGGGCGCCTCCGGCAGCGGCCGGTGCAGGGGCGGCCGTTGTGCAGCCGAAGCCCCAGGCGCTGCCGCAGAAGCAGGCCGCTTCGAATATCCTCGTGTCGCCGCGACAGCGCGGGAACCCCGTCTTGACAAGCATTCGCTCCATGGCGTGGGAGTACAGCGATATTCCGGCTGACTATGTCCTTGGGCTGAGCACGTGTGCTCTCTTTCTCAGGTTAGGAAGCCACTGGATTGAAAGTATCGACGGACTGCTGACAGCATGATCCCGACAGCCTCAAATACCACCGTCTCCATCCCGAGTACATCTACACCCGGATCCGAAACCTCCAGGGCAAATACAACCTGCGCGTCCTCCTTACAATGGTCGACATCCCCAACCATGAAGCCTCGCTCAAGGAGCTCTCCAAGACGTCGCTGGTCAACAACGTCACCCTCGTGCTGTGCTGGTCCGCCGCTGAGGCCGCCCGCTACCTAGAGCTGTACAAGAGCTACGAGTCGGCCAGCTTTGGCGCCATCCGTGGCCAGCAGCCATCTAATTACGGCGAGCAGCTCGTCGAGTTCGTCACCGTGCCGCGCAGCCTCAACAAGTCGGACGCCGTCGCCCTCGTGAGCAACTTTGGCAGCCTGAAGAACGCCATCAACGCGGACGCCGAGCAGCTGGGCATGCTGAGCGGCTGGGGTGGTATCAAGGTGAAGCGGTGGACGGCGGCTGTGGAGGAGCCGTTCCGCGTGCAAAAAGCGGGCAAGAAGGCCTCGAAGCCGACGGATCGGAACGCGAAGCTCGACCAGGCGCGGCCGCTGTCCCGCGTGCCGCTGCGAGAGATGCCGTCCACGGAGCCGACGCCCCGAGATTCGCCCGCGGCGGGGGCTACGCCATCTGCGGTGGCGGCACCCAGCGCGTCCGCTCCCAAGCAATTCCAGTTCCTGGACGACGAGGATGATGAGGACGACGAAGAGGCGATGCTTGCGGCTGCCATTGAGGAGTCGAAGAAGACTGCCGCAGCGGACGCTGCGAAACAGACCGGCCAGGCATCAAAGGAGGGCGACTTATTGAGCGGTGGCGTCGCCGCGGCTTTGGCAAGACTCCGAGAAAGCGGATGAGCGATGAAGGCGAGTTTCCATAAAAATGTTGACTTGCCATGCTACAAATGCCTCGCCCTCCTTCCGAGGTTGGAGGCCACGTTATACGCATTCAAGCAGACAGCCTCCTCCTCTCTAGCGGATCTCAAATCTTGCCACTTCGGCTGACCACAGATGGGCTTCATGCACAGGCGAGTAATCTCATTCATTCATGCTGAGACGCAGGGAGGAATCTCTTCTGGGGAAGATCATTCGGGTCCTCATGATCCAAGAGAGAATGAGGGTTTTTGGAAGGCCTTGAAGCAACAAGGAGCTTCACATATCCAGGCCATCCGGCTGTTGACTTGGGGTTGGACTAATCTTGTCTTCTCCTCGCACAGGTATACTTTGGCACTGTTGTTACACAGCGACAGAAAAGATGACTACATCACGGGTACAAGGCGGTTGAGCTAAGCCTTCCAGAGATGAAATACTCAACCATGACAGACTTGCCTGCTTGGCTCCCTAACTGTGGGCTCGGCATTGGGTGGTATAGAGAAACGAGAAAATATCAACTGTATGATACAACTGATTATCAATGAAATAACAAAGTGTCCCAACGAAACCAATCCAGGTTGCTACTAGATACACAATATAATAACAGTCACGGCAACGGACAACTCTGAAGACATTAGCCTCATCACCCACCTCCACCCGTCCGTCAGAACTGACTCTCTTGCTCATGCAAAAACTGAATGATGGCATCCGCCATTTCCTGCAGACCCGGATCCTCCAGCGGGTAGTGACCAGCATTCGTCAACAAGACCTTTGTCACGGGCACCTTGACGATCCGGTCCAGAACCAGCTCGCTGAGGTGCAGCGGCGTCCAGCGGTCCTCGGCCGGCTGCGTCAGGAGGATCGGACAGACATCAAAGGCCTCGGGCTCCATAGCGGGGGCGTAAACGGCGTATGTGCCGAGGAAGCGCATCGTGGCCCACGAGCCGGCCGACGTCTTGTCCGCGAGCAGCACCGCCAGGGCAGAGGGGTTGTTTACCAGCGCCGACATCTTGCTCGCGAGGCGCATGGGCACCGCGAGGGAGCACAGCAGCGGGATGCGAGAGCAGAGACGCGCCATGGACATGCCGACCGAGGCCATGAGGAAGTCGTGCGACGTCTCCTTTGTAACCTGCGGGATGCGCTGGTCCAGGAACGTCATGCCGATGACGCCAACGACCTTTTTGTTGAGGGCGGCGATGTGGTACGCCAGCATGCCGCCGGCGCTGAGCCCGTATAAGACAATCGGGCGTGCGTCATGCGACAGCTCGTGGTCAACAAAGTCGCTGCCGATGGCGACCCAGTCGTCGTACGAGCAGACGCTACCCGGGGCGACGCGGGTCTGTCCGTACCCGGGCATATCGACGGCGACGACGTCGAAGCCAGCCTCGTGGAGCGGCACGCCGAGGATCATGGACATCTGCCGGCCGTTGGTGCCGACGCCGTGGTGCAGCACCACCCGGGTCCGGGCTCCCGGGCTGCGCCACCGGTCCAGGTGGAGCCGGTGACCCCGGTTGTCCCACCACTCCTCGGCCGGCGCGTGGGCGGCGGTGAAGCGGAGGCGCTTGGGGAGGAAGCCCGTCTGGATGTCCTTCCAGGCGCTCTGGCTCTCGTACGTGGGGTGGCTTGTTGTCGATGCCATGGCGAGGAAGCGGTTTTGCAAATGATGGGAGGTGTGTTGTCCATTGTGCGAAACGTGGATTGTTGCTGAGAGCTGCTATATATGGTTCTACTGTTGCAACAATATGATATCATGCGACAGAAATTCGGCGAGATGGCCGGGACTCGAGTTGTAAACTCGACGCATGATTAGTTCTGCGGGACACCCAGAGTCGCAACGGGCGCATCTGACACGCGGCAGAGCCATTGGCCATGCATCTCTCCCCGCGTCAGCACACATGTGCCCTACATCCCTTGCAGGTCCAGCTTGTCGTTGAGAAACTCGACAATGTGCCCCAGCATATCGGGCGAGTACCAGTGGCCGAGGCCAGGGTACGTCCGGAAGTCGACGGACATTCCCATCTGCTCCAGCAGCTTGGCGGCCTGCTGACCGTGCTGGTATTCCACCTTTTTGTCCTCTGTGCCGTGGCCCATGAATACGGGTGTCGACTGGAAGGGGAAGGGTTGCGTGGTAGTTTGGCACGATGATGGCACCTCGGCCTCGTCACGGAGCTCATCGATGGCTTGCTGCAACGGCGTCCTGGCGTCGTCGGAGCCGGCTCTCTCGAACGGATCATCAGACTCGAAGACATCCTCCTGGTCTTCGCCCTCAAAGACAGCCAGCAGGCTTGAGGCCAGCGGCACGAAGCCGCACATGACGACGACGGCGCCGAACGGGTCGCCCTCCCACAGCAGCAAGCTGGTCAGGGCCATGGCGCAGCCCTGGCTGATACCCGCGAGGACGACACGCCTTGCGTCGCCGCCGAGCCGGGCGACCTCGTCCCGGAGGACGGCGCGGACGAGCTCGACGCCGGGCCGCATCTCGCCGCGCGACTGCGGCTCCCAGTCGCCGGTGCCCTCGTACCACTGGTGGATGGCGCACCGGCGATACTTGGCCGCGCGGGCGAGGGGCGCGGTCGGGAAGACGAAGCGGGCGTGCGGGAGGGCTTCTCTAAGTGTTGGGGCGGTACAAGTGTTTGAGATGACGGACTCAAGAAGAGGGCCGTGGAACTTGCGAGCGTTAGAGCCGCGGCCGTGGAGAAAGACAATGGTGAGGTTGTGCGTGAGCGAGAGAGGCGGGATGGTGATGGCGGGAGGGAATTGGCCGAGCCGGGTGTGAGGGGTGGGGGGTTCATCCATTGTGGAGGAGTTGATAGATGAAGCCAAGAATTGGAGCCAAGCTGCTGGTCTTGAATCTTGTCGTCGAGTTGCAAGGTGAGAGGAACATGAGACGATGTGGTTTGTCGTCACCAGTGGGAGTCACACACAGGCAGCAGCCAATCATGACAACCCGGCGGGCCAGCCATTTACAAAGAATATCGAGTTCATGGATTACATGGATTTGATGATGACCATGGCTGTGAAAATGCCGCGCCCTCTAGATAGGTGGAGTGTCGACAATCGCAATGATGGATTGGCAGTTGATTGCGACGGAGGTGGAGGTTGGCGTCTTGATGCGCATTTCGAGTCCGGTGATGAACCAGCTACTTACACCAATTTTACAGTGTGCAATCGACCAATCGCTGACACCATCAAGAGTCATTGACACAGACTACTCTGGTAAACATGACCTGCTTCAATTCAATTGAAATATCATCTTCTCCATTGCCTCGATGAATTCATGTCCTGCACAGCTTGCACCATTCATTCCCGTTTACCTGGATCGGTAGGAAAATCGACCGCCGCTGGTTCCCCCTCAGCGCCGCAACGACCCCCTAATTCAGGTACCAGCTGTAGCCCACCTCCACATCTTTGCTGTCATGACACCTCATCCAACCACCCACCCTCAACCCCACGATCCATCGCCCATCATGAGCCTCTCCAGCCCCTCATCACGGCCCATGCTCTCCCTAGCAGCCGCCTTCGCCGCGTGGAAGACCCTACTCCTAGCCATCGCGCTCGGCACCGCAGCGGCCTCAGACTACGACACGTCGACGTCCCTGACCTTCGACGTCCTGTACGGCAGCGACGTCGGCGCATCCACCATCGCAAGCCGCCTCACCAGGTGGGACGCCATCTACTTCGTCAGTTCAGCCCGGCGCGGCTACGTCTACGAGCAGGAATGGGCCTTTGCCGCCGGCTTGCCGACCGCCGTGCGCGGCATCGGGGCGGCCCTGGGAAGGGCCGGCGTCAACTTGGCTGGCCGGGCCTGGGAGCCGCTCGTCGCCGTCTTGGTCGCCCACGCCTCGCACCTCGTCGCCGTGCTGGCCCTGTACCAGCTCACCCTCGTTGTCTGCAATGATAGAAAACTCGCGTACGTGGCGGCGGTCCTCCACGTGCTCTCGCCCGCGGGCCTCTTCCTCTCGGCGCCGTACGCCGAGAGCCCCTTCTCGTGCTTCTCGTTTGTCGGCGACCTGCTCTTCGCCCTTGGCCTGCGGGCCGGCCGGGACTCGCTACGGCGCAACGCGGCCGTCGTCGGGGCCGGCGCCGTCTTCGGTCTGTCGTGCACCTTCCGCAGCAACGGCCTGTTCAGTGGCCTGCTGTTCGCCGTCGAGGCCGTCCGGTGCCTGATGGCCCTCGTCGACGGTCCCAGCTTCGCCAAGGTCCTGCGGCTCGTGGCTCCCGTTCTCGGCGGACTGTTAGTCGCCGCCGGCATTGTCCTCCCGCAGGCCGTCGCCTGGATCAGGTACTGCAGCGTGGACTCGCCCGGAGCCGAGCTGCGGCCGTGGTGCTCGCGCCTGATCCCCAGCATCTACACGTTTGTACAGGAAGAATACTGGTACGTCGCAATATCTACTCACACGGAACCCAAATTTGACCAGATCAAGTAGGAACGTCGGCTTCCTCAAATACTGGACCCCTAATCAAATACCCATGTTCCTCCTCGCCGGCCCGATGCTCGCCGTCCTCATCAAGTCTGGCACCGATCTGCTCCGGGAGCCATCTCGGGGCATGAGGCTCCTAGGCCCCGGCACAAACGAGGAGTACCGCATCCTCGTCCGCGCCTTTGCCGCATCCCAGACTATCCTAGCCGTGCTTGCCATCACAAACTACCACGTCCAGATCATCAGCCGCGTGTCTTCCGGCTACCCTGCGTGGTATTGGTGGGTTGCTTCCTGCATCATGGACAAGGAGAGGCAACGCTGGGGGTACGCCATCACCATCTTCATCGTCATGTATGCGAGCATACAAGGAGCCTTATTCGCCTCATTTATGCCGCCTGCATAAGCCAAGTCACCATCAAATATCATCATAAGCTTGTTCGAGTAGCCTGTACAATATGAAAAGAGAATCCCAGTAAGACTAAATACATTACCTTGATTTGATCCCATCACATGTTACAACCAGTCCAATACCACACAAAATTCACCGATCATCATCATCTGTTGGGCGCCTTTAGGAATTCTTATTGCTCGCTATGGAACCCCAATCTTATTGCCATGGCATCATGCGCTGTCTATGTACACAACGACTGTCATTTCTGTAACCCCATAGCGCCATGCCTCAAACCATACCAAAGGAAAGAATAGTACAACTCCGCCCCTATAGTATCCAACAAACTTGCATCTGACCTTCAGAGATCATCGCCCTCCTCCCTAACTTCTAGCAACGTGTCTAATGTCATCGTTATAGTCAGTATGCTCTTCTTCCCCACATCATATGCTTAAATTCGTGAAGATTCGTGATCGAATCCCACTTCAGATTCACCAATCCCATCCTCAGAAACTCCAGCGTGGGATAGATCACCCAGTACATTTCCATCAGGAACTCCCAGAAACTAGATGTCTCCTGCACTTTGTCATGACATCAGCTTGATCAGTTGATCTCAAAGCCGAATAAACGCCAAGAGGACGGGGAGTCTGAGTGCAAAAGGCATCGCTACGATCCTCAATGACCACGCCAAGCAGAAACAAAAGCGCCCTTGTAAGTTTTCACATAAGCAATGAGAGATACACTTATGAAAGGCGTAGTCGACAGAGGAAACCCGAAAGACTCAAGTCCCATATGCATGAAACTTTAAATACAGGGCTAGATAGACCCAGTTGGCTTAATAGTCGTCTTCCGAGTCGCTGTTGTCGTTGACTCTAATCGCTCGCCACCGTCGATCAGTCAGGTCTTGTGCTGCTGTGCCCTCGCTCTCTGGGTCGACATATCCCTTGCCGCCAGCAATGCTCAAAGCCACTGGCAGGAAGACCAGGGCATGAAGAGCCGCGAAGACGACAAGAGACAGCCAAACACGAAAGTAGTAAATCTCAAAGATCTTGGAGCGGGTGAATGCCAGGACACAAACACCCAAGAGCTTGGTGACTGTGATACCGGAGAATACCGATCCGCCAACATTGACAAGGGCAGTCCAGGCACGGGCATCGCGGCCACGGAAGGCATTGCTGCCAGCCTCCATAACGGTACGGGAGGGGAACATGAAAGCTCTGGCGATGTGAGCACAGAACTCGACAGAGATGCCGACGCAGATGATGAGATTGACGAGAGAAACCGCGTTTAGCGACACCTCAAACACGGCCATTGCTCCCATGATATCAATGACACTCATCACCACAGTGAGAGTCACAACCAAAGACGTGAGCACTGAGCCGAGGAGCAAAGCTGCCACAACGAAGATGATGCCAACTGCGGCGGACAAGAGGCCGGCTGTGAGAGGGACAATGCTGAGATATTGGTCAAAGAAGATGTAAAAGACGCTGTAGGGGAACACATCGGTACCAGTCCTCTCGCCAATCTCAGAGGCGATACGACGGGCTGCAGAGTAGGCATTGATGAAATCCCCCTGGCTTCTCAGGGGCGTGTGGGCGGTTCTGAAATGGCTAGCTCGCACACTTTCGCCATCTTCCTCAAGAACTACGGCTTGGCCATAAGCGGCCTCGCCACCAAGAGGGCATCGATCATCGGTCGGGCTTGCGAGGAATTTGTGCAGATACTCGACGAATTCTTTGTTCTCCGGCATGCCGTAAAGCGTAGTGTTCCACGCAGGCTTGCGATCATCAAAGCAAGTCGCACCATGTTCCACACAGCATTCCTCGTAAATCGGGTTGAGCCAAAGGAAGAAGTCATCGAGCCAGCTCGCGGTCGGAGAAGAAATGAAGGAAACCTCTGGTCTCTGTCTCTCAAGCTCCAGACTGTTGGTGAGAGAGAGCGATTCGCAAGTCGTGAATCTTGAACACACAGCTTGCTGTTGCTCACGCTGGGAGATGTCCGCTCCACGCGTAACGAAGTACACGGGCGGGCCGATCTCCAAGTAATCGTACAAGTCGTTGAAATAAGGGATTAGGTAGGAGCCATCAGGAATGGCAACTCGCTGGTCAAGGCCGAGTTGAATCTCCGGCAGCAAAGCCAACGCAACCGCAAACATGCCGAAAAAGATGGCGACAACAGCCAACTTCACCTTCTTTCCGAGGAGTCTTGGGGCGTAGGTGTTCTTGATAAAGACCTGCAGAAGGCTCTCTTCGGCCATGTCAGAACCCCGGCTCGCACCGTTTGCGTAGCCATTTGTACCGCTAAGATGGACCCTCGCCTTGGTGATTTGCCACCATGGCCATAGCTCGCAGCGGTGATCCTCCTCACGCATCTGGTTGAGTGACAGGAATGAAACAAACATTGTCATTTGGAGAACTGCGTTGACAAAGACGGCGCCAGCAGCATACGCAGCGAAGTTGCGGACGGCGGGCATGCCAACAGCAGTACCGAGGGCGAACGCGACAGTTTCCGTTAGGGCGGAGAAGAGAATAGAGGGCCCCATGCGACCAAGAGCCCTCGCAACACGTTCCTCGACCATCTGGTCAGGGCAGCTAACATTGACCCTCTCCAGCTCGTGTACGATCAAGAAGATGTTGTCAACACCCACTGCGAGGACAATGAATGGAATGACCTCGACAATAATGAGAGTAGCCTTGAGACCGACCCAAGAGAAGAAACCAATGGATGCAGCAATCGACATGAGGACAATGATGATACCAAGAAGTCCCAATGTTACCTTGGACTCAACAAGCAACACGGCAGGATTCCTGAAGACGTGCTTGAGTGGGGTACCAAGGGCCATGCAGGCGTAGATGAACATGACGACGTAACTGATGACGATAATCTTGGCGTCCGTGTTCGTCGACTTGTTGAGCTCCTGCTCCAGACTGATTTCGGTGTTGAAAGATAGGCGCAGGCCTCTGGTCTCGGCCTCCTCCTGGACCTTCAGAAGCAGGTCACGGAGGGCATTTTCCCAATCAATGGCGCGCGCGAGAGCATCGGTCCCTTCTTGTGCATTGTTAACAACCCATGTGACTGTAAGGGCTTGTGCATCGGCCACATCGCCCTCATAGCCACCTAGAACCATTTCAGGGTCGATAGGCTGACCGAAAGCAGGCCGACAATCCACTGGGCTCTTTGCGCATGCACGCAATTCCTCTTTCCAGGAACTGGGAGACAGGCCTCCTTTGGAATACCAATAGCCACTGACGGACTGGACGACGCAGGCATCATTGGCAGGCTTGAAGCAGAGGTCGTTCAGGAATTTGCCATAGGTGGGACTTTCCAATCGCTCAATCTCCTTCTCGACATCCATCCACCATCTAAGAGTCTCGTAGCTTAGAACTGGTCCAGGTCCGGATGGGTTGGTATCGTTGACCAGGAAGATCTTTTCAGCACGATAGAACGGCCCAAAGTTGGAATCAAAGTAAGCCTTTTCTTGGGCTGCCGCAGAAGATGGACTGACCCAGAGCCGCGCAGGCTCCATCTCGAGGTCAAACCGGAACCATCCGGCGCTCAGGATAGCAACAAAGAGAAGGCTGAGGCCAATGGAAAGACCAGGGAATCGAGCTGCTGCATGACCGAGCTGGTAAAAAGCCTTGTCGCACTTGTCATTGAGCCAGTAACGCTTGGTCGGACGGTCGCGCATAGCTTCCGTCTGAACCGGCCCTCCTTCATCCTCGTCATCGCTGTGCGAAGACTCGTGTAGCAGCCGGGTCCTCTCAACGCGACGCTGGACATATTTCTTCCACGCGACGTGCCCGAACACCGAAGCCGCTAGGGCAAAGAGAAGTAGGCCGTAAACAAAGAGGGAGGCAAATGAAAGGCAAGGTAAGACGCCAACATGACAAGATTTTGAGCTCTTGACATCCGGAAGCTCAGGGCACACCTCGGGGCAGTCGACACAGACGCAACGGTAGTCAGGATCCTCGTCGTTGCACTGTTTAGGCTTCATATCGAGGGGGTGCATCTGCGGTTCGCTATATTCGGTTGGGAAGTTGATCTGGAACGGGGAGCCGACCAAGGGCTTTTTGTTGCCGAGAAACGTAAGCATCTCGGTGTAGTTTTTGGCGCCGCCTCCGATCAGATCCATAGCCCTGCTGTTTGCGCCTCCAAACTTGACTTCCTTGCAGCTGCCGTAGAGACCCGAGCCATACTCTTCGGAGATCAGCTGGTCAAGCTCGGTAACGAGGTGTTTGTCGCCCTTGGCTGCGGAATCGGTAACGTTGATGAACAGCGACTGGTCGGGAGAGCAGGTAAAGGTACAGAACATGTTGAAGAAGTTCTCTTTACACGCTGGGCAGGATCCGATGAGGGTCTTTGGAGTGCCGAGTTCCTTCTTTAGGGCCAGAACCTGGTCCAAGGTGCAGCACACGGGGCCAGTCTTCCATTTCTGGCCGCATAATTCGACGAGCTCATTCCGAAGCTCCTCTTCCGGGTCCTCGGCAAGCTCGTTGTCGACGCAAGGCAGCTCCTTGCCGAAGAAGCTCTGTTTGCCGCACTGGCCGCGGAAGGCACATCGTCCGGCTTCGTGCTTGGGAGTGTACAGCTCTGCGCTCGCCAGGCCGGCGCCGGCCAAGAGCAGGGCGGCAGCCCCGAGTCGGGGTGCAATGCTCTGGTGCATCTCGAGGCGGTCGAAGCAGGCAGCAAGGTCGAGGTTGCTCGACCGTAGCGATGCTATCGCTCGCAGGAGCAGGTTTCGGAGCTCCGGGACTCGGTCGCGTGAGGCGTGGTATATGATACGGTTATCTCGGAGGTGAAAATAATACCCAGTACGGTGCAGCAGTCATGGGCTTGCCTTGGGGGAAGTGATAGAAGGGAGGTGTCGATGACGAGCCAATGTCGCGTGGAGGCGGAGTGAGAGGGAGGGTGGGAGATGGTGGGTGCACCGAGGCCGGGGGCAGACACGACGTAATTAGTGGCGGAAGCTCGCTAGGACCTCCCAAGGTGCCTGAGGAAAAGGTGCCTGAGGTAAACCACTGCAAGTGATTAGACTGCAGCACTGGACCGCGGCACCTCTGGGGTAGCTCAGTGAGGCACGTAAGTGGCTCAGGACCCGATTTTCCCAAGGCTTAAGCATGCTTACATCATGACACAATCATCAACGCAACTAAGGTATGAAACACCAAGCAGTGTAGTACTTCTTTTTAGAGCTTCTACAACGCCCATCGGTGCCTCACCATATTTGATCTTTGTGCGCTGTAGTCTGTACCTGTGAGAGCACTATGTGACGCATAGTCGCATGTTTGGGTCATGTAGCAAGTCACCTGCGTCATTCGGGTGCTTGGACCTTGCCCCTGTCAGTGACCAGGCATGAGCCCCACATGACTCGATATCTGTGGCTGGCATGCTAACATGCCAGGGGATATTAACCAGGTTGCTCGGGGGATTTAGCCAGGCGCCGAGTCTACTGCGCATTTCTCCTACCCTGGACTTTTGCGAAGTGACGCGGTTTCCCGGACGAAGACTCCTCCCTGTGTTCCTAAAGATCTGTACTTAAAACAGCAGCCCGGAAAGGATGCCCCTGTTTTCTTACCTCAAAAGTGTTAGCGCCCCCTCAAAAGTCTATATGATTGACTTTGGAAGTGAGAAACCCGTACGCACTTCCATCCCTTGGCTTTGGAGATTGAAGATTTGGATCAACCACAGCTACATGATGTCGAAGCATATTGAGAAAAGGCTGCTACACGATGAGTCACAGAAAAAGTTTTAAAAACTGAACAATGTCTCATCATCTGTGAAAGGCAGCATGTTGAAAAGATGAAGCGGCAATCAGTTGTCTTCTTTGAAAAAGGACAGTTAGAGCTGTGAAGTGAACCTAGGTAAAGCAACACAAATGGTACGAGGTGGCATGTTCGCTGCTACTATCGCGCCGCGAACGGGTGTCGTCCAATACCGCATTTACACAAAACAAGCTCAGCCCGCGTCGTAACACGCTTTCGTCTTGTACCAACCAGGTCTGGCCAACAACTGCATGTTGGTTCGACCAGTAAATTCATTGTGCGTCTCTGTATGCTGCAATGGGGATACCGCATGGCCACTCCCATGATGTGATTTCTTAGATGTGAGAATTCAGACCTGCTACTTTTCTTCTCATTGCTAATAAGAATGCTAGATCCTCGCAATTCCTAGCATTCGGGTTGTTAAGGCTCAGCACTACTTGTTTCACCGACTGTTGCTGCTTCTCGAGGCCGTTATTAAACAACGCTTTTCCCATAGCCATCTTACATTCCTTTTCGTGACCAACCATGTGATTCAACATCACAGGTCTCTCGCATCCGCGTCTTCTATTCTCTGCGCTCCTTGCTTTCTACACCGACTTGGCAATATGATCTTCCAAATGGCAAACTCCGCAAGCAATCAGAAAAGCTCCCTGCAATGCAGAGAACCCACCCATGGGTTCAAGTTACTGGATCCTCGTTACTACGACCGGGGAACATATATTTGTGCGTGTTTGTGGCACCACCTGTCCTTCTTGGACTAGCCAAATGGTGGGCAAAGAATTTAATGTTGTTTGAGTTGAAAAGTCTGTTTTCTATCCTATAGACACAATATGCTGTTTCACCCACTTGTCATCACATGCGCACGAACGTGCCGGCGTATCCTCATTCCTCATGCACCGCCATCGCGCTTGGCATACTCGTCCTCCATCCGCTCTTCATACAAGCGATCGGCCTCCTTCTCTGCCTCCGTCTTGGGCCGCGTTACTCCGGCGCCCGTGTCGGCGCCGGCTCCAGTCGCGACGGGGGCGGCGGGGGTGGACTCCGCCAGCTGCTGCGAGGTGGCCGCAGGCTGGGTGTCGGTGGCCGAAGATGAGAAGACGGGGAGGCCCATATTTGCGGTTTGGGGTGTTGTGTGCTGAGAGTGTTTAGAGGGGGTTGTGCTTTCTGAAAAGAGTGCTGGGAGATGCGGTTTTGCTGATAGAAGTGAGTTGGAGTTGTAAAGTTGCGCTCAAAGGTGGTGGATGGTTGGCTCCCTGTCTTATACCGCAGTGTGGCGAGTGCGGTACGTCACTTCCCCAACCAGTCTGCTTAGTGTGGCTGAAGCAGGGACGAGTCACATGCCAATTTTGCTCAGAGGCAGCCCAAGAGCAACAACTGGCACTTGCGGAAGACATACCTAACCCATTGACTCAGGAATTGACTTATTGTGCAACGTAGTAGGCTGAAAGTGAGGCACTCAGGTCCTCGTGGGCACAATTCACAATGGCAATTCTTACGTCATCGAGGAATCTTCCGTCAGCCCCTGGCTGGCCGGGGCCCGGGCTGTAGACGACGGAGATTTCGGAGTAAGCACCCAACGTAGTTAACAGAGTAAGCAGTGGTGATTCTTATTATCTGACCGCTAACGCGAGTGCGATGTTGATTAGAGGGGGTGTTGCCGTCTTTATTTCACCTAAATTCGACGACACTTCTCAAGTCTCACCAGTCTCGCCAACCTCGTGGACCGTATTTGTAGCGATCTGGCTAACCAAGCACCAACCGCATTCCAGCTCCCATTAATCGACTTACAAGAAAGGGTATTGTACATTAAATTCTTATTCCAGATAAACGCCACTTGCTGCGGGCCCTACCGGTGACGTTGTTCACTCCACCAGCTTCTTTTCTTCCAGCTTCCACCCGAGAAAGCCCTTAGAATTCTCTACTCTCACCGATATCGCAGACGTCAAAGACACCCACCTCGGCGATGTTTTGACGGCGCAGGGCATCTTTGAGCATCTTCGGTGGCTCCATGACCTCCTCTGAGGTCAATGCCCAAGTACCCCAATGAATACCCATGGCGCGCTTGCACAGGGTGTCCTTAAAGATTTCGACTGAATCGAAGGGGTTGGCGTGCATGGGAGAGAAGGCAGCTCGGGGAGCGTAAGCGCCAATGGGGATCAGACCAAGGTCGAAAGGTCCGCGCAGGTCACCGATCTGCTTGAACTGAGGGCATCGAGGGAGGTGGTCAAGTTCCGGAGCGTAGTCATCTTTGGTGGGAGGTAGGTAAGGGACACCTCGGTAGCCCGTATCGCCACCGAACCAAACCGACTTTTCGGAGGACCGAACGGCCCATGAACACCATAGGGTGGTGTCTTTGTCGAAGGGAGTTCTAGCTGAAGTGTGCTGGCAGGGCAAACATGAGATGCGGGCAGTGATGTTACGCTGCTTGTCTCCGTCCTTGACGGTGACAGTGAGATCGGCGTCCTCCCACCAATCGAGTTCGGTGACATGGTTCAGGCCGGACTTCCGGAACCATGTCTCTAGACCCAGACCGACGAAAAACTGAGCCTCGGGATGATATTTCTGGACCTCGAGGATGGAAGAATGCGACAGATGGTCGTAGTGGCTGTGGCTGATGACCACAGCATCGACAATGGGGATGTCTTTGATGTCGCAGGGGCGCGGGGTGTAGCGCTTGGGTCCCATGAAGGTAAACGGGGAGCAGCGATCTTCAAAGACGGGGTCGAATAAGACGCGCAGGCCAGATGGGAATTCGACATAATAACAGGCATGACCGAGCCAAGTGGCTCGGATCTTGTCTGAGGAGTCACGTTCGGGGAGAAATTGGGGCTTGACAACGGGGACTGTTGGAGGCGAAGTGTCAGGTTGCTTGATCTCGCCTGTGATTGTGGGCCTGTCGAGGAAGAAGCGAAGTTAGCTTGGGTATGTATCCCAAGTCGCATGGCGCGACCAAGACCACGAATGGGAGAGAGCAAGTTCTTACCAGATTACCCTTCGCACGATGGTACTGAAGCCGACGCTGTGGGACCAAGAAGGGTATGGGTTTTTGAAGCCTACAACCTCGCCGCGTTTGACGAGGTGGTGAGGGTTGGATGCGGCGTCTTCGGGGAGGGTGGAGCGACCAGGGATTTTGGAGACGAGGGTGGTGGAAGAGATGGAAGCAGCAGTGGCGGTATTCGACGTGACCTGAGCGGCGATATTTGGCACAGTTGCGGGAGTATCCACGGAGACCTTGGCTTGAGACTCGACAGGAGGGTTGGCGAAAGGATCTGTGGGAGGATTGACCGGGGCGTCGGATGTTGGTACTGGGGCGGACATTTTGAGGGCGGAAGCAGCACTGGCGGATGCAGTTGCAGTTGCAGTGGCAGTGGCAGAAGCGGCAGCAGCTTTGGTCGAATGATGCCAGAGGCGACGAGTCGGCAGCCGGAGGAGGCTTCTCATATGGCGAGCCCCAGCTGCTGAATAAATGTCAGGAGAGGTCGAGGTGGTGAGGCTCGAGGAGGAGAGGGAGGTAGGGAGGGAGGGAGAGGGAGGGGAGGGACGGGGTGGAATGGGAAAGATGCGAATATTATATTGCGAAGGTCACTCGTGAAAGAAGAGGAGGTGGTGGCAGGTAATGGAAGTGGTGGTGGGAGTACGTACGGTAGCGGTAAGTTTCTTAGTGGTGGTCAGTTAGTGGTGGCAGAGGTGATGGATCGAAGGAGGCACAGGGACCAAGACAAAACCCAAGCTCCAAGGATGGCACCCTCACACTCTCAGCTCCGCAGCCCAAAGCGCCCTAACAACCTAGACAAGACGGGCGGCCACGAGGCTCCGCTGCCAGATCTCAGACCAGGCGGATCCGTGTCCGAATGCGACGGATGCGACGAGATAAACTACGGTATCGCCGTTCGGATCACGGCTACAGCCCATGCAGTCACCAAGACGAACGGAGTCAGCTCGCATGTCATGCACGTCTCGACACCAGTACAGCCTTGATTCTCGCTCAATTCAGCCCCGATCTTCACCAAAGTCAGCTCCAGCTTCCATCACGACCTCCCGCACAAGCCCTGAGCCCGGCCTACAGCTCGTCGCCCATTCGCGATTAGCGGAGTTAGTGGCAACCTATGCCCGCTGCCCCGTCTCCGAACCATCCGTCGGACGCCATGGGGGGAACGAGAACCTGACTGGGGAGGGGGGCTATCGGTGGTGGTAGCCCTCTGGCCCAGTGTCCTAGCATGGTGGTGGGTTGGCTGCTTGAATGAGCCGTGCTGCGGATCGGACACCACGATCTATCCGAGTCCGACGGGGTTGGCACTTTGGAGAGCGAAGCCACATATCTTTTCTTGTAATCCGATTTGCTACGCCGTAGAGGTTGATAGGCAGAGGAGAGGAAGACGCATCTTACGCGTTGTTGTGCACAGATATAATTCATGAGTCAGTTAAAGATGATCCTATATTTCCTCTCATTAATAAACCCCGTAAGAAATGCCAAAAGTTGTCAATCCCTCCTTCCCATGTTCATCCATCTCGCAAGTCGCCATGGGACCCTTCCCCCGGTTGCACAACATCCCTGCTCACTCGCACATGGCATTCGCCCAGCGCCTCGTTGCGAGATCCCTGGAAGACCACTAGCCGCTGCCACGCCTGCCACGCGAGTTCTAGGGCAGCCCAGGCCCGTGTGGACGGTCCCCTGTGGCATCATGCCCCCGGAGGCCATGCTCTCCGAGGCCATCCATCCATCCGTTGGCGCTCCCTCATCCTCTGGTGTGGATTGCTTCATTAGTCCTCCAACAGTATTGACGTTTCCATGCCACCCAAATATCGCAATCATCATCGCGACAGGTAAAAAAGGAAGTGCCCATGGGCGGAATCGAACCGCCGTCGTCAGTGAGTCGAATTGATCCACAAACTGAAATGCTAACCACTATACCACATGAGCTGTGATGGTACTGTTCGAAGCGAATTGTGCTCCGGGTTGATGAGGAGTTTTGCAATTATTTTGGTAATTATACGCTTGGTCAATGTCCGAGCGATCCAATGGCGGAGACAGGCTTCCCAAGACAGACGTAAGGCGCTGCGCTACAGTGGGTATTCAGTGGGCCCACCTGATAGACTTCCACCAGGCGTATCCTCAACATCGACGCGCAAAACACCACGATGCCACTTCATGTGGTATTGTCTAATAGGCAAACGCCAACGCCAAAAAGTCACCAGGCCAGTAAGCCCTATCGTGCTTTGGAAGCTTGATATTATCTATGTGTAACAAGGTACAGTGTACGAAGTAGGTGTGCAGTCAAATCTCAGTCGTCAATGTATCCTCAGCTCCGGAGAAGCCCTTCCAACAGTACCTCTCAACCTGGTATCTTTCTCCACCGCAAGCAACATTATCATGTTCCGTCATCAAGAAGAAGCAAAACAAGCAAAAGAAAAGGACCAAGACGTAGCCTTAACAAAAGCTGGCTGTTGTCAGCCGATCAGCCACGACTCCGCCGTTCAACGCCCGAAGGAGAAACCTCCGTAAATGAAACGCTCATTAGTCATTCAGACTTCTGCGTCACAGGTCGACTGGCCGTGTGTCTTCACCCATGTCTTCGGTGCCCAGCTCCTTCTCTAGCTCGTCTGTCACGAGCCCCTCGTAGTCGTCTAGGTTCTTCTGGACGTGGATCTTGAACTTGATCACATCATTCAGCATGCGATCAATCTCAGTATGCAGCTCCTCTCGAAGGGCATTGGCTCGCAGTACCAACTGCTCGTACCTAAGACTCTAGTCAGCATATGTTTGCATGTTTCGGGGAATCGGACAATCTCGTACTCGATGGTTGTGTTGATCTCGCGCTGTTCCAGAAGCTGCACAGACTCTGACAGCCCCGCTCGCATCCGAGACAGTTCCTTTTCCATCTTCTCAATCTGGGCGTCCGACGCCAGCTTTTGCGTCGTCGTCACTTCTTTGGTCTTTTCATACTCCTCCTCGGCTGCTCGGGTGCGGTGATTGAGCGCTTCAACCTCGCTTTTCCTGTCCTCGATGGCCTCCTTGATGCCGTCTAGCAAGTCGTGGTCTTTCATCATGACGTCCATGGCTGTGGCGCGTCGCTCCGAGATATCCTTGCGTAATGTCATGAAGCTGCTTCGGATCTGGCCTCGGAGGTCTAGATTGAGGATGTGCCCGTGTAGGTAGCCGGTGGTGGCATCGGCCAGCAAGCGGTCTGCTGATGATGGCCCAGCAGAGCCAAAGAGATTGGATGAGGTAAAGTCGGAATTGTCGTTGACCATGACTTGCAGTTCAAAGTCCTTGCCCTTGGCATTGGCCGCTGTTGATGGGATGAGCGCGATTTGGTACGCCAGCGTATTGTAGTGGTCAACCATTCGTTCCAACTCGTCCAGTTTTCGGCTCGCCTCCATTTCCTTGTCAGACACCCTCTTCTTCACCTCTTCGAGCCTTTGGGATGCGGATTCAATACCCTTTTGCAGCCTCTCACGATCAGATGTCATGCGGTCCATATCCTGCATGCTGATCCCTTGTGCGTCGACTGCCTTTTGCAGACTGCGCCGTTCCTCGTCCACCTCTCTCAGCTCTTCAGTCAACTTGTCTAGTTCCTGCTGAAGAAGGTCGGCTCGGGCTTCGTACTTGTCTGACCGCTGCGTGGCCTGAGCATTGTACTTCTCAAACTTAATCCTGTCCTCCTCCATGATCTTGAAGTCGTTGTCCAGAACAGCAGGGTCGGGGGTCGCTTTCTCTAGATCTTCAATCTCCTTGAGGAGTCGCGCATTTTCCGCCTCTAGCATCTCGAGCTCAGACGTGTATTTAGAGTTGGACCGCTCAAACGCCCTCGCCATTGATTGGACGTGGGGAGCCAGCACGCGCTCAGCATCTTCGTCGCTCATATCTTCGTCCATGGCAAGCCAGTCTCTATACGCACTGCTGAGAAAATCAAAGATGATGCGGTCACCAGTGACATCTGTTCCAGCGTCCAAACAAGCCTCGTCATATCTGGTAGATGCGTAGCCATCGAGCATTTGTGCCAGTTGCATCATCCAGTGCAGAAGGCCCAGGAAGGTGCTCCAGTTCTGGCCTCCGACGGCTGCGATTTGGCTCTTGGTGATGCTCCTCTCAAAGGGATACCGCATCTGCTTTAGTAGCGGGGGTACTTCTTGGTCGATGTTCTTCTGGAACTTGTGGCTCGGATCGATGCGGTGATAAATCCATTGGAACATGTAGTTAAAGTCCTTTTGGGTCGGTGACTTCAAGACATTTTGCGACAGGACGTGCTTCATCTCCATCTCGAAGTTGTGTTGCACCATGTAGTCCAAGAGCTCTTGTCCAATTCGGGCTTGGAATGATCGATCCTTGAGCGGGCGTGGGTCGCGAGGTACGCCGGCGGTTTGAGGCGTAGCTTGGAAAAAGCTCTGGTGGCTCGTCGGTGCAGCAGTGGATTGACGTGGTCGATACACGCTGCTACGTCGGTCAGCATCACCGCCAACGGAGGCGCGTGGTGCGCGGGAAGGCGGGGCTGGGGTGAAAACACCCTTGGGTTGCTGGAACGATGAGCGCTTGACCGACGATAGGCCAAGGTCAGCAAGGTTGGTGCCGGACGAGGATCGTTGGAAGAGGGGCTGGTTGGGGCGCGACATGGCGAGGGACTGCCTAGATCCCGACATGGAGCGGACATTGCTGCCGGGATAGTTGCCCGTGTTGCTGGAGTTGGATCGCTTCATGGTCGAACCTGGCTGGGGGAGCGCTGTGTTTAGGCTGATGCCGCCAAGTGTCTGCAGCGAGCGTTAGGGGCCGATTCGAGTTTGTCTCGATGCGACTGAGGCGTTTGATGCCGTGCATGGGCACTCACCTCCCTGGGTCTGCGGACGCTCCACAGGCCGGTGTCTTGGGACATGTTCTGAAGTAAGGGGAAGCTCACGACTGTGATGGTTTGTACGCACGGCACGAGCAAGCGTTGTAGGAGTCTATCGCAACGGCGGGGATGTGGTGATGATGGTGTCTCTGTGAAGTGGGATGCCACAAAAGCTGTGTTGCTGGGCGGGAAAGTAAACAAAGGGACTTAGTTGGCGCTGATTGGCTGGCGGCACTGGCTCAGGCACACCGCGGGTCCTGGCATTGGGAGCCCGAGCACGTGACACTTCTTGATATCACATCGGGAGCTAGCAACTGGCTGGCTGCTGACTGGCCGAGGCGAGATTGGTCCTCGGCTTACATAATCCCGCAATCGCGAGTGGAAGCCGCGGGCGAGTGTTCGCCTTCCCAGCCTCGGCCCAGATCGGTCACGCACCCCCAGGTCGGGACCAGCTCCGCGCCTCCACAGATTCCGCACTTACCCCGGAGCACATGCATTTGGTTTCTCCAGCCGCCACCTCGCGATCATCGCAACTCTCTCCTTCTCACGATTCTGCGATCTGGTGATGAGGTGAATGCCCGTCAGCCTCAGTCAACCATGGCTATTCGCGAGGATCTCGTCGCATCTGCGGTAAGTGTCTTCCCCCGATCCTCGCTCCTTGCTCGTTCGTCCCCAGCCACGTCGCGAACCATCAAAAGACTGACCAGCAACAGGCGCAATGTTAGTATCCTGATCATCGACCTGACTTTTGGCGCATGACTAACCCCGAGCAGTCCTTCTGGACCCGAGCGTCGCCTCCTCCTCCGTCGAGAACCGCATGTCATTCCTACGAACCAAGAACCTAACTCAGGAAGAGATTGACGCTGCCTTGGCTCGAGCCGGTGGCAGTGCGCCGCCTCCCCCCCACGCTCCCTATCCCAGCGCTCCGCCACCAGGACCTCCTGTTCCTCAGCAATACTACCAGCCGTACCCTCCACAGGCATGGCAGCCGCCGCAAGCTCCTCCGAGGAGGGACTGGAGGGATTGGTTCATCATGGCCACTGTGGTTAGCGGTGTCTCCTACGGACTCTTCTCCCTGGGCAAGGTACGGCTTCAAGATGATGGTCTGATGACTTGTCTGTTAACTCACTATTATAGCGATATGTATACCCTCTCGTTGCGCCCCCAACGCCCGAGAAGCTGGAGCAGGATAAGAAGTCCATTGAGGAGCAGTTCGATAGGGCATTTACCCTTGTTGAGCAACTCGCACAGGACACTGAGGAACTCAAGAAGGCCGAGAAAGAAAGAACGGAGAAGTTGGATAGCGCTATTTCGGAGCTGGAGACGGTCATGTCTGATTTGAAAGCGGCCAACCGTCGACGCGAAGACGATTCGCAGCGCATCCGAGACGAGGTCCAATCGCTCAAGGACGCCATCCCGAAGGCGATGGACAACCAAAAGCAGCTCACAGATGATCGTCTGAAGGAGATCAACACAGAATTAACTAGCCTGAAGACTCTTGTCTCCCAGAGGATGACTCCCAGCACCCCGGCCTCGGTCACCTCGCCAAGCTTCCTCCGGGGCACCAGTGGAAATGTGACTCCGGCGCCGTCCGCGTCGACGGTTAACACTAGCGCCGCCCCGACTGTCAACGGAGAGAAGTCCGCCGACGTTAACAGCTCCAACGCCACCACTCCCGTTGCCGCTGCCAGCACCCCGGCGCCTAAGACCACCGGTAGCCATTTCAACCGCGCGTCTACTTCCGGCCTCGGAAGTTCGGCCGGCAAGGCCTCGATTCCCGCCTGGCAGATGGCCATGGCCAAGCAGAATGACACGTCGTCGACGGTGGCCAAGGTTGAGGAGCCGGAAGCGGGTGGCAGCAGCAGCTCATAAGGGTACATTTAATCAGAGCAGTTGCTTGTATTATTACCTATGTATTTAGACCTAGGGCTATCTTGCATCCAGGATAATGGGGGTGAGACGTTTTTGTGTTCTTATGTCTGGCGTGGTGTTTAATTGCAACTATTTCTAGTCAACTGGACCTGACAAATCACGTCTTGTGTTAAATCGAATTTGTGGCGGAGAACCTACTTGATTTCTCTGTCCGTATCGAGCATTGGAGGTATCGTGGGCTGTTGCTCATGTCGGTGCCTTCAATGTTGACAGAGTATGGCTTTAATTTAGGTCGACCATGTTTCTGAGGGCCCTCACATCGGTAACTTGACATCCTTGGCCATGAAGCTGCATAAGAATGATACAACCCAGCCTTTTTAATATCCGTTCTGAAACCTCTCAGCTCAATGTCTAGTGACCCATTGGGGTTATGCCACCGCCTTCGCGGCTACCCTACAGTTTTGAGCTACTCTCAGTTTGCGATTGTCGAACCACCCTGTCAATGGACTTGGCCACATAATCCATATTCTTCTCATTAAGTCCAGAAATCGTCACACGCCCAGTGGTCACGAGGTAGATGTGGTACTTGTCTTGGAGTTCCGTGCATTGGTTGGGAGTCAAGGGTAGAAGGCTGCTATTGTAAGTCGCGCTATCACAGAGTGAGGGAGTTGGAGGATGTGTCTTACCTGAATAGACCAGTTCCTTTGGTGATGATACTCCAGTCACCGGGGGTTTTGTAAACATTATTTAAGAGATTGAAGAGCTTGGCCCTGTTTCCCTGTAACCTCTCATAGATGGTATGCAGCTCCTTTCTCCTGAAGAAAATTGTTAACAAGGGCAATCCCTGGTGGAGACGGGACTTACCAAGCAGCTTCTCTTTCAGGGTCGGAAAGGACAATGTCAACTAGACGCGCCCCGTAAGCTGGCGAGGAAGAAAACTCAGACCGAACCAGGAAACGAAGCTGGTCGTGCACCGCGGCGGTCGTGTCCACGGCGGGACAAACAGCATGCACCGCGCCAACTCTCTCGCCGTAGAGACCAAAGTTCTTGGAGAAGGACTGGCACACGAGCATCTCGAAGCCCTGCTCGACAAAGTGCCGGACGCTGTAGATGTCTTCTTCGAGGCCGTTGCCCAAGCCCTGATAGGCAATGTCGAACAGCGGGAACAGCTGGCGCTGCTTCATCTCCTGGGCGAGGATCCGCCACTGCTCCTTTGTGAAATCCGCCGCCGTTGGGTTGTGGCAGCAGGCTTGGAGGATGAATGTGCTGCCCTTCTCAGCCGTGCGCACCGCGTTTACGATGGACTCCCAGTCGACGCTGCCAGTTTGGGGGTCGTAATGACGATATGATCTGGCCTCAAGGCCGACCAGGTCGAGCATAGGCACATAGTTTCCCCAGGTGGGCGTGCCTACGTAGACGAGCTTCGACATACCAGGCACAGAGCGGCTCAACAGCAAGAAGGCGATGTGCACCGCGCCAGTGCCCGATATGGTTTGGACAGACGCAACCTTTCAAATCAGCATTGAGTTGCGAAGTATTTGAGACGAAGGACTTACTCGACCCGCTTGTAGAACAGCCGAGTCCTTGCCGAAAACAATCTTGACCGCATTCCTGAGGTAACTTGGGTTGCCGGTGGTCACTTCATACTGAGAGCCCCAAAAATCAGCAAACACACGTCACAGACATTGATATGAAGTACTTACATCGTGATCAGGATTGGAAGCTGCCATAGCTTCTTTGGCCTGGAATGCGTTAGTCCATGAAACATATGAGTTGCGAGATCATATAACACCAACCTCCTTCAGAGCCTTCATCTCATTGTAAGCTCCCCGCTCGTTGCGGTAGATACCGACACCGAGATCGACCTTCTCTGGACTGGTGTCCCCGTCTGCCCGTACCTTCAGGTGGTACATGACATCCGGGGCACCCTTGGTGACGTTTTTGAAGAACATGGTACTGAGATAACGAGCTGTGCTGGGTCTTCTGATCTTGAATGTCTGCATTCTACGAGATATGACCGAGCGGTCAATTTCAATGGCTCAAAATGTTGGATTTAATACTGAATGACGTTGCTGGGGGCTTCTGCCGACTGCGGTTATGTTCGGTTTCTGCATCCGCTCGAGAATCGGCGTCTTAGTCCTCGGGGTCAGCCCCGAACTAGGCCCCTCCACTCCGGCATCGCGTATTTGGATATTCTGTCAGAGCTACCCTTCGTGTAGATGCTCTCGGTGGACCCCTGGAGACGGCCTCCGAGACACTTCTCGTGCATGCCACTGTCGATCAAGAGGATAAGACATTTAATAGGGCTCACTTTCCCAAGAGAGGACTCAAAGCAGATCTGTGTCAGAAACGGCTGAATTGGCAATCTCCCAACTGCTTCAACAATACCTTTTCACAATGATAACCCAACACTACAGTAACAGCCTCCTGAAATGCATTGCATCAGGCCAGGTCTGCAAGTCGTTCGGCATCAAAGTGTCGCCGAACGCACAGATTGCCCAAGTTGCCAAACACGCCGGATTTGACTCGCTGTTCATTGACCTCGAGCATGCTTGGTTGACACTTGCTGAAGCGAGCAACCTTTGCAACGTGGGACATCTGTCAGGCATCACACCGTTTGTTCGCGTACCCCACCAATGCGGCAATGGCTTCGTCCAGCGAGTACTCGATGGCGGTGCAATGGGTGTGGTGTTTCCGCATATCCAGAATGCAGGTAAGGCCAAACACGCCAACCCCCCCACTGGTAAAATCAAGACAATGAGGGATAACTAACAAAAATATTTAGATGAGGCGAGAGCAGCAGTGGGCATCTGCAAATACCCTCCACAAGGATGCCGCTCAATGACTGGCCTCATGCCGCTCTTCAACATGCGCTCCACCACGATTGCCGAGGCCGTCGACTTCGGCAATGCCCATGGTTCTACGGTCTTCACCATGATTGAGAGCGGGGAAGCTGTCAACAACGCAGAGGAGATTGCAGCGGTTGAGGGCGTGGATGTCCTTCTCGTCGGATCTAATGACCTGAGCATCGACATTGGCGTCGCTGGCGACTTTGAGAGCCAAGCGTTCCGCTCGTCGTTGGAGAAGGTGAGCGAAGCTTGCAAGAAGCACAGCAAGGTGTTTGGCGTGGCGGGAGTGTATGACAATCCCAAGATTCACGACTGGTTTATCAACACTTTGGGCGCGAGGTTTCTACTTGTTCAGCAAGACATGTCGTTGATTGCTGGAGGGGGGCGGAGGTCGATTGGGGCAGTTCCCCAGGTGCGACTGTGAGATGGTTGTATAGCCTTGAGGCTTCAACTTGTGTAATTTAGAACTGAAGATTCTATTAAAACCGAGATCTATCAGACCAACACTTATGAGCCTGAGCCTTCTGGACTCAGTTAGTCATCTAAATCGTAAGCCACACCTGAATTGTGACATCGATCCATGTCTTAGAACCCTCTTTTACATCTCACCCTCGGAGCATCAGTTGTACGTAGATATCAAGAACCCGCTACACCTATTCCGTATTATCCACTGGTCGCGTCGCCAAGCTCCATGACGACGGTTCTTCCCATTGCCTCAACTGGGGATGTGCCTCGTGGGGTATAACTCAAGAGAAGGCGCCTCATGGGATTAGTTCCTGCTCTCCGCATTCTTCATCACAATTTACGTAAAGCTGTGTTGTTGACTTCAGGTTGTTGGCAAAGGTCATCTGACTCTCAACTCACGACTCAGCGTAGACTTCGGGGGTCGACCCCGAAGCCCCACTCCGAACCCCGCCAAGAAGCCGTGGCCGAACTGCATCTTCTTCCTTCGGCATCACGTCTGCTCGCCTAAAAGCAACCCGAGACTGGCAATTGGCCTTCTGAAGACCAAACTGCAGCACAATATCCCAGGGCCCGGCCTTGTCTTCCCGGGCCAGCTTGCTTGAGTCCCAAGACCCCGTATCGTCCACCTGATCTGCTGTGGGTCATGTCAGACTCCTCCAGACGGGCAAGGAACCCGCTCGGCAAAGCACCCTCGGGGAGGGATTCCGTCCAAAAGACGTCGAGTGTAACTGCGTTAGTCTCAAACCCACTTCTTTGAACATGCGTCTTCTCCTCATCCCGGTTCCTACGCTGTTGGGCCGAGCCCGGAGATGGACTACCACCATCATCATCCGGACCATGCCACTCTCTATTCCGCTGGGAATCCCATCGAAGCAATGGGCTGATATCATACCAGTTGTCAAACCTGCCGCCTGAAGAAGGTCAAATGCTCTGGCACAGTTCCCTGCCAATACTGCTCTAAAAGGGGCTTGTCTTGTGTTGTTCCTCCCCACGGCCCACGGCGGGTGTACTCTGTGACGTACTGTCATCCAAAGTTTCGCTACCCCCAATGATCTATGCTAATGACTGGAATGTTCAGGAGAATCGAGGAACTTGAAAGTCGCTTAGCTAGATATGAAGACCAGGGTAATGACGACAATTTGAATGAGATTGGTATAGTGGCCAATATTTCGTCTTATTTGTTCTCCTGCTAATATGCTCATATGAACATAGGAGAAACAGGCCCCGTCATTTCGCAACCACAAGAGCTGCCACAAGAGCACCAGGCCTTGACAGTTCATTCAACACCCGAGGATTCCGCTCCAAACCCCCGTGTCAGCGTTCCAGCTATCGCTGTGCCACCTTTCTCCCACTTTGCTGGCAACGAAGCGGCTACTCCAAATTATCCGGCGCGGGAGCAAGCTAGAGAAGATGAAACTCAACACAATGTCTACAGAGGATTGAACCACCCGAGCGTGCAGTCGGTTTCGGCAGGGTTAGATGCTTGCCGTACGCACAACTCGCAAGGAATACCTGCGGAGCCTTCCTTGAGCTCCAGTCATGCCTTCGAGAGCAAGGTTCAGGACTTGCTGATCAGATCTGGAACAGCCCGATCTGGTACCACCAGGTCCGAAGGGACACATATCACCACCTCTAGTCCTGGAAACAATATCGGCCTTCCTCGATTTAGAGTCAACACGCCAACCGACCGGCTCCCAGAACTTCCACCTGAAGACGAGGCCTATAGACTTTTGGAGGCCGTCAGCTTTTACATCGGCCAGACGCAAAACCATTTTGACCAGAGGGAGTTGTCTGATCGGATTGGTCTTCTCTATGCAACCATGAATGACCCACTCCAATCACGCGACCTTTGGTATCTAGAAATCATCATCATAATAGCAGTCGGGAAGTTGTTCACTAAAAAAGTTGATGATGACGGAACCAAATTGCCTGGGACCAGCCTGTTTGAGTTTGCCCACCAAAATTTCCCCTCCATCAGCGTGCATTACGCCCATGGGAGATTGGGTGTTGAGATTCATGCCCTGATGGCAATGTATCTCCAAATGGTGGACCGCAAGGAAGAAGCCTATCTCTACGTGAGTAGCAAGCACGAACTCAAGCCAAAATCCAATGTCACTGATGTTTCTGTCCCCCAGATTAGCACTGCTTTGCGCTTGGCTGTCTTGCATGGTTATCACCAGAACGCAACGGGGGCGAAGTTGCTGCGGTCCGAAAGGGTGCAACTGAACAGATTGTGGTGGACGATTTATATGCAAGAAAGGTAAGTTGAAGCAGAGGTTCGATGGAAATTCGGACTGCTTACGTCTCGAATTGTAGACGGTTAGCCGCGGCAACTGGAAAGCCATGGGGCATTAACGATGAGATGATCGATTTGCCCCTGCCATTGGATTCGGGTGGTTTCCCACCTAGTGCACCTCTCAGAGCCAACGTCAAAATAGCCAGAGTAACAGGGCAAGTGATCGCGGGTAAGCCTGTTGCGCGAACTGCCCAAGATATGTTGATGAAACGTTGAGTCACTGACTGCCGTTCTAGTCCTGTACGGACCGCCACATCGCACGGAAGATGATTTCGTACACAACGTGCAACAAATAATACGAGATCTGTTCGAAATATCCACAGAGATTCCATCGGAGCAATTCCTCACTTGCACCGGCATCAACTCGGACCTTGCATTGAGAACCACGGCCTCACTGCACCTCATGATATATCAGGTACTCTATGACCCAGGTAGCTTATAAGACAAGGGCTAATGGCTGGCAATTTCTCAAACAGGCCACGTTGTTGACAATTAGACCTCTAATGCTCCACGTAGCACAACTCATATTGAGTGGTGCTCGACCCAATGACGACGAACTGCACACTGAGACGTTGGGAAAACTATCCAGGACTTGCTCAGAAGCAGCGAGGCGGTTGTTAAAAGCAATTATGGCCCTTAAGAAAAGAAACCTCCTTGGTGAGTAAGCTTCGTTGGAACATTCCAGAAATCCATGAGTTGACCCAGGCGCCTCTAGCCACCTTTGGATTCTTCGACTGCGATGCCACCTTTTCCTCGGCCTTTATCATGCTTCTCACCCTGATCTTCGATTCCGCTTGTGAACCCGACCAAAGAATAAACCCGTCACCAGGATTGCGCGAAGCCATGGATATTATGCAGCATCTTGCCAATCAAGGCAACACGTATGCTATGCAACGGTTTCGAGAAGTCCAGAGTGTTTGGAATCACCTGTCGACAATTCTCGAGGTCCCTCAATCTTCAGTTACGACTCCCGGTGCTCAAGATGGCTCGGAATCCAACAGGCATGGGCAAGGAAATGACAGGGAGCACGGCCAAGAAGATTCAGTAGGTCACGAGCACTTGCATTCCACGTCCAATGGAGGCCAATTACGAGGAGGCCACGATGTTGGCACCGTGCAGACAGATGCTGTGCCGGTGGCAGAGTACCATAATACCCACTGGGATACCGACATGTGGAATAGTATTTCGGACATCTGGCTTCCTCCTGTCGAGGCTGCTGCTGCGGGGGAAAACGGGCATGTCGGGAACTTTCTTGCGGACCCTCCCATCGAGGACTACTACAATCACTATCAGTCACTTCTCAACAACCCTGATTGGACACTGACAGGCCAGGATGTGGGGGACTTTGCTGAGCTTCGAAAGCATGTGCTTCGTTTCAACTAGCAGGAAATGGCATTACGCCTGGCATTGCAGAATATCATAATTTCACAAGGTCATCAAGACCATCAAGACCACCATGACCTAAACAATTTCCTTAAATAGTCGATAAGTGAGATATTCCATTAGAGGATGCCAGGATCACTCCATCAGTCACAACCAGACGCAGAGTTGATTAGCGCTGTATTGTGATTGATGTCATGAATGTGAGAAGTGCGGTTGGAGGATTCAACTCGAACATCAAGTTCTTGTAGTAGAACCGTGCACTGGTCAACGGAAGAAGATTTGGTTAAAAAACGAGTAACGACAAGAATAGTTACTATGCGACCTTGTGTATTGCATATAAGTATTTCGCAGAAGTAATTGTATAATATACTAGCACTTGCGAACGAACCGAACTGTACATATTCAAGGCATCCTTAAGTGATTCCACATTGTCTTCTCTCGTGGGTGATTTTGGCTCAATCCTGACGTCTTAGCTTGCTCATGGCATCCTTCCAGAAACTTCCATTCCACCGGGCGTCGTTTGGGCTTTCCATCTCCTCGAATTCTCTTCTCCCGGAAATCAAGTCCACCGCCTCGGGCGCGATTTTGGTCGTGCCTTTATAAAACTTCCACCAAACAATATTTCCAACGAAGAGAATTGAGCCGAGGTACTTGAGAATAAAGACGTCCGGCTTGAAGTGAGGAATGAACGCGTCGTAGCCTGCAAAGAGACCCGTTAGCATGGAATTCTGGGAATGGAGATGGAGCAGCAGGAGCATACCGTTGAAAATAATCACCAAAATAGACATGAACAGAGCGTAATACGACCCCCACGGCTGGAACGCACCGACATAGGGAAGGTCGTTGAGCGAAATGTTCTGCGCTTTGAGCGCCCTTCGGAAACAAATATGGGACACCAAGAGGGCAACCCAGTTGAGCACCGCGAAAACGGTGACCAAGCTAACAAGATAGCTGAAGACAGTCGCAGAGGACTTGGCGGCATTCATGTAAGCAAGGAGAATGAAGATTGAGGCAGCGGCGACTGCATAAATCGGGTTGCCATTCTTGCGTGCTTTGGCAAAGATGGCAGGTGCTTGTCCGTCCTTGGCGAGACCGTAGAGTGATCTGGAGGCACAGTAGATGTCTAACTTGTTAGTTTAGGTTCATATTGTATTAGGAATTCTGAAGTTCTTGCATACCTGAGCTGGCTGCGCTCAGCGTGAAGATTAGGAGCGACCCATTGATGATGTCCGGGAAGACACCAACACCGGCCAAACTGACAGCAACAACGAATGGAGAAGCAGCTGTTTCCAATGTTAGAATATCACTTCACATATCAAGTGGAAAAGAGAGAACTGACCTCCACTCGTGGCCTGCTTGGTCGCGCCAATCAGTTTCTCGCTGTTGTACGGCACCGCCATGCCCAAGACGAAGACGCCCAGGATGTAAAAGATTCCAATACGCCAAAAGGTCTGTCGGATGGCGCGGGGGATGTTCTTGCGAGGGTTCGGGGTTTCGCCGAATGTCATGCCCACAACTTCAGTGCCAGTGAAGGCGAAGCAAGCCTGGCAGATGCAGGCCCAGAACCCGAGAAAGCGACCCGTTGAGCCCTCGGCCAAGTATTCAGCGAAGGCTCCCGGTTCCTTCCAGTATTTGAATCCGGATCGTTCGTGGTTGGGGCCGCCGCCCATGGCGCAGACGAAGGTCGAGAGGATCAGGGTCGTCATGATCAGGATCTTGATGAAGCCCAACCAGAATTCGGTTTCGCCAAAACTGTTGACGTGCATCACCTACTTCGATGTTAGCTGGATAACTTCAAAGGAATCCGGTATAATAAATACATTGATGATGACAATCGCAATGCCAAAGATGGTGATCCAAATCGCAACGTTAAGGTCGGGTCTCCAATATTGGATGATCAGTCCAGCAGCAGTAAGGTTGGCTGGATTAGCGATGACATATTTGAAGTAGTAGTTCCAGCCGGTCGCAAATCTACCACCCAAGTTAGATGCTGAATTGTTAGGATGTCGAGAGCGGTTGCTTACCCAAAGGCTGGGTCCACCATTCGGCTTGCGTATCCGCCAAAGCCCTTGTTCATGGGTAAGAAAGCAGACATTTCCCCCAAAGCTGTCATGACAAAGAAGACGGTTGCGCCAATCATCAGGTACGCAATCAAGAGACTCCCCGGTCCGCCCCTGGACAGAGCAGTACCGGAGCCAATGACCAATCCTGTTCCGATGGCACAAGCAATCGAGAACATGAACACCTGGTGAGGCTTAAACTCCCGACGGAGTTCGTTTGACGGTTCAGTCTCTCCTTCGCCATTGGAATCCATGACAGCGAGATCATGGATCTGGTCCTTCTCGGCGTCCACCGAGGCCATGGTGATGATGGGGGGCTGACGAGCGGAAAAGATTGTTCAATGGTGACGTGACAGTGTTCAGTGTCAAGATTGATCGAGACGATGATAGAATGGTTTGGGAAATTCGCAGAGCAGACTGGCATATTTCAACACGTCTAAGGAGGCGCTTGGATCATGAGAAGTAGGGATGTCTATCTCGGTCACGACCACCGAGCCCTAAGGACCATGATAAGGGGGTGGAGAACGAAAGACTCGAATCTGGGGCCCCGCAGAGTTTTTGCGCCACCATTATCTCGTCTATCTTGGCTGTGGCGTGGTTTGACTTTTGAAGTCTCGGTCGACGAGTCCGAGCTGGTCTAAATATGACTCGATCAAGGATCTAGACCCGGAGTATCCGCAAACTCTCCACGTGCCCCAGAATGGTATCTTTACCCAAGATGAAGTTGCCCAGGGGTATTGATACCTTTATCTGATGATGGCGGAAAAACAGAGGTGAGGAGATAGGCCCTATCTCACACTAAACATAGGGTTGGCTGGGTTCTGGGTGATGAATCATAGCTTTCTCTCCAAACCAGACGAACGCGAGTATAGAGAAGAGCCGCTTATAATTCCCAACACGTCAATACTCGAGGCCCAGGCCCAGCTTACACGACTTATTCGCACATTATTACTAATTTAGATCGAGCCGATGGGTATTGGGATGCCTCGGATATCGACCCCGAGAGCGGGGTTTGCGGGCCAGCTGGCCGTCCAGTTGTAGCTCCCCGGATTCGGGTTTCGTGTTGAGTAAAAATCGGTGCTACTGATTGTTCTTGGGGATAACGAATACGTAAATGGGATGCTCTCAGGTTTACCATTGATTGATGTAGTATTAATTGCCTGCCTGTTGCTTCTATTACGGCCTTGCCACAACCTGACCACTTTTCCAAGACACTCTTTTATTTTCGCCTTTCAACCAAATTGCTCGACATGTAACTCTCACACACCATAATCTTGAGAAAAGATTCCCACCGATGCCGCTGGATAAGTCGGTGGTGTGTGTATCTTCTCCAGGAACAAGAACACCGGCGCCCCTGGAAAGCGATACCTGGGTTGACATTCAAGCTAGGCCTTGAGCAATGCACCGATTGCGCCGATGGAATCTTCATGAGTGAGGAAATAAGCTCGCTTTCCCCCTCGAGAATAGTAATTCAACGCAATGTGAAGCGTCTTGATGGTCTGAGTATGGCCTCGGATGTACGGCCCAGCAAAGTAGACTTTGGTAACGTTGTGAAGCTCGGAGTGGAGGTTTGCGAGCTGACCGATGTTGTTGAAGGTGGCGAAAACCAGTGAACGGCAGACATCTGGCTCAGGGACTCCGTAAGCATCCGATATGGACAAGCCGTGACTGGTCTCGGGCTCAATTCTTTTGCTCGGCATAGGCTCTTCTGAGCTTTGCATGCTGAACACCTTGCCAAATGAAGATGCAACAGCCGTCTTTTTCATGCCGATCCCGTTGTAATCCGTTCCATATATATCTCCAATTAGCTTGTCGACCTTGGAGTTATCCCCCTGCTCCGCAAGGTCGAGCATTTCGTCGAAACCTATGCTCTTGGTTAGAACCGACAATAGGCCGGTTAGAGTCCCGCCTCCCAAAGACGATCCTCCGACTTGCTCGCAGGTATTCTCATTTGATATTTTGAGAAATGATACACCGGATCCAATGTTGACTAAAAGGTAGGGATAAGGTGGAGTACGAGGCAAATCATAGGTTCTGAAAGTGTCTTCTGAGCATGTGAATACCGTCCTCGGCACTTCGGCAATTAAGAATTCCACGCCTGATACTAATCAGTAAAAGATACCAGAGTGTTAACAAAGACGAACCAGTTGCTTGGCAGTCGAATTCGTGCTCGACATGCAGCTTCACACCTGGTATGCCGTAGAGTCGTGGCTGAAACTCCACTGCCCGCTTGCCTGTAGCTACAACAGTGACCGCTACAAGTTGGGTGGCTTGAAGAAGCTGCTGCTTCTCAACGAAATTCTTTATGAAGGCGACACATTCGTCAACGTGGGTTGAGTCGAAGCTTGCAAAGTTGAGACTGGCTGTGATTCCACCGGGAGTGGCGTCACGTGAAATCCAGACAAGCTTGATAGATGATATGCCAATCTGGTAGTTGCGAAGTTAGGACATGCATTAACCAATTATGATCTGGACCGAGCTCGTACATCAATACCTAATCGCCCAATGCCTGGTGCTGATTTAGCCAGCTCGGTTTGACCGATGTCGAGAGGCGAACCATCCACAACGACTGGGTTATCGTCCATTTTTTTCATAGCAAAATGCGCAACTGGAAGTCACCAAGACAAGGTGGAAGTAACAATGTGAACCTTTGGCCGTCATGTGTAAAAGGCGCAAAGAGAGAATGGGTGAAATGGGGATGTTGTGGGGAACTGCAAAAGCGGTCTGAGATTCGACTGGCCAATTATTCATCGATCCGATGTCGGGCATAGTTGGCCTACAAGGAACGCATTTGCTGCGATTTTGCACCAGAAACAAGCAAAACCTTCTCATTCTGGAGTCTAGGATGAAGGTGTATCGATGAAGTCTGGCCTTGCTTTTGCCATTGGCTTTCTGCCGCAGTCGTTCAATTGAGACTATTTCAGGACGTCATTGACTTCTCACACCTGAACATGAACATCGGTTCATTATTCAGGCGAGTATGAGCTGGACACACCTTGCTATGTACAGCTTAAGCAGCCAGAGATGACAGTTTTATGAGACATGGCCGTGAGACTTTTCTCAACTAGTTCCGGTGACTAATTATCATGAATAGTTTTATGCAAAGCACTTGCCTGTCATCTTGAATTTTCTGAAGGAAAAAAAAAGAAGAAAAAAGAGAAAAAAAAAACATCAGTACTCCGTATTGCTGTATTTGATCCATCATAGCTATTGTAGCAGCTGTTGTCATGAATTTTCCTTGCTGTCTTCCGGTTGCATTTTAATGTGTAATTAATCACCACCCTTGTCAATATTCGTCTCTCATGCTCTGCCCAACTCCCTCTCTTCCGTTCCTGAGGAACCGTTGTCGTTTGCGATCAGCAAGTCTGTCGCCATCAAATCAACTTGTCGCAATGATTACTTTAAAGGATACCGAGGCCGCCTTGTGGTCGTGCCTACTGCGCCCCAGAAGTGGGCCACGTTGGCATACGAATAAAAAGATCCATCACTCCAGGGGTCACAGCTCAGCCAAGGATTCAACCCAATATTGGTTGTTTGTCTGGAAGCATGGCGCTATGGCGTTTGCTATTGGCCTTGTCTGTCACATAAACGCGTCGTTGGTTGTGGCTCCCATTTTGCACTCTTGTGTCAATCGTGGCTCAGATTTTGCACCTTCATGAGCCGGGCGGGCAGGAAGTTGGCGTCACATCTATTAATACGCGCATTCTATCTATTTAAACCGAGTGTCATTATCCCATTTTGTTTTTTTCGTTTGACTTTGAAGCCTCACTCGTCACATAAAACCCACCAATGTTCCCAACCCCCCCCTGATGAGTCTAGCTACCATGGCAAACCAGGAAATGGGGCAATATTGGCTCGCCCGCGCAGCACTCCTTACTGTCACTTTCCTCGCATCCGTCGTAATTTTCACCATTTCCATGTGCGGCGTTCGCATACAGGACGATTTTGTTCGAACATCCTTCAACTATGCGAAAGCAACCATTGCTATATTTTCACTGTGAGTCACTGCCGCTCGCTTCGCAACGACTCAGTCCTTTGTTTGGCCATAATCCTGACGGGAACGTGAGTGAACAGGGGTTGTTGTTTCGATGCTGTCAAGCTCATCCTGGCTTTTGTAGCCTGGAGGACTGATGCACAAGTTGATGCACTTACCATTTCCATTTTCGGAGTTCTTGCCAGCCTGGCGATGAACATTACACACATATTTATTTTCGTCCTACTCGTGCGCATTGCCACTTGTATCGTCCTTGCACACACAGGCGAGATGGGAAACACGGATGGGCGGGTCGAGCTTGCTTCCTATGGCTCTGCCCTGGTTCTGAAGTTTCTAGCTCTCGCGATCGCTGCATTATCCGTCCGGGAAGCTGCCGGCCCTAACATGGACGCGAACCTCCTGTACTATCTTGTTGTATCTTTTCGGTCATTTGTATGCCTCATTGCTGTGTTAGTCGTGGGCCGAGCCGTGCAAGTAAAGTACCGGGTTCGATTCAATGAGCGTATAACTAAGGTACCGTCTCTTCTCCGTTAGCCCCTTGATCTGTTCTAACCTACGAATTCTAAGGTGTCAACCCTTCTGGTTGTTGCATCAGGTATTTGGCTCCTACCGACAACCTACGAGGTTGTCGAGATTTTTACCTTTCAAAGTCTTAACAGACCAAGTTTCAAACTTTACTTCCACATCCTCGAAGTTGTCCTTGTTGTCTGGCCTGCTTTTACAACATTATGCGTCATTCTTGCGATATACATCAAGAAGCACGATGGTCTCTCGTCAGCGACCCAAACCTTCGAAACAGTCGGTCCTGCCACCCAACAGATGCACTGGATTGGCAACTACGATGCTCCCCAGTATGTTTGCCAGCACAGAGGGCCAGTTAGTTCTGGTGCTAGCTACTACAGCGCGGGTGCTGCACAACCGATCGCTGTACCCCCTTCTGCCCATTAGCCTGGCACGCGCCTTCAAGAAATAAGTTACCGACACCAAATTATTGCCTCTTCCGTAATTGAGACAGTGAAAATATTTTGCTGGACTTTTATATGAGGAATTGAACAAAAGCCTCCGGCTTCCGCGTAACACCAACTCTGCGCTTCGTCATCAAATGTTCATCTCCATTATTTGCTGCGTGAGGAGAGGGGGCTTGAGAGTAGAACGCAACGAGTACCACACTCTCCAATTGACCGCATAATCAGATAGGATCTAAGTTTGATAAATGGGTCATGTCGAGGAAAATGTATAAAGGAAAGGAAAAAGAGTCACCTTGATCCTTGGATAGAGCTGAAAGGCAACAATGAGGTCTTCAATTGATACGTCGCGGAACGCTCACAACGACCTCGCTCGCTTGGGGAAAAATGTGACGCCTTGAAAATGTCGCGAGGATCTGGGTAGGTCTAAGTAGAAGACTCATGTTAGACCGCAAACTGCAATCGGACGTCCTCCCAGCCTTGTCTCCTCTTGATGCTGATCGCAGGGCTCATCCCATCCCACACTGGCATCTTGATCGTAGATCCCACAGAAGGATCTTCCATCTTTGGCACTTGTACGCCTTCAACTTCGAACCCGAGCATCAACCCGCTAAGGAAGCCAAGAATCTCCGCTTCAGCAAAATGTCTCCCGGGGCATAGAACTTTGCCACCTCCGAATGGGATCATGCTTTTACGGTAAACATTCTCTTTGGATGGGTTGTTTATCCACCGGGTGGGTTCAAACGCGTTGGACTTTGAACCCCAGACCTTTTCGTCCAGCTGTGTTACAGAACAGCACCACTGAATGTTGGTTCCCTTTGTCAGCAGATAGTCCTTTCCTTCCACAAGGTCTTGAAGTATCGTATCCCGCATCACACGTCGGTTACCAATGCCATCATTACACAGGCGGTTCGTTTCATGGTAGCATGACAACAACGCTGGGCATTCCTTTCGAAACCTTGACACGTTTATGGTTGCTATGCGAGCCCCGGCGTTTTTGTCAGTAATGATGGCGATGGCCTCTACTTCTTGTCGAATACGCATGGCCCACTTTGGTTGAGAAAGTGTGTGCACAAGAAGCCAAAGCGTTGTTGGAACCGTGTTGGTGGAGGCTGCCCAGGGTAGTATAAGTTCCAGCTTGCAGATAGCCTCCTCTGGCATGCCTATCCCACGCTGCAACCCAGCTCGGCCTCGTATCAAGGCTGACACATCTTCTCTCCTGTCGTTCCCTGCGGTATAGAAAGGCAGAATGATCTCCATGAGCCTCTGTCTAGCTGCAATAGCCCGAGATGCAAGAAGCTTGGGTGCAAGGTTAAGAGCCAAAATGGCGATTTTGCTTTCGAATTCCCTGGTTTATAGAGCATGAGTTACTGCAGAACAAGGAAACATACTCGTCACAACTTACGAAATCTTTTCCATCCCTTCTGGGGTCATGGGATCTGTGCTCCCGTACAAAGATTTCATGATGGACTCAAACATCAAATCGCGTATCCAAGTCAAAATATGAGGGATTTCCATCGTTGTGCCGGGCTGAAGATCATTCAAATGAGAAGACAAACGACTCAGCCCAGTGGTTACCATCTTGTCAAGGTTTTCCCCCACGAGGGAGTCGTGCATTATTTTGAAGAATTCTTCCCAGATATCTGGTTGGGTGTATTTGCGGGCCTGTTTTTCTGGAATACCAAGCTGTATTTTTGTCAATTAGCAACGACCTTCTGGGAGCTTCGAAACAAGGCCACTAACACCGTTGACAGTGAACTCTAATGCGAATGGATTGAATGAGATATCCTTGCTTCGCATTGCAGAAGATATTAGCGCAGGGGAGTTGATTATATATAGCTTTCCGTTCAGTATGGGCAGAGTACATATTGGGAGGGAGTTGTCTCTGTATAGGCGGCGATAAAAGCCGGTCTTTTCTGTCGCCAATGAAATCAGGTGTCCAATAACAGGGATCCTAGATCTCAGTACTGGAGGCTCTCGGGGGTCAAATTTTGGGAAGACGAGTCTCTGGAGGATGAAAAGTAGTGGGAGCACGGCAATTGCCAAAAGAGTGAACCCCCCGGGAGTGAAATACCGAAGATTATCACTCCATGGAGCAATTGAGCCTGCCATGTCAAAATTTGGTACTACACCCGTCAAGCGAGTGCTAAGAGATGAGGTTTTTTTGTGATTAAAGGTGTAAGTTAACTCGGTTATTGTCAGTGGCCAGATCGCGTGTCGAGATATGTGCTTATTGTGGCGTCGCGGGCGCCAATAACAATGAGCGCTTATCTAATTCATGTAAAACTGCCCTTACATCTGAGACATGCATGATGAAAATAATGCAAATATTTTTAAATTCAATGATCATGGTGATAAGGTATGGCCCATCACAGTTACACCGAGTCCATTATGCCCACCATGGCCCAACGTCCTCCAAGTCGATTTCAGAGTTTGCACATGTGCTCATATCCAATTTTCCCTGACTTGTTTGATCTCGTCGCTTTCCTCTCAGTAGTGGCCAATTGAATGGTGACCTTGGTCAGCTTGTTGATTGTGGAAATGCGAGTATTTCGGTGATCGTTGGAGGGCTCTGCAAATATACATCGAGCATTGGGGTGCAGACATCTTTCGCAGGCCTTCCATGTAGCAATCAGAGTTCAGAAATCGATTGAGACCTAGAGAGTTTTTGGAATTCTTACATATATGTGTTGCAATCTGTCTCTGATGGGTTTGATACGTTGGATATGTTGAAAGCTAGTGGCACTGATGGTGTTGGTGGCAATGACTGGCTCTCGAATTGTTGTCGAGTTGGCGTAAACCGATTGAGTTCAAAAGAAGCTGTCCGATAAGTGCTCTTCCATGGTACAGTCTTAGGCGAAAAGTCTCCGTACGCTTATACGAAGACTCGACATCTTCATATTAAGATTACGTCAATAATTCTTACATAAATGATCCTAAAAATGGACATAATACCGTACTTGAGTAATAGAATAGTGCATGATTTAGGACTGTTTCAATGTGCCTAAATACGATATCCTCAACGCATCCTAGTTTGTAATATGAAGGTAGAGGTGTACGGAGAATTTTGGCCCGAAACTGTACCTTGCTACCCGATCTGTTACTGGTGAGAGGCTCTATAACTAACTTATACATGAAACTGATGCACATCTTGACACGATGCTAGATCACCAACACTAAGATGCAAGACCAGATTACTATCCCTGCCAGGGCCTCGCACCCAAGTACCATAGCACAATGAAATCCGACTCCAACCCTTTGTTGGGTGTAGCAATACACATATTGCGGACCGACACAGTTGTGCCTTTTGATGCCAATAGTCAGTTGAGGCGGCTGCGTGGACCAATGAGATGCAATGGCACAGTTGTGCTAACCGATCTGTGAGGCCTATGGTGGGAAGTTGATGTGGTATATTTGCGGCAAGGCACCCGGCTTCATGAGCTGTCGGGTTTAGATGCATATACTGACACACTGCCAGCCTCACAACGAGATAACACCGATATTCAAATCATCCGAGAGGAACTCAGTTCGTCCTTGGATATTTTCGTCACTGGGCCTGCTCATGCTATAACTGAATGTGGTGAGAAACTGTGCCGGCTTGGAGCTGCCTTGTAACCATTGTGCAAAGAAAATCCCATTATCAACAGTACGCTGCACATTCAGTTCATAGAATGGAGATCGTGGGACAATAATTTTCATAAGTCTTTGGGACTGGAAGGTTTTTACTACTGGGCAATCAAATTTGACAACCAATCCCCAGAATGAGAATCTCATGTCAGAGTTTTGTTGGGGAGGTGCTTTGGCTGAGTTACCCCTTGTCCAAGGATTCCTACACATTGTTGCCCAGACCTCTGTTCCGGGATCGAAGTATCGACAGAAATTCTGATTTCACAACTTGGAACACCTCTCAAGTACGAAGACGGATACCTTCTCCATGGATCACACCAGGCCCTTGGGCTCATCAAAAGCACAGAGGTTCTCGTCTGGCACATTGTCGTTTCTTCCGAAGTGGGCTGCTCTTGTACATCTCACCGACCACTCAAGGATGGGGGCGCAAATTTGCGTCTGATCAGCATTATTGACCTCTGGCAATTTCGCCACATTATCCAGCCTTGCAACATCATGAGCACCAGCATCATAGGCTCTATTGGAAACCTCTCGACAGCCGTCGCTCTTAGCTGCGAGGATCAAACTATATCCACTAAGTCAGACGCGCCAGATGGTCATGCATCGAGATCTGTGATAGTCACCAACCTCCAAGATTCATCTCTGGACTCGGATATGCTTTCGATGTCAGACACTTCAGATAACTCAATGTTCCGACTGCCAGATTCCGAGGCCGCTTTAACATCGGCCATCGACGCTGTTGTAAATAAACTGCTATCAAAATACAGAAGCGCAAAAGCTTTGAAGTCAATTGCGAGTGATCTTGACTCCTCACTGACACCCGGGTTTCGAAACCGGCCTGTTGATACTGGCGCCTCAGCCACCAACAGTGGAGGCTCGCATCGCACAGGAAACACCACTAACATATCTAACCAGACCGCTCGCAGGACTGTTCGGAAGAGAGATCAAGATGATACCGACGAAACTGATAAAGCCGATGGAAGTTCCTCGCTACCACCCCAGAAAAGAGTGAGGCCGGACCGAAATGCAAAATCCTCGATGTCGCTGGCTTGCCCGTTCTGGAAGCATGACCTTTTAGAGCATAAGAATTGCTTCAACGCCAAACTCTGCAAGATCTCACGCGTGAAGCAGCACATGGCTAGGAAGCATACACCCAGCTTTTACTGTGACTGCTGCTTGGTAGTTTTCTTGGACGAGCTGAGCCACCAAACACACGTCAGACAAAGGAGCTGCACCTGGAGCCCAACTTTGAAGTTGAAGGGCATATCGCACAAGCAACAGCGCCAACTTTCACGGACTTGGAGAAGTGGTTCGCCATGTGGGATATTGTGTTCCCAGGGCAACCTCGACCCCGTTCCGCGTACATGGATCCAGATCTCTCAGGAGACCTTTCCCAATTTCGGGAGTTCTCCAATATCCATGGTGCAACAATGCTGCTGGAAGAACTGCGTGCTAGTGGGATCCTGCCTCTATCAGATGAAGGGACGGCGCTTGACATCCATGAAGTGCCGCGTCGGGGACTTGAAATGGTTCAGCAGGAGTGGTTATCCACCAGTTCTTCTACCACTCGTTCAGATACGGCGTCGCGAAACTCTAGAAGGACTCAACCAACCGAATCACAGACACCTGGCACTTCATTGGAAGACAGTGAAGTGGTACCCAGTAGCCAGAGAACAGTGATTGAGGGGCAAGGATATTCCTTCTTGGATGCCCAGAAACTCAGGATCCAGCCACAAGAAATGGAGACCGATGCACATCAAGGCTCTACTCGTGTTACAATGATGCCAATTCTCGACTGTGTTACTGATGAACATAATGTATTCGAGACCAACCACCTAATTCCGATCACCAGCAACGACGAAAACCCCAACAAGAACCCCGAACCGATCGTCCCCAACTATGCCTTCAATCTAGATCCGAGCTCCATTACATTAGTTATGACCAGCTTCGAGTCAACAAAATATTGGGAGGACGTTTTGGACGGATATGTCAGAGGCGAAACCGATACATAGCCACACATACTAGAAAGTGAATCCGCGAGGACAATAATGACAATGTCAAAGTTTTGAAACCACCTTCACTCTTTGGTCACTCCCTATGCAGCTGTTAGTTCCTTCAGCAGTTGCTTGTACCGTTTCTCATCGTTTTTAGTAAGTAGCATGTTTGGATCATCGTATCGAGGAGTTGTGAAAATGATACTCCCATTATCTGTGTTCATTGGAGAGCAGTTAGTGGCATGTCTTTTTGGATATTAAGAGGCTTCCATTGTAATCAAGAAGTTTTGCTTTCACTTACGGTCAGGGCGGCCCGCGTCCTGTAGCTTTGTCAAAAGCAGCTTATATTGATAGACAGTAATGGCCATCTAATATTTGAATGGTTAGCAAGGACCGTGGACCTGTAGTGAAAACAGGCGGATGAATACCACCTACTTTAACAGGAATAGAGAGCAATAGTTGAAAGCAGAGTAATTAGCTGGATAATCGCCACTGGGTCTTGCAAATTAGCAAAGCAAATAGAAAATATTGTTTGGGTGTTAACAAGTCTGATCGTAAGCACAGCGTGAAACACAAGATGAACCGGAGATCAAATTGTTGTTGAGATGAGGTTTCGGATAAACAGCTAAGATGAATGGAAGGTGCGATGAATTCATCATTTCCCCTCTCAACAAGCTCGTGACTTCTTGAAGGATCTCATCACAATGAACATTGCTTAGTGAATGAGTCTTTCACAACGTCAATCTATTTTGGGCAACACAATCAAGTTACGAGAAGGCCACAAAGGCTCATGTTGGACAATGAGAGGCTGTTTCACTGCATGGTGGGACGCGGTGTCTTGCCAGAGAAGACTAGGAACACTTCGTTGTACCTAATAGTCACAAATTTAACTGCATAAACAATTTCGCACTGTCCAAAAACATTTCATCGAAGAGGGTGAATAAGTTATCGTGCGCAGTTGATCTTCTGCTGGTGGTAACATCCTCGATTCAAGACTGTACGCTAAAGTATTGGCATTTCGTCATTGTTGAGATTAGAATCGCGGACTGGCGCATGGGGCTGCTACCTGTGGGCCAATTGGAAGCAACTCACACTTTGCATAAAATCACACAAGTTCGTGTTTCTTTGTGACATGGAATATATGTACCCTCAGGGTGCCAGGTTCTTTGTGCTTAGGACAGGAACGAATGTGTGATCGCCGCGGGAGCAAACAAAGAAGCATGTGACCCCACACGCAAGCTGGCAACCTGTACGTCCTACTCCTCTCCTTTTTCACATTGCAACTCTTTTCACTCTCCTTGAGTCTCTCTTCACTCTACAACGAATGCGAATATCCACCGAGTTTTACTCTGCAAACTAGAAGAGTATGTCAAAACGGAAAACTGGCGCCGCACCCTGGGGTGGTGCGAAGGCACAGAAGTCTTCGCACATCTCGACACCTGGAACTGCAACGCCACGAACCCTCGAGAGCAACCAGTCAACCAACGACCACGATGAAGACGATGCCCCGATTGATGAAGTTCTCGAGCGCGATATCAAAGAGAACATTGGTCGTTTTTCACTCGACAAATACCAGACAAAGCATGTCATCCGAAAGCCACTCCCTTTCATCTTCGGACAAAACGACTTCTCCTATCTCGACCTTAAGAGAGATCATCAACATCGACCTCTTTGGATTGACCCGAAAAAGGGAAGAATCATCCTGGAGAGCTTCAACCCGCTGGCAGAGCAAGCCCAGGACTTCCTGACCACCATCGCCGAACCCCTCTCGCGGCCTAGCCTTGTGCACGAATATGCCCTGACAACGCACAGTCTATACGCAGCTGTATCAGTCGGCCTCTCGTCGCACGATATTACAACCGCCCTAGGTCGATTTCTCAAAACTCCACTCCCAGCAGAGATCCACGCCTTCGTCAACAGCTGCACACGGAGTTATGGAAAAATCAAACTCGTGTTGAAAAACACAAAGTACTATGTCGAGAGCCCGGACCCGGAAATACTACAGATGCTGCTCAAGAGCCATCAGATTGGGCCTCTGAGAGTACATGAGACTGAGGAAATCACCACAACTGCGGCACCCAAAATTGGGAGCCTGGTCATTCCAGGAACCAAGGAAGCAGCTGGTGCCCAGAACGTGAACGGAGCGCAGCCGGACGACAACCATCAAGTCCAGGAAACCAGTGGCCTCACCCGGTTGACTGAAGAGGATGAAGAAGATCAAGAAGTTGTTCATTCTTTCGAGATTGCCGACAAAGATGTCGAAACGGTACAGAAAGAGTGTCTCAATCTCGGGTATCCAGTGCTCGAGGAATACGACTTCCGAAGAGACGAAGCCAACGCCAATCTCGACATTGACCTGAAACCCGGTACGCAAATTCGCCCTTACCAAGAAAAGAGCCTGAGCAAGATGTTTGGGAATGGCCGGGCCAAAAGCGGCCTGATCGTCCTCCCTTGCGGTGCCGGCAAGACTCTCGTGGGAATCACAGCTGCATGTACGATCAAGAAGGGCGTCATTGTCCTTTGTACCAGCTCCATGTCTGTGGTTCAATGGAGGAACGAGTTTTTAAAATGGTCAAATATCAATCCCGATGACATCGTTGCTTTTACGTCGGACTCAAAAAGGGGAGCAGCATTCAGTGGAAACACCGGAATCATCGTCACAACGTATTCTATGGTTACCCAGTCAAGGGCCCGCTCTTATGAAGCCAACAAGATGGTGAAGTTTTTGACCGGCCGCGAATGGGGCCTCATGCTCCTCGACGAAGTCCATGTCGTTCCGGCCAACATCTTTCGCAAGGTCACATCATCCATCAAAACGCATTCCAAGCTGGGGCTCACAGCCACGCTTCTTCGTGAAGATGACAAGATCTCGGACCTCAATTTCTTAATTGGGCCAAAGCTTTTTGAGGCCAACTGGATGGAGCTCTCTAAGCAAGGACACATTGCAAAGGTTCAATGTGCGGAAGTCTGGTGCCCAATGCCCACCGACTTCTATGATGAGTATCTTGCAGCGCCATCTCGCAAGAAAAACCTGCTGTACGTCATGAACCCACGGAAATTTCAGGCTTGTCAGTATCTCATCGACTATCACGAGTCCAGGGGCGATAAGATCATCGTCTTTTCGGACAACGTGTACGCCCTCAAGGCCTACGCGTTGAAACTCGGAAAAGCTTTCATCTACGGTGGCACAGGTCAAGAGGAGCGACTGCGCGTCCTCGAGAATTTCCAGCACAACCCGGCAGTCAACACACTGTTTCTATCGAAAATTGGAGATACGTCTCTGGACCTTCCTGAGGCAACTTGTCTTATCCAAATCTCTTCTCACTACGGCTCCCGTCGTCAAGAAGCTCAGCGTCTGGGGCGAATCCTTCGAGCGAAGCGTCGAAATGATGAGGGGTTCAACGCATTCTTCTATTCTTTAGTGTCCAAGGACACACAAGAAATGTACTTTTCGTCAAAAAGGCAGGCCTTTCTCGTGGACCAAGGCTATGCTTTCAAGGTCATCACCGAGTTCGACCGTATTGGAGATACGCCAAACCTCGCTTTCGCCAGCGCAGCTGAGCAGCATGAGCTTCTTCAGAAGATACTGGTGGAGAATGATACGGCAGATGAGGACATTACCGACGACCTGTTTCATACCAGCACTGTGGGTTACCGGAAGATAAAGGCCCCTGTCGCTCGACGAACAGCTGGAACACTCCTCGAGCTGAGCGGCGCTCAACGTATGGCATACATCGAACAGAACAAACGAGTTAGCAAGCAGAAAAAAGCCGTCATACGCCGAGTTCCCAGAACGGCGGAAATGCCGAGCCGGGGCCCAGAGACAACTGCGAGTCAGGACACACCGAAACGACAAACGACGAATGTCTCGAGACAACTTGACACAACCGAAGCAAGCGGCAGCAAACGGCCAGTGCGAACCGAAAAGATCAGAGTGCAGGGACAGAAGCGGGGGCGGGGAGTTCAAGACGACGATGGGGGTGGACAGAAGAAGAAGACAAAGAAGGGAGACAGTAATCCGTTCTTCAAGAAACTCCAACGGGAAACCGCCAGGCGTCAAGCCAGTCGGCATTAGTTTATAACATGGCTCGGTTGCATTTGGGTCTTGTGTTTGCGATTATCACGAGTCAGCTTGAGTAAAAAGTAATGCGTATAGATGACATGATCTCTAGAGTGGCACAGTTAAACTTGTCCCAGAGACTCACAACGTTGTAACAGCCCGAACATCATTTGTCAGACGAATAGGTCCGAAAGGAAAAGTCAGCTCTGCATGGGCCGGATCCATACCGTGGTTTGGGTCAAACCTTGGTAGAGACTTCGAACATAGATCAACCTTAACAACCTAGATCCTCAGCTTCCAACGGCATCATAGGATCGAGGGCTTCTGGATCAACCGGACCCCTAGGGATAAACATCTGGCTTTCCTGCCTTCTAGATAGTAAAAAAACAAGATCTTCCATCGTCAACAAGCTGTCCCCACGAATCCATCCTGTCTGATATCATTGACAGAGAGCTACAGTATCAACCCTGGTGAATGTGATCTATGAGCTTGGAACCATTGGCCAAATAATTCGCTGCGCTTTCCCACGTAGTCGAGATGGAAGTAGCATGGGAATCATCGCGGTTGTCCATCCTGTAGCCATCTTGACTCTTTGCTGGAACTATTTGGAAGGGGTAAGAAGCTTGGAAAGTTCTTCAGAAGATCTTCATGTGAGTTACTGATGCAGTTTCCCTGGTTACACTCTCGCACTTCGACAGGTGTGAAGCGGGTGTACTTCTCTTGGCTAACTTGGGATGTTGCATCCGAACGGAGGAGAAACGAGAGATAGAAGACACGTTTCCCCCCCTCCCCCTCCCTATTCTGGTAGCAACTGGCGAAAAGCCATGCTGTTCAAGTAGCAAGCACTTTCTTCCGAGCAAGCTCGAGCCACGGCCTGCCTGTCACTGGCAGCCAGTAATTCACCCCTAAAAGTCGCTAGCCTGACAGTTGCCAGCTGGCAGCCGGCCGGCAGTGACACGCCCTTTTCCAATCTCACTAATTCCTCTTCTATGAAATCTTCGTCCTCGTCTTCAACTCTTCATTTTAATCTTCACATCAGCAAATGCACCACCAAGAAGACCAGCCAGCCAAGCTTAACGCATCTTCCCCACTCCTCGCACAGCGCAATTTCATCAACATCCTCACATCAGCAATCGACCATGTCCGGGCAGTGGAGGCCGGATATCCTCCGGGCCCTGAACGTATCGTCTTAGGAAGAGATATATCAGCGCAGTCGTGTCAAAGTCCAGGCCAAAAGTAGCCAACCGAACGCCACGGAAAACGAAAAGTCCCGTGGAAAACGTCCAATGCCAGCGCAGGTAAGGAATTATCAACAGTTCGTGTACGATTCACTACTGAGGGGACAAACCCAAGGCCGAAAGTTGCCAATCGAACGCCACTCTAAGCGAAAAGGCCCGTGGAAAACTCCCAATGCCAGCGCAGGTAAGAACTTGCCAACGGGTTCGTGTGCGACTCACTACTGACGGGATCTCCTGCTGTTAGGAACGACAGACTACGCGAAAAAGGCAGCGATCCGAAGAAAATAACGGAGAGGCTCAGGACGGTGCAGTGAAGGACAAGCGACAGCTCACCAGCTCCAAGTATTATGCCACGATGTTTGAGCCAGAGTTGCTGAGCGCCGGGACCAATGCCACGGCCGCCAACCAAGACCTCGCCAACACCAACGATCATGCCGCAGTGGTCAGCCATGAATTCTCCTACAACGATGTGGCCAAGAGGATTGGGCCACAGTTCACGAGCGCTTGGGGTTGTGCCATTGCAGCCAATCAAAACCTCGACAGCCCCGACGTCGGCAACACCGACAACACCGAAGCCGACAACACTGACGTCGGCAGTGACGATGAGTTTATGACTGAATTGCAAGGCTTTTTGGATGCTGAGAACAATACCACGGCGGCCACGCAAGAGCTCACCAACACCACCGATCCTGTCGTAGCAGCCAACCAAAACTGGCCCACCAGCTACAATGATTTCGCGATGGTTGGGCAAGATTTCACGAGTGCGGCAGACAATACCACAGCGGCCAACCAAGACCTCGCCAACACGAACGGTCCTGTCGCAGCAGCCAAACACATCCCCACAAGCACCTACAATGATTTTGAGATGGTTGAGCAATAGGTCACGAGTACTGGAGACAATTCCACGGCGACCACACAAGAGCTCGCCGACACCCAACGGTAGCAGCCAACCACGAGCTCGCCAATTATTTCGATCGCGTCTAAACAGGGGAAGAGAGCTGGCGTACATCAAGATGCTGGGTCCGAAAGGGGGATCGAAGCCTACAAGACCCAAGCGGCTCAGGCGCGTAGAACATGTGCATAAGGCTTGTCCAGCCGCAGACGAGGCGACTCTGGGAGTGGGGGCAAAGGTCAACGGGGCGATTGACTCTTGGGATGGCGCGACGGAAGTGATGCCTCAAGGTGACTCTGTTTGGCTAGACTTGGATCTTGCTTAAGATAGCATCACAATTGCGGAAGGCTTTGGTAGAGGTTGGGATATGGCAGAACTCTCCGCACACTATGAATAGAATTCACACAACTCGCTTGTACCTACAATCAAGTTGGGGACCATCTTAAAAACAATTGAATACTCGCAGTATAGGCAAAGACATCGTTCATCCGCGTCATGGATTGCTAGCCACCTCAGATCTTGAAATTCCGCAGCAGCGTTGATTCGTTCTTTAGTGCCAAAATCCTTTGTCAGAAACCACTTGTAAGGAGAGAAGCATAATTGTTTGAGCCCCGGTTTTCGCTCAAGCGCCCTCTCGTTCCCGTCTACCTTAAACTAGAGACATGCAGGACAATTTTTTAGTACTGCTGCACTATTCAATCTAACGTCTTCTATGATTAGTGCGACTAACTGTATTACAACTCAGGTCAGTGATATCGGTCGCATGTTGATCGCACTCGAAGTCTTACCGAAGCTAGAGCGCATCGCATTCATCATAGGGCCCCTAAGGAACATTAGAGAAACCTTTATCCCTACTCCTCGATCTCGTGAGAGCCCCTAGGGGGGCTTGACGAAGTCAACGATTGGTTCATTGATCTCACCCACCAGATTGGCCGTAGGTTGGCGCTCATCCGCCAAATTTGCATCATGGTCGAGTTTCCTCTCTGTTTTCGAGGAATCCGAGAGCAGGGCGGTGCCAAAATGGCAGTCAGCTTGGACGATATCGAGGAAATATGCCGCCGCGATCAGTTCTCTGCTGGACTGCGAGATTGAACTAGGGCAGGGGGTCCATGGAACACTGTGTGGATGAACGGGGCAAGGTCTCTATTCAAGACTACTTCGTGGGAACATCAACACCGCTGATGTCTGACAGAGTCCACCGTCCCTGGAGACTCTTTTCTTTTTCGTTTAGTAGTGCCCAACTCAGTCGGACAGGTTCTCGGGACCGCTATGCAAGTGTTTCTGGAGTGGAGCTAAAATAACACATCGCGGTTGCAGTCTTGCCGGTCCTCTCTACCTCCCAAAATGCTTGACCAGAAATGGAAGATTGAATCATCGAAATGATTCTCAGCACTGGCTACCCTGGGGTTACGCGGGTTTGGATGTCTCAACTCCAAGCAATATCCCGCGGTCTAAAACGTGCGGGGTGGCAGGAAGCCCGAGAGAAATGTGAGAGTGCGGAAAGGTGAGCAGTCAGAAGTAGAGAAAGAAGCCAACTCCAAACACCATTGAATTGCTGTCTGCTCCATCAAGGGCGAATCGCTAGCACAATGGCAACTCTAAACACGGCCTGAGACCAAAAGTCTTCAAACCGCTTGTCATGAAGATACATCGACGTCGTTTTCAAGTAGAAATAGCACTATCACACAGACCCAATCAATTTACCATGTTCTTACCCCCGCCCACATGCATCCCTTCAAAGACAATGGTTGTCTAGTGATCAGAAAGGAATTAATCTGACCCTGTATTAGAAGGCCTCCAGCAGTTTAGGTTGGTTGCCCCTCTCATATAAAAATCCACAGCGGTTTGGCTTCAACCTTACCAGGATCACAAATTGATGGATCATTGTTTTAACCACAATCGATTGACCGGAAAATGTAACACATGCTAGTTGTTCTCCGGCGAAGATGGATGACGATGGTCAACTTTGATGTTGGAGTTGAGGGCTTCCTATTGGCCAGGCATACTCCACCGGGTCTGACTCTTACCGGGTGTGGCGCCTCGAGCTGCTAAGCCACGGCCATTTTGAGGCTGGCTACCGGCGACGCCGACATGTCTGATGAACAGACGACGCACCTAGGTAGGTAGGTAGTAAACTACGGATACGAAGTAGCCTACGATACCCAGGCTGTATTGTAAATGGGCGATCATTGCACGCTTTACGACATGTGAGCCTGCAGATTGCACGAAGAACATGCGCGCGACAGGAACAAGACGATCGGCAAAACTGATGGGGGATTGGTCTAACAGTTGTTTGTCGGACAGGTACCCGGCAAAATACTTGAGCAAGTGAGGCATCATGAATTGCGCATCGTGTTACTCGTCAATGGCTCACGTGGCTGGCTGCTGAATGGCAGCCACGACGATGCCGTGCAGCTAGAAGCAAGACATTGGTGATACTACCTAACGTAAGGCTGCAAGATTGAGGCCGCCAGTGTCAACTATTAGCGGGCCAGTTGATGCACTGCCAGCGGGGCTCACCAACATGCCACGACCTGACATAAGTTCCGTTTGAACAAGTCTGGCCCCTGAGCAACATGCGGGCAGCGACAAAAACGAGACAAGGCAGCCCGGTTGTCATGCGGCAATGCAATGCGATACGACATTGCTAAATCAGTGAGGGCGAGTTCATGGGGTTTGCCATTGACGACTCAGAGTTGAGATGGGATGGATGTCGGGAGGGTTGCCTGAAGTCCTCAGGCTCCTGGACGGGTTGGCGGGGTCGAGACTGGTTGATGCCTGGCAAGGTGTCAGACGAACCCACCCCATCCACCTTTGAACAGCCACACAGCACCAACCTTTCACATCCACCTCATTGCCACACAAACGTCCGATGCCACATCTGTGCACCGTCAACACGGCTATCAAGGCAGCACAGGCGTCATCTACGGGGTCATTCTCGGGTTGGCCATGTGACTCAGTCCCCGTTCCCTCACATCCCCTGCCAATGGACCCCACCAGGCGCCTCGTAAGGCTACCCAGATGCCTCTGCTTGGCCGTTTCTGCTTGGCCGCCTCCCGTCCGCTCGGGCGCCTCAGCCGGATGGCGGACAACTTGCAGAAGTGCAGAAGGCGGGGGCCTTGGCAACTCGGCCGCATGCTTGCCGTCTGACATAAAGCTCCGGCCTGGTATATATAACATACCATGATTCCCGGTCATTTCTATCCTTTCCATCTACTCATCTGCTCTTGTGCATTTACCTCTATCACCAGCCTTTAATCTCTCTGGCTCGGTTTCACTACATCCGCAGACTCGTTGGCATTTCCTGTCCCACTGCGCATGATACCTCTCAGCGACTTGATATCACCCAAGAGACCCATCATCATGGAGTCTGTAAATACATCCCACCTCGGCGATGGCCTCCCTGCCGATGCCATTCGACCTCCTCAGTTCGCCGTCCTGGACTACCTAATACCCGGATTCTCTGTCTTCTCTTCCGCCATCCACGCTTACATGGGAATCGACCTCAATCTCTACATCCCTCTCCTTCTCATCATCTCCGGTCTCACATTTGCCTGGACCTACATGAGCGACTATGTCTGGGGTCTGATTGAGAAGTATGGCATGTCGGTCGTCCGTATTCGCACCGATGACGAAACCTATAATTTCGTCATGTCGTGGGTGGCATCTCAGCCATTCGCCCAGGGCTCGCGCCGGTTTATTGTTAACACCAATATAAACTCTCGCAGCTGGTTCCTTTGGCGATACAACGATGAGGATGAAGATGAGGAGGGTGAGACCGACGGGTCCAACGGCACCGTCCCTCGCAAGAAGCCTCTTCAGTATACCCCATCATTTGGCACTCACTTTTTCTGGTACCGCGGTCACCTGCTGCTCTTTGAGCGACACGAGAACCGAGAGCAGTCGGGATTCCTGGTTGTCAGCGAGCGCGAAGAGATTACCATTTCATGCTTCGGCCGCAGCCCTCGTATCCTCAAGGAGCTTCTCCTCGATGCCCGCATGCAGTACACGAAGAAGGATGAGAGCAAAACCCTCATCTACCGTGGTGCCGCTGGTAGCAATGGTGGCGATCCTACATGGCAGCGCTGCATGACCCGTGCCAGCCGTCCCGTTTCCACCGTCATCCTCAATGAGAAGGTCAAGGAGGACCTCATTGCCGATGTGACCGATTACCTCAACCCCGCGACTCGCCGATGGTACTCCAACCGTGGTATTCCCTACCGCCGTGGTTACCTCCTCTACGGCCCTCCCGGAACTGGAAAGAGTTCACTCAGTCTTGCACTGGCTGGTTTCTTTCGCATGAGAATCTACATGGTTAGCTTGAGTTCCATCATGGCCACCGAGGAGAACCTCGCTACTCTCTTTGCCGAACTTCCCCGCCGATGCGTGGTTCTTCTCGAGGATATTGACAGCGCTGGTCTCACCCATACTCGTGAGGAGGGTAAGGGAGATCGCAGCACTGATCAGACCTCTGATCAAGCCCCTGCTACTCAATCTACGCCTGGCAAGCCCGCGACCACGACTACCACCCTGCCCGGTAGACTCTCACTCTCCGGGTTGCTGAATATTCTGGATGGCGTGGCCTCTCAGGAGGGCCGTGTTCTCATTATGACGACCAACCACCTTGAGAAGTTGGACAAGGCCCTCATTCGTCCTGGTCGTGTTGACATGATTGTGAACTTTGGCCTCGCGGACGCTGATATGACTGCCTCCATTTTCCGCGCCATTTACGCCCCATATGACGGCGAAGATGTGCGAGGATCCGGCGAGCCCGCCCCCAAGCAGTCTGAGCTTCTCGACGCCGAAGAGGCCAAGAAGTTGGCCGACGAAACCGTCAAGATCCGTGCCGAGACTTTCGAGCGCGTGAGTGGCCTCGCCGCCCAGTTTGCTGAGAAGATCCCCGAACACGAGTTTAGCCCTGCAGAGATCCAGGGTCTCCTCCTCAAGCACAAGCGTAGCCCTGAAAAGGTGCTGGAGAATGTTGACGAGTGGATCGTGGAGACGCGCAAGGAGAAGAAGAAGAAGGAGCTTGATGACGCGGAGACCCGTCGCAAGGAAGAGGAGGAGCGCAAGAAGGAGGAGGAGAAGACCAAGAAGGAGGAGGCTAAGAAGAAGCGCAAGGAGGAGAAGGCCAAGGCCAAGAAGAAGGCGGCCAAGCTGGCCAAGCTGGCCAAGCGCAAGGCTGAGGGTCAGGAAGTCGGCTCTGACTGTTCGTCGGATTCGGATTCGGACTCTGAGTCAGAGGCAGACGACAAAGCGAAGAAGGACGAGGATGCTAAAAATACAGACGAGACCGAGAAGAAGGCCGATGCCGAGGAGAAGACAACCGAGTCCAAGGATGGGCTTGTAGAGGGAAAACTAGCCAAGGGCTCCTCTGATTCAGGATACGATACCCCCGAGAACATCTCAACCTAAACGCAAACGAGTAATAACACCAAGCAACGAGCATGGAACAATACATTTGATTGATACATTCAACGATATTGCATCTCATACCAATGGACTCTAAGTGACTGCATCGCATGAATAGAATCAGAATGGACTAGCACAGGATGACGCGGGAGGAATAGGTTCCGTGAAGAATGTTTATGTCGCTAGCTCGGCAAGCAACCCCTCGTGAGGCAATTTGCTGTAGAGATTTCTGCATTTCTGCATATGTACTGTTCCCTTTGAGATATTTTGAGTCGAGAAAAATTGAACCTCCTCTTTTCTTCAGTGGATATGGGCCGAAAATCGTGATGTATGAGAACTCGCACCTTGCCTTGTTTAGACATGAGCACCCAATGCCGCACACTTCCATGCGTGGAGTCACAGACATCCTGGTGCTCTTCCGACAGGGGTTCAATAATTATCAGATCGAAGCAGGAAAAATGTGTAATCACGCCCTTCCCTGTTTGGACAAACTCGACGGGATGTGGCGTACTTCTCGTGGGTGGCTTGCGTTGTATCGTGATGTATATCCAAGTACCGTCCCCTTGGAGCGGGAGCAGGAGAGGGATATTCGGCAGTCGACCGGAGCAGCTAGACGACCAAGGCGGGAGACGGAGAGGGCATGGGGGCCTCGTGAAGATGCTGAATGGTTGACGATGGGTCCGCCGTGGGATAATTGGGAAAAAACGTAGAAAATGCCATGACGTGCCGGGCGGGTGGCTCCCGCTCGCGTATGCAAGCTACAGAGCATGAGGCTTAGACGATGGGTACGCAGGTCGCCTTACGTACAACATCTCCGGCTCCCTTGCCCTGCGAGCTGAACGAACCGGCCGGCCGTGAAGCCCTCTAAGTGGTGCCTGTGATGCAGGTCGCTGCACGTTGATTATCTTGGTCAGATGGAGCCGGCACTAGTTTGCAGGAGGGGTGGAGGGCCTGGAACTAGCTGGATCAGCACTAAAGACCCGCGCCGAGGAACGGAAGGGCAAGGTTGCGGGTGGTCAAATTTGAGGTTTCGTCTGGGTGCTGCGAATGGATGCGTGTGAGGGACAAACCGGGAAACGACGGCGCTAGAGAGGTGGTTCTTTGGCATGAGGTGGAATAGAAGCGGCAAATAATTTTCTCATCAGCCCAGGATCAGGGCGTGGATGTTTCTAGTCCAGTGGGAAGGAAGATGGGGGAGGTTGTGATGATGGAGACGTTAGAGTTGACGATGGGGGCTATCTTGTGACTAATTGGTTCTAGTGGCTGAGCAAGGCTCGAGGACACAGGACGGAAGTGGGTAATTGCAGAGTTGGAGACAGCTGTGACGGTTGTTGAGTATGGGCTTTATTAGAATGGAATATGGTCATGTTAATGTTAAAGAAGATGTGTCTGAGAAAACTGTTGTGCTCAATGAAAAGAGACGGAGGGCAATAATAAGGTGTGGATGTCTGTAGATGATGGAATCGCCAGTCGAGTGGGCCGAGTCCGTCATGAGCGCCTCCAAGTCTGCGGTAGAGATGCCGCCGGGCGTCTCCGATCGCATCAGCGGCGAGATCCTTTTCTGCGATGCCGATAATCTCGATGTGGGCTTCCGTCTGATTTGTTTCAGTGTGGTGGTCCCAGACCCGGTACCATTCAACCCCCATCATGACATGTGTATTCCAATTAGCGAACAGGTGATGGTTGGCTGACGGAAAGCATATATCCTGGTAACTAGATATATCAGCACGATCTCTCTAGGGAGGACATGGCGCGTGTCTGTATGGAGAACTACCTTCTCCAGTTTAATAACTCGTTGTCGGCTGGAACTTTGGCTGCAGATCGTCGAGCGAACAGGCGGCAACGTCGCTGTGGGCAAAGCAGATTCCGTTGGTGGTCGCCTGAAGCTTTGGGAAATTCTCGTTCAAAGTAAGTTCAACAATACGCTCCTTTATGGAAGTCCCGCGTCTCGTCGAGTGCCTACGCGCGAGCTTCTCGCTATCATCGCGAGTGGTCTGGAGGCACGGGTCAAGGGGCGTTGGGGGAGTCCATGAGATGGATGAAACACGCCTGCTCTCAGCGTGGCTACCAATGTTTTTTTCATCGTCATTAATCGAGGTTATAACATACCCAGAAGGCGGCGTTGTGTTCCTTCAACCGCCCAGAGCTCATAGCTGCCCTCGCAGATGAAAGAGAAACTAGGAGAGCATAGATCAAGATAAAACAAAGAGACCATCAATTCAAGGCCGTATAGTAGGGTCCTCATGTAGCGTGGGCGGTGCTCCTTAAGCCTACTACAGATATGTAGAATGGGACTCAAGTCACCCTTCAATCAAAAGTTGGCAAGTTCTTTCATGAAAGCCACAGGGCAAAGCGGCGAGAGGTTTTGAGGGCGGCCGGGGTTGACAGGAGCAGCATTCGGGAAGTGCAACAGCAGCCACAATAGAAACCAGAAGCAGGAGACCAAAAATCCAAGGTAAGCAAGTCTAACGAGGGATCAGAACACCAGGATACTAGCATCCCTGGACACCAGGGTGGATGCGCTATGGTTTGAGGCGTTTCGCCGGACTGTGGACGTGGGATGGAGGGGCATCTGATAAAAATCGATGCCTCCGGGAATCCAGACAATGTGGAGATGGTGGAAAATGCCGACAATATGCAGAAGAATTGAGGAGGGTGTGTGGGACTGTTCCTGGCTGGACCGGTTTTTCTTTATTGAAGTGGATGATCCCATGAGCAAAGGAGGGGAACACTGGCAACGGGGGCTGAGCGAGGGAGATGCACATGAAAGAAAGGAGAGACTTTGCGTGGTAGCCTAGAGATGTGGAAATCCCGTGGCTTATTGGGTTTAGATCAGTGGTGCGATGGAGGGCTATGCAGGGGAAGCCGAGAGCGTCAGAAACGTCGATACGATTACGATGCGTGATGATGTTGGCGATCTTAATTGTGGTGGTGAGGGGCAGGCATTTGAGCGAGAAAAAAAAAGACGTTAGGCAATGGAAGGCCGAATGCGAGAGCTGCAGGTGCAAAGTGGGGCGGTGCCGGGTATTGCGCCCGCGTTACAGCACCTAGCAGCAGCAAACTCCAGCAGCCTATGGGTGCCCTGGAAACCGCTGCAGCAGGCACAACGCTGGTGAAGTGCGGCAATACTGCACACTACGATACCCCTCCGGCTCCTGATGTCCCCTGTCCGCCTGGACATCGCTGGTCCCCCTGCCGCCTCCCCTCTTTTCTACGAATGCCTTCTCGGATTCGAGATGGCATTCTGTCTGCGCTCGCATTTACCTTTGGGAAAGTCTCCGAGTGTAATGTCTCACTCGCCCGCCGCCGTCTGGCATCGGCTTTGTCTCTCAATGAGAACGCCTCGCCCCTCCTCTCATCAATGTGGACCTCCTAACGCTGGATCCCGTGTACGGTGGAGCGCGTGACGAAAGAGAGCCTGTGGGAGTGCGGCATCGGATCAGATAACTTGCACGAAGGTGGATGGCGTCTCTCTAACGAGGGGATGTTGGCTTTTTTAGCACGCTTGGGGGTCGTCATGAGTGTGATGAAAGTCGGGTTACATGGCGTGTACTTGGGGGGAGGTTTTGGCAACCGGGCCAGCGGTAGGTTCGGTACGTCGACCCGTCTGGTAGGAAGGGTGGCTGGGGGAAGTGCAATTGAAGACATGTGGATGGGAGAGGGAGAGACAGACTGGGACAGATAGAGTGCATTCATCCAATGAGGTGGGTACGTAGTAGAGCTGAGTTGAATCCCGGTGGGATAGAACAATGACGATACCTGAGTAGGTACCTACCTAGGTGTAAAGACGCTGAAGGATGGACGCATCATACACCGTCACACACCACGATGCAGCATCAAAGAGCAGTGCAAGCACCCATGCACTGAGCAACTCGATCGAACGCACATACACATTGTTTGGTTGTTTCCTCCGCTTCCCAATTGACCTCCGTTGCCAATGCCTGATGTTGCGACTGTCTGACCTCGTCCGTCTTCCTCTCCCACATATCACATCACCGCCTCCTGCATCTCCCTTTCTTCTTCCTTTCTCTTTCTCTTCCTCTTCCTCTTCCTCAACAAACCCGCCTACCCGCCGTCTCTCCTTCTAGTGCTGTTTGCGTCACCCCGTCACTGACGTGCTATTCTGTGTAAGTCCCTCCCGCCTCGTCCAGTCCCCCTCCCCGCCACCGCATCTCCACTCCCGCGGTACCTACAGCCGCCCGCCACCACCTAAAAGGCTAGAACCAACAAGGAGTCAAGGACCCTACGTCTTGTGTCACTCTCCACCCTCACTCCCCCAACCCGGCCCAAACATGGCCACGCCAGCCCGCCACCGGCCAATGCACTCTGCCAGAAGACGCCCAGCCCACGTTTTTTTCTTCTTCTTCTCCTTCAGTCTCTTTTTTCTTTATTAAGCCCGCCCCTGGCAGCAGCAGCAGCAGTAGCAGCAGCAGTGCCCAGCCCGGACTGCTGCAAGCTGCGGGTTGGGCGGCCGTGCAGTTCCACCCACTCCCATGATGGATGCCCTTGTTTTCTTCAGTCGTCATGCCCCTCTCTGTTACAAACTCGCTTGCTGGGTACGCCATGGCCATGTCCATATCACACATGCCGCATACCACATGCCACACGGCAACTGCACTGCACCGCCCAGCCCAGCCCAGCCCAGCGCGACCAGGCCCAAAGCAAGGCGCTTCCAATGGTAGCATAGCATGGGCTTCCCAGTGGTCAATGGTAGCATGGCCTTGCCAATGGCAGGTAGCCTGCGCGAGCCTGCAAAAGGGCGGTGAATTAACCCTCACCAAATTCTCGGCTCCGGGACCGTAAACACACGCACGCAGAGTGAAAAAAAAAAGGGCACTAGCTAACTCAACAAGTACGGATAAGGCCCGTTTTAGTTCCCCTGGTCCCTGGGAGTCTCGCTATCGCATGGGCTGGGCTGTTACCGTCTTGTACCGGCCGAGATCTTGCCTACCAGCTTCTTCAGTACCTTTTCGTACCTAGTCCTCTAGTCCTGGTTCCCCGTCCAATCTCAATCCTTTGTCCAAGGCCCCAGGGTCCCCCAATCCAATCTCGCGTCTTCCTCCGATTCCTCCCTTGTCCCTCCACTCCTTCCACGCCTAACGCCTACCCACGCCTCCTACCTTACAGCAGTACTTAACTTCTTTACTCCTCCCACTCCTCTCCGTCTGCCACTCCGAACACTCCAGTTATAATTCTACTTCAATCTCCTCCTCCCCTCCCCTGGCCGTCTTTTTCCTCCTTCCTCCCAAGACAATATTGTTGCTCGCACCTTCAAAACTCCTCCAAGATGGCCTCCCGACCCCAGAACATTGGCATCAAGGCCATTGAGATCTACTTCCCCAGCCAGGTAAGGGTTCTCCTTCTGCCCCGTGCCCTGGAACGACGACCCCTCGAAAACGCATCGCAGCCCAGGGCCCTTGTGTTGCGTTGCCGCCTGTGTCGTGTGCCCCTCCTCCACTCACGTCAACTTTTTTTTTTGCCCCTCCTCAAGACTTTTGACTGCTCTGGACGTTTGCTAACCACGGCGTTTTCGCCGGATTTAGTATGTCGAGCAGACCGAACTCGAGAAGTTCGATGGTGTCAGCTCCGGCAAGTACACCATTGGCCTGGGCCAGACCAAGATGAGCTTCTGCGACGACCGCGAGGGTATGTCTTTCCCCTCCCCTCAAGTGCTTGCGAGACCGGGCCTCAAGCTCCCAATGGCTCAAACTACGGCAAACCAACTGACATGAGTATTTTGCAGACATTTACTCGTTCGCCCTGACCGCCACCTCCAACCTCCTCAAGAAGTACAAGATCGACACCAACTCCATTGGTCGCCTCGAGGTTGGCACCGAGACTCTCCTGGACAAGTCCAAGTCGGTCAAGTCTGTTCTCATGCAGCTCTTTGGCGACAACACCGACATTGAGGGTGTCGACACCATTAACGCCTGCTACGGCGGCACCAACGCCGTTTTCAACACCATCAACTGGATCGAGAGCTCCGCCTGGGACGGCCGCGACGGCATTGTCATCGCTGGTGACATTGCCCTCTACGCCAAGGGTAACGCCCGCCCCACCGGTGGTGCTGGCGCTGTCGCCCTCCTCATCGGCCCCAACGCCCCCATTGTCATGGAGCCCGGTCTGCGAGGCTCCTACATGCAGCACGCCTACGACTTCTACAAGCCTGACCTGACCAGCGAGTACCCCTACGTTGACGGCCACTACTCTCTCACCTGCTACACCAAGGCTCTCGACGCCTCGTACCGTGCGTACTGCAAGCGCGAGGCCAAGCAGTCCACCAACGGCGCCACCAACGGCACTGACCCCTCCAAGACCAGCCTCGACCGTTTCGACTACCTGGCCTTCCACGCCCCTACCTGCAAGCTTGTCCAGAAGTCTTACGCTCGTCTTCTCTACCATGACTATCTCGCCAATGCCGACTCACCGGCCTTTGCCGAGGTCGCCCCCGAGCTGCGCGACATGGACTACGAGAAGTCCCTCACCGACAAGGCCGTCGAGAAGACCTTCATGGGTCTCACCAAGAAGCGCTTCCAGGAGCGCGTTAACCCTGCCATCCAGGTCGCCACCCTTTGCGGTAACATGTACTGCGGCAGCGTCTGGGGTGGACTTGCTAGCTTGATCAGCATTGTTGACAACAAGGCTCTGGAGGGCAAGCGTGTTGGTCTTTTCAGCTACGGTTCCGGCCTGGCTGCCAGCTTCATGTCCTTCCGCATCAACGGAAGCGTCGAGACCATCTCCAATGTCCTGGATCTCCCCGCCCGTCTTGAGGCCCGCCGTGCCGTCCCTCCCTCGACCTACGAGCACGTAAGTTTAATCTCCATCGTGATTAGTAGGCAGAGACTAATTGAGCGTGACTAGATGTGCGACCTCCGAAAGCAGGCTCACCTCCAGAAGGACTTTGTCCCCAAGGGCGAAATCTCCACCATTATCCCCGGCACTTACTACTTGACCAAGGTCGACGACATGTTCAAGCGAGAGTACGCCATCCAGGCATAAATGTGCCTTAACGCTTGATGATGACCCTTCTGCTTCTCGTCCCATCGTTTCTCCCTCAAGGGAATATTTTATTTTTGCTTAGTTGGCCTGGCTATTGCGTCCGCGCTGCCGGGCCTCGGGGGCCATCACGTACACCATGACGAATTTTGACGGAGGAAATAGATGCATTGGGAGGCGATCCGCAGCTATTTGATGACGACGATAGACTTGCACGCACACAGAAGGGAATTTGCGCCTCGGCCCCTTAATTGAGCCGCTGTGGTGACAATATCGCCACCGGGCTTGTGTAAATACCGGGACCTCGGCGCTCCCTTGGCCCTTCACTTGTTGGAAGCTTGTTCACGGGCCCATATAGATGAGGATTTGGCGCTGAGAAAGATGTGTTATTTAGAAATGCAACACTTTCTATTCCAGAGTGCTGACTCTTTTGACTCGTTTTGGTGATTGTACACGGGGCGCCGTCTAATTGCCACTCCCAGTAAGTGACTTTCTAAGGATTGCATGTTGTACACAATCAAAAGCCGTGGCCCTTCTTTTCGCCATATATCGTAACGGACAGCAGGCTCTTCCAGCTTCAGTCTTCTTAATTATTGTGATTCGTCCAAATCATCCAGGGCATCAACTCGACACTTCTACTTCTTCTCTTCCTTGTATTTCCACTCGGCCTTCCGGTGAAGCATGTAGTCCTTGCTCTTGATGCCCTTCCAGATACCGTACAGGCCACCAAAGGGTGGGCGGCTCTTGAGGGACTGCTTGAAGTGGCGGCGCTCCTCTTGGCGGGCCTCGACGTCGACCTTGACCTTGTTGTAAACGGTGGGCAGGGTGGCGGCGTGGTACTTTTCACGCAGGGCGTCGTACCAGGGGCGGTTGTTGTACAGCTTCCAGAAGTCGTCCTCGGCGTAGTAGGTGTGCGCGTACAGCCACTTCATGCCGCCCAGCTCGGCGAGCTTGGCCTCGAGGGCGCGGTTCTTGGCGACGAAGGCGTCCGGGTCGGCGGGGCCCCAGCCCCAGAGGCCAATGTTGAGCGAGGGGGGCGTGGAGACGGCGCCGTCGGGGCCAGTCTCGGTCTCGCCCGTGTGCGGGTGGAAGGTCGGGGGCGGCGTCTGCTTAAGCGGGCAGAGCCAGAGGGGCCAGATGTCAAACTCAGCGGCCGTGTAGTCGACAAAGGCCTCGGCGGTGCGGTAGGGCAGGCCCAGGTCCTGGACGATGAAGCGGGCCGACTCGCCGGAGCCGTGGAGGGCGCGGTACAGCATGCGGGTGTGCAGGAAGTCGTCGAGGAACCAGCGGAAGAAGCGGTTGAAGGGCACGCCCTTGAAGTAGGTGAAGGCGGCGGCGCCCACCCAGAAGCCGCCGCGGTCGTAGCGGAAGAGGTATTCGGAGAGGGGGATGTAGTCGACGGGGGACGGAGATTCGGACGGCTGGAGGGCGGCGGAGGGGCCGGCGGAGGGGGCATTGCGGGTGCGGTCTTGGACGTGGAGGTAGTACCACGGGTCCCAGGCGCCGCTGAAGGTCTGGGCAGGCAGGTCGGCGGGCTTCTCGTCGGTGAGCTCGCCGGTGACGATGACGCCGTGGTCCTTGGAGAAGAGGATGCCGTCGACGTAGTCGTTGGCCGGGTTCTCCGTCTCGGCGCGGACGCGGGCAACGGCCTCGGCGACGCTGCTGGTGCGGTGGTACGTCGTCTTGACGAACTTCTTGGCCTCGATGAGCTGCAGCTCGATGAGGGTGGTGATGCCGAGGGTGCCGACGGCGCCCGCCGCGCCGCGGAACAGGTCGGGCCGCTCGCGGGGGGAGGCCGTGACGACGTCGCCGTTGCCGAGGACCATCTCGACCTCGTTGACCGTGTCGTTGAAGAAGCCGTGCTTGAACGACGAGCTCTCGCCCGCGGTGCCCGCGAAGCCGCCGCCGGCGGTGATGCCGGGGAACTCCATGACGACGGGGGGCACAAGGCCGTGGCGCAACGTCGACTCGACGAGGCGGTCCATGGGGACGTTGGGCTCGACGAGGGCGGTTTTGGTGGACGTATCGACGCGCAGGACGTTGGCGAGGGCGCTGATGTCGACGGCGCGCGTGTTCCGCTGCGGCCGGGTGCTGTTGGTCGAGCCGTGGAAGACACGGTACGGCTCGCGCCGGTCGAAGAAGCCGCGCACCGCCGCGGCGATCGTGCTGACGGCCTGTTTGTGGCGTTCCATGGCGGTGCGAGCGAGCAACACAATGGATTGCTGCTAGTGGTGGTGATGGGTAGTTGTGGTGTTGAGAGAAGAAGGTGGGACGAGGTCGAAAGCTAGAGCTCAGGAACTAGGAAGACTTTCTTGGTGGGGGATTGTTGCTCCGGCTCGTGGGGGTGGGTGGAGCCGGGCTTTGTCTTAGCTGGATGACCTTGAACGGGAACTCTTGTTGCTGGGTATAATGCTGAAACGACTGACACAGTTATTGTAGTGATTTTAAAGGTTCAATTATATTGGGGGAACTACCTGATTTAAGAGGGAGAGTGTGCTCTGTGGTACAATCACTGGCTGACGAGGTTACATTGAGAGGGTGATAAATAAGCTCTCCCTTGCTGCAGCTGAAGACGCTCATCTAAAACAGGTTCAATTGAAGTTCAGTTGAATGTCCGATGTAAATTCCACGATATCTGAAAATGCGATGATCAAAATGCTCACTGTTCTTTCAATACGCCATCAACTCCGATCGATCGTGCCAACGCCAAGTTCATAAAACAACCAATCCATCCAACGCCCGCCACGTTGAAATAATTACCCATGAGAAGTGTCGACACACTTCCCTTGTCCACTTGGATCTTGACTTGCCCGCTATGTGTTCCCCCATCGGCTCCAAAACCAACTCCGTCACAACTTCGCAACAGACACTGCCGGGACCTCCTCCGCCTTGAGCAGGACCCGCTGGCGCATCTCGTCGTCAGTGACGCTGCACAATTCGTCGAAGCGGAGCGGCTCCTCATCCAGCGTCCGGGCCTTGACGCGCACTGCGCTCGGGGCGATGCCCTCGGGGTCCTCGACGACGGCACGGATGAAGCCGGCCCAGCCGTCGTAGCACCGGCTCGTCGACGGGGCGTTGCGGAGCAGCAGCGCGAAGCAGTGCGGCATAGCCTCGTACTCCTCAAAGACGACCGCCACACCATCGGCCTCGAGCTTGCGCGCCAGGTATTTCGCCTCCCAGGCCAGAATCTCCCAGCCGGCGCATATGTAGATGGGCGGCGCGCCCTTCCAGCTGCGCGCCATGACGAGCGACGCCAGCGGGTGCGGCAGCAGCGCGTCGGCCACGTAGATGCTCTTGCGCGGCGGCGAGGCCGGCCAGATGTCGCACGGCGGGACGGCCAGACGGCCGAGCGCGGAGGGCTTGGGCAGGAAGTCGTACGGCGTCGGCGTGGATTCGTCCCATGTCGGCGCGCTCTGCGTCATGTCGAGCCACGGCGAGTTGGCGGCCACGCCGGCGGGGAGCGGCACCAGACGCAGCTCGCCGTGCCACATGATGGGCGAGTCCTGGTTGCGGAGCTCCATGAGGAGCTGGAGCAGGGCGAGGGCGAGGTTGCCGCCGGCACTTGATGAAGGTATCTCGAGTCAGCGTTATCACATACACGACAGGATACAGGAGTCACGGCGCAGGGAGGGATTCGAGAATCATGATTCGAAAGCATCAACATACCTATCACCGGCAATCACAATGTGCTCCGGTTGCACGGGATCATGATAGGCGTCCGGGGGCGGGTACAGCAGCGTCAAGTACGACACGAGGGCGTCGAGCAGGGCCGACGGAAACGGGTGCTTCGGGGCGAGGCGGTAGCGGACCGAGTAGCATCGGCCGCCCGTCAGCTTGGCCAGCTTCCGGGTCGTCGGGCGGTGCGTCGACGGGTCGCAGAGGTAGTAGGCGCCGCCGTGCAGGTACAGCACCGTCGTCGGCCGGGAGCACTCGGCCATCATGCCGTGGTACCGCTCGCGCTCCGACATGGCCGGTAGCGCCGAGTCGCGCGCCGCTCCGGGCCGGTGCCCCGTCCACTCGGCCTCGACGTCGACGAGGTCCGGCACCGGCACCGGCGTCCGACCGGCGGCCAGCCGCTCCACTGTCTCGATAAGGGCGTCGCGGACTCCCGTCTCGGGCGGCACCGGCGAGGCGTACCGGCTGACCCAGATGGTGCCCCGAGGACCGCTGTCGTCGCGCGTCGAGAACTTTTGCACGTCGGTAATGCTGCGCGGCCGCGACGGCACCAGCAGCGCGCGCACCACGGCCACCAGCAGCGAGCTGCGCAGGTCGAGGTACTCGGCCGCGTCTGAGAGCTGGAGCATGTGCAGCAGCGACACGCGCACCACGAGCGGCAGCAGCGGCAGCGAGGCCCACGCCGTCTTGGCTGCTGTGGTAACCTTCATCCTGTGGGGGTGGTCTGAAGGGGAGTGAGAGGCTGCGGATGATGAAGCTGGCGATGACGGAGGCGTGTTGCGGCTCGTATGTTCCCATCCGACTGCTGGTCGCAAGGTGCCATTCGCAAGATAAATACTGAAATAATGAAACAGGGACTCTCAGAATCCTGGGGCAAGAGATGGGATATATAAACTGCAAGAGATCTCTCTAGGTGGGCGAAGAGGGGGGCGGCAGTAAGTAGTTCATCCAAGAGAATGCAATCATGGACACCCCAGCGAGCCAACAGCAACATGAAGCGGCGGCGGCATATTGACAAGAAGACGAAAGCAATGTCCTTCAGTCCAAATCGAACCCCTCAAAGCAACTAAAGCTCCAAGCAACTCCCCCTCAAAAGTTGGAGCACCTTCTGACGTCGATGATTTCGCATGCAAGCCCAAGAACGGAATGGCGGCTTCTTATCCATAGGCTTTCTCGGCCTCTCTGTCGTCCGCTTTTAAACCCACCTGCATCAAACTATTTCGTCGTCCGCCACATGCGTCTGAGCCTCGGCATTGGCATAACCGTCCGCACCTTGGGACAGTGCGTTTGCTCGATTCCAACGCCGCTAGCACGTCCAGCACATTGCCTGTTTGAGTAAAAGTTGCGGCGCCCACTCAACCTGGCATGTGGCCCTATTCCTCACTGAGCGAATCTTGCGGGGGGCCTGCTGCAGCGGGTTTCCATCTAGCGTATTGGTCCCCATTGAATTGTCGGTTGCGTACGTAGTAGGTTCGTTGGTTGCATGGTTGGGCCTGCTTTGCGCGCTGGAGCTAATGATGAATCCCCACGTTTAGAACCAACATCGACCTTGTTACAAGTGCGTCTCGACTCGGTGCTGTCACCGACTTTTTGACGGGCGTTTGTAGGTGAGAGTACGTGGTTCAAACTGTTGTTGTGCGACATCATGTGCAGTCGACTTGCATGAGGGGGATTCTTGAGTCCTGAATCAGCTTACTGGTTGCACATGCTGGCCACCTCGCCGTGTCACCGGCTCTTCAGACTCCCCAAACGCCCTGCCAACATCAAGAGCTCCGACATTTCTGTGGAATATATGTATAATACTCTCCCCTGGATAACTTGCCGTTTCAGGCTTCAAACCGTCCCGGGCCGTTAGTTCGTGGATGGGGTGCATTTCCATCCTTGAACCCTACCATCGCGATCCAGCCATTTTACCTCCAGTGACCCTGACGAAAGCATCAGTCATCAGTTGTCTTGCAGCGGCTCATACACTCACATACTGCGTAATATGTGCTGATGGCGTAAAGATGCATGACGACCGGTTTCGCCGCATCAACCGTTGCCTCGCTGTTCAGCATGTCGATTGCGTGCCGGACCCTGAACATGTCGGCGTAGACCTGAACATGTCGGCGTAGACAAAGGGACACCCGACCTGACGCCCAGGGCCAAGGGTATCGGTCCCGCATCTCACTCGTACACTTCGGGCTGGAATGACGTTCTCTCCTACTGTTTGTCCCGATTTGAGCTCTGCATCTGGATGAACATGCTCTTGCCGTGCTGCGGGACTAATAAGTTACGGCGCCAAAAACAAAGGCATGCAAGTGTTTTTGTTCTATTCTCATATTCAGCTGCCATTCGCGGTTGCCACGTCACGTTGGAGCAGAGACATACAAACACACGACAAGGCGGTGTTCACTTTGGCAGAAACTCATGTGCGAAAACGATCAGGGTTGGTGTACGTCATAGTAAGACGCTTCGGCTGGAAATTAGCCACAGGCGAGAGACATCTCATCACCACTGCATGAGGCCAACGGGAATATTGAGAGTTTTACAGACAAAGCATACAAGACTCTTTCCCTTCTCTTACACACTTCAAATCTCCCTTACTACAAGACTACCGTCTTGGTGGAACAGAAGACCAAAAATGGCATGCGTCTTCGACTGAAATAAATGGGAAGTCAAGTGCGGCTCCGAAAGGCATTTCCTGTTGTTGTACAAAATCTCAGCAGACAGGTCCTATGCAACTTACCCATGATGCAAGTCTGAAGTGAAAGGAAGTTCGAGACAATTCATGAAGTCTGGACTACGATGGATTGGGCCACAACAGCGCGGGCCATTCATCCTGAGGTCTTTGCCAAAGGCTATCGGCATTCCAACACTTAGTAGAGCCAGTGCTTGGAACACTTCTCGTTCACTTGTGTTTAGAAGTGTACCATATTATTTCCAGGCTCAATGTTTGACAAACCTCAACCTGTTGGCTTCAGCAGCCTCACGTGTGGTGCTGCGGCGTGCTCCAGTCTATAAAGACTAGATGGTTCAGCTAGAGGATTCTTGAGGATGCCCCCAGATATGTCTGCTAGTGAACAGTTGGTGTTGGAGCACCGCCAAATAAGGGGGTCAAGAGATCTCCAGGCTTCTTCGGTCCAGAATTTGAGGCGGGCCTTTGAGCATCACAACATTCAACAACTTGCTTGTCTACTTTACCGATCTCTCAGAAAACCTATAGGACAAGCTGTATTTCCAGTCGTAGCCTTCCACGCAACCGGTGTATTTCACATTAAGGAAGCGTTTAATGTTAAGTATTACGTCTGTGTCTTTCTCGGCTCCATGGAGGTGGTCACGGCTCATATACATATTGATGAGGAGTTGTTGTGGTGATCGAATGAAGATGCATGCTTGAATGTAATCGAGCACTGTTCAAGTCCAATGTCGCGCGACTCACTCTTGGATGGCCTACGATCTTTCCAAATTCTTCCGAGTTGAATGCCTATCCCAGCTCCACTTCTCTTAACAGTTGATCTTGATTTGTTCTGGAACCAAACGCGATGTGTCTCGAGCTCTCCTACCAATGACTCCTCCACGTCCCCCAGCTGGGTGACCGGCGGGTTTTCGCCACCAAGTTCAGTCTTCGCAACCATCAAAGCACCTTAAGTCTATTTATACCAATACTTGATGCAAGCGTGAGGAGAACTCATTGTATCTTCGTCCTGGCCCACATTGTGTAGCAATTTTAAACAGAAGACAAATCGTTAGAAACTACTATGTTCTTTGTTGAACTAATTCATCATACCACCTTGTACCTTGGTCTTCAATGAAGGAAGCAACATCAAGTCCAGGCCACATCTCTAAGAGTGTATATTCATAAGGCTCCTCTATGTCTATTGTACAAATTGAGAAGTGTATTATATAAGGGCATACATCTACACATGTGTCATGTGTCTAATGCGCGTGAACAGAAAAAGGATGCTCTTGGTATTCGTGGTAACCCGAAGCCACTGCACTGCCCAGTCGAGACGATCAACCAGTCGGGGCATCGCCACCACCGAAGATGGGAGGGAATGCGGGCGTAGGCTGAGGTGTAGGTTGAGGCGTAGGCTCGGGGGTGGGCTGGGGAGTCGGCTCCGGATCGGGACCGGGACCGGGATCTAACGGAGCCGCGATGGCCCAGCACTGAAACTCATCGATGCTGAACCAGTTGTCGCCTACGCAGCGGTCCTGCGGGCTCTGGGCCGTGATCCAAATGCGCGCTCTGCCTGATTCCGGCGTGTAAAACTCGATGGTCTGCACGTTGTGGAAGTAGCCCGCGTCGTCGTCGCTCTCCGGGAACCGGTTGCCGACGTTTTCGTTGTCGTTCCAGATGCGCACGTACGGCACGTAGCCGTCGGCGTTGTAGTACTTGTCCCAGTACCAGCTGTACGAACACTGGACCTTTGCGCGGCCGCACGTCTTGATATCCTGGTACATCTCCAGGTAGTTGTTGTCGCGCATGTTGGTCGGCGTGCGGAAGGCATGGCTGGTGCCGTCGGCGCCCTGGTCGCCTACATAGCCGCAGACCTCATTGTCCGCCGAGAGCTTCCACGGGCAGAGGCTGCCCGTCTCGAAGTTACCGTTGACGATGGGGTTGTAGAAGTTGGTGGTGCATTCCGGCTCAGGGTTCGGCGCGCAAAACGACTGAGGGTTGGGGTCGCAGATGGGATCCGGAGTAGAGGGGCAGGTCGGAGGCGTCGGGGTGGGAGTGGGATGGGAAGAGACGTGGCATGGCCCTGCGAGAGCCAGTGAGCTCAAGAGTGAAGTTGCGAAAAGCGAGTGGACGAGATGGCGAGCCATCTTCACGGGTTGTCGCGCTGGAAGCAGCTGCACAGCGGTTTGCTGGTATGAGATACGGTACGGAGGCAACAAACGAGAGACCTACTGTCATCCAACAGGGCGGGATTTCTCTCTCTTCATATCATTCTCTCCATGCTCACGTCAGGGGTGCCAAGTCTGCTACGGCCTCGTCGGTGGGATCTTCCCAAGCAAGCACTGCTCGTATAGAAGACCAACAAGTCGACGGAACAGGTGCATCGAGTGATTGCTCGACTAACAATTGTCCATAACGTACTGAGAAGGGCTAGCTCCAGGACAAGGCATAGATGCGCAACAGCGCTACGATAAAGGCGCTTCCCAATGCGGACAAATATGAACCAAATACGAAGGGGCTGGACAAACTATTGACAAACTAGCCATTTGGTACAGAATAGTGTCTTTTCTTCCACAGCCGTGAGAGCAGCTGAATGTGGAGTGTGGCGTTGATCCTTCGGTTCTCAGTTAAGGCCTAAGCTAAGAGCGGGCGGCTTCAGGTACCAGGCGCGCTGTCCATGTGCTGGCCGCCTGTAGCGTGCACTTCCCCCCAAAAAGAACCAATAGAAGTCTCTGTCCCAGGCAACTAAAAGGGGGTGAAAAGGCCCTGCTAGAGATTCGGAAGGTGTGCCGAGAACGGGATTTTCGGTAACTGGCAACAGTAACGTTGGACGTCGACCCCTGGCGTGATGCAGGAAATGAATCAACCCAAGTCAAGCTTCGAGGCATAATGCCACACGAGCCAATCAATACGTAGGACAAGTCGATCCGGAGCATTTGCCCCTGGTTTTAAGGCCGTCTGCAGCGACATCTTTTATCACTCTCTCGATTAAGGTGAGACCTGAGTGTCGCCCAGACGGCCAGTGGAGCCACCAAAGCGATAAGGATGGGAGGTATCCGTAACATTCACAGGGATCAACCACGGGCTTTATTTGGATGTAAACTTGGCTCCTGGTAAGGCTGAAAGAGCCCAAAATGGAAGACTCGGAGCTCGCTCACCAGACCGATTATCGATTGGCTAACCCCTTTCGCTATCAAACTCTTGCCACTCCTCCATCTACTTGCGTCAGGCCTCCCGTCCTCCTCGTTGAGCCGCCGCCGCGATTCTGTTGCTCCGACGTCGATACTCCGTCGCCCTCCGACAGGCAACACACTGTCCATCCTCGTCAAAGAAGTGCTCGTTGAGCTCGACCTCACATGCGTGGTGCGGTTCATCCTCGTCGCAGCCGTCGCAGGCAGGCGTGCGATAGGTGCAGTCCCAGAATACCTCCGTCGCGCGTAGCCAATCATTGAACAAATCGCCCTCAACCCCAAGCAAAGTGTCTCGGGGAGGGTCTCGGACGCACAGAAGTCTGCGTCGGACCGGCTCGGATTTCTCGAGGCCCGTCTTCTCCACTTCCACCCAGCCGTGTGTCTCGCCCTGCAACAGTGTGTCTTCGTCCACCTCATCGTCGTACATTTCCGTCTCCATTGCGGGAGTGACATCAAGATCAAAGCTGACTCGGTAAATGCCCTTCTCGATGGCATCTTCCCATGATAGACATCCCTCGAGCATGACGAGAATCCAGCTCCTGTACCGGTCGCTGTACCTGTGCTGTGCCCAAAACTTCTCGGACTCACACCACGTCGGCACAATATGCGGCAGAGGCTCTTTCCCTCGCACTTTGTTGATGAGCTTCTCATAGGCATCTTCTTTAGACAGACCAGCGACTGCCTTCTGTCTCATGTCCTGCACAGCTTGCTTTCGGAACAACTTCTCGCGACCATGGTGCTCGATACATTCTTCAATGCTGCCGAGCCCAGAGTACACATCGACTCGCGGCCACCGCCCCCCCGCGTTCCCTGCGCTGATCATCGCATCGCAATGGAGGAAGCTGTTGCCCAGAGCCTCAGGAGATGGGCGGGGAGTGCCCAAACAGTAGAGCTGGATACCGAGCTTGGCAAGCGCTTCGATCGGCCCGGGAGCATCGCGGACAGCTGCATATGTGCGAGCGGCGTGGTCTTGGAAGTTGTGATAGTGAGGCCCCGGGCCAATCTTCCGAGGCGCCTTGCCACCGGTGGACTTGCGGCGTGCGCGTTTCGTGGACGCCTCCATCACAAATCTCCAGTGAAATTCAGCAAGTGACTCTATATTTCACTTCACGAGACTGACATTTCAGCTGAGGATGACTTGGCGAGCCATGGGGATGTGATGGGATAAACCGGTGAGGAAAGACGTGTTGCCTAAAATCTCACAGCCCAGGGGTCCACATTTTATGTCACAAGAAGCCCTGTCATGTTTGGCAGTTGTTAAGACAACATAACTCATCACTGCACCTTTCTCACAGGAAGACTATCATTGTGTTCTTGGCACAGGTCTAGAAGGCACAAGAGGAAAGCGCAGCTCGTAGTTAGAAAAGGCTAGTAGCGTTGACTGAGGATCCCATGATTCCCTTGCCTGCCAATTGCAACTGCTACTCCACTTCAAGTATGCTCTTCGCACTGTTTGGAGGATCTGTTTAGTGAGCTGCGGTGCAATAGTTGTAAAATCACGAAAATGTCGCTTGGTTTAAATTTTCCATGAAATTTGAAGAATGGACCCACTGGTTTCTACTCTATAAGCTATGAAGCACGTCATCATAATTCAGTTACTTCCTTCCCTACGAGTTGCGCTCCAATGCTGATGAAGCTGGCTGAGTCTTTCAGTAATCGAAAAGTACATACTCGGAAAGTAGGTAGTAGCTGTCGCATCTCACAAATCTGCCACTAGCGTGGAGGTGCAAGTCAAGCGAATCGAATTGGATGGCACGGAGAAACGTCGATGGTCTTTAGTAGATTACAGGTAAATGGACAGGGTTTTAAAGAAAGCTCATAGGGGGTTATGTGGCTTTGATAATGCACTATGCAAAGTTGAGGCTATAGGAGTTCCAGCACTCTTATTCGATGGGTGTTGAGAGAAATGCATCGCCTTCATCAATGTCAAGGGCATGGACGGTCTGTCGGAGTATGAGTGAGGAGGAGGGGCAACAAGAAACTTTACACGCCTCAATGGAGAGCTCCAAATGGGTTCTTAGTCAGGATGAATACTAAATTATCATAAATTGGTAGTCGAGAATGTATGCTGTTCAAAATCGACGAAAGCCGAGCGTTTGATCAGGCGATATCGCCTAACTCGTGTTTATGCGGAATATGGACGAGGTTCACTGTCTATCAAGGTCGACCCAGCCCTTTCTTACCAAGCGGCAAATTTCTTAGTATATATGACTGGCGTTGTTACTGGTCAAGTCATCTCAGGACGACATGTAAAAGAAAATGGTCATCGACAAATGTGTGTCCATGTAACGGACATAAATGAGGGGTTGGAGATCTAGTTTATGCCAATGAAAAACGTGCGGTTCTTTGTAAATGAGGCATAACACCGACACCGAAGCTCAAGAGCCAGCCACAGTCGACATAGAGGGACGGGTTGCAAAAGCAAATTGAGAAGGGGTAGGAAAACAAACAGAGTCGTGCTCTTGGCTGTTTTGAAGTTGTGAGCAGTAGTCTATGACTCGCCACATACATAAAATACTCTCAAGGCTTGAGAAAGTGTAATCTACACTGACTTGGCCACACTCATGCATGATGAGCTGCATGTAAGTGGTTTAAGAGGCCTAGGCTGGAGGTTGATAAGTTTCAAGAACGGTCGAAACAGCCCCCCGGCAGCATAAAAACGCATGCAGTCAGAAGAAGCCCCCCACGAAGCCCAAGAACTAGACAACAATGTAGGAGTACTTTCAGCCCAATTCAAGCAACGGCCTAGTTTCGGAGACGGCTAGGGCATGCTGACTGGTTCAGATGTTGGAGCTTCTGGGGTTCGATCATCACCGTCTATGCCCTCAAGCCCCCAACTCCTCCTCCAGACGAACCACGCACAGTTGAGATTGTTCCGGATGCCCACCTTTTGAAACAGTCGGGATATGGATTGCGAAATAGCATCTTTTAGAGAAAAGGCGGCCCTAGAGACCGACCTGAATACCGCAATCAATCAGCAAGCAGGCTACTACCACCCAATTCTTTATTCGTAATGGCTGGGAGTGATGTTTTTGCGCCCTGGGATGATCCAACGCTGGCATGATCGGCGTGTGAGAAGTTGAGAATCTCAGCATTAAACCCTGTACTGTTGCTGAGGCGGGCACTTTTAATGTCGGGTTGTCATGGAAGTGACATGCTGCTATTCTCTCATTGGCAGCCAAAGATCCAAGTGGGTCTGAATAGAGGTGCATGGACTTGGCAAAGCTTGATTCTGTCTTAAAATGATGTACTACTACGTACGTATACGTAGTAAGACGACGACAAAGTCGCATTTCTTGTGCAGATCCTTCATCTAAATGTTTCAAATTCATGTTACGCCCAGCAAATTCTAGACAAACAGATTGCAAGCCGTTCGTTTTGTCTTGCCCGAGTGAACACTGCTCAATTGCTTGAACGAATTCAGCTGGAAGCTGAGTCCATGACCCACGCCGGCAGAACGCCACAAAAATGCCCTTCGTTTCCCCGCTCACGGATCTTGCGGGAGAAACGGAGCTGCAGACGACCCTGGGAATGCAATTAACGAATCACACTTGTATTTTGGCGCGGCACCTCTCCCACGAAGGTCCCACAGCTAGCGACCTGCAGTGGTGAGCAGCCTGGCGAAGAGAGAGGACAGAGCGGCTGCACACCGATGTCCTTCTCATCCTGCAAGTAATGAGCCTCTGGTTTACGCTCGTCGATATCATCGCGTAGCACCGTGTCAGAGCAGAGTCGTAATGTGCTCGTCCAGTGGCAGGCCGATCGTGTCTCGCATTGGCGGCAACAACAGAGCTACTGGCCGAGTAAACCTTGCCCAGCGTAAATGACGTATTGTTGTGCAGGTCTGGATGTTCTAGACTGAACTGCGCCACCACCCCGTCAAAAGTTACGCGACCATACCGCGTTTTCTGAATTCAAGCGAGGGAGGAACAGTGGGTTTCTTTCCCTCCATTATTTTAATGCTTAAATTGACGACGGCATTGACTCTTTTGCATCATCAATCGCAGTGAACACTTGATCACTTTCCCGGTTAAGGTGTGCGTCAGCCTTCACCTTTTCAGCCATCAACGTCAACAGCCTCAACATGGCCAGCAATAACGTGCATTCGTCGTCCAACGGCGCTGGACACAGCGAGAATACCCCGCTTCTCCCAACCACCTCAGGCCACGAGCATCACGAGCATCATGGCGGCGGCCACGAGAACGAGGGCGAGAGCGGCAGAAGCGGCTTCCACCCGAAGCACTTCCTGGCCGTGCTCTGGCGCAGCTCTTGCACGGCGTCGATGCTGGTCAATGTGCTGTGGCCCTTTGTGCCCATCGCCATTGCCCTTCAATTCGTCCCTGGCCTCCACCTGTGGAAGTTTGTCACTGCCTACATCGCCGTCATCCCAACGGCGAACCTGCTGGGCTTTTCCGGGCAAGAGTTTGCGCGCAAGATGCCCAAGGTAGCGGGCATCCTGATCGAGACGACGTTTGGCTCCATCATCGAGATCATCCTATTCGCCGTCCTGATCGCCAAGCACGACGCCAGCGGCGACGAGGGCAACGGCGACGAGGGCAATCTGATCCCCATCATCCAGGCCGCCATCCTCGGCAGCATTCTAACCAACCTGCTGCTATGCCTCGGCCTCTGCTTCTTCTTTGGTGGCCTGCGCCAGGCGAGCCAAAAGTTTCACCCCATCATCTCCGAGGTCGGCACGGGGCTGTTGCTGGTCGCCGCCTTTGGCCTGCTCATCCCCAGCGCCTTCTACTCTGCCCTCAAGTCCGAAGCCGTCAAGAGTGCCCATGGGCTCTGGATCCTGCACGAGAAGCTCACCGAGGGGAAGCTGCAAGATGATGTCCTCCGCATCAGTCAGGCAACCTCCATCGCACTCATGGTGGCCTTTGTTCTGTACATCTGGTTCCAGGCCAGCAGCCAACACAGCATCTTTGACGAGGTCATTGAGATGGACGAGCACCGGGACGCCGACCGGGCCACGGATATGGAGAAGCCCAAGTTTACCATGACCGAGGTTGTCGTTGCTCTGGTCATCTCGCTAACCTTTGTGACTATGCTTCTAATCTTCCTCGTCGAGAAAATCGAGCACGTCGTCGAGAGCGGTGTCCCAGATCAGTTCCTGGGCTTGATTCTCCTCCCTCTGGTCGAGAAGGCCGCCGAGCACTTGACCGCCATCGACGAAGCTTGGGGTACGTTGCTTTTCTCGGGTTGCTTGAGCTTTGCTAACCCATCACAGACGGTGTCATCAATGTCGCCCTCTATCACTGCCTTGGCCCGTCCATCCAGACCGCCCTTTTCAACGGCCCCTTGGTTGTTCTCATCGGCTGGTTGATCGGAAAGCCAATGGACCTCAACTTTGAAATCTTCATGATTGCCTTGCTCGTCCTCTCGATCCTCGTCGTGGGCAACTTCCTTCGCGACGGCGAGTCGAACTGGCTTGAGGGAGCATTGCTCGTCGTACGTTGCCACTGCCGAATCTGCATCCGTATACCAGTGAAGCTAACCCAACGCAGGTCATCTACGTGATCATTGCCATTGCGTGCTGGTATTATCCCAACCCCGACGTGGCCACCTCCAATGGTATTGAGGGCTCAGCGCTCGTCAATGTCACGATGAGTGTCGACACACTTCGTCAACTCCAGCAGCTCCTAAGCGCGAAGCTAGAGCTGTAGAGACGGAGTTCCCTTATCAACTAGCTACCTCAAATCATTGACGGCTACTCTATGGCAGGCCTGGCCGGCATCTGACAGACTGACACGTGTGCTCGGTTCCAAAACTCCCTGGTTGCATATTCGTGATGGGCCGGTAGTCATTTTGTTGTGGATTCGGCAGCTGTCCTCGGCCACCAGTTTTGTCATCAGCCCATGTTCGTGGGTCTTTTGACTTTTCATTCGTGTTAGTGTGCCGAATCTTGCCTTGCCATATTTTGTTGGGCCCAGATTGTGCGTTGTCGCCGAGCCCCATTCTAATATGCGATACCTTGCTTGAGACTACTTGGAACTTGCTAGTCCTTCCAGCTTCCTGTTGGTATTTCTTGTACAGGCGTTACGTTGTGTTGTGTGCTGAAACTTGAAATGTTGACCGGCTTAATTGAGCACGTTGGGATTAGGAATAGCACGACGATGATGATTGTAATCTGCCACATGCGGTTGTGATGTGCTTGCTTATGTTGCAATTACACGATCAACTAAGTCGAGTAGACCCAGAGTTAATCAAAGTGATTCATTGTATGTAAAAAGAGCCCAATCACTAACGTGATCTGATTCTACCAGGTCGTCAATCAGCCTGGAAGTGCGCAAATATTGATGGTTCAATCTAAAGGCTTATTCAAATTATCAGAAGAGGCTTAGCTGGGATGAGCGTCAGGATGTCTTCCGATTTAATGACTGTTGATATCAGACATCTCTTGATCCAGTCAGTGTACACGATTCGTGAGGGGACAGTTTTTGCCTCTAGCGACCTTGCCGAGGGCTATCTATAGTGTCCCAATTTTCTAGGTTAGTTAGTTGGCTAAAAGAGTTGGGTCTTTTACTAGGTAACGCGTGCATGTAAGTCGCTTAACTATGTCCAATCGTTTCTAATTCTATCTAATTTAATTAGCCGGTTGGTTCCAATTTCACCAGTCACTCAGCCATCAGTTAGCCAGCCAGTCAGTGCATCGGTCACTCAGTTACTCAGTAACTCGGCCAGTGAATAAATCGATCACCTAGCCACTCAGCCAGCCAGTACTCTGTCACTTCGTCGGTAGGACAGTCGATATGCAGACTAAACATTCCATCAGCCAGTTGGCCAACCGGTTCATCAGTCAGTCAGTGGGTCGAATACGATCTTTGTAGAGAACCGTACGTGATTTTTTCCTATTCAAGGACTTGCAGGTAGCTGAATCACAGCATTGAAACGTTCCGAAATCTCTGTGGCAAGTGTGCGGCAATACTTAAGCTCCATCTCATGCTCCCTCCTATTGTCTTCCACAACCTTCACCCCTCTCTTCAACTTCCTCTTTCATTGCATTACACTCCATCTATCTTATCAAAACACCCAATCAGCAAAAATGTCGCAGTCAACTCAAAAGTTGTCTGCACTGCAGAGAACACCAAACGAGATTCAGAGAATCATTGGAACATGCTGTGACGTGGCAAGCATGAAAGCGTTTTCCTTAACCTCGGGGAAATATCGAGGAATGCTTCATGAATATATCTTCACACAAGTCAAGTTCGAAGGCACTCAGGCCGCCATGTCGTCCGAGCTTGGGGCGTATCTCGGAGACAGTGGCAACCCACCTACAATGGCTGCCACGCGAAATAAAGTGACGTGAGTTGTTGGCCCCCGTACTAGCCTACTTGGTGTTTTGTTCGTTGATAGCTCATAGCCGCGCTACCTTCACAATCAAGCCGGACAACCGGGCTCAGCCGGACAACCAACTGGTCGACCGTATCATCAACTCCATCGAGGAAACGCAAAAGCTCCGAGTCCTTGTCCTCGATGTGGCCGACTTGGCTCCTGGAGAGAACCCTCCTGCCCAGGAAGCACAGTTCAGGCAAGCCTTCGCGAATCTACCAGAGTTAGACCTGAAGAGCTTGAAACTCTTTGCGCCGGAAACCCTCCCACCCATCATCATCAGCAAATGCAATCCGACCCTTCTCAAAGGACTGCATGTCGACGACACATTTATCCGCGATCTGTTGGTTCCACTCCCCCACTCAAATGAAGTCGGCGCGATGATTCAAAGCCTCCAAGGACTTAAAAAGCTCTATTTTGACACCCTCCCCGACTTTTCCCACAACCCGGGGCTCTCGCAGGTTCGGACACACCTTCACACCATCAGAGACAACTTCTTTCAGGTTCAGTGGTTGGGATTTTACACGGCGCCCACGCCCACACCTTACGTGTATCCCGACTTTTATGTAAGCATCGTCCATGAGTGCGAGATTACTTTCTCTTCCACAAGGTAACTAACTAGAAAAGGGTTGCATCGGCAATATCAACTCCTTACTGAGACGCTTACCAAATCTTAAGCGCTTCGTGATCACAGTCTACTCGGCGAACATCGAGAAAATTCCGGAGACCCCCAACAGGCCCCCCACGGAAGCTGAGGAAATCACCTTCTACGAAGATTTGGTCTCTCGCGTCATCAAGGAGGTTCCATGGCTCGAACAGTTGGACATTCTGTCTGAGTCTCCCGTTGTCTGGCGCGGCACAAGATCCAAGGATCGCAAAGATGATGCGCCCGGAATGAAGGTTCAACGTTTGGAGCTTCCCAACGAGGCGCGACGGGGTGCATACCCGTTTGGAATCCACAAAGATGAGAAGTAGGTAACTAGGATACTTCCTCCGGCTTTCTCTGCTTCGGGCGGCTTGAGGGGCCCAACTCTCTAAGTTCTTTGCTATCGTGGACACTCTACGGTGTCAAGCACTGATTAGTGGCGGCGCACCATGACGCTTACATCAAAGTATTCAAGAAACACACATCTCTACTCTTCAATATTCCAGTACTTATAAGCGACGCGTGCGATATATCAGGTGTTGGAAACAGTTGGGACTCAGTGAAGATACAGCCTGGTACCTTAGACATGTGGCGACCGTTGAAGCGGGTTCTAGTCTCTCGGTGCTTCCACCAGTACCCGGCAGATGCCAAAGTGTCGAAGTACTATCGTCCCAGTGAAACATCATATGTCCCAGTGCGTGGCCGAATTTTGGGAGAGCAAATATGCGAGCTTGAGGCCGGGTAGCTTGCATCCGAGCTCGGCTGAGGACATGAGAATTTGAGAATTACGGGCACGAAGGTTGACGAAGTCAAAAGCAGCGTCAGACGTGATGCCCAACATAGTCTTCAGGCGTGAAATGGTGACGCATGTGAGGCTTGACTGGAAGTGACGATGACTGGTGCCAGCGACTTCCCGCTTGAACGTGGTGCCCTAAGGCTTGCCGACCGAGACGCTGTGCCTAATAAATCGTAAGCGGCAGCTCGTGTACAAGTGCGCTGTCCATCATGGCATCGCGAGACGAGGGATGACAGCTACACATGTCCGTCCAATTGATACAAGGCATCACAATAGATATCCACGGCGAGTTGATCAAGCTGATTACCGAAACGAGGAACTGTCGTGAGCATGGTGGCTATGTACCCTGCCCAATCAACACAGTCAAGGCGTCGTCTCGATATCGCATATGCGAAGAGGCCAAGATCTTACGTCAAAACAAGTGGGCGGCTCTACTGACCCCAGGACGAGCTACGTTACTGGTCATGGCGGGCAGGGGCTCGGTCACGAGACCATCGAGAAACGTCAGGTACCTATATTTCTTTGATCTTGGCAAAGTCCAATGAGGCACATCTACTTGGACGTCTCGTCAATGAAAAACATGCATGTATTGCAAGTGGCTTCCAAATGACCTGGAATACGGCGATCAGTTCCTCTCAGGGATGGCAGTTCGACTCAGTCAAGCAAAAAGAAAACAAGTATTTTGTCTGTCTGCCAAGCTGGTTTTTGGACCGAAGAAAGAAAGATGTGTACAAGACGGACGAGGTTCTCGTGCCATTACCAGGGATGAGAGCGACTGGTCCGCTTCCCTCGAGGGGTATTTCAATAGGTAGTGACGAATTCCTCCCATGTTTCCCTGACATTGTCCATTCTGCCAATTCAACGCCCAATACGCCTCCGATACTCATTACTCAATCATAAAGTCGCTAACTATACAGGGTCCCAAAGCAAACACGTTCATAAGAGCAAGGATGGTGGGTCGTGACTTCGTAAAAAGGACTTGCTCGTTGCATCGTTTGATGGCTAGTGCGGTTGCTCATTCGTTCATTCACTCACTCGGTGCTGTCGCTGTCGAACTCCTCATCGTAGTCGTCCGGATGGAAGCCACCCGCGGGAGGTCCGCCGCCGTTGAAGGGGTTACCCGGCTGGTGCTGCCCCGAGACATCAAAGAAGGCAGGAGCGCCGCCGGCTGCTGCAGGCGGTGGCGGCGGAGGCGGCGGAGGGAAGCCTCCTCCGACAAAGGGCCCACCCATCATCGGGGGTGGAGGCTGCGGTGGTCCAAAGTGGCCGTCCATCGGAGGAATGAAGCCAGGAGGGGGCGGTATCGGGTTGGGAACGGCCCCGTTGAAGTGCTTCTGCCGGGATCCACTTCCCTTCCGGCTGCTCCGTCCACTCCGACTGCCGTGTCCGCCGCTTCGACTGCTGCCGCTGCTGCTACTGCCGGAGTAGTAGTAGCGGTCGTCGGGCGTGGTAACCCAGTACATCTGGGTGTCCGGCTGGCTGAAGTAGGAGCCGGACGACCAGTCGGAGCGGTCGTCTGGGATCTCGCGGGTCCTCTTCTTGACCACGGTAGCGCCGCGAGGTGCGCCAGCGGCCCATGAGAGGAAGCGGAGGGAGAGGGGCTGCTTTTGTTTCTTCGGGAGCTTCCGATACGTGGTGGACCATTGGGACGAGGTGGAGCTGAAGCCGTCGCTGTGGCCATCCGAGTAGACTGAGCTACTCCTGTAAGATTGAGGCATTGTGAAGTTGGTGGTGGGTGGGTGAAATGAGAGGTAATAGTCCGATTCGGAAGTGCAGGACCGGTTTAGGTGCAGTTAGTGACTGGTGTATCGTTTCTACCACTCGGTAGCAGCGTTGATTGTTCCGCGGTGTCTTGTCTGGCGATGCGTAGGGTGAAGGCAGCGTCGAAACCAAGGGTGTAGGATCAATGGGTGGTTGAGTTGAGTTTCAATGGACTGGCAACATAGGGCGACTGGGTTCACCCTTGACAAAAGGCGAAGATCAACAGACGACCTTGCAGAAGAGAGACGAGGCAAATGGAACGGCACAATGGGGCGGGACGGCTGGGGCTCATATACCTCGAGGGGCCCCTTACAATAGTGCGAAGAGGAGCGGGTAGTAGCAGATCAGGACCAAGCCACGGAGAGCGTCGCAATGACTGCCTACCGATGACCTCGAAGAATAATCTCACATTATGCGGGCGACAGTCTCCGCGACAAGCTCACAACCGTTGCACATTTCCATATACGTGCAGGAGTCTCCACCAGCCAGCAGGTGAGAAAAGAAACTGGACGCCTCGGGCGCGGGGCGCTTGTACAGTACGGGGTGTGATACGCGAGTCTGGGCAGGCTGACTGGACGAGGGGTAGAGGGGTAGACGAGGTAAGGGATACGACGGTGCAGTTGTACCAACGCAGTGTGATACTCAGCAAAGGGATACCAGGCAACCGGTCTCGTGTTGGTATAGCGGGCGGAGGCTCTGCAGCCAGCAGGAGCGGAGGGGAAGGATGATGTGACCAGGATGCGGTGCAGAGCTGGACAAGCTGGACCATCTTGCGCCTCGTCCGCCTCGCTTTCGGAGAGGGAATCCAGAACGTTGGCAGTTGACAGTATTGGAGAGTGCCTAGGTAGTAAGAGGGGTGGTGTGGATGGCACGCGTGAGATTCAAGGCTTCTGGGCGAGTAGATTGCGTGAAGCTGACGGGATGGTGGTGGTTGTGAATGCATGGTAGTGAGAATGGTTCGCCAGCTTGTCCGCGAGTTGATGAGTGGACCGATCATCAGGCACAGCGGGGGCAGGATGCCCCATGAACCAGCGGCTCTCGAACCGCCTACAGTGCCCATCTTACAGAGCCTCTTTTGCTAACAGAGCCTCTTCATTTGCCTTATGATCCACCGCTCGACATCCCTAGCAACTGTACGATCCTCCGTGGGATCCACTGGACCACAGGTTCATCCAGGCGGGGTCAAGTTCACGCAGCGCAACGCAGACGAGTGGTCTACAGGCTCCAGCACAAGAAACCAGCTTCACAGCGTCGTGCATCAAAAACGACGAGCCAAACACCAGTCCGCGTCTGCACGGGGGCCGTGACCCAAGCACCGGTAGCGAGGAAACTCCCCAGTCATTCACTCGCGTTTCGTTGCTCATGATGAAGCTCGTGCAGTAGCGGCGAGATGCACGACAACGCAGCGCATCTGCCGTGGCCGCTTGCTTTCCCTGATTCACGGGGCGACACAAACGTCGCACACGCTTTGGCCCTTTGGGTGAGCACGAAAGAACAAAACTGAAGAGGAGGGGGGGGAGACACTGTTTCGGTGAAGTCGAGATGCGCAGGTGCCGGTGCGGCATGATTGGAGCGATGCGAAGGAGGGGGTTATATTCTGCAAAGTGCACGCAGTATCACTCGCATTGGCGTCTTTGGTTGGCTGGCCCAGTTCAGGGCTGCAATCGAGGCTTGAAAGCCCCGACGAGATGGGGCGGACGAGAGACACGATAAGCAGCCCATGCTCTACGCAAGATGAATGGCGACATTTACTGTATTTTCTGCACAGAAACACTCATGCACCTTGGCCTACCTGGTTCAACGCACGACACCACGGGCAGAGTGGCTGCGTCGGCATTGACTCACATCTCACATGTCCACCGTCGTGTGTTGCGGATTCCAAACGGCATCACAGACAATGACACGAGGACTAAACCGACTCAACAGGAGCCTCAATGGAGCCCAAATGCTTTAATGCGTCAATAATATTGACTAAGGTACTCTTGCAGCATTTAGAAGCGCCTCAAGATGTATAGTACACCGCCTGGACTCTGATGGGAAGCCGGGCTGAAAAACCAATGCAGCCAAGGCTCTGGTATAGGGTAAGCTGTCTCACACGGCGCCGTCCGTGTTGCGCCGTGAAGACGATCGGTGATCTGAAGAGATTACAGATCGTGGGATGATGGACCCAGCGGGCCGCCTCAATAGACTAGTGCGATGCTTGGCCGATTTACAAAATTAGGAATGTGATTGTGATTTCTCTTTTTGCTCGGTAACATGAGCAGATGACGGGCGTTAGTGAAATTGTCACCAGCTGTCTTGCATATCTCGCACAGATGTGAGGCGATACGGCAGAACGAGGCGGCCTTGGTTGGCTGCGCTAGCTCCGAGAAGAACAGCCCCGAATTGGGAGCACTTGATGGACAGACAATTGCCGATGGGTGCTTATGCAATTCGGGCCTGGCGAGAAGCCCATGCATGCAGCATTCACTCAGCCGCCGATCGTTTCCAGTTCACTTTCATTCATCCGGACAATAGAAACATGGCTCTCTAAACGGGGCCATCCGTCTCGGCACCTCTCCTTCTGTAACTCTCCACATCCCGTACGTACCCTCCCTTCCATGGAGAAGCGGGAAAACCTGAGTGAGCGGCCTTACGTGGTACCCGCCCTGAAACGGGCCCCTGTGCGCTCCGTCTGGTTTGGCTCTCTCTCTCATCCTGTGTCCGTGTCTGAGCCCTGCGTGTCCAGTCCCGGACGCGCACGTCGGAGGCATGTAACACCTGGAGTGGGAGGCAACCCACCGCATCGAAGCTGGCCGGCGGGAGTCGTCACCGCATCGGGGTCAGATCATCGACTGAAAGGTCGGGGAGGGGATGGGGTAATTTTGGTGTTGAGTAGCAGAGACAAACGGAGCAGCCGTTGTTTCTCAACGAGGATTGTTGCGCGCCAAGCCGTCCGCCATCGAGCAACAGTGTTTTCCAGGCGATGCCAATGCTTGGCTGATGGGGAATGGAAAAGACCTGGGAGCATCCGAACGTTGCCTTGATGGGTGGAACCGAACGCTCCCTGACGAAGACTCCATTGTTGGATCGAAATCCTTCTTTTTTATGTTTGTTACTCAGCGGTGTCACAAAAAACCTTACCCAACCTTAACACTGTGGGTGCTCTTGCGGAGTGATTGGATGATGTTTTGGTGATGGACATCCATCCGCTGCCAGAGGGAGGGTCATCACAGACCGGGGGGGTCCCGTCTTGGCTACATGGGGGGATGGACGATTGCATGACGAACGACGAAGGTTATGGGAAGCGAGAAGGGACGATGGCAATCGACTTGATGGGCCGGGACGTGGGGAGCCCCGAGGATGGCCATGGTTTTAGCCATGTGAGCAGCATGCAGCATTGTAATGCGATGTCCGTTTACGGAGTAAGTTGTTTCTTTCGCCATCTGGTGGAAGCAGAAGAAGACGGGGACCTATGTCGGAACCCGCGGCTTCTGCTCAAGTGCTATTCGCAATTCGGTGCCCGAGGCCAGCGCTGCCGAAGCTTTGCTGTGTTGATTTGCCCGAAATAGCAAATTCCCCTGCCTCCTTAGGTGTCGAAGCTCGTAAATACGACCAAGTGCGAGGTAATGATGCGGTAATAATGGACCAGGCTCCAGATGAATGGGGTTTGGGGGCGATGGAAACTGGTGATGACTGCATGGATGAAAACAAAAAAAGGACTTTGACATCGCCATGGCGCGTTGATGGCACCGAAGCTCGGGAACAACGTTGGAGACTTCTTGGACACGAGACGCTATTCCTCTTGGTGCCTGGGGCCTGGTGCCAGAATGGTATGGGCGGCGGCCCTCAGCTGCTAGCAGAAAGGAGGGAAGCCGACTGGCGAAGGTTCACGATGCGGTTGGAACGACGAGAACGATTGGGTTCGTTGTCCCGTGGAGGCTTGGACTGGTGCCGATATCCGACATCCGCGCGATGGGGCCTGTGGGAAGAGAGCGGCGGCGGTCGTAGGCGCTGGTAGCAGCGGGACTACTCACCAGAAAGAGAGGGTTGGTCGACCTTTCGCGGGAGTACACAGGGGGGGGCAACACAAAGTCGCAGACTTTGGCACACAGAGGAAACGGCACCTTATGTAAGAGGAGGTCAACGGAGGAGAGGGGGGGTCACGGCAATCGGTCGCAACAGGCTGAGAGCACTGGAACAGACTGCAAAGAGCGCACTGAAACAAGGGGAGACAGAGTGGGAGAGGCTGAGAGGGTTTGAAAGCCACCAAAGAGAAGCGGGATCTGGACTGATGATGCTCGTTGTGTTTCGGGTTTCTTGGGCAAGCGCAGCGGCAAACGGTGCGACGTGCAACGGGCCGACGAGGGAGCCGGGAACCCGCATAGCGGACCATTTGGTGAAGCATCCATCTCCTCCGTCTCTCGTTCCTTTCAGGTGCTGTTCCAAAACAAGGGTGCTGTACAGTAGAAATCGGGTCGTGGAGCCACCCAATCATCAATGATCAATCACACGACCCGTCGCGGGCCCCAGCGCCCCCGACCGAAACCAAACCCAGAACCGCCCGTCGGACTGACTCGCTCCCGCACGGTGTGGCTACTGCAACCTTTTTCTTGCTGATGGCGGGCAAGCCCCAGCTTCTCCAGCGTGATTGTGGGCTGGGTGTCGGGCAATGAGTTATTATTCTATTTTATTGGGAGAACAGAAAAATCAGTAATGAACTCAAACACCCAGCAGCCGCGACAACGGCGTCCTCTCTCCCCGTTCGATAAAAACCGGACCGTTTCCCCTGTTTCTGGCCCCTGTCACTCTTCGTTCAGGCCCTGCCCACCACAACAGGGTTCGAAGAAGGAAGAGAAAGCAAAAAAAGGCGCCAATCGTGCCCTGTCTTGCGGCACTAGCCTGGACTCGGCGACTCTGGCCCACTGTACCCCTTGCCGATTGCTGGTGGCCCCTTCGGCCTGACTGGAGGAGCCCGCGACCGGGTGTTTTGATGGTGGTGTGGGCGCGCGAGGAGAGGCTTGAGAGGCCAGTGTTGGATCGAGTTGCGCTGCAGGGTGTGCCAGAGGGCTGGCTACAGAGCTAGCCAGCCAGCCCAGCGCAAATTATGACCGCTGTGTGTGTGTCTCGTTTCTGCTTTCCAGTGGAGTCCTCCACTGCGTCTGTCTTGTCTCTTCTGCGCCAGTTGTCGGGTGCCGTCTCGCGTCCTCTGCCCTCCTGTTGGCCCGTCGGCCTGCCCACTCCCTCGCCCACCCACTCAGCTTCCAGCACTCGGAGCACCCGCCTCCACTCACCTCGCTCGCTCTCACGCTGTCCATTCCGTTCAATCCACCAGCCCATCCATTCCAACCCATCCACCATCAGCCGTCTAACATCCATCCATCCCATCGCCATCAAACCCAGCAAACCCAGCCCATCGTCAAAATCGACTCGGAATCGCCTCATCATCTCCATCCTCGCGACCGACCTGCCGTCCGTTTTTTGACCCTTCGATTCTTCGCCCTCTCGCTCATTCCGTGCCGCCATTGACGTTCCTCGACCCCGTTTCCCTCGCCGTTCTCCCTCGAGCCCCTGGCAAAATACGGCGTGACACGATTCCGAACGACGTCCAACTGGTAGGGCACGCCTTGGTCGGCGGATCCGGCCTCTCGGGCAAGGCCTTCCTCTGTCCTCGCCATGGACCCTTCTGACGGCAAGGCCTCCAACTTCGAGCGCCGCTCCTCTGTTCGACGCTCCATGGGCCTCTCCACGGCCCACGGCGCGACCGACGATGATGACTACGACTTGAGCGCCATGATGGTCGCTGACGGCTTTCGACCATCCGACCAAGCTGCCTCTTCCGCTACAGGTTCTTCCTCGCAACAAGAATCTGAAAATTATACACATTATACCCCTTCCACACCACCGTCTCTGGCACCACAGCTCCCCCCGATCGGTACTCCTCTCCAGCCCCTTGCACTCGCCCTTGATGCTTCTCCGACCCAAAAGTCCGACATGAGGATTCGCCCGTCGAGCATTTCGAAGCCACCCCGAAGCCACGACTCTCTCGCCCTTCGCAATGAGGGAACAAGCGCTTCAGCCGCCGGCCAATCCCATGTTGGCCGCGTGTCGAGCATGTCTTCCGATTCCCCGGTCATGAGAATCGAGAGTCCTTACCAGGGCCCGTCAGGCCCTTCACACCCGTACCAGATGTACCCTCAACGTACTATGAGCGTTGCAACCACCTCGACCACGGCTGCCGCCGCCGCCGCCATCATCCCTGAGGATCGATCGTACACAGGCCCTCGCGGTCCGACCCATCCGTACACACTTTACCCTCAAAGCACCGTGCCTACGGGCGAATCCTCTACAGAACCTATTCCGGTCGGATTCGGCGGCATGGGAGGGAATTACCAACGGCAAATTGGCCCCGACGGAGAAGAAGCTGGTGATATGATCGGTCCATTGGGCCATTTGGAGGAACTGCCGCCATACACCAGATATGCCGAAAACACTTTCGTGCCCAAGCCCACATCGCCTGCAGTATCCCCAGAACCCACCGAGACAACGGTGCTCAGAGATGTCATACCCGCTGCTGAACCCACCTCGCCAAATCGATCAATTGCGGGCGCTGGGGGAATTGGCAGAGCCACTCGTGATCCAGAGTTCTCGTCGGTCGAGGATGACATCGGCATGCCACGCACACGCCCTTCGATGAGGAGCAATGCATCAGAAGCTAGTCGGCACGACGTTAATACCGCAGCTCGAGATGTTGCTGAAAAGCCTACTGTCAACAAGTGGCAACGGCGGGCAAAGAAGAAGCTATGGGGAATCGTTCCATACTGGGCCATCTGTCTTCTGACGGTGGGCCTCGTTCTGATGGGAATTATCATGGGGGCGGTGATTGGCACTCTGCTAACCCGACACAAGAAGCCCCCCTATGATGAAGAAAGGTATGTTGACCCTCCCAGCCGCACTCGTATCAATTTGCGTTGGATCTAACCCTCTGCACAGTGCATCAGCATCTTCCGGCATCCAGACTTATGATGCTGTTCCGACGGGTATGACCTTGATCAGCACCGGCCATTACGGCTTACCACCCTTCGATACCAGCCAGCAACCAAGCTCGTGTCTCAACGACAGCACCCAGAGCGTGGGCTGGAGCTGCGACATCAAGTTCTCTTACTATTCCATGGACATTACGAAAAAACCCGATGCCGAAGATTTCGAGGCGTATCAGCTCGTTATGAAAGCCATCAATGCCACCAGGGCCCAATTTATTTGGGGCGCCCAAGCCCCTAGCATCTCGAATCCGATGACCCTGAAGTTAGTCAATGATACATACGAGCTTGGACGCGGCCCCGCTTGGTGGGCGACTATGGAGTATAACAAGACGGTGATTGTGCAGGAAGACAAGCTGCACACGATCACGAAGCGTGGATGGGAGGAAGAACGCGGATGGGAGGAAGAGGGGGATGATGATAATGAAGACGATGACGATAACGGCGGCCATTACCCGCCGCCGCCAGGATTCAAGCAGTCGAAGAGCTTTTATGCCAAGGACGGCGACAAACCGTGGATTTGTACGTGGCCTGGAGTGCAGCTCGGCATCTTCATCTACCCGAACCAAAACACAAGCAACACGTTCAGCTCATCTACCGCTGGACATGCGACCGCGACCGCTACTACAACAGGTGCTGAGGCGACGACTACATCCAGTGGCAGGTTCAGCAATGCACCGCCATCCTATCCCAAGGTTCTGAAGATGGTGGAACAACGATATTGGACCAAAGACAGGACGGCAAGCTGTCGTCAAGTCAAAGTTGTCAACAATGGGAAGACCAGCGAGCCTGTCTGTGACGCCGAGGGCAATCCGATTGAGATATCTCTTGTGGAAAGCAGTTCGTTGGGTGGCTCCTCGAAATTCCGCCCGGTGCCCAAGCGCTGGCATGTTCGAGACATGCTGCAGCGGGGAACAGGACTTGAGCTCACCGACTGTGGTTGTCTTTGGTGGTCTTTGTAGGCCGGGAATCTAGGGTGCGGTCGCGTCTTGCCGTGACATAATTGCATTGGATTTGGTTTGGAAGCAATGTCATATTTGGGACTGGGGTACCAGGCGAGCTGCGAAATTGGCTTTTTCATCTGTCTTTTCGACTGTCATTTCGACTCTTGTCTTCGTCATCGACATGCTTTATCTTACTGAGGATGGCCGATTGTCTTAACGACGTGGTTCCCATAATCACCTTCTGTTTTTTTAAGGACCTTGTGGTCTGCTGTCATCTTCACTTCTTCGGAAATTGGCTGTACTTGACTTGCATTTGGCCACAGTTGGATGGAAGGGATATTTTGGAGTTTGGGGCGATTTCTACCTGGTCACATCTGTTATTGGGTTTTTGATGTCATGAATCTCGAGCTGTCGTGAAGATAGCCAGGTTAGCGGGAAGGGATCAAGAGAGCGTACGATGGAGTGCGAGCAAAAGGGGAAAGGAACAACTACGCTGCTCTTTGCCTGCGGCCTTATTGTTGAACACGTATCTAGATGCGATGGGAAAGAGTAAAGAAAGGTATTCATACTCGCTTGGGTTTGAGAGACGGCTGTATTTAGCCAAGTGTCTCGGCGTGTTGCGTGGGCCTTGTTTGGGCACAAGGAACACTTAAATGATCATATTTGAGACAATATCCTGTATGGCCAACATTTAAATACACTGGAAGACCATTTGAACATGCACACCTGCACACCTGCACACCGGCACACCGGCATCACAGACATGGCTCTCGACATCTTCCTGCAAGCCCATCACATGACCGTGTAAAGGATCAGACAGCCTTACGCTTAACCATGACGGCGATCTCGAATGTTTACCGCCACCCTTCTTCTTCAATTTGGTCTTGCTTGTACAGCCTATTCCTCATTGGTGCAACGGTTTCATGTATTATTGCTCTCATTTCTGTGCTGAGCAATACGTGCGATGAAAGCGCAAGTTCGGCGGATCATTGTGTTTCCCCAAGAGTGGATCTCACATTCACCCATGTTGGGCCAACAACTTGTCTGGCGTGCGTTGGGTGTTTGGTTCATCAGGTGGGCTGCTTGATCAAGGCATCGAAGCCACGAGCGCAAATCGGGAAGGCGGTGGCTTAATTCATCGGTCACACGCTGAAGAGCCATGCTGTCACAGTCAAGCGAGGGTTGGATGTTTGTAGAGAGATTTTTATCTTTCTTAGTTCTGGCTACTGCGAAGAGCGAGGGGTTCTACTCTCGCTCCCCCCTCAATTCACTAACGCTGGGGAGAAACGCATGTGCTCATCTTCGCAGAGACTGAGTGGTCCTGAAATGATGCCTGCCATGCTATGTTATCCTAGACCACCCAGTAATAAAAACATCATCAGCCCCATTGTCGACGTTCTACCTAATACGTGATCTGGTTGAGATGATGCGCGCAAGACTTGGGAGAGGATCCCGAGTCCTGTTTCGATGCCCCAATGGTGCGGCCTGGCAGAGAACCAAACCCTGAGGGGGCCGCTTCCCGAGGAGCCGGACTGCTAGATGCTGGGTATAAAGCGCTCCGGTGCGCCGCAGCCTCGGCTTCCGGGAGAGGGGGCGCCGGGCTTCACTGGGGGGCCTTGCCCTTGCCCGCGGGGGACTCGGCGTCGCTGCCGGCGTCGTCGGTCTCGCGGATCTCGTTGTCGACAATGTCCTTGCGGCCGTCGCGGAAGTCGCGCATCAGGGCGAGGAAGTTGGAGTTCTTCCACTTGTCGCCGCCCTCGTGCTGGACGGACTCGAGGAGGCGCTCGGCGGCCTCGGACACCTCCGACTTGGTCTTGGGGGCAGTGGTCTGGGTGTCTTCGACGGAGAGAGATTGCATGTCGGGGAGGTGAGCCTCGTGCTGGGCCTCGTGCTGGATCTCGTGCTGGGTCGCCTGCTCGGCCTCCTGGGCCTCCTGGGCCTCGTTGCGCTCAATCTCGCGGGCCATCTCCTCCATGATGGCGTCGACGTCTTCCATGCCGCCCGCGGCGCGGGGCCCGTGAGTGGCCATCCAGCGGGACATCTCCCGGTTAAAGTCGGACTCGGCATAGGGACGCTGAGCGGCAGCCGCATTGGCGTTGACGTAGCCGCCGTTGGTCGGGCCGTAGAGAGGAGAGAAGCCCCAGTTTGGCTGGCCGGCGGAGGCCTGGTGGGCGAGCTGGGGGTTAGCCATGCCCATGGGCATCTGGTAGTTGGCGCTGGCCATGGGCATGCCGCGCTGCTGCTGAGACATGCGGTTGAAGTCGGCGGCCCAGTTGTTCACGACAGCAGCGGGAGCGTGAGGCGCATAGGCTAGAGGCTGGGCCGGCTGCATGGCAGTGGCATGAGCAGCCAGGCGGCCGGCAGCCTGATGCTGGGCCTGAAGCGGCATGGCAGACACGCCGGGGAGATTCGCAGGACCGCCCATGAACTGAGTAAAGCCATCATGACCCTGAGCGCCCTGAGGACCAGATCGGAACGACTGTGTAACATGTCAGTGATGGCACGCATGATACGTGACGCAAGTCGCAGGAACTGCTTACACCATTGGCCTGAGAGCCGGGGCGACCAACAAGACGGTCTTGCTGGCCGCTGCTTTCGCCCGACTGCTGATTGATGAGACGCTTGAAGGGCGTCCCGCCGCTGCATGAATCATCGGCCATGGCGAGGATTAGGGCAGCTTGCTGAAGACTGCGGGGGTATATGAAAAGACGTGCAGGTGTTGAAGCGCGAAGCGAAGCGAAAGAGAGGCAACGGATGAGATGATGGCAAAGTACCTCGGCGAAGGGCGGGGCTTGGTTGCGAGTGGCGAGATGGTGAAATGTGGAGGGGGAAAAAGTGATATATATAGGAATTCAGTACAGGAAATGAAGAGTGTGTTTGGGTTCCTGAAAGTGAGGCAGCAAACAAAGAAGGACGATATAGTACAGCGGGCGGCAAGAAAATGGTTGTGTTGAATTGGCAACGGGGATGGAAAACGGGCCGGCAAACGGGTGCGAAGGGACAACTGCGGGCGTCCAAATCCGACTCCAGGTCCGGCTGGCTCGTGATCCCCCTCCGCTCTGCCGTCCGGGGAAGTAACGCGCCGAGGGTCACTCGATGCTAAAAGAGGTACGTACCTAGGTACTTTGTACTGCGTGCGATTCTTCTCCATCTCCACTCCGTATCCCGTTAACTCGGCACCCGCCATGTGGCACAAGGAAGGTGGGGGGGTTGCCTCTAGGTCATGCCTTTTGGCACGTGACTGTGAATCGGGGCGGGCCAACTTGTCACCATGGAACCGCCAAGGTGGCGGCGAGGCAAGGGAGCTCCAAGGGTAATGGGCGGTATCGTGTCCTCACTCGGCCAACTTTTAAACTCCATTCTCACTCTCCCCCCCGCGTCGCTGAACTTCTGGCGCTGAATCCGACAAGATGGTATGCTCTATTGCTTCTGCTATTGCTTCACTGCGAGCTTGCGAATACCCCGTCCCCAGCCAATCTGCGGCGAAAGCTAACTCTGATGTTCCCCCTTAGGCGGCGCAAGTCATCTCCAACTCTGGTCATGATGACATGATTGTACGTCTCTCTCCTCCCCCCACGTCGGGGTCCCGATGCGACACGAAGCTGCGCAACATGCTGCTGCAGTTCTGCCGAACCCCGAACAAACGCCCCCCGCGCCCTGGCCTCCCGCTGACAACAAGCTCCTTTAGCATGACGCTGTCCTCGATTACTATGGCCGCAAGCTCGCGACCTGCTCCAGCGACCGAACAGTCAAGATCTTCGAAATTGAAGGCGAGACCCAACGTTTGATAGAGACCCTCAAGGGGTGAGTTTGGGCCGCCCTCTGTTTGCATAGTCAACGACAAACTGCTGACAATGGCTTGTTGAATAGCCACGAGGGCGCCGTTTGGTGTGTCTCCTGGGCGCATCCCAAGTACGGAAACATTCTGGCGTCGGCTGGCTACGACGGAAAGGTCTTCATCTGGAAGGAGCAGGGCGGCCAGGCCAGCTCATGGCAGCGCATCTACGACTTCCCCCTGCACAAGGCCTCGGTCAACATCGTCTCCTGGTCCCCCCACGAGGCCGGCTGCTTGCTGGCCTGCGCCTCCTCCGACGGCAATGTGAGCGTCCTCGAGTTCAAGGACAACGCCATCGACCACACCACCTTTGCTGCCCACGGCCTCGGCGTCAACTCTGTGTCCTGGGCCCCGGCCACGACGCCCGGCAGCATCGTTAGCAGCGCTCCTGGGCCTGCCGCCTCGGGAAACCGCCGCTTCGTCACCGGTGGGTGCGACAACGTGCTCAAGATCTGGGCTTTTGACCCGGCTTCCCAGTCCTACAAGCAGGAGAGCGAGCCCCTGATCGGCCACAGCGACTGGGTCCGTGACGTTGCCTGGTCCCCTACCGTCCTGCAGAAGTCGTACATCGCCTCGGCTTCACAGGACAAGACGGTCCGCATCTGGACCTCTGATCCTTCCAGCTCCGGCCAGTGGGACTCTCAGGTGCTCAACTTCGAGGCCGCCGTGTGGCGCGTTAGCTGGTCGCTCAGTGGCAACGTCCTCGCCGTTAGCGGTGCCGATAACAAAGTGTCGCTGTGGAAGGAGAACCTGCGGGGCGAGTGGGAGTGCGTCAAGTCGATTGAGGAATAGAGGCAACCAGACGACTAGTTCAAGAAGGAGAGCAAGGCGTTCAAAGGCAAAAACGGGTGGATATACTATCATCTCTTTGCGTCCCAGTTTTTGATGCGAAGCGGTGGTGAGGGCTAGCAAGGCCAGTGAGGTTCCTCAACCCTCAAGCACAGGTTTCGCAAGCGGAAAGAATCGATTGGGGAGCACGCCTGGGTGTGAAGAGCCTGGTCTGAGTTGGCCGAAAACGTTGTGGTTGGGTCATCGGGATTGGGCATCATCGACCCCTGATTACGCAACTATTGATGAAGATGCAGGCGTGATGAAATATAGTAATGGACTTAGACCGATACGCATTTATTGTGTCTCCCAAATGTACTCCCGAGCCGTAACGAGGGCGGCTGTTACCCCTGCTATGCAGAGCTATACTACAGAGCATGTCTCTTAACGCCTTGCAAACCATCATGTCTCATATCATAACTTCGTAGTGTAGACCTGGCCAGTCCATTGGCCATTACCCACTCTCCCCTTTACCTTTTGTGCCTGATACCAAGATATACCAGCTCATCACGCAAGGAGCAGCCCCATGCCGATTGCGACAAATGTCACAGCCACGGCGCCCGACCGCGGAGGGAAAAACTGCGACGCCGCGCTGTCATCGTCGCTGCCGCTCTCGCCCTCGTCATCATTGCCGTCACCGTTGCCGTCAGTATTGCTGTCGGCGTCGTCCGAGTCCCGGCTCAGCACAAAGATCTCGCCCGTGCTGTCCGAGGTGAACCACAGGCGGCCCTTGGCGTCCCAGGCGAGGCCGACGGGCCGGAAGCACGCGTCGGGGCAGTTGGCGAGGTCCGGGTTGCGCAGGATCGGCGTGGCCGCGTCCATGCTGTTGGAGGGGTCGACGGGCTGGCCGTCTTCGAAGGCGATGCTGGAGATGGCGTAACCGACGGGGTCGTCGCGGTTCCCTTGGGTTGTGTGTGAGATCTGGGTGTAGATAGAAGAGAGAAGATGGAGGAACTTACAGCTGCCGTGGAAAGAGACGTAGGCGGTGGTGCCGTCGTCGTCAAACTTGATGTCGAGAGGCGCCGTGTGGGCCTGGAACGCGAGCACGGGGGGCACGTAGTCGGTGTTGCACTGGTCGTCGCTTTGGATGGTGACCAAGCCGTCGTCGTCCTCGGGCGGGTCGACGGCGAACTGGTCGCCGGTGTCGAGGTCGCCGAGGCCTGGAAAGTCGTCGGTGGACCAGACGGCGTAGCAAAGCGGGTAGCCGTAGTTGCCACCGCGGTGCTCGGTGGAGCCGTTGAGGGAGCCGTGGAAGTTGAGCTCCTCGCTCGGGTTGTCGGTGTGAACGTCCTCGCCGCGGCGCCGTAGGTTGTCGACTGAGTTCTCGACGGACCAGATGCCGCCCGTGGATGGGTGCTCCGCGACGCCGACCGAGTTGCGCAGGCCCCAGCCGAGCAGAGTGCCGGTGAGGAAGTCGTACGGGCCGGTTGAGTTTCCGGAGGTGGAGTCGTCCGAGTTTCCGGAAGCGGAGGCGGAGGTGGAGGTTGAGGTGGAGGTGGAGGCGGAATCGGAGGCGGACATGGACAACGCAGAGACGTTGAAGGCGCGCAGCTGCGAGTGGCCCGAGTCGCGGTCGGTGGCGGCGACGTCATCGTTGCCCTCGCTGCCGCGCGACACGAGCAACAGGTCCGGGTGCTGGCGGGACAGGAGCAGCGTGCGGGTGACGTGACCAGAGTTGCTCATGTTGGTGACGAGCGTGCGGGCCGACGAAGCGCTGAGGCTGGCCGACACGGCATCGTACGTCCACGAGAAGACGTCGTTGACCGTCGAGGCGTAGAGGGTGCGACCGTCTTGGGAGAGGGCGATGCCGTGGTTGAGCTGGAGTTGAGGAGGACGGGTTAGACAATGAGCGTCTTGTTGGGTGATGGGTTGGCTTGTCTGCTATGCTATACTCACATCCTCGTTCTTGACCAGCGTCTTCTTGCTCTTCACCTGCAGACACGTCCCGTCGTCATCCTGCAGCTCGACGTGCACGATGCCGACGCCCGAGTCGACGGCCAGCAAGGCTCCTTCGGTATCGAACAAGAGGCCCCGCGGCCGCTCCAGATCGTTTGCGATGAGGCGGTAGGACCAGCCATCGGCAGCAACAGGTGCATCGTAGGCCACGGAGAGGTCGTTGGCGCACGAGGACGAGTCGGCGGCCCAGACGGAGCCGAAGAGTGCCGACGACGTCACGGCAAAGGCGGAGGCGGTGGCGAGGGAGTAGGATAAAGTGTGGAGAGGCGCCATGATGTGGAGGATATGATGGATCCCGAGACTGACGCGAGAGGGTGAGGAAGAGATCGATCAAGGTTGGGTCATTGCGAACGACATGGGAAGCCAAACAGTACGATTAGAAGAATAAAGAGTCAAGCTTCAACAAGTCAATGGCAGGCGGCACGAGGGCACTCGTACTCATGCACGCACATGATGCATCTCCAGCATTGCATCGTTAGCCCACACTCGCATTCCCACGCCTTACCCAAACTTCGCCAGCCACAGCTCAAGGTGCGTTTGCCCTGCCCCCATGACCCAATAGAATCCGCCATCCATGCCCTTGTTACCAGCATATCAAGGTGCATTGCCGAGTGGCAATACCTGCACCATTAAATGCCCGCGGCTTGCCAAGCCCACGCCAGCACAACTTCCCCGCGCCTCAATCAGGCCCCGGGAGGCATTACATGTCCCCGTGAAGCCTCTGCTGAGACGAATCATGCATCATATTCTGCCCGTTGGGATTTGCTCATGGGCAAGTCGCTTAAGGGGAAAGCCGTATTCCACTCCTGCTCTTTTTTCGCTTTCCTGCTCAGCTTTGCTCTCAGTTATTGAGAGACATGATTGACTGACCGACTCTTTTTACTTTATGCACCCTCGTGCGCTAACTTACGGCACCCACTTAGTACTTTCCAGACGCCGAGCCTGCTGGGACTGACAGGCTGGTCAACAGCACGAAAAAGAAGGGAGAAAGAAAGAAAGAAAGAAAGAAGGAAAGGGATTGCTTGGAATCTAATTTGGCATCAAGTTAGTCAAGGTACAGAAAACGAAATACGGAACGACCAGCTGCATCATCCTCTTGCCCCATTGCCTCTGACCGGACCCCTCTATGCACCCGATCTGATTACCGGAGCTGGGACCCGGCCTCGTGCCTAATTAGTAGCGGATGCTCACCCGCATTTGAAAGCCAGCCAGGGTCTCTCCGACCCGATGAGCCCCGCAACCCAACCACCTAAAATCAACATCACACAGTTCCATTCGTCAACACTAAACAGATCTGAAAGAACTCTTGCTTGCTTGTCAAGGCTGACAAGGTACTATTGTTTTTGCCTTTGATCAAGTATTCAGGAACATAAACATCTCAGCCTTTTTCTTCTTCTTCAATATAGGGAGGAAGTCACGGATAGAGAGAGTGTCATGGACGGAGCGGTCTAATTGCGGTGTCGAAGACAATATGGCAAACCAAGCCAAGCTATACATGCGACAGCACTATGCCTGGCTTGAGACATCTCTTCTGAGAATTAAGACCAATTTCGAAACTAGTAACAAGCCGATTGAGTCACATATGAAAGGATTAGAGCACCTAGATATACAAAAACGGTTATTTTGATTGTATGTATAATAGGTTGGGGTTGTCGTCTCGCGACGAGTTGCGGTAAAGATCTAACGAATGGAAATAACAAGGAATGAAGTAAACCTGATTCCCAGTCTACATAGGAAAGTCCTCGGCGTCAACTTAGCCAGTGCCATGAAGCATGTTCTCTCGTAGAACTGCTCCTCGCAACCAAAAGCTAGCGGCTTGCAGTACATCCAACTGCTGATACTTCACATAACTGGCCGTGGTCTTCCCCTCCAAGTTAACAGACATACTGCCATCTAATACGGGCTAATATTCACGGTCGTGCCGCACAACCGGTCTGTTCACAATCCTAACTCTTGTACATACCCTTCCAATCACTCCGGCCTGCCTCTAGCTTGGAGAGCACTCGCTTTATTTACACTGTGCGCGCCGTATCGTTCAGCAGCGTGCCAGCGACTAGGTTGACCATAGGACTGATGATAGTCCTGGTAATGGTGGGGGAATTCATTTTTGATTATATTAGTAAAGGTGAAGGTTAATTGCAGTCAACAGTGAGCAAGAAGGTGCAGAGGTTAAGGATAGCTACTAGCAAAACGACAGTCAAGAACATATGGACAGTGACCCAAAGCAGCCAGATGCAGAAGAAAAGGATGATCATTCCCAAAGCGACGGCCAAGAGTAAAAGCATGGCGAAATCGACAGGAGGGAAGGCTTAGGGTGGGTAATGGTGGAAAATCTTTAAAGAGGCGCAATCGAGAGAGGATAGTCGCGAGAGGGATGGTTCTTGGCAATGCGTGGTTGTTGATGGCAAGAAGAAGAGGCAATGAATCATGAACCAGATGGGCAAGCGAAAGGGTTTTATGGTGAGCGAAACATTGCGATAGAAGCGTAAAGAGGGGTTGACAGCCAACGTAGTTGGTGAACATGGACGGTAGTAAAGGTGTTAGGCCAAGGTAGATACGGATAGTGAACATGAACAATGAAGGTGTACAGTCAGAGGGCATGAGGACATCAACGATAAAAAGAGAACAGTCGAACACCCAAATCCTGACCTGTACTCTGCCACCACATCCGAGTTCAATACTATTCTCAAAGGCTTTTGTAACAATACAATTTGAAATGTTAACCTCTCCAATCAAGCCTTGTTTCGAGCGCTCCCTGCCACGACGCCGCAACGCCGCTTCGTCGTGGTCACCATGTCTAAAATCATGGACCCCGCGCAACGCCATTGTTTGAGGTTGCCAAGGGCTAGATAAAGGATAGGTATGTCAAGTTTCGAAGGACTGCCAGTAAGGATTACCATTGGCACGTCCCAGGAGCATTCCCTTGTTCGGGTTCCCCTGTAGTACCGTTATCGACGAGCAAATGATCTGGGCTGCATTCTTAACTTTTTCTTTATGGATTGAAAACTATTTGTCTATATACACCAAAGGTATTAAACGGAATTTAGGGTACCCTCGGTGACTGATGGTACCGTTCATAGGAAAGTATTTTTGACGATCTGACGTAGGTGAAACATTTGGATGCTTTGGTCGTGCCTGGTCTCACAATGATCCAGTCCGGTGAGGCCCTTTTATCCTTCAAAACGTTCTTCTCCTGGCTGGCCCACCCTTTCTGGCTACGACAATCTACATGAATCTCGGGCGTATAATCGCGGCACTGGATTCACAACATCTTTCATTCATCAGCCCCCGTTGGATGACTAAAGTACATGTGCTTGTGGATATTGCTTGCATTTTCGGTTAATTCATAGGCGCCCTGATGCCTGTTTCTGGAGATGCAAGCAGCGTCAAGAAAGGCGAGATCACCCTTATTGCTAGTCTGGCTACACAGCTTGCTGCACTCAGCGTTTTCGTTTTCAACTCTTGGCATATTTGTCTTCGAATTAGGTGAGACAATGCCCGTCTTTCACAGCTCACATTGGTCAAGTGGAAACGATATTTCAGGATCATCGGGCTCGTGACAGTGCTCATGATCATACGCAGTGTTGTGCACTCAATTGAGTTCCTCCAAGGCCAAGACGGGTATGTCATTTCCCACGAGATATTCATCTATGTGATTGACGCGTCGCCAATAGTCATCATCATGCTCGCATTCTTGGTTTTGAACCCAGGGCGCCTGGTCCGAGATTGCGTGCGCAGTCAAGCCGGGTGGGAGTCGAGGAGAAAACGCCAGACTTCGGAGTTGGCAGCATGAGCAAGCGGCTCCCTGAGGTCAAGGTCTGGCCCGCTAATTCCCTTTGGTTCTGGGCGATTCGGCGAGTTGAAGAAGCCTGGCTGAAGGTTGATGATACAGCATGGATCGGTAAAATATGCGGAACGTTGCAGGATTTTCTCTTACATGTATGCCCGACTTGGGTATACTGAAGCAAGATAAATCTAGAATCAAGGCTGTCATTTAAAACCTCACGCATCGGGATTGTCGCACCACTCCGTCTCAGTTCAAGACTGCGTGCACAAATGCTCCACAAGAACTATGCATACAGTGGTTCATAACCTCGGCATCTGCATTCAGGCTATGTAACAAAATTCGAATCTTCAGCTTGACCAATTGACTGATTCTCGTATTTGGCCAGATCGATCCGAATTTGGTTTTCGTATTCAAAACGCATTATCAGCCCCACTCAGTCAGGGTCTGGACCTTGTTCGATATTTCGCCGAAATTTGCCTATTCAGCTTGAGCGGGTATGTACGTGTGACGTATCACCGAGCCAGCTCCACCGGAATCTGTGTACTGTATCCATATAGACCAGTAATTTAATTACTTAATCTACTACGCACGGCAAGTCATTCCGTACAAGGGGCCGCACTTCGCCGACATGGTTTCATCGGACATCAATATCGCCCCAGTGCCCGAAAGTACCTGCGGACTTTGGGACTTGGCCACCTGGCTAGCTTGCTACGTGTGGACATTTTGCATGACAGGCTCGACAGCATGTTATGTCAAATCGTTACAGCAGGTGGACAGATACGAAAATGACCTGATGGCACAGGTTGGCCTACCATGCAACCCTGGCCCTTGTGCTCCGCTTGCAAACAGCGCTCGTACAAAGGCTCGGTGGAGAGATAGATGTGAAGCATAGCGTAGGTCGGTGACGAGACTTGAGGAGGCTTCGCGTAACAACTGTCCTCAACTTCCTAGGTCGCGTAACACAACGAGGCGGCCAAGTTAGTCGATGTCAGCAGTTGAGGTACGTCAAGTAGAAGTCATTTGGTTATGCGAATTAGGATACATTCACAAGATAGAGGTATACTGCGAAGGCCGATGTTTGTCTCGGGCCTTTCGGCCATCATTGGGCTTTTTCCATCCACCACCTATAGTTGCTATGCTGGATGCAGACTTAGAGACAACACGAATGCTATAGTTTATACAAATAAAGAGATGCAAGGGTGCACTTAGCGGTAGCTAGAAGCACTAGCACAGCTAAATACAGTGGTGGAATTACCTTGGCCCTAACCTGCCCCCTCTGCTAATCTTGCAATAAGCTTGATGCGCTTGTGCCCCTCGCGTAACATAGGATCCATAGCATTTAGATGTTGGATGAAGTTGAAACTGAACCTTGAGTTGAGATTATGGATACAAAATCCACATCAGGAATGATAAATAGTGACATGATGCACTCATTTTACCAATGGAAGACAGCAATGCGTCCCTAGCTAGGCATTTACACCACAATATAGCCCGGATAGCACTGTGAAAGCAGGTCGTGCACAATACAATGGGCAACTCGATTCAGGGAGCGAAACCAGTTGCAAAGAAATACAGATAACGCGTCTATTTCTGACCCAGTAATTAATTGTCACATCGTGATGTTTAGGAAGCATAAGTGAGATGATTCGAAGACTCACTTATGCATCTACGCTTACGGTAATCACTATTTTGCCCGATAAATGACCCTCTCGCAACTTTTTGAATGCTTCTGGTACATCCTCCCAGCGGTACTCAGCCGCAATAACCGGTTTGACCTTCCCCTCAGCCATCCAACCCCCTATGCGCTGAAAGCACTCAGTTCCATTCTTCATATTGACAAAGTAGAATTTTCGACTTCGCAGAATTGAAGGCCACAGTTGCTTTCCAATAGTTAGGGCAACGCCTTTGAACGACACAGCTTCCCCGACCCCTACCTGGACAAATGTGCCCCCTGGTTTGATGAAAAGGTCACTCTGGTTGTAGAGTTCAGGATCATTGCCAACATTATCAATGACGAGGTCGAACGTAGGTCCTTTTTGTCTCAGGTGGGTAACGACATCCACTTTCTTATAGTCAATGACCTCGTCAGCGCCAAGGCTCTGGCATAACTCCACATTGTGAGTTGAACATGTTGTTACCACGTTGGCCCCCAAAGCTTTTGCGAGCTGAACAGACCAAGTTCCGACACCACCACTGCCCCCATTGATGAAGACGAGAGCGCCTGGCTGTAAGGTATCAGACGTAAGCGACTGGTATGCCGTTGTCGCAGCTGTCCCCACGGCCGCGGCGGAATTCGGACTGACCCCCGGTGGCACGAGTGCGCAGCACTGGGATGAGATGACTGTATATTCTCCAAGGGTGCCCATTTGGTTGGAAGAATTGAACCCTCCGAAAACAAGCTGTCCTACTTGAAACGTTTCGTTCGACGGGTGCTTCGCAGTGATTCGCCCGCAAAAGTCAAGGCCAGGTGTTGCTGGAAGGGAGACCATGAGCTTCCCAATAATTCCCGACTCAGGGAGCTTATAGTCAACAGGGTTGATGGATGCGCTTATGACTTTGACGAGGAGCTTATCCTTTCCCAACGAAGATGGCGTAGGGAGAGGTATTGAAGGGTTGATTGTCAACGAATCTTCAAGGTTGCCATTGAACGACCCATACTGCCAGGCTTTCATCGTGTCCATCGTGAGGCAAGGGTGGGTGTTAATGTGGCGGAATGTCGGGAAATGTGTCGCGGTGGAGAAATGGGCAGAGTATCGAAAGGGAAAAGATGCATTTGGCTGTGATAGATGGCTCGAACAAAGGCAGGATGGTCATGTCCATTGGTCGTGCATTTATTCTCACAAATCTCCGCAAATTCCTGTGGGGGAGCGGAGCGGACTTTGTCGTTCAGCCATGTCTCTTCACCAACAGCCGGGCTAACACAACCTTGCTTGCAACTGACTACCAGTAGCAGAACCTTGTCGGAATACTAGACTGTGTACGGTGATGTTGGCACGTACCAGCTTTGAGCTCACGATGAACAACTTGCAGGCAGCCACTGCTTGTCCTTGTCCATCACACTACGCAGGAGAGGCTAGGAGGCCAGGGGGTTAGGAACAGGGCATTTTTCGGTCACATCGTTTGACTTTGCGAGGCACCTTGATCCGGACTTCATCACCACCCCGACCCGATCGCGAAATCCTGACTTGGTTGACGGAGACGGGAGATTATTCTGGTCCGATTATCACAACCCTTCACAATCCGCATACGCTTCTCCAGTGGTGAACGGTGCTTCGACTACCGGGGGAATCGCATGCCTCCTTCACCAGTGCCCCATTCATACACATCGAGCATCTCTATTCCCCACCTTCCACTCATGGCCTTGACCCCCCTCAACCAACCGGCCCTATGTGGCCCTACAATCCCTGTGCTTACACAGAGGCTTGGGTTTTGGGCCCATTTTTCCGTCTCATGCTTGACTACAATGAATGCGTCGCCGCTTCAGTGCCTTGAGTTTGTCCTTGAATCGCTAACTATCTAATCTGGAGCACGTTTTCCCCACGCGCCATCGTAAATCATGCTCCTCCTATTGATCGAGTGCACATTGAGACAGGTGAGCTACAGCAACTGGCAAATATTCCAGGATACATCTATCCTGACGTTGAGATGACAGTGAACACGCACATGATCCCTGGACCACCAGCCAAGGGGCGAATGGAGATGACTTTCCTGGAGAAGTTTGCTAGCAAAGACAGGATCGGATACAGGATCGCATGGAAGTATGTGGGGATGCTGCATTTCCCACTTCACGAACAGAGAGCTACCTCAGGGGTTTGTGGAGGCGGGGCGTGATGGAAAGGACGTCACTGAGTGTTGGCGCTGGGAGAGTTCTGGTGGGCTTCTGGCCTACGGTGTGAAACACTACGTAGGTCAGGACATTGTTGATGGGGCTGGGAGGTGGATGGCAGAGGTCAAGGCTGCTGCAGAGAAGGTATCCTGAAGTTAGAAAGACTACATCTGCACTTTCGGTCCCAAGATTTCACCACCTCGCCGCGGAGTTGGCTAATGTCAAACTGACCTGAGATTCGCCAGGCCAATAAACCATACTTCTCTACAAAAGCTCCTGTCATGTAATGTCAAAAGACATTCGAGAATCCAATACAAGTCTGTCAGAGTGCTGCTCTTCGATCCAACAAAGCCTGGTGTCAACTGACGCCGTACACCAAGTCCGCAATCTTCACACGATGCGCCCAAATTGCTACTTCAAGGGCTCCGTAATATCGAAGAGTTTGGGTCTCAAGGAATGCCTTTCAGAACTATCATCATGAGACACCTCTTGAGAACTCAAGCAATAAAAGGGCGTGGATTGGTTAGCTGGAGGCTATTCCATTTTAGAATAATTGGAGAGTGAGGTAGATTGCGCAGCTATCAACACGAGTACCTGTGGTATGAAATACAGCGATTGGTCTTATACGCAGGGGCTTAAGGCGCTGTAGCTGCCCGAAGCTGGAGGCGCTGTGGTCACCGTGGCCGCTGTCGCCGCCGTAATTAGCTGTTGGAGGTTTGGGGCGCCGTGGTCCCTGTTTACTAGCTGTGGCTGGTTGTGGCTAAAAAGGGCCCGAGCTTTGTGTTTCATCGATGGAAGATACTTACGGCACAAGTGGCGCGTTGATGGATTTTCAAAGTCACTTTTATCGTCGCTAAAATATCTTGTTATCTGAGCCAATCAGGGTCTAAGTGGGTAATGTAAGCCACTTGTAATTTCACTCACTAATAACTTAGGTACCAATTCCATCCGCTGTAACGATGTTACTCAATACTGTCACCGCATCAATCAGGCACCATCAGAAGAACCGATCGACAAAGATGGATGACGATCTGGGGACCATTACGACACCGGCACCTGTGTCTGAAACCGAGAGAGCGATGATCCTTGAGGTGAATGAGGTCTCATCAGAACCAAAAGAGATCATGTTGGCGGACTGGATCGGTGAGGAGGTGTTCATCGACCCGGAGTTAGGATATACACCGAGGGGTTCAGAATGGGGAAACGGGCCTGATTTCGAGGGGAGCGAATTTCTCGTCAATATACGAGCACGAACTCGAGAACTAGCCGCGGATATCGAGGACGTTGAATACCGTCATATCCAACCCGATCGCCGTGACGCCGTCCGACGGCTCCTCGAACGTCTGTTTGACGCCATTTGCGATCTCACCGAGTACGAGCCACATGAACTTGAACCAAACGAAATAATCTTCGAAGAAGACATGGCCATCTTAAAAGCCTGGAACGAGTTTCTTGACCCCATTCGTGCTCTGTCATCATGGACGTCCATTCCCAATGGACCGTTTCTTGCCGCGCGCATGACGCTCTTTCTCATGATGGCTTTGGCGTGCCAAAAAGCTCTCCCACTTGACCTCCCACTCTCGGGACTCAGCAGAGACAGAGTGAAACTGCAGATCAATTTCAGCCTCAAGGTTGACGACACCCTGTTGGCCTTTTTGTCCACCATCTGGAAAGACAGTGGGAACAAGGAGTATTTTCGCTGGGCCATGACCCATCTACAAAACGACAATCACCATATCCGCACAGACTATAACAAAGCGGCCATGCTGGCTATATCTCCCTCCGAACTATGGCAAGTTCCGGGAATGACGGGCAAGCAGTACTGGCTGCCGCAGAAAGGCGATGAACCAATTTACAAAGCGTTTGACATTTCGACCGCGACAACTTTTGGAGAGCCGGACTCTGTGGGTGGAAAACAGCCCGTCATCGAACAGACGCTGTACTCCGACGGGCCCATTCGATGGAACCTGACGTATTGCCTCTTCAAGGATGAGACTGAAGTATGGCTCCGTGGGCCTCGGGGGTACCGATCGCTGCAGTTCATCCTCGACGCTCGCCAAATCATGTACCCTTGGCTAGTAGGTGAAAGGAAGCGCCTCGCACAGAAAGCCATGGATGAAAGACTACCCTTGGAGCTGCAGCAATTGGTGATCAGCCACTTGGAAAAGCCCGCGACACACCCGTACCTATCCCATCTGAACTTATCAAGCTTGTACCGTCCGTTTCTATCAATGCCAGGGAATTGTCGCCCTGCATGCGGATTGCCAACTAAATCAAACCCGATCGAGCAGACAACTTGCCCCTCGAGGACCGTCTACATATGGAACTTACCCCTGCGCGCCTTTCATTCATTTCACCGAGATACCGAAGGCTTCCTCTACTTGTGTTCCAACCCAGGCATCTGCGAGAGTCACCATGAAGGCGAATCGTGGAAAATCACCGACGAAGAAGGTCTTCGCTCTCAGCTCCAGCAAACAGTCACATCTCGGTGCGGTCCGTCCTCATCATTGGACTCTGTTGGATTGGGTCCCTTTGGAGGCATGGAAGGTCCTCACGACCGTGATGGGATACGGGCATGGCTCGAGGTGCCCGCCTACGGTATGGAGGACAGCGATCTGGAGGCAGACCAGGTTATGACTTCAGCAATGGGCTTGGTAAATCACATGGTACATTTCCGAAGCTGGAGACCTATTTTCAATGGCGGTGTCAAACTACGAGGGGCTAGCCGAGAGAAAGCTGCATGGTCCTGGGCATGGTCTGAAGAGGACGACGATGAGGCGAAATCGGCTTTGAAAGACCTCCATGAATGGTGTGAATGGTGTCAGCAATGAAACATACACCACGGTTTGCAAGATTGGTTGATGAACGGAACATTTCTTAGTGGTTTGGTACTAGTTTTGACTATACCCCCCTGCTGCTTGGGGTACTGAAATGCATTAGCAAATGGCATTAATAGGAAAGTTTCTTATGATCGGCAACTTAAATTGGCGTCCTGTCTCGTGAATCCTTCCATGGTCTTCTTCCTGTGCCGTTCGTGGTGGTCTAAGTCAACCTCTCCTGAATCAAACAGACAGACGTGTTTTCAGACACCTCAACCTGTAATTACCACACTGGCAAAAGTGCCAGGCATTTCTGATCAATGCCGATTCATTTAACTCAGTACTGGTCGAATCAAACTCGAAGAGTAACCAATCAGGACAGTCCGGGCACGCGGCATGTAATAAGCCAGAGCTAATGTCGCACGTGACCCACTAAAAACTCCAACTCGCATGCTCCTTGCATCATGCTCCGCTTGTCCTTGTTGCTCCATAGAACTCGTCTGACTTCCTGAATATTGTGACTTTGACGGCGTCCAATACCCCAATATCCCCATGTCGCTGTCGATACGGAAAAACATTACTCGGTCGCGTAACGGATGCGCAGTATGCAAATCCAAGAGGGTCTGAGTTCTTATTTCATCACGTTCTTTTGACACATTGCTGACTGTTCCCACTCTAGCTCAAATGCGATGAGGCCAAGCCATACTGCTCGCGCTGTGAGAGGCTGGGAATTCCATGTCCCGGTTACCAGAAGTCCTTAAAATGGAACACAAAACCCAGGCCTTCTCTCGGCCAGCCAAATGTTTCGGGGGCCAGGGGATCTGATAGCCCCTTGGACACACCAGGATACGCAATTGATCAATCGAATGGTCCTCAGTCTACAATCAATCTCCACAACTCCGAATTCTCAGAGCAGTTCGCAAATATTATGAATACGGACGACATTCAAATTCAGGAGTATACCTGTCTCGAGTCACCCTTGCCGTTCATTGATCCGTTGGAAGGTGCCCAGCAATTTGGCATAGACACGACGCCAGGACCATCTTCATACTTAGAATACCAAGGAATTCACGACGACCAGCCGTGGCCGGAAGGCATTCTGAGTCCTGTACAGCAACTTGAGCTAGACCCGACACCAGCGCCATCTTCACAACTTGACCATGGGGAGCTTAACGAAGAGGAGGTTTGGTCAAATACACTTCTAAACCCGGCACAGCCAAAATCCAAAGTTCCCGACCGCCAAGTGTCTTTCAGACGATTCTCGGCCTCTCACCGCGATATGCCGCTTTCCAGAGCGCTCCAGGACCACTCGTCAGTCTTGGTCGAGTACTACTTCAAAGAAGTGTGTGGGCTCATGTCGTGTTACGACAGCCGAATGAACCCATACAGAACCGCCATCTCCAACGTTTGGTCTCAATCTCAACCTCTCTACTACATCATCCAGAGCATGGCTGCCGCGTGCTTATCCGAAGTATCACCCAATCTGTCCAAAATAAGCCGCCAGCTTCGAGATGCCGCAGTCACATCCGTGTCCAAGGAAACCAGCGTGGCTCAAATGGAGACATCGTCTCTGCTGGCGTTGGTTATGCTCGGTATGAGCCTCTGCTGGCATGATGCTAGCAGTCTAGGCCAGTCCGAGTTTGAACTCCTCGCTAGAACAACGCGGTTTTCCGAGGCGCACGGAGACAACCTTTCACTAGCTGATAAGCAAAAGAAGGTCTTCTTTTACAATTCTCTCATATACTGGCGAATGCTACTTTCTTTCGTCACGGATCAAGACTTGGCATTTCCAGCAGCGCCGCATCCTCAACCACATCCCTCTCAGTCGAGAACTACTCAAACATGGGAGCTGCGCATGCCACATCCACAAACAGGTATCGGAATTGAGGTACAGGAGCTGGTCGCCAATGTTGGGAGCTTAATTAGGAGGGAGCGAAAGCGAATCCGGTCCCGCCGGTACTCATCGAGACAAGACATTGAGCAGTCCAAGAGCGCTATTCAAGCCGCAGAAGATCTCCAAGTCAAACTTTGCGCAATTGACCTGCCAATAGAGTCTGCGATTGTTGACTCAGGAGACGAAATGACACCAACAATCCATCTGTTGAAGATTGCCGAAGCTTATAGGTGCATGGGCTTGCTACAACTCTACCGGAACTTTCCAGACTTACTCTCTCTTTCTTCGCCATCGGGAGACCTACCGAGCCAATTTGGGTCGCCAAGTAACCCCGAAATCGACCATGATTTTACGAATACTGGAATTTTGATGGATACTTGGCTGACTTGTCTGGCTCTCCACATTCTCGATCTAGTAGAAGCCGTGCCTGTATCTTCTCGGAGCCGATCTATTCAACCACTTCTAATGGTCAGCGTCTGCAGTGAACTGTCCCTCAGTCGTTCATTCTGCTTGAGTACTAGTCTACAGCAAGTCCCAGTGGCAACGATTACATCCAGCCCACGCATCAAAGTGCCACCCACGGCTATGGATGTTCTGCAGGCACGAAGAGCCATCGTTTCTCGGCTGTCGTTTTTTGAGAATGTCTTAGCGGCAAAGCCTATACGCCGAATGCTGTTGCTTATCAAAGAGACATGGGCTTGTATGGACGACAAACAACAGGATGTTTACTGGATGGATGTGATGATAGAGAGAGGATATGAAACCCTGATGGGTTGAGATAATTTGCAATGGACTGAATACTTCAACATGAAAATTGTAATTCATGTGTGTTGTTTTTCTCCTTGATGTGAATGCTCGGACTAGCTAGCCCCGAAGATACAATAACATCAACGTTGAACTCGGTAGATTTTACTGCCACTTGATATCCCTTTTGCCACGAAAACGTACAAATACGTACATGATGACCCATTGCCGAGAAGACCGATGCTTCAAACGACGTAGTACCTCCTGTCATCGCGCTTCCACACCTCTTATCTCTCGATCCGAAGGGACCCCACAACTGATCCGTCGGACCCGCAAATGGCCATTTCCTTTGCTAAAGATTGCCGTTCCCGGCCTAGTATTTCCCCGACAACCATTTCCTCCCCCGCGAACACATGATGCCCCGGCCTCTAATTAGACGGCAATGGGCGATCCTGGACATCATACATGCATTCAATTGGCTGTAACATAGCTGTCACAGGTGGTTACAATGGCTAGATAACCGGCAATACTGCATCCTTCTATATATCTCTGCCACCGGACAAACATCCTGTCTTTCTCCATTCATTGTGTTTGAGAACGTCGACAACCTACAGACATTATGGCTGGCCACGCAACAGGGCAGGGAGGTCACCTCCAGAAGCGTTTCTCCAAGCTCACCATGATAGGCATGGCCTTTGCTATTCTCAAGTACGACGCCCGATTCGACCAAGACCTCGATGCTAACATACCCATAGCACCTGGATCTCTCTCGCCGGATCGATCGGCCTGGTCATGCCATCGGGCGGGTCCGTTTCGTTCGTGTATGGCTTCGTATTCTGCGTCCTCTGCAACCTCTGCTTGAGTGCCAGTGTGGGCGAGCTGGCGTCTCTCTGGCCCACCGCCGGAGGGCAGTATCACCACGCCTATGCTTTGTGCACTGAGAAATGGAAGAAGTCGATAGTGCGTCGATTGATTAATGCGCTGTCACTTTAGTGCTCGTGCTGACCATAGACAGAGCTTTCTGGTTGGATGGGTCAACATCGCGGGCTGGCTGACGCTCAACACAACTGCCGCTTATTTTGGAGGTATGACATCCCTCTGTTTGCAAAGACAAGTAGGCTAACATTCCACAGCTCGATTCCTAGTAGCAGCCGCAGTAGTTGGTTCTGGCGGCGCCTATCAGATCACGCAATGGAGCACATACTTAATGTTTGTCGCAGTGTCCCTCATTGGCGTGCTGCTCAACATTTTTGCCTACCCCATCCAGAACCGCTGGAATGAGGGTGCTTGTAGGTGGTTTCACACATATCTCCAAGACGGCCTGCTGACTACCTGCAGTGTATTGGTCCATCACGAGCGTCGTTGTGATCAGCATCGTTCTTCTTGCCACGGCCCCCAAGACTGATGCCGAATTTGTCTTCACAAACTTTTCTAACACGACTGGCTGGAGTGATGGAACCGCTTGGATGCTGGGCCTGCTCCAGTCCGCCCTTAGTCTTATTGGGTCGGTAATTCGCGCCAATATTGCAGTGTATGATCGCTAACGTGGCTGCAGTTTCGATGCCGTTGCGCATATGACCGAAGAGATGCCTCATCCTGCCAGAGACGCACCAATTGCCATGGTTTCTGCTGTCCTTGTCGGCGGCGTAACGTTAGTCCCCTATCCATCGATCAAATACTTGAACTGACAGGGCCATCAGGGGAATCGTTTTCATCCTTGTGATGCTCTTTTGTTTCGTTGACCTCGATCTGCTGCTAGCATCGCCAACCCAGAGTCCTCTCACCGAATTGATACACCAAGCGACCGGTAGTAGTGCGGCTGCAACCATACTTAGCATCGCTGTCGGCTTGTGTTTTGTCAATGGCGCCAACGGCTGTGTCACATCCGGCAGCCGTCTGCTATGGGCAATGGCACGAGACAACGGCACGCCTTTCTCTCGATAGTAAGCTACCTTGACACATGAGAAACTACAATCACTCACCAGGACTCAAGTCTTTCGCATCTTCACCCGAAACTCAACGTCCCTGTGCGCGCCATCCTTGTCCAAGCCGTCTTCAATCTACTGTTCGGTCTCATATATCTCGGTGAGACTTGTCAAGCCCCATGCTTGTTCTCCACATTCTGACAATCATACAGGACCGGAAGTGGCTTTCAACGCCTACATTGCCAGTTGTACCCTATTTCTCAACTTGTCGTATGCGGCGCCAATTATTATTCTCCTTATTCGAGGCCGAAACATTGTCTTAGACAACCCGCCTGAGTTCTGCCTTGGCAAGACCCTGGGATACGTCATGAACTACACGGCAGTCATCTTTGTACTTGTCACCTCTGTTGTGAGTCCTTCTACATCAAATCACCTCGCAGTCTTTGTGTCCATTTGCAGGAACCATGCTGACATGCTCTCAAATTGGCTAGTTCTTCTGCTTCCCACCCGCCATCCCAATCAACATATCTACGATGAGTATGCCACCTCTTCCATGTACTATGTACCAAGCCTAACAAGTATCAGACTACGTGACAGCAGTGCTTGGAATTTTCATTGTATTCCTAGCGGGTCTCTGGATTTTCAAGAGGAAGACGTACAATGGCCCGAAATTCGATCTCATCCTAGGAGAGGATTTACCAGTGGTGAATACAATCTCCGAGGAGCTGAGGACCGAAAAAGCATCTGACTCTGAGTCAAAGGCCCAGGATTGAAGTTGATGTTTTTGTACATGGTGGATGATGCAATCTGGAACTGAGCGGTTTCTACGGACTGGATTGGTCTGAAGAAGGCCTTCGTATTATAGAGTAGTCAGAATACGCATTCATATTAAGTTGATTTACTGCATGCTGTGTAAATGTGACTTCAGGGAATTTATCCTCTAGCCTCAAACATTGCTCTCTTAAACTATGTCTAAGAATCTTGCTCGGTGCAGCTAATCCTGATTTGTTTGTGAATTATGTGCATCATACGAAGCGTTGAGATTCCATCATGCTCCTGATTCAGCAGTGAATCACGGGCCAGAAACTGCCTCGACCGAATCAGATCAGTCATAGGTTGTCAGTAAGTGGAAGTGGGGGAAAAGAGGACGAAAAGCAGTACTCAGCGACACAGCTGACAGAGTGATTACAATACACTTTTACACACGCACTGGAGACCTCGCCATATTTGTATCCAAGTGCGATTCATAAAATACAACGGTCTCATATTACGACCCTCCCAGCTACTATTTACAAGTTGCTGCTAAGCTTGATGGTATCTCGGCCTTTCGCGTACCCGTAGTGCCAATTCTCCCTTGCCAAATCTCGCCTTATCTCGTAATTCCGCTCCGCAAGCTCGACTGCCTGCATATCTACCTCTAAGATGCGCGTTTCTTCCTTACCATCAGTAAAGCTCCCTGGGGCTTTCCCCACGATAGGTAAGACAACCTGACTGCATCCGAAGAACCCGTCCTCTGCGCTTCCACCAGCATTGCAGTAGATGACTGCTGCCGTGTTCTCGAAGGCTCGCGTAATTAGTGTTGACTCAACAAACATCCTCTCACAGTCCGGATTATACGCAAGCCCTTCCTTGCACATGTCGGCAGATGTCCAATACGAAGGGATAATGATGATTTTAGCGCCAGCGAGGACAAGCTGGCGGAATGCTTCAGGAAAGGCGAGGTCCCAGCACACCAAAATTCCGACCGGACCAAGAGGCGTATTAATAACTTGGTGAGGGTTGGATAAGGTGGTCGTTTGCCTTGCGTAGTCCACAGATGAGGTCAGATGTTGACGCTCAGGAATCCACAAATTGGTTTTGGTGTAGCTCCCGAGAACCAGGCCATTGTGGTCAATGAAATGTGATGTATTGAGAAGAACTGGCCCAGAAGCCTCAGTGGTCCTGTTGGACGCTTGGATGGTGACAGTCCTTGGGGCCTGTGTGACGATGGTTCCGGTGCATATGTTGATGCCAAGTTCCGCGGCCAGGTCTTGGTATTGCTGCAGGAAGCGATGGGCGTCCTCAGAGGTCAAAGCAAAGGACGGCTCTTTCGGCACCCAGTCTGTCAAGTGGTATTCTGGCAGCACAGCTAAGGATGCTCCTTGAGATGCTGCAAGCCGGATTTGCCCAGCAGCATTGGCGAAATTGTGCTCCGCATCGAGGGGCTATTAAGAGGATTTAGTACCGCGTGCTTCTCACCGTAGTCGAAATGGCCCCGACGCTAGCAATGAGGAAATAAATCTTAATTGGCACTCACCTTTGGCCTCATTTGTATAATGGCGACCTTGAAGCTAGGATTTGTCGCGGCAGCAGCCATGATGTGTTTACTAACCAGAGTATCAGAAATTCGGAATCGCACAAATGTCTTTGTAAGAGAGGTTGTTTTCAGATAGACAGCTCTGTGTTCGGAATGAGCTTGCGACTTCTGAGATGATAAGAACTGAATATTCCACTCAAAACATGATCAGGTGCTGATGGACAGCCTCCTTTGATTCCATTTGGCATCAATATCCTTCGCATTTCGTAGCCGCTTTCGGAAGCTTAAGTGGAGCTGTGTGCTTATCCGGTACGAGCTGTGGGGAAGTTCTGACTCGATCCATTGTGATAGCAGGTCTTGGTCTCCCATAATCCAATTACGATTACGTAGGTGCAATAAGATGACGGCCTGATGCAAAGGAAACCTAACCGATACCCGAGGCTCTTACATGACAGGTTTGTGGTTGGTTGTTGTCGTTGACTACTTCGAAATGGAAAGTTAGTCGAGTCTTGCATGCTCGTAGGGTAGCACCGTCCTATCGCCATTGACGGGCCGTGTGATCGGATAAAACTCTATAATTCTAGAAACAAGACGAAAAGACCCTCTTTTGTGCTTGCTTATATATTGACAAAGTATGTATTGTAACTGGTGGTTCTTCATTGGCCCAGCAAGGTGCTTTGCTTCGTAAAGTGCATCGCTATCGACATGCTTTGGCACCTCGGATTAGACCAGAGCCTGTAAAGGACGTGTCTAAGCAATCTCAATAGGTTAAGAAAGCTTAGATGCTCTCGTCGCTCATCCAGCGTCTCATCGATGCCCAGTGATCAGCCTCAGGCTTGCCAGGGTAGTTGAATTATGCACTGACTTATCAATTGCCAAGGCGGAGAGAGAGTCTTATGCCGGCTAGGGTATCCACCTAAGACAGCCACCCGAGGAGCCAGAGTGTTAGAAAGGTCCCTAAATCTGTGCTACTCCCTCTGACTTCTCTCACAAAATATTCACTCAGCGCTGATCAGAAACGGGCGTAACGTATGGGCCAAGTTTATGGCAAACAGCTAAAAGCAACACGCCCTAGAACACAGACTGGGGATTAGCCGTATGGTAAACTTGAAATGGTTGTGCATCCTGGACATCGTAGTACACTGCGGAGTAGTTCCATGAGCATACCGGTGAGCTGGTCAGCCGACACCTAGTCGACAGTGTCGGCCATATCGAGGGACTTGGACACGGCGTCGAGGGCGCCGAAGGTGCGAAGGTTAGACGAGTGTAGACCTCGGCTTCGGTTCTGGCAGCGTCAATCTGAATGAACGCCATGTGCACTTCCGTAAGGGTATCGAGATCGTACAATGATAGCATCAGGCATTAGGTCGCTTGTTTGTCAGAGTTGTATTTAACCAATCGGCTTTTAACCATCCAAAAGTCCCCCGAGATCGACGTTGCAGTCCGCTTGGATAGTATAACATGATCGGCGAGCGGAATACGAGGCGGCCGCCTCTACAAAACTAACGCAAATATCCGTCTGTGCGGGTTGCATGGGCAAAGTGTCTTGCACAGCGGCTTTCTTATACGAATTGCATTGCTTCTTTATTCCCAAAAGAGAAGCTCACTTGGTCATAGGTTTTCTTTTGGTCTCTTACTCATGCTGCGAGCTAATGCAGAGCGGCTCTGTCATATACTACTCAGCAATTCAACCCTTTAGATGGTATGACTATTGCATGAGAACCTCAATTCAACACAGATCTGCAACGGGCGAGTATGATAGTTGCAAGGCAAGTGAGAAGTTGCACGGGGAAACACGTTTTGTCAATTGTCCCAAGCAAGTACGGAAATTGGAAGGTATAAAGAGGGCCGTCATCCGCCGTCTTTGCACTCTCATCACCTCCATCGCCTCTCGACACTCAACCATCACTACCACAACCTCTTCAATCACACGCTATACTATTATTTCCGGGTAAGATTTCACCAAGCAGCCGAGGGATCGCGGAACGCTTCTGACTTATGCACACCTCAGACTCTTTACCAACCTCAACAATATGAAGGTCACCTCTACCATCGTCATTCTCGCCGGTTTCTTCGGCAGTGGCCTCGCCATTTCGGTCAAGGACTCCGGTACTCCTTCCGGTCCTTCTGGAAGCCCCAACTGCATTCGCCAATGCCTGATCACCCTCGGCACGGATGACGGTGCCTCCTCCCAGCGGTCCGAAGGCTTCGCCGGGTCGTGCAAGGAGTACGCGGACCGCGCCCTCAGCGGAGCTAATCGTGCTGTTGATGGTGGTCGTCTCAACATCAACGGTGTGGGTGGCAACCTCGTCATCGACTTTGTCAAGAACGGTCGCGATCGCCGTGCCTCGTTTACCAACTGCAAGAATGCTGTCTACACGGGTGGCCAATGCGTTCCTAGCCAGGGAGGTTGCGACTTCCAGGGCCAGTCCGGCTAAGCGATTATCTTGTACATGTCTACGCGCGGGTGCCCCTTAAGGGATCTCAAAGTTTTAGTTTCTGAGAAGACCTACCATAAATGACATAGCGTCGAGTATCTAGTCTAGTCAAATGGGAACATCCTGTAGAAATTCTGAAACCTGATCAACTCATCCGACAACTCAAGTTCAGTGACACAGTAGTCAGGCAACCCGAAGCAGAGAGAGGGTAGTTTGGTGTGATTGACTCCAGGTGGGCATCGTGGTTGTTATAAGGCTCAGATTTTGATGGAGATGGGGGTGGGGCTTCTTTAAACGTACTCTGCCACGGTGTATGCTTACTTATTTTATGTAGGTGAGGATCTCTCTGTATGACCTGCTCTGGGACTGTGCAGCTAGACAGAAGAGGATAACTATTACCTTGCCTGATTGAAGACGAACAAGGTCTGGAGTGAGTGGTGTGGTTTTCAGTGCAACTAGTTAATGAGTCTCACAATAGGAACACAGCGGTATATTCAAAGATCTCAACTCAAAAGTTGCATAGGACTAAAAAGGTCAGTATATCAATGTCCGGATAATTGAAATTCTCCGGAAGATCTAGTGTAATCAGTGCTGTTGCCGCATGATAAACAGTCAGGGTCACGCCGTCTCCGTGATCAACGCGGGGTTTCGGATTGTCATCACAGCCTGATCCCGGCAGCATGTTTCTTGACATGTTTCTTGACATGTTTCTCAACATTCAGGCTGCATCTAGGGGGTGTAATACAGGGCATGTAAACTCGAATAATCTGCGGCCCTCATTGGGTACAAATTCATGTTTCATTCGGGCCCGCTCAGCAGCCTCTCAGCAGAAAGCCTTCACCGTCGATCCCAGGCCGACGTTGTTACACCTGAGGACGCTGCTCGAGTTCCAGCTTTGAGCGCAACGCGGGACTTGAAACTAGTCTACATGTCAGCCATGTCTCAGGCCAAGCCAGCTCGCACGCTAGACCCAAGCACTCACGATAGTCCTCCTGGGGTAAGTTCACCTTCAACACCATGACGATCATGAGCGATTTTAAATGGCCCTGCAGCTTGCTGCCCACCAAGGCCATCAGTGTTTCACAGAACCAGCCGTATATGTTGTCAACTAATTTTAAGATCCAGGCAAGATCAAAACCATCACCAGAGCAGGTGTAGATGACGCTGGCTGACTTTTCATAGACAATGCTGGCTCGCATCTGGCCAAGCAATACGAATTCACAACCCCCAAGTTGTTTACAGAATCCCTGAATAGAGTACACAGCATCTCCTCCCGAAGGCGATACCAGGTACCAATATAATATGTTGTCGTATTTAGTCATTAGAAGATTCAATGCTATGCCGTCTTATGTTAGTGGTACATCGATAGAACTGATGTAGGATCTCGTTAACGACCATACATAGCCACGCACGCAATGCACCGTGGGCTCTTCAAGTCATCTCGGCCCATAGCCAGTATGAATACACAGCTTTAGCCGAGTGGATGAAGGCGGCCGTGGTCACATCTAACCCCCGCGATCGAGTCTGGCAGCTACTGTCAGACATCGAGTCCCTCGACCCCACCCATCTTATGTTTGGCTATGAATACTTTGTCTCGCACGAAGATATCAGCCACGGCTATACAAACCCTCGAGGTTTGTTGACGAGCCGAAGTTCAATCATCAAGATACAGGACGCCTAATAAAGTGGCTGGTTTGTCTCCAGAGGCTGGGCATCATATGCTTCTCCCTGGCTGTTAATCACCGGGACCTCTGTCAGCCTCATCCCGCGGCCACTGTCATCATTATCGAAGACACCCAGGGCTTCCCGTCTGACTGGACCGTCCTCCTTTGGATTTCTCTCGGCCCTATGATGGGATGGTTGGTTTAGAGAAGTTTGCGCACAGGTTCTTCGAACATGTCCTGTACTGGACGGCGCGACAGGTGACTGGTCAGTGGAACAAACTGATCCGAGAATCTCAATTACACTTTACGATATATGTCAGTTCGCAGCAAGATACGATACCTCTCCCAGCTTTGCCTTTCACTATCTAGCTCAGCAAAATATTTTCCGTGATCCTGAGAATGACTTCTTGGGTGATAAACTATGGCAGTGGTCCAGTCATTGGAATGTATATAGTTGTCTCTTGACTTCTCAAGCCAGACTGTTCCAGTCAATGCAAGATAAAGTAGAAATCTTCCTGAAAGTCCATTACGATTCTTGGAAAACAGGCAATGGGTATTCATTGATTCTCCATTATGGCATCATTTACTAACGTTGGCAGTAGATGAATCTGTGTTGCCACATAGATTCCAGCTAAAAATGTAAGTAGGGAGGTGCAGAAGGAAGGTGTGTCACATGCGCCGCGGCAACATTAATTTCCTGACTAAGAGGTCACGTCTTTCGTAACCGTTGGATATTCTTGCCTTACTCTACCAAGATACTGCATGGATGACGAAGATTTATCAGAGGCTGCTAATCTAGGGCGTCCGTGACTTTGAAATAATCCTATATATGACAGCAAAAAGCATGTTCTAGACCTAGCCGATATCCTGTCACATAGTTCGCGGATGCTTTCTGTTATTTCAAACTGCTCAAATTCAGTCTATTTCAGTGTTCTTCTAGATTTGATGGCCTTTTTCAAACACAATGGCCGCATTTCAACATACAGATTCTTCTTTTAAGTCTATGAACTCCAAAGCTTCACGAAAATGGATGTTCAATGCGGAGGTAGGCTCGAGTGTTGGTGGTGTGCTTCTAACCCTGAGATCTCTACTCTTATACTTGAGGAGGGCGGCGAGATTTAGTTGATGATCTGACGGATACTCTTTGTGGGAGTGTTGGGGTTTCTAAATATACTAAGTATGCTCTTCGGTTTCGTATTGAATGGGATAAAACAAAGCCGCGAAACTTATGTCGCTAGAGCTCGATAGATACTTACAAAGGCTCTCATAGTTTTCTGCCAATTACTCTTCTGTTCTTAGACTCTGACAGTTTCTTGATTATTTAATACTAGTATTACTTCCCATGCCGAAACTGATGGCTAACAGGAAGAACAATACTGAATTTCCAAAGTTGAATATTCCACAGTAACAATATCATGCTGAAATTCTTGCCCTAAAATCTTCAAGTTGAGAACAGTACCCATGTGCAGACTTTGTGGGTGTAAAATAGATTCAGCCCTGTTGAAGGGGAGGGGGATTTTCTCCGGGGTCAAGGGTCGAGAAATATTGCTGACGACTGTTCCAATTCGGGCCTGGCCCCCACGTATATGGACCGGTGTTATGCCTAGAGAGTCATGACAGCAATGACCGACGTTCCGATATTCTAGCACGAAAGCTAAGGAAAAATTCGGGGACAGCAAATCAGACCGCCCATTTGTGTAGATTAGCAACCCCGCTGGTGGGCTGCAGTCTTTTCCATTTGAGAAATTCAAGATACGTATAACCTACTGATAAAGCCAAGCACAGTGGGGCAGGGATCTTCCACAAGGCTGGTCCCGCCGAAGCGATTCGGGTCGTCGCCTTTCTGTGCTTTATCTTCAGGGTCATCGGTGTTCGCGATAAGAGCAGTAGACTTCGGCAATGTTCGGCGGCATAGAACAAGTGCGGGGGTGGAATTTGGCGTGGAGAAAGCAACGGTATTCCCCCATCGAGACCCAAGTCCGGGTATCCCATGTACGAGTTCCCACTTTTGCCACTTCTGCTTATCTCAATGCTTTAAGCGGGAACTAATCAAGGAAAATGAGAAGAGGGGCTGGAGGAATGAAGATCTGCGGCACTTATGGTACTGCTTTGATACCTAGTACCAGCAGTTGTATTAAGGGGGAGGTTGACCGTTATTACAAGGTTCATGACAAGGGACATACACTCCAGACCTGACACCGGTCTTTGGACCCGATGATGATAAGGCATCGTATCCCAATACGCGTTCTAGGTGGTGTTACAAGGGTAAGCCTGTTCGCTACAGGGAACGTCGGGGCAATAGAAACACCCGACAAAAGGTTAAGCATACCACGAACTCAACATCAAAGTTTCTGGATGCTTAACTTAGGTAGGGGCTATCCCATTCCTTATATCACCTAGAATCTCAGAGATACGAAACACGACGTATGCTTGTAGGTTGTTCACACACTGCTAGGCTAGGTTACAAACTAATGACGCCTAAGATCTCAGTAGCTCCGGTAAACTGTCGGGCTCTAAAACCCGGCCGAACCTGCAACTAGGAACCCAGAAATGGCACGCGGGAGGGGAACTTGCGCGGGACAACGGACCCTGCGTTGCTTGCATTCTCTCCACTTATCGGGATTTTTGATACCACCTTACATACAGCCGATATCTTCGGGTGTAAGTAGACCCTACGTTGCCAGTGGGTTCTCAAAAGTTCTGAAGATAGGCACTTCTTTCTCCCACAACCAACCCAGTCAAGACTGTCTACCCCTACTCTTCCGACTTGAAAGCGCTATGAAAATTACGTAAATCTCATACATGACGTCCACTTGCCCGTTATCGATTGCAAATGGTGGGCCGATCGGGTAACTGCTTTCTCCCGGAGTTTGCCTATCAGACTTGTCTTGTTACTCTCGCGATGACGAGGCCTCTGTGAGCCAACCTGTGACCTCTTCAAGATGCCCATGAGCCGGTAATTGGAGTCAATGTGGTTGGGCGATATAAGAGATAAGATTGCTCGCCAGCTTCATGTCTCCTAGTTTCTCTATCTCTTGAATGATGCAAGACAGCCTTCGCTTTGCCACGCAGACAAATTCACGCAAAGCAAATCCTGACACGCATCACAATGGTTCCACACATGTCCAAGATGATTGGCATTACGACGGCCTTGTTCGGTCTTGGTATCGCTAAACCAATGAGTCAATCGGTGTCGTTCCAAGGTCCGTTTGACGTTGAGCAAGGTGGTCTTCACAACATCAATGTCGAATATCATGAGGAACTCAACGGAGAGCTTACTATCGTGTACGGTTCTTGCACTCTCGATTCCACGTCCCAGGCGCACCACCAAATCGGCCGCACGCATATTGGCAGTCACCCAGCCGCTAAGCGTCATCTAGACTGGGAAGAACAGCGCCCAACCAAATTCGTCTGGGTGACTCCCTCTGACGTTATCTCAGGCTGCCTCCATGCCTTTGTTGATGGTGGTCTCGTTGGAAGGTCACAGGAATTCAGCGTGACAAAGAGAAAATTGAGTCGTCGGGCCACCCTATCTGATGTGGCTGAACCCTTGGGTGCTTGGTTCGACGGCGTCACCTACATGAGCCAAAAAGAGCCTGACGAGGTTTTCGTTGCAGCGACGAAGAAGAAGTCATTCGGCATTCTCGGAGGCGGCATGTCTGGCCTTATGACATCCGTAAGTCACTACTTGTGTTTGATACTTTCTATTTGTTCCTTTGAATTTTTCAAATGGCTCACGATCAACAACAGTTACTACTCGAATCAGTGGGTATTCATAACTGGAAAATCATAGAATCATCTGGCCGCGTAGGCGGTCGTGTCAGGACAACATACCTCAACAACTCTAGCCCCGAGGATCACCAATATTCCGAGCTGGGCCCTATGCGTTTCCCACACTCCCTCACGGACCCAGACACCAACGCGACGTACCAAATCATGGATCACCGGATGGTCTACCAGCTCGCCGACATCCTCAACGGACTCAACGCCGGCAATGAGAGCCTTCAGGTCAATTTCATCCCCTGGATTCAATCCAGTGACAATACACCAGTTACCACCACTAAGCGACGCCCGGATGGCACCTTTCCTGGAAAGAGCGAAGTAGCCAATGATCCTAGATATGCTACAGAGACGGTTTACTCCAACGCTACAGCAGTGGCTGAAGCGGAAGAAGCCCTCGACGAGTTCAAAGGCTTGACATCAGAAAAGCTGAAGCTCTACGCCAGTAATGTTTTCAAGGCACACAAACAAGCTAATGAAGAGGGCTTGTTTGACTTCTCCGAAGTCGAGTACCTGCGCTATGTGATGAAAACCGATCTCAACGTTACCGACGAGGTAGCCTCGACAACTAGCATTAGTCCAATGTGGGAGTACGAGACGGTTTACTTCATGGCTGACACATGGCGCACAATCGACGGAGGTCTGAGTCGCTTGCCAGCAGCCTTTGAGAACCTCGTCAAAGATCGCGTTGTCTTCAACTCCAAAATCCACAGCGTCAAGCACAACAGCGACAATGACACGCTTACCGTCTCCTACCGCCCGCTTGGTAGCAACCCCCGTGAGGTCGAGTCAAGTACCGAGGAGTTCGACTACATCTTCAACACTGTCCCCCTTAACCTCCTTCGCTTCTGGGAACTGCCTGCCTACTCTAGTCTCATGCGCCGTGCTATCGAGCGATACAACTTTGGCACAGCAGCCAAGATTGCCATTCAATACGAGACTCGCTTCTGGGAACATCTTGACTACCCCATCTACGGCGGTTGCGGTCGTGTCGGCATCCCGCTCATTGGCCAGATTTGCTACCCTCCGTTTGAGATCAACAGCACCGGCCCAGGTGTCTTGTTAGCTACATACATCTCAGGTTCAGACGCCAACACCGCATGCGCCATGACTGATGCGCAGCATGTAGCTTACGTCCAGCAAGCTGTAGTTGATATACATGGCTCTGTGGCCGAGGACAACTGGACCGGGAACTGGGATCGTCAGTGCTGGATGCAAGATGAGCACCATGCGGGATCTTGGGCATCGCCCATCACTGGCCAGCAGCAGCTGTATATCCCTGCCTTCTGGCGGACCGAGTTCAACACTGTTTTTATTGGTGAGCATACAAGTTACACCCACGCGTGGATCTTCAGTGCTCTTGAGAGCGCCACAAGAGGCACGGTGCAGATGTTGCTGGATCTTGGGCTGGTGGACGAAGCCAAGCAGATCACACAAACCTGGATGGCTCGATGGATTACCCTCTAACGCTTTGAAGAAGGCCGTGAGTAGAATTTGCGATCTAAGCCTCTTATTTGGGTGATACTCTGGAAAAGCTCAATGCAGCTGTAAGAGACTTGTTACGGTGTCGATGAGGAGGATAATAGTCAAAAAGAATAAATTAGTATAGAGCTGACTCCTCTCGCAAACACCATTTTGTCGCTCAAAACAATATTCAGCGATCATTCTGCGTCACTCCCGCAACTTCGGTCCTTGAAACCACAACCGCCAAAATACGTAACCGAGTTCCCATTGACATTTTAGGTCCATGACAATCCATTTCCGGTTGCTTCACCCATTCGAGTGAAAGCGTTAGTGATCCTGTGAATTCCCAAGTAATTACAGCTCAAGCCTCCCAGGCTGTCGCTTCAATGGATACCCGAGAATGCCCAATGATGAACAGAGCATGAGGCTGCCAAGGAAGATTATCAGCGGTTGAAACTTCCCCAAGCCATAGCCTGACATGACAGAGCCCGTCGTCAAGCTCGCTGCGAGTGGGCCAGTCGCAATGTTTCCAATGCCACGGCCGAAAGCCATGAGACTAAAGGGAAGCTGAGGATCTTCTGACAGAAGTGAACCAAACTTGGTCCAAAAAACAACGTACCCTCCAGCAAACCATCCATAGACGAGAGAGAACACTATGGTTGCCTCGAGGGAGCTTGCAAGTCCCCAAAGGGTGAATGATGCGATCGCTGAGGCAAGAGATGACACACAGGCAAGAATAAGCACATTACTGACACGGTCGGAGAGCAATCCAAAGCCAACCTGGCCAAAGACTGTAGCGCCGTTGTTCAAGGCAAGGATGAGAGCGCCCATTGTGGTAGACAAGCCTAAATCAGACGCAAAGGAAGGAAGATAGAGTGAGGGGATGTAGTAGGCAAACCCTTGGAATAGGTTCGACACCGCAAAGCAGTAGAACAGAGGGTTCGAGAAAAACTGAAGATCAACCGAGCGAAAGGCAGCATGCGACGACGGGGGAAGCCGGCCTTTGACATAGCGGAGGACTGGCGCAACCAAAACGAACTGGGCGACTGCAACTGCTCGGAGGGTCGTACGATAGCCGTACTTTGAAAGCAACAAGTCAAGTAGAAAGGGTAGGCCAACACCACTCGCACCGCCTCCAGCGTACAGGACCCCATAGGCGAATCCGCGACGTTCAACAAACCACTCGTTGAGCATGCGCAACAAGGGAAAGTACAACATCAAGAAACTTATTCCGTAAAAGACGCCCTGCGTAGCAATGAGGCCTTTGACGGATGTGCAAAAAGATGCCGCAAGGAGGGATAGGGCGCAGCCAGACCAACCGATAACCACCATGTAGCGTTGGAATCGTTGGAACCTTTTGACAAGAGGCATGGCGAACGGGGCCCCGATGAAGTAGATACTTGTCGACAATGTGCCAATCACAGCGATGCTGTTGTCTTCGGCAAATTCGGGCTGGCGGGAATAGTAATCTTGGAAGACACCATAACTCAGAGGAAAGCCTTTGCAAGCTGTCAGTGACTGGTGTTATCCAAGTGAGGGTGGCGAGTATCATGTACCCCAAAGCAATGCTTCGATGAAGAAACTAGCTAGAAGGAACCTCCAAGCTTCCAGCCCTCTGTCAACAGGCGGTAGAACCTGCACATGGTTGTCGTCCGGTTCATGGTTGTCGCGATCCACGAAGCCCTCCTCATTAGGAAGTGGACGAAGCTCGACAGTTGCAGACTCTGTTGAGCGTCGCATAACAACTGGAATCTCCAAGGTGAATCTAGAAATTGTGAAAGAAGAAGTGAGTTTGAACTGGAAAGGATAAAGGGAATGGCTTTCTGGATTCGGAATTTATATCCCAAAGTTTCGTAATCGAGGGTTCAAGGCCTAGGGTTCAAGGCCTACTTCTTATTAATGGTTTGCTCATGCGCCCTCGGACCTACATCCGAATGGTGGACCCAAGATGACGGGTGGCGTCCAGGAGTAACACTCTACCCACAAACTCCGCCAGAATCAATGACCATATTTACCCCGCCTCATATAAGGAGTCACCGGTTTTCACTAGAAGCACTAGGATATCGGGTAGTCTTATCTCTTCTAGGATAGACCAGCCTGGTCTTCATCGCCGGGCCGGTCTAAGCCTTGATCCATTGCCGGGCCGGACATTAGAGCTGTGGGATGCCAGCCTAATCCCAGATGGACGTACCACCTAGTGCAGAAGCACAATCAAGCATCATTAAAGCTATGAGTACAGCCATGCCAGTGATGTGCTTTAAGTTCATGGTTGTCTCACTGGTGAATGACGTACTTCTCCTAACTGTTTCATGTTGTCTGGTGGTTTGATCTACGAGGAGCCTGCTGTTACCTTCAACTCGCCGACATCGCCTGCGGGGAGGCGGAAGTTCGGGTATCCGACCCATCATGGGAACTCACATGCGCCCTACAACTACATGACACGTCACTGCCATTCAGAATAGAGAGAGAAAATCCGTGCAAATAAAATTCTTCGAAAAGGAACCATGTGACCGTTAACTTGCGGCTCGACTACTTCCAGGTGCTGGCAGTGTCGGCTCCCTTATTTTTTCCCTCTTGATACACATCGCTTAGTCCGTCGTACAAGCCCTTGATTCTCTCCACTTCAAGTCTCAACTCTTCTCGTCTTGAAACATCCTCGACGCGACTCACCAAATCACCCAGGCTTTGAGCCGTGAAGAATTTGTTGACTTTGTTATACAGCGCTCTGCCTTTCAAAGCCTCATCATCCTCCCCGGTTGCCCGCACTCTAAACACTTCCTCTAGAATTTCAATGTCGTAGGGAATGGCAAATCGATCACGACTATCCTCGTAGGTGAACAGGAAATACAGTTCCTTGAATCCCGACCATGTGATGCCGCTGAGACACAGGCTACAAGGCTCATGCGTCGCCAGGAAGACGCAATCGTCGCGCGGGTTGGGCCGCGTGCTAGCGTCCGGGAAGGAAACGGTGTAGAATTGCTGAATGCAGTTGATCTCGCCATGGAGCAAGGGAGAGACACGCTCGTTGTTGGTTGACACTGTGTAGGGCTCCAGTGTTGTAGAAGAAAGGATGGCAGCACCGAAGAGCTTGCTACCAGAGGAGACGCCGGCGCGAGTAAGTGGAATAATTTCCGATTCGATAGTTCGAAGGAGGGCAACTAGAACATCTTCAGGCGACTTGGAAGCCATGATGGCGTGGAAATAAAACGCAATCTCTGCTTAGGGTGCGGTAAGCAGATGTGCCGAAACCAAATGATGTGGGAGAGCTCAATTAGATATATCTCTGGATGCGTATCTTTTATCAAACTTGAGTGATAGTGGCGTTTATAATCTCATCGGAGCCGTCCGTTGCAGCTACGGGCAATTCACTCCTCGCTGGCGGAGCCCCGGCGACCTCCGATCGGTGGCTTGCGGAGCTAAAATTTGGGCACATAACATGGCTGGATTGATCTGGCGAACGAGAAACTTGGATCTTAGAAGTGTTTCCATATAAAGCAGCAGTAAATAATTACCAAATGACCGCCCGATTTCTCATATCTAGAGTTCCAAGAATTGGTGCTTAGGTTTGCCAGTACTTAACTTGCTCAACGTGGGCTCCAGTTGGGAAACACGACCGATGGGAAGTTGATATGCTGAGTTAGAAGGCTCTTTGACACGAACTTAATTGGATTGAACCCCTGGTTACTCTACTTGTGAAAGAAGGTCCATCCACAGGCCACACCAGTACCACTCGGGTTGTGAGTCGTCTTGTCACTCTCTAGCATTGTTGCAAATTGTTAACATCCACACATAGATAGATCTCCACACGCAACTAGGGAACGTGGCGGGGTTCTTGTAATTGGATGGGATAAGAAATAGATGACTAACGCAGGTGGGATACATAGAGCTAACGCTCTATCCCAAATACTAGGCTTGCGCATCTCGAAAGCCTTGGAAGACTACAGTGCACTATATTGCCTCGTTGATTTTTTAAAATGCAACACATTAACTAGAAACATTGACTGAACACGGTCTGCTACTATCAGGGACAGACTTGGGAACAGTCTCTAGTATTGAACTAGGTTGGTTAAAATTAGCATGTCACAAGTTTTCACAGCGTCGGAACCTCAGTCGTCCATCAACCATGTCTTCAGGTATTGACACCTCCTACTATGACACGGTCTACATATTAGCGATAATAGTTAGGTGTACACAGTACACCATGCTGCCGACCTCTAGGTTACCCAACTAACAACCAAGGTAATCTCGAGGTGGCCCAGGTGGGAAATACCAGTTCAGTACCCCAGTCCACCAAGAAAGCATTTGGCTAGCGCAGCATGGGCCTCCAAGCGAGAGGGGCAAATAATTGGACTTATATATAAAAGCCGATGGTGCCATATTCTCGCGTTTGTATCTCATGATTGGAACTGACCCACGATTATGGCTGCTGACTGGATCAGGGAATCTGAGGCACGTCTTGCCCGCTAAGGTGATTCTTCTCTGTGTGGGTCCATACTTTACAAGGGTCGTTCAGTCAAGGACTATCCGCTAGTGTACGGTGCTCCTCACCTGGTGCAATCGTTGACGAACCGAGGCACCAGGGGCAGGGCTTTTACGTGAGGCCGCAACTCAAAACAAGATCAGCACCGCACCCAGCGGTATACAGATTTGTGCCAGAGGCCGAAAAAACAAACATCTAGGTACCAATTTTCACAAGTTTATATGTCTCTAGCTACCCAACGTAAGCATCTATGTTGAGTTTGCATCTCTAATGAGTTGGCAATGATGCAATTCACCAGCGTCCGGGGAATCTCTGGGGAATCTGTGGGGGAGACCCTCACCGAGAGCCGCATCTCCACAACTGGTGACTTTCACGTATTTTGCCGGCTCTCCCCCCGCATAAATGACCATCTCCACGAACTAAGATCCCCAGACTTGATCAGGAGGTCCACAAAGAATGAGTGAGAGGGACGTGTTAACTGCCGGGGCTCATTAAACCGGTTAAATGGAAGTAGGCTGGAAAGAACCCCGGGCGCGCTTACGATGGCCTGTTTGGGTAACCAACTTCACCACGAGCCTGGTTGTTGACCGTTACTCGAGGTTTGAGTTTTAGCATTCTTATTGATGAGGCAATACGTTTAAAGGGAACGATGTGCACATCTTCTTTTAGTTCTGTTCGCCATCATGCTTAACAGAGTAGCCACCCAAGACTAGGCATCCAATCATGGCACCATATCTTAGGCTTGCTCTTGCAGCTCTCCCTCTGATCCAGAGTGTCTTTTGTGTCGGGTCGAACGCAGCATCCCCTGCCATCAAAGTAAAAAACGGGACATACGAAGGCAAGCATGTTGCATCATATGATCAAGACCTGTTCCTCGGTATCCCATATGCTCAGCCTCCTGTCGGAGACCTACGTCTCCAGAATCCTCAGAGCTTGAACACAACCTTTAAGAAGCGAAAAGCTACCGAGTATGCTGATTCCTGCGTCGGTTATGGAGTAAGATATATCCCAGTTGCGATGCCATCTTCGACCTGCTCTTTCAGCTTGTTGACTCGTCTCGTAATCTAGAACAGCGACGCGTGGCCATTTACCCTGGGCGAAGACTGCCTGACTTTAAACATCGTCAAACCTGCCAACTACAAGGGCAAGATACAAGGCAAACAGCTGCCTGTTGGTGTCTTCATCCATGGCGGTGGTTGGTCAGCAGACTACAGCGCCAACGCTGTGTACAACCTGAGTTTTATCGTTGAGGAATCTGTCAAGGCCGGCAAGCCATTCATCGGTGTTTCTGTGGACTGTAAGCGTGTCCTTAACTGAACAATGCATACTTCAACTACCAAGTCCCTTGATATTAATATGGTATCCAGACCGCCTTTCGTTCTGGGGCTTCATGGCTTCCCAGGATATTCTTGATGCCGGTGTCGCCAACCTCGGCCTCAAGGACCAGCGCCTCGCCTTGCATTGGATCAACGAAAACATCAAGGCGTTTGGCGGAGACCCCAAAAAGGTCACCATCTGGGGCGAGAGTGCCGGTGGCGGCAACGTTGGCTACCACGCCACTGCTTTTGGCGGACGCGATGACGGCCTCTTCCGCGGCATCATTGCGCAATCGGGTGCTGAAGGCACTAACATGAAGAACCTCACGGCACCTCAACAGCGCTATGATACTGTCGTCGAGGCGGTTGGGTGTGACTCCGAAGACGACAAGCTTGCATGCTTGCGCAAGGTGCCATTCAGTGAGCTCAATGCCACAATCACCAAGATCCCTGGTGGTTTTTACCCAGTAGTGGATGGAGATCTTGTCCCAGACCTATCATCTACGCTGCTAGCAAATGGAAAATTCACCAAGACGCCAATCCTCCTCGGCACAAACACGGATGAGGGCACTCTTTTTACCAGCACAGGCATCAACACAGATGCGCAAATCAAGAGCATCATACGATCAGCTGGACCCGATGAGAGCACGGCGGAAATTCTTATGGCACTGTACCCGAACGTTGATTCGCTCGGTCTCCCGGCTGAGTACCGAGTGAACAATGGTGGTCCAGTCGGGGCTCAATACAAACGCGCAATTGCTTTGAACACGGATCAGATGTTCCTCGCATGGCGACGCATCAGGGCCGACGCATGGAGCAATCATGGCGTTCAGGCGTATTCCTATCTCTTTGAAACCCCTCGCGCCTCGGGGTCCTCAAGTAAGCAAGCGACAACCCTGCAGTCATTCTTGTCAATTTACTAATCATGGTGGTAACTGCACAGGGGAATACATGGGCACGACTCACTTTGCGGAGATTGGTCATGTCTTCTACAACCTCAAGGGTCTAGGCTACCCTGCCAGCATCAACCCTTTCCTCAATGCTACTCAGGAGGTAATAGACTTGGCAAAGCTTACCACTCGCATGTGGATAAGCTTCATCCACGATCTTGATCCCAACAACCACGGAGGTGAGTTCGCGTTTTCCAATGTTGAAACCCCATATCTAACAAGCTTTGTAGTTGCGAATGTTGATAAGTGGCCTATTTACAATGCCACTGGCGGATATGGGGAAAACTTCCATCTGACGCCCAAGAGCTTTGGCGTAACACCTGATACCTTCAGACTCGCAGGAACTACTTTTATGAACTCTGTTTCCCTTGAGCAGTATGGACGATGATACTGTCTTTAAAGGAGAGGTCTGAGATTATACCACATTCAAGGCAAGTTGCAGTACAAGCTTGGCCTAGTTCATCAGATGCATCAGGATCAGACTACATTAGCGCAATGGGAATCCGATTGAATCATTGTTAATAGAGTATTCTCACCCGTTCGCATGTATAAGTCCACGATTGGTGATATACGCCTACCTTCAAGTTCTACAGTGAGCCGAAGTGCCAAGCAAATATCAACGAATACCAGTGGGACCCGGCAAGTCTCACAATGAAGAGAACGGTATGTTCTTGACAGCTCAACACAAGAAGTCACTTGAGAGTTTTCTGTGCTGGTGTAGCCAACGGTGAGGAAGAAAAAGAGGAACCCAAGACACATGCAGCTAGGAGTGTCTGCCGAACTTCACAGCCACACGAGGTCCCAAAAAAAAAAAAGTATCGCTAACGCTCGCAATAGAATTACAGAGGAATCTCGATGCGGGGGTTGAACCCGCAACATGTACTACCAGCACGGGTTGGCCTATCCCCCTCCACGGGCGGGGACTTAGAGTTGCAGGTTTATTTAAGGGCCCTTGTGGTTACCTCCTTCCTCGTTGAGATGAATTCTGTTAGGAGTCTCACGCTCTACCGATTGAGCTAACCGGGCGTGGTACTAGATTAATGGGGGTTGTCGTTCGATAATGGAGTTGTTACGGCGTTGTGAGAAACAGCTTATTGTGATATTGGTAAGAAGTAACTGGAGTTTGGACCGAAGTCGCCATTTATCCACTTCTTCAACCCCCCTGATAGCTTCTAAAGTTGCTACAAAGTGAAGGAGTTGAACGAACTCATAATAAATATGTGTGCCAGTTGCGGGCCGCGATAGCCTTTGGTTAGAGGTGACTTTTCTATCCCAGTGTACGCACAGGTAGAAGAATCAGTGCGGTTGATAGACAACTCGGGATGTCATCATGCCGGCTCTTCCTACCTATCCAAAGCGGTTGGGTCCCAGCTCTGGATATGGGTTCGGGTAGTTTCCACGCCGGTCAGTGACCCAGTGTGGATAGTGAGGATCCTATGTAGCAACGAGGATCAGCAAAGAACCATGATGAACGGCAAAGGAGGAGATTTGAATCAACATACCTCGTCAATCCATGGCATCTTATGGCCAACTTCTCTCCATTCCTCTGCCCACATTTCTTCTGGCAGGTGGTGCCTCTTACATAAAGTGCACCTCGGGCGTGCGTCATCGTCAATTTTTGCACCGCACATACACCAGAACTTCATTTCAAGCCTCATTAGCCCCATTTAGACTCAGTTAGAGACGTCATTTGAATAAGATACTTACGAGGCGATCAGTATTGTGTCTGCGGTCATGTATAGCTTTTGTGGGCGAGAGTTGGAAGAAGAGATCATCCCAGCCAAAGTCCCCCTCGACGATGGTGTGTTGTCTGAGGTATTGTTTCGATAGCTGACCTTCCTCGTCTTTGCACTTCGTGCAGATCCATCTTTCAAAGACATCACAGTCGCATAGTTCATTGAGAAACTTTCCACTGACATCTTTCTCCACCTTGTCATCACAAGATCTGCATAAGCACATGATGTTGCTAATCTCAAAGAAAATATTAAGGTGCGGTCGCCGCTCAGGGTGATGCAGCGGTTCGCGGGGATAGTAACGACACTCTTCACAGACATTGATACCACACCGGACACAAGGCAGAGCGCCACCCTCGTCACACTTGACGTTGTAGAGACGCACCTCGACAGGCTCGTCCGCCTGGATCTTACGGCAGTTGTCTCTGAGGTAGTTATCCGGCGGGAGGTTGTAGGGGTGTTGAAACTCCTGGCGCTTGATGAGGCCGCGGCCGTCGCAGAGGCACCGGCGGCGAAATAGCTTGAAAATCTCAGGAGATCCCAGGATCGCTGCGAAGTTGGAGCGATTGGTGAGGGCAAGGTGGTAGAGGTCCAACGTCGAGAGCCATGACGCGAGTACTGGGAGGACTGCGTAGGAAGAGACGATGCCGGTAAGAGGCGAGGACTTAATTGCGGTAGTATCAATGTCAACGGCGGTCATAATTGCGCATATTTGAATCAGCGGCACTGCTTCATTGATTGTTACCGCATAGGTATGATAGATCCACGTTACGTCCTAGAGCATCGAGCTGATAACGAGCTGCAACCTGGGGCTAAGCCCGAAAAGAGCCGAGAGGGGGCCAACCAGAACAACGTTGCCTCCTTGAGTGGACCAAAGCGGCGGGGAATAGCAGGATGTTGCAATAGTCAATGGATATGATACAAATGAATCTTGAGTCTTCTTTGATTGGTGATTGACTTGATATTTCAAATGCATCCCACCCAACACCGAGAACCGTCATCCCAAAACGGCGGGACTGTGCCACAGTATAATAGTCAGTGAGGCACAAAATCAAACAAAGTAGTGACTCTGATTAAAACTCGTTCTATGGGATATGATGGAAATGGGCGCCATTTGCCATTTATACGCCAGAATCAAACATCTTGCTTTGTTTCATCTATTCAGATCAAATCATCCTCACAGCCCCATTTGTTCTCTATTTTGAGCTCCGTTCAAACGGCCAGCTTGTTCATTAATTCCGTTTCGTCTTTCCCTTCCTCCTTTGTCTCTGCCTTCACTTCCGGCTTGGCCGCCGGCTTACCTCCAGGGAACCGGCTTCCCCTGTCCTTGACCTTCTTCTCCTTCTTCGGCGGGGGCGGGTATGCCTTGAGGGTGGTTTCCTGCCATTGAGCCGAAGCCTGGTACGCTGCTTGGATCGGAGCCATTAGCTCATTAAGAGCCTTTGCTACTGCAGGCTTCAAGATTTGAGGAGAGAGCTGCGGGGTTGTTAGCTATGCGGCTTGAATTCATGTGAGTGATGAGTCGAACATACCACATCGTTCTTGTAGTCATCATGCATCTGGGCAATTGAGGTGTAAACCAAAGGTTCCAGGCCATCACGTTCACGGTCAACGGTGAAGCCGCGGCTTCCTCGCAAACTTGAGGCAGGAAGGAGAACGAATTCAACAAAGGCCAAGATGCCATTCTCTTCTACCACCTTGGGAGCAGCGACTGCTTTCCGGATCTTCTTGGTGACGGCTTCGGGGGTTTCGAGTAGGTCGATTTTGCTGTCTAGTAGGTGTTAGGGGGTTCATTGTGGGGAAAAACTCGAAACTTACCTTGGTCACTGGCACTCATCTTGCCTCCCTGGAGTCCAGGAACCATGGGGTTGAGGAGATGGGCACGCTGAACATGTTAACCGGAGCTCGTTGTGGAGAAGCCAAATGAACATACCTGCGCGTATCCAATCTTGGGCAGCCAGTCCTTGGCAGCAGTAAAAAGCTTACGCTGGTCAAGACCTAGAGAATATTAGACCAGTACCAGATTTATTCCCTGAATCAGACTCACCTCCAAACTGGGCATCGACGTCTAGGTACTGCTCGTCCAAGACTTGAAGAATGGGGTAGAGGAGGCCGCTCAAAGGAGCGTTATCCGTCTGCTTGACCACCTCGGCGCCGGCCTTCTTCGCGTCGTGCTCCGAGACCAAGGAGCACAACTTGTAGACATCCATCACATACTCGGGGCTCTTCTGGTAGGAGCTGCCAAGGACAAACTTGAGCTTGTCGGTGGGCACTCCGACGGCTTCCAGGATGGCGGTGATGGTAAAGCGGTAGAACTCGGCGCGGTGCTGGACGAGCTCGATGGGGGCTTTCAGGTTGTCTAGGAAGCCGTGGATATCGGCAAGGAGTACGGTGACATCGCAGCCGGCAGCCAACAGCTGGGCGATCTTGATGGCGGGGACGAAGTAGCCGCAGTGAGGACGGCCAGTGGTGGCGGTACCTAGTGGCGAGGCAGTGGTTAGTATGGTTCCGCGAGAGTGTGCAATGTGGCAGGCCGGGCCATTCGCGGAGTATTGGAGTGCTCACCCCAGTAAATCTTGGGGTTTCCTCCTTCGTTGAGGATCTTCTCGATGATCTCGGGGTTGAGGACCTCAGCGAGGTTCTCAGAGATGAGGGCAAGCCTCTCTGCGGGTGTCGTGGTTGCCATTCTGCCTCGACTGTTAAAAATGCTGTAGCGTCTCGATTGGGCCGCGCCTGACGTGAGTGCAGTCGGGGACGCTGGTATTTGTAGGAAGAATTTCGCGAGTTTGGGCTCGGCAGGCGATGGATTGACTCAGACCTGAGCTTCAGGGTTGGCGGGGTCCTCGTCGTGGCCGCTTACTCTTGGCGGGGTACTGCATTTCAGCCCAACTCATGATTGGCCTATCTGTATCATGTAATCAGCCGCATTTATCAGTTTATCGCATCGCCTCACTCAAAATAGTCTAACCCCCAGCCTTTTCTCTAGCGTCGGTGAGGCCAGCATGCTGACACCCACAATCCCTGATCTAGCTTGTCTCGGAAACCACAGTAGCGACAATCCTACGCAGCAGAGGGCAAAAGGATTGGAGGAAATGAGGATACACACCAGCCGGCTATCGTTGTGGCTGCTTACTGGTTTGAATTGGCGAGTGCCCCGACCAAGCCCCCTCCAAGGGGGGAACCTGGCCAGGAGCACGGGCCTGACAGAGAGACAGAGAGACAGAGAGAACAGAAATACCCGGTCCCCTACTTCAAGATGGTATCTATGTAGTAATAGAAAAATGAGGGCCACCAGAAAGTTCTCCATCATTTGACGGTGTTTCTAGCTAATTGTCAGACGATCCGATGCTAGAATAATTCAAGAGGATCAGGTAAAGACATGCAAACTATACAAATTCCGATGCACGATTCAGAGTGAATCATGCGTCTCATCTCTGTCGATTAGAAAGATCAAGTTATTAGTTCGATCAAGGGTGATCGATAGAATTTCTGACATACAAGTATGTTTGTGCTACGCTATTATGGAGACCGCTTCTCTCAAAGCCCCAGCCCCGATGTAGTTACAGTTGCCAGAAGAAGAGTTGATTAGATGCTGCAACTCAAAAGTCCACGATATGGAGGTGTCGAAAACACCGTCCGACATAGAAACTGCGATATGTAAAAACAAAACCTACAGCGCTCGCAAACTATGAGAAACAATGATATCCTTTGATGTAACCCGGTTCAGAACCAACGCCACAACCAATGCCATAAGGAAAACGTCTCGACTATGAGTGGAAGAAGACTCATCAAGCGCAGAAACGTTGCCAGAAACCCAATCCGTCTTGATTCTGCACCCGGCAAACAATATCATGATAACGGTTGCACATTTCTCTGCTTGAACAATGACATTTCCTCATGTCGCGTTGTGTATGTATGAGAGAATATTGCCCAGCATAGAGCGAAGTCGATTGCCATGCCATGGGCTTTAGGTTTCTAGACCCATGTTACACAGAACGTTGAAAGTCAATTGTGGCGCACTGGCGTCATCTTACGTACCAGTCTAAAAGCCGGGGGTCAGAGAAGCTCATCTCGGGATAAGGGAGAAGCAAGAGGAACGCGGTGAAACTTGACCTTGCGTAAATAGGGTGGAGGTCATTTTTGTTGAGCTTAGTAGCAACTGCTAAATGACACACTTCGTATATCGGTATTGAACGTCTGTGGTGTTATAGGCCGAGGCTTTCCTCATCGCAGTTCTCAGGAGCCTGCAACGGTCTAATAGAGCAAGTCAGTAACCCATAGGGCTTGGCAGAACAATTTCGAGAGACACAGCTAGGCTGCACACGTTCCAACGATATCTTCTAGAGCTCTCCAGCTTTGGACGAATGGGTTGAAAACCTCAAGCCTATGCGCCTCGGGTGATGCCTGGGCGACACTAGGTGCAAAATGGTCCACAAAGACTAAAGTTGGGGGCTTCTCTTCTCATTATGGCCACCAGAGATGCACCTTCAGCTATGCAAACCGTGACTGACCTAACCAGAGTGGCTTATGAGACTGAATAGCCAACTTCATGGTCGTTGGCCATTGAAAAGTCACTGGGAAGACAGCATGAGGTGGACAGGCGTCCTCCGTGCGTATGCTAGATGCCATGCCGTACAAGTGAAGCCCAAGTCAGTCGACTAAAGAAGCTACCAAACATGAGCTGAGAATTTTCGACATGCCTCTCCGGAGAAAGAAGTGTCAAGTTTCTTGCAGAGACAGACATCGGCCAAAGGAAGCTTGATCATGCACACCAGAAATTGTTGGTCAAACAGCTCCAGTTCGTCAGTCTACGAACTCCAGGAGTCAATCCAGAACAAGCGGGTGGAAAAGTTCGACAATACCATGGCCAGCTAATCTGTACTGAAACGAGTGAACGATTCGTCTACGAGTGGCCACCGACGTTTCCTCTGGTATGGGAATCTCAAGTCCCCTGCTCCACCAACAGTCTCTAGCCGACATCAAACACCAAACAAACGAGGCACGCGAAACGGGATCATATGCGACTTCGAACTCGCGAGTGCAACCAAACATAAATCTTCAAAAAAGGAAGCCGGAAGAGAGAGGCTACATACATTCTCTGTGTGTCTGTGTGTGAATCGACAAGAAAAAAGTGTGTCCAGTGGCACCCTGACGCCCGCCCGAAATGCTGTCGACCATTCTCTACGCGTGTTCCCCGCCAGCTCAACTAACGCTCCTGTCGACTCGGGTCTCGGAAAAAAGAAACTGGTAAAATAAGGGAAGGGAAGATGTGTGATGATAAATAATAAAGGGGAATTTGGAGACGCGGTCTCCCAACGAACAGCTTTTTTTTAACGCAAGCCAATGACACTCATCTCCAACGTCCACACTCTTCGAATCCAGACCTTGAGCTTGCCCTCCACGCCCGCGACGTTCTCGAGCTCAACGCCTTCCCACCAGCAGCGCCGAGCGGGCTTGCGCCAGAAGAGCAGCAGCTTCTGGGCCATGCCCATGGCGTTGGTGCCCATCTCGGTACCGCGAATGTCGCTGCGCAGGCGTGCCAATGCAAGACTGCAGATGACGGCCTTGTTAGGCTCACCGGCACGGTGACCCCAGGTGTCATCGTGGTCAAACCCTCTGTACAGAGTGTGAGAAATTTGTACTCTCCGAGTTATGGGGGGGATTGCTACTTACCCTGCAGTCAACATCTCAATGAGATGGGCCTCGGTCGTACCGGGCTCGTCGCTGCGCTTGAGGCCAGAGAAAATGCCGTCCTGTTGCTGAAGCGCTTGGGCAGCAGCGCGCTTGACCTCAATCATGTTGAGTTGATCAATGTCAGGTCGCGGCGGGATGGCGTAGAAGTCGAGGTCCTCACGCAGTACAATAATACCGGCGCGCTTAGCATCGTCGCGAGGGGCACCTCCAAGAGGCACGACATCCTCCTCTGGGGGCGAGCTGGAAGAGTCTGTGGGGATGGACTCGGCGACACCCCGAAAGAAGTCTAGCATATATTGGAGCGAAGCTGGGTCATACTATTATCATGAATTGTCAGTCATGTGCTTCAAGGTTGTTGTTCAGGGCCGAGATTCCACGAACGTCTACTTGCACGACATTGTCGTCGGCGAAGCCGCCTGTACGGCCTTCGGGGAAGAGTCCATTAGGAAATAGTGAGAGCAAAACAAACTCGGGCAAGGTGAGCAGTTCATCTCGAGAGAGGCAGAATCGGGTACCCCTATTCTAGCCATTAGTCGCAAACCCAAATAGAAGTAAGATTCCCTTGTTCGGGGCAGGCATACCGTAGATCTAGGGAAATGGTCTCATCGGCTCCAACATCTATAACACCATAAGTTAGCCAATTCACAGTCCATCCGTACACCATGTTCCTGAACTCTGATATCCCAACTTACCTCCGATAGTGTTGATGGGTGGGCCAGCTTGCTGCACCTGAGTAATGATACTCGATGCTCCTCCGGCGGCAGCCATTAGATATGCGAATGAGAGGAGGGGACTATCGCCCTCGGAATAAGCAGGTGGTGGTTCAGCGTCGTCGTCTTTGCGACTGGAGTCCCCCTTAGTATCTCGAGGGAGCGCACGCTTGGTCTCGGCGACAGGGTCGCGAAAGGCCCTGGTAGAGTAGTCCGGGTCGAAGGGCCGCGGGGCAGACGATTCGTATGCTGGCGCGGCTGTGGAACCAGAAGCCTCTGCTTCAACGACAACAGCGACAAACTTGCCGACGCGCTCGGGGGCGTGGTCCGGCGGGTTAAAGAGCGACGAGAACGGCGGGGGCCGGGACGGAGACGCCTCGGAGGCGGGATACTGCGGCGGCGGAGACTGGTCGCGACTCAGGAGGATGTGAGCGTGGGGATCGGTATGGGAGGTGTCGAAGTGGTGGATGGACGAGGTCCGGATGCTGCTCGATGCCGAAGACGATGTGTTGGACGGCGTCTTCTTCTCAAACTCCAGGGACACAGACGGCCCAAAACTAGCTTCCTGCGATCCAGACAGTGTGGCGGATTGATGCTATAACGGGTGCGTGCCCTCGTGCGGTCGTGCGTGCGCCCGTACGTGCGTGCGTGCGTGCGTGCGTGCCTTGTTGCTTGCTGAGAACGGTCGGGGGTTCAATATGAGACGGGGATTGATGTTCGAGGAGGCGGAGGCGAACGAGGAGGACCTTCAGCGGTCTGGACTGGCAGACAACAGAGGGAGCAGGGACGAGGCTCGACGGAAGAACAGACGCAGGTGAGGAGCAGCACAGAGAGGTCTGAGGGAAATTATACCAATCGTGGCAGCTCTCGTCGTTTGGCCAGGGTCGTCCGTTTGTGTGAGAGATGAGTTCGCGTTTTGGGCTGGGGTTGAACAATGGGAAGGCCGAGAGACACAGCCAAAGACAACCCCCGGACCGTGTTATCCCCCCATTCGGCGGCTGACGGCTGAACTTGTCTTCTGAAGCGTGCTGGCGCTGGCACTGGGCGCTGGACGACTCCCCTGAGCGTGAGCGCTACGCCGCTATGGGCGCAGAGGCTCTCAGTGGGCCACGGCGCGCCGCCGCGCATGGAACCTAAAATTGGGCGCCCCGCGACTCCCGCAAGTAGCCAATCACAGCGCTCGCTACTCACCGGCCGGGGGCCTTAGCCGCCCAACTTGGAAGGGCTTCCAGTAGAGTGGAGATGCTAGAGTGCAATGAGCGGGGCGTCACTGGTTTCCCCAGGGCGACGGCCATGGGCGATGCCATCGACTGATTGAGACCGTGGAACATCCAAGCAGGATGAACGGTACATGCAATGTAACCACGAGAGCATGCGCTCCAGAGGCTGATGTCTATAGTCACAACTACTATCACCATCAATCACCTCACCTTTGATCCCTGAGGCCGATCGCTCCTGATTTTCGCTCAGCATTCTTGTCTCATGATGTCGACGATGCTGCAGCACAGACGAGTATCCACACGACACCAATACATCAGCTTTGTAGGGGATCATCCATCTACAGATTTGGAACATGAGCATTCATTCGCTATCACTGTCTCCAAATATCGCCCGTAGCACCTCATCGTGAGCTGCTTTGCCCTCCACCGCTTCATTCTTGTCGGGATCGAGACCGACCTCGGGCTCCGCAGCTGACGGCGTTGGCGCTGCTGGAGGGAGACCTTCAATTGCCTTCACCTCCCCGGAAATAGGCTTCGAAGGTGGTCGTAACTCCATACCTTGGCCCATCCATGTAGGTTGAGAATTCGGCGCCTTCGAGCTGGAACTTTTCTCAGGCTCGTTATCCGCGCGTGAGTGTGCGGGAGCCTTGACGTTGAAGCGTTTACACAGTAGCCGCGTCGGATAAAAGTCCTCGACCGCCCGTGTCAGCCTTCCATACATCCCAACCTTGGCCGCCTCTTCTGCTGGATCCACCAACTTTGGTTCAGGCTTAGATAGCAGCTCTATATCCGTCGAGCCGTTTGTACCCACCGGTGAGGCTTTCTTTGCAGTGGTAAATCGCGATGCCATGAACCCTGTCATCGGTTTGAATATCCTTGAACAATTGTGAAACTCACCCAACTCCCGTAGAAACTCGTCGCCCGTCATCCCCTTGGGTTTGGACGGTAGCGGGTGGGTGCCAGTCGCAAAATGCTGTAAATATGTCCTGTACCGCGCCTTCTTAGGTTCATCATCGGCATACGGACCAGAGGAGCCCCTGGCTATTGCTGCCACAGCTGTCTCCTTGTCAAGTTTAGGTGCTTCGTCCCAAAGGGCTTGTTGCTTCTCTTCCTCGGACATCGCAAACCCTTCCGGAACTTGGCCGAGGCCAGCAGGGAGGTTTGTCTTCCCAGACCCGACAGCAAGTCGGTCACGCGCAGCACTCGAAATGAAGTCGAAGACAGACTTGCCAGGTAGGCTCTTCTCTCCCAGAAGCGCGGCCCGCGACTTTGCGTCATGTGTTGACGCCTTGGCCGCGTCTGCTGTAGACACAAATGAAGTCGAATGCGTCCCGTCTGTCGCAGCCTTGGACGAAACCCAGCCCGAGGGAACGGGAGGGGGCGCATATTGAGACAAGAGCTCCGTCAAGTCCTCGGCGATTTTGGCGAGAACAAATCCATCCAAGGGCAAGCGGCCGTCGTGACAACGGCCAAGGCTGTTGCCTGCCCGTGCTGTTTTGGAGAGAAAAACGGGCGCATTGCGGAGAGCCGGGTTAACCGCAGCAGCGGCTTTCTTGGCCTTTTTCTTCTTCTTGTCGCCTCCAAGAACCCGGTTGTACCGGATCTTAGGTCCCATTTCGTACGGATCCTCTTCATCAGACCCCGTGTCATTGAGAATCCCGACTCCCATGCCTCCCCGTCCAGGTTTGGGCTTGTTCTTGCCCAAAGTGCTCAGTAGTGTGCTCCGAGCCCCGCCTGCCATTAGATCGGCATCCTCCTCTTCCTCCTCTGCGGCTATGCTAGCCTGACCGTTGCTCAAAGCTGCGAGTTTGGCCTCCCCATCATGGCCTAAGCCTTTTCGGTCAACTTTGCGGACGAATTGTATCATATCAGCATCGTCGGGTGCAAAAAGATGCTTCTCGCCCACTGCAGGACCAGCTCCTGCCAGGCCAAGGCGGGCACTCCGTCGCACCTTGGGTCCAATCCCTTGGCCGTCTTTCCAGCCCATCTTCCGCAGAAGCTTTAGACCCATGGTATCCCCGTCCGCCTTGAACAAGCCCATGAGGCCTCCAGCATTGGGCCCTTGGATTGTGGATCCGAGGCCGGCAAAGGCTTGCGACGTCTGGAGCTTCTGCGCTTCGGCGGCATCGGCAAGATCCTCCTCATCCATGTAGTCCTCGGCTTGTTGCTGTGTGCTCTGCCTTTTTTCGTCTTTGCGACGATTGCTGCGGCTCGAGACGAAACTTGAGGGTGCCCATCCTTCTTTCGACCCGACGGTATTAAAGTAACTGCGAGGTCGTCAGCGCATTCGCCTGTCGCATCCAGCTATGGTGCCCACTTACCCTGCGCTCCAGCCACCAGTAAAGGCGCCGTGTAGCCGCTTGCGCCCTCTGTCATCTCTCACCTCCTGCTTCCATAACGGCAGGTAGGAGCCATCGTCGCGTGTCTCGGAGTCGTCAGGTAGGGGAGTGCCGAAAGTTGCGAATGGCGCATGGAGATCAGCCTCGTATGTCGTGCGGGATCGTTTGTAGGACATGGAGCTATGGTGTCAGGATACTAGCGCGAAGATCTAGATCATGAAAGAGCATCGAGGTAGAGTCTCAAGAAGGGAATGGGCGACAGTTGACGTTGAGTCTAATGAAGAGGATCCGAAGCTATGACCCAAAGGCGTGGAGTTGCGGCTGGCGATTTTTGGTGGGCCTTATCGATAAGCAGTGGATCTCTGGATTCCCCTCGTTGGAGTGAGGTTGAACCACGGCAACGTCTGGTGCAATGGGAAAGGAACGAGTGCAAGAAGCCAACATGGAACCCGCATGCGGCATGACGGAGGGGACTTGGATATACCGCACGATAAGCCTCCATTGATGCAACACGGCATGGGCAAGAGGCGTCTTGGTCTGGGACCCTCAAAACCGTTGCTTGATGGCGCCAGGATGCATCACGGAACCTAATTCCAGCGCCTAGTTATTGTCCGTCCGCTCGTTGTCGTCAGCCATGACGCTGGACTCTGGAGATGGGGTGGGCCGTTGATTCTGGCCTCTGCCGACCCATTGATAGCCAGTCTGCCAGCCCCTGACGGGCTTGATAGAAGCTCCACTGGCAAATACGGGCTCGGATGGCCTCTAGCCCATGGATGGCCCTGACCCTGACGAGTAAACTTCCCCTCTTAGCGGTGGGATCAATATTCGCCCTTTCGTCTAGATCATTTCGCCCTGATCTGGCGAGGACGAGTACGGAGCATGCGCTGATGATATGCAGGGAGGATCCAGCAACAAAGAACCAAGCGCCAAAGGTGACGGACGTGGTAATTAGGCTGTCTGTGCAAAGCCTTCCCCACGAAGCACGTCCTATGTCCAGCTGGTGGTACCTAGGACTTTGGTGAAGAAGTCTCCGTCACGCCGCTCCTTGATGAACTGTCGAGTCACAAGGGGCGACAAGAATCGGAGGTGGGAAGGCCATGGGATCCAATTATGGAAGGACAGGCGAGGGCTTATCCAGGCAAGGCAGACTGGCGCATCCAAGGACGAATGGCATGAAGTTATCCATATGGCAAGCTGGTCGTATTCGCTGCTGTCGTCGTCGTCCGTCTCAAAAGCCTGATATGTGCACACGCTCGCCGATAGACTGACGCACACGTATCTGCCACGCGCAAACCGGCCCGCCTAGCTAGGACTTGGGCTTGCATCATATCACACACACCACACATCAGGGGTTCGCCAGGAGGAACCAGAGGGTCTTCCAAGTTTTGATTTTGACGCCATCATGCCAGCGGCTTCGGTGCAGTTGAGCGTCACCCAGTCCAAAATCGGACCGAGGCAGAAAGTGCGCTCTGATGGAGTCGAATGGACCATCCCCCGTCTTCGTGGATCTTCTTTCCCCCCAGCTCAGTAGGTGCCCGATCTTACCTTGTTCGCCCCAGCGGCTCCCCGTTCCCAGCCCCTCGACCCTCGTCGGCAAGCCACCCACGGAGTAAATTTGCCCATCTGCGAATACCCACTTCTATCGTGCTCTCGCTCGCTCAACTGGTGCTGCAGATGGAGGGAGGGGAGTTCTGCATCAGGCTGGGGAAAACAAGAAGAAAAAAGGGGGCGATCGCCGTGTAGGTACGAAAAAGGTAGCATAGGGTACGTTATTTGGTGGATCGTTGTGCTCTTTTACCATGTCTCTTCCCACCAACGTGTCCCAGTTTCCACGATTGCTGTGATACTGTCTGAGGTGGTTGATAGCTGGGTTGATAGCGGGCTAGTGAGGTTCAGTATGTGAGTGTGTGCGCCAGATGAGCTGGCGGGATATTAAGAGACACGCCGGATGCAGCCAGGTACCGAGGCGACATGTGTGGCTACCCGCTAAACCAAGGTACCTGGCCTCGACTCCCGCTAGAGGTATGTGAAAGCACCTACTACTGTGGGCTGGGTTGGTGTCGTCCAGGGGGCCAGGGCGCTGGCTCGCTGGAGCGTTGGTCCTGCTCTCTGGGCGTACGTACTACGTACGTTGTGAGCTGTCCACAGGCGCCCCGCCACTGAGACAGTGGAGGTGCAACAGCGCGCGCCCCAGTCGCTACCCACTGAAGCCCAGCTGCAAGCTAGCAGCCGGCACAGAGGTAGGCGCAGAGGTAGGCGCCGCAACCCACAGCCTGGGCAGCTCTATACCGCAGGCCAGGCCTGTCCTGGGGCCATCGCTGCATCCGCCCACTGGGACCAAGTCACTAAGGTAGGTCGGACCTTGTACGAGCAGCAGTCCGTCCACGCCCAGCAGAGCCTGCTTTTCCGCCCCCCGACCTACGACTTGACGGGATGGATGGGTTGGGTCATCCTCAACGCTGATGGACATTTTTGCGGCCATTTTTCTGGGTTTCCTTTTTCTTCCCATTCTCTACATCACATCCCGCCTCAACCCCCGCCGTTCAGCCGCCGTCGCTGTCGTCGGCCGTCTTGCCCTCCCTCGTCTCGAAGCCCCGGGCCACGCTTCCATTTGCAGCCGCCCGCTCCCCCACTTTGTTCGAGGACGCCCGCCCGCAATTAACTACCTACAGTGCACGCCAGGCCGCAAGCCCGAAAAAAACCCACCGGCTGGTACCGCTGCCCGCAACGACGACAGCAGAGTGACGGCACAGACAGCTTGTGAACAGAGTAAGGTACTTTGTCCACTACCACACCACACCCGTACCTGGTCCTCGATATTACCCATTACACGCATTCCCACAGGCCATCAAGTCAAGTCTAGACCACACGCCATGGGCACAAGAACAGCTGCTCTTGCCGCTGATCTCTCGTCTCGCGAACCGCCATCCCGGAGCTACTCTGCCCGTTCAGCCCGTTCCAGCCGTTCAGTCCACTCATCCCGTTCAGGAAGGCCCCCGCCGCTGGCTGCGACGGGTGCCAACAGCGGTAGCGGTGGTGCCAGCGCCGGCAGTGGAAGCGCAGCACCTGTGCCTGTGCCTGTGCCTGTGCCTGTACCTCCACCTCCAGCGCGTTCCCCCCTGTTCCCCCAAGCTTCCACGCTTTCTCCCTCTGCAGCGGTCACTGCCTCCGCCGCCCACAACTACGCCACCCACCAACACCAACACCACAGTCGCCAGCTCTCCTCCTCACACTCGCGCTCCAACTCCAACTCCATCGCCAATGCCAACACCAACGGCGCCTCCCATCGCCTCTTGCATCATCACCGCCGCACCTCGTCCTCCAACCGCCCCCTCTCCAGCCAGCCGCCTGCGTCCCAAAATGACTACGACTCCTCGCACGTAACCCCCACCCACGCCTCCAAGCGAAGCTCCAGCAGAGACCGCCCACCGCCCCCGGCAAGGGGCCCCGATCCCTCGCGGCCCCATCGACGAAGCAGCAGCTCTCGATCCAACCATCACCACAACCACAAACAACAGCCCGACATGGCGCCCTCGGCCACCGCCTCTCACAATGGCACTGCCAGTGCTGCCACCTCCCAGCATGGCCACGCAGATGCTCCCGCGCCACCGCGAGCCTCGACCTCCAAGCAGAGCCGGTCGCGCACCATCATCCCCACCCAGTCTGGCAAATGGATTCTAGGGAAGACCATCGGTCAGGGAAGCATGGGCAAAGTCAAGCTCGCCCGAAAAGAAGACGGCAGTGAACAGGTTCGTTGTCTTCGTCTCTCTATTCCCCACTCCCTGCTCCCTTCTCCTCGTTCTCTTCTCGCCCACAGCAGTCATGGTACACCCAGCCCAAGGCCGACAATCAGCATCTGCGTCATTGCTTTGCCCATCCCTGCGCACTATGCTAACCTAGCTTCCCCTTCCAGGTCGCCTGCAAAATCATCCCTCGCGGGTCGACCGACGATGGCCACCAGTCCCGCGCCGACAAAGAGCGCGCCGATCAGTCTAAGGAGATTCGCACCGCTCGTGAAGCCGCCATTGTGTCGCTCTTAAACCACCCCAACATCTGCGGCATGCGCGATGTTGTCCGCACCAACCATCACTGGTACATGCTGTTCGAATATGTCAACGGCGGCCAGATGCTCGACTATATCATATCACATGGCAAGCTCAAGGAGAAGCAGGCCCGCAAGTTCAGTCGTCAAATCGCGAGCGCTCTCGACTACTGCCACCGAAACAGCATTGTTCACCGAGACCTCAAGATTGAGAACATCCTCATCAGCAAGACGGGCGATATCAAGATCATTGACTTTGGTCTGAGCAACTTGTTTGCTCCCCGTAGCCACCTAAAGACTTTCTGTGGCAGTTTGTACTTTGCGGCTCCCGAGCTGTTGCAAGCCAGAGCCTACACGGGCCCCGAGGTGGACGTTTGGAGCTTCGGCATTGTCCTATATGTCCTTGTCTGCGGCAAAGTCCCTTTCGATGACCAAAGCATGCCCGCTCTCCACGCCAAGATCAAGAGAGGTCTTGTAGATTATCCTGGGTGGCTCTCAAGTGGTAAGCCTCTGCCAAGTCCCTACCCCTCATCAAAGACCCAGTACTAACCCAGTTCCAGAGTGTAAGCACTTGCTGTCTCGGATGCTTGTCACCGACCCGAAACAGCGTGCGCCCATGCAAGAGGTCTTGAACCATCCGTGGATGATCAAAGGCTTTAATGGCCCGCCCGAAAACCATCTTCCCGCCCGCGAACCTTTGATAACACCACTGGAGCCAGAGGTTATCCATGCCATGCAGGGTTTCAATTTCGGTGCTCCGGAAGCTATCACCGCACAGCTCACCAAAACACTCGAGTCTGAAGAGTATCACCGTGCCGTCAAGATGTTCCAGCGCGAGAGGGAAATTCCTCAACCTACAAAGGACGCCGAGAAGAGGAGGCCATTTGGCTTCGACTTTTACAAGCGGAGAAACTCGGGCAACAGTCGCGATACGCTGACTGGACCCAGCACCGACGCTCTGCAGCTAGGCAATGATCCGATGAATGCGTTCAGCCCCCTCCTATCCATCTACTATCTAGTAAAGGAGAAGCAAAATCGAGATCATGCCGAGATGTTCCCAGCTCCCAGCAATACTCGTGATAAGGAAAGGGAGAAGGAGAAGGAGAGAGAACGGGAGAGGGAGCGCGAACGTGAACGTGAACGGGAGCGTGAGCGTGAGCGTGAGCGCGAACGTGAGAAGGCCAAGGAGCCAGAGTTCTTACCCGAGATCACCCCTCCCCAAGAAGCCCACACCAATTCCACAGCCTACGAGATGCCCGGCGAGAAGCCAACTGGAGGGCGGACAAGACCTCGAGCCCGCACTCACGGGGAAGACGATATGCCTGAAATTCCCAAGGTATCAGCGCCCCCACCAGAGCCCAAGGTCGAGCTGCTCCAGAAGAAGGAGGGCACTGCCGCTGGTCTCCTGCGTCGCTTCAGCACCCGCAAGCGCAGAGAGCCCGAGCGACTGGATAAGGACCGGTCTCATCCTCCTATGGTACAGGTTCATTCTCCGTCTGAACCATCCCCTCTTGCGCCCCAGAAGAGCTTCAGCATCCGCCGTGGCCGGCGCGACAGAGAAGAGCAGATCGATACGCGTTTCCGCTCTGGCAGCAGCCAGCCACAGCACAGTGAACTGCTCAGCCCTCCCTTATCTGCAGGCGCAGGCCTAAATTCCCGACGGACTGGCGGCCTGGGCAGATCTACGAGCGTGAACTCGGCCGAGATGAGACGCCGCGACAATGCCCGGTTCGCCAAGGACCCGCCACCAACCAGCGGTTCCGACCAGTCTGTTCATCAAGAAGACGGCCACCGATCGCATGGACACTCACGGTCGGTCAGCATGAGGGATAAGTCTATTGGACACGCTCGACGTGAGAGTATTCAGCGACGCCGCATGAGAAGGGAGGCAGCCCAAGAAGCCAACGTGCCTGAGGAGACGGACCAAGAACTGGAGCAAAGCGGAGTCTCCACTGATCGCCTCGACGAGACTGAGCTGGCCAAGCCGGTCTATCTCAAGGGACTCTTCAGCGTGTCAACGACATCTGGCAAATCGGTGCCTGCAATCCGGACTGATATCAAGAGGGTGCTTCGACAGCTAAACGTAGACTACACGGAGATTAGAGGAGGCTTCAGCTGTAGCCACGCACCTAGCATCGATCTGAATAAGGTGCAAGACCTACCTGGTAGCCCTGGGCCAACACCTGGGCACCGACGACGGTTCAGCTTCGGTGGTCTCAGACGAGGAGATGATCGAAGTGATCGAGACGAATTCCGGGACTCTGATCGTCCCCCGCCGACCCCGCGAACCCCAGGTCGATCGGACAGGGATCGCAGCTACTCCAATTCGGAGACTTCGTTGAACAGCATCTCCGACCGGAACGGCGGGCAACAGAGGAGAGTGCCAGGAGAAACGAGCACTCACGTGCAGAGCGACCTCGGCGGAAGCATGATACTGGAGTTTGAGATCTTTATCGTAAAGGTGCCGCTACTCACGTTGCACGGAGTTCAGTTCAAGCGGATGACGGGCAACACTTGGCAGTACAAGAGCATGGCGGATCACATCCTACGCGAGCTGAGACTGTAGAGATCTCTAGTCAGTGCGGGATGACGATGAAGGTTGCTAACAACAGGAGAAAGGCAGCATAGCGGAGACGGCGCAGGCATTTGGGATATGTTGCATGGCGCAAGTCGTGATACGGGATCTCGGTCGACATTGCTGGCTTGAGAGGGATTACAGATCCGGGGCCAGGGAGCATGATAATGTTTGTATAGCACATGCGTGAACCGGCGGAGGTGATGGTGGTTTACTATTAGCAGACATATGGACAGTCGTGGAGGAGCACATATAGTAGTAATGACAGATAGGAAGGGACTCGAAGGAGGCATTTGGGGTTAAGGGGACGTGTAATTGAAGGAGACTTTACGTTGGCTCACATGGGTTTGTTGTTGATCAACGTTTTACATGGTCGTTGTGACGGGTTACTGGTGACTGGGAACTGATGAATTTGTATGTTGATTGTTTGTAAATGGACACCATAAACTCGACATGTTTAGTAACGACAAGGTTGAGGAACAAAGATTTTGTTAATGGGAAATAATGGAGGTACCTGGCATGTTTGATGCGAGAGTAGAGGTTGGCTGGCATGAGGCTAGTGCAGAGAACAATGTGGCTGAAGCAGGCAGTCGTCTCTCCAAGCTGTGTTTCGGCGCTCAACCTGCCTGGGAAGCTTGGCTACGGGACGGGGAAGTTGCAACGGGCAGCGGGCGCAGAAGCAGCACCCAAGCCAAACCCAGGCCGCAAGATGCCCAGGGTTTTCCAGGGCCTGGCGGGAGTGACCTGTTTCCGCTGCGGAGGGTAGGTATCGCGACACGCAATCGACTGCGGCAGGGGTACCTCGTGCAGGTCCGAGCGCCAAGTCCTGCGAGGAATTGGCCGCCACGGAATGCGCCATCCCACACGGCAGCCCAAACAGGGCCCCCAATGCGCCCAAGCCTGACCAAACACACCCGAATGGCTGATGCACACGCCTTCACGGGCGGTCCTTCCTTCCAGAAACTGGGACTCGCCAACAAGGTAGAGTCGAACAGTGCAAACTTAGCAGCCAGCCAATAGCGGCCCGGCTGCCAATCCAAGAGGCCCCAGTCGCAACCACCAGTCCACACCAAACCAGTCCAAACCACACCAAACCGGTCCAAACCTCACACAGGGCCAACCTCGACTCTGCTTCTGTGTCTCTCTCTCCCTCTCCTGCAACCCGTCACGATCCCATCTCGCCATCCGCTCAACGCTGATTGTCGACGCTCCTCACTCTCGCAAATCGCATCCTCCACCGTCCGTTCGCCTTCGACCTTCTTGGCCCGTTTTTCCCGTTTCCCGCACGCCTGTGTCCTGCGCCAGCGCCTTCGGCCAGCTTTCCCTCACCTACCCCATCGCCGAAATCTCTCGCCCATCGCTCCCGATCGACCGGTCCCTGGGCCTCCCCGTATCCTCGTCGCCATCCCGTCTCTCCCTCGACGGCCGATCGATCCCCGGCTTCCGCGCACAGAATCACGTCTCGCACGCCTCGCCTGCGCAGCTGCTCCCTCGCATCACCCACGCCGTCTCCCTCGGCAAGAAGCACCACCCAAGATGATGCCCGCGGCGCACGTCTACGGACACCACCAGTTCACGCCCCAGGGCGCTGACCAGCCGTGGATGCACCAGCAGTCCGGCGCTCACCACCAGCATGCGCAACAGCAGCAGCAGCAGGCCGCCGCCGCTGCCGCTGCTTCAGCCGTCCAGCAGCAGCAGCACTTCAACCGCCTCGCTGCCGGCGGACACTCGTCGGTCGGCGGCGGCCAGCTCCCCGCCCATGCCCAGGACGCGGCCCACGACAACGTCTCCGAGGACAACCGCCGCACCATGGCCTACATCGCCGACCTTCTTAACGAGAACACTCGCGAGGCCGCTCTCCTCGAACTTAGCAAGAAGCGCGAGCAGGTTCCCGAGCTGGCTCTTATCCTGTGGCATTCCTTTGGTGCGTGTCCTCACCACCGCCGTCCACGCTGGCATCAAGGTCCGGCACTTAAGAATATGAACTGACTGATTACAGGTGTCATGACCTCCCTACTCCAGGAGATCATCTCCGTCTATACCCTCCTCAACCCCTCTCAGCTAACCGCTGCTGCCTCAAACCGCGTCTGCAACGCCCTCGCCCTCCTCCAGTGCGTGGCATCTCACAACGACACCAGAACCCTGTTCCTCAACGGTACGTCCATGACAACCCCAACACCCTCCAATCCCCTTGGAGCCTCTCGAGCTGACAATCCCCATAGCGCACATTCCCCTCTTTCTCTATCCCTTCCTCAACACCACCTCCAAGTCCCGACCCTTCGAATACCTCCGTCTCACCAGCTTGGGTGTCATTGGCGCTCTCGTCAAGAACGATTCTTCCGAGGTTATCAACTTCCTCCTCACCACGGAGATCATCCCGCTTTGCCTGCGCATTATGGAGACCGGCTCGGAGCTTAGCAAGACCGTCGCCATCTTCATCGTCCAGAAGATCCTCCTCGATGACAACGGCCTGAACTACATCTGCGCCACCTACGAGCGCTTCTACGCTGTCGGCACCGTCCTTAGTAATATGGTTGCTCAACTCGTCGAGTCCCAGACAGCTCGTCTCCTCAAGCACGTCGTCCGGTGCTTCCTTCGGTAAGTCCTCAGCTCGTTCTCTCACGCCGAACTATTCCACTAATCATGCCGTTCGCCAGACTGAGTGATAACGCCCGAGCCCGCGAAGCACTCCGTCAGTGTCTTCCCGAACCTCTCCGAGACGCCACTTTTTCCTCGGTCCTTCGAGATGATGCCGCCACCAAGCGGTGTCTCGCTCAGCTGCTAATCAACCTCTCCGACAACGTGGTGGACCCCGGCTCAACCGGTATCTCCATGTAAGGGGGGCGAGCGAAGAGGGGAAATATCTCCCCGATTGTGACAATATCCATGTGCATTGATTACGGCGATTCACGGAGAATGGTTTGGTATTTTCATGGTATTCTGGGAAAAGTAAAGGAAGCGGATTCAAAAGCATTCTGCATCGTTGATACCCACAGGCCCCTCCAGCCCGTTGCATCGAAAGGGGTCCCGTGCCAGCAACGGCAGCTGGGGCCGTGCTTTTCTACACATGCGTCTTCATTGACGGCTCTGGGACTTGCATTTTGTTTCATGTATCTTGGAGCTGGGCCCAGGGACTCTTGTCCCGTTGTTGCAGGGCGACAGGGTTCTGTGCATTATTTTCCCCTTACTCGTTTTATTATCTAGTGACCAGGTCTTATTCTGTCTTGGCTCGTCGATCTTAGGGAGTTGCAATGGGGTGGGTAGACGAATCATCGAGGGCGACGGATGGTAACATGGCCTGTCTGGCTCTGGCGGAAGGGCTAATGGCTGGTGGGAGGGGTCCAAGAACATAGAGGCATCTTCTCCTCCATGCCATGGTGTGGGATAGGTATCGGGTGGTGTTTTGGGCGTTCAACCGGGGAGTCTTGCATCAAAGTAACGGTGTTTGTTTCGGTCTGGTAGTGTTTATAGGTAGGCCAAAATGAAAAGGTATATACCTATAGCTTTGGTTGGTGTTTGTGATCTTGACTGGCGTTTGGAATCCGAGATCTGACATTACGTTTATGTCCCAATGTCTGTGGCTAGCCTCTCGACGCTGACAGTAAACCACACATACCAAACGAACGCGTGTAGCTCAATAAGTAGTTGTCATCAAATTTGTTGGTACCATTATGCGCTAGTTCCCGCTTTCAAATCTCAATATTCTCATCATTTTAGTCTTTCCTAGAATGTCCATCCCAGCCTTTCTGTCCCAACCACTCAAGGGGACGAGTACTTGTACCCGTACTGCTCCTTGGCCGCGTCCACGAGCTTCTTCAACTCGGCCCGCTTCTGCTTGGTCTGGTCGTCGACCTCATCGAGGGCCGTCGGGCGCTTGGTCTCGGCGGCGGGGATATTGAGCCCGCGAACGACGGCCGGGCGAGCCAGGACGCGGCCGAGCCAGGCCTTGATGCCCGGGAACTGGTCGAGCGAGATGCTCAAGCCCGGAGAGCCGTTGACCCAGCCGAGCAGCGAAATGTCGGCGATGGAGTAGCGGCCGCGGTCCGGGCCTACGACGTAGTCCCGGTCGCGCAGGCGCGCGTCGAGGATACCGTACAGCCGCTCCGTCTCGCCCACGTAGCGCTGGATGCCGTAGGGGATCTTTTCCTTGGCGAAGAGGGCAAAGTGGCCGGCTTGGCCTTGCCTGTGGGTGTGTCAGTGCTGTCTCTACCTTGGAGATATTCAGAACGGGTAAATAAACACTTACATGGGTCCTACACCACCGTGCTGCCAACCGATCCACGACTCCGCCCTTGTGTAATCATCATCGTCGACGGCAAAGGAGAACTTGTTGTCCGTGTCGTAGCGGCGCGACAGGTATCCCAGGATGGCGTTGCCCTCGAAGACGGCGAGGCCGTTGTTGTCGTGGTCGACGATGGCGGGGATGCGGCCGTTGGGGTTGACGGCCGTGAACCAGGGCTCCTTTTGCACGTTCGAGCCGATGTTGATGGCCTGGTAGCTGTACTCGAGGCCGTACGCCTCCTTCAGCTCCTCGAGCAGGATGTTGGCCTTGTAGCCGTTGGGCGTCGACCACGTGAGTAGCTCGATGCCCTTTTTGGCGAGAAGGCCGGTGGGACGAGACATTGTGAGTTTGGCTTAGGAACTGGGAAGACTAGATGTCACTGTATCTTTCGCGGGCAGCAATGAGTACACGATGAAGAGATGGAGCGCTTTCAATGGAGTCAACTGCACAGTGTGCGAGGTACAAAGCTTGATTCCACAGACAAAATCAAGCAACAAGATTTGCCGCACGCAATCTCTTATATCTCCCCGCGCAAACCTTCGTGCTACCCCATGTCTCCAGCGATGACGATATCAACGCCATGTCTAAAGAATCTCGCCATGTCACTTCCCGTTGCGGGGCTTCTCCCCTCAATTGTGCCTGCGACGGCGAATCAACTGCCCGAATTGCCTCGCCGTGCCGCGCCGAGATGCGTCAAAAAACAACGTTTGCGTTCGCCGGGGAGCTGCGAGTGGCTTTTTCTGATTCCTAAGCAGTTTGGACGCTCGTGGAACGCGGGGATCGATTAGATAATCGCGAGGCTCTTGTCGCGAGGACGAGAAAGCGGGGAGGGGTTCGTGATGTGATGAGCTAAGCATACTTGATTAGTAAAGTCGAGAGCTGGGGTTGAATCAGTCGAGATGTGTGTATTGCGAACTAACTCAGCTCAATCAACAGGGAAATTGTTCCAACGAGCATCACCTTGCGGCGCCCCGTCCCGTTCTCCAGTCTCAAAAAACACAGCCCCATTACTGAAGCGCATAACGTTTCAAACAAGCATAAACTTGGGCCTCTTCGTCTGGAGAATTTGGCATCACCGTGGTATAGGGTAGACGATTGGGCTGGGAGTGTTCGACATAGATTGACAGAGGGATCGACGGGTAACGAGTGGAGGTGGGACTCGTTTCAGACGGTTGAAACTTCTGGGAATTCGCAACTACACGTTGATGGGATGATTGGGGCGAAGTCTTTCTGGAGGGGGGGGGTGCGAGATTGGAAGGCCTCAGCATGGTTCTGGTGCCTGCGACGACCCTTGTAGTGCTCGCAGCAAAGCCGAGCTGCGATAGCATCAACAACACCGACCAGCACAGGAGGACTCAACGTTGCCCTGCTCCTCTGGCCACTCACACGGCTACAAGCTAGCTATAGGAGAGCCCGATAACCCGGGTAGTCAATCCCAAGTCGTGGACGAGCCATGGGACTAGATCCCACGGCCCCCAAAGGCAGAAAAGCAACCGGGTGACAGCACACGTTGGTCAGGTCTAAAAGGAGACGTGTATTCGTAATCAGACTTCCTAAGCACCGCCGCATCGTTGCCGTAACCGTTGCCGTTGCGCAAGATGACCAATACTGTATTATTTTAAGGAACTGGTAAGGAAAAAAAAAGAGCCAGAGTACCCAGGTCAGTAACTAACCCTTGCAACGACTGACCGTTGCGGGCGATACAGTCAGAACCAAAAATTGACATAGTATGTCAGCAGCCCGCAGTCTGGGAGAAGGGGAGGGCGAGGGCCAGCGATTGGGTTCTGACTTCAAATTGGACAACTAGAGACCCCGCAACGAGTGGCATCCTGGGGGGAAAGAATAATCAGAGTTGGGCACGAAAGGGAAAGGGTCATGACAAATAAGGCCGTGGCCTCACAATCAATGCGCACACTCGGCCGCCCCTTGGATCTCTCCATGATGAGCGCACTAGAGCAATGCGACAATTGTCGAAAAGGGCACGATGCGGTCATCGGTCATCGGTCATCAGGTCATCAACTCTAGCAGGCGCGTGGATTTACAGCATTCCCCCCCCGTTATCTCCTTGTAAACTCCAGCCTGGCTGACCTCATCCACCCCGGTTCCAGGGCACTGGAACTGGACCCGCGATGGCGGTACCCAGATGATAGATCTTCACATGATCTTCACATGTAATGGCCCGTTTCGGGGGAGAGGGGGCCAGCCGCGGGTTTCCGCCCTTTTGTGGCTTTCCGGCAGAGAGGTTGCAGACGGCATTTGCCTTGTTACCTTGTTGGGTTGTTCACGATAAACCTCAAACACAGAGAAAGGGGAGGAGGGAGAGCCCGAATAGCCTATCCGGGTTTCCAAGGCTTGGCAGGATCGGAGATGGAGCAACTGGGCGACCCTAAAGTCCGTCCTCTCTCGGGTCGGACCTTTTGTCATTGAGGCTTTGGGCCGGAGGGCGCCGGGCGCTGGACCTACGAGCTACACTACGGGCACCGGCAAGTTGGTTTCAAACCGGAGCTATATTGGTTTTTGAGGCGGCGCGGAAATAACTGAAGCTAATGAGAGGAGAGACAAGCCTGAACGTTAAGCAAACTCGGGGGGTTTGTGTTGCGTGTGATTGACCTGGTAGCGGCTCATCTGGCGCACCTTGGGGGATCATTTTGTCGATCACAAGCGGGACGGCGTTGAAGGCGCCTCACCCCAAGGCCGGGGAATTTTAGCGGACTCTTCTATGCAGTGCGGCACAACGCCCGCAGCAGTCCGCAAGAAGCAAATTCCGATGCGAGCAAGCTGCTGCGGACAAGACGGACCACCGTTTCATTCTACGAAACCCGGCCGAGTGGGACATGATGACGACGTTGATGACGAAAGGGGGTGCAGGCAACGAGCAAAGAAGAAGATGCTTTTCAGACAACCAAAGATAGAATCAAGCGGGAGCGGGTTGAATGAGACAACGGGGAGTGAAGTCTGTCTACCTAGCCCGGAAGACGCGGGATGGCTGAGTTGAATAGAGACGAGCTTGCGGAGCGGGCATGGCAGGACGCAAGGCGATTTGGAATCCCAGCCTCGGTGCCATGACTCTGCAGAAAGGGCCACCACGTACAGCAGGCACGTGTATGTACATAGCAATATGAGATGCAATAATCGGACAATCCCGAGCGACGACGACGAGAACGGAGCGAAATATGACCAAAAAACGCCACGAACGGCGCGAAAGATGCAGGGTCCCTTTGTCAAGGTCGCCGCCACGCCTGCCACGCCGACGGGTTTTAGGTTGTGAGCACCCTTGGTCATCATCCAGCGCGCGGGAGTTTGTGTTTAACGAAGTCATCGAGAAGACGGAGTAGAGGCGGAGGCGGAGGGGTGTGTGAGGAGTCCCAACGGGCTGGCCGAGGATCTTCACCGACAGCCAAACCCGGAGATTTGTAAGGTTTTTCGGGGATGGTCGGTTCTCTGAGGCAGGTAGCCCTCCCTCCCCATGAACACGCCCAGCGGTTCTTTTGTGGTTGTGCGAATAACATCACGAGTTTTCTCGGGGAGAGGAGGGGCGTGGGGAAGAGATGGAGGGGGATGGTGATGAGGGGGGTAGTCTACATTCATGGAGTACGAGTACACTCACGGAGTACGAATAGAAGGCAATTGCGAAGACATAACTAACAAAGCCAACCCGTCGGCAGGGGATGGACTGAAAGAGGACTGAACTGTACAAGTTCCCAGGAAACTAACTACCGGCCGGTAGGTAGGTACGAGGTACGAAAGGTACGGGGGTGGAAGGGAGAGGACTCATCGATCGATGTTGACTCGAGGGTTTGGTAGCCAGTCAGAGAGACCTTTGGTGAGAGGCAGTTTATTAGGTACACGCTTTCTTCGGCCCTGCGAGGCAAAGGGAAAGACTGGTAGCGACTCGGCCTAGTTTGCGTTGCTGGGAGTCATCCATCCTCATTCGGCGCCTCGCCTAGACAATGACACAACTGGCCCTGCCGCAACTGCGGGATGGCAAGGGGAGTGTTGCGGCCTTTGCGGCCTTGTACGCCTGGGAGAGAGTGAACAGGGATGCCGTCCTCCGCCTTTTCGCCATACAATCGCAGCGTCTCCCACGTTGAAAGGGCGGTCGATGGCAGATGGGAAAAGGGTGGGGCCAGGAAAGGGTGGGGATTTTGGTTGTGGCTTGGCACTTGGGGACAGAACAACAGTGGGGACCCTTATTTGGGGGCCATGCAAAAGACCACTAGGTAGTAGCTATGCAACACACAAGTCATAAAATCCCCATTCGAATGAGAAGGGGGGGCGCAATTGTGCAGGCCCCATGTATCTATGGAACGTTGACTTTCTCTCTCTCCAGCCTCAGTTTTATCTGCTCGTGAGTGGCTCGGCCCCCGGGAGTGGCGGAGCACCGCCCTTCCCAATGTCACTCCACTCCCCGTGCCCCCCCTTCATCCCCCGCTAGCCACGCCGCGGAGTTCCGATCAGTTGCGGTAGCGCTTCTGCGACTTTGCGACATTGATGCACCATTGCACACAGCAATAGCAGTAAACGAACGTGCGTGCGTTTGTTGTTGGGTACATACTGTCCATACACGGTCATTAGTGCCGCTCCGAAAGCTGCTGCCTGTTTGATTTTCGATGATAGTCGAAGCAGAATGACGACGTTCTCGCCGCTCGCACGCACATGACAAAGGACAAGAAAAACGCACATGTCGCGTATCCCTCAATAAACACACACACACACACACACACACACACACACACCCCAAAGTGACACCTCGGGCGGCGGCATGGCTGGCTGGGTGTTCCTGCTAGGTGGTTACTTTGTTTCCAATTGTCTTGAGCCGCAGCGGGCTATGTCTCACCATAACGCTTCCTCCCTCCAACAGCCGCAGCCGCCAACCCTGCGCTAGGCCAATCCGGGCCCCACGCTGCGCCGTTTCTGGGAAACGCATCCCATTTGCCCATTCGAATTCCCCTCCTTTGCCCGACCCCATAAATCCCATATGCCAAGTTGCGTCAACTATCGAACGCCCAAAGGCAATGGGGAAGCAAGAGAGACAGGTTTCGCGGTAGTTGCTGCAATAGCCTGGACTTGAATAGTAAAGGTGGCGGCACCGCGCAGCTTGCTCTGCATAACGCATCGTTAGGTCGCCTTGCCAATTGATAGATAGCCCTCGTTCCCCTATCCCCGTTCCTCTTTTGCCGCTCTCCCCCGAGAAGACCAGGATGGACAAAACCCGACAAGGACATGTGCAGATGGGGGATTGTCCTGGGGCCTGGTATCTGTCTTTCCGTATCAGGCATCTCGTTCAACAAGGGCCAATCAGGACCCACACCTCATCTTGTTCCCGTTCAGCCCTACGAGGGAGGATACGTACCTTCTTCTTGGTTCTCCTTTGGGAGCCACACACCTCCCCCCCCTTGTCGCTCTTCCCAAGTTCTTCCCCACCCTGCCTGCCAAGTCACAGACCCCCGTCCCCTCCTCCGATCCCCCGAGCAAATGCCAATTCCAGCAATTCGTTCAACGTTCCCAACGTTGCACCCTTGTCTCCCGACCCGCCGCTGGCGGCTCTTGCTTGTCAAGGTGAAGAAAGCAGGGGAGAGGGAAAGAAAAGAAGAGCAAGGGAAGAAAAGAGGGCTGGGCCACGAGTACCATCCACTATTTCGGCCTTGTTTTGGGCAATAACAGCGCTGTCGAAGACGGACATTAGGGCTCGGCGTGCGGGTTGCGTCAAGTTCCATGCAGCGAAGCGACCTCTTCAGCTCCTGTACTACCGCTGTTCATACATAAGATATGCACTGCAAGTATGCACAGGGCACCGGGGTACCTACGTACCCTACATGCATAGTATCTGTCATTGAACAGCCGGTAGCAGCCAGAAACCGCTGCGACATCACCCATTAACCAATTACACAGTACCCACGCAAACGCGGCCGCAGGGCCTCTTGGTGGGTGTCCCGGACACGCCGAAGGCGGGTTGCTAGACTCACCGCTAGGAACAGCCCATTTCTGCTGCAGCCCTACAGCCCTTGAGTGCCGACTCCTCCTCACTTTCCCTCGTCTCCTCCTCCTGGGGTTCCCCCCCCGCATCGGTCAGTCACCAGGCTCAACAGACCGGGACGGACATTGGAGAGCCGGCAAACCAGCAAGCGTCTTCCAGCCCTTGTGTGTTGCGTTGCGTGTGTGTGTCCGTCTGTATCAGGAAATGGCGGGATCTGCGAGTTCCATCGACAAGGCGCCTCTCGACGTACCTAGCCCCCCCCTCTCCATCTCCAAGCTCCATCGCCCATCGGGATAGCTACCTACCTAGCCCAAGTCAACCTTGGCCACTACGTTACGGCTCGGCGGCGCGCTTGACCCCATTTTACCCGTCACCGATGGCTTTCACGCGCGTTTCTGTACCGGCGAGCTGCAGCCCTGCCTGTGCCACTGGGTCCTTTTGCTCTCAGCTTTGGGTTCACTCCGCCGCCACTTGCTATTGCGACCACCGGTGCAGTAGAATATTGTTACCGTCACCGCTTGACATTCTTGCTCTCGTTGTTGTCAATGCTTTTGATCTGCATACATGGTAGCCCTCGTATCAAAGCCTTGTCTTGCACCCCCCCGAACCACCAGAGATTGATCTGCGCCATGTGCGGTGCGGGTAACGAGGGGAGGGGGGTGTGCTGTGACTCTGTCTTCCCAGTAACCCCCTCTCGCATCCGCACGTGATCGGAGACACAAGGAACTTAGCCCACATTCTAACTCGCTGTCTGTTCGCATTCGCAATGCAACCCATCCCAGTCCCTGGACCCACGGGAGTCTTCATCGTCCACCCCCCTCTCCCATCACTCATCACTGACCTTCTGTTTTGAGTCCGGCCCCCATGAATGCCACGACTGGCTCACAGGGCTGGCGGGGGAGATTTGGATGTGAATCGAGGCCCTTTGATATCAGATGGGACGCTATTGCTGCATCAGGACTCATTGTGCGACGGGTTCCCTCTACGGTGGGTTCAGGCAGTTTTCTTGATAGCCGGCCGGGAAGCATGCAAGATGGGAGGGGAGGGGAAGCTGAAGCTCGGGCACTTTGTCATCCTTCGTGGCAGCTATCAGTTGCGGACAATTTGTCATGCCAGGGGTCGTTCGCGATCCCTCTCTTTCCCTGGCCCACCGCAGTACATACATAGGTACGTAGTACGTAGTACAGAACAGAGGTGAACGGAAAGCAACCGAAAAGAAACCATAGCCGCCCCCCAAGAGCTCTTCGGCCAATCTGGGGATCCATTTGGTCTCCATTCATGGAAAGAGAGGCAAGAATCGCCGCGTACAAGGCCAGCCTTGCTTGTACGGAGTATGGGACAGGACACGGCCCAAGAGCTGCTTTACGACAGGGGGCCGGAGTGGGTCATCCAAGAAACCCCAGGATGAAGCTCAAAGTTCGCCTACCGGATTTTGGCGATGCACACAAAGTCCGGTCTCCATTCTCAACGGCCACCGAAAGACGAAGACAACGACGACGACAGCGACGACAGAACAAGTAACAACATACGGGGTGGGTAGCCGGGACCGTGGAAAGGATCCCGAGCCATGGGACGGCCTCTCCTCTCGGACCATTGTTCAAAGATGCGAGGCAAAAAGTCTCCGCGAGGCAAAAAGAAGTCCCCGATTTCCTTGGAGCTTTGGATACGAGCTCGTGATGCCCATGCTTCTTCACGCCCCTTTCCGGTCACCGAACCAGATGAAATCGAGCGGGTATTGTTGGTTTCCAATTCCCACGGCTCTCGCCAACTTACCCTTGGCCGGGCTCCTCCATACCTACCTACATACATGCAATAGCACACGCCTGTTCTTGCTTCAGTGAGACGTCGACGACAAACCGACCCAGTGGCTGAGAGGTGAGAACCTTAAACGAAGTGCCCCTTCTTCCCGGGACACCCAAGTTTTAGACCCCGTGGATTGCTGTAGATTGCTGGCTCAACTGGGAATCGAGCCTTTTCCTCCCAAGGGCTCGATGCAGCGTCCTCCACTCTGTGTGTGGGCTGAGCCGGCGCCCGCTTGGTCGCCACCCCCTCCCTCTCCAGGGATCCCTTCCCCTCCTGGGGTTTGTCTACCCCCTGTCCTAGCTGTCGAGCGGGCGGCGTGCTGTCACCATCACTGAAGTGAGAGTGAATGCTGCTGTGCCAAGCTCCCCCCGTCAACAACTACACAGTACCTGCAGACTTGCTTGGGGCCTTGGCGCCCCTCGGGCCCTGCGTCGGTGCTTGTTGGTGGAATGTTCTTTTCACACTGAGGCTGGAATATGTGTGCTGGATGTGGTCCATGCCGCATGCATGAGGAATCGCAGCGGCCACGCCGTAGGACTCGCGTTCTTGTTGATGTCATTGTTGATGTTTTATCGCTGGCAAGCAAAACAACCTCGCGTGTTGATGACGATGTGTGTCTGGCCGTCCATTCATCCGCTTCCCCCCCTCCCCGCCTTGACGCCTTGGCCCTCTCTCATCCGATCTACGTGGTCGGCGCTCGACGCTTGGGCGAAAGAGAAGCCGGTCTGTGTTCTTTTTTGCCGACCACTCACGGAGGTCAAGGCAGCCAGCCCGGGATTTGCCGGAAGAAATAGCATTGGAGGGACTTGCCTGCGTGTGCGTGCGATATGACCTTGTTATCCTGGGGGCTATTACTACAGCATTTTAATTATCAAATGTCGATTGAGCTTTGATGATTGACTGGTTACATGCGTCCCCCTCTCCCCGCCCAGGCCCCGAAAAGCCAAGTTAGCTTGGTAGACAGAAAGTGGTTTGGTAGGTTGCCAGATTGCCCACGTTCCCCACGAGCTTTTGGGCATCGGGGGTACGTACCTGGCTAGCGACCCGGCGGCCGCCCTCCCTGTTCTCTTCTTGGGACCTCTTTTTCAGCCCCCAAAGATCTTTTGTTGGGCCGCCGGGAAAGCAAGTGCCAGGCAGGGAAGAAAAGGCTGCCAAACGCCATGCAGCCCTGCTGATTGGCCCAGCGGGTGACGGAACCCCGAATGGGGCGGGCGGGCTGGGAAGATGCACTCGCGGCGTGACGGTCCAGAATCGGGGAGCAAGCTCCGAGGGCCTCATAGGGCTGGAGCCAGGGCTGGGGATATCGGGGAGGGGAGGGTGGGAATCAAGTGCAGCGGCCGTGCTTGGAGCGATCAGCACGCAAAATCAAAACTTTGGCATGAGATTGGTACAGAGAGGCAGGCAGGCAGAGACGCAGAGAGGCCCATCGTCACCATTTACGAACAGCAGGCTGGTCCTTTGGTTGGTGCATTGCAATACCAAAGTGCAACGCATCTGTTTGGGGACACCCTCTGCATCCCGGCCGCGTCAACGTTTGAAAGCGGGCATGTTAAGCAAAGCAAAACAACAGAGATGGTGTTATTTCCCCGGTGGGAAATGGATAAAAGGAGGCTTTCGTTTTCATCTAACGGTGCCACGTACCGCCCCCGTTACAGACTGGCTGGCTTGCTCCCTATGCCGGCCTCAGGGGCAGCGGGCGGCAGCCTGGCAACGGCGAGAGACGATTGGACGGCAGCAAGGGGAAGCGAACAGCTATTAAACCCCTAACAGCACCAAGCGCACGTCAAGGCGCGGGAACGCTGGGGATGAAGCAACGTTTTGGGGCTTAAAGGTGTGGACTTGCTTGGCCCTCGATTGATATGCCCGGATCGGGGAAGACTCCAACGTTTTTTGTTTTCGAGAGGTCGTCGTCCCCCTTGTTCTTTGGGGGCCGCGAAAGTCCCCAAGATCAGGGGACAAGGGTATGAGAGGAGGGCATAAAACTGCGCCTCTAATTTGGAGCAGCCAGTGGAAGACGGGCAGCGCATATGCACGCAACGGAATGCCACGACTGAAACTTAATGGGAGGGGAAATCATTAGTTGCAACGGGGAAGCGCGGCCATGAGCCGACGACGTCGCTTTCTAATGGGGCCGTCGTTCGGGCTAGACAGCGAATTCCGCTCTGGAGCGTGCTTCCTAGTGCGCTTCCAGTGCGCGGGAGCCAGGCGGAGGACAGTGAACGTTCCAGCGGGAAGGGATCAGGGTTGCAAGTGGTATAATTTCTTGCACAAGGACGAAATGAGCTCAGTGATGCCTCTTTTTGCATCTTTCCTTTTTGAGTATATTTTCTCTCACACGCTGGGATTTCCTTCGTCTCTTTGTTTCTTTCAGTAAGATAAAAAACGGTGGTCCCGGTGGTCTGGGGTGTAAGGCTGAGGGGGGCATATGTCTGAGCCAGGGGGCTTGGATTGGACGGACGAGGGCCCGTTGTGAACTGACAACGAATTGGGCGCTGGGACGAAGCGAAGAGAAGGATGGACGAAAAAGACCGCCGCCACCGTTCAAGGATGGAGAGGGACAATTGTTTCATGATTCATCCCGGCGTCCGACGTCCGTCGAACGCTTCGCATCGACTTAGTGCGACCGGTACTACGTAGGCGATGTGACGGGATGCCGTGCTTGGCGCCGGCAAGGGACAAGTGCTGTTCTGTACTTGGTAGCGTGGACGGTTCTCGCAGCCCGCCTTGGGAAGCACGGGGCAGCGATGGGAAAAGATTGGATTCCAAACCAATTCCAAGGTGGCGGTTGCCGTCTCGTTGACACAAGCCTCCTCCTGGCCCGTGTTGCGTGCGTGTCTCCCCTTTGTCGTTCAACTTGCGGGGGGGGTCCAGATCCCTACACTTCTGGGAACAAGCAGCTTGTGTCCGTAGTGTTGCAGAAGTCGCCTGATTTCCCACTTGGCTCGCTTTCGCTGTGGGGGATGAGGCCAGACTTGATTGGCCCGCTGGGAGAGATGAGACGGATTGGGGACATGGGACGCTAGAGCGGATTTGGGGCATTGCACGCTAGAAGGGATTGAGGACCAGCGCGATTCCTGTTTTCCCTTGGGCTTCGGAGCGGAGCAATGGGACGGGCGACGGAGCATCCTGCCCTGCCATGATCGGGATTCGAGCCGTTTCTTCGGAGCCGGCGGCGCGGAGAAAACGGCTCCAGCGGTAAAGTCCGGGTGTGGGGCGTCTCTGAGACCTAGAGACGCGACTGTGGCAGGTATCTGCGAGATTTGGGTGGAGGCAATCGTCTCGGCCTTTTCTCCCAAACCCGCTTTGGGTTCCCAAATGCAAGTGTTAATTACGAGCCGCCAAATGAGGCTGGGCATTGCACAAGCAAGAAGCTTGGTGTGGAGTTCCGCGGACGTCCATGGGCGAAGGCTCCGCGGTTTTTGTGTTGAACGTTCGGTCAATTCTCGATACGTCGTCCCTAGCCCCCGCTTCCTCTCTGCTTGTACTACGTAGATCTGTCGTTGCGGGTAAGGAGGCAAACTCTCTGGTTGGGAATCCAGCCAGAGAAACGCAGTCGTGCACTGCAGCAACAGTACTGCCGGCAGGATTGGTCCCGGCCCATCCAAGCCTGGACCCAAAAAAAAACAACGTTGTCCTACGATGGCGGAGTTTGGCGGCATTGATCCATTGATTGACTCTGATACAAGCCGTTTCTGGGGAATACGTCACGCTCTGCGCTCGCTTACCTACCCGCCGCCAGGGAATCCAATCCTGCGCGTGACAGCATTTTCGAACCAGGTTTATACTATTCCCACGATTACCACGCAACGGGTACTGCATCCTGATGGGAACACGCCGTCTGTGCTTCTCTTTTTTTTCTTTCTTCCTCTTTCTTTTTTGTTGATGCCCTGTTTCTGAACGTCGTCAATCAAACGCGCAACTCCGGGACGTGTCACAGCACCCGCCGGGTCGCCTACCCGGGGTGGTGGGTGTGCGGGCGTTCAGGAGAAAGTGATGGGATGGAGCATGGATGAAATTGGGGCCCGGGCAAGGAAAAGTCCGCCATGAATTCATGTGTACTATGTAAATCCCTTGTTGGATTGCTGGGTCAACCCCAGAGACGCAAGCAGTAATGCATAGTCGGGGCAGATGAAGATGACAGGCGATGAAAAAAAGAAAGGAAAAAAAAAGAGTTATACCCTATGACTCTTGGCAGGGGATTGGGGCAAACTAACAAGACGGCGAAAGATCGACCGGTCCACGTTGCTGAAGAAAGACGTTGCGACGCACGTCGATAGAAAGCAATCACACTGAACAGCGCGTAACAGGAAGCAATTGATGAAAGCGGGTCCCGTTCTATTGCTCGCCAAAACACATCACAGGCCCGAGCTCTCAAACAGTCGCAAGGCGGATTTTCACAGTCTGTGTCTTGACACAGCACGCTGCCAGATTAGCCCGCCTCTCTTCCCCTCCCACCCCCCACCCTTGCAACGGACGCGCCCTTGGAAAGCGTCTCGGAGATTTTTTGATCCTCGCAGGATGCGACTCGCCTTGGCTGTTAGTCCAAACCTTGAGCGCGTGCAACGGGCAACAACCCGCAGGGGCGAAGGTCGACGATCGACAACGACGAGAGGGGCAAAAGGGAACAGTTTGAAGAGAGGTAGTGAGAGACAAGTAAGTGGCTATCTGCGCTGCAACGCCGCCCGCAGGACAGAACCCTAAACCAGACGATGATAGACACGGGGAGGAGGGGGAGAGGTGATTAACGTCCTTCATTAAGCAACCTGTGGCCGGTACTAGAAATGGCCGGGCAGCGGTTGAAACGTTGCGAGCGTGTAAAGAACAAAGGAGGAGGATTCACACAGAGAGACAGAGCAGCAAAAACCCGCCATGCTACCCTGCTAAACCCGCTGCGACGCTGTGCGGCTGGCGGTCGAATCGGCGTCGACATGGGGCAAGCAAGGAGGAGAGGGGGTCTGGAATTATGTATGTGTGTGTGGTTTGCAAGGGGGAGGGATGGGGAGGAGGCTGTTCTTGCGCGCGTGTGCTGTGCTGGTGCCACCCAGGAATGCTCGCACTCGGCCCAATGGCGGGCCGGCGATGCGCATCTGTGGCGCTTTGTAAGTCGGTTTATTTTTGTTCGAGCCTTACAAAGCGCTCGTGCACCTTTTTTTGCTTGCCAGAACAGCCCCCCGTCATCCCATGGAGCCCTGCCCCCCCACCCATGCCTTTTTGCCTATCCCGTTATTCCATGCGTGCCCTCTCACTCACACCCTCGGACTTGACCCCTCGCACTCCCAAACAACCTGGCTCTTTGGTAGCAACCCCAGTACCATTCTTTTTTTTTATTATGAGGCCCGTCCGAGTCCATCGTCGCCTCCCCTTGGCACGTCGCTTGCCCGTCGACTCCCCCTGCCCTGCCCTGGCCGATGAGGCATGGCTGGGTCCCTGGGGAGGGGTCCTCCATGGACCACTGCTGTGCCCTCCGCCTTTTGCTCCGCCAAATGAGGTCGATATGCGCCGCGGGTAGCGGGCGGGCGTGCCCTTGCCATGTGGTTTGTAGACGGGTATGTGTGATGACTGAGAGTTCTATGACGGGGGGGGAGGGGGGAGACAATAACGGGGACCTGGGACTGGACCGCCCCCCCATGGAACTCGCCAAACGGTGAACCACCCACCCAACGGTGTGAACCCTCGCGACAGTAAAATGCGTCGCAGCAGAGGCTGCTGGATGTGCGTTGCAGGTCCCGGTTCCAGGTCCCCGGTGCCCATACGCACACACAGGCGCCCGCACCCGCAGCAACCCGTCTCGGATGAGATGAGATGGGGGGGACTGCACGTATCTTTTACCCTTTGCCCACTGTACATTAATTAATCAATCACTGTACGTAGTACGTATTAGTTGCTTTGCTTTGTCTTCAATGATGCGCCTAGTTTTGTCATCGACAGCGGACGAGCCACCCGCTGCCGCCGCCCGGCACCCGAGCTTTGACACCTCCCACCACCATGCAGGACATTTTCTTCATGGCACAGGGCCCTGTCTGTAGTTTTGGTGCCTTTTCGTCTCATGTTTGTTGCTCGCCCATTTCCTCTCGAAGCTACATCCCGGAAAGGCTGAGCGCACTACCACGTAGCAGCACGCAGTAGACGCCGCCAATGCCCCCTTTCACTTCGCATCTCGCATGGAATTTCCCCTAAAAGCTTCCGCGCTACGGCGGCACTGAGCCCCTCGGTTGGTTGACCCTCCGATCACCGATGCGGGCCCCCGAAGACCCAGCGGCCAACGGTCAACGGGCAGCGACACAACAGCCCGCGTCCAAAAATCCAAAAAGGCGGGACGCATTCTTCTGGGGCCGTTGCAGGCAGTGCTCGAGTGTCATCGCTAGGTACCCATCAGGCACTTTGATTCGAGCTCATGCTGGATGATGTGCATGCCATGTTATCACAAGAGCCCTGCGTCAGTTTCTACTGGTGGTTGGCAATCGTCCCTCTCCGACTCTTTGCCACTCACCAACCTAGTTCCCACGATGATAAATCACTCCTTGATAGCATCCCCTTTGCGGGATGGCGTCAGTCATCTCCCTACCGTCTGCGGAGCTAGGCCTTATGAGTGCGGAGTTCTTGAGGACCCTTCGTTTCCAAACCAGATGCCAGAGTCTGGCGAGGCTTCATCGAGGGATGCCTGTGGCGCCGGCTTTGGAGAGCCGGCCCTGTGCTTGCTTAGGCCTTGCAAGGTGAATGCGTGTTAGTAGGAATGAAACAAGGTCACCGAGCTCTGTGGCATCACCCCACCGCTGCAATTACAAAGATTCTAAATAAGCAACAGATTTGGGTCAATGTTTTCGTCCCATTCCGAGTAGTGACTGTTGTGGTTCCTAGAATTATTCGCGACTGGTTCACGGTGGGTGCATAGTACATGGAGTCGGCCGACTCTGTTCGTGTTCCACAAGGCAACGGGAAGACAAGGCGCAGCGTTGTCGGAGGTTTCTCTATCCGACGGCGACTCCTAGCAAACCAATCTAGGTTTCTAAGTTGTTGATTCGCTTCGAGTCACTACGTAGGCTAGCAGGGCACCAGGCAATGACAGGCCGAGGGGGCCAAAAGGGTAATGGGATGAGCCATGCGGAGGGCGCTGAAGCCGTGGTGCCTGAGCTATCCCATGTGGTTGGGTGGGTGTGAATGGAATCTCTGGAACGACAAGGGTCTTTGAGCAAAGCCAAGTGAGGAGAGTATCAGACCGCTTAGGGTCGGTGACATTGAGGGATTGGGCTGGACGGGATGATTTGGGAGTCAGGAGGGGGTTTGGACTGTTGGAGTCAAGACAGGCGGGAGTTGAGTGAACCTACCAGCTTGTCATAAGTGCCAGCTTGCCATAAGTGCCAGAGAGGGTTGAGGGGATGATGATGCTTTCGTCACACAGCCCTACGACGGCGCCAGACGCAGATGATCGGCCCGGCCATGGACCCCCGGGAAGGCGGACATTGGGGACGGGGCCTGGTTGGTTCGAGGCCCTGAGAGGTGGTGTCCAGGTTACGTTGAGGTGCTTGCTGGGACGCTTTGGAACCTTGGGAGCGAAAGGCAGTGGTTTGGGGATTAGGCCAAGGAACCTTGGAACGAATGCTGGAGGGGGCGTGGTCATAGCTATTGTGGGAGTCTGCTGAGCGGAAGGCGTAGGCTAGCTTGAAGCGGGTGGGCTACTTTGGTGATGCCAAAAAAGAATCTGGGCTAAATTTGCCCACATTCTTACGCTACCAAAGCTCGGGGTCCCACAAGGTGGAAGTAGGAAGTGGCACACGCTTGCTTTGGGATGGCTTGGATGCTTGGGTCCTTGATGGCTTGGTTGTAGGAACTGAGCCCTGGTCCCCGGTTCGCTCTGGCGCTGGCTTGCTGCTGGTCTTGGATGCGGTCTTGGTTGTTTTTGGGTGCTTGTGGTGGCAGGGCTGATACCCGGCATGGGGCCTTTGCTCTGGTCGAGGTCCAAGCTGCTTGATCAGGCTGGTTGATGCGCGCAGTTCGACGTTGGCAATACCCAGTGCTGCACTCCGATCCTTGAGAATCGAGCTTTGGCTATGAGTGGCACTGTTGTTGTGATCTGGATGTGCTATGGGTTGTGCTATTACGGGATCCAGCAAAGAATACAGCATGTTGGTGTGGTGTGTTATGTGCTGTACTGTGTCATGTTGTGCTGCAATGGGCTCAATGTTGTCCCGTTTCTCCATCTGCTTGGTCAGTCGACGTAGAAACGCGGCGACTTGGTTTTCTTGAGAAGTCTAAGCTAACAAGGCCCAAGCAAGTAATGGCGAGAGTTGCATCAAGTGGCAGCAGAGAGCAACAAATGCTATTCTCCGCCATTCCATCTCCGCCTCCGCCCAGTCGTTCTCTCCACCAGCAATGTTACGTGACTGTATGCTGCACGCCACGGATGAACAATAGCAACTGAAGCGGACGTACCGCAACTCAGATGGTTATCCAGGTCACAAGCCAGCGTCTTTCTGCCGCGCGTGAGTGATGGAATCCAGTGGGTATGTACTGGCGGTATCTTTGTCTCCGCCACGCCTCAAGCAGCCATGACGCTCCACACCCCCCTCCTTGTCCCACGACAATCACCCTGCGCTCCGCTTCTTCTGGGCTGCAGATTTGGATTGACGAGGCCAGACAGGCGGCACGTAACCCGCGCAACTAACTCACACCTGCAGGCAGGCAGACTGGTAGGCAACCGGCGCTCCGGGGCGAGATAGACACTTGACACGGAGAACCACGGGGTTAGCGATGACATTGCCAACTAGAAGGAGTTAACGGGATGGCGAGATGCACGCTTCGGTCTTCTCCATTGTAGCATCGCATCACCAGCAGCAGAGCCCGCATGGTCAAGTCGCCTGCCTCGCCTCCCGTCCAGGACGCCCATGGCAGCAGCGCTAAGAAACGATGGGCGACTGGGGACAAACCAAGGCAGGTCAAGCCCAGGCGTGCCCAAGGCCTGGTGGAAGGTTATCACTGCAGGACACCCGTTGGCAATCGGCAAAAGGCACGGAGGGAGTGGACAATGGCGGACAATTCTGGGGGCCGGCGGCTTCACAAGCACACAGGGCGGTAATTGGGAAGAAATGGGACAATGGGACAAACGGGCCCCATTGCAGATTCAGTGGGCAGGCTCAGTGGCCAGGTCCCCGTGATGAGCAAAGGGTGAAGAGCAAAGGTCGATGGGGCATGGATGGGGCAACTGAACGGGGCGTCAATGATGGACGGGCGGGCAGCCCAGCCCTGTGAGGCCGGCGCCAGGCCCAGGGCCCTCTGAGCCGTACTCCGTAGGACTGGGCAAGAGTTGGACTGGGCTGTAGGCACCTGGGCAAGTTGGAGGCTGTACACAACGCAGTGGCAGAAAGGCAGTAGCCTGGTCTGGACTTGGCGTAGGATGGTTGAGGGAAGGAGGATGCGGACGGAGTGTGCTTGGGTGCTTGTGTGCTTGGGTGCTTGTGTGCTTGGGTGCCCCTTCCCTCTCTTCCACTTGGATTGAGGTGGGACCGGCGGGGAGGCGGGCGGGGGGCGTGGTGTTAGCGCCCCCCGACCAGAGACGCCCCTCTGGCGGATTATGGAATATGGATTATGGATGCACTTGGAGTCCTGGGCGTGCAGAATACAGAACCAGACAAGAAGGCAGTAGAGGGTGTGGGGAGGGCGTGCGGGCTGTGGATGGGCTGCATGGGAAGGCGGGCCAGGGTGGGTGGTCCTTCCCCCGGCTCCTCCCTCGTCACTCTGCTGGGCTGGCTGGTGCTACAGCTTGGCTGCGGCTGCTTGTCGTCGAGGACAATGGATATTTAATCTAGAGCCTCTTCCCCCTCATCCACCATCCCACCCATCTCCAAGTCTCAATTAGACGTCGTCTTCAGTCCACAGCTTCTGCCTTACTACTAGTCTCAGTCTCAGATCCCATCTCGTCTCAGACTTATATCTTCATCTCATCCCCCCCGTCTCCAACACGACTTCCTCGCACTCATCACTTCTTCATTGCTGCCTACCAAGCACAATACAACAGTCGGAGCAGTACAGACAATATTATACAGATCGCAACAGAGCAGCACGACATCTTCAGTTTCACAGCTTCACAGCTTCACAGCTTTCCAGCCTCTAGCTCTCCAGCTCTCCAACCATTTTCTCTCACACCACAACCTCACATCACGACTCATTAGCCGCCATGTCCATGTTCACCATGTCACAACCTCACTACGCCTACTCGGCCGCTCCCCAAGCTCCTCGCCAGTACTCCGGTCACGGCACCAGCAGTGCTTTCAGCAGCTCTGCCAACCCCGATGAGGATTGGACCAAGATCTCGGATCTCGCTGAGCGCAGAAGGATACAGAACCGCATTGCTCAGCGCAACTACCGTATGTGGTCTCCGCTTAACCCCGTCTCATACAACAGGTGGCTGGTGAACTGACACTCATTGTGCGATATAGGCAAGAAGCTTAAGCGCCGCCTCGAAGACCTCGAGCGTCGTGCTGGCTCCTCTGACGATGCGGATTCTGAGAAGCAGTCCCAGACCTCCACCAAGTCGAAGCGCTCCTCCTCCTCGTCCAAGTCTCACAAGGCTCAACCTGTCACTCCCGCCAAGACGCTTCCCTCTCAGGGCCAGTACACTCCCCCCATGGAGCAAGACGACTTCTTCTACTCAAACTCCTACGATGACCGGGAACGATCCCACACTCCTCCTCTCTTCCCCTACTCGACCTACCCGGCTCCCGACGAGATCCTCCTCCACCCATACGGCACTGCGCAGCCCTATACAGCCATGACCACCGCCGAGAGCTATCCCAACTACCTCACTGCCTCTACTGTCCCCGTGACACTTCCCTCCATGACACATTTTAGCGATGCTGTCAAGAGGGAGTCGTACCCTAGTGACGACGGCCTGAACCCTTACATGCCGTACGGCTTCATGCCCAGCATGGACCTCAATGCTCCTAGCCCCTACGACCACCAGTCCCATCCTCATGTGAGTTACGCCAGCCATCCGGCCCTCGCGGCCCCCAGAGACCCTCGTTGCTGATCGGGTTGGCAGACTCCTCCACTGTCCCACTCGTTCGACCACTCTGCAAACTGCTCTGAGGCCGGTTACGAATACCCCACCACGCCTCTCTCCATGCCCGGATCCCCCGGCATGATCCACCCTCAGCATTGAGTTTAGGTGGACGCGGCACTCACCATACACTACTACATCTCTCGAGCCCTTGATTGACTGCCGTGATGCAGTCGACGGGCACGGGACGAAAAGACTAGCCTAGGGATGTGGCAAGCCTGCATCGGTGCATTGGGACAAGGGAAAATATATATGGGATATTGGCGCTCCTTGCCGGGGCGAAGGCGTATAGGACAAGTCTTGCGAAGCAGCATGGCTTCATCGGTCGTTTTGGATTATACTCACCTCCCTTTCGTTTTCTTTTTTGGTTTCGCCGTCTGGTAACTTGCTGGAGAGGTTTCCCCATGCTCTTTTTTGTCTCTTCTTTTTTTCCAACACAGTGGTCGAAGGGCTCGACTCCTGTTCGTTGACGATACGGCTACAAGATCTACGAACTTTGTTTATTGGAGGCGAGGGAAAAGACGGTACATGTGGCGTTTTTTTGGGGCGGATGGCTATGTATGATGAGGGGGTGGACTGGATGAACGGACGGACGGATTCAAGAATGGACGAGGCAATAGCGATACTTGAAAGGGATGGGTGATCGATGGCGGCTACATCAGCGGTGGCGAGCCTTTCTGAATTTTGCTTGAGTAGATATCCCGAGCCATCGATTTGTTTAGATGATGAAAGTGCAATAACCATCACCTGTTACCTGTTACAACATTTTGAAATGAGGCCCTCTATGACCCCTGACTTGTCCCGACTTGAAATGGCCCTGGTCCAATGATGATGGAGGATAGGTACAGGCATGTGGCCCAGGCCAGAACAAGAGGCCCAACCTGCCAGCCCGCTTCCAACCGCCGACGTAGAGGCCCATCAAGCTTGGCCGTCGTATCCCGTATCGGCCGTGTCTTGGAGCGAACGTTGACGAAACGTGATTGATCCAGTCTCGCATGCCCCCAGTCTCAAGCCCCATGCCTTGTGCCATGTCTTGGAGCCTGGCAGCCTAGAACCGAGATCTCACAAGTCCTGAGCCCTTCCATATGGGCAACGTTTCGCTCGCAAAATACGGACCAGGGCCTGTCCAGCTACACCGCGGCGGCGCAGCCTGAGCGGGCAAGGATGGTGCCTCGACTCCCTGGCTGGCGCCGATACGGTTGACTGGCCGCACGTGCAGGGCGCCATCCTGGGGCTGGGGACGGGTTGGGAGCTCATCGTTACAGGCTATGGGTGTTGGGTTTCTCGGGCGGTTGGCAATGGGCGAACAGGCTGAGAGGGGGGGCTCGATGCCTTGGAGAGGCAAAGAGGCCGGCTGGAAATCGAGCAATGGCGTTAATGCATTGGCAGAGAGGACGAGGCAAAAGTTGGCGCTCGAGGCGATTCAATCTTCTGCTGCAATGCTGCATGCCATGGTATCCCGGGTGGGGTCATGACCCCTCTGAATGGGGATCGCCGAATGCAAAGGGGTGGCAGGAGAAGGAGGGGAGGGGGGTCACCAAGGGTCTTAAGTGGGTTACCAAGCATTGGGGAGATGCGACATGGAGATGGAACATGGTGATGGGACATGGAAGGCGGCCATGGATACCCATAAGATGGAATGGGATGCTATGGGACGGGGAGTGGTGGAACCACAGCATGTAACTATGTGTGTAGGGACGAGGCACGAAGAAGCCACCGCCATCGAAGCAACCAAGCCAGTACGAATTACGAATACAAAATAACAGGTTTGTGATATTGTGACCACGCAGTACCTCCTCCGTATCCATGCAACACAACGGCAGCCGCGTTTTGCGGAGACTCTGAACATGGCAACGGGCGAAGGGGTGGGGGGGTGTTCTGGCGGAGGACTCGGGGACACGAGATAGGTTGAAAGAACGGGATGGATGGGTGAAAGGTATTGGAAAAAACACGGAGAGATGGCGGCGAGAAGAAGGCCGCGGAGGAGTAACTAAGTCGTTGAACAAAGGGCGTAGGTAGTGTAGGACTCGGCACTTCGGCGAGCGGGTGGGAGGGAAACCCAAAGGATATGTGGAAGCGGCCTAAAGCAGGAAGCGGCTCGAAGCAGAGTAAGAAGACGCAGAAGCATTCATCGACTTGGCTAGAGACGCACGCGGAAAACGGGAGGGTCAGGGGTGTACAAGCAAAAGGAAAAAAGAACACGGCAGATGATGGGGAATCAGGCTCAGCGAGAAGCGGTGACGACGAAGGGTTGTATTCGGGAGGCTCGGGGACGTGATGGGAGAAGGGGGGCAGATGATACAGAACCAGAGGCACGAGGGCATGGGACACGGGCGGACGTGGTGATAGTGGCGCCATGGCGATCCGGCTGCGTGAAGGGGTTATTGGTTATGAGGGCGCTCAACGGGTGAAGCGCCGTGGAAACGATGCTGTATAATAGGTACGTAATCACGCCGAGTGAACTGGAGGCTGTGAAAGAGGATGGGGCGGATACAAGGCTGGGTGTAGATGTGCTTGTGTACTGTGCTCGGTGCATGTGTGCGTGTGTACGTGTTAGTTAGTGTGCATGCGCATCCGTGTTGTCCGTCCACTTGTATCGGTAAGTGACGATCATCTGGGAATTACGTGTGTGATAGCACAGTAGTGATGTGATGGTGAGTTGGTTCTTCACCCCTCAAACTACCTCGTCTTCAATGGGGCTCCTCGAGGGCTGCCGTGCGTGGCGCGGGACAGAGCAGCAAAGCGAAAGGCATAGAAAGAACCCGCGCTCCGTCCATGGCCTTGCCCAGCTGAACAAGCAGGCTGGCTTTTGCCCATGCTGCCTACCTATGGTTCTGCACATCGCCGCACATGCGGCAACGTATGCATGCCGTGCCATGTCCTGCGCGAATCGATACAACGCCTGTTCCCATATGCGAGTGGGGTTCCTTGGTTTTGGGACGAAAGAAAGAAACACCCTCCTCAGGGCTTGCCCGGTGTAAGTGACGCGTGGTTTTGCGACGAGGGCCCGTCCTTGGCCGTGCAGACCGGTCTGGCGCCAGTGAGGAGGGATGGAGGGGGTGGGCAACAGGCGAAGAAGCGACCCAGCACCAGGTTTCATCCTGCAGTGGGAGGACGAGGCCCGGCGATTGCTGGATTAGGAAGGGTAGATGTTGAGCCGCCCACGTTGTCCAGTGCCGCTCCCCCAACTTCTAAGCTAAGGGCCTCGCCTCCTGGACCAGGGGGAGGTGAGAGAATGCGATGGTGATCGGAGTAGCCTTGTTGTGGGAATGCCCGGGTTTAGGTTTGGGAGGATTCGCAGAGGATCGGCGAGCGGGGGACTGTAGAATCCCGCGTGAGTAGTCCCTTCTCTCGTCCGGGAAGAATACCAAACTAAGGTACGGGACAGGCTTCGCAACGCCGAGTGGGGTTTTGGCTGTTACGAAGTTCGGCGAGTTGACGGGCAGCCTGATTGGCGAGCAGACAGCGACGGGGGGAGGGGTTGCCCGAGCTGGCGCACCGCACGCTCTCCAGGAAATGCATGCGTATGTCAGTACGTCAATTTGGAGGGCTGTGCACAAATGGTTCGACGCATGGGAGGCAGGACCGGGGCTTCCAGATGGAATTGCAGCGACGGGCTCTCGTCCGGGCTTGAAGCCAGCCAAAAACCCTCCGATCCCGACGGTTGGGTTTAGGTTATTATCGTCCTTGCGCGTAGCGGGGCCCGGCACGGGGTATGCTGCTATCGGGGTGCGGGAGAATATCTTGGCGCCAAGGAGCTCTTTCAGTGTGGAGAACTTGGGTTGCTTCGCGTCAATTATGTCATCATGCGGCAAAGCGTCAGAAGCTGGAGATATCTCCACTCGAAGTGCATGGGGACTTTTTCTGGGGAACAGGACCGACAACTATCCCGCACCATTACCGAATCTATCGACCCCACGACTCCCAATTGAGACGCTGCCACATATTTCCATTGATGAACATGCAGAACGAATCACTTTATCTATTTGGCGGTGATAGGTACCTCAACCCTGTGCACCCAATTGAGTATCCCGGCCACCCTTAGCTAACTATGCCATCCTCCAGGCCGTGGGACGCCTCTGCGTGGACCGCCTCCGACGACCGCGTCCGCGGCGGCTCCAGCACATCATTCATGACCGTCGACTCCCCGGAGCGCGCTTGCTTCCACGGCCACCTCGACACGACGACCCTGGGCGGCGCCGGCTTCGCGTCCCAGCGCACCGTCGGCGTCCTGGCCCTCGACTTGTCAGCCTACGCAGGGCTGGTCCTCGCCCTCGGCGGCGACGCTGCGGGCTACCGGTACACCCTCACCTTAAAGGACGAGATCCCCGGCGACCGTGGCGACGGCCGCGACCAGGCTGGCATCAGCTGGGAGGCCGACTTCGAGGCTCCGCAGGAGGGCGGCGACGTGCTGCTCCCGTGGGATAAGTTCCGCGCCACCTACCGTGGCCGGGACAAGGAGGACGCGAAGCCGTTGGATCTAACTTCAATCAAAAGAGTGTCATTCATGATGCGAAGGTAAGCGCTATTCTTCTCTCCCTTTGATGGTGTTCAAAACTGACTCTTTGATACAGTTTCTTCGGACAGCAGGACGGCGACTTTGAACTCGTGATACATGCCATTGTGGCCAAGAAGTTGTTCCCTGATGGCGATGATTCGGACGATGATGACGATAATGACTTGCGGAAGCCAGCGGATGAAGCCGTCAGACGTGAGGAGACGCCGCGAGCGCGGTCGTGGTGGCGTATGCTGTTCTGTGGGTTGGTATAAAGCTCACATCTCCAGGCCTGAGGCTGCATCCTTCCATCGATGAGAACCATTATCTTGTCAACGGAAAACCTGTATATTAAACGACCGACCTCGTCTAGAATCAACACAATACCCGTATGGCACACCCTCCATCGTCTCGTGAACTTGTTCCATCCCCGACTCATCGCACTTCAGCCCCGCGGCTTTCCACATCGGGCCGCCACACGGAGCTCCACCTCCGATCCGGAAACCTCCTCGTCCCGCGCGCGCATCGGGCCGGGGGTCGCGGGGATCGAGCCCAAAACGGATTGCGTCACGACTCTGTCTCTGCCATCAATGCAGTCCCGCAACGCTGGCTTGCGCGAAGCCTTCAATATAAGGCCCTCTTCCGCCTCTCCCAGAAGCTCAAGGGACTGTTTTTACATGTTCCCTCGCTGAACGCATCGCAAACATCGTGCAAAACCACAAAATCTAACTCGGCGGCCAACCGATAACAAACGACGATGCCGCTTCTCCTCCGCGCCCTGCTACCCCCGCTGTCGGCGGCCCTCGTGATCCAAGCGGCCGTGGCGGTGCCGTCCATTGCGGCGCACTCGGACCGCGTGTACGATCTCAGCGGTGCGGCGACGTACCTGGCCGTCGGCGCCCTGAGCTTGTATCTCCCTTCGATCCGCGCCGCCGGTGCGCCCGTCTTGTCGAGCCTGCTGGCCTCGCTGCGGGGCCGCGGGCCGGCTTTTGTCGCCGGTCTCGATTGGAGACAGGTTGCGTTGACAGGTGCCGTGGGTATCTGGGCTGTTCGATGTAAATCTCCCGGTGCTGAGTTGTCACGATGACCGAGCCGTTTCATAGCTGACATTTCTTAGTGGGGTCCTACCTCTTCTACCGCAACGTCATCCATGGCGCCGACTCGCGCTTCGCCGAGATCAAGCACTCTCCCCAGCGCTTCGCCGTGGCCTTCTTCTTCCAGGCGCTGTGGGTGACGGTCTGCATGACACCCGTGCTACTAGTCAACGCTGTGCCGCGCGTCGCACTCGCCGCGAGCGGTCTGGGGGTGACCGAGTTCCTTGGACTCGGCCTCTGGGTCGGCGGCTTCGCCTGCGAGGCCGTCGCTGACGCCCAGAAGGACCGCTGGGTGCGCGAGAAGCGCGAGAAGGTGCACGACGAGGAGTTCATGACAAGGGGCTTGTTCTCAAGGAGGTAAGGCAACCCAGTCGCCTTGGACATGTCAGTTGACAAATGCTAACAATGGACGTTTCTTAACAGCCGCTTCCCCAACTACTTTGGCGAAATGACCCTCTGGACCGGCCTCGCAACGGCTGCCGCGGGTATCCTCGCCCGGAAGCCCGCGCAGCTGGCGCTGGGACTCTCCGGCGGACCGATGGGCGTGCTGGCGACGACGACGCTGGCGTTTATGAGCCCGGCCTTCGCGTCGACGCTCTTGCTCAAGGTGTCTGGTATCCCGCTGAGCGAGGCCAAGTACGACGAGCGGTACGGCGACCGCGAGGATTATCAGGAGTGGAAGAGAAACACGCCCCGACTCATCCCTCGCCTTTGGTAGTGGATCATACAGAGCTTGTGTGGGTCGATAGATGTCTAGAAAGCTATCATGTTGCCTCTTGCACATCACGAGGACTGGGGCTGCCAATAGGGCTTGTACAATATAGATGAATGATATGATCATTAATTGCTCATTTTATTCATGAGCTTTGTCATTTTTTTCCTTTTACTGGCTTTCAAAAATTCACCCTGTCATGGTGCGTGACCATCCATACAGCATCACATGTCGACAATTACTTTACTTGTGGAACTTCTTGACCCTCTCGACCTCATCAAAGCTGCCCATAAAGATACCAGCCTTGTCATGGATTGTCTCGGGCACCACCTCGAGCATTCGGTTCATCTTGCTGTCGACAGCCTGACCACCAGCTGAAGAGAGACTAGGTTAGCATATCTAACAGGGCGCCAATGGCTGGGACATGAATTGAAGACGTACCATTCTCAAAGACGAGAGCCATAGGAGCACACTCGTAAAGAATTCGGAGCTTGCCCTTGGGGCTCTTTTTGTCGGCAGGATAAGCAAAAACACCTCCGTACAGCAGCGTTCGGTACGCATCGGCAACCATGCTACCGATGTATCGGGAGCTGTAGGGCTTGCCGTCCTCTTGAGCCACCTTGAGGCCGTTGAAGTAGTTGATCGTCTTCTCCTCCCAATACAAGGAGTTACCCTCGTTGACGGAGTAGATGGCACGCGCCTTGGGAATGCGCATGTTGGGGTGGGACAGGATGAACTCGCCGACACCGGTGTCGAGGGTGAAGCCGTTGACGGTGCCGCCCTTCATGGTGATGACGAGCTGCGAAGATGCGCCGTACATGGTGAAGCCGGCGGCAAGGAGCTCGGTACCGGGCTTCAGGATATCCTCCTTGGTGCCCTTGGAGCCGGGGGGGAGCTTGTGGACGGCGAAAATGGTACCAACAGAGACGCCGGCGTCGAGGTTGGAAGAACCGTCAATGGGGTCACAAGCGACGGCGTAGTGAGCATCTTTGCTGTCACGGAAGTAGATGATCTCGTCCTCTTCCTCAGAGACGAGCAGGGCGCACTTGCCCGAGGAGCGCATCGCCTCAATGAAAAGGTCATTGGAGATGACGTCGAGCTTCTTTTGGTCGTCGCCGGTGCTGTTGGAGGAGCCGGCGAGACCGGTCAGGTTGACGAGGGTAGCTCGACGGATGTAGTAGGCGATGGACTTGAAGGAGAACTGGAGGGCGTGGCAGAGGAGGCTGAAGCATACGGGTCAGTTGATGCGCGAACGAAGGCAGCGACACATGAATAACCGATGGTGGGGGCGGGGTGAAAAGAGGTCTTACGTGAAGTCTCCAGTAGCCTCCGGGTGCTTGGCCTGCTCCTCAGTGAGGAACCGGGTGAGGGTGACGATGTTGGTGTTGACCTTCTCGGACTCGTGCATCTTGTTGCCGCCGTTGGATGCCATTGTGAATGGAATGTGTGAAGATCTGGTTCGAGCGCGGATCAAGGGATGAATTGAGAGGGGAGGGGAAGCTAAAGGGATGAATTGAGAGGGGAGGGGAAGCTAAAGGAGCGGCTTAAAGCGGTAGCACAAGGTTTGAGCGTGGTGGGAGGAAGCCGATGTCGACGGAAGAGTTGGTCCAAAGTCGAAAGCAAGCAGAGAGGGTATCGCGGGTGCGGGGTGGTGGGGGAGGGAGTGAATTGGAGTGGAGGAATGTATGAAAGAGGAGGAAGAAGAAGAGATTCAGAGAAAGCGGAAAAGTAAAGAGAAGAAAGAAGAAAAGGAGGACCTGGACCAGGACGAGATAGGCCCGGGACGAGACGAGAACAGAAGCGTACCTCAAATTCTCTTGACCCGGGGGCTGGATGACGATGATACGCCCGGCACCCAGTGTCCAGACTCCAGAGCCAAAACGGCTTGCAATCAAAAGGTCGAGAGGTCTCGTGGCCCGCCCCAAAGCCGCCCGTCGCTCGGGAACGCAACCCCCTCAAGCGGTACTTTGTAGGCCTGTAGCGTGACCCGCCGGGCCTCTTCCCCCAGTCCGTCCGGCTCTGGAGAGAAGATATTACGCAGTCGCAACCGTTTGGGGTCCCCTCCAGGTCCCGACGCGGGCCAAGTTCGAGGTCGATTGGGTCGTTGCCGGCCGAGGGGAAGCGTCGCAAGAGGATTTCCCGGGGCTGTCGACGCTGCGGGAGCCGCTGGATCATGGATGCCACTGCCTGAGTCCCGGTTCTCCCCACATCTTGAGTAATTGGCGTCGCGGGCTTCAATCCGCCCGTCGGTGGAGAGGAGGGGCGGATTCGATTCCCTTTGGAGGGCTGATGGCTGATTCGATGCCCTTGGGAAGGCTGCAGGGCCCCGGGAGCCACAACGTGGAGCTCCATCCCCGGTGAAGGCCACCCGCCCAACGGGCTGCTACCTGGGACAGAACAACATAGACAGCCCACGGCTAACGGCTTCGTGCTTGTTGCTTTTCCGCGAGGCTCGTCCATTGCTCCATTTCCCTGTTTCGATTGTCACTGTTTTGCTAGCTCGCGTGTCCCCGATATTCCGTCATTGCGTTCGGGGGTACACCTCCGTCACCTTGCCTTTCCCAACTGCCACCGTTCCCCCGCCGCGGTGGGGGTGGCTCGCTCGGTCTTCGGCCGAGCCTGCATGTGGCTGTGTACGTACTCAATGCGTAGTGAATGTCTGGGGGCCGCCCATCAAGATGAAAGTGAGATTTGCGACAGCGCGCGGGAGCGAGTGGACCAGGCCGGGGGAACGTCCGGAATGGAGACTTTGGGGGTTGGAGATTTGATGCCTGATCCCGATCATCTTGATTGCCTCAGGCGACAGGCGACGGGACATTCCATCCCTGCATTGCATGTTATCACGTGTTGACATGCATTGCACATGTCTTTCATGATGCCCTTCGACCCCGGCCTGGTCTCATCCTCAATGGAAGCCACCGTTTGTCGGGTTAATTGGTTATCCGGGTGACCGGCCGGAATGAAAAATACACGAGAACGACGAGGAGCTAGGACGAGCTTTTAGGCACGTCGCCAGCCGCTCATTTGGATTGCGTTGTTCCAGTTGCTTTTTCGACCAGCCAGCCAACAGCGGACAGCTCATTACTGTACCCCTAATCAATCCCCCGGCTACGCTGCCCAAGAAGGGAAGTTCTGCACGCTGAGCACGCACCGCTGCGAGACATCGTCAGGGCCCTGCGAGACACCGAGGCAAGCCCCTGAGTCTTGGAGATGATTAGCCCACTGATATGAAAGACGGCCGCGGTCCACTGCCCTTTCTGCAGTGCCGCTGAGACAGCCGCTGGCTGACCTCGGTATGGGCACCAAGCACCTGTCCAGCACGTTTTTGCGGGGGGGATAGACCCCGAGTCAGCCAACCACGGCGTCATCTTGCCTCCCTGGCCATTTTCTTTAAAGTGCTGCAGCAATTATTTGAGCAAGCAGAGTGCCTTTTGGTCTTGATTGCTGGCCGGGAGTGGACCTCGGCATGTGAAGCCGTCTCCATCGCGGCCTTTCGGCCAAGTGTCCGACGTTGCGTGCCGTGCGCAATGCAATCGCCCGTAATAAAATCATTGGAGCAGCCCCCCGTGCGAAAGCCCATGCGTAAGGTTTCTCGGTTTCCCCAGCTTTTTCTTTCCATTGACGAGCCTTGAACTTGCGTCTGTGACCGACCATCCACCCTCCATTTCCATCCAACCACTCGCCGGTTTATCCGCCGTTCCCACCGCGCCCGCTACCCTTCGACTCCTCGTCTCCCTAATAACCGCCCCCTTCGTCATTGCCGTTACCATCGCCGTCGAACCCGTGAGCCTTCCTGTACCGTGTCTGCCACCGTCATCACCGTCATCGCAATCCCCATTGCTTTCCGCAGCGCCGCCATCATCGTGAACCCGTCGCCCGTGACATTCGATCCGACAACCGCGGCACGTGCCAGACTTGCGACATCCCGATAGCTTCCCATACCGCCCGCACCCTCCGCCTCACCCACAAAGCTCGCCTTGAAGCCCACCGCAATCATGGTCGCCGACGCCCTCATCTACCACCCGTCCGTGGCCCACTACCTGCGCTTCGTCGCCACCACCCTCGGCCGCGACAAGCTCCTCCGGGCCGTCCAGTACTTCGCCCGCTTCTACGCCTGGTACCTGTTGCGTACCAACGGCACGCCCGCGGCCATCGCCCCCTGGGACAGCCTCAAGAAGCAGTTCGGCCTCACCCGCAAACTGCTGCGCATCGGCAAGAACGTCGAGCACTTCAAGGCTGCCGCCGTCGCCTCCGACGCCAAGTCCACCGACCCTGTCCTGCGATACACCTCAGTCGGTCGCCAGCTGGGATACGCCGGCTACCTGTCTTTCGATACCGCCACCGTCCTCGATGCTGCCGGCGTTCGCAAGTGGACCGGTGCCAAGCGCATGCAGCAGGAGGCCTACCGCTGCTGGGCCATTGGCATCATCTTCAGTATCGTCGGCCAGCTCTACAAGCTGCACACCCTGAGGCTGCGGGAGGCCAAGGTCGACAAAAAGGACGGCGAGGGCGTCGTTGAGAGCAAGCGCATCGCCCTGTAAGTTCTCCCTTTCTCCTTCCCACAGCGCAGAATCATAAGAATTCAAACCCGCTCTCTGCGCGACCTTGTCGCAATGACATGTGACCACTTACTAACAGTATTTCTCAGTGAGCGCTCTGCCAGCAAGATCCAGCTCCTCTGCGACCTTTGCGATGTTACTGTCCCCGTCTCCGCCCTTGGCTGGGTCGCCTTCGACGACGGTGTCGTTGGCCTCACCGGAACCCTCAGCAGTGTTATTGGAATCTGGAGCCAATGGAAGAAGACTGCCGTGTAGACGGATATAGATACCCCGATCCAGTCTTCCATCCTCCGACAAACTAAACCTCGCTCTCATCCGCCCACTCATTAACAAGCGCACCTGACGCATTCTTTCATAATTTTGTCCACTCGCGCAACTGCAATGTCTTTCGGTGTATACTACTGGTCGGACTGGAGTAAACTGATTGCTCGTTGGTTGCTAGTCATCGTTGTTTTTATGCCCATGCGAGTTTGCCATGCCATAGATTTATTATTTGTTGGGAATTGAAATCAAACTCGGTTCTTCTGTTTGCAGATATTGATTGTGCTTTTGGTGCAAAATAGCATTGCGCAAGAACGAATGGGTCCAAATGAAGGTGACTATGTCCCAACCAAGATACACGCACAAAAGAAATAAGAGAGCCAAACGCGGAAGAAGCCATCGCAGCCGTCCTGGTAATCATACACTTTGATCATATTACCCAAGTTCCCGTATTTGCAATTGCAGTGCCCATATCAAGTGCCATCTCCTTCATTGTCTTCGTCAAACACCGCCTTAACAGTCTTACTACCTCATTCCAGTCTCATATCACCGCATCGAAGAAGCACTCTCTGGTTATGTCGAGTTGTCGCCCCGCCAGCCTATCTGCTGCGAGCCCCAAATACAGTACGTTCACAAGTCGAAAAAGAATGTGGATGCTGATGTTTGTGCTGATGCATCCGAGCAGGGTATTCATCTAGTTCTACCAGTCAATGACAATTTCCGCCAGAGTGGTCAGGAGGGAATGGGGATCGGAGCTTACTAATAACGCCCTCCACGCTCATACTCGCGCGGGTATCCTCCTTCCCGCGGATATCCGCCCTCGCGGGGAGGAAAGTCCCGAGGTGGTCGATCGTAGGGCGGTCGACCGTTAGCATAAGGGTCCGGAGGGGGAGGGTAGTCCCGGCGGTACGGGTCTTCGTATCGTCCACGAGCAGGAGGGTACTCCTCCATGGGGCGACGAGGAGGCGATCGGTACCGGGCTCGATCGTCATAGTACTCACGTCGCGGGCTTCGCATGCGGTAGCTATATTCGTCTCGGCGAGGGCTGTAGCCACGGGGAGGTCCGCGGCGATCATACTCGTCCGCTGGTGGGGGATAGGGGCGGCGGTTGGGAGACCGAGAGCGTCCTCGCTCGCGTTGGGGCACATCAGGCTGGGTCTAGATGTTTGGGTTAGAGAGTCATCTTCAAAATGGGATCAGCCACACAATGTCATACGTCAGCAACACAGGTAACCCGCTGTCCCTTGAACTCGCGGCCATCGAGCTTCTCCACAGCAGTCTTCAAGTCTGCAGCGGTCTCAAACTCGACAAATCTATGGATGCGTAATTAGTCAAAACTTTCTCAAGACGATAAAGATGATGGAAAATTGTTAAGCTCACCCTCGACCGTTAGACTCTCGGCCAGTTTCAGAGTAGACGACGTCAAGGCTAGATTGCCGAGCAAAGTCTTTGAGGTCCTATTCCAGAATCCACGTAAGTCGTTATCCAGGAGCGGGGTCATGCCGGAACGTCCATATAATCCATAAGAATAAAGCCATCCATCAAGTCAAGAACCATGGGGCAGGACCGGCAAGGTGGAGAGAAGCGGTCCGGAGTCGCCGTTCCCAAAACCGAGTCCTGGCGCAATCCCGACGGGTCGAAGCCTTGGAAGCCAGAGCTTCGCGCGGGGCACAAAGGGGGGAGGATCCATGGAGTCCAGCGATAAGCAACGGGAAGGGAAAACAGACCTGCCAACTGGTTTCGTTTGGAAGCCCAGAAATCTGCATCCGGTGAGGGGTTCGACGAGGCCGTGGCGCAGCGCGCTCATGTTGGCCGAAACCGCCCTCACGGTGCCGGGAACCGCGGGCAAACTGGACGGTAAGTCGTTCTCCCATAAAGTCAGATCCGTCTTGGTGGCGAGGTTAGCCAGGGGGCGCAGAGGATAGCGAGGTCTAGAGTGGTGACATACGGAAGGCTGCGGGCGCAAAACGGGTCAGTATTCAGCGCGAAGTATTGAAGAGCGAATTGACTTACCCGGGACAACGTCGCGAGCATCCATTGGGTCCTTGTATTCGATGAAGCCGAAGCCGTTCATCATCTTGACCTCGGTGATTTCTCCGGTGCCATGAGTCGCAAAGTGAGCCTCAATATCGGCCTTGGTAGCTGTCGGGAGCGAAGTCAGTGGCATAGCTAGCAGCGGCAGGGCTATGAGTATGGACCATTTCGAGGGAGGTTCCCCAAGTACAGCCGGGTGGCTGATACCTCCGTCGTCATTGTTGCCGTCAGGGCGGGTTTGGATCAAGAATTCAAGAGCCGGGCGCGGGTTCGAGCGAAGGGAGGTCCAGACGGATAGGCGAGAGGATACGGAAATCTCTGGGAGGAAAATCGCAGCCTTTGGAAAATCCGGGGCTCCGGGGCCAGTCGCACGCTCGGAACCAGATCGGGGGTGGAAGCGCAGAGGGCGCGCTTGGGATGGGATGGGATGAAATGGCGGCGATTGATTGTGATGGGTGGTGGTGATGTTGGTGGGTGAGGAGAAGAGGCGTGCGCGCGTGCGTCCTGGGTGGACTTGCGACGGAAAGCCTGGTGGCAGGCGTGGGCGGGGAGCGGCGGCAGAAACTCCGGATCGGGCAATGACGCCGACTCGGCACAGCCTGAGCAGCTTCCCACTAGAGCCTAGCCAGCGTCCTACTGGAGGCTCGAGAGCTGCCCGCTGGAGCCCGCTGGAGCCCGCTGGAGCCAACTGGAGCCGGGCGCTGTAGCAGGTGCCAGTCGCCGGGCGTCATGCTCATGCAACCAACATGCTAACTTTTAGTCCAGACTCCAGACTGGCCATCATCAACGTGCATTTAAATTACGGATCACAGATTACGGTGTTGCCCGCATGCAACCGCATTCAGAGGGAAATCCATATGCACATTGAGTGGGCCGCGGCCTAGCTCTCGCGCCCACGAACTGCTACCGTTACCACATGCCCGCGGAATACAGCAGTGAGCATCTGCGCTACCGAGAAAAACGCCGGGTCAAAGTGCGTTTGTTATTATTTGTCGCCTCTATCAGCATCTCATCCGAGGTCACATCCGTTGCGACCCTCCTTTCAGCCTTTCTTTCAAGTTTCAACCCAACCAAGAATCAAGAGCCGCACGACTGGCGCCCAACTCCCAGTCCCTCTTTGCCTAGGTACCTAGTCCTTGCTCGCCTGATCATTCCTTGCCTCTTGGGCAGTCAGTCAGTCAGTCCTTCCTTGCTTTGTTCCTGCTGACCCCACCCGCTCGTGCCATCCTTTCGCATTCCATGCCCTCACGCAGTTCCCCTGTCGACCGACGCCCAAACGCCATGCTCTCTGTACTAAGGTCGTGTGCCGTATAATAGAAACGGCACGAGAATGATGCTCTCAACATATGCGCCAACCACGGCTACTCCTCAAACAGTACTGATATTATTTCATCCACCATGGTAAACACAAGGTGTGCGCTGTCATCTTGTTAGTCTCTTTTCGCCCCTGTCAAAACGACGTCACTTACTTGAGTCTCGAATTATTCAACGTCGCAAAGATACGCCGACTCGCCGCCTGCGCATTCACTCTCCCAACCACACTACCTGCAAGGTCTGGCACAAGAGTCGCCAGCATCAGACTGGCTTCTGTCCGAGTCTTCTTCTTTTCTGCTGCAGTCCGCGGCTTGCGATCTCGCTGCAGCTGTCCGCCTGGCCACATGCTGTCCTGCACCATGCCGATGTACCGCAGAAGCGAATCCTCCTGCACAAGCATCTTGACGTTATCGCGCACTTTTCTCTCAATGGTACCGCCCAGGAGTTGCTGAAGGACCACAACCACCGCCCGTCCTCGGAGCCAGTTGTTTCCCTTGTGCAGTTCAAACACTTCCAAGAAGATATCGCAAATGGGCTTGATGAACGGCTCGAGCTCCTTATTCTCAAATGCGTTCAGTTCCGCCTCGGCTTCGGCAGCGGGGAATGCTTCCTCGCTGTCGATGAGCGGCACTGTGTTGAGCTGACTCGTAGCCGCCGCAATCAAGTTTTGCCCGGCAACGGAGATCTGGTCCAATACTGGAATGTTCCCCAGGATGTCCTCCACGCCGTCCGTAACCGAATCGTATAGTCGTGTCATCATGTCCTTCTTATCCTCGCGATCCAGTAGGTCTTGGCCTGCTGCAATGACGCGTTGGGACAGAAAGGCTCGCAGATCTCTACTGCGGCAAACCTCGGGCAAGTGCAATAGCTCCCGCATGTACTTCTCCAGCGCCTCTCGTCTCTTGCGTAGAAACTCGCTCTGAAACTTCATGACCATGCGCCGCCGAGGAAAGTCGAGGTTTCGTACCGAAGGGTATCTGGATCGTAGTTTCTGATGAAGTTCATGGAACTCGCTATATCGCCTTGGAATTGCCCATGATGCTGCTGGCATTTGCTCTCCGGCATTCCTCTGCACTTCAACGACGTAAAGGGCAAATTCCCTGCCATCTTCCTCTCTCCCGACTTGTATCGACTTGATCCTAATTGTCGAACGGCCATAGAGACTGTTGTCGCTCTCCTGCACGACATATTGCTGTCTTTGGAGCTCTTTCCGGCGGATTTCTCTTTGGAGGCTGGCCTTGGACTTTCTCAAAATTCGTAGCTCGGCGGTGTTGTTTGTTAAATCTGCTTTCCTTGTAAGTGATTCGACAACCGCTTCCTGAGCCACCAGGCGATCAATATCGTTCGTGAGGACTGAGATGGCTTCTGCCAGCCCGAGATCGCCTGGGGCAGCCTCGTGCACTTCATCGTCATCGTCGGGCGGCATTGCGTCGTCTACCTCCTCTCCGGCGTATTTGTCTTCGTCTCCAAAAAGATCATCGTCGACAAACACGCCGATTCTCGACGCTGCACTCACCAAGCCCAGAGATGAAAGACTTGGCTTGTCAACCTCCTTGCCAAGTAAATTAGGTTTTATTCCGCTGTCAATCGAGCCTCGATGGGAGTCATTATCGTTCCCGGAGAAAAGGCTCGAGCCATTGTCTTCGGCGCCGGCTACGGGACCCTCAAAAAGAGAGGCACGCAGATCTTCAGCGGTAAGGGGTCGGTCATCTTCCATGATGTTGTTGAGTGCCTTCTCCATAGCTTGAACAACTTTCGTGTCTGGAGGCTGCTCTCCGGGAGGCTCTTGGTCAAGACTTTGTACCGAGTCAACCAGCCCATCATGCTCCATTTCATCATCGTCAAATAGGGGATTCGCTGGTTCTTCATCGAGTGACCGTCTAGGTCGGGTTAGAGGATCGGCTCCGTTGCCGTTTCCGTTGCCATTAGCATTTGCAGATCTCAAATCGGACGCAGAACCAGATCGTCTGCCTAGAGGGCTGGATCGTTGAGGAGCAAGACGTGAAACCGGCCGAGGCTTTGCTTGAAACGACTGAGAAGCTTTTGCAATGGGGCGGTGATCTGGCGGTGGTATCGGCCGGACTGTGTTGGAGTTGGATGCCTCTTGAGCAGCAAGGCATTTATAATAAAGGTCAGACTTTTTGAAGCTTTGGAAAAACCGGGACTGCATCTCTTCTAGCACAGCACTTTGGGCTTTCAGAATAGCTCGGCGAGCCCTAAAGTACTGTGCCGGGGTGGCAGATTTACCGGCTTTGAGAAATTCCTTGAGTTCTGTTGTTGAAGAAGCTGAAATCTTGAGTTCAGGTTGGGACAAATATGCTTGGTCGATCTGCTGAAGATCAAGTCGGTCAGACTCAGTCCACATGGGCAGTGTTGAGGGTAACTGCTCGTCTTCTTGGCCATCGTCCTCTAGGGGGTTACGGAAGCCGTCTACCACCAACCAAAACTGAACCAAGGGCATGAGGCGCTGGCGGTCCATATACTCCATGAAGTATGACAGCCCCGAAGAGTCGCGAAGCAGCTCAACAAGCGAGGCTGTTTCCAACCTGGACTGGGAGGAGGTTGAGGCTGGCAACTGAGCTGGCATCGGTGCACGACGGTCGCCGCCAGCCGCGAGATGGTTGACTTTTTGATCAAGGAGTCGCTTCCCCATCTCCAGCCGGCGGAGGTAGACTTGGTCTTGCTTGTCTTGCAAGGAATCACGTTTGAGCTGGCTGGCAACTTCGCTGCGGAAGCGTCGGGCATCCGACAGGTTATTGACCTTGCGGATGGCGCGTATAAACTTCTCAAACTTGCGCTCGCTGTCGCCGGGGGTGATTCGAGGAGTTGAGGCTGGCTTACCAGATCTGGGTGCTGGCGACGCATGCTGATCCAGGGCAGCTCGGAGTTTTCGAACAGTCGACCTATCTTGTAGCATTGAGCGGCCGAGGTTCTCCATGAGCTGGTTCCAGGTATCTGGTTCTGAGAGGAGCTGGAAGACCGGGAAGAGCACGGCGCAGCTCACAATCTCTCGCACGATTATAGAAACGGCTCGACTTGACAGCATGTTCTCGGGCAGCAGCCTCGGGATAATCTTGGTAACCAACGACCGGAGGTAGTCTTGCTGCACCATCTTGGTGTCTGGAAACGACAAGGACGCAGCGGGATGCAGGCGGCCATCACGAAACTTGGAGGCGATGGCAATATCCAGCTCCTCGGACTCGGTAACGGAGCGGTTGAGCTTCCTCCCGCGGACCGATCGCTCCGCATCGGAGAAGTCACGAAAGTGGGCGGTCAAGAGGGGAACCAAGCGGCTGGTGACAATCTCTGCCAGATCCTTGTCCCGCAGCGAGTCGCGCAGGCTAACGAGGGCCTGGCGGATAGCCTGGTCGACTTCATTCGGGAACGCGGGGTTGCTGCTAATGTGCGAGTACCAGGAGCCGACAAAGTCGCGGAGTATTAGATCGAGGAAGCCGTCGAGGGCGGAGGAAACGCGGGGCGAGTCGAGATCGATGGGGTTCCGGGTATAGAGCTGTCGTCTGCGCAGCGCCTGCACCTCGGTGCGCCAGCTCTGCGAGGCGAGAAAGGCAGCGCCATGAGGCCGCGGCGTGCGGTCGATGGGGCGTCGCGAAGTGAGGACAAGGGAAGCGAGTAGGGCGGCCAAGGTGACGAGGACGCCGGTGACGAAGGCGTAGCCGGCCCAGCGCAGCACTGGGAGCCAGTTTACGGCGTATCCCCAGGCCACGAAGGCGGCCAATCCTGCTAAAGCCGCATCTCTTCGCTTGAGGGCCATCGCCGGGGGAGTGGTTGAAGCCGCATCGTCTGGTGAGGTGTCATGTCCAGACGGCGGTAGTGCTATCAGCTGGCCTGCCATTATCGATTACGATTACGGTGGGCGCTGCTGCATCCACCCCTGTCCGTCGAAAACGTTCGGGCGTGCGTAGTACGACATGGATGTCTGCAGGTACATTGATAACGTCCAGTTGGCATTGAGAATGAGCTCTCGTCTTGCTTTATTTTACGGGCTTACTGCCCGTGGGTTTGGGGTTTTACGTTGGATGCATTTCCGGTACTGTGATCATGACTCGTGTGAGCTTCCCAAGTCCACCCATTCATTCCATTGTTCCATATCTGAACCGCAGCTTGCCTCAAGATTGCATGTGATACTCGTCATCTCGTACCCTAATCCATGCAAGGGTCGCATCATTATGACTCGTTTTTTATCTCGCGGCTTACCACGCAGGATCTTCCAGTCTCCTGAACAATGCCACAAACTTTTGGCCATTGTTCCTAGTGACCTTTTTCCCTTCCTCAGTCTCATCCGTCATAACTTTGACGCAGGGGTCTGCTTCCTCGTCCTCTTTTGAGACCCTCTCAAAAGCTGGGTGAGCATCCAGATGCTGCACCATCCACTCGTGCAAGGCTTCGACGTCGGTGATTGTGTAGACGATGCCACCAGGTCGCAGGGCATATGCGTACTCCGAGTTTAGCGTCGTCGACACGATTCTGGCTTTGTGCTTGCGGGTCTTGAAATGAGGGTCTGGGAAACAAATAAAAATCTTGGAGAGTTGTCCCTTTTTGAAGAAGTTGGGGAGGAATTTCATGGCGTTGGCTCGGATGCAGCCCACGTTTTCGTAGAGGTTTTCTGAGTTTTGAGACCGCAATGCTCGTATTCGTTCTTGAACAAACTGCGTCACCTGTGTGCGAATCTCGAGGCCTAGAGTCTTTCAGCGCCTCATTTCTTTGTCAGGGATTCTCATCCTACTCACCGAGAATGAGAGTGTCGGGCAGGATGGGAGCCAGAGCAGCCAAAAGCCCTCCAAACCCACAGCCAATGTCGACAATCTCAACGTCCTTTCTGAGGCGACGGGGCTTAGAATCACCCTCTGTTGAAACATTTTCGACATAGCCAGGATAGTATTCGGACCAGTCCATATCATCTGGAGATATGGGACTATGCGCAAGTTAGAAATATTGCATGTGATAACAGAGACTGGGCACAGACTAGGTACATACTATTCTAGCGAGTGGTCGGAGAAGGGATTGGCATGTGCTCGCTGACGAAAGAACTTCTTCTTGGGCATTTGAGTGACCCCATCTTTAGTGACCGTAGCTCGCTGCTTGTCGCGATTGTGTCGCTTGGGTGTAGGTCCTGCCATGATTTGCGCCTTCTGGCAATGTTTTCTTACGTCGAACAGCTCAAAGACAAGCCTCGGAGTAAGGACCTTTGTGGGTTGGACATGGTGTTTTGCGCTCGAGCCGAATACGGAAGGCGGTGAGCCGGGACCCCTGCCAACAACTGACCAGGCCCGCGTCAGATATTCAGCTCGGACTCCTGCCGCGGATGCTCGTGATTCCAGCCCGCCGGTCAAAATACCCTCCTGATCAGATATGATCCTCCTTCTTCTAAACATCTCGGCACTGCCTCCATGATGTCTCAGTCGCTGCAAGACTCGGCGCGGAATCTACTCGGTCCTCTAGCGACCGAGTACTCCTTTATCGTTCACTGCATCTCCCTCGTCTGTGTAAGTGTCCCTCCCCCGTAGGCCTGTCCCGGTTGCTAATCATCGGATAGTTCGGTCTTGGCCTAATATTCTTGATTCCGATCACGATTCTCATCATATTGGACCTTTTTCTGTGGTTGTGGCGCATGTTCAGAGCACCAAGCACGCCTCATAGCTCGAAGCCCTCCTCCCCCGTTGCGACCGAGCCGAAGCCCTCCGGTCTGGCGACGGGCTTAGACACACCCACACTACGTTTATAGGCATACTCGACACGATACAAATATTTGGCTAGCCCGAGAAATTTTTGCATCCAGCAGTTTCTTGATTTTGCTATGTCCTTTCCAACTTTTTATGCAATCTGCCCGATCACCTTGATCAGGTCGGCAGTGACACCCATGGCAGTCACGTCACCACCAGCTCCAGCACCCTGGACGATCAAGGGGTTGCTTCCATACCGCTCGGTGTAGAAGCTAATGATGTTGTCGCTGCCCTTGAGTGCAGCAATTGGGTGCGAGCGGTCGAATTGTTCGAGACCAACCTTGACCTGCTTGCTAGCAGTGTCGATGCTTCCGACGAATCGAACAACCTTGCCAGCCTTCTCGGCCGCAACCTTGGTCTCCTCCATCTGGTGATCAAAGGCAGACAGCTTCTCGAGGAACTCGTCACCGCTGGTGCAGGACTCGAGCTCCTTGGGGATCAGGCTCTGGACCGGGAAAGAGGTGGGCGACTCAACGGGCAGGCCAGACAAACGCGCCAGAATGGTCAGCTTTCGGGCAACATCAAGACCGTTGAGGTCATCCCGGGGGTCCGGCTCAGTATATCCAAGAGACTTGGCGTTCTTGACCTCATCAGACCACTTGCCGCCTTGGCCCTCGGTCGGGGCGAAGGAGTTGAAGAGGAAAGACATGGTGCCACTGAAGACACCCTCAATCTTGGTGACCTTGTCACCGGTCTCAACCAAGTCCTTGAGAGTGGAGATGACAGGGAGACCGGCACCGACAGACGACTCATGGTAGACACGAGCACCAGAGCTCTCGGCAGCAGAAAAGATGTCTTGCCACAGCTTGTAGGATCCCGAGAAGCCCTTCTTGTTGGGGGTGACAATGCTGACGCCTCGGCTCAGGGCAAGAGGGTACAGATCAGCAACCTCTTCGGAACTGGTGTTGTCAACCAGAACGACCTTGGCCGGGGCGGCAGCGAGGTACTCGACGACCTGCGGCAGGGCAAGGGGAGCCTTGGACGATGCAGCGAGGGTGTCGGTGACGTTATCCAAGCTGATGCCAGAGTAGTCGTCGTTGAACAGAGCCTTGCGGCTGGTGGCGATGTAGGCGAGAGTCAGCTTGGGGGAGGGCTTTCGAGCAGCGAGGGATTGTAGCTGGTTAATGAAGCATTTGCCGACACCGCCGGCGCCTGTAGATCAATTAATGGTTAGTCCACGAGTGCATAGTTGCGATCAAACAGAAATATTTACCAATGATGGCAATAAAAACCTGCTTAGGGGCGGCCATGATTGATGTTGAGCTGTGACTGCGTCTGAGAACTGTGATGGTTGAGCAAACTTGAGTTCCGGTCGCGGATGGCGGGGCAATGAGGCGGGACCAGTCAAGCACGCCAACGGAAACGAACCCCGCGGTAAACTACCCTACGGTTCAGGATCCGGTCTCTCACATGAAAGAACCAATCGCCCACGAGCAAATACTCGGAAAATCCACCTATCCATTGCCCATAGTCTGGTTGGGAGAGTAACCGGCCGGGAGACAATTTCTTCTCACGAGGTAACGATCAAATTACAGGGTGGCGGGATCATTAGGTGGGAAACCCGGCAAATTGAGTTGACCGAATAAATGTTGACAGGCCGTGTGATTCTTCGCTTGCCTCAGGTTGCACTGTGACCTCCATTAAATCCGCCTGAACAAATCGTCAGGGTACAACAGCCGTTTAAACTACAAGCCTTCACCAAGAGCGATCCAGTCAGCAACAATCCAGACCAGCAATCAAAATGCCACAAGATCCAAATCTTTATGGGCAACGGGCGCCAAAGAAACTGAAGCGAGACGCAACCTTGTCCACGTCACTAGATTTCACAGCCCAACTGACATCGCTCATATCAAACGCGCCGTCAGGCGCAGGGTCATCAGGCCGGGCGCGCCCATCCAAGGAGCGCAAAGACGATGTGTTCAAGGGCAAACAAAAACGAATCAAGGAAGCCAAGGATGATGCCAAGCGGCTACGGATCAAGGAAGTAGCTGGAACCGAAGAAGAAACCCAAGAGCTGGCGCGGGCGAAGCGCAGAATGGAAGAGAAAGCACGGGTGTACGCGGCTATGAAGAGGGGGGATTACGTGCCTAAGGAGAATGAAGCCATGCCATTGATAGACTTTGATCGAAAATGGGCTGAAGGAGAGGAGGGAAAGGAAGACTATTCAACCAGCAGCGACGACGACGACGCAGATGACGGCGAACTGGTTGAGTACGAGGACGAATTTGGACGTGCGCGGCAGGTCACCAAGTCAGAAAAGGAGAGGCTGGAACGAAGGGAGCGGCGAGGCCTGCTGGGAGCTGAAGAGCTTGAACGCATGTCTGCGCGCCCCAACGCGCCGAGCAATCTGATATTCGGCGACGCGGTGCAGTCGATGGCCTTCAACCCAGAGGACCCCGAGAAGATGGAGGAGCTGGCGCGCAAGCGGGACCGCAGCGTGACGCCGCCGCCGGCGCAACACTACGACGCGAACCACGAGATCCGCACCAAGGGCACCGGGTTCTACCAGTTTAGCAAGGATGAGGAGACCCGCACCGCAGAGATGGCGTCGCTGGGCGAGGAGCGGCAGCGGACCGAGGGCCAGCGCCGCACGCGGGAGGACCAGAAGGAGGCGAGGCGGCAAGAGATTGAGCGGCGCAGGCAAGACATGGCGGCGCGGCGGGCGAAGCGGCAGGCGGACTCGTTTCTGGACGGCTTGGGAGACTGATGAGCCTGGAGGAGGTGAAGCAGGATTTATCGAAGAGTACTGCTATTGGGGCTCTACACGATTGGCTTTGCGAGGAATGGCGTCTACCTCATGGCTAAAAACGCCTTTCGGGGTTCACTATCGCTCACAATCTCTAGTTTGCTATTCGATGCTGTGAGAGACGGGATGTGTAAAACAATTGCTCTATTATTGCATGACACATCAAGCAGACGCGAGATGCTAAAGTTGGGGTTCATTCATCTGGATTCACTCGATACCTTTTAGAAGCATCACGCACACGATCACTAGAGATAACTGATCTTGTCCATCTGCGACCTGCATTTCATGATCTCCTACCCCGATGCTCCTCAGTGATAGCTCCCATGAGTAGACTCTTGAAGCGGGATTGGGCCTTTATGCCTCTTGCTTTTCTTTCCGCTTTTCGATCTTGGCCAATTCCTTGTCGATCTTCTTGAAGCTCCAGGACTTCCAGAAGGGCGGGTACAAAAACGGACGGAGATCAAATCTATTGTCGTCTGGGGAGTAATCGTTACACTGCGCCAGAGTTAATGATTGCATCGTGTGGAGGGTTGAGTGTGTTTATCGACTATAACGAGATGTGATGAAACATCTTGTGAAGAAGCCCTGAAAGAACACTGGTGTTACTTACATGCAGAGATGGAGTCAATGTGGTCATCTTGTGACGATTGATGGCACTGTGACGAATTAGAGGTTATTCTGACTTCAAGGACACACGAACGAACTAGAAATGGAAGAACACTATAAGTCATAATTAGCCAATCAGTTCAACGTTCAAAATCAGATCTGGACAAAAATGGAGAGTGTAGAGAGGGTGATGAAATGATTTGGTATTAACATACGCTTGACTTTGTGTGCAACCTCGGCAGGCGTGTAGAATGGAGCTTCATCGCCGGGGACAGCTTTTCTGTCTTCGCTCCAGTCGTGTACGAGCCGTTGAAACACTGCACAAGTTCTGGATTAGCACTTCATTCTTATTGGAGACTCCGACAGTCCGCTTGGCCCTTTGCACTCAAGACAAGCGGGGCATGGCGAGGTGAAGGGAGAGAAACCCAGGGAGTTACATACTGCCGAATGGACCGAGTCGATTGACGCGTCGATGGCGACCTGTGTAGTACACATTCTGGTTAGTTGTCTGTGTATTCGAATCCGCCTAGTATAGAATTACCCATTATGGTCAGCTCGGGATAAGTCATTCCCATGTCTGCTTCGTCGCTTTGGACATATGTCTCGGTTATAGGTTCCTGCAGCATTTGAATTAATATTAGGAATTGATAGGGAGCAACTAGCGCAGTGTAGCTAGTTATCACACGGGGCAATTGGAGACTAGGTTTAACGAACCAGCTCAGCCGTTGGGACGGCAGTCAAGAAATCGTGGAGACAAGGGATTTCGAATTTCTTCTCGGCCCATGCGATGAATCGCTAGTTGTGTGTTAGAATGATGTGTGTCTGATGAAATGGAGAACATGGTATACTTTGAGATCAGACTTGTCGATACTGCCTATAGGGTTAATGTCCGCACCTAGATTGTAAGGTTAGCATGGCATTCTAGATGCGGAAAAATCAGACGTGATTCCGCAGCTTGGTAGAGGAAAAGCCCGTCTTCCTGGTATGTGAAATAGTTCGGAGGATGTCGTTTCTCGTCCTGTACAATTTCTTTGCAGATCCCCGAACAAGGCCAATGCGTAGCGCTTTCGAAAAAAGAGGTGTCAACTTACTTGAGCAGTCATACCTACGGGCTTGTTAGCAAACGACATCTGCAGGGAGTTGAAACCAATTACTTCGTAAGGTATCCACGGAGTGACTGTAATAATTAGCCACTGAACATGTACTACGAGGGGTCTGACGAGGAAAACGATGAGTAGGGATACGATGAACTTACCTCTCCAACATTGGCACTGCCCAAGACTAAGAGACTACCGCCCCCGGTCGCTCTCGCGCAGTGGGTAGGATTTGCCCAAACTCGTAGGCGGTGACCATGCGAATTCGTGCCTGCAAGCACTGAAGGGTCAAGTTCTCCTGCTGCGTTCCGCCCTCCACCTTAAACCTGGGCTCGAACTGCATGGTGGTGACTAGCAGATTCTTCTGGGCCTGGTACACGTCGTCAATGTCCAGGTTAATGTGATAGCTGCCAATAGCTTCGGCAAGCTCCTTAGCGCGCTGGCGTGTCTCGTGGGAGCTCTGCTTCTTCATGCCCATGTAAATGGTGTGGAAAATCTGGTTGCAGAGGGCTTGCGGCGTCTTGGGGAGCACACCGTCACCCTGATATTTGGCTAGACGTTTGATGTCTTCAACGACTTGAGCGTTTCCTTGCTCCATTGCTTCAATGGCCATGCGGCACATGGAGAAGACGATTGCTGGAGTCGGGTAAGTGGCATGTCCAAGTACTGCTTTTGGGTGGATATGAGCGGTTCGACTTACTTGCCGTAGCACATGAATCAATTCCGCCACTCAGGGGGACCAAATATCCGGCTGTGCCAGATCTTCGGAGGTACTGCAAGGGCTCAAAATTAGCTGAGCCTACGAGCTGATGATAAGTGCACTGACATCCCAAAGATATGCACCAGCACACAGCGCAATCTCCTCCTCCACGGAATGGAACTTGGGCTGGATGGGCCGCGACGGCTGCAGGCTGGCATCGATGTCTTCGTCTCCAGAGCCGAGCTCAAACGGAACCTGAATGCGCTGATACTTGGCTTTGGAGGTTGCCGCCTGGAGTCCTCTGCTGATCGAGGAACGGTACGCCCGGATTTCCTCGAGGTCTACTGTCGCGGTGACCACCTCGACGTCGAGAAGACTGAACTGTGATCCCTGAGCAACCACGTCTCCATTGACTAGAATCATGCAGCTGCCATCATAGAACAATCTGTCGCCGTCGCACTATCATCTGTCAACACGGAGCAGGCAGTGTGTGGTGGACTCTTCACTCACCCCTTTCTGGTTGGAATAGAGGTAAACACCACCGCATTTGCGAGTGGCCTCTGTGATTAGTTGCAGCCGAAGATCCAATTTCTGCAGCGTCTTGGAATTCTTCTGTCAATAACTTGGGTAAGGAAAATAGGCATGTTTAGTCTACTTACGAAGTGACTTCCAGAGCTGTTCGTGAAAACCTCTGCGAGATGTGAGCGGCGAACTTCGCTTGTGGAGATTATACATACCAACTCCATCCAGCGACATATCCTATATAAAATGGTCAGAATCCCTCTTCAAATAATTGACGCAGTAAAGGCTTACAATGTGAGGCGAGCGAGGCGTGAAGAGCTCCTCGCAGGTTTCGGCGCCAAAGCACGTGTCCGGTGTCGATACGACAGCGTCTCCGAAGGTCACATGGGTTGCGCCTTGCAGTTCCTGGATCATTCGCGGAAGATGATAGTCCTCCGTCTCTCGCGGCTGCAGCCACGGCGTGAAGTGGCGCATTTCACGATAATTTCCGTCGTTGGCCAGCCACATCTTGGGCTACTCTAACTGTGAGCATAACTCTTGGTCCGAAACAAGGCGAATACCCACGCGAATCATGAGAATCTTGCCATCCAAGCAAAGGACTCGGCAGTTGAATCGTTGGTTTCTTCAAGTGCGTGTCAGCGACCGTAGAAGAGATCACAAATGGAACCGAAAAAAACCCCACCTGTGTTGGACGGGCATGCCAATGTCAAGCACACAGCCATAGCAACTCTTGTCGAGAAGAATCTTTTGTAGCATCTCCCAGCAGTGGAGGTACAAGTCTTGCTGCTAAGTTGTGAGAATGACAATATTTCTACTAATGTTCTTGGGAAGAAAACTGACCTCGAGCAAATGGTCGAGACACCCATAACCGCAGATTTCTAACTCCTTTTAACGTCGTCAGTAATGAATATTATTTTTCATCTTGCTCGGACTGTACTCACAGGGCCTACACGCAGCCGTGCACCAGCATCTTTTGCCTGATGGATGCTTCGGATAATGCGCTCCGTATTTCCTTCCCACTATTGCATCTAGGGTCAGCGGTCGATGGAGACTGCAATCGACTGAAGTAGCGAGGCCAGGGATTGGCGAAGTCAGATGTCTGTAGTGTATGCACTTACATCTAATGCCCATTGGTTCAGAGAACACGTCGCGACGGTGATAAGGTGACCCATGTTGAGGTTCCGACAAGCGGGGTTCAAGATCTTGGGGAGGTGGTTGAGAGAAGCGGCCACCACTAAATCTCCCCTGTGAATCTGAGAGTGTGCAAGGCTTCGATGCCAGGATACTGCAATGCCGGGCAACCTTTTTGAAGGAGGTAGGTTGATGAGTCAAGACGCAGGTCTCGTGCGGGACATACCTGCCTACCTAGATGTGTTGAGCAGCCTGAGTCAGCTATTTGTTGGTGGGCATATCCGACCCGAAGATAAAGGTACCTTCACGGGTGCGCCCCAGTTTTTGATAATGGTCACAAAGTCCACTAGTTACCTAGATCCACCTCTTCATAGAGGGATTCGACCTCCAGAAGGTTGAATCAACTAAGACTTTACTTTACATACATACATTAGGACCATCACTCAGTACAATACTAAGGTGAAGTAACTGAACCGTGCAGGCTCCTTCATCCCGGGCTAAATTCAACAACACAGCTGTTGCTTTGACATGCCAGCAGTCAGATTAAGCAGAGAAGCTTGATATTTACAAACGTCCGAACGTGAAGCCCGACGCCACCATTTGCTGTATTGATGATAGAAGACAGCCTAGTAGAAGCGCACCCGCATGCATAGTCGCACCGTCAGGCTCTGTACGCCTAACAAACAGCCTCGCGCATGAGTGGCCGAGTGTGGGGTATTTTGCGAGGCGCCCCTCATCAGCTCGAACTGTCACATTTGATGACACATCACCACGGAGACTGCCGGCTTCGTTGTTAGGCTCGCTGGGCTCGCTGGACTCTTCAACTCGTGCCTGGAGGCCGTTCACAAGCTACAGTCCTACCAGACATTCGGGACCGACCCGCACGTTCTAAGCACTCAGTTCAAGGTTGCCAAGGACCGCTTCAAGCGATAGGGCCCAGGCGTGGGGATTGAGCAAGGCTGCTGCCCGATCATCACTCTGCCCTGGGCAACACAGACACGACTACAATGCAACCCTGAATGTATCACCCCCGTGACTTCGACCTTGCTCCTAGAATATGTAAATGGCCAAAGCCTCTTGTCTTAGCCATGGCCTTTTGCAGTTGGTGGTGGCTCAGCAAGGCTGGAATATCAAGTCCTCAGTAGTGTACGGAGTAAACCCTTGTAAGTAACCGGCGGAAGCCAAGGGCGGTGAGTCTTTCAGGGGTTGAATTGTAAGGTGGTAATAGATTTGTTACATATCATTGTAAAAACCATTTGCGATGCGAGCAATTCGCCTCCATGCCAGATTCGAGCCGCCAGGCCAGGCCAGGCCAGGTTCTAGCGACTCGCCGGGCTTGCACTGGCCGAGTAACGAACCAAGGAGACGGAAGTTGACTTGGGTGCTCTGGGCCAGTTAGAGTTAATCGAAAAGCTGGTGCAGGAACTACACAGCCTGGTGCCCCCAGCCCTCGCACTAGTAGATGAGCTGAGCTGGGCTTTGGGGCTGTTGGTCGGCCAGGCCAGGACTTACTCTTGCATTCCTGGCGTGCCTGGCGAACTATCGACGTCTCCATCGCCAAATCCGACATTCCGCAGGTCTAAGATGGAGCGGATTGAGCAGAAGAGGACGCCACGAACGCCTCCTACGAAGTCTAGGCGACTCTAGGTCGAGGTGGCATGCCCTGGCTCAAAACAATAGCACATGATTGGCGATGTTTTAACGTCCAACCGCCAGGGCAGCTCGATAGTCATGAGGCTGAGAAGGCTGTGTTGAAAGAGCTGTACGTGTTGTGAGTACTGCTGCACACTCGATACTTAAGTACTCACTGCCACACCAGAAACTTTCCAAGCTACTCACCCTCACTCCGTCATCTCTCAGGCCACATCAGCTGACTGCAACCAACCATGATCTTGTCACTTACACTATGTTTAACCTTCTTCGGCCTTACCTTCGTGATTGCTGCACCTGAAGATGCGGAAACACTCGCAAACCTCGAAGTGTACACCTCCCTGCGGCGTTGTGCTAAGGACTGCTTTTGGGGGTGGAACGGGGGAGCCATTGACCAAATTGGATATGTTCTCGGTTGCGATACAGTGGAGGGGCAACGTGCGGTCATGAACAAATGCTATTGCCGTACTGATCTTCAAAGTCTCGGTCAAAGCTACCTGACAACGTGCGTGAGCACCAATTGCAACCAAATTGGTGGCTACACAAATGATCTCTCAACTGCTGCGAGCCTTTATGAGAGCTACTGCTTGGAAGAAGGCTATACCGCAGAATCTCCAGCCACGGTTTCTGCCACGACTACGACCGACCAACCGATCACAGCAACCGAAGACTCGCACACTACGACAGTAACTCAGACTGTCGTTAGTAGCAAGCCAGATTCCTCCAGTTCAACCCACACTATGCAAGGTCAGTCAATGGCGTCGTTTACATCTGCCCTAGTAAGTCTTCTGATCGTCCACGAGGGAGTGATGGTCTAACTAGGCAAACCAAAGGCGATTCTACTAGCAGCTCTCTGTTGAACTGGGCCTCATCAAGTACCAGCCTCACCTCTGCGATTCCGTCCATCAGCCACACATCAGCAGTGGTCACGACATCGGCTGTAGTCACGACGTCGGCTGCGTCACAAGGGGCAGGTGGAAACTCCCTGTCAAGATCTGCTGAGATTGCAACCATTGTTGGTGTTATCATTGCAGCAATAACGATTGTCATAATGGTAGTGTTTGGAGTAAACCAACGGAAAAAGAAGGATCAGACAGGGATAGGTACCTTGGATTAAACAGACTGGCTGCTCTCCAGAGGAGCGACGCTCCCACTGGTTGGTTCCACAAAATATGTTCTACGAAGGCGGCTTCCAGGCCATACGACGAAATGGATACGACTACGTACGCATCGCAAGGGGCCAGCGAACGGCGATGGGACGGCGACGGCGATGGCGACGGCGAGATATCCAATGGGTGCGCAGGGGAAGAATGGGAAAAAGTAAGACGAGGTAATTAGCTGCATGGCGTGGCTCCGAGGGTCCGAGGCTTGCCTCTGTGGCGGCTAAAGTAGGCTATGCGCATACGAGCGCGGTTTTGTACTGTACCGCACTATCTTCCCTGTACCACCGCACCTGGTTAACATGGTGCTGGACAAATATTGCTGACTCTACGGAGTACTATGTGCGATTCGCACGGAGCCCGTAATCGTGTACGGTAGGGAACTGGGCAAACGAGAGAGAGGCCCCAGTTCCGCAGGCTCCTCTGTAACTGAGGCCAGCGTTGCTAGCCTGGGGCGCATCTCGTTTCCACACCTCCATCTTGCGTGTAAGAATGCGGAACTCGACTTGCTTTAGCTTCTACCGTGCGAAGGGCTAGCTCAAGATTGTAATCCGCAGGTGCAAGATTTGCCTCTACCTTGGGTTGCGCATTTTTCTCTTGGTAGTTGTTGCGATATTTCCGAAGTTTCGTTTCTGACCAGAAATGCACATGACAGCACGCATGCGAATTCGGAACGTGAGTGTTTGCTGGATGCTGACAAGCATGCCAATACCTCTCTCCTCCTCCGCAAAGCTTGTGGGCTGTGGTCGCTGACAAGGATAGCCAGCGATGCCGTCCTGGCTCGAGGGAATGGGAATTTCTGCCCCCCAACACAGTGTGATGTTGGGAGTTGCGGACCACTGTGCGAGATAAGAAATTCTCTTTGAAGACGGACCGAAAAAAATTGGAGAATAACAATAACCTACCCTCGGACTGGCTGTGTTCTGGGAATGGCGGGAATCGCGATGAGAACGTTGAAACCAGCCAGGGATCACGAAAGGGCGCAGGGAGGCAGACAGGAGGGCAGAACGACGCCAGCAACTTTGATCCATGGGTGCATGCAGCTACTGCAGAGCATCCTGCGATTCGTCGCTTGCTTCCATCATCACCGTCGTCAGCTGGAGTAAATGCTGAGCAGCGACTGGCTTGTGGCGGCTGCTGGGGCCACTGGAAGGATAACAGGCAATTGGTAATCCGCGCATTGGTCGACATGCCGGCCTCAACCCTGAGCCTCTGGGTTTGTTGTGCAACTGAATGGGCTGCACAAAGCCAGATGTCTGTGTTTAATGGGGGCTTTGCACTAATTGGGGCTGGGGCGGAGGCAGGCTTGGTTCTGTTAGGTCTGCTTCTGGGGGACGTTAAAGGGGGGACGAGCTACAGGGCTTGGACGAGAGGGATTGGGGGAACTAGGGCGAGCCACAGGGCCTTTTGGCAGGGCTGTCCAAGCCGAAGGAACGTTGTTCCGCACAGCGACTGGGACCTGAAGGACGCCAGCAAGTGCGTGTGTCCTGGCGGCGGCTTGGTTGGTAAGAGGGGTACGTACCGTAGCAGGTTGGCACCTAGGTACCTAGGTAGGTACCTACCTAGGCAAAGCCTGGAGGCGGCCTGCCCCAGGACGCACAGGGCGCAAAAGCAGGGCGCCGTCTCAGGCGCTGGTTGCACCCGGCACAACCGGCCAGGCCCAAACGGGTTGGCGCCAGAGGTGTGACTCATCGGCGGAGCCATGTCTCTCCGGAAGGGCGTCGCAGCTGCTAGTGTACCGAGGGGTACATGGGCTTTCCCGGCTATGGCTAACGCGCCAATGCCTTGCTTGCAGCAGGTATCCGTTAGTGCAGCACATGCCCCGCATCCTCGACTCTGTATGGGGTACATGCACGCGCTCTGTCCTGCCCATGCAGGCCGACCACCCACACTTGCCCTCGCCTCTTGGCCTCAGCCCTCGCGCGCTGACAGAGTTTGTTGCCTGAGAAATACAAATTGTCCCCATTTTCCAGTCCACAACTTTCTGTTTCCCTTTTTCTCACCCAACTTTTTCTCTCCCAAACTTCACCATACTATCCACACAGAATACCATCCTACTTTTCTGCGCCCAAGGCGACCCTCAAAATGTTTTAAACAACCCCCCCTCCGCGTTTCCCCCCCTCAGTCAAGATTCAGTCCCCGGACTTTCCACCATACCACTCCACTCAATCCCCCCGTTCAGCTCACCTTCCGGTCGATCTGAACTTCAGCCCTGCTTTGTCTAGCTTCAGCACCAGTTCCCTCCAAACCGCCAACATTTCCAACCAAGACTTCCCAGTCTTCACCACGGATCCCCAGTCATCATGGCTTCCCTCCACGAATTCCCTGCCGGCACTACCCGCGCATCAACAGCTACAGAGTCCCGAAACACCACCGCAGGACTTTGTCTTGTTCGACCAGCCTCTGCCTCGTCAGCTCCCTAATCGGTCTCCCGCCTCGCTGCCATCCCAGCGTCGTCACTCGTCTCATCAACAATATCGTCGTCAACAGCCAGTCTCCCCTGCTGTTCAGAACCAACGAGTAGCCCAATTACTGCACGCTTTTGGTCATCCATCGTCCCCTGCAAACCGCACCCAGAATCAGTTTTACGCTTCATCGGCTCCCTCGTCGTCCATCGCCTTGAATCAGCAGAACCGTCCTGCTAGACCTCCAGTCCCCCTCTTTTCTCAGAGCACCGGTAGTGTCCAACAAACCGCCAAGATGATGAACGCCGCAGGTTTGTCTCCACCCACTACCACTTCTAGTCCCTCTTGCTCACCACACCCTGCAGACGTCGAACTCGAAGAGTTCACTGCCTTTGAGGGCGGGGCCAACACGGCCTTCTCCTCTCCTGCTGTACCCACTGTTTTTGATTTCAACAGTGCTTCCAGCTCCACTTCCAACCTGGGCACCGTGTCGCCCCAGGATCTGCTGATCCATGAACCTTTCATGTCTGCTCCAAACTCGTCGGCTCTCACTGCCTTGACCTCACCATCCATCTACAACGAGTCCCCTGACTTCACTGATGGATACGATGTATCACCCAACTTCGGTAGCGCCGATTTCGAGGGCTCTGGTGACCCTTGGTTCCCTCTGTTCCCTCAGGAGACTACCACAGTTCCTGAGCAACCAAGCGTGGACAACTCACCCGCTCAGCGGTCTGACGACCTAGAGCCAATTGAACGATCATCATCTGCGGGTCGTAGGAAGTCTGGTAATTCGCCACCTTCCACCCGACACTCGTCTGTTTCTGGAGTGGCTCCTCGCAAGCGAGACAAGCCCCTGCCTCCCATCATTGTGGAGGACCCCAGCGACACCATCGCCATGAAGCGTGCCCGAAACACTTTAGCGGCACGAAAGTCTCGTGAGCGGAAGGCTATCCGCTTTGAGGAGTTGGAGGAGAGAATCGCGAAGCTGGAGGCTGAGCGTGATCACTGGAAGGAGATTGCTCTTGCTCACTCTGGAGCGTAAAAGTAGACGTGGAATTTCTTTCTTTCGCCAAGTTAATGACCGGACCGCCGTGTGTTTGTTTTTCCGGCCTAATGGATCTGTTCCAAAGAGTTTTTTAAGTCCTCGACCTCTTATCGATCAACTTTGTCTTCTCTCAGTCTGTTGAAAGTGCCTAAATAAGTGACAGAGATGCGATGTTTTGTTTAACTCATATGTCAACTCTTCGAGAGTTGTCTGACCTGCCGTACGGCAGGTCAATTTTAACGCCCTGGTGGCAGTCAATCTAGCCCATCGTGTGGTGTTGACGCCAACTCGGTCGAGTGATGCTCGGTCGAATAAGTACACGACTCGGACCTCTTCTTTCCCACATCGATGGCGAATAAGTTATACCATCATCATGCCTGAATTCGGGATCGGACAGGACGACGTTGCATCGACGGCATTTGCAAGCCGAGCCGTTATGCATCAACTAGTCTTGGTTAATGTGTCAAGTACCATCTTGATTCACTTGATAACTTGCGACAATGGGTGGGTGTACAGTGGGGTGTGCATCACTTGTAGTACTTGGTTTATCCAGTTTAAATAGAATATCAACGATTCGTCTGCACGACGACAAAATACCAGGGCGTGACATGACGCCCCTTCCCAACCCCCTAGAGACTTTTCTAACGAGCGTTTCATTTACTGGTGATCATGACGAGGAACAGTGCATGTCATGTGTGTACTGGACGTGCATATGTTCCCTTCAAGAAGAAAATACTAGCATGGCCGATTCAGACGTTTGGACTGTATATCCTCCAGCACAAGTGCGCCTCAACTAGTGGAAATCTCCAATACGAGGGCCAAAATACTCGCCATCAGGCAGTGTCTTGAGTACACAGGCTCCGGAGCCTTCGCAGCCGTCGAATGGAGCGGTGTTGCCCCACCACGTAACCTCAATGTTGCTGTACTGCAGAGCGAAGAAAATGACGAGAGCTGAGATGGCGATGCCGGCGGAGAAGGCGGCAGAAAGGACAAAGTTGTACTGTTGTGATATGTTAGCCTTGTGCGTAACTTGGACGGTAATGTGAAGGGACCGAGTGACTTACCTTGGACCAGAGACCCAGGTAGCGCTTCTTGAGGAAAACCCAGGAGAACCAGCCGACGGGGACGGCAGGCCAGATGTACGTGAGGTTGTAAGGAGCCCAGATGAGACCGCCGTTGAAGATGACAACGGGATGCGTATTGCGGATGAGCTTGTTCTTGGGGTACTTGTTACCGAGCCACCAGAACAGGACGACGACAACAACTCCTAGGGGGAAGCCTATCAAGGTCTCAACATACTGACCGCTGACACCCCACATCTTCTTGGGACCGACGGTGCCCCAGAGCACGGCGGCCGTGAAGAAGGTGTTGATGCCAGGGCAGAAGAACCGGAACGGGGCGTCGTCGGTGCAGACGCCTTCCAGGTGGACCTGGTACTGGACAATGGCCACGCAGACAAAGGTCGAGACGATGGTCGGGACCATCTGGGCCCAGAAGGTGAAGCGCGGGGGGATCTTGAGATAGTGGGCGAGTTTCAGGTCGTTGCTGAAGTTCAGGGCCTGGGCGCAGGTCACGTAGCCGTACGTCTTGAAGAAGCACATGGCTAAGGCATTTCCTTCGACCCAGGAGCCGCCAATGAACTCGGCCAGGACGTTGAGCGTCACCTCGACACCCGTCATGGCGCGGATGATGCCGACCGGCACGACGAAAATAAGACATAGAGCGATGCCGTACGGGACAACGGCAGGGGTCGTATATGTTGGATACTCCGCGATGCCGACTACGCCCAAGACAACGGCGCAGACCAGGACGATCAAGTACCACCACTCTGGAACCTCAGGGTACGCCTTCATGAGACGGTTGTGAACATCCAGGACCTGGCCCTGCTCGACCTCCCCCTTCTTGGATGGGCGGAAACTGTTGACGAGATCGCGGAAGCCCATGCGGATTTCTCGGTGATGGTACAGGATGCCATAGGTGATGGCGGACGTGTACACTGCGAAGAACATCATGTAGACCACGATATTGCCAGCTGAGAGGAACGGAGGCGAGTACGCCTCGTACTTCTCAGCATCGAAAATACCGCGCTCGTCTAGAATGGACGTCACATTGTACCTCAGTCCGAAGTGGTCCCACACGTGGTTGTCGTTGACGGGGATGTAGGCGCTATTGTACGCGTTGCCGTAGAAGATGGCCACCACGGCGAAGAAGGTGATGATTGCGCCGACAAAGTAGTTGAAGGTGCTGAAGAAGGGCACCATGAGAGGGTCGAGAAAGTAGATGAAGACGTTCCAGTCAAACGTCGAGAAGGGGTTGAGGCCCATGCCGCTGTAGCCTCCCGTGATGACGGACAGGTTCACGTTGTCGGGGGCGATCCATGTCATCCAGCTGAACCAGCTCAGGCCGTAGAAGAGGTAGTTGGGCAGCCAGAAGTAAAAGAACATGGCCGTGAAGGCAATGGTGAAGAACTTGAGACGCGACCAGGTCCAGACCTTCTTCAGCGGACCGAGAACGGGGATGTTGCCATCGCTGTGGAAAGCGGTGTTGAGAGCAATTGTTACCAGAGATGCTGGCCACACGCAGTATGACGGATACACGAGAAAGCGTCGGCAGAGACCGGCGAGACCGTAGCCGATGAAGTTGGTGGACAAGGCGATGGTGATTTGGTATCCGAAGTTGATGGCCCAAGACTGGTTGAAGTAGGTCGGAAGATACTGCATCCAGACCACATAGTTGGTGTAGGGAACATCCTTTGAGATACTTGCCATGATTGTAACGAGCATATGTTCCTTTTTGTTGAAGGGGCCAGGGTTGAGGCTATGCCGAACGCCGAAGAGAGTGAAGCCAACGTCAGGAAGAAACCTTTCCCACATTTTACCGACGGGATAGGCGAGAAGCTGGGGCACGTTGGAAGTGACGTAGATGCTAGGCTGGCGGATATCGAAGAAGCCATTGACAAAGGCAATGGCGCCAGAGAAGAAGATGCCGATGACCCAGGCGCGGATAGTGGAACACGGCATGGTGGGATCGTCGTGGTTGTCGACGACGGCGCGGACCTCTGCGTAGGGCGAGTTGTTGGTGATGAGAGCCGTCTCAATCTTCATCTCCTGGATAATCTGCTCGTGCTTCTCCGGGTTTTCGAAGATGGCCTCGTTTCCTGTGGTTGAAACATGTTAGATATTAGCGACTCGGGTGGTCAGGAGGAGCCGCTTGCCTATGAAGACCTCGATCTTTTCGATAATGGAGAGGGGGAAGTTTGGATCTCTCTTGTGGAGAGCGTAGACCTGGGTCATCATCTGCGGGAAGGGGTTAACGAGTTCCAAGGGGGCAGCTATCCGGAGGACTTACCTTGCGGACATCTTCGAGGGATAGAGTGGCGGCAATCTCCTTAGCCTCAAGCAAATCATCTTCAGTGACATTGAGATCATTCTGAACGCCGGACTCAGGTTCACTAGAGCTTGTTACGGTATCCAAGGGCTGCGAAGACGGTGAGCAGTATGATCAACATACGGGAGGACGAAGGTGTTGAATCGAAGCTGACCTCCTTCTCGAGGACGCCTCCGGCATGATCCGGGGCGTCCGTCTTCTTGACAATGTCAGCCATTCCAGTCAGGACATGTAGAAAACTGTATTTGGGCTGCTGGACAATAGGCCAGTGGTATTAAGAGGTAATGGCCCTCGGTAGCACACACACGGAGGGGAGATAAAGTTACACAGTATAAACAACAGTATGATGGACTCAGCACCCAAGCCCAAGGCAATAGTAACTCAAAAACACTGAAGTTTCTATTGCACGGACCAGTGGTGTATCAGTGGGAAAGGGGAACCCCATCATGTCTCCAGGGCGAACGGTTGTTTATCAAGTCAAGAGGAACTGTACTACGGCACGTCTCACGATTCATCCTAGACACAGAGTAGTACCAACCACCCTACCTTGTGATAGGCCCTCTTTTGATATGGTATCAGAGATAGGATAGATTGCATCGCTGGAAACGACCTGCCCAGAAGGAGGGGTAGAGGGACCTTTTGCGGTGCGAGCAGGTATCTTGGAAAAGGATACAAGCGGATTGAGGGCCACCGATCGCCGAACGGTGGTCTGCACACCAAGAGAGAGTCTTGAGTTGCTATCGCAAGATTTGGGCCATGTGCGGGGGAAGTCGAGGAGACGATGCCAAGGAGTGCTTTGCTCCAACATGGTGGTAAGGTGCCCTCAAGCCTTGTCAGTCTGCTAAGGAACTTTTGGAGGCATGTAACATACGCCATGAAGCTGCACACGCGCCGCTGGTAGTGGGTAGGACCATGCAAGCCCTGGGGAGCCACCAGATATGCGTCGTCTGGTCTTCAACTTGGAGATGCTAATCCTCTGTATGGCGAGACGCCGGCGGAAGGGGGCTCGGAGGCGAGGAATGGACCGGGGAGCTGCCTCTGTACGCCTCGAACGCGTGGACAACGCAGCTATAACCTCGTTCATTCGTCTGCTGGAGATGGGGTGTAGTCGTTGCATCGACGTTTCCGATCTTCTGTTGCTGTATTCACCGGGTACTTTTGATGGGCGGCCGAATAAGGAAGCCCATGGCCGTGGGCAAGGATGCTGTCCATCAGGGTGAATAATTTGGTCGAGAGCAATCTTGCTCTGTTGGTTCTGGCTTTTGAAGCCCGTTCAACGTGCTGTTCTGCAAGGGTCCCTATTTTCATCGTCTCCGAATCTCCCAGTTCACTGTATTCCCCTATAATGTGACATATTAGTCCTTACCAGCCGAATAGACCAATTACACCGTGGCATGCCTTGATAAGATGAGCGCAGGACCGAGGCACCGAGGCAAGGAGAAGTCGGTCTCAGATGGGGCTGTTGGTGTTGCGGCCGCACCCTTGCATGTCGGTACACCCGCCTGCCACCTACCTACCAGTACACGAGGAACACAAACATGGGAACACGCGTGGGTCAAAAACAAGTGGAATAAGCCGTAGCATCCAGAGTGGGATATTCGCACTTCTGATGGACGGTTCAGATACCTGAAGTGGCCGGGTGGAGAGGAGTGAAGATGGGGAAGTTGAAGAGCGTCGTCAGCGAAGCGGGTCGCGACGACGATGAAGCTCAGTCAAGTGCCGGGGCTGGCCTGTGCTTGAGTGGCCCTGTTCAGTATACTTCCTTGTCCTACAGACCATTCCCTTGTCCAACATACAACCCACACGTACGTAGTACTACTTACAGATGCTATCTCCCTCCTCATATGCAGAGAGTACTACCTAATCTGTACAACTTGCTCCGTCTTGGCTGCGGCACGATAGTCAAATCATATGACCCCCACTCGCTCTCTGTTGGTTGCGTAGACAATTTAGGGACTTTTGTTGTCGTCGCAATGTCGAAAATGGGACGCTCCCACCCCCCGTCGGCCGCAGTTTTAAGCACTGTCGGAAGTTGAGATAGAGCTGTCGATCGATTATTTCACCGGCGCCAGGGTCTAGCAACTGCATTCGGTAACGAACTGGCTATCCACTACTCCGTAGCAAGTTACCTACTGGTCCTGCTGTGAGATATGGTTCTGACATGCGGTGCTAGTTCTGGCTCCTTGTTCCGGCTCCTTGTCTCAACGCGGGGCCCCGGGATGCGACTTGAGCGAATCCTGGGCCTCCAGTTTATCCCACATCTCTCCATCATAGTCCTTGTTCCGAATTACATCACCCCACGCCATCTTAATGACCAGCGACGCGTGCCACTCTGCCAGGATTGCGTGGGGCTTCGGGTGCTACGCGCAAACTGGGCAATGCCCTGAAAGATCCGGCGCAGTCTTGTTGGAATCAAACATTCGAGCCAGAGAGTGGACGATTTCAAGTGAGATAACGGCAGAGGCTCTCTACCTTCACCAGATCTTACTTGGCTGGCCCATGCAGTTGCCCATATTAAGCCTGAAGTCTTGGCCCTGGAACTTTTGTCAACACCTTATCTGAGGCCCGATTCGTGGCACTCTGGCTCCAACCAGCTTCCACCCTGATGCCACATCGACCCAGCGTCCGTTCCGAATGCGGCGGCAGGAATCCCGGGGGAATGGGTATTGGCCTGCCCAATACTGCCTGGAAACTAGCTTAAGCCGTCCTTCATCCCTGCCATAACGTTGTGCCGTGGGCATCCTTTCACGAAGATTCCTTATCGCCGACGTTGTCTTTCGACGATCGGCTCCAATGCCAAGTTCGTGGTTAGACGTTGCCTGCGCTGGAGACCCCTGGCACTTTGTGGGTTTGAGACTACGAACGCCGATAGTCTCTCGACGATAGTCTTTCGACGATAGTCTTTCGCCAAAAGTGCCATGGTCCATCCAGCCCATACCACGAACGATAGCCCGTGTGTGGGGTCGCAAATCGTCGTCCAAGACCGAAAATGTGACGAACGAATGGTGACCTACCAGATCAGTATTAATCTCTGTGCTCTCTTCGGAGTCCAAAATTAGCAGCAGTGGTCTAGATCGCACGTGAACTCAGCCCGGCGCTCTACAGTGAACCACTGGTTGATGGTTAAGCAACTTCCACAACGGGACGACCCTAATTCCACCTCAAGACTGTCCAAAACGGGATTTATTTTCCGTCAAGAAAACGTCAAGAGGCGTTGGTCCGCGTACTCTGCAGTTATCGAGAATGACTCTCTGCGCCAAGCCGGTGTTTCGGCTCGGAGGCTCTTCCGTGATGCCATGAAGTGTCTAAGCTCATGAGTTTGCGCGTTGGTGTGTCATGGCCGCTGTTGGCACTTGCGAATCAACTGATCTCTGTACTTTTCCAGGCTTGCGCCAAGAATGTTAATGAAGGGCCATTGGGTGTTTCTCTTGAAGAAGTGTGCCCATATTTTCAACACGGCGAAGCTGAGGCCTTGCGGGTCTAGTCTGAGCCCGGCCTCCTCCTCCTCGTCAAAGTCTACTACTGCGTAGGCTTCTTCGACGATGCACCGAACCCAGTGCAATATGCGATCTTCGCTGCCTGAGTGAGAGATGTCGTGTTAACTACCGGACGTATGCTCTGATCACGCCGAATACATACCGGTAAGAGGCACCGCCTTGACGGAAGAATGAAGGGAACAGAGCCATTTGCTAAGGAGAACTGCACATTCCAGTGCCGACAGAGAATGACGAACGCTCCAGAAGAACGCTTGACTCCGGGCGACACGGTCGACCCCGAGTCTGACGGGGATGCTCAACGCGTGCGTGGCATACAGCAGCGCCGATATGACGCCGTCACTTCGCTCGACGCCGGGGCACTTGAGCATCGCCTTTGCGATCCGGGCTGGGTCTCGGGTCTCTAGCTGTCGATACGGACCGAGGTTGAGATAGATGCGGACGTAAGCGAGCCCAAGCAAGGAGCTCGACGTGAAGGGAATCGGTCCATTCTCGTTGTTGGGGTTCAGACTTGACTCGGGTGCTTGCTGCCAGCTCGTGGTCCACGATCGAAGGCCTCGTCTAAGATTTAAAGATTTGTCAGTTTGATTTCTTAGTTTTGGGGATATCAAATGTCCATAGAGAAGAACACGGTTTGTGTGGTTTCCACTTACTCGAGCTTATCAACCTCCTCGGCTGGAAGAGACGCAGAGTGATCCATGATGGGCAAAGAAAGGTCGCGGACTATGTAGATTCGCTGCAACAGTCCATGCAATAAGACATAGTTCCCAAGCGGTGTGGGGATTGGATCCAAAGCCACTCCGCAGTCAAGGTTGCGCAACAACAATCCCAGAGCGTCCTGGAAGTGAAGCTGCTGCTTCCGCACCTCCTGCTGAGCCGACTGCCACTGCACTGCTGCGGGAGCCTTCCACTCCTTGGTGGAACAGGGCAGCCTCAGGTGGATCTCGTTACTCCTTAGAGCTGGATACACGTTATATGCCACGCTGTGGATGTGGATGAATGAAAAGGCGATGAGTTTTGCCCTTCGGACGGATTCCTGGCGGACCCATGCCAACCAGGTAGTGTGCAACGATGCGAGGTCCGAAGCGCTCTCGGGCTCGTCTTCTTCCTCCAGTCCGACGTCCCGGAGAACTTGCGCTAGTAGGCCCTGCAGGGTGAAGGCTTCCTGTAGCAGAGACTCCTTGGGCTCCCACGTTGCATAGCCCATGAGATTGATCAAGGCACGCACAGTATCGATCGGTTCCCACAACCCGCAGTCCATGCTCAACATGTCAGACATGAGGGATTCCCCGTTCCTCACCACTTGTCTCTGATGCGGGCCCGTCTGCATGCTCAGAAGACTGGCCGTTTTGGGCCCGAACTTGTCGCGCTCGTGGAACAGCCTCTCGGAGAGGACCGCTTTCCCTGCGTGGAACAGGCGCTCCGAGTTCCTGTGCTCCAGGCAATATTGCGCACCGAGCGCCGCAATGGAAAGGACCAGCTCTAGCGGACTGTCGAGGACTCTCCAAGTGTGGACGTGGATGAATACTAGGTGAGTGTGGAATCCCTCAAAGTACGACGTGATGTACCTGGTCAGGGCGTGCCGGGAAGGCAAGCGAAAGTCAGGATCGAGAACACCGCGAAACCGTTCCAATGAAAGGTCAAGACGAGCTCGCTGTTCGTCTGTGATCTTGAATAGAGGAGGTGAGAATTCGTGAACTCGAGGGTCTGGCCGAGACGGTTAGGGTTAGGAGAAGGCTCAACGAGGATAGCTACGACGTACTTTCAACTGAACCTGCTCCGGTGATTCTGTCGTTTTCAGGTGCAGAGGGCAACCACGAGCTGAAAGGAGTGCCTGGCCTGGTGACGGGCCCAGAGTGAGGATGTACTACGGATACCTCAAGTTCTCCCGGAGCCTGGTCTCCAGCTTCTGACTCTCTCTCTGGGTTCTGGAAGTAGGGACTCCATTCGGCTGGGAGGCCAACGCCGTCAAGAAATTCTGCAAACTCCCGAAACTGGTCGAGGCCACTCATATCTTGGCCTGCTGGAAGAGTGAGTATGCGGGTTTCAAGAGGCCATGACAGGCTTTTCAGATCAACACACCTTGATCGAGGATCTGAGGAGCCATGAGGGCCTGGTTACACGCCTCTGAGGAAATTGTCTGCGATATGATCCCACGCTGGCTCACATCTACATACACGGCCGCAGACACAGGCTGTTGGACCCACGGAGGAGCATTCAGTCCGGAGAGCGTCGAGAGCGATTCCGCGGCGGCAGCGGCAGCCAGGTCTGGCACGGCTCGCCGGTGAGATATAGTTGGATTTGCCGCATCGCCCTCGTGGAAGGTGATGCGCTGATGCCGAGTCAGAAGATCACGACGCGTAAACGCTGCTCCGCAGCTGCATAGGAACGGCTTCTCCTTGGTATCTGCATCGACGATGAGCATGTATACAGAGAGTATCACGTAACTTATAATACAAGTTCAAGTCATTCAAGTGGGCCAAACTGTGGGCAACTCTCAACCCTCAGCTCCAAAAAATCCAGGGGGGGAACCCACGAGTACGGACATGGCGCTCCAGATGCTCAGAGCGCTTAAAGGATCTCGCGCAATGCGAACAGACGTGGGGAACTCCACGGCGTCGTCTGCGCTGAACATTGGCCGTCGCCGGCTGTTTGTCGCCACCGTTGTCGCCGTCCAGCATTCTTTTGGAGGCGATTTGGCCGAGGCGCTGATTGAGTTGGAGAAGGAAGATGAGTAGAGCCCACGAAAAACTGGGGACAGATGGGGGAACGGGCTTCTTTGGAGTCGGTCTTGGGAGGAAGAGTGAATGACTCGCTGAGGGCAGCTTATCTCGGTGTCTGGGGATCTTCTCCACTTCGAGTTGGAGTAAGTTGATGAAGTACTCCACAGCCAGTTCGGGGGTTGTTCACTAGCTTGAGTAAAGGTATCGTTGATTTGTTGGACGGGTCACGAGTCGTCATTGTCATTGCTTTTGGAAAGATAGTGTTTTGGGTTGGAGCAGGGATATCCCCGTGTTGGACAAGATGGCTCAAACTTCCAGCTCTGGGTAAACATATGTGCTCATCGCCTCAGATATCAGCCCGTCATCAACCGTCAACACCACAACGTCCAATCGAATCCAGATCAATCATAGTCGCAATGGCATCCTTGTTCACAAAGCTCCCAGGTGTAGCCTTGGTTACGGGCGCTGGCGGCACTGGTATGGACAAATCCCGGCCTTGGTCCCAATGGCTTCGACTTACACAAATACCCAGGAATTGGCGCTGCCATTGCCAAGGCATTCGCTCGGTCAGGCTGCTCTAGGCTTGCCATCACAGACATTAACGAAACCACGCTCGCACAAACCAGAGATGCCATTTTAAAGATCAACCCAAAGGCGCAGGTGCTAACGCGCCCGGGCGACATCTCAGACGAGACATTTGTCTCGTCCATGGCCAGCGACGTCACCGGCGAGTTCTCGCGCCTCGACTATGCAGTCAACTGCGCGGGCATCCTGGGCGAGTCGCTTCGCTCGACCGAGACGTCGACGGCTGCATTCGACCTCATCACTCGCGTCAACTACCGCGGCTCGTGGCTTTGCTCGCGGGCGGCGCTGGCGCAGATGCTGAAGCAGGGGCCGCTCGAGGAGCATCCCGAGCAGAGAGGTGCGATTGTCAACATAGCCAGCCAGCTGGGGATAGTTGCGCGGCCCGGAGCCGGTACGTCGAACTCTTACTTCTCTCGTCGGGAATTTGCCCGTTCTGATATCTAGTTACAGCCCCGTACTGTGCTTCCAAAGCGGCCATCATCAACATGACCCGCGCCGATGCCATCGACTACTCCGCCGATGGAATCCGTATCAACTGCGTCTGTCCAGGTGTAATTGAAACCCCGTTGACCACGGGCTCGGAGGAGGTGACGCAGCGACTGAAGCCCGCCATTGACATTGCGCCGATGCGGAGGATGGGCCGGCCGGACGAGGTTGCGAATGCCGTCTTGTTCCTGTGTTCCAGCCAGGCGTCTTTTGTCCAAGGACATGCTTTAGTGGTAGACGGCGGCTATACCATCAACTGATTGTACGTGAAGCAAAAATGAAGACAAAAATTATTCAATGACATGTGTAACACATGTGGCTGGATCTCTCCCGCCGGGAATTGAACCCGGGTCTCAAGCGTGACAAGCTTGCATACTGACCACTATACTACGGAAGATGGCAGGCGTTTGGCGCCTGTGTAGGTGGATTGGTGCTGAGGGTCGAGATTGCAACCCATTATGGTGTTTTGCGTGGGTCCGGCCATGTTTAGCGCAGCATGTAAGTCAACTTGGGACGGGGAGACAAAGAGAAGAGAAAACGAAGAATGAAGGTGACAAGTAATATGACGATGTTTCTTTTTTTATCTATGACTGCACTGCAAGCTCGCTAATTTCTATCTTCTCCTGCCCATTCATATTCGACCCGTTCAACTTGGCCCACTCGGCCTCCTTCAACCCACTAGCAAAAATCGTGTCAGAGCAACCCTCATTCACAGCAACAGCCGTTTCTTTCCAGTCGAAAGCAGTCTCCCATGCGTGAGCAACTTGCAGAACCTTTTTCTCCTGCCACAGAGCCCCGACCATCTGCATACCAACCGGCAGCAGCACCGTCGAGTCTTCTTTGGCGGGCGCCATACCCACCGGCATAGACATGGCCGGGTGGCCCGTCACGTTGAAGACGGCCGTGTTGGACGTCAGCCCGATGCTGGGCTCGAAGCACTGGCGCGGCGTTCCGCGGCTGCCGTGCTGGGGCGCTACGTAGGGCGTTGTTGGCATGACCAGGACGTCGAACTCGGACAGGGCTCGCTCGTAGTCGTCGCTGATCTTGCGCCCCAGGTTTACGGCTTTTCCGTAGAGGCCTGGGAACCTGTCCATCAGGTATAGGCCGTTGATGATGGTGTTTTGGGTAGAAGGGAAGAGTTTCTGGAAGTTCTCGGTCGTCCAGGGGAGCCTTGCGCGCTCAAACTCGGTGAGTTGAAGTCCCCGTCTTCCGTGGGCTTGGCCGAGAATGGTCAAAGAGCCAGAGATCCTCTGTTGGATAGTCCAGATCGCCGGGCCCTCGAGGTGTGAGGGGATAGAGACTTCCTCGACGGTGGCGCCGAGTTGTTGGAATTTACTCACGGCAGAGAGTACAACCTCTTTCACCTTGGGGTCGAACACTGCTGGATCGAATCCCTCCCTCAGGATGCCAATTCTGACACCGGCCAGGCTGCGCGGTTGATTGCTCCCTGTCAGAAGTGATTCTGCGTACCTGTGTGATCCGTGGGCCCCTGACGCGAATGACCTGTCATCGATACCGTCATTTCCGGCAAGGGCGTCAAGACATAAAGCAGCGTCAAAAACGGACCGAGTCAGGGGCCCAGCGTGATCGTCAATGGCGTCGCCGCTGGTGATGCCGGTCCAAGGGACTAACCCGTGCGTGGGCTTGAATCCAACGCCTGAAGCAAGTCAGTACTTGAAACTGCAAAAGGGACACTCCGTTGTTACTCACACCCACACAAAGCAGCTGGGACGCGGATACTTCCTCCTTGGTCTCCCCCGATGGCGTAATCAACCAAGCCAGATCCCACCAGCGCGGCGCCCCCTGAGGTGCTCCCACCGGCCGAGTATCCTTTCCTGTAGGGATTCTCGACGACGCCCTGAGCGCTCGTGAACGACGAAGTCGAGTTGCAAAAGTTCTCGCATGTTGCCGTCCCCACGACGTTTGCGCCGGCGTCGAGCAGCCGCGTGACAATCGTCGCATCGGTGCTCGGAGTCCACGCGGGAAACGCGTCACTGCCGTAGAACTGCGGCACGCCTGCCACGGCGATGCAGTCTTTGACGCAGACCTGCTTGCCCCTCAAGAGAGACCCGTTAGGATCGCCGCGGATGAGGAACTTGTGCGCCCAGGCGTTTCCAAAGTCCTGCTCATCTGCCGCGGGTCGACGCACGTTCTCGCGCGGGTATTTCTTGACGTCGGAGATCGGCTGGTAGTCCGGGAGGTCGGCGATGTGTTCTGCGCAGTCGTGGACCGCGGCGAGGAGCTGGTGGAAGTCGTCTGAGTCTTGGTCGTTGATGGCAACGCCGATTCGTCCAAGCACGTTCTCGACATCACCCTTCTTCACCGGGTTGTTCCTATATCGACATGTCAGTAACAAGAGATAGAAAACTGTTTGTTTGTTATCGTTGGGGTACCTACGGTGAAGCTTCTTTGAAGAAGACGGACATATCGACTGTTGTAGTTGTGCCTTATCTAATAGCGTCTGGTAGATTAGGATTGGGCGTTGTTCTTAGTGCCTGGGATTTACACTTGTTTCTAAGATATGAGAAGTCTGTCGAGGACATACTTCAAGGTATTCCGTTATTCGTCCCGAGCCCACGCAGTAGCGTAATTTGAATCACCCGAATTGCGGGTACAATATGCCAAGAAACTTTCCATGATTCCGACATCTCCCTCTGCAGCATCGCGGATGGAGGCCCAAGTGATCGGCAGAGAGTGGGTTGTTGGAGGTTTCAAAGAGTTGGAGGCAGTTGGAGGCAGTTGGAGTCGTTAATGAGTTCTGTCTCCACCTTCCAACGCGATCCATGAACGTACCCCAAAATCCCACCATCCCTTCCCTTGTTCTTTGACATGAATCGGATACAATTTCCCCAGATAAACGGTCAAGATGGGTCTGGGGTAGAGATACGATGCAATGACCAATGCCTTTACGACTGATTATCAGGATTTCTGCAAGCGTGGAGATCATCGCGAGTAAAACCACGCGACAAGTGCGCTGCGAAACCCCGCCTGCATGAAGGTCGCAGAGACGCCCCAAAACACGTTCGACGATAGCTTTGAGGTCCTATTTCCCTCTACCTAGTACTAGGGTTTTGGGGCCACGTTGGCGATCTAGAACATGTGAGGCTGGATCAATTACCTGGGCCACCAGTCAGGTGTCAACCTAGGTACTATGTAGTAGAGCAGATCGAGAGATTAACTTGAGCGAGCGATGCCAGAAAACTCTTGTCAACTTGAACTAATCTGACATATGACATGTTTATTTGATTAACTTTGATCAACGAATTTCAGAGTGGCGTACTAGCCAATGGACTAAACGCTGGCAACAACTCATAGCAATACCTTCGTTTAAGTCCTGAATCATCACGATGCGCTACTCAGCTACTTGAACGACTAGTCTACCCTTGAAAGCACCATCCTGGTGTGCTTCTACTATTCCAGGAATATCGTTGAAGGCAACTCGAGTCACATGAGATTTAACACCGGCTCTTTCCACCACCTCCATCATCCTCTTGACGGAATCAGTATTCGCAACGTAGCTCCCCATAATAACCAGCTCGCGGAATACCATGAGACTCGCATCGAACCGCCACTGCTCCGGGGGCAACCCGAGTGCCACCATGACGCCTCCGAACCGCAGGAGCGTCAGCGCCCAAGCGTTGACGTCGAGAGAGTCGGTGCACACGACTGTGGCCGCGATGCCTTCGCCCTTGGTAAACTCGAGCACCTGAGCCGCCGCTGCCGAGGTCGAGGTCGAGTCGACGATCAGGTCTGGTGACAGGCCGGGGGGGCTTGGCTTGCAAGAGATCTCGCGGCTTCTCGCGTGTCGATGGCAATCGTGCGATAGCCCATGGCCTTAGAGAACTGCATTCCAAGGTGTCCGAGACCTCCGATTCCTATGATGCCGACGGCCGCGCCGGGCTCGAGGGTTGCCGTCGCTTTTTCGAGGGCGCCCCAAACGGTTGCCTTTCATTTCTATTCAGCTTTTTCACATCTTGCGTGCTTAGACACTTGTTCAAGTAAAGACTCACCCCGGCGCACATGAGTGGTGCAGCTTGCTCAAACGGCAGAGTATCCGGCAACAACACCGTAGTAGCCGGATCGATAACCATATACTCTGCAAAACACCCATCATCCTTGAATCCAGCCATCTCGCGCCTCTCGCAGAGCCTCGGATCCAGCTTGTTATGGCGCCGCAGCGCCAGCACGCATCCGGTGCATTGAGAGCACGCATTCTTGAAGTTTAGGGCACCTACGCGATCGCCCTCGCTCCAGGAGCCGTCGCATTGCGAGCCGACTTGCGCAATCACTCCGGCGGGCTCATGGGACGGTATCATGGGCAGCGTGCAGGGGAATTGGCCGTGAAGCACCTGGAGATCTGAGTGGCAGAAGCCTGCTGCGTGGACTTTGATGAGGAGCTCATGATCTCTGATCTTAGGTACCTCGACTGAGACCAACTCATATGGTTCGTTATACTATTGCACAGTTAATAGACGATCAAATCATAGAGGGTTTTGCATGTTTTACCTCAAGAATTTGTGCTGCCTTCATCAGCCGTGGTATTTGTTCGTGACTTGGCATCTTGCGGAGGTTGGTGATGTTATTTCATGCCGCTCAAACACATCAGATTAGAGAAAAAGAGATTAACGATTCCATATCACCAGAACCCATTATTACTGGTCGAATCATATCAGACGATATACGTACTGATATGCTGATAGATAGACCTTCCCGCTTCGTTCAGCCGACATCATGGACAGGCTTTCATTGGTGCTTACGACCCCAACTGCGTGGCGGGGAGCTTTAACAGCCTCCAAATGATCCAGGCCATGGGCCATTAGCTCCAACTCAATGCCCCTCAATGCATCCGCATCCTGCAGATGTCATGAGATGAAGTGATTGATTCGAGCTGGCCTTGACTCGGTCTAGCTTGTTGCGCCGTGATCATAAGAGCAGCCATTGCCGACCAGACGACGAGCTCCCCGCTTCCTCTGGCTTTGAAACATTTCTGTGCTTGGTTTTGTCTTGTTGGTCTCCGTCTCCAGCGCTTCGAATTGATATCGATCTTTAAGCTTTCATCCGATACCAAACATTACAATGGGCAAGAAGCGCGTTCTTATTAGCTACGGCGTCGACGTCGACGCCGTCGCCGGCTGGCTGGGCTCTTATGGCGGCGAAGACTCACCAAACGATATTAGCAGAGGTGCGCTTGTCCTCCCGGGCCCTAGACGGTGTAATTGACTAATGGCGTTGGATCGAGACAGGCATCTTCGCCGGCACGGTGGGCACGCAGCGGCTGCTGAAGCTGTTTGACAAATACAAGATCAAGACGACCTGGTTTATCCCGGGTCACAGCCTCGAGACGTTTCCGGAGGATATGGCAGCCGTGAGGGATGCAGGGCATGAGATTGGCCTACATGGCTATTCGCACGAGAACCCGACCGACATGTCCATCGAGCAACAGCGTGATGTGTTGGACAAGACATATCGGCAATTGACAGACTTCTGCGGTGGCACGCCTCCCCGAGGAAGTGTCGCGCCATGGTAAGTGCATCTCCCCAGCTATTCCTCTACAGCTTCATCTAACATAGGATCCTTCACAGGTGGGAAACCAGCGGCGAAGGAGCCCAGCTCCTCCTTGACTACGGCATCGAATACGACCACAGCATGGCGCACCACGACTGCCAGCCATACTACCTCAACACGGGCGAGTCGTGGACCAAGATCGACTACACCAAGCGGGCCGAGGAGTGGATGAAGCCTCTGACCAAGGGCACCGACACGGGGCTGGTCGAGATCCCGACCAATTGGTACCTCGACGACCTGCCGCCCATGATGTTCATCAAGGCCGCGCCCAACAGCCACGGCTTCGTCAACGCCCGCGACGTCGAGGACATTTGGCGAGATCATTTCGACTACTTTTATCGCGAGTACGACGAGTTCATCTTTCCCATGACGATCCACCCGGACGTGTCGGGACGGCCGCATGCTCTTTTGATGCATGAGAGGTAAGGCCACCAAATTTCCCTTTCTCCCCTTGATTAGGTTGCATCGAGGTTGCTAACAAGTATCATGGGAATAGACTCATTGAACACTTTAAGAAACACGAGGGTGTCGAGTTTGTGACAATGGCCGAGATGGCCGACGAGTTTAAGAGCAAGAACAAGCCAGCGCCTGGAGCGTTGATGCCCGCGGCTGCTGGGGCTATGTTGAACAAGTGATGGTCAAAACTGACCTCTGTAAAATACAATCATCTAGTTTTCATTGACTATGTTCATCTTGTTAACAAATTTGGGCGTCTGGACGTGAATGCTAGACTTGAGCTCACCAACATGTCTTGGCCATCCTCCCAATGCTGCTCCTTTGATGCCATCTGCGCAATTGAAACATCACCCATTCACTCCAGTCGCCGATCCGCTATCGCCGTAAAATATCATACCTTGGCAACTTCGTATCTTGGCAGTTGGCCCCTCCCATGGGAATCTCAACATGGTGATCCGAATAACATGCTATTCAATCGGACCCCGAGTGATAAGCTAGCACTCCAACCTGCCAAGAGCTTGAAGAACAAGGGCCATAGAGATTTGGAGTCAAAATCCATATGTCAACTTTTTTAGGGTAGTTTGCTCACGCAGTGAGTGCCCCGACTCGCGTTGGTCCTCCCCCTCCATCTAGTGGCCGACCCCAACAAGATAGTAGCTGGTAGTATCAAGACTAGAACCACGACCAGGCACATATCTCTGTCTCCAACAGTCCCAGTTGGAGGCTTTTAAGCCAAACATACTCCAACTCCTACTTTAATAGACGCACACTAGCCTCCAACCAACCACCTCTAGCCTCCAACTGTCAATACCCCGAACGCTATCAACCCCCCTCAATGCAAACACCTCCACAGCGAACCTGGAAGCATGCCGAACCATGCGCCCATCAGGCCGTCCAGAAGGCGCTAAAACCCCAGATGGCTTATCTTAGCCTTTGGTCACCAGTTGCAGGGTGACTCTGGACCAGGATTGGCGCAGATGTGACAAGGCACTCCGGCACAACTCAATGAATGTCCTTGGCAATCCCTGTTTCCTGTCCATATATTCGATAGAACCCCCCAGGAATTGATCATCGGATGAAGCAGATCAACTCAGCATCTCCTCCGCATAGTTACTCTTGGGACTACTTGGTTGCGCGAATTCGCCAAACGCAACTCTACATCGACAAACCCGTTTCGAAATCGACCATGGCTGTAACTGCGTCTGAGAAGGGCGTGGACGCCATCACTCCGGCGCCAGGACGCACGAGCAGCAGCAGCAGTGTTGATGCTGGCAAGGTTGATAACTCTGACGATGCCTTTGAGGTGTTCAAGCGCGGCGAGGGAACAGTTGATTTCCGAACGGTGGGCTGGGTCCACACATCCGTCATCTTCCTCAAGGGTTAGCACATCTTCAGTCAGATGTATGTCTGTCCTATAAGAAGAATACTGACAACATTATAGTCATCTTTGCCACTGGTGTACTCACCATCCCCTCCTCCATGTTCGTCCTCGGCGCCCTACCCGGCGCCATCAACGTGATCGGATGGCAAGTCCTCAACACATACTGCGCCATCGTCCAGGGCAACTTCCGCAACTCACACGCGGGATGTCACTCCATTGCGGACATGGCCGAGGTCGTCGGCGGCAAGTGGCTGCGCGAGATTGTCGGCGTTGTGTTTCTCGTGACGTTTGCCATCGTCGGTGCCTCGGGCGTCTTTGGCTCGTCCGTCGCCCTCAACGCCCTGTCGGACCATGCCATCTGCACAAACTACTTCATGCTCGTCGCCACCTTCATCGTCTTCCTCTTGGCCAGCGTGCGCAAGTTTGAGAAGATTGCGTGGCTGACCTGGGTTGGATTCATCTCCGTCTTCGTGGCCGTCTTCATCGTCGTGTAAGTAAACCCAATGACGACTATTTTATCACGGACTTGGCTAACTCATGCAGTGTCGGTGTCACCACCCTCGATCGTCCAGCTGCCGCACCTCAAACCGGCGACTTTGACCTAGGCTACCATGTAATCGGCCACCCAACCTTTGTTGCGGGTATCACCTCTGTAGCATCCATCTTCTGCTCCAGCGCCGGAACATCGGCCTTCCTGCCCGTCATCTCGGAGATGCGCCGGCCTCGGGATTACAACAAGGCCGTCTACCTGTGCATGGGCTTCGTGGGCGCCAGCTACCTGTGCTTCAGCCTGATCGTCTACAAGTGGTGCGGCCAATGGGTCGCGTCTCCCTCGCTCGGTAGCGCCGGCGGCACCATCAAGAAGGTGTCGTACGGTATCGGCCTGGCAGGTCTTTTGGTCAGCGCGTGTCTCTATATCCACGTCGCCGCCAAGTACATGTTTGTGCGCCTGCTGCGAAACTCGCCTCACCTGCAGAAGAACTCGCTCGTCCACTGGAGCGTGTGGCTAGGCTGCACCGGATCCATGAGCATCGTGTCCTTCCTGCTGGCGTCGGGCATCCCCATCTTTAACTACCTGTTGGCCCTGGCCGGAAGCTTGACCTTTGCGCCTCTGGCCCTCGGTCTGCCGGGCTACCTCTGGATCTTTGACCACAGGGAATACCGAACCGGGTCGCTGGGCAAACAGGTCTTTTACTGGCTGCACTGGGTCCTGATCGCGCTGGCAACGTTCCTGACCATTGGTGGAACGTATGGAGTGGTCCAGCAGGTCATTGATGCGTACGCGAGCGGCCAGATTAGCTCTGCGTTTTCTTGCGCCGACAACAGTGGCTCGACTTGAAATTTTGTAAACGTAAAAGAGTCTCAATTAGTGTGGATAATGAGATGGGTGAGAGTGTTGGTTTAGATTATTTATATCCAGATGGAACCTGTTTGATGGTAGATTAAGAGACACTTAAGTTTACACATAAATCCTGTACTCGTGGTGTGATGAAAACTTTGCAGCCAGGTCCATGTTAAGAAAGGAATCACATGTGCGCTCTTCATTCAACTGGGCGAGAGGTTTTGCAATATCGTCAAAGGGTGTGTCGAGTCGATGAGCGCATGAGCATCAGAGATGTGTTATGCAAGATGAGATGAGATGCAGACGGGGCGATGGAACTGGACGAATGGAAACGCGAGCTGATGCAATGAGTTGCCCCTTTCAGCCCACGCATGCAGCCATCTTGAACAACATCACACACAACTTTTGAACTAGTACCAACCTCTGTAATTAGACGACAAGTTTAACAACCGGAGATGGGAAACATTTCTCCCGCAACCCGTGCCCTGGCTATCGTCTAATTATAAGATGTATCCCAGTGTCAGGTAAGGCTAGAGATCCTTCCGCTCTTGGCAATTATCGGTAATAAGTCCATACCCATCACTAACCCTTAAGCGATTTCTCGCGCCCCAAATCGAGCAGCGGCCGAACCAGGGACGTGGCCTGTCGTCTGCGTCTTAGGGCCAAGCGCGCCCCCCTTCCAGACTTCAGGGGCCTCCAGGGCTCCCCTTACAGCGGGTTTGGCCCCTGGAACTCGCTTGGGATTCGCTGTAGTTCAAGGGACCAGTGCGCCGGGGCCAACGGGGGCGACCAGATGCAAGTGGGTTCTTGTAGGATCGACATGCCCGGCTAATGAAGCATTGGGAACGGTACGATGAAGCCGTTGGACTGTTTAAAAAGGATGCTCGCCCCCGTAAAAAGATCAGGGAGAGAATAGAAGAGGCCAAGGGGAAATATTTTTAATCATCACTCGTTCGTTGCCATCGTCACCCTCCAGACCGACACGGTTATCCATTCGTTCACCACCGCCAAAACACCAAACCTCAACGCGTCGACCAGCCAACTCAACCATCATGGCCGTCTCCAAGATGCTTGCCCTGGCCGCGGTGCTCCTCGCCGCATCGCCGGCCGTGGCCCGTACCGACCTCGACGGCTGCACGTCTTCAGCCGGAGTAGCCACGCCCAGCGGCGGCGGCACCCCCTATGGCACCGTCATCTGGTACGTCCCAGACACGGGCGAGCTGTGCGAGTTCCTCGACTGCGGCGGCGGCCGCGCGCCGCCCAAGACGACCGTCCCCGGGTGCGACTCGTACGAGGGCACCGAGACCTACTCGCCCAAGTATCTCGACCTTGCCACCACCAGCGAGGCCGCCGAGGCTACCAGTTCGGCCGAGGCTTCTGAGACGACCGACGAGACGGCCAGCATCACCGAGGCACCCACCACCTCCGGGGCCGCCACTGGATCCCAGGGCGAGACCACGCTGAACACCAGCGTCGTGGAGTCGGACGACGAGCAAACCACCGGGTCCAGCACGGGGGGCAGCGAGACCAAGACAACTGCGGCGCCCGAGTCTTCCTCCGCGGCGGCCGCATCAGGCTCCGGTTCCAGCTCCGGCGACGACGCCGAAACTTCAGACTCTGCGGACGCCGCGACCACGCCTGCCAACAGCTCGTCCACTGGTGCCGCGTTCATGCCCACCGCCGGTGCCATGATGGGCCTCGTGGCTGGTGCTGCTGTCTACGCCGGGATGCTGTAGATGACCTGGCCGAGTAGATGGGGTTGCATCGTACATAGTTGAAAATAATATGCCCTGAGTGGGTTGTTCCACGGCGGACTTAAAACATACCTACAATTCCCCGTCATTAGCAACTCATGCCAAGTCACCTTGTCATCCTCACTGCTTCCACTCGCCGTCTCAATGACTTCATCACAGGCAGGATCCAACGAGGACCAACACCAACGCCCTGACCTTCCTAAAGGGCACCAGGCGGGCGATAAATTGTACGTAAAAACAACCGGGCTTTGGCGCAATTGTTGCACCGAATGTACCCGTCGCTCGCCGCATCGCGAGACAATGGAAACCAGGCCGGGCGTAGTTCCGCCCCCATCGTCGAAAGAGCCGGAGAGCCGGCGGCGTGTCAGACGACAAAACGGCACAACGACAAACGCGCCCTACGAGCAGCCTTGGGATCTGCTTATCTCGATGGCGGAGGCGATCCACAAATCAGATGCCCTAGCGCTGAGCCCCAAGAGTTCCACCGCCTCAACCGCTGGTGGCAGCAGCGATAGGTACTGGAATTGGTCCTGTGTGAGACAGGCAGGTGCATCTTTAGAAGGCATGCAGGGCGCAGTGTACAACATGCCTTTGGCAACTCGCAGCGAAGAAGGCATTCAGACAACCCATGCCATAGCCGAGAAGCTGCCTTATCTACACTGATCCATCTCTTTTCCCCCCTCGTCTTCCATTGTTCTTCCATCAAAGTTCCCAATTCCCAATTCCATCTTCCTACTCAATCCTATTCAAGGGAACCAATCCACCAGCATCAATTTCATCATCAATTGGGCCTTCAACCACACCCTCCAACTCAACCCACCGCCTCCCTCGTCGCGCCCATCGTGACGGCGCAGCCATTCTTCGAACCACCTTGTCACCATTCATTATTTGGCTTCCCCGCAATTAAGCCTTGAACCCTTCATCTGCCACCTGACCCAAGAGCCCGCCCCAACCAACCGTTTCCATTGACAAGGCCTGGTGACGCAAAGCGCGGCCCCAAGATCGATCACACGCCCCCCGGGATCCCCTCGCGTAAGAGCCGCCACTAACCGTGCTGGAACATTCCCCAAACTCCAACCAAGGCAGTCCGTCTACAATTGGAACACCAACTTGAAGGCTTCGTGTCTCTTCGAGAAAAGAAACGTGGTGGCTACGATCAGATTAACGGAGTAAGCATTCAAAGAGGAGCAACAAACAAGAGGCCCTGTGTCGTCTCTGGTCTCTCTTCACATCGTCTCACATCACATCAACTCTTCTCTACCAAGATGGGTTCTCGAGGCATCTCCATGCAGCCTGAGGGCGAGCCCAGGTTCTGGTACCGCGATAACTTCTTCCTCACAAATGACAAGTCCTATCTGGATGCCAAGGTTTTCAACAAGTTCCTCAACGACATGTGGTGGAGCAGCCCTCTCGAGCAACCCCAGTTGCATAAACTCATCAACAACTGTCTGACTCTGGCTGTATACTCAGTTCCTCAAACCGCCGAGGACATGAAGGGTGGGTAGTTCCAAGGCCCCAGTCCCCAGTTCGTCTTTGTTTCGTTGACCCATGCTAACATGGACACAGTCAACGGCATCGCCCGGCCCAAAGACGGCTCCAGCATTAAGATGGTTGGCTTCGCCCGCGTCGTCACCGACTATGTCACCTTCGCATACCTCACTGACGTATTTGTCGTGGATGAATACCAGCGTCGCGGCCTGGCCTCGTGGCTGATGCGCTCTCTCAAGGAAATTCTCAATGAGTGGAAAGACATGCGTGGTCTTCTGCTCATGACACACGACGAATCCGCTGCGAGGATGTATAAGCGCGAACTTGGTGCCCTTGACTTCGACGAAGGGCCCTCCGCTGGCCTGGTGGTCCTTGAACTGCCTGGCCCAGCCGAAAAGCCAATCCCTGCGCACCACTGATTGCAGAACCTATAATAGCATGCCGCTTTCAGTCACCTCTTCAAAAAGGGCCTTTTCCTGTTAGGTTTTCTCGGCGTTTTCTTGGTTGTCATTTCGTTTAGCGTTGCGACCCAGACAATGCAGCTCGCATTTCGATGGCACGCTTGTATGGAGGAGCAATCGGTGGTTGAACTGGGTCAAGAGAGACATAGTCCTCAGGCAACTGATAGGAGGCATCGGAGTCAAAGGCGGATAGATCTCCACATGCAATGAATGGTGCGATCCACCGAGTGTTCCTCTCCTTGTCCTCAAGCGTGTCATCGTAAACCTCCATCTCCACCACACCTTTCTCGCTTACACCAGCGGTATCCTCCTTCTCAGTGTCAGTCTTCTGGGCCTCCCGCTCCTGAAGCATCTGCTCGAGTCGGCCACCGACTCCCAGCGGCTCTTCTAGACTAGCTCGGAATCCAGCTGGGGGCTGGAAGTTGATGCACACGATGAAAGCCTCAACGCTGCTAGCTCGGCTGCTACGTGGTTTAGCCACAATGACCTTTTCGAAGAAGATTTTCAGCTGCGCGTAGAGCACGTCGACGTTCTTCCCGCGGAATATCTTGGCCACAAACTTGCCGCCGGGCTTCAGCACGCATAGAGCGAGGTTCAGTGCAGCAAAGAGAAGTTGCGACTGGACGTAAATATCGAGGTCGTGCAGGCCGGTGACATCCGGGGCGCCATCACTCAAGACCAGGTCGACCGGGTGCGAAGCCTGGGTTCCGGCCGCGCTGGGGTCGAAGTCGGGGTCGAGGGCGGAGAGAAGAAGAGGAACTGTCGCGGGGTGGGTGATGTCGGCGCGGAGGGTTGTGATGCCGGCGAGCGGCGAGATGGGCTGCAGATCGATCGATACGATCTTGACGTCGTCTCTAGGTTTCCTTCCCTCCTGTTGTTGGTCGATTGCCTTCTCCTTCTGGGCCAGCTGCTCGTCCTCGGGCAGAATGCCCAGCATCTGCTGTCGGAACCGCGCTTCCTTGTCCTGCCACGCCGTCCGGCCAAACTTCTCTCCCTTTATCAGCACGCGCGAGAGCACCTGCGACCAGCTCCCCGGTGCAGCGCACAAATCGACGACGCGAGTGACATTGGCGAAAAGATCGAACTCTGGGCATGGTCAGCAGGGCGCACTTGGAAAGGCGGGGGGCGGGCGCAATGGACCTTCGTCGAGCTGCAGCAGCTTGAAGGCGCTCCGGGCGCGCCAGCCCTGCTCCTTTGCGAGCCGGTAGTAGGCGTCTCGCTTGTCCTTGGAGGATTTTCCCATGGTGCGTGTTTGTGTTGAGGGATCTAGATTGCCATGAGGTAGGAAGTTTTTAAGAGATGCCACTGAATTTCTCTGCCCCGCGTTGCGACAGTGTGGGGTTGAATATCATGGTGGGGTGGGTTACCCTACACAACTTTTCGGCCTTTCTGAGGATGAGTTACAGTCGGACAGTTAAGCCTGGCCCCCTAAGACTATACTTTCAAGCAATCCATCCCAGCTAGAGTACTAAATCTCTTGAGTAATGTATTCACATGCCATCGATTTCATTGCAGTGCTTCAGGTGTCATGAGGCTGTTGTCATACCACTCTACTTCGGTGTTTCTAAGTTGACGGTAGGCCAACTCTACTTTCAATCAGAGCCATGTTAAACTCCCAACTCACCACCAACAACCTCCAGGGCGTCCCTAAGCAGTCCCAGTACCTTTTCATCCCCGACGACTCCTAACGCTCGCACAACCAAAGGATACAATCTCAACAAATGCTTTCTGTTCTCGCTTTCCACTCCGCTCAACTCTGGAATCGCGTCGCTCTCACTCTTGAGATCAACCAGCTTTCGCAGTACCCACAGTAACTCCTTGCGCTGGCTCAAGGGCTGCGGCATCTTGCCTCGCAGCGGCTGGTCTGCAATGTAGGCCTGAAGAGTCAATGCGCACCGGAGTATGAGGAATGGCGCGGTAGTGCTAGCAATGCGAGTGTGCAACGAGATGGGGGCTTCGGTGAATTGACGTTTTGCGTTTGGTGATTTGGGAGTTGGCGGCTGGATGACGATTGTTGGCTCATCAATAGAAGCAACCAACGAGAACAACTCCTGACAGGCGACGTATGACATTCGACTTCGCTTGGTCGGCGGTATGGAAACTGTTCGACCAGGTCTTGCGGAGTAGAGCGCTGAAAACCCTGAATCATGAGTGCCATTAATTATAGCTTCTTCGGTCGGTGAAGGAGCATGAATGATCGATGTCCTAAAGAGACTTTCACCATATGCCTTTCGAGTTTTCTCGGAGACAACCTCGGCGCCAAGAGAGGGGATGATAAGTTCCCGAAGCTTATGGAAAGAGGTTATGTCAAAGTTCTCATCCTCTTCGAGATTTGTCTCTGACGTTGCGCGGCTGCAATCGGCACCCAGGATTCCGTCGGCAACGGCTACGACCGTAGACCAAATAGTCTGCATCATGTTACGAGGAATATCCAAAGTAGCCATCTGGGGAAGAGTAGATTCTAGGATGACCAAGACTGAAGAAGTGGCCAATCTCCACGGCTGCGTGGACTTGGTAATCGTGGAGAAGCGGTATTTCAGGACGATTGGCTTGCACAGAGCATTGATGGCTTCGGAAAATGCGCCGCTCTGATATATATCCTGGTCCGAGAAGTTGCTCAGGAGAAGCTTCTCCATCGTCTTCATGCTTGCTTTCGACAGGGCAATGTATGTGCGCTTCGGGCCTGGGGCTGATGTATCAGCTTGGTTGAAAGCCAACATGACAAGCTCAGCAACGTGTGTGATCATGGCAGAAGGAACACCTGATATATCCGTACGGATCATCTGGATAGCCTCAACAATGTGAGCTTGCAGTGGTGTAACATACTCCACGTCAAGCACGTAGCCGCTGATAGACGCCTCTTCCAAGGTTTCTCGCAGCAGCTTCAGCATTGCCCGAACTCTTTCTACTGTGAGATCTTCATAGATGAGGCGATAAATCTCGGTCAAGGCAGAGACGTAGGCAATGAGAGAGTTCTGGTTGTCAATGGTTTTACCCTTGGGAGTTTTGCATACCGGGACTTCTCTCGACCATAAATCCCAAGCAATGTCGATTGTCGTCTTGTTAAAATGGGGATTGCCGTCATCGGTAGTCTGGGATAAGATATGTGCTAGTGCCTTGAAAGTGGCGGTATTGACGTCGAGGATCTTGAAGTCCAGCAAGGTGGTAAAATGCTCAAGCAGCTCACGCCACAGATGGTCGAATGAAGTGTGGACTGTGAGAATGTCCAGATAGTTGGCAAGAAGGCTCGAAATACCATTGAGAACCACCACGGCAGTCTCAGTCCACTCTGTACGGTCCCCCTCGTCTACCTCATCTGACTCGGCGGCACGAATTTCTTCCTCGATGGACGAAAGGAGCTTGAATATCACCGATTTGATGCAGATTGACCACGCCTCGGGGCTAAGGCGGTCACCGTAAGCATCGAAGATTCTCAATAGTGTCTGGATTGCGCTGTTCCGCAACTCAAGTCTATCGTCCGTGGTGACAGTTGTTAATCGAAGCAGTAGGAGCATCCATAGTGCTGCGTCAGACCCCTTGGAGCTCTGCTCAGCAGCGAGCTTTGCAAGATCAGATACGTCCGTCCCTTGCATCATCTCTGCTGTAATATCAAGAGATTCGTTCTTCGCCGAGAGAAAGTCCGACACGACCCAGAAGAATGTGACAGTCTAACATATGTCAGCTTCCATTCAAAATGATAAAACACCAAAGCGCACTTACCGTCAACGCAATGTTTAGGTCATCGTCTTGAGAGCTGAACTTGTACAATGTGTCCACCAGGATTAAGAAACACGAGTTTGGCAGTGAGCCCAGGAAGTCTGAGCAGATAAGCTGGAGCGAGTTGAACGAGGCGCGAATAATCCTCGTTGATCGAGTATCAAGCAGAATTGGGTTGGCGAGAGAGCCACGTCGGTCCGCGGGGTCGAACTTTTTCGTGATGAAGATGGAACCGATGATCTCAAAAGCGATGTCCCACCCACTGACAAGGCTTTCTCCGCAGCCCTCAATAATGCTCTTGAGACCTTCTAGTATGATTTTGTGAATATCGATGTCGGTCGCCTGGGTTGAGACCGAAACTTCGCGGTCCCCTTTGAGCAGTGGCGTAAGGGAGCTCTTCAGAGCTTCAAATAGCCGGAGTTGAATGTCTCCACGAGCTTCATCGGGCAACGTGGCAGTCACAGTAGCAGCCTCTAGGGTGAGTCTCACGAGGATTTCTGCTGCCCTGATTCTCACTGACGAGTTCGTAGCGGAGGCTGCCAGAGTTCGAATGAGCTCCTCAATTAGTACAGACCATCCTGACTCGGCAGGTGAGTATTCCAACAGCCTTTCAATGTTGATAGTAGCGAGTTCTCCCAGTTTTGCAAGCGCAAACTGGTCTTCTTGGGTAGACCCAGGGTTTGAGACTGCCGACAAACGCCGACCCGCTTTGGTTGCTGGAGCCTGGAGCTGCTGGTTGTTCACAGACTGTGACTGATCGGCTGTATCTGTTTGCTCAGATAGCGGTTGAAGAAGATTGCAAATTGCTGTCACGACTTGCATAAAAGAGTCGTTAGGGAAGTCAACCGTGCTTTCGATCAACCTGTGCGCGGCTGTCTCCACGGCGCGAACTTCGGACCCAAAATTAGCCATCAAAGTGGTCGCATCATTCTCGCCACCTTGGTCAGCCCCTCGATTCAGAGACGGGGTCCTTCCAGGAGTTTTCCCAGTCACAAAAAGCACAAAATCGGCCTGCTGCAGAGTCTCTAGGATAATGCTCCACGCCTGGTCGAGCGTTGGGCCCAAGGCAATTCCAAGGTTCAGCAGTGCTCGGAGACACAAAAGATTGCGGGTATTCAAAGTGGCTGCAGCCCCATCAAATGACCCTTGCCTTTGCTTGTCTGATGTTGGCGTTGTCGGTGTTAAGCTATCGACACTCAACAAGCCTCGAGTGTTACTGAACAAACTATTGGACGTCTCAGTTGGTGTACTAGGAGTTTGCGGACGAGCCTGCCCAAGGTTAAGACAAGCGGTAATGGCATTGGGTGGCACTGCTGCCTTTCCCAAAGTCGTTAAGAAAGCATCTCTCGGCGTTGATAGATGCAACAAGCCCGCGACATGAGCGAAGCGTTGAAAAGCTCGTACCAAACCATGATAGTACTCCGAGTCGAGAGCAGCATAAAGGAAAGTAGAGCACGTTGCGAGAATCGCCGGCCAACATTCGTCAACAATGGCCGCACAAGTTTTAATCTCCAAAAACAAAGGGTGCTCTACCAAGGCAAGCGGGTTGAGGGGAACGGGGTTCCTTTTAAAAGATGCCGATCTCTCAGCTTTGCCCCTGGAAGCTTGGTTGTCCAGGTCGCGTTGGGATGGCGTGGGCGATTCGCGTCCAGTTTCCTTCGAAGTCTTTCTTCTCCCTCGAGCTTCGCCTGGGACCGTGAGGGGGAGAATGAACTTGGCAAGACCGTCCGATACGGATGAGATACAGGAAAGTACAAGGCTATAAATGTAAGACTCAGGGATAGGGGGTGCCTCTGTCTTATCCAGCTGATCGATGCATGGAACTCTGACTGAACTCCATTGGGTGCTGATGCCTGTGCTTGACGTCTCAGCGGAGCCGCCGATGATTCCAGTCACTCCAGCTTCCAGGATGGCCTGGTCAGACGCCATGTTGGAACTCGATTCCACATCGACGGTAGGCATCGTCGATTGATGCCCTAGCCCAATGACAGCTGGTTTCTCGGTACTAAGTCGCACAAATGTTGCAATCAAGGGCTTGAGTACATCTCGTTCTCCGTCTTTTGCGTCGTAAATGGAGAAGATGCGCCGCAGCAGGGCATGTTCCGCAAAGACTCCCCTGAAAACTTCCATACACAGGGCTCGTTTCCAGACTGAATCGTCTTGGTCAAGTATCTGCGTCAAGATTGCGAGAGATTCCCCACACTCTGACGGCAGGATGCCAATATGCCGCCGTAGCATGGTGTAAAGGATGCGAACAAGTCTTACCGTCGTGGCAAAATTGGGTCTTCCTTTGAGCGCGCTTGTGATGAGCGGCATTACTCGCACACGCAAGATCTGAGCCTGCTCGGGGTGGTTGGTGAACACGCTGGCATGATTGGTGATGACGGACTCGATCAGCTCCAAGCCAAATGTCTGTTGAAGCCCCGTAAATCGCAAGAACTCGGGGCGTTGGTTTTCTGTCATGAGACAGAGATCGTTGAAGATCTAGTCGGGTTAATAATTGTACGGAGAGAATGAGGAGCGGCATACCCTGTAAGCATCCAACGCGGCGGTACGGGTCTCGGCTTTTCCATCCGAGGTCGAGGGTTCACCCTTCACGGGCGCATCGCCTAGGTTTTCTGTAAATATTTGAGAATAAGGTGCTTGATCCGCAAGAAATAAGGGCTACTCACTGTCCTCGGCAACAACCTTGTCGAAGACTGATACGACTAGTTGTTGGAGGGTAGCCGCAGAAGTATGGCTGACGATTGCATTCTTGCTGCTCTGCAAGGTGAAACAAATGTTCAAAGCGGTCACAAGCAAATTTCCCTGAAGGTCAGAAGCGTAATTTTGCAACAGTGACGGTAGAGCTTGTAGGATCTTAAGTTGCACGTCCAGACCGGCTGACGCGGCCTGCATCAAGGCCTCCAAGACCTGATCAAGCTTAGAGCGGGGAAGCGCGCGAGCAACGATAAGTCGCTGAAGACAGACGATGGCGATGGCGGTGAATTTTGCATTTTTAGTCCCGCATGCGATGATGAAAGGGTTAACAAAGTTGACTTTCTGGGATAGCTCTATAAGAGGGGCATTAGACGTGGCGCGAGCTAACAAGGGGTGAGATTTGGACCTTCGGGAGCCGTCTGTTCAGAAGGGTTTCTCAGGTTCTTCAGTTCTTCGAGCGACTTCTCTGCAGCCTAGACACATTATGAGCCACCAAACGCCAAGGCACGAGACGTAGTGATGGTTGAGCAGGGAGGGAAGCTCACCTGTCGAAGGTCGTTGTGCTTCCTTTTGCTCTCTTGGATGAGGTTGGCCAACTCCGTGGCGAGCAGTTGAGTCGTCATATTGGGCAGCCCAGGTCACGTATGAGCTCACCGATGAGCATGCACCTTTGTCGCGAGTCCATGCAGCTTCAGCACCGAAATTTACGGCTGTCCAAAGATGCTCCTTTGCTTGAGATGCTGTTCGAGGTCGTCGTAGGCAGTGATGTGTCCCTTGTCGACGATGCGGCAGAATCGCTCACCGCCCACGAAACTCACGTGCGATTGGCCGGGTGGATCATCCTGACGACCAATCTGTCGGGACAACTTGGGAGCCATGTCACCCGGGTTGACCTCATGATGCATCAAAGCACTCTTGAAGTCATGCGAAATGCTACCGCTCGGGGGTTGCACTATCTTGAAATGGCTAGAGCACCTTTCATTCTTCATAAGCCCGTACTAAGACTAGGGGTAATCGATCCGGTATTTTAGCGGACAAAGAATGGTGTCATACTTCAACTCATAAAATGCTCATCAATGACCGCGATTGACTTGGTACGACTCCAGCTGTTGATGACTGTGAAAGCACTAGCCAGTAGAACACCGCAGGAATCAATGCCATGAACCAGCTTGCAAATAACAATCTCTTTGCCAGGGGTCAGCTGGAGCAAAGCGTGAGAAGAGTAGTGATGGTTGCTACCCTAGACTCTTAGCGGAGCTTGGTAATGTAGACTGTGCAAGGTGGTATGAAGACATATGCACACAACCCAGCAGACACCCTATTTGACGTTAGGATGAGCTGGTACTGATGACAACAATACAGGTTATGGATGAGAGGACATTGGTTTAAGTTCAGTACTACACCATGACTACCTCTATGAATAAACCCGACGCTGTTTTTAGGTTTTGTGTAAGTGTAACTAAGATAAAAAACAAACAAGATGACGCATTTGGCCCAAGCCTAGCTCTAGTATGGGACTCCCCTGGTAGCATTCTGTTAGTTGAGCTCCGTCTCTTGAGAGAAATTTTACTCACCAACTCCATAACCTGATTTATTTCAGCCCACGTAAGGGACGACCCCTGGTTCAGACCGGAACGTTGTTGAACAAGTACGAGACGGACTCGCCATTGTGGGTTCTTCGGATAGCCTATTGATTTGGTGAGCGAATGCATAATAGAGGGAGCTTTGAGGGCACATACCTCAGCCAAAGTGCCGGCCACATCAATGATCTTGAGCTTCGGGCATCGCTCAGCCTTATCACCAACTGGAAACAGAGTCAGCAAGACCCACATATTAAGTGACGCATTTAAGAATGCCATATTAAGCTCCGCAGAGATCTGAGAACTTACGAGGCACAGCTTGAGAGAAAGTTAGCATGCATCTATGTTACCAGTTTTCCCCCCCATTTGACTCACTATTGGTTATGACGAGACCGGCGAGGCAGGACGCGTTAATGGTCTCAATTGCCTTCCCACTCAGGATACCGTGGGTGACAATGGCATAGACTTCCTTGGCACCGTTCTCGCGCACAGTCGCAGCGGCTTTGGCGAGCTGTTCATCGTGTTAGGTCAGATAAGACCGGCCAGGATATTCAAGTGCTTACAGTTCCGCAGGTGTCTGCCATGTCATCGACGAGGATGGCCACCTTGTCTTGGACGTCACCCACCAGGACCATACGCCCAACTACATTGGGGCGAGGTCGCTCCTTGTGAATTAGAGCAAAGGCGGTGTTCAGACGGTCAGCAATTGAAGTGGCACGCTTGGCACCACCGGCATCAGGGGAGACGATGACACAATTGTCAACGCTCAAGTTCTCACGAATCCAGCGAAGTACGGACGGCTCCGCGTAGAGGTTATCGACAGGGACGTTGAAGAAGCCCTGGATCTGAGAGGCATGCAGATCCATGGTGATGACATGGTTCTAGAGCAAGAGTCAAAGAGCGGTCAATGTTGAGGGATTTTGAGAGTCATACGCATCCCGAAACCTGAAGCATGTTGGCGATGAGCTTGGCGCTGATGGGAGCGCGAGACTTGTCCTTCTTGTCCTGGCGGGCATAAGGGAAGTTGGGGATAACAGCGGTGATCCGTCGGGCCGAAGCAGTGCGGCAGGCGTGGATCATGATGAGCAGCTCCATGAGGCCATCGTTGACATCGCCGGGAGCAGTGGACTGAAGGATGAAGACATCCTCGTCTCGAACAGACTCGCCAATGGAAACGCTGGTCTCGCGGTTGGAGTAGTTGAGGCTCATGGTGTTAGCGATGTCGATGCCGAGTCTGAAATCATATCAGCACACGACCACCCCACGGCCGGCTCACCCAAGCCGATGAGATGCCATCTCGACATACCGACTCGCAACCAGGGCACTGAGCTCCGGGTGGGAGCTTCCCGCAATGAGCTTGATTTCGTTCGCCATTTGATCCAACATTGCGGAAGAGAAGGAGGAAAAAAGAAGCGGGGCGGAAGATTTTTTGGCGGCAGGAAAAGTACGCGGTTGTTCTCTTTACCGCTGCACGGTCCGTATGAGTGAAGAGGATGACAACCAGGGGTGTTACACAACGCGGATGATGAATAGCAAAGACCTGCAGGGAGGAAGCCGAGAAAGAAGCACTGAATATGACTAAGAACGCCTTCTGAGTGACAGAGTTTTCGATCACGGGTTTCCGGCAGTGGAGCAGCCACCATCACCAAGCGGTTGCGGACCGTCTCAGACAAGTCATGTGATTTGAGCCGCCACTATCATCAATGCCGCGGGACGAGCCCTTGTCACGGAGTACCTATTTTGCATCCGGCGGGCAGACGATTGCTACCTACGTAGGGATGGACTTAATGAATCACCATAATGAACCTGAGCATTGAAGCAAACGACTTCTGAAGCCATTGTGCTCATCTTTCATACCGTCCGCGACGTCATATCGACGAGCTCTTTGAGGAAGCCCCTCTATGCCGGTTGTGACCGGGAGCTAAAACTGGATCGGGCTCGGTGGTCCCTTTCGCCGCCGCCGCCCGACCCTCCCACCAGCTGCGAACATCAACCCTCTCTGCCAGAAGCCGCTCCGTCTGCAAGCTGCCGCCAGGCGTTCATCCGATACTCGACATTTCGATTTCGGCCGACACAGTTCATCTCTCCAATACAACGACCGGCCGCGATACGTCCCTCGCATCAACTGTGACAACTCACAGCAATCACACGTGATCCCACGCCTCCTGGAACCAGTGATTTCATGCCCCGTCACGGGCCGCCGCCTCCCAGTCACCACACCGCTTGCCCGCCTCACCTATCGCCTGGAAACCATGTTGGATCCAGGGCATCTTCCAGCATGGCGCAACATCACTCCTTTGCACCGCGGCTGAGCCCTAGCTTCCCCTCGTCCTCGTCTCTCCACGACATGGCTCATCGCAGCCGCAAGCTCCACCTCCTCGTCGCCGCAACCGGTCCCCGCGATACCTCTTGGGCGCAAGCCCTGGTAGTCCGCCTCTCCAAGAACTCACAGATCGAGGCCCGCGCGATTGTTGACGATGTCGTACCGCGACTGACGCAGACAATTATTGTTATGCAGAATCGGAGCCTGGCACTGGGCATGGGCGATAGGGCGGACGATATCGAGTTTTACCGACAACAAGCCTTTGAGCTGGTGGAATGGGCAGACCTGATGGTTTGTGTACCGCTTGACGCGGACAGCATCGCCAAAATGCTGGCAGGTGTGACAGATACCTTCCTTGGAGAAGTGTTGCGGGGATGGGACACCCAGAAGAGCATTGTAATGGTGCCCGGCATGAGCACCCACATGTGGTCAAACCCGATGACGAAGAAGCATCTGAGCAAGTTGCACAGAAAATGGAGCTGGATCCGCGTGGTGGCACCGATTCTTTGGCACTACGAAGGAACAACCAACCCCAAGAGAGTTCCTAACTGGAATGGGTTCAACGAAGTGCTGGGAATTATCAGAAACCAAGCAGACCTTCTAGGATTGGGGCGTGATGTCGAGATAGCCACGGGTATGGCTATGGTTGCTGATGGCGACATCAAAGTCCAGGCGAAGTTACCGCCTGAGATCTGGACCATCATTCTGGACTATGCGGGAGACTGGGAGATTGCCAAAGCTCTAGGCGTGTATTCCAACCTGCAAATGCCCTCGTCTTGGTCTTTCCAACCGAAAGACCCGTCGGACGCTTTGAAAGTGTACGAGCACGAGCTGGAGTGGACCGTTCTGACATGCAACTCGGCTGCGATATGCAAGAAGCTGTCGCAATCTCCACCTAATTTTCACGACATATCGGCGCTTGTGATCAAGCTAGTCATCAAATTTGGCCTAATCGACGTTCTGAAGTACATGGAGGCCAACCGACCAGATCTCTTCAAGGCGTTTGATGGGACAACGCTGCCGACAAAGGCATCGGCATACTTTCCCCGAACCGACGTACTGGACTATTGGAAGCAGAGCAGGTGGTTCCGAGATCGTCACATGTATGATGCCGAAGCTGTCGACGGCGCGTCAAAGAACGGTCACGTCCGTGTCCTGGATTGGTGGTGGCGACGATCAGGGCTATCTCTGCGATACACCGAAACAGCGCTGGAGCAGGCTAGTGGAAATGGGCACCTTTTGGTCTTGGAGTGGTGGCGCGACGCTGCTGCACAGGACGATCAAGTCGTCCTCCGGCCGGGCCGGTCATTACTATGGGCAACTCAATACGGACAGGCTGATGTGCTACGCTGGTGGGACGCATCGGGAATCCCCGTTGCGCATGGGGATAGCGTGGCCAAGATGGCTAGCCGTTGGGGGCTGGTTGAAGTCCTGGAGACGTGGAGACAACTCAAAGGCGACGACAAACTGGTATTTGATGCAGAAGTGTTGGTACCACCGACCATCTACCAGCATGTGGCAGTGTTGGAGTGGTGGCGCAAATTTGCTCATGGGGAACTTGAAGGCATGGAGGGTCGCAAGCAGATGGTGGAGTTCCGGACATGCAACATCGAAGAGGCGTTGGAAGACAGCATTGGTGACCAGAGCACTGTACGGCGATGGTGGACACAGAACGGGTTGAACCTAGGACTCCGAAATGAGGAATGGCTCAAGACGAGATACCTCTAGGGCGCCGGATGCGCTGGTCTGAGTGGGCTGGCGCCCGGAATCCCGGGACCTCGGGACCTGAGACCTGGATCCTAGAATCTGGGAAGTTGGGGGCCTTGCGTGCACATCATGCGTGTTAAGGTTGTGCCTGCGCCCGCATGTGTGTAGCATCGTCGGAAATCGGAATGCAAAAGGGGAAGGGTTCGGGAAGGGGTGGGGGCTACACATGAACACGCCCATCTTTGCGTGGAGCGGGGGTTTCTTATCGAGTCTTTTTTTCCGGATTGTTTTGGCTTTTCCTCCTCTCAAAATTGAGACTGCCTTATGAGAGGGCATATTTTGAAGCCCGGGACGAGATGACATGCATGGTAGGTAGCATTTGGTTTGGAGTTGGATGATGCTCTTTGAACAAAGCGAGGACCAAGACGAAGCAATGTTACAGACATGACCAGATGCCAAGCCAGAGTTGCTCACACGGTGATATGCTTAGCGAAGCTGAGAGGGAGAATAACAGAGGCGACATCAAGAGATCAGTCGATCAGCATTGAGCGGCAAGCAAACCCATGCGTGATGCATCTCCCCATGGTAGCGATTGCCATGTCACTCGCTGCATGGCAGGCCGCCAGAAAAGGTAATCCTCCGCGGCGTCGATGTGTCGAGGGGGCCAACAGAACAGAAAACCGCAATCTCACTTCTTGAGCACGTCCTGCCAAGACATTGTGCCAAGAAATTCGGCCTTCCAAAGAGGAAGGAACTTGTACGATATAGCGAGGTACTTGTTGGCATCTTGGAGGGGGAGAGAGACCGGGCCGGTCTGGCGCACGGCGTCAACTGGCAAGGCGGTTGGAGTACCGAAATTCTCGCATAAGGGCGCGTCAAGCTGTGGTAGCCGTAGTCCATGGTCGTAATCGGTGAAGGGCTAGTCATGGTCGTCGACCTTAGCAGCGCTCTGCGATATCGTCGCCAAAGTGCCTAACGGTATTTTCCCCACACACCCTAGCTTAAGTAAGTCAGGTGGACTGGGATGCCAGGGCTGGGAGAAAAAGCGGACGCACGCAAGGGGGTTAGTGACTCTAGGGCAGCCTGCCTCTTGTTTTTCTAGAAGCCCATCATTGCGTGTGATTGGAAACTTCCGTACATGCGAAGGCGCTCCACTACCGGTCTTGGTGAGGCTTGTTCCTCTGCCAAGCTGGTGTACTGGTGTTCGGTACTGGAGATGATGAAAAAGCCACAGCCAATGCCGGCCGGCGGCAGTTTCGCTCCCGCTACTGCACGAGACACGGCTCAGCTCACCTCGCGTTCCCGGTCAGTCTGGATTGGCTTCAATTGAGGAGGTTTTCAGCGAGGCCTTAGCCAGAGCGCCGTCGTTGTCCGTCGCCAGCCCGCACTACTAAATCAGAGACAACGAAGAGGAGGCCGCGAACAAAGAAGGAAGAAACAGCCGGGTCCAGCAAAAAAGCGCAAAACACGAACCGGAAGCTGGCCGTAGCATAACCCCAGCCTGCGCCAGGCCCAGTGTTTTTTTTGTTGCTCATTCGCCTCCGCCCCTCCGCTTCTCGTCACACTTTTTGTGGCCTCGGTATGGTACGTGTGGTGACAAATGTAGTATCTATTACGTTTTGGCGCGGCTGACGGTGCCTTCAATGGACGGGCAATTCCTGGGGCCCCGCGAGCTCGAGCTGGAAACTGGGAGACGAACTCTGGAGACTGGAGAACTCGGGGCCTGAACAGAAAGCGGAGAGATCTGGGGCGAACGAACGGGGAAAGAGAGACGTGAGATCTAGATTTCGTGAAGGGGTTTCGCGATGCGCCAAGGTGAAGGCGGAGGTGAAGTCAAGGTGAAAAGAAGCGCGGCCACAGTTGGGGTGCAGTGTTTCCCCCGACGGTTCGTGAGGGGTAGGGGGTACATGCGGCTTGCCTCTGGCGCCAGTGTGCATGCGCGTACTCTCTCCAATTCGCGTTATCGGAGTTGGGGGAGGCCGTGGATTGCAAGAGGGACGACGAGATAAGGTCGAGGGCAGCGGCGCCCATCGCGAGCAGGGCTCGTGCATCGATGGGGCACTGGAGCATGCGAGGTGTCAGGCCCCTGCCCTCAGCACGAAGCTTGTCTACAGGGGGTCGGCAACCCTGTCCTGGGGGCCACTGTGAAGGTCGTAGGCCGAGGACATTCGTAATGGCCATGACTACATCAACGATGCAAGCTTGGGATAATTTCAGAATCGCGGCTCCAGTCCGCAAACGGAACACATGAGCCGTCTTGGCCGCCGTTGATTGCTCCAACTTGAAGCCTGGAGGCCATCAGCGCCAATTTCCCCGCATTTGTCTCCCATCCGGATGCTTGCTTCTGCACCACGGCAACAGACGGGTACCTTGACTGGTGCTGGCATTGGGGAAATACATTGGCTGATGTGCCGTGTCTCGACACTGAACCATCTCGCTCTTCCCCACAGCGGGCCTCCTCGTGGCCCAACTCTCGGCGTAAGCGACAGTCCAAAGGACGGTCCAGCCCCTGGAGATGGCAGTGGAGAGTCCCCCACTTGTCGCTGGGCACTGGACGCACCGCAAACAAAAACGCAACCGCAAGATGCTCAGAGCGCGCAAGAGCTGGTTGTTCGTGGGCTCGTGGAAGATAGGAATAGAGTCAATATTGGGGTTACGTACGACGAAAGACGTTCCCGTTCCTTTCTTGGTATCCTCATTCCTGCAGGCTAATCCCGCCTTCTGTATCTCCATCGTCTTCTATTGGGCTTACAGTGTTCAGAGCTGAATCCATCCATCCATCCCCTGTCGTCTTCCGCGTGAGCAGCGCTGACCGGAGCACGCTGGTCGATGCTGTTGTTGCCCAAGCATGCACCGTGCTCCTCGTGATCCAACCCCAACGCAAAACACGAATAGCATTGCGCAGCCCGCCTTTTCGGAGACATGGAAGACAAGGGGCTGGCATGATTTATGGTGCGGTTGCGGTTGCGGCTTGCGGTTGCGTCGTCGCAGATGCGGTTACGGTGCGCGGTTCGGTGCCCAAATGTGCGCCGCGAACGGCATTCCCACCAGCCAACCCTGGCTCTATATTTTCTTGGCTGCTGAAGACGTTGTCGGCGTAGCCCGGTTGCTATCCAGAGCGTTCGTTTGCCTGTAATCTGATCTGTATCTTGCCGCGGTGGGTTCGTCATGGTTTTCGGTGGTCCTCCCCCCTAGGTCGAAAGAAATGCCTATCAGTAAATGAATTGGCCGATAGGTCCTCGTCAACTGCAATTGAGGTGAGGTTTCCGTCCGAGATTATTGGGGCCTATCCGGGGGTCCAGTAGGGATGGCTGGATAGTCAGTGTGTCGACCAAGATGAAAGAGTATGGAGCCGACCGGCGGCCAGTGGAGACAGTTGCTCCAGAGTCTCCACTAACAATGGATGAGGTGGGATCGCAGCATCACTGATATCGGCGACTTATCACTAGTTTGACTACAGCCCATTACTCGGGGAGGGGGGGGGTTCGAATCCACATTCGTAGTTGTCGAACTGCCTTTCATCACTGTCGGCGCTCGCTGGTGTCTTGGCATGGCCCTCAGCTCCGGTTGATCACCGCAAAACGGAGCATCTGAGCCTGGTTACGACGATGGGAAGCGTCAGAACACAGTACGAAGTAAGCGGTCGAGGGCGAACCGACGAGGGGTCATGTGGCGGTCTCTAGGATCTACGTCCGAAAGACAGGGCACAGAGTCACATAGGATGTAGATGTAGGGGCAAGATCGACAAGTTTGCTATCTAACTTTTGCTGTGCCGCTTTGCTTTCCACTACAACTCCGGACAACCAGCTTTATTGAGTGATGATCGATCCTGGCCTGCCCAAAGTCAACCAACAACCACGGGAAGAGGCAGTTTGGCAGGTTTGGCTTGGAGGTTCTGGTGAGAAATGGAGGGTACGCAAGGCAGTGGATGCCGTCTCCTCCCCGGCGGAGCTAGCAAGCCCTCAAGCCTAAGGTTAGCATTTAGCTTCTTTTGCCGCCCCTTAGCCTACCTGGAGCATGCATCCCCAAACCACCACCTTTTTTCTCCCTCCTAAGACCAAACCACGCTCCATCAAGTCCATCCCTCCAACCAACCGACCAACCGCGTCCCCGGGCCCGCGGGAGAACCCACACGCACCTGTTCTGCTCGCCCCTGGCAACCCTGTTCAATGCTTTTCCAGTCGCGCCTGTTCCCAAACCTTAGCTTACAAGCCACCGATGCTGCACATCACCATGCTTCTTGGCAGAATCCCTTTCCCTTCCATTGCCCTCCCATTCCCTCTCGCAGGCCAGCCTAGCCCACAACCCGACCAGCCGAGTCATGTCTCGCATTCCCCCACATCGAGAGTACTTGTGAGCTGCCCCAGTCTACTTCTGCCTTCTCAGGACCGGGCCGGGTCTCCCTAGGGAAGATCCCACAGCGTTGGTACAGACAGAGGCCATCATCGTCCGCGCCAGGCCTGCTGTTTCCGAGGGTGTATGTACGCTCTCTCCGTGCACTCTCTCCACGCGTTGTTCCCGTACTCTGTCCCCGTAATAGCCTTCCAATGGCAATCCAGTACGATGCATCTGCATGGCTTATCATGGCACCACGCCTTGTCGAGTCTCGCCGCCGCAGCGGGGGCCTTGCCACCCCTGCCGCCTTGCCTCGTCGTCCCCCAGCTTGTTGAAGGTGGCCCTGATGAGTGGTAGCTGTTGGCGCGTCATGACCAGGTTGACCTTCAAGATGACCGGCCCGGTTGTCATGAGGGTCCTGAGTTTCTGGGTCCTTGGTCCTGGCTTCAAGCTCTCAGCTCCGACTTACATCTTTGTTTAAGAAGGCTCTTCTTCCCTTCTCTCGTCTCGATGTCATGATCAAGCCGGTGCTCCATCCTCACCTTGCTCCCTTGTTCAAAGTCTCTTCAGTCTCTCAAGACTTGCTTCTTAGAAGAGAATCCATTCACTGTTGTCGAGATTGAGCAATTGTCCTCCTCACTACAACCTCTCTTCCCGCAATCATGGGTGTCCCATCTGACCCCGAGCACAAGGGTGGTGATGTCCCTACCGCTGAAGACACCGCGCCTGGCATCCTCCTCGACAGCAGCACTGTCGAGGCCAAATACGGCCAGACTAAGCGTGGTCTGTCGCCTCGTCACGTCCAGCTCATGGCCATCGGTGGCTCTATCGGTACTGGTCTCTTCGTCGGTATTGGTGGTGTTCTCTCCAAGGCCGGTCCCCTCTCTGTCGTTCTCGGTTACCTCATCTGGGGTGTCTTCTTCGTCTGGCCTTGCAACTTGTGCGTCGCTGAGATGTGCTCCTACCTGCCTATCCGTGGTTCCATCTTCGAGCTCGCTTCCCGTTTCATCGACCCCGCTCTCGGTTTCGCCATGGGGTGGACATACTTTTATGCTGGTGTAATGCTTGTCTGTGTCGAATACAGCGCTGTCGCAACTCTGATGCAATTTTGGGTTCCTGATATCAACCCCGCAGCTTGGATTGCCATGGCCATGTTCGTCTGCGTTCTCCTCAACGTTGTCGCGGTCAAGTAAGTCAATGCTACTCTGCCAACTGACTGAATTCTTGGAGCTTTGTTTCTAACCAGTTCGCTCCGTAGGTGGTATGGTGAATCCGAGTTCGTCATGGCCTCGCTCAAGGTCCTCCTCCTCTTCGGTCTCCTCTTCATCACTCTCATCACCATGTGCGGCGGCAACCCCAAGAAGGATGCTTACGGATTTCGATACTGGGGCGATGGACGGGCAATGCGCGCTTACCACGGCTCTGGCGATGCTGGCCGTCTGGCCGGTTGGTGGAAGGTCGTCCTCTATGCCGGTTTCACCATTGCTGGTCCCGACATGATCTCCCTGGCCTCTGGTGAAATCCAGAACCCTCGCCGAACCATTCCCCGTGTCGCCAAGCTCATCTTCTACCGCCTCATCGGATTCTACGTCTTCGGTGTTCTGGCTGTCGGTATCATCTGCAGCTCTGACGACGATCGCCTGCTCGGCGCTCTTGTGGACGGCTCCGCTGGTGCCGCTGCCTCTCCCTGGGTCATTGGTATCGAGAACCTCGGCATCTCTGGTCTTCCTGACTTGATCAACTTCCTGATTCTCACTTCTGGTCTCTCTTGCGGAAACGCCTACCTCTACTCTTCCTCCCGAACCCTCTACGGCCTTGCCCGAGGTAAGTTATGATAGGTTCCTCCTGCAGATTCGTCAGCTAACAGGTGCCCAACAGATGGCCAAGCCCCTGCGATCTTCCAGAAGTGTAACAAGGCCGGTGTTCCTATCTACGCTGTTGGCTGTGTCAGCTTGATCACCTGCATCACCTTCCTGGTCTCCTCCAACAACTCCGTCACCGTCTTCTACTGGTTCGTCGACCTGACCACCACTGGTCTCATCGCCACCTACACCATGATGCTTCTCGTCTTTGTCGGCTGGTACCGTGCCCGCAACGCCCAGGGCCTCAACGCTGCCTCGCTGCACTACATCGCCCCCTTCAACCCCTACGCCGCCTACCTCGGTCTGTTCTTGGGTTGCACCGCGCTCATCTTTGTCGGCTTCGACTCCATCAAGCCCTTCACCGTGCAGAGCTTCATCACCGCCTACTTCTGCCTGCCCTACACTGCTTTCCTGTACATCTTCTGGAAGTTCTTCAAGAAGACCAAGATTGCGGACCCTGCGACGGCCGATCTCGTCAGCGGAAAGAAGGAGGTTGACGAGGAGTGCAAGCACTGGGAGGAGGGTGGCATCGAGGAGAACTGGCAGCGGGAGCTTGCGCAGATGTCTTTCGCCAGGCGCTGCTGGGAGAAGCTGTGGTAATTTAGAAACTTTCAAGAAGATTAGTATCCCCCACCGGATCGGTCAGTGTATGCCTGTTCTGTATATAAGGGGTCAAGGAATACATCAATTATTTTCAATAACTTCAAAATCCATGCGGTGCACACAGTGATGAAGACATGTTAAGTGTTAAAATCGATACACTGGTGTCTTTGTGAAGCCAACTAGTGGCTGAACACCGAGTAGGGACGGTTGACATTCGCGCGATGCTGGTGCTGAGCCCGGTTTCCCAAGTGTATATCAGTGCAACGTTCGCCCTGAAAAACCAGTTTGAGTGTCGAGGCTCGTCGGCTTTTGCACTTATAGGTGAGTTGCTCAAGCGTTCCTAGATACAGCAAGACAACGCAATATATTCGGAGCAGCAGTACATAGCGCAAAATGAGGAACGTCACCTAGAACGTTTTGACGAAAGACAACAACAAACTTAATGTGCATATGACTGTGGGCCCGGGGAGTCTCTGCAACGACCTACCCAGTTTTTGTGTCGGACATTGCTGCGCGTTCTTGTGTGTTCCTTTCTGTGACATACTTCCTTGAGTGCTGTAATGCTGGGGCACCCAGAGGACTTCTTTAGGTTGATGGGTATTAAGCTATTAGTGCATACATAGTTTTGCTTTTGCTTCAGTATGACACTTGCTCTACTAGCATCGCAGCACTTAAAGAGAAGGTGTTTCTGAGTCTGTTGGAAAATGCAATTGCTGAACTGAGTCAACCACTAACGATAGCCGAGAATTCAAGGTTGCCAACCCCAACAGTGTATTGGAAGAATGTTGCCCGATCGGTATGAGAAGCCAGGGGCTTTATCCCGTTGCAACGTCACGGCGTCGCAATGGATGATGGCGGTCTCGATATAGCCTGTAGCAGGGCAGATATAAGCCAGGGAAGATTTTGCCAACCCCCCTGCAGGATGGACGAGGGAACCGATGGGTTGAGATTGGGATCGGAATGCCCGCGTTTATCGGCTGTGCCGTCTTTCAACGGGCGGCGACGCAACCTGGGGTAGTCGCTTCCGGGGACAGAACAGGGAGGTGGGTGGAAGGCTAGAAAGTGAAGCATTCAGACGGGTCTGTTTGCAAAGAGTGCCATGAAGCTACAGCTGGACAAACAGCAAGCGCTGACAACCCGCTGAGCGGTGAGTTCCGGCCTCGACGTAACGAGAAGCGACGGAGAGTCGTTTCGGAACAGGCCGATCGGACAAGGGAGAAAAGGTAATAAGGAATGAATGGCACCACGTCGACCAAAAAAATGCGCGCAAGTTTGTTCTTGGGGGTGGATGTCGTTGCGCTTGCGATGACATGCATAGAGTCAATGCTGCATGGAGACCAAAACGGGAACATCTGAGCTCTGCCTTTCTTTTCCTTTCACCTTTTCCTTTCTTTTTCTTGTTTCTTGCAGCTTCAGCGGGACGGGTGGATGAGGGGGGTCTTCATGCCGGGCGAGGTGGGGGGAAAGCAGAAAATGGGAACCATTGATGAATGGGGGATTGCTGCGTGGTTGCATGCATTGACGATGTTGCATCACTGCATTAGCGATGAGAGGAAAGAGGATGGTTAGGTTATGACAAGTCGATCTGATCAAAATTTCCCTTTGGCTTGCCGTCGGCGAATGAAAAACAAGGCTGAAGAGATGGACACAAGAAGCAATTAAAACGACCCATCTCGTGATGATAACGTCGGCATCTCAGGAGAGGATCGTCATGGCCAAATGACAGCTGTCATCGGATTTCACATGCGAAATTTGCAAATCGCATGGCCCGTCTGACGTCGGCTGCTTTATTGTATACCTATGGAGCAGCTGCCCCAGGCCTAATTCATCCCATTGCTGGATTGGGAACTGCTTTGAGTCCGCTTTTCGCTGCGTAGTTGCGGGCCTTGGCTCTGCGAGTGCGTTGTCATGATTGCTTTTTATTTTTCTTCATCATACGTACCTATATCGACTGCGCCGCCCCTGGGACGGCATTGACTTTTCGTCTGGGATCATGACGTGCTGGGGGTAGACCATGGATGCACGGCAGTGACTGGGGGCGGCAATTGTCGTCGCATTTGAACGAGCCCTCTATTTGCCCTTTCCTTCTTCCTTTGCTGATCGTACGAGCGAGTTGTCGTCGAGTCATTTATCATTTCCGGTGCAGCGGTAAGCTTTCAATTGTTCGCTTACATGTCACATCGGCCATTCGGACGCCAGGTACCCGTGAACTATTGGTAGTTGCAGACTAAAAAAAAAGTAGGGCGATCATCAGGTCTGGACCTGGAATGTGTCAATAGACCTGGGCTGTCGTTCAATAATGAGTGACGACAACGTGTGCTATTAGCATGGGTTCGCATTGACATCGTCATTCGTAGCCCAGCAAGGCGAGCAAGCAGCGATGCGCAAGAATTTGAGACCAGCATGTTCCCACCCAACACGAAATGCCATCAATGATTTTGTCAGTCAAGAAGCGGTTCGCCGGCCCTACACCAGCCTGTCGATGGAGCCCAGCAAGAGCATGGCAAGACTGGGTTATCCAGCTGGGCCAGGACTCCCATGACTACGCAGGAGCCTGGGGAACGAGCAGCGACAGGGGAAAAGGCGTGACAAAAAGCCGTTGCGGACGCGGGGGGTGCGAGAGAGCCATGCCCGTGGCTCTCAACTGGCGATCCAATCTCACGAGGCTCACTTTGAGATGAGGCTCGTACTACGGACGGCGGACTATGGACCGCCGTCACCGCCGGGAAATTTCCGGACACATGCCCGTGAGGTGAGCGGACCAGGGGGGTCTTTTGGCAAGCGAGTCATGCGCTCGGGGCCGGGGGCTTGTGGGTAGTGCGAGAGACAAGGCGCTGGAGAAAGAGAGAGGCATGAACGAGTTGGCGCCATCTATCGTAGTGGGCATTCGTACCGTGGTAATTGATTTGGTGGTGTTTTTAGCGTGTTGCTACTTCACACGTTGGCATCATAGCAAGTGACGCAGTTGGTCAATCGCATTGGACTATCAAAATGCTGCATTTGCTTAGGAGAGACGGTTGGTCGGCCGCAACGGGGTTTATTAGTTGGTTGCTAGAGCCAGGTCCGGCTGCTTGTCATCCGCTGGCGCTGGCGTTGTCGAATAGTTCAGTCTTGCCTCGTGGCTTTAAGCCAGGGCCGTCAGTAGCTTACCAGGGGAATAGTGCGAGTGCCACAGTTCATAGAGTCAGGTACACATGTGGTTCAACGATGGATCAATATTATCGGCCTCTCGCAATACGATGCACCCAAGCCTCAGATAGGAGGAAACCGGCTAGATGTCACCTGAGTCTCTAGCAGAGGGCTGTTAGCGCCTGCAAATATCTTGATCACCATGACAGCAGGGCAGGGCAAAGCAAGAGGACATAGGCGTTGAAGGAAGTCGTAGGATGGAGGATGAAGCAGGCTATGGCGACTGCAGTTCGAACCAGCGTCATATAAATACATGTGCTGTCTCAGTCCTAATAAAAGACCAAATCCGGGGAAGACGGATGAACGCTGGGATCACAGAAGACGCGCATGTACGTGGCGCTGAAGACGAATCAGACAGTCTCACTCTCGGATAGATTGGGTGGTGGTTCGTGAAGAGACACGCACACAGCCAGCATCCGCTTCCCATTCTCCTAGACCAGTTTCCAAGCTTGAACGTTTCCATCTTCTCCCGCCGTTGCCTCACCGAAACGAAATCCTTCGGCGCCAGCGCTTAGTTGGCTCCTGGGCGAGGCTGAGCAACAAGACGAGGGCGCGCGCCGTGCCGTGGACTGGACGCACGGCTCACCGAACAGTCCAACGTCTCAGGCCGGACTCCCAGAAATACATGAATAACAATAGAAGCCTTGGAAACTTGGAATAGAAGGCCGCGGGATGCGGAAAATGTGGGCTCACCTGCAGAGTCGTGAACGGTGAAACCGCCCGTGTGAGCTGTGGCGCGGTGCTCGTGCGTCTTGCCCGCCCCCTTCGTCTTGTTTCAACGCCGCCGGTTCGTTAATCCGCAACTCATCAGAAACGCAAGTGGCCGATATGTCCCCGGCCTGCCGTCTTGTTTGTGTTCTGTGGTGCAAACGGGGTGGCTTCGGCGGTACGACGTAGATGATATGATGTGCGTGATACCAAGGGACTTGCGGCTCTGGCTTCGGGTTGGTTAACAACATGGTGCGTCATGTTATGTTGTGTCAACGCGACGGGATTGGACGGGGAATCCATGGGGAGATCACTTCCAGCCTCGCCAGTTCATTCGGTGTATGCCATACCGTGCTTTGGACTTGTGGTGCAGCGTCGTGCTCATCATCGAGCTTCCCCAAGCTCCCGGGGTTGCTCTTTGACATCTCACCGGGCGAGCTTGACGAATGGCCGGCCCCCTCCTCCCACGAGAGTCCGAGAGTCCGTCTAGCCCAAGTGCAGGCCAGGCCCAGAACGTATCTGCAGAGCATCATCATGGCATCAGGGCTATGGCGACATGGATCGGACAACCAGGTATCTCCCGCCCAGGAGCCAGCCAGATGCCAGTCCCCAATTGGGTCCCAGCTGGCCCCAACAGGGCATCCAGGAGGGCTTCCATGACCGCTTCCAGGCCGTCCAGGGATGTCGCTGCCCCATGCTAAATGGCCCCGTCCATCAGGGGGGAGAGCCCTTCACCGCGCAAGGTCCTCCAGCCACCGTTCCGCCTCAGGTCGTGCGTGCCCAGGGGGAGTGGTTTGCAGGGCTTGGCCAGCGAGATTTGATGACCGTCCGCCGAGCGAGACGGACGCAATCCTGGCCTTGCCAATCCACATCCTAGAGGCCCCTCCTATCCACTTGGCGGGATAGTTGGACAGCTCTCTCTGGGCTAGCCTACCAGCTGGCTTTCGTTGTGGCGGTATAAGCTCGCCCACTGGCGCGGGTCTTTTGCTTGCTGAGGCGGCAAGATTCACGCTGGCAATGCGATGCCACAAAGCCAAGTCTTGACAGAAGCAATTCCAACCCCTCCTGAACCCCTGACGCCTGACGTCCACCTGGGGGTTGGCCAGCTGAATGGCGGAGGAGGCTTGGGAGGAGGAGCAGGATCGTCCAGATCTCAACCAGAAGCAACGACACCGTCCAGCTGCGATCCCTGCACCGCCATTGTTGGTAGTTTTGGGTCCCTGGATTTACATTGCTTCCACTGCCGTCAACCACCCAGGAGCCGCCAATGGCTCCTCTAAAAAGGCCACCTAAACACGGGATCATCAGGATCGAGAGGATTTTCATATTCTAGTCTGGGATGTATTAATTAGATATCTCGATAGCTCACTCACACAGGGCGGCGCTTGTTCACGGACCTGAGCCTTACATAGGTGCCTTGACGCACACAGACCCTTCCGGCGCATAAGAATGTCTGTGTGATTAGCGGTTGCTCGGCGGCTGCCTCAGCAGACTGCTCTCCAGCGCACCGGCAAGGGGAATACATGCTAGTTACCTATAGCACCAGCACCAGGGCCCTCTTTGGTGTCATACCTGCAAAGGTGGCGATCTTGGGGTGAAGAAGCCAGGCCCGCATTTGGATTTTGGCCCCGTCATGGCCTCCACCGCCACCCCGGCTCAGCCACCGACACCACCACCACCAAGCTCCTCATGTGCTGCGCGTGTGATCACCCCTGCTGCGTGCTCACCGGAACAGCTGCGAAGAGGGTTCACAGGCGGGACAGGCAGACTACGCAAAGAGAGGCGGTCGAACTCGATGGGCCAAGGGCGACAAGACAGGGGAGGGAGTCTCTCCTTCACCTGATGCACAAGTTCACCACAGCCGAGCCATGCTTAAGCCCAATGCAGAGGGCTACCGAGATGTGGTTCTGCGGTGCAGGGTCGACACGATCGAAGTGACATGGAATCTTCTTTTGCCAGGCACGCATACGTAGGAGTGAATACCGCCTCTCGCTCCATCCGCGGCGCCGGCACTAACACAGCGCGCGGATCGTTGATGAGGTCGACCACAAGTCTTGGGTCGTTCGCCGCCTCCGGTTGTCATACATACGTATGCGCTACGCAGTAGGCAAGTCGGTAGTAATAGCGCTACCCGGTATCGTGGTCGGGTGCTGGAATGGATCCGAGTGTAGGCAAATTAATCAACAACGGCCCGGACTTGAGCGTAGTACGGGTTGTATTGTACGTCGCCCCGTCGGCCATCAGCGCGGATGCCGATGCGGGCGATGGACGGCCATGCCACCACGATGCGGATCCCTGCGATTCAGTCGACGACGAAGGGGGGCAGCCATGACTCTCATGCTTTCCAACCCCCCGTTGTAATGTACTTCGCAATCCCTTTCGTGACCTTTTCCAGGTTGGAATGACGGGCCCTTGGCTTGGTGGACAAGTGGGCTACAGGACCAGGAATTGCGCCAGTCTTTGCCATGTCCAGTTGGGTCTCTGATGATGGCATCCTCCGTCTCATCGGCCGCACTCGCGCTCATCAGGTACGCCCGGAGCCCTGTTTCGCAAGACAAATTGACTTTTTTTCCGTTACTGATTTTGGGCCGAGGGGTACGGAGTAGAAGAGAGAGAGAGAAAAAAACATGTGGTCTTTTGTTGAATTTCTTGCCGCTACTGGTAGCATTCTGGGATGGGACGGTGGTAGCGGACGGATTGAACTCTCGCGCCAACCCATGGCAACTCCCGTGGCACATATGATACACATGGCTGCATTAAGAAGGCCGGCAAATGATTCAACGGCCGGCTCAACGGGCTGTACTATTCTCTCTCGTCACACAATACCTACGTAGTGACAAGACAAGGCAAGGTCAACCGATTTCCTCTTCCCCCTCGTACCTCGCACGCATCGAAGCAGCAGCGGGGAGCAAGCGATTCAAGGTATGAAGGGGTCACATCCGCCCGCTCGCTCGCCGCACTCGTCAGTCGATCCCCCAGCCCGCGCCGCCCGGCCTGCCAACGGGGGGTTCGGCTAGATCTCATTTGCTTGCACCTTTTTCTCGCGTGCAGGCGGGATAGCTCAATGCCCTAGCCTGATCGCTCGGCAGGATTGGCAGATTGCGACAGGGGGGGAGGGGAGGGGGAGGATGTGTTGGGAGGATGCGTTGGAAGTTAGGCTGGGCCGTCGACAGTTGTGGAGCGCAAGAGAGGAGCCCACGCCCGCCGGAACACGCACTCGACGGGGACCAAACCCACCTGCAAGTCCAGCGGCCCAGGGGTTCTTTCGGTGGTGCCCTGTGGATGGTGGGTTGCCCTGGACTGCTAGGCTGGCCCCAAGCAAAAAGCACAAGCACAAAGCACACGCCCATGACGCCCACGCCCGCGCGCCGCCCCAAGCCCGCCCACCAACGTGCGCTGTACTTCGTACTACCACCTCCTCCTACCACCTCCTGGCAGTAAAGGTACCTGGGATTAGCGCTCCGTTCTCCTTATTCCTCCGTCGGTACTGCGCGAGCACAGTACCTAATTAATTTAGTAGTGTATTTCGAGCCTGGGGGGGCCTGGTGGTGCCGCCTCTTGGCTGGGATCGAAGAAGCCTCCATCCCGTATTCTGATTTCCCTTAAACTGCCTCTGCCCGTCCTCCAGCCTCCTCGCCTCGATCCCTGGCTTGATTTTTTGTTCTTTTCCCTCGAGGCACCGGCCGTCGCCCAACGTTGTTCGCCAATCCCAGAATCAAGACGTCCAACTCGGATCCTCCTAGAGTTGGAACCGCCAGCCCGAGACATACCTAACGTTGCTGTTCAACCAAGGACCAAGGAACCGGGCGCATCGTCTCCATCAGCCTAAAGACGACCACACCCACCTGCTGCTCCCATTGTTAATACGCTTGCACGCCATGGCACGCCCATAGATCCATTCCCCTTTGTGACTATCCTGGGACGCCCGAAGCTGCTTGCCTCTTTTCGAACCTCTCCAACTTCAGAGAGAACGCCACATTAGACGACCTCCTCCCTCTTTGGATTCATCCGCTGCAAAAGTCCCCCGCCCGTGTTTCGCAGCACCCTGTTCTTCCGACCAAGAGGGGCAATCGGTGGACTATCGGCTGCAACAAGATCTTCCAGCAATTGTAGCACCAACCATTTCGCCCGCACATGTCGTTCCCCGCCTCATCCTCACCTTTTCGCTGACAGTAGCATCTCGAGGGGGGATTTGACAAGTCTTGTCTTTTTTGGAAAGACGGACGTGGACGCGCGGACAGAGACAACCAGCGAGGAGGGTACTTGCGCAATTGCCATCATGGGCAAGTTCTCCTTCACTGGCCGCAAGAAGCAGCCGCCCCAAGTGACCGTCACGGCTCCAATCACAAGCAAGGCCCAGAAGATCCTCGGAGCCAGCGCCCTGAATATCGACGATGATTTTTCCGGCTCCAAGGTCAGTCTGGCCGCCACCGAACGGTCAACTGCCGTCAACCATTCCATGTCCATGTTCGGCTCGCCCAAGCATGTAAAGCCGGATAGGGAATGGGGAGACGAGTCGGAAGTGCTCCCTCGTCACCTCCGAGGCACTGGAATCCCCGAAGATGAAGATTACGACGAGTATGACGACCTAGCCTCCGATATGGTCAGCGTTCTGAGGAAGAGACAGTCCTCGTCTACCCTGGTCTCATGGTACGACAAGTCCAAGCAGCCGCTCTCCATTTCCCAACAAACCTCCAATTCTGCCATGGCCAAGGGCCTACCTCCCAACTCCAAGGCGCACAAGATGCTCGACATGGGGAATACGTCAAACATCAAGTCGAAGAAGAAGCCCGCCAAACTCGACTTTTCCCACCTCATCTCACGAAAGTCCAAGAAGACTAACCCACCACCCTGGCAAGGCGGCCCCATGCTCAGCACTGATCAGTTCGTCAACTCGCCGTCGCCAATGTCGCCTCTTTCTTCACCATCCATCCGCGGGAAACTGAACAAGCGGCCGACCAAAGAAAGCCTACGATCTTCGCCTTCGGAGCCTGTACGGCCGGCTACTACTGAAGCTAACCGCCGAGGGAACAACCATCTCGACAGCTTGCCCAACTTATACGAGCACTACGAGCAAATGTCGTTTCACCAAATTATCAACAAGGAACTGAATCACCGCGGGGGTGAAAGCGAGGAGAGCCAGAGGTTACCAGAGAAGCAACCAGAGCCGCAACCCGAAAAGGTGCACCGTCTCTCCCAGAGCAAATCGGCGTCAAACCTTCACCTCTCATATCACGACGAGCAGGTCGTTTCACAATACGCCAGACGCATTCTCCCCCAGACTCCCCAAACTCCTCACACCCAAACCTCTCTCAGCAAAACCGACTCATCGTCGCCAATCGACTGCGCCGCCAGTGTGTCCAGCCGGCATACGCGCACATCCAAGGCGTCGAAGCGCACCGACCACAGCTTCCAAGAGTCGGATCTGCTAGAAAAGAGCGTGCTGTCGCTATCGTCCGACTCGGAGGATGATATGTACCTCGAGTCTTCATTCAAGGGTCCCGCGTCAGTTCCTGACTACCCGACCTCAGATATCAGCTCCACTTTCGATCACCGTCCAGCAACTTCTCGAACAAGTGCGAGCGCTGACAACAAGGATAACCGGTATAGTAAATCGAGCAAACGCTCAAGCAATGCACCCTCAAGCAACTTCCTCACCATCCCGAGCGGAAACCACGTCAAACCCCCCGTCATTTCCGCCCGGTCAAGCTCTCTCTCCGGAAGCTCATCTAACACCATCCAAGAGGGCACCGCCCCCCGCTGTCCCTCACAATTATCATGCATCTCCAACTCATCATCGGTCAACACCATGATGACGTGGCAGAGCAAGACTGGTTTCGGACTGCAACAAGCCCGCGCCATCACCATGCAAGCCGCCCAGGGCCCCGATGAGGACGACGCGGATTCCGAATCAGAAAAGGAGCCTGAGAGTATCCAAAGGAAGGCAAAGACTTCTCATTTCGATGTTGATGTTGAGCCCTCGCCTCCGCGAGCAATGCTACCCCGGGAGTCCATGCCTCACACGGGAGATCAACCAACACCGCCTCTGAGCCCGAGCTCTGTCGACTTCTACATCAGCTCTGCCCGATCTTCCGTAGACGGCCCAAGCGGCCACAACCGGATCATGGCCGTCACCCGCCAAGAAGAGATGCTCCTGGCCGCGCTCCGCCACAAGCGACAGGTCATGCGCGAGAGCATCCTCTCCGAGCTCGGAGACAACGCCCGCAACGCAGAGAGCCGCATGCCCAAGGGCCACTATTCCAAGCCGTCCGAAGCGACCATCACCGAGTCCAACTTCGACTTCGACTTTCCTGCGCCCCCGATGTGCAAGGACAAGACCACCGTCGCAGCAAACGGCACCACCGTCATCGATCTTCGTGCTAGCGCGAGCCAGACTCGCCTCCAGCCCGTGAGCATGGCCGACTTCCCCCCACCAGCTGGCCCTGCCCTCCCCTCGTCCAAGAAGGCTGTTTTGAAGGCCCAGAAGGAGCTGTCTCGCAGCGATCACCAGGAGCGCATCCTTCTCTACCTCGACCACCCTACTCGAGGCGACAACGGGATCGTCGAAGAGGCCGAGCCGAGCCCCGACCTGAGCGACTTCATGGAGTTTGAGACCGAGGAGTTTGATGCTGCTGCCGAGTCTGAAGACTCCAACGACGTCGTCTCCCAAGTCATCCTCTACCCAACCCAATCAAGCCACTCCAGCAGCCGATCCGGGCGAAGCGCCTACAGCAAGCGCCGTTCTAATGCTGTAAACCGCAAGCAGGTGCCGGAGCTGTCTCCCGACCGCGCCAACGAGCTCGACGTACCACGTCCCGACAGCCCTATCTCTCCCTCCCCTATCTCTATGCCACGCCGGGGGACGGTCAACAAGAAGACGGCACGTCTCAGTGCTGTCGGCCCTGCACAATGGGGCTACGAGGATTAAATGATCGATATCGGAATCTAATACCATGGATCTAACACGATGACCTGTTATTACTACTATTTTCTTGTTTCAACCTTTGATATGGCGCTTAGACCGGGGCATTTTGGATATCTCGGTCACATTGATGATCGCACACTCACACACCACACACAATTTTCTTTTGTTGACATGAACGAGTTATTATGGGATACTGCGAGAGGTTTCTCGCTTATACATGAGGTGGCGGATGTTTATTGGGCACTGCGATGGGGCGAGGAAGTCTGACAGCAAGACTATCCGACCATTGAAATACCCGGCGGATAGAGCGGCGTTCCTTTTCCTTGACGAAACTCTCAAGATGATTCATCCGGAGGCAGCTCATCTTTTAGAATTTACATGGGGGAAGAGAAGGAAGAGATGCGACACCTATTGGTGGGATCGTGGACTTGACGAATGACGAAACGGGGGAGGCAAACTCATAATCTCGGCTAAGGCTGAAGCTGACTGGAAAGTCCAAAGTGTATCATATTGTAATTCACGCGAAATAAGTCGCAGAAAGGTTCTCGAGAGAACCCCCGAGACAGGGGCGATGAAATGGAAGCGGTTGGTTCGTTAACTCTTGTTCACTTGTGATGCTATTTGTTTGTGGAGGATCCTCATCATGGGATGTGTTCGCCAGACGGACTATGTCGCGCCCATTTGTCCAGTTTCGCAGGTTTCGAAGGAGATTCCGGGCTTAATACTCCTCGCCCTCGGCAGGCTGAGGAATCTTCTTGTGCGCAGGAGCAGCCATGTATCTGGATGGTTAGCACGTACGTCAGCATATTTCAAGTCTACAACCGTACTCTCTTTCCATTCATGCCCCCTCGGGGAGAATGTAAAAGAACGCACCTTCGCAGCTCGATGAGGATAGTCTCGATGGTATTGGCGCGCTTCCACTCGTTCAGGCAGGGCAGGACGCTGCTGAGGACGCGGCCCCGTTCGTCGACGCAAGGCAGGATGATCTTGGTGCTGAACTTGACCTCGGGAGGCGAGTCTGGATATTGGGGACCGCAGGTGATTTCGACGCTGTAGATGCGATTCTCGTAGACAGACTACGTTTGAGGGGCGCAAGGTTAGCGTTTGACCGACCGTTGCGCGGTGAGAGTGGCTCGAGGCGCCGTGATTCGAGAATGGGTTGCAGGCAATGGTGCGTTTGTTCCACTTGGACACGGGGCTTGGGTTTTGGAGGGGCTGCGGTGATTTAAAGAGGGTTTATGCCATGGCGATATAAGCTCTCTAGGGATATGTATATACAGCATCACCGGTGTAGTTGGGCCGCGGTTCGTCAAACCCAGCGGGCAAAGGGCGAGCATGCTTACATGAGGCGGGCCGAGAATGGTGCCGTTCCAGTTACTCATTAAAAGATCATCTGAATCCTTGAGGCCGTAGCTGCAGGCCTCGGCGCCGAGACCCTTTTCGCCTTTCTCGAGCTCCTCCAACAGGCGGAAGTTGCGCGGGACCGTGGCCATGACTGCTTGTCGTTGGACCTGTTCTTGTCGGAGAGGCGCTGAGGCGGTTCCTTCGTTGGACAAGGTGAAGGTAAAACAGGTGAGGTTGACTAACCTAGCCGAAGAAAACAAAAGAAACACTGGCTGCCCGGCTGAAATGTCAGAGACGAAGGGGGGGTGGCGGGATGGCGGAGGCGGGACAACGGGTTTTGGCGATATTCAGAGACAACGCGGGGCACTTCTGGCTTGGGAGGGGACTGATAGCAGGCCATCCCGCGCACAGCCACATCCACTTGCATCCCACGAGACCAACTTTTGACGACCGAGGGAAGCCACGACCAGCAGTCACACAAGGCTAGCCTCCCACACCGCCACACAGCCACACAGCTGCATTGGCCACTGGCGTCGCAGCAAAAGGTGTTGGGAGCGGGTAATTCTCGGCTGTAGGAGCTCTCCCCAGCTTTGTCCCGCCTTGTAAGTTACCTGCGCGCCGAGCTCCGACGGCCTGAGTTGGTTTTTCCCCTTCCTCCAGCCCAGGGACGTCATCTGGCATCTGGCATTCTCACCATCCGCCTCGCCCACTCTCCCCCCACGCAAGCAGCAGTCGCCATGGCCTCCTCACTGACGAGGGCCGCCCTCCGCGTGCCCCGGTCACGCCTCCTCCTCACCTCGGCCGCCCCCGTCGTTGCCTCCGTCGCCGCCCGCCGGGCCTTGAGCGCCTCGGCCCGCGCCCTGCAGCCCGCCGGCTTCGGGCCCCCCGTCGTTACCTCGTACTTCTCCAAGCCCCGGCTGCCTGCCAACACAGTCGTGCGCTTCGTCCCCCAGCAGACGGCCTGGATCGTTGAGCGCATGGGCAAGTTCAACCGCATCCTTGAGCCCGGCCTCGCCATCCTCGTGCCCTTCATCGACCGCATTGCCTATGTCAAGAGTCTGAAGGAGTCGGCCATTGAGATTCCTAGCCAGAGCGCCATTACTGCCGACAACGTCACCCTCGAGCTCGACGGCGTGCTCTTCACCCGCGTCTTCGATGCGTACAAGGCCAGGTGAGTTCTCGGCCTGGGCCGTCCCGTGAGCAATGGCGGCATCATCACTATCCAGCCGCTGAGTGAACCCAATTGCTAACGTACTCCGTCCCTGTCCATAGCTACGGCGTCGAAGATGCCGAGTACGCCATCTCTCAGCTCGCCCAGACGACCATGCGATCCGAGATCGGTCAACTGACCCTCGACCACGTGCTCAAGGAGCGCGCCGCCCTCAACACCAACATCACAGCCGCTATCAACGATGCCGCCGAAGCCTGGGGAGTCACCTGCCTGCGTTACGAGATCCGTGATATCCACGCACCTGGCCCCGTCGTCGAGGCCATGCACCGCCAGGTCACTGCCGAACGCTCCAAGCGAGCCGAGATTCTCGAGTCCGAGGGTCAGCGCCAAAGCGCCATCAACATCGCCGAGGGTAAGAAGCAGAGTGTCATTCTTGCGTCCGAAGCTATGCGTGCCGAGCGTATCAATGCCGCCGACGGTGACGCCGAGGCCATCCGGCTCAAGGCCGCCGCCACCGCCAAGGGTATCGACGACGTTTCACGCAGCATCCTCAAGGGTGAGGCTAGTGCCCAGGCAGCTATCAGCCTAAGTGTGGCCGAGAAGTATGTTGATGCCTTCGGCAAGCTCGCTCGCGAGAGCACTGCCGTTGTCGTTCCTGGCAATGTTGGCGACATCAGCGGCATGATTGCCACCGGTCTCAGTGTCTATGGCAAGGTCGGCGAGGCGCAAGCCCGGTCGATGGCCAAGGCTCTCGCTGCCGAGTCCTCTACGACTCAATCCACACCCGCGGAGACTCAAACGCCGTCGGAGGACGTCAAGGAGACGGTCCTCGAAGTCTTCGACCAGGCTGCTACCAAGCAGTAGACATGCCATTCAACAAGCCTAGTGCTACGCTACGAAGAGGACGGAATAGGTATCCTCGCCTACCCACTCACTCAGTTACGCAAATATATTCCGCACACAAACACACTCTACCACAAAATCGGCGTTTAGCGGGTGTACTTATAGGGGGCCCCTACGGGTCTTATTGGACTCTAGAGCAATGGGGAAAGAAGCATGGAAGCGAAATGTGTACTATATGGTCGATTATTCTAAAGACGAAACGAATGAGAACGAGGTGTTCATCATCAACGCTGTTTATCCGTCAGGAAACCGCCTCTCAACCCAACCCAAGCCAATAAAGAAGTTGTAAAAAATGACAAAATCACGAGAAGAAACGCGCTCCATCGAGTGCACAAAGCCAAGCAATATTCTCTATCCAAGTTGAGGAGTATCTGTATGTATCGTATTGCTCTCTATGCCCAAAGACTCTTGTGGCTAATAACGGAGCCACTACCTAGCTCTCAAGTCTCCATGTAAGTTCTGACAAACCCTGTGTAGTTTCGCGTGGGATTACGCTGTCTATCATCCCCCCTTTAGTCACGACATAAATCTTTAGAATCCCACACTTTACCGAGCACTAGCTTCTCTCCTATCACTTAACAAGGTGTGATATCGAGAGCCTCCCACGCCATCCCTAGATTAATTCGAATTAAGACGCAGTTCAGGAGCGCATAGAGCCGCCTCTCTCTAGCTCTGTCACTGTTCTCTCCCAAAGTGAGAGTGGCTTGAAGAATGTCGAAACCATACAAGGCGCACCGCCACCCGTTCGCCAAGACTGCGATGTTTCAACTTCACACCATGTCTCCAGCAAGAATTCACACAACTCACAAAAGAGGCAATCACTTTTTGGGCAAATCGTTTCTCGTAGAACGAATAATTGCGACGCACGGTCTAAGCTGAAGAAGAGTCTATTTTCAATAAAAAGAAGAGCAAGGTATTAAGATAAAGATGATGCGCTCCAGTGCGCGATTCAACCTGTGCCTCCAACTGGGTAATCATGTCCCTTAGCAATGCCCGTACAAATCAGTAGTCCCTTGTTGCAGACCGAACCCATGTACTCGTGATAGCTTCAACATCCTGCGTGTATGGAACCCCCATCTCACAAACAGTTTCAATACCTCCTCCTTTCTGTGTACAAGGCGCTTATAGCACAAGAGGGATGAGGCCCACGAGACCGAGCATCGCATACGGAACGCCGACAATGCCGGCGCCATTGTCGCCATTGTCAGAGCTCGAAGTTGCCGACGAGGAGTCAGACGACGTGGTGTCGCTGCTAGAATCATCGCTGGAGTCGCTGCTGGAGTCGCTGCTGGAGTCATCGCCCGACCTCGCGGTGGCACTGGCAGAGGCAGAGGTGAAGGATGGGATGGTGACAGAGGAGGCGGTAGTGAAGGTGAAGGTATACGACACGCTGGAATCGCTGTCGCCATAGCTGCAGGTGCCGTCGCTCGCGCAAGTCTGGCCAGATAAGCAGTATTTGCCATTGTCGCAACAGACTGAGCCCTCGGGCATGCAGCCATCACCGCACGCCTCCTGGAAGGAGTAGCAAGAGCCGCTGCTAGAGTCGTCGTCGCTGTTATCGTCGTCATCATCGTCGTCGTCGCTGGAGCCGCCAAGACTGCAGGTGCCATCGTTGTTGCACGTCTCGCCAGCGTAGCAGTAGCCGGTCGTGCAGCAAACAGAACCCTCGGGCATACAACCGTCGCCGCACTCCTCCTGGAAAGAGTAGCAAGAGCCGCTGGAATCATCGTCGCTGCTGCTCGTAGAGCAGAAACCGTCGCTTGTGCACGTCTCGCCGGCGTCGCAGTAGCCGGTGTCGCAGCAAACAGAGCCCTCGGGCATGCAGGAGTCGCCACAGATTTCGTTGCCGTCTGAGCAGCCTGAGGCCGAGCCGCTGCAGATCGAGCCATCCTCACAACAGCCGTCAGCCACACAGTAAGTGCCGATGTCGCAGTAACCTGTGTTGCCGCTGCAACACTCTCCAGTCAAGGGCATGCAGCCATCTCCACACTCAGTCTTGCCAACATCACAGGTGCCAGTAGCTGCAAGGGTGAGGGCCTGGGAGCCAGCGCCTGGGAGAAGGAGGCCCTTCTGTCCGGCCTTGAAAGAGTTGAATTTGACGGGAGAGGAAGCGGTGGCGACGCCAACAAGGGCGAAGAGGAAGGTTGAAGACCGCATAATGCCTGATGAGAAGAAGACGGAACCGAAGTGATCTAGTCAGTGTAGACGGTCAGAGACGAAGCGAATGGCTGCAATGCGAGTTACCGAGGGCTTCATTTCTCTTTATATAAGGACGGCTACTAGTACACCTGGTCAGTGAACAACGCATGGGCGAGTCCAGTCTGCGCTGACAGCTCATTGCTTCAGGGATATTGCCTTGTGGCTCCTCCCCACCAACTCGTAGAGCAAGGCTCCAGCGAGGCCAGCCTAGCCGGGGTTTCATGCATCACATGGCGCCACCAATATCTGAAGGGGCAAAGCTGGAGAAATTGGGAAACGGCATGGTAGACTAGTAGTGGTCTGCATGAGTAAACGCGGGTACTAGACCCGCGCCGATCCAGCCAACCTCAACGGCTCGAGAAGGCGCCTCCACGAGGCCAAAAGCCATGTTGCCTAGATGGCTGACACGCTTGCATTGAAGAGGCGCATATTGCTTTCGATGATGTTTCGAAAGAGATTCCTCCGGCAGCTCCGTACAAGTCAAATGCCTGGCCTTGAGGGTATGGCAAATCGTCGACTGCCCAACCGTTGCATCCTAGACGAGGCACCAGCGCGAGATACTTAGGTTGTCAGACGGGCTAACCTCTGCCCGTGCTCCAAAGGCTCCCCAGATGGGTACTGAATTGATCAACAAGCCCAACCCTGAGCATGGTCTCGATGATTGGCTGGGTGGTGATTGGACCCTTTCAGCTCGTCGAAATCCTTGTTCAATCTCGGAGCTCTTAAGCTAGCTGTGCGACAAATATGGAAAGCCGAAGATGATCTTCGCGGGCGAACATCGCGATGGGTCACACGGCTAGAAAATCGACACAGCCACCTTTCTCGGCGACCCTGCAGACCGCCGTGGCTCATTGCCAGACGATGATTCACGGCTTAGTGCGAATGCCTCGAGGAAGTGCTGCAAGTTCGCCCAAACGAGAAGGAATCCCGGGTAAAGTATACGCCAATACAGTCACATGCGTCGGGCATCCCAAGCATGATCGTGGTTTGCTGTTCTCTGAGAAGGCTGAAAAATGAAACCACCGCCTCCGGAACCTTAAGATTAGACTTGTTAGTGCAGGGTCCGGGGTAGTGAATTTCGGCACGCTCGTCCAACGACAATCGAAAGACAGGAGGGAAGGCTCCACCGTCCCCCCAATTCGTCTTTCGAGCTCCTTTCGTATTGGTCGTACACAATTCGATGACTGGGTCTTGCCGGCTCCAGGTGTTGAGCTTCGCAACGCAGGGGCCCCGCGGATAGGGCAGAAACAAGCGTCCTTGGATGTGCGGTGACCAGGGCCACAAGAATCTCTCCAACAGGCAGAGTAATCGATACCAGGGCAGCCTACAAACGGAAAGGCAGGGTTGCTCATCCTCAGCGTGCCTAGGAGGCTAGGACCCCGAGCTCGTCGGGTCGTCGAATAACCCTCATCACACCAAACGGCTCCTCGGGCAGTCAGGTTGACCCGATCTTGTTGGCATCAACCCCGCAGCAACGGACCAAATCTGCCTCGTGAGCCGTGCTATAGCCGAGAGAGCTTGGCGTGCTTGTTTTGATGTCGCATCGATATTGGCCTGGTGCCTCGGTGTGGGTGTGCTGGTCGTGGCTAGTAACACACTTCGGCGGTCGGTCTTGCTCTTCGTGCCCTGAATTTGGTCAACAGCCTGAAGGTAAGCCACGAGATGCGTACCTCATGCATGGCTGATAGAGGAGGACCGAAGCTCAGTAGTTGATTTCGACAATTTTCCCTTCCGATTGGAATTTGACCTGGTATTTTAAGCTCGTCCCCACTCACACCTGAACGACCTTGTGCACGATTGTTCCAACAATTTCCTCACATGCAAAGGTAACATTCAGCGTCTCGCCCTTGGTTGCGCTCAACCCGATCACCATTTCCTTCCCCCCCACCAACCTCTGGATGCTTCCCCTCCAAAACCACACAAGTCTCCCATCATGACCTTCGACCACCAGAGTTAACCAGGGATTGAGCTTCTTCCAGCTTGGAATCTGCTCGTTTGTGTATCCCAGCACGACACGAACGATCCAGGTTAAGGTGGGTGATGATAACGCGACTTCGGCCATCAACGATCCATCTTTATTGGCAGCAGCAGATCCGGGGCTTGTTGGTGATTGGTACTGTCCGAGGGTCTCGAAGTCGAGAGTCAGCTTCGGAAAGCTGGCAAGCTCATGCAACATTGTCTGACCAAATGGAGGGTTACGGCTCAGCAACCTCTCAATGTGGTAACACTCCAATTGTGAAAATTGCTGAATGTTGTTGATGCCAGCCACTACCAAGCGGTCCATTTTGACGAGACCGATTCCATCGACCTGAAGCAATTGCTTCTCGCTACCCTCCCAAACGCCGGCCTTGACACTTCTCAAGACATCGAGTGTGGTGTTCACACCTTTTCCATCTTGTCTTTCCCCCAAGATGTCCACTAGACACCTCAGAACTCGGTCCATTAGTTTGCGCATGCGGCCAAGTTCCTGGTGGAGTTCTTTGCGCGCGGCTGCAGAGAGCCGAGTGGGCCACTGGGTTCGTAAAAGGTCGAGTTGAATAATAAGGAACACCTTGTGCCATGGGAGAGTTACGTTCTCCTTGATGGGGTCAGAAATCGCAGAGTGGTCGTTGACTTCTCGGAGAAACGCCTTCTCGGCCTGTTTGATCGGGAACGACAAAAACTCGGTTGCAAAACAAGCTTTCCTCAGGATGCCGAGGCGAGTTGGCGACTGGGCGATAGTGCAAAGTGTCTTGAAGGTTGTTGGAGCCAGCTTGTAGCGCAGCTGGATTTCATTTGAACCTTGGGATGGACCAGACATCTGAGAAGCGGCACGTTCCAAAGGCTCGGTGGTCCGTTCGGTGTTCGTTGATGCAGACGAGCTCAGCTGATCTGGTGTTGCCATGATCAAGAGTTGTGACACATCTCTTTGTCGCATTCAAGTTGTATAGCACGAGGTGAGAGTTTCGCGGCTTGAATCTCGTCATTCACGGTATGACGCGTCGTTTGTTGTCTTGTGGAAGCACTCGCTTCGCTTGTATCTTGTTAATGAAGGTGCCCAGGTATGGTTTCTCATGCTGGGCATTGGTGCCTGGGGAACCTCGGGCGATATTGGCAAGTGCACCTGCACCACCTTCCACTCCAGGTACAAAGTTGCGCAACGACCAAAATTCGAAAGAAAGGCAGGATCGACCAACGGACTGCAAGGATGGGCGAAGAGGTTTAAGTGAAGGAAGCCAGCTACCGCTGTTTTGAGCCACTAGGCGCCTCCCAGTCAATGAGACGCGCGTCCATCGCATGAGATGGCGTGTTAGCAAGCTTACCCATAGTCGGACTTGTCTCGACTCTCCTTGTTGGGGCCAAATTTATTCCACAAGGCTCAATCACGAGTGGGCTAAATGCCTTCATCTGCAGATGCTGAGGCAACTCACGCCATCTGCATGGTTCTGGTTCGCTAACTTGCGAACGCCACGGCTGGACACCCAAGGCCTTCAGTGGTGGGTGCAGCGACAGTGGAGGTCGAGAGTAAGACCTAGTAGGTACTAACAAGTCAACTTAGCCCAAGGGATATATCCTCACCAACGACTGGCTACCGCAGGTGAGGAGGCACATTCGGCATTTCTACGCAGGCACATTGCCAAGAAAGCGCATCCGGGCAGGGGTGGCCAAGGAAATAGCTTGCATCCGCGGGGAGATCGTCGGAGAGATCGTCAGAGGGGCCTCGTGCCTGATGGCCAAATATTCCCGGTTTTCAAGTCATTGCCATGGATGCTCCCGTCGGCAAAGAGAGGGGCATTGAGAGCTTCAGGCAATGGCCCGAAGCCTCCAACGCGGCAGCTTCCGCTGTGACGCGTTAGTGCCGGCAATGGCCAAACCTTGGTGACGTCGACGACACCATCCTGCTCTCATGATACGTCGTACGTGCATGAGAGAAAGCACTCTCGGTTGTCGACCTTGCACAAATTGGGCCTGTGCACCGAGTTGAAGCAGAGAGCATGAATGGGGAGCGAGGGGATGCGGGCGTTTTGCGGGCTTGATTGGACTGGTGAACTGCGCAAGCTGCAAGTGCCGAGTGCAAGCAGGGAGCAGACGCCCGCTTAGCACATAACAGCTGACGACAAGTTTCAGAGACGGGACTTCATGTATATTTCCTGGGCTTCTGGGGGGAAGAAAACACGGCACACACCAACTTACATCTTAAACCAAACCCAACCCATTCACTCCTCAAGTACATAGTAAGTAATAACAAAATTATGGAATAAATCTCACTCAAATGAGGCAAAGATCCTACTAAAGCGGCCCCTCATATTCGTGTTCCATGTTCTAATAGTACATAATGATAGAGGGTCCGAAGTTGACGGTGTGTGATATGTGATGTGTGGCACCTACCTACCTACCTAGGTATGTGGTGTGTGGTGTGTGGGGTGTGGTATATGGTGTGTGGCTAAGGTATGGGCGCCTACCCCTCCAAACCACTCCAGTCCGCTACCTACTGAGCATTGAAGTATAAAGTCTGAATCACTCCTTCCAACGACGAAAAGGCTGCTGCCTAGGTAGGTACGTGATTGTGCGCATTTCCTCTCACAACAACTCAGAGCCTACACAACACACCTGCACAACACAACTCAGAGCCTACACAACACACCTACAGTACCTACCTACCCATCATGGCTTGCCGTCAGTTTCAATGTATCGTTCCGCCTCATCTCCTCCGTGGCATTGCCGAGAGCAAGGTCAACCCAGACCATGTCCGCAATGCAGCCTTGACGTCTCTTCGCGCCCGCGAGCAAGTCACCAAACTCCGCGCTGCACGCATGAGCGCTCTAGTAGCTTCACGTGGACAACGCTCTGGTGGCGAGCCCAGCGAACGCTCTGAATCCAGCACCCAACACCAGGAAATTGTTTCGCCTTATATTCTCCGTGGCATTGCTGAGTCGGAGGATGTTGATGAAGGTGCCCGCGCTCGCGCGAAGCAGGATCTCCAGCATGTCGAAAGTCTCATGAGCCAGAGGCGTGGCAAGTCAAAGTCCCTTGTTTATGCCCTTGTTTGCTGCCCTAAGTCTTAGCGCAGAACGCCAACTTAGGACACAATAAACTTGGATGCTTAGCATTAGGCTTAGTGGCTAACTTGGCATACCTTTAGCCCAAGCTCCCTTGCACAGCAAGGAGGAATCGGACTCGAAGAAAGATACGCCCCACCGAAGCATCTACGATGCCAAGAACAGCTCGAACGAGACAGAACTTCCGGGCAAGTTGATCCTCAGTGAGGGAGAAGACAAGGTCAAAGACAAGGCCGTCAATGATGCCTACGACAACGTTGGCACCGTCTTAGAGTTCTACAAGGAGCACTTCAAGTGGAATTCTATCGACAACAAGAACATGGACGTTAAAAGCACAGTTCATTTTGGCCAAAACTACGAGAACGCATGTGAGTGGATTGAGTCTCCCCCGTAGTTGCAATACTGATACGGAACAGTCTGGGATCCCGAGAGACTCCAAATGGTCTTTGGTGACGGCGATGATTTTCTCAACAACTTCACTGGTTGCATCGACGTCATTGGTCACGAGCTCACACATGCCGTCACCGAACACACCAGTCCTCTCGACTACTATGGCCAACCCGGCGCCCTCAATGAACACGTCTCCGATGTCTTTGGCATTATGGTCAAGCAGCAAGTCCAGGACGAAAAGTCCGATGTAGCCGATTGGCTAATCGGTGAGGACTGCATCTTGCCTGGTGTCAAGGGAGTTGCGTTGAGAAGCATGAAAGCCCCCGGCACAGCCTATGACGACCCTCGATTTGTATGCTCCTCCCCAACCAGTCAGACGGAACAATCATGACTAATTAAAACCAGGGCAAAGATCCACAACCCAATCACATGAAGGACTACAAAGTCATGGTAGATGACAACGGAGGTGTGCACGTCTATTCCGGGATTCCAAACCGGGCTTTTTACCTCGCATCAGTGGCGTTTGGTGGTTACTCGTGGGAGAAGGCTGGTAAGATTTGGTGGCTGGCGATGAAGTCAGGAAAGATTGCGCCGAAATCCCAGTTCAAGCATTTTGCAGACATCACTGTTGAGACGGCCGAGGAGGAGTTTGGCGAAGACTCAGCCAAGATCGTCCGGCAGGCCTGGACCGACGTCGGCGTTACAAGGGGTATCTAGGATTCAAGCTCCTGGACATGTTGGTGCACAGTGCTGTGATGAGAAATTGACCCCTGAGTCGTCTTCACATCCTTTCAAGGAATTACAGGTCCCTGAGTATTTAGTCTTAGCCAGAAGAGTATGATCCTAATTTATTTTCCTTACCATCAACATGCATTTGGGATCCTGTCAGGGACGCCGGCATAGACATGAGTACTGCTCTTCGGGCTGTGCAATACGTCTCTCCTTACGAGTGAGGCCGAGGAGCTTGCGACGAGAGCCCCCGAATGAGCGTAGCCTTGGAGGGTGCCCCGGAGTTGCCATAGGTCCCGGAGCTGCTATGAGTCCTGGAGATGTCATAAGCCCCGGGGCTGCCCTAAGCCTCGGAGCGTAGCGAGGTCGCGAAGGCAGCGAAGGTCGTAGGCCGAACGTACACTGGGCGTCCATCAAAAGATGGCCAAAATATTGGAAAGGCAACAACTAAAGGTATGAGCCCTAGTGAGCTCCGAAAGGCGACAGGGCAGTGTGAAGACGGTGGAGACACCAATAGATACGCCCAGATAGCAATAGTACACCGCCCGAATAACACTACTCTTTCTAATCATGTGTCACTTTGATCCTTCATGTGTAATGCAAAGCCTTTACTCGATACATGTCACTGCCTGTTTATTTCACTCGCATGAATCGAATTTGTATATGCCTTGGCCAACGCAGTTCATTTTTTGTACGAGAGTTTTGCCACGCCCGTAAGGGCGGCCAAACCTATCTAAAGGGGTCGAGTATATATATACACCGTAAGAATAAAGTGAAGTAATTAATGGCAACCATGCCTCGATCAGATTGGCAATTAAGCCGCCGTCCGGGCGGTTGCTATCCGTAGCCACTTCTCAAGGGATCGCCGCAACACGACGTTGCATTGCTTACAAGCTAAGGGTCTGGCCGGCAACGCCGACGACCTTGGACTTAACGCTGCCGCTTCCGTACTTGGTGTAGCTGTAAGGAAGGCTGCTGCTCTTGAAAGAGCCGGCAGGGGCGTTGTTGGTGGCACCGCCGAGAGAGACATCGCTGACGGTAATGGTGCCGGTGGTCTTGGAGTCGACGGAGGTGAGAGCATCAGCGCTGCTGCTGTCCACAAAGGTAGTAGACTCAACCAGAACGGCGGCACCCATGCGGCTGTTGACACCAGTGGCACCAATCTTCTGGTAGTAGTTGTTGTAGATGTGGACAGTGCCGAAGCGGACAGAGGGAGCGCGGGAGTTGACGTTGTACCAGTAGTTGTTGGCGTAGGTGACGTGGAGCTTGCCCTTGTCCTCGCTGGAGTTGCTGTCAGAGTGGCCGACCAGGGAAGCCTTGTAGTGGTCGTGGATGTAGGTGTTGGAGACGGTGATGTAGTCAGAGCCGTGGTTGATGTCAATGAGACCATCGTAGTAATCCTTGCCGTTGTTCATGTTAGAGGAGACATCGACGTGGTCAACCCAGACATTGGTGGAAGCCTGGATGTTGATAGCGTCGCCGTTATCAGCAAGGACCTCGGCGATGGCCAGGTTGCGAACAATGACGTTCTTGACGCCCTTGATGTAGAGGCCAACACCCTTGAGCTTGGCGCCGGCGGCACCGACGATGGTCTTGTCGGAGGTGACCTTGACCTGAGTGGCGCCGGAAATGGTGCCCTTGACGTAGATGATGCTGGAACCAGAGGCAGTGGCAGCCTTGGTGAACTGGGCGAGGGTGGAGACGGTGGTGGTGGAACCTCCATTTCCTCCCTTGGTGCCGCCGTTCTGGCTGGCGTAGCCGATGTTGCAGGTCTCGGTGATGGAGGCACGCTTGGCGAGGACGTTGGTGGCACCCTCCTCGACGGTGGGGGTGGGGAGGGCGCTGGTGAGGCCGACGAGGGCAAGCTGGAAGACGCTGGAGAACTTCATTTTGACTTGTTTGGTGATAAAAGACTGTAAAGGTTTTGTGGATTTTATATGTTTGAAACGATTGTGGTGATGTGCGGAGCCAGTCCAGACACGAGAACGAATGAATGATCAAAAAACGAGAGAAAGGGATGAAAAAGCTGTGAAGGATGGAGAAGAACAAACTGGAATGACGGCCGCGATGCTTGATCTTATAGATCAGTGCTGGACAAGGAGGCTCTGCACTAGAATTAACCTTACACCGTATCTTATTGCGATTAGACTCCATAGTGCCAAGATGGAATGAACAAGGACGCTTCGATGGGTCGATGGGCCCGACTTACACCAGCTTGGGGTGCAGAGGCCAGGGTGCAAAGCTGGGATGCCTCACTCGATGGGGAAAGTTTGCACAAATGGGAGAATTCTCCGTCAATGGTCTCGATCGCAGTCCTAGAGAATGGGAGAATCCAGTGCGCGTCGAGTGCAATTGCGTGCGTAGCGGCCACCTGGGCACCCTGGCCCGGGAGATGATGGCGAGGGGTAGAGCGAAGGCCTAGAACAAGAACGCCACACACCATGAAGCATCAACTTACCTGTACATCCCTATCCATCAAACAACAATTTACAGACCAACCTGGACCGTGACAATTTCTGTTTTGGATTGTGTAGTTTTATCTCACAGCTTAGTTACCCTAAGCCTCAGTTATCATTAGAGTCTTCATCATTTACTCATTCTGCATTGCCCAATGGGCGTTGTTAGTGCGTGGTGTTTTTTAATCCCCTGGAGGCATGGCAAAAACAGATGAAACGGAGGTGGGGCCGGCGGCGTTCGGCTGTGGGTCACGGAGCACGGAGGTCGCAACCCGATCTGGACGTGTCCGGGAGAGAAGCCAACCCAGCTCAGAACCCGGGGGGGAATCATTGCTGACCGCTCTGAATGGCTGGGTCGGTGGATATGGGTGCGTGGCTATCCCCACCGAATAAATCAAGCCGGGTTTCGAGTGGAAGTGAAGGGTCCCAGCAGCTGTCAGGAAACTTAGACCTGGCCGTTGGATTACGATTCGGCCACGATAATTACTACATAATGTATTGTGGAACTCAGCACATGCGCTAGAAAATCACATAAGCACTTCCGTAGAACTGAAATCGGTCACGACATGCGGACATGGTCCAATTCTGCTTGTACAACAGTGCCGCGTAACCCTTAATTTTCCTCAATAGCCGAGTCTCACGGGGCCGTCATTGGATGCGGGGGGTCATCACGCATGTAGCGAGCAAGTTAATCAGATCGGTACTGGCTGTCTCTTTCACCCACGAGTTTGCTGAAAGATCTTCGGCGCAGCAGGGACCGACGGCAGCACGAGGGGGCCAAGACGTGATGCATCCTTGCCATGGCGGATATTGCCAGCCTTGGTTTGGGGGGGGGGGGTTGATGTTGATGGGATGCCAAGAGGACGTGGATGCCGCTGCAGCAACCCCTAATATGCGTGCAGAATGAGGCCCTCGCCGAAGAAAGAAAGGCTCGAATGGGCTGTTTCAACAGATATGCGGAGGGGGTACTAAATTTCCCAGCTTCCGCGGGGCTTCGATAGTTCTGCCGCCGGTAATGTGCTGGAAAGACGCAAACGCCGTTCCTCCAGACATGGTACATAGTAAACAGTGACAACCCCCCCCCCCCCCCCCCCAGGCTAGCGCAAAGAACCACTAAATACGGCGTATTCCATCTGATCCAGGATTCAGGTCGACGTGAACTGGTCAAGCAAAGCGGCTCGCCGTTCAGCATCTCCCCTAGTCCGATATATCGCCAAGGACGGGGTCCGACCAGGGGTCACGGATCCAGCCGCGCAATTGGAGAGCGGCTTTACCACACGGATGGCCCATGCTATGCCACCCTTGAATCTTGATCATCTGACACCACGCAACCCAATGCCATTTAAAGAAGAGGCGGGCCCCGTTGCTGCCTGTCAAGACGGATAAGTCGGCTTCTGTGGTGCGGACGCCAAGTCAAAAAGAGGGCCCAAACAAGATCGCATACCCGTGGCAGACCCCCAAGCCTCGTCGACATTTGCCCGGATGAATATTTGTTTCAGGTGAGTAGCCTTAGAGTTAGAGTTTAGGATTGGACTAGCTGAAGGCTTACGTATGTCATCTAGGCTAACATTGATCTGGAAGCAAAGAGTAATTAGAGCTATTCGCTGATTCATGGGAAAAACAACATCACCGATCACGTTGCTGGAGTTTCACATTCGCCCTCAGGTGGGCACTGAGCATCTCGGGGCCAGCTCGCCCGAACAACCCGCATGGTGGGATCAAGAATATCGGTGTTTGATTCAAAGAGGTGCTCGGCCTTGAATCGTTAGTAAGCGGCATACTCAAGGAGTCGACAGAGCCGAGATGGAAACCGGCGCGAGTGGTCGAGGCAGAGATGCCAGGCAGCCAAGCGCTCTTGTGTACCACCGAGGCATCACTTGCTGAGCTCAAAGCGTTTCTTGCGGGGTGACTTGACCAGTTTCGAGTTTCAACACGCTAACAGGAGCAAACGCAAAGTATCTTGAAACAGACTTGTTTGCAACACGAACCACTCCATGGCTAACTACCTAGCAACCTACGGAGTACGCTGAGATGGAAACAAGAACCTGACTTCGAGAATATCATCCCCCTCCTGAAACATTTATTGATATCCACTCGAGAATTTCCAACTGGCGCAGTCCAACGGGGACGCTCAAGAGCAGTTCTCGCACGTCTCGAGCGGCCATACCTTCGCAAGCCCTAACCGCCACCTCAAACCCGCGTCCGATATCGTGCTGCTCTGGACCGAGCATCACATCCAACCGCACGCCTGCCACTGAAGCAGCGAGCCACAGCACGACGAGCTTAACGCCAGCGTCGCCGCAAAAGGCACCGCACCCCCACAGCCCCGTCCGCACGGCGTCGCACGCAGGAAGCGCGGTGAAGCCCGTCACGGCCTTGCGGAGCTCGCGGTCGATATTTTCCGGCAGCAGGTCTGGTAATCGCTGATCTGACGCCTCCACCATGTCCATCTCCAGGGCATCCATGAAGATGAGCCTGCCGCCTCGCCACGCCCGCGTCCATGCGGTGAAGCCGCCTGTGGGTGACGACGGCCTGGGCTGGACGCTCCAGTGGATATCTCTTCTCTGGCCCGTTGTGCTCAGAATGGCCCTTGCCCCACAAACAGTGATGACAGACGTGTCGGTGAGGTGAGGTGCGATGAGGACGATGGGACATGCTTCGGGGGCAATTCCGACAAATATCTCCTCTTGCGTGGCCGACTGACCAAAGCCAATGATCTTGTTCGCCGAGACCACGACTGCGCCTCCGGGTCCTTGGACCTCCGGTCGGTGGGACTCCGTATCGTAATTGTCAAGATAGTCGATGTGTACCGCTCCCAAGGAGACCCCATCGAGGAACACCTCATCTCGTTCGTGCAATGCATACGTAACATACCTCCCAGGGTCATCGGGAGCTGCTTCGTGGTCTTTTATCAAATCCCTAGCATCTGGGAGACTCTCGAAATAGACAAAAAGGGAGGACAGGTACATCTCGACTGCGACTGGATGTCTCTGCCTCGACGCGTACCAGATGCCAAAGTCCTGATACCCATCATCCTGCCTCTGCGGGACAATAGAACACAGGAACTGGTGGACGACTAGACAGGCTACTTGGCCGCGGCTCAGACGGAGCGGATGTCCCGGCTCAAGAAGGTCGAGCTGGCCCTGCGGAAAGTACAGCGGCAGGTCAAGAGCGATGTCGTGCAGATTGGGCCACGTTGAGCCGAAGAACTCTTCGGCCCTGAAGATATCGCCCGCCAGGAAGCTCTTCAGCGACCCATAGTCGTCACCGTGGCTGGCTTCGGTATTCGCAGCAATGGTTTGCAGTCTGTCGATGAGGTGTGACGCGCCCGAAACGGACTCTTGGAGGAGAAACTGCAGCAGTGGCCAAAAGGGGACGCGGCCCGCTCCGTCCTCTTCCACAATTACATCCTCAGGCAAGTCGCTGAACCGATCGAGGACGTAGCAAGACGGTGAGTTGGGGAGGATGAGTGTGTCCGGTCGAGGCTCCATGTTGACGCGCTTGTGCCGATGTCAGAACAACAAATGTGCACCATCAGATGACACTGTCAACGTAACCTTGTTTTTCTCGATTCAGGATTCTAGTTGCATGACTTCCATCCGCATCGGATATTTTCCTGCTGGGGATAAATATGTTTTAAATTTACCTTTCCTACTCGGCATGACTGGCTAGTAGAATTCCCTCATCATCAACCACCAGCTAGCACGAAGGCTGCCTAGAGTCGGCGAAAGAGTCACATCTCCCATTCGCCTATGATGCCGCCCAAGAAAATCTACGGAACGGTCTACATCATTTCCAAATTGATGCTATGCCGTATGCATATTGTCGATTATATACTCATTGCGCTTTCCATGCTGTATCCTGCGCATCACAACTTCATACCACAGCGAGATCAACACCATTTGAGGGTGAACTGTTGGAAGTAAGCAGCGTATCACAAACGCCATGCTGTCAGAGGTATCAGATGTGGTCAATTATTTCTTGTGGATTATGTTGGCCTCACAAATTGTATTCTGTGAGGGACCGTGGCTTTCAACTACTCATTTTGTTGCCAAATCTCAAGACCTTTCCCTTCGATGACTTAAGACGGGACACCGTACCACACAGCTTCAACATGTATGGATAATGAAACAAACTGAGTCCAACTAACTGAATGCCATTGGGTCCTTTATTTAACCACCCGATTTTAACCATTTCCGAAGTATCTCAACGATCTGCGTACTCTGAATATGTCGGGAATTTGACCAGCTCTAGGGTAGGTCGATTTCGTGTTGGCCATTGGTACGACGAACTGCAACAACAAGCAACGACTAATACAAGAGAGCTCAACCCATCTGCAGATACTCCCTACGGTTGTTCAATAATCATGGACATGGAAATGCGAACATCGATTGGACTACTTAAGTGCACTTCAGGGAAGCATTCACAAGCTCGTTGCCCGTCGTGAGTCGACGGCACTTGCTCTGAACTCCGCTGGATCGCCGTTAACCCAAACACTCATGGTACATCAGATAGAGGATGGAGCCTCGCGACCAGTTCTTCTTGTCTGGCATGCTGCAATGTGCGCTCCAGGATAACTGAAATCATTACACGGATCTATTTGGCCTAGTATTGCTCTGGTGCGCCATGCTACACTTGGTTCATCATCGCCTGAGTCAAACTGGGTCCGAGACAAGGGAAATCACTCAATCGCAGTAAGAAAATAAAGATTCCTAGTCACAGGTCATGCAATAGATTGAAGAGGCGGCGCATCGGATCGGAGACACTGGGCATGGTCTCGGATAGGAGGCTCACAAAGGTCGAAGCTGTGGGAATGTAAAGTAGTCGTCATGGTAGCTAAGCAACGGCGCGTCTGAGTTTCCCTCCCCTCGAAACCCAGTTTCCAGAATTGGCTGTCATTATAGGCGACAAGGACAAATTTCTGGCTTCAAATGCAGTGCTCGTCCTCATCTCAACGACCTTCGCTCTCTTGAAGTCGTTGCGACGCATCCTTCTCATCACTGCGGGACGCTAACATATCCAGCCAGTAAAAGCGCCTCCCCGCGGGCTGGTTAGGGGTATCCCTGTCAGGGCCGCTTCTCCCCGCGTGAGATGGGATGAAAGATAAGGATCCAAATTCAAGGGGGATGCAAGCTGCAGGACGCACTTGGCGATGAAGCGTCTTCATTTCCCGTCGAGGCGTGTCCAGAACGCAGCTTCAGACGCGGTGCGGCGTGGATCATAACAAAACAATCTTGGCAGTTTAGGTAGATGAGAAGGCTGTTTTGGCGCTGGGAGTCCAACACAGCGATATTGTAACATGGTACTGGGCAAGAAGAATGCAACGGCTATGCTGACCTGCGGCGTGTGAATATTCTCGAGACGCTTCGTACATCCATCCTTGCCATTTCTCCTGATGCCCATCTCCATCCTCATATTCTCTCTCCTTCTTATCTCCAGCCATGCCAAAACAAACCCAGTCCAACAACCATCCATTCAAGCCGACCACCCGCATCCCCTGCTACCATGACATCAATCCCCACGGCCCAAAAAGAAAATCCCACCGCCCTCCAGCCCTACTTCGTACTCCGTAATCAAAAAGTCGCACTTGTCCCTTGCATTCGCGCGCATCGGAACCCGGCATGGGGTAGCTGGCTCGTCTGTTCGTGATAGGGCACACCCCCTGTGAGTCGTCCCCCATTCGGCACTCTGCCAGACCGCTAGCCCCAGGCAATAGCGTCCCCTCCTTGTTGCCCAGGCCTTGCCCAGGCCCGCTGGGAGATGATGAGTGACCATGGGCATGTTTGGACCCGAAACGAGATGAGACACCTAGCAGCTCGTGTTCGGCCAACAACGAGCCGGTTCTCGGCCTACGGATTGGTTGGTGACCGAGCAAAGTCCCAGGCCCCCCCTTCACTAACAATTACCAAAATCACTCAACTAGTCTGATGGTCCACCAAAAATCACAAAGACAGTTGGAGCAGATCAAGCGAGAACAATAGCAGGTATCAAACGCTGCTGTCTATCATGTATAAAAATCTGTCTTATAGGTATCGTGCGAGTCTCCAAAAAATCATCGCAATGTGTCAAAATCAGTAATCTACTCATGCTTTCCTCCTCTTCCTTCTCACTGCAGCGAATCCATGCCATGCATTTCTCCGTGAATTTGATCATGTCCTTCAATGAACACCCATGTAAATATCGAACCAAAACAAACCGCTCCCAAAATAAAATAAAAAACAAATCGTGCCACATGCTTATGCCCTGGTGCCGGGCGGCGCCAGGATATGAGCTCGTGGCAGAAGAGTTCTTTGATGGGTGCGAAGAACAGAGTTGCAAGCCCCATTAGAACGCGGTACCTCAAACGGGTAGTTGCTTTTGCCAAGCCTCTTGTCTTTTTTGGTCATTTTCTTGTTCTTTATTCTTTTATGGCTGGGTCCCAACGATGTTGGGCCAGTTGTGCTTTCACCTGGCAAGCGTAAGGATCGTGTCGAAATATGTGTGAATTAGATGGGCTGCACTCGGTGCGAAGATGCAAAGTCTCTACATGCTTCGTGACCCCAATGAAGATATAGTACAATCAGAAGCGAAGACTTAGATGAGGAGCTGGGCAACGAAGAGGCCAGCGCAGGCGAGGGCGACGTTGCCGGCCATGCGGGGAGCAGCGTTTTCGGGGACGGTGCTGATTGTCTCGGAGGAGCTGGAGGCAGTTCCGGAGGCGGTCTCGGAGCCCGAGGCGGCGGCAGCGGTCTCGCCGGAGCCGGAGGTGGTGGCGGCGGCGCGCGAGGTGGTGGCGGCGGCAGTGGTGAAGGTGGTCTTCTCAGCGGTGGTCTCGGAGGCGGTCTCGGAAGCGGTAGTCTTGGTCGTCTTGCTCTTGGTCGAGGTGGTCTCCTCAGCCTCGGTCGAGGTGGTGGCCTCAGCGGTGGTGGTCTCCTCGGTCGAGGTGGTCTTGGTCTTGGTGGCGGTCTTGCTGGTGGTCTTCTTGGAGGTGGTGGTGGTCTCGTCGTCGTCAGATCCGTCGCCCTTCTTGATGACGATGCTCTCCCAGCTACCGCTCTTGTCTCCGTAGACGTACTCCTTCACGTTCGAGTTCTGGCCAGGAGCATCCTTGCCCATGTAGTCAGTGATGGTGACGCTCTGGTAGTAGGCGTTGAAGGGGGCATCATCGAAGTCTGGTTTTAACTGTCAGTTTCACATCTTTATCACAACATCTGGTTTGCCAACATACTGGTGTAACCTCCAGCCCACTCAACAGTGCCCTTGGCAGTGTTCTTGCCACCAGCAACCCACGTTCCGAGCTTGACCTGCATGGGAGTCTGGGGGAAGCCGTAGGCGACGGTGTCGGCGGCGTTGAGGGTGCGGACAACGACATCGTCGATGAGCCAGTTGACGACGGTGGAAGTCCACTCAAAGGAGTACTTGTGGTACGAGGTTAGGGGAGCGTCGACGGGGTGGTAAGCACCGCGATCGTAGGTCTCGGTGTTGCCCTTGCTGTAGAAGTTGGTCTGGACCTGAGCGTTGTCGCCGCCAACCCACTCCCAATCGATCTCATCGAGATCGTCGGACTGGAGGACGACACTGCTGACGATACCCTGGCCATTGGCGGCCTGGGTGACGACGTCGAGGCGACCGAAGAACATGTAGTTGTTCGATCGGATCGTGGGGGCGTTGCTCTCCTTCATGATCTCGAAGAGGGCACCCTTGCTGTCGTAGGACAGGTCAGTGCCGTCCATCTGGTGGAAGGCTGAGCAAGCGCCCTTGGTGAAGTCGCAGTTGATGACCTTGTCACCGAAGGCGGCATCAGCGGGGCAAGCTGCACACGGTTGTTAGCATATCGAGATCATGGTAAGCCAGGCCGTCACGGGTCACACAGGGCGTAGTGACACATGCAGCTGACAGGAGCGTGGCGGGAACGTACACTTCTCGAGAGGGTTGCAGTCCGTGTAAGTCTGGGCGGACACCAGAGTCGCGGCGGCGATGGCCAGAGCGGCGGCTTTGGAAAACATTGTTGCTGAGTTTTATATAGAATTACCACAAGGTTGAATATCCCGTTTTGAATCAAAGCGATTTGGAATGACTGTGAGGGCGAGCGTTGACGTAGGGCGTATCGAGCGAGAGATGAGACAGCCTTATTGCAGCACCAGCAAGGGTAGTTTTGGGGGTTGATAGCGAGAGACACGAGATGAGAAAGCAAAAGGAAGTGCTTGAAAGACGAGGCGGAAGCGTAGGATATTAATAAATGCTGACAAGGACGGTCTGAACTAGAGTACACAGGCAGCTCAAGGGCAGAGACAGCCAGACGGGCGGCGTTTTATTGCGAGTCCAGGGCAACGGGGAACGAGGTCCTGGGCCATGACCTTAGGGCGCCTCCGGGGGTGTGGGCAGTGGATCCTGAGAATGACCCCTGATGGTGTCCTGCCAAGGGCGACAAGGGCGACTGCTGAGCTCTGGGCTTGGGGCGAGGGGCCGGATCCCTGAAAATCCATTCGGACCCTGGTTTTCTCCATACAAAGTACTGTTTGTGCCGTGCTCCGTATCAGACACTATTCTGTGTGGAGTCGCTGAATAGTGGGAGTGGGTGCAGAGGCGAACAGAACGAGTCCGTTCTGACTCTTTGCTTCGGGCCACCACAGGATCCCGCGACGGCCTCCATGCATCCACGGGGGCGTTGGGTGGCTGAGACATACCTATCGCGGGTCGGAGTACCAGTTGGGAATACCTATCACAGGTAGGCACATATCACACTGTACAGTCCAAGATGTGTGCCAGGCTGACGAGGCATGCATGGCTGCTGCCGGCGTCTGTCTGCGCTGCATCCAGAGTGACTCTGTCATGTACTCCGTACAGTAAGTACTGATGAATGTATGATACATCTGCCCGTAATCGACCTGTGCATCCAGGCGGCATCTTGTCCGCGTGATGTGATTGTTTGCCCGGTCTAGCTTTGCCGTGATGCCGGACCCGAGTGCCGTGCTGGACAGGCTACCGCTCTGGGCTGCCTGCGCTCGGCCTGTCCGTCGTGTTTGGAACACGAGCCTCGACAGATATCCAAAGCGTGTGACTGAGAAATGCCTGGGCGTTCTATCTGGGGGAAGCGGGTTTCCAGATTTCCGTCTCCCGATGACGAAAACCCTCTCGTGTTGCTTTGCTCCCCAATCGCTACGTAAGGTTTTAGCAACATCGAGAAGTGGCCCGAACTGGTGTAAGCCAAGCAAGCCGGACCTGTCACTCTTCTCCAGCGTCACCAACCAGATAGCCGCAAAACCCTGCGTGATCATCGGCTTGTCCACAGTTCCATCCACGACCCCCCTCGTCGGCGTGTCCACATGGGGGAGAGCGACGGGGGACGGACGAAACAGGCTCGTGGTCATAGCATGGAGGGGGGGACATGTGCGATACGAGGCCCGCATTCTATCTTCAGAAGGGCCAATTTCATGCCTTTGAAGCTTTGCAGCGGCGCCCGTACAAGCCGCGATGCCGAGCGGTTGGTGTAGTCACTATCCTTTCTTGATTGACCCGGTGCCGGTGACATGCAGTCAGGCACAGGACGCCCAAAGAGGCAGCGCCGGGAGGGGAGGTTTCTGTAACTGCGCATCAGGCCACCAGATGTCAGGCTTTGTGTGGCTTGATGCTTGGCCTGCCTCAAGTGCCTCTCCCTACGTAACTCAATGCGTTTACATTCCCAATGAGAATACGCAGAGTTCCCATTGGTATTTTGGCGTCTTTGTGCTCGATGTTTGGCGAGCAACAGCTTATCGGCAGTGCACCGGCAACCTGAAAGAGAAGCACCAAGCGCGGTTCAACCACGCTGAGGCTTTCGGGAGGTTTCCAGGGCCACCCACTGTCACTGACCAACCCAACCACTCTCGCTCACCAACCAGTCAGTCAACTGCCTGGACTGCCTGGACATCCAGTAACGACCTAGCTTCAGGTGCCGTCAGCGCCGAGAGAGTCTAGCGACCCCTGCGCCTCCCCCGTCGCTTTTGGCCCGATTCGGCTGCGTGGAACGCCGACTCTCCACCAAAGAGAGCCTAAGCCCGGGGCGGATCAAGGGCCCTTTTCTTCTTCTTTCTCTCCTTCTGTTGTGCCGCTGGACGTGCCAGGGGTCCCGAGACGTCGCACCCGTTCATGCATCGCATTGCATTGAGAAGGCTCGGGCTTTGACTTTAGTGCACTGCCCGTAGCCTACAGAGCGGCTTTTGGTTGGTGCTGGGGTCGGCTGTCGCCCTATGGTCGGTGGAGATGGCTCTTCGCTGCGCTGGTTGGTTCCCTCGAAGCCCTTGGTGGCTTTGTTGGTGGGCTCCGGCCTGGCTGGATCATGGATGCAAGAGACAGCCGCACTGGGCAAGCCAACGAGAGGCAAGGGAGTCCTGGGAATCTTGGATCAAACAGCCTGGGAAGCCATCGCATCTCAGCCGCTTGCTTGTTCAGGTCTTTTGCTGGTGTCCTGCAGCTTGGTTCTATGCTCTGCAGTTGCATTCATCTTCGTCGGAGTAACGTGACCCTCTCGGAACTGTTAGGAGATGCTGGCCCCGTCGCCTCGTATCACTCATCTGGCTGTGCCTCTTGGGCCCGTCACCCCCTCGCCATGTCGCCGATTCGCCGATTTCACCCATTTGCCCTCACCTCACCCATTTCGGCAGAGACCTGCTATCTCGTCCAGGCCATGCCGAAGCCAAGAAGAGAAGGGGTCAGTTGCCAGGGTACACAGAGTCAGAGCAACGGCAAACACGAGAGGGCATCTCGCTATGGCTCCTTGGCGACGGTCGCCCAGGTCGCCTCAACACGACCGGGAATTCGTCTCTACCACAACAAATAAAGGCAATAACACTCACTCAGACCATCGTATCCGGCCGTGCTTGGCTTTTGCTTAGCCTCTGGGCACCAGCACCAGAATATGCTGAGAAATGAGGCCTTATCGCAGCGGCTGACTTAGCGGCTTCTGGGCTACCGTAGCCTGGTCTTGGTAAAATGGGCTTTGGCACGGAAATGTTGAGGTGAGGCGGGCAGGGACGTCTCTAGGGCGCCCCGAGGCTCATTGAGCCCGAGCAGGAGCCTCCATCGTCATCACGGCTGCGTCTTGGCTAGACTATTTGGATTGTGCATTGCATCGGAGGAATCTGGGCCTGCATCTCATTGGAAGGCTAGTTGAGCCTGCATCTCACTCAAAGTCTGGATGAGAAGCTTGGGGGTCCCTGGCCACACACGGCATGGTCTCACCACCTGATTACCATGCTCAAATCGAGGGAATCGAGGCAACTCTGGAGTCTGGGCACCGAGTTGGCCCCCGCCGTTGCTACGTTGTATTATGATTGCATCCCAACGTCCCCTCCAGAGTCCAGACGCAGCAACGAGGTCCCGCTCGTTCTGGATTGGACCCTTCCACTCTATTCTGGACCCCTTCGACGTCACAAATTCCACCCTCGTGCTCGCCGATCGACACGAGGACTGATTTGGGGCACACGCGCGCCAGAGTAGCAACACCAAACACCCGGTACGAACAGTTCGCCCCTCCAAACCCGAGAATAAATCCATTTTCGCCATCACCATCGCCATGGCCTTTTTGCCATCACGAGCCTCATTCCATTCTCCGTCCGGCCCAGCCCGCCAGAGTTTGCGCTAACGAGCGACCCTCCCTCGGCCGTTTTTCTAATTTTATTCCAGTTCTTGGCCCTCCTTGGTTAGACACTTGGCATCACCGTGGTGGAGGGCTGGCCGCGACCACGCCTAATGTAACGGAGGGGGATTTTATTCGGTGGTTTCTTTCGACGCTTTCACGGTCGGGGAATGGGGGGATGATGATCGCCTGGTAGGGGGACTGGTGTGAAGCATCTTGCATGTTCGGAGGAGGGCACGCATGCTTGGAGGAGGGCGAGGATGGCTGCTGACAGGTCGCCGAACGCCATCCCAGCCCTGTCTTTGGTTGTTCCTGGTTAGTCCCTGGACCTTTCCTGAGCCCTTCCTGAGCCCTTTGGTGGGAACCAGGCCCTTCTCAGAGGGAACCTGACCCTTTCTCGGACCAGCCGCTCGCTCGCGAATCGCGTGGCCTCCCGCCCCTCACTCATGCAACCCGCGATCTTGGATGCCTTTTTGGCAGAGAGTCCGTTGCCGCCAGAGACTCCCGCGTGGACCCTGAAATCAATCATGCTGGCTGTGGCGGTTGGCCCTCCCCGCTTGCGCTTTGCGATGCGACGTGATGACGATCCTGTCACCTTACATGCGCAGGTTGACAGTTCCTCCGTCGCGCGCCTATCTGCAATCGGTTCCTTGTTGCTGACGTTGCTTACGCTGGTGCTGACAGCCTGCTTTCAATTTCACTTTGTCGTCTGACTCAACTGACAGCCAAGGCTGACTGACTGATTCCTCTCTTTTACACCGCTTCCTGCGTCCGTAAAATCCCCAATAGTAGCCTGTTGTATGTTTCATCACGTCAGATAACCCCATGCGCTGCTTTTGTTGTTGTTGTTGATGTTTTCCCCCTCTTCTGTGTGTGTGTTGTGTGGTGGGATTGTGGAAGCGCTTCCTTGCTTGCCTCACGGCCTGAGACAGTGCGGGTTTGCGACAGGCTTGACACTGAGCGGGCCGATCCTCTGGAATGCCTTCTTGGCTTCGACCTCGAAAGTACACAGTGCAAACCGTTGCCGTATTTGTGTCTGGAAAGTGTAGACGGCCATTCCGCCTTGATTCCGCACCGAACGCGGAGATCTTGATACGTCAAAGTGGAAACCCCATCTCCAAGCTGTCCGAATAGCCTTTCGGACGAAGAAGATTCTTCGCCGGATCTCGCTCTCGCCCCCGACGAATGAGATCCGCGAGTGACCGCAGTCACTCCCTCCTTGTCATTTCTCTCACCTTCCACCCTTCCAAAGTGCTGTGGGAAGGTAATCGCCGAACAACTAGCCCCTTCCCCCTGCTTCGAAACCGACCCCTGAGTTTCAGAAGCCAAGAGGGATCATCGAACCATCTGTGTGCGTTGGGTCTGAACAATGCCATGCTAAACGCCCAAGCGCTGATCATACCGCGGGATTATTCAACCTCCAGACGATCGAAATTGATTGATTGACGGTCCCCAAGTAGAAGGTGGCAAGCAACCCCGGCAGACAAAACGTCAGGGACCACAAGAAACAGACAATCAACTCCACCATCGAGGTACGAGAAAGATAGTTCTCCCCACTGGACACGAGATGACATACAGCTCCCCTTTTTAGGCTATTCTAGCCAATTGAAGCGTCGCGATCCATCAACGAGATAATTTCGTATTCCCACTGTTCATGTGAGGCCGATGACTATCATGATGCAATGGCAACTCGCACGTGCTCCAGACCTAGGGCGATACAGCCAATACGATGCGCTAGTTGAGGAGCGACTTGAGAGCGCTCTCGTCCGTAGAACGACAAGATAGCCGCGCAAGTTATCATCTTTCAGTGTCGTTCTTCCAACCAAGTTGCCGAGGCCCGGATCCACCAATATTGTCTGGAGAAGTGATCGACCAGGAGAAGCGATCGGAGTTGAGTTGCACGCACATCTGTGACATCAAGTTCCACAACAGGAGGCCGATCGACTGACAGAGCCTGCACAATGGCTGATCTTCATTCAAAATGCCATTGAACATAGATTCGGCAAGGTTTCTACGTACTACGTAGTACGAGTTGGCGAGGTGCATGGGTAGTTGTGCGCCCACTAACACTTCCAACCCAGTTGCTTCTCCGTCGAGGATAGACGAGTGTATTACCTTTGTTGGTAATAGGCGTGTAATGCGAGGATCAGCCTGGTCCCTGTCCGAAATTAAGCATGCAGCAGTACGGAGTAGAGGACGACCAAGTGAATGAATGCCCTGCCCTAATCCACCAACATAACGTTGGGATGAAACGGCCCTGGACCGTCCAACACCCCATCCCACTTAGAGGGGAGAATCTATGTGAAACTGACATCACGCGCCAAAATCACTCCAGGGCCACGGTACCGAATCAAACTCTTGTCCAACTGGCCACCAACCATGTTGTTTCCTCGATATCTGTGCATTTGTTTGAGGGAAATGAGGTTTTCATTTTTCATCTCAGCCCTTTGCTGTCCATGACTTTGGTGCAACGGAGCAATTTGTGGAACTTTGGTCCGACGCATTTCTCGGATAACGTCTTCCACCGCAGCAGCGTGGCTTCTCGATGTCCCACAACTTGCGGGCAAGCCATGTCCCTGTGTTCCAATCCAGCGGGACGAACTCGGATGCGGGGTTCGGTGCAATGTTGGTGTGACAACATGAGCCTTTCTTCATGTGAGAGGAAATGGTAGTTGCTATGATCCTGTATTCATAGTAGTAACGTGCCGGTCATCGCTAGGACTGGAGGGCTTTTTCTTCAAAGCAGTTGCATTGCGTTGTTGGTTTTGAACTTCGATTCTCAGTTTGTCTACAGGCTCTTCTTTTCCGGAAATGCTTTTCAGTCTATCATAGCAACTCAACTGGCTCGTGTGAAAGAGCATTGGAACAACTAACCAGTCGTCCTCGCGCGAAACCCTGCAAGACCTCAGAAATCGAGCGTTTCAACACATTAGTCGATACGATGAGAGTTCTCGAAGACATGTAGATTCGAGTCTTCTCATCGTCAACTTGGCCAACTTTTGCTAGGCGGGGTTGACGGAGATGGACCCACTGACAAGACAACCCCTCCGGCTCTTTACATCAACCTCGGTTCTATGGTTCTTGACATCAAGTCACTTGGCAGGATCGTATCTTCTAAACCTCTCATAGACCCAATTGACCTGTTGAGGCGTATCTCGTTAAGGCACCATGGCGGATTACAAGTTCGAGGGCTGGCTCGGCCTAGACCCCAAGTCCGTCGAGGGCAACATGGTGTGGCGGGACTTTGAACCAAAGCCGTGGGAAGAAACCGATGTTGATATCCAAGTCACACACAGTGGCATCTGCGGCACTGACATTCACATGTTACGTAGTGGCTGGGTGAGTAGTTTTCATACACAGGAGATGAGACGAGGAGAGTTGATGAGAATTAACAACGAAGCCGCAGGGTGAAGTCCCGTACCCCCTTTGCGTCGGCCACGAGATTGTCGGCATCGCAGTCCGCGTGGGCTCACAGGCCGAAAGTGGCATCAAAGAAGGCGACCGCGTGGGCGTAGGCGCGCAAAACGACTCGTGCCTTGGGCGCCACGGCTCCTGCGACGAGTGCGCGGCCGGCCTCGAGAGCTACTGCTCCAAGATGGTCATCACATATGGCTCAACGCACTTTAATGGCGGCAGGGCTATGGGTGGCCACGCGACGCATCACCGCTGCCCGTCGCACTTTGTCATCAAGATCCCGGACACCTTGGCTTCGGATCACGCGGCGCCGATGCTGTGCGGCGGCCTGACGCTGTACGCGCCGCTCCGGTATCACGGATGCGGGCCCGGGAAGCGGGTTGGCATAGTCGGTGTCGGCGGCCTGGGTCACTTTGGCGTCTTGTTTGCCAAGGCACTCGGCGCTGATCGAGTCGTCGGGGTATCGAGGAGTGCAAGTAAGAGGGAGGAAGTGTTGAAGATGGGAGCCGATGAGTACATCGCGACAGAGGAGGATGCGGACTGGGCCAAGAAGAACGACAAGAGCCTGGACCTCATCATTTCGACGCTTTCTTCCTCCAAGGTATCTATGCTTGACCCCCTTTGATACCAGACATCCAGCCAGCTAAACGCCCATGACAGGTTTCGCTCCAAGACTACCTCGGCCTGCTCAAGACGGACGGCACGTTCGTACAAGTGGGCAACCCCGACGACGGCGGGTACACCATCAACCCGATCACGCTCATTACGAGGCGCATCAAGTTGACGGGGTCGAGCACGGGTTCTCCACGCGAGATGGCAGAGATGCTGCATTTGGCAGCGGACAAGAAGGTGCACCCATGGGTAGAGCAGCGGCCAATGAGCGAGGCGAACCAGGCAATCGTGGATATGGAGGCTGGCAAGGCGCGTTATCGCTATGTGTTGACAAACTGAGAGGTATAAGATTGAGGTGTTGTGAGGATGTATTGGGTGTAGGTTGACGTTAGGTAAGGGTATACCTCGAGTCTTCCGGGCGTTCTCACCACAGCCGATTGAGACTTGGGCTCCGGCGGGAAGTGAGCGTCTGCAGTCAGGCTGTGCGTGACGTGCAAGTGTGATGTGGGAGATGACGATTGGATGCATAGGATGCAGAAACACAGCCCCATCTGGGCTAACCACCACTTGATGGGTTACCTCACTCAGCCTTGGAGTGGTTCGCAACGCTGGCGAACCATCTGAAAACGTTAGGTTTTCGAAAAGTGACACTTCCCTCCTCTCCACGCAATATTTCTGAACAGCACACAAACTTCGACTGAAAGGGTAACGCAGTTCACACCAACGATGGATTTCTTGTCGGTATGGGCCAACCGTTTAAGAGACGAACAAAAAGGAATGCGCCAACTTCGCGAAGACCTCTCGACAGGCAGCACAAACCCTGCGCAAGACGAACTCCCAGCCGAGATCGAGCATAACGACCACTCCGCAAGAGGTGCGAGTCGCCAACGAGAAGAACTCTCAGCCGACACCGAAAGCGGCCCCGATCGTCAAGGACGCTTCCCTTCACTTTGGACCGACGCACACCCTGTCATCACCTCACCCATTCGCTCTCCGGCCCGAGCCAGCAAGAGCGAAACCACTTTTGAGCGCCGCCCTCGAGACAAAACACGGGAACATCATTGGACCTCGAGAGACACATCTTCTTCATTGAAAACAAACACACGACTACGACTACCACCACCACAGCCCAATGAAGATGAGCTCCAGCCAACCAAGATGATGCTTCAGCCTGAAACTCGACCAATTAGCCAAGACCAACTGGCTGCAGAAGTCAAGGGCATTTACGCCGGTCTGATGATGGTCGAGACATCATGTTTCGAGGTGGACAACCTGTCCAACCCTGATGCTATGAAACTGAATGACGAACATTGGAGAGCCTTGATAGCCCTTCACCGAGCACTATCAGGGCAAAGGTTGAGTCACATCCTTCCGGGCCCCTTTTCAAAATGGATCGACTTGAGGAATGCCCAGTCGTCCTTCCCTGGTGCGAGCAAGTTGACCAGCGAACAATGGCGAGCCATTCTAACGTTCCTCGCCATTCACAAATCACCCCCGGCTCGTCGGTTCTCCGGGAGGTTGAAGGATTACAGCATCAAAGCAAAAGTTGGCGAACATGAAGTGGATGCACTACCTGACACTGGCGCCAAGCACAACTTCATCTCACAACGATTCGTCGAGAAGGCTGGTCTCATACCCTGCAACACGGTTCCACAAGCTATTCAGCTACCCAGCGGAAGAAAAGTCATATCTCCAGGGATCGTAAAGGTTCCTTTCGTATTCCATGGAGAAACCAAGAAATACATGCTGGACTGCCGGATTCTCTCTAGTGGCACCCGCAACCTTGTTCTTTCCAACTCGTTCTTACGCTTTACGAAGACCCTCACTAAGTTCAAGAACCGAATTCAGGAAAGACCACGCACACTCAAGACTTGCTACCGGGTCAACCTTCTCGGCAACGAGGAACAGCGTCTCTGGGGGATGCTGAACGGGAGCCATGTTCTTGCCCTTCCCGACACCGGATCCGATATCTCGCTGGTGTCGGCCCAGTGGGCCAAAGCAAACAATCTTGAGGTTGACTATAGTCCAGAGCATCATCTCGAGCTTGAGCAAGGAGATGGCTCGAAATTCTTCACTATAGGTTGCGTCCACAACGCCAAGTGGACTTTCGGTGACTCCAAACAGCAAACCCGCTGGGACTTCTACGTCGTCAACGACCTCCCAGTGGACATTTTGCTCAGCAACGAGTTCATATTCAAGTTTGACTTGTTCTCCGAGTTCGAGCATTTCATAGTTGACCACGAGTGTTCGCCTGAATTGCCAGGGTTTTACAACGTCAGGTTGATTAGCAAGTACAGCCCAGAGCTAGCCAGGCTTGAGGAGGAGTCTAACAACGACTGTAAGCCATCTACTTGTCTTCTACGCCAAAGAAAAAAAGTCTAGATAGACGCCTAACAATCTTATGACAGTGAGATCTCCCAACGCAGTGGAAGCCGAGCGAGTGCGTCGTGACCGAATCAGAGATACAATATATGCTTTGGACGACCCGGCAAAGCAGAGCGAGGCTCAGTGCAAAGAACAGCAACGTCAGCACCAATGGGACTCCCGTCGCAAAGAACACGAACGGCAGCAGAAGCTGGCGACCGTTAACGCTGGCCAAGCTGTTACCCAAGGAGATGGACAGCAATTGCCGAAACCAAAGAAGCGCTGGTGGGAGAGTCATTTCCTACAGCGCGAATCATGAGCCTAGGTCAGGTTGCTGATTGAATCTCAATAAGGTCTCTCCGGCTCGGTGAGCAAGAGGCATCATGAACAGCTGGGTTGGGGGATGCCTATGGAGCGAGGACTTGCTTTCCTTTCCATGCTGTTTCGTTGCTTTACCTAGACTGTAGCGAAGAAAAAGAAAAAAAAAGAAAAAAAAGGGCAATTTGCCAAAATTTGTGCCCGGGCCCTTGATAGTTTTAGCTGTGCTACACAACTTATATCTTGGGTTAAAGATCGTGTTGCGAACCTGACCTTCCCGTATTTAACTCATGTGCAGCGATTCAAAGGGTCTCCGCAAACCTCGGTACGTCCGTCAATCGTGGAAGGCAACCAGGTCCCAGAGTGGCTGAGCCATCTTTCGATTTTTAGGTCACGAGTGAATACGTCACTGTGGCTCGGCAGCTTGGTCAGCCTGATTGGAGAAGGCAGTCTAATGTCGCATTTTGTCGTAGGCTCGATGCCTGATCACCAGACTGGACGTTTTTATCCTACATCTTTTTGGTCACAGTTTCTAGACATGGTTTCTGAACGGTTTGGTATTTTCTCGAACAAACGTGGCTCAGCATCTAGAACCACAGATGTAGAGAAAAATGGCGACCAAGATACTCAACAAAGACCATTGGGTTTTGCGGCTCTTTCGTCATTGATGGCCTCGGACGGAGACCAGGAGCTCCTCATCTTCAGAAAGTTCGACAAAATCAGCGGGCGAAATCTTCTTTACCTGCAGTGCGAGCTGTTATCAATAGAAGCTCAACTGAAGAAATGGGACCAGAGTGTTTTGAACAGTCGAAACACCAAACTGGAAGAAGTTGCGTACAGATGGGAGGAAATGGTAGAGCAAGCTAAGGATGGGAAGGATGAAGCCAAGGAAATGATGGATCTCGTTTACCAGCTCAGATCAAAGATCAAAGAATATCGTAAGAGCGCACATAGCCTTTCCTTATACTCTTGCTCACCTGTTCCACAGACGAGGCACTGGACCTTCAAAGTAGAGTAGCCAGACTTCATTCTCCAGACAGAAGAGCTCTTGAAGTGGCCCGCAATGAGCTTTGGGGAGGACCACTGGGAAGAAAGGGCGTAAAACCATCACCAATAGTGGGAGGAAAGTCAAAGGATTACCTGGACAGAGAAGACGATCTCGTTTCTGTGAAGGCGCCAGTGGAGACAGATTTATTGTCTAAAACGCTTAGAGCTATCTGGCCAGGCAAGGTGAGCAAACTCCATGTGTCTCGGACTGATATAGAATATCTTGACTGATCTTTGTGCGCCAACCTATCAGGAGGAGACCTCGAGAGACGGTCTTAGTCGTATCAGTCGGTTCGACGAGCGGTCAGTCACGATTACTGTGGCTTTGATCAACACAATTATCGCAATTATCTTGCTCGTAGGGCCGATTACGAGTCTGTCTTATGTGAGCTCACAAGCAGCGGTGCTGGGCATGATATGTGCTTTCACAGCTCTCTTCGCAATTAGCTTAGGACTCATGACCAACGCGAAACGGGCGGAGATCTTTGCGGGAAGTGCAGCGTGAGTACTCCCATCCATACACCGCCATCAAGTAGGGCGAACTAGGGTCGGCTAACATACGAATCACAGATATACTGCTGTGTTGATGGTTTTTGTGAGCAATGGTGACTTGTCGGGAAGCAAATGATGACAGATACCTCGAACTGCATCATATTTATATATCACAATCTTCTGCTGGTGTTTCTTCATTCAGCAAACCCACTGAAATCAGCAAGCAAAGACTGCCGAGCTATATTACAATCATATTTTGACTGTCAACGGCCAGAGGGGTGTTTCTGAAGCGGACCAGATGTAGGTCGACTAGAAGTCGGAGACCTTGGCAACAGCCAGCAATCCCGCCGCCTCTGCTCTTTACATCTGGGAGACGCACATTGAACGCGGTTTAGCGCCGAGGTACGCATACGTGAAGAGTTGACCCGAGGGACTGGGTCTTTGATGTTATCCAGGACTTCATAGAGCTGCTTACAAATGTCATGTTCAGTCACGAATTTCTCAAGTAATGAGAGGGCTAGGGAGTGCTCAAGAAACAGGAAGTTATCTTCTTAACGCTTAGAGAGCGAGTTTCTCGAACCTTGGCTCGTCATGGGATGGTTCTCCTTTATCAACGTTTTCACAACGCGCCGTTGGCGCTGCGAAGAAGCGGCGTCCATTATTAGTTCTAGGATGAAGCAACTGTGTCAGCACTCTACTCGTCTGTTCACGCGGCTCGAGTATTAGCCGCCCAGCTTAGGGCACAATCCCGAATTCAGCACAATTAGGATCTATGTTACACTCTCTTATTCACAAGTAGTCGATTAGCCACGAAAACCGACCCAGTTCTGTGACCTGCCCCGGCACAGACGCTGGATGACAGCGGAATCATCCATTCTCCCACAGCCAGCGTGATGGCCAATACAGACGTAGAGTGCATGGATCATGGGCCGTTCTTTTTGGGTAGTCTTGCAAGGAGGACTTTCACGGTAGCTGCCGGTGGTGATGGGATAAGCCGTTTGTTTCATTGATTCTTAAAAAGTATTGGAAGTATTCAACTCGGCCGCGGCATTCTCCTTCATGTGGCTCAAAATATTGCAGATTTTCATCAAGCGATTACTTGTGGCTCGGCGGGAAGTCTCTCCTTTTCAACTTTAGGAGTATCAGGTGGGAACATCAACCAATGTGCCCGATATGTACTATGTACTGCATGTTGGCGTGTATCCGATGAAGAGCCACTGTTAGTCCAATAACAAAGATCAATGCAATTTAGCCGCCCGCACATGGAAATGTTCATCTGCCTCGGTATCGAGGTGCCTCATGCGCTGATGCTTTCGTGCTGCCTACCGATTTGTGATTCATCATTACGCCAGCGGTCTCAGTGACGTGTCGCAATATACTAACAGATAACTGGACCAGCAGATGAGGGCTTGTCTGACTTCCTTTATGAGGACAATTCACACGGACCATCACGGTGAGCTTAGGGAGGTAAGGTAGGCAAAGCACTGCACAATAGTCATTTTCCGTCGCCAACATGCAGTGCCTGTTTGATTCGTTTCAGACACTATTGTAACGATGTCTCACCGACCGCGAAAAAGTGTGTGGACAACCCCCTTCCTTTTGGGTTGATGAGGCGCCTGGCTTTGTGACAAGTGATTCAGATGGCGTGCGTTCGGATTGGTCGTGGACGTATGAAGATGACGCCCAGTTGACCACTGTTTTCGCCATGCTCGGCGAGCAGAACCTGGCGATGCGACTAACTCGACGAATAAAACTTGATATCCTACCTTGCAACCTCGTTCTGTGCCCCCTTGGTCAAAGTAGCTTTCTACATCAAAATGTGTGGCGTGGTGCGAAAGTTGAGATTGAAACATCAAGGGAGGTCTCAATGCGGTCATAACATGGTCGTTATCGATAAAGTGTCGCCCCGCTAAATCTTCGGCCCCTCTTTCCGTCTGCATGAGCGGCTTATCACGGATGTCCACATCACTGTGCTTCAGTGGCCCTCGTGACTTGTGACTACGACAGACCAGACCTCAAGCAATTACTTCACCTCCCCTCAACACCTGCTGTCTGCTTCAACCACGACAAAGCGTCGACTTCTCTCTCAATTTCAAATTTTCCGCCCCAAACTTCGGTGTAGATCGTCTCAAATCCCTTGTCGCACATTATTCCACCTCCGCACGCCTCCGTACGTTTCCGCTTCCGACATCGCACCCCTCACCAGCTCCGGAGTCTTTGGATATCCCCTTCAACCCCACATCCACCGCCGGCCTAGCCATCTACCGCCAATATGAGTAGCCCACGCCGCAGAATCGAGACAGATGTGAGTCGAGAGCCACAGCCGAGCCACTGGGATGTTTGCAGCTGATATATGTCCCGATCTTAGGTCATGAAGTATGCCTACAACCGCCTTTTCTCCTGCATGTGGTCCGAGGTGCTAACAGTCTCCCAGGATGTACGATGCGATTCTACCGACCCTGACAACCACCTGCTAAAATAAAACAGGCTCATGAGTGATTACGAAGTCACGTTGGTCAATGACAACAGTAGTACCCCCTCTCCGCTGCTGAACAACGACAGATATGCTGACCTGATATAGTGTAAGCGCTGTCCCTGCCACCAGCTACCTCGTGCTACAAAACCTGACCGACGCTCCAGGCAAGAGTTCTTCGTTCGATTTAAGGGTCCGGCCGAAAGTCAGTACCATACAGAGCTTCCTTCAACTGGGTGTGTCCGCTGACACCTGGCAGCTCCGTTCGAGGGCGGCATCTGGAAAGTTCATGTTGAACTCCCGGATACATACCCATACAAGTCTCCTAGCATCGGATTTGTCAACCGTATATTCCACCCCAATATCGATGAACTGTAAGTCACAATAAGCACCCAACCCCTAAAAAAGGTGATGGGACCCGGATATACTAACATGGGCCGTCGTAGGTCCGGATCCGTCTGCCTAGACGTCATCAACCAAACGTGGTCTCCCATGTTCGATATGATTAACATCTTCGAGGTCTTTCTGCCTCAACTCCTGCGATACCCCAACCCCACCGACCCCCTCAACGGAGAAGCTGCCGCCTTGTTGATCAGGGAACCCAAGAGCTATGACGTCAAGGTCAAAGGTGCGAAACTCTGTTGATTCTTTCGTTGGCCCAATGTTGACCAGGAACAGAATACGTGCAAAAGTACGCCAACAAGGACGCTGCAGACGAGGCTGGTGCCGAGAGCGAGGACGATGATGACTTGTCCTCAGTTGCCAGCTTCGGCGATGACGACGAAGAGCCCGCGGGCCAGATGGACGATGTATAGCGCGCTCCGTTGGCACTGTATTACCTCTGCGAGGTTTTGTTTCTCACACGGCGTATTGGGACAAGGCACGGCAAGGTGTCAACACTGGACGGAGTTGCAGCCACTCAACGGGATCTATCCGTCCCTGACTAGGTTGGATCGAATTTGATTTCCTGGAATTAGGTAGGTGGGTAGGTATTGATCACTTCGCTTTCGCACCTTAATAGGCAACACCAGAACGGAAGACTGTCTGGGGGTTTGGCAGTCGAAATCGGCATGGGAGCCTTGGATCAACCCGCCAGTTGGCCTTGCTTGCATTATTCGAAAGATGTTCCAGACAGAACGACTGAATATTTGAATTTCAACAGCGTTGCGCCATATGTCCCAGGGTATCTTAAACTATATAAATGCATGTTGTTCTATAACGTTCGTTCATAACACCATATACAATCTTCATGTTCTATCAATCGGAGTCGTAATTCACCAGTCCATTGGAGACACTCGCTTCCAGGGCGAGTGCCTTTTGGGGCGGAGCTGAATCTTCCTGCGTCCCACGTTTCCGCTTCACTCCGGGCAGTCTTGCCGGCGCTTTAGTTTCTGGAGCCCGGGTGTTCTGTAGGAAAGGATCCTGGGCAACCCGGGTGTTGCCAATGAGTTCAGACACCAGCGACTCCTTTCTCCGCGAAGCCTCCTTCTCGGATTTGAGCATACTGCTTTTGGATGAAGATTGGGGCTTCTTGGTGGAGCTACCAAGATCAAATAAGGGTTTGGAGAGTGCTCGGTCTTGAACGTAATCGTCATCTGCGGAACCAAAGTCGATCAGAGCGGCATGGCGGGAATCTTCCTCGGTCGCTGGGACCAAGTCGATGCCTAGGCTCATGCGGTCTTTGAGATGTTCCGTGGCCGCAGCAGCACTCTCACGGCTCTTCCTCCCCACGCGAAATGCCTTGCGCAGCTTCTGGTTCTGTGTATACGGGTCGTCCCAGTGGCGGTCCGACGCCTCGGCCAAGTCCTCGATGCGCTCCGTTGCTCGCTTCAGCTGCTCGCGGTCGGCGATGGTCTTCTCCAAGCTCGCAAAGGCGTTCTTGCGCAGGGCCTCGCGCTCCTGGTCTGTCAAGATGACGCTATCGCCTTCACGCACGCGATCGTCGCCCGTGTCGCGCTTGGTGGCGCCCTCGACGACGACGTAGGCCGTGTTTTTTGGGTCGGTGCGGATTTCGATGTCGCCGCTGCAGGCAGGGTGGCGGAAGCGAAAGGCCCAGATCGGGGTCGAGTGGTAGTTGCCGACGCGGCGCTTCTGGGCGTTGAAGCGGACGCCCTGGCCGATGACGGTGGGCTTCGGGCACGACGAGCACCAGATGGGGAATGGCATCTCGAAGCGCACCGTGAGGGCGCCATGTGACGCGAGCTTGGAGGCGCGCGCACCGAGCGCGTGCTTGCCATGAAGCCGGTTGCCCGACGTCGTGCCCTCGACGTCGGGCGGGACGTAGCGTCCCATGTTGAATCCCTGCATCGTGGCGGTTGGAAAACGGACGAGGTTGTTGATGAGGTTGAATGAGAGGACAAGTTTTTCGCGGTAGTGGAGGGGGCCGCAGGTTCTTGGGGACGGCTTTGCAGACACGAGAGTGGCCTCAGTCCTCAGGGTTGCAGAGGTTAAATTGCCTGGGTCATGATGTTGGGTATGCAAAGATATCGTGGTGATGCCTGGTCTGACATGTAACTTCAGAAATGAAAGGTCCTGTCGCGACGTCACATCTCAAGGTCGGCCCATTCTCGGAATTCCTACCCCTCCTGCCTTCTTCGGAAGTGTTCGCCGAAATCTCCCTTCGTTGTACTCCGTAAAGTCCTCCTTAAACTCTCAGCACAGAACACCCAGCTATTTGAGTAAAACTGGCAACGTAAAACAAACAGAGGAAGCAGACAAATCGAGCACTTGCGGCTGCTACAAAGTACAATTTTGAAAACAGGACATCTCCCCTCGGTGATGCCGATAGCACCGCACAACTTGTGGCCTCTCATTGATGATGCCGGTCACTCCCCTCCCTCGTCCCGTCCGCCCGCAACTTTCCAATTACAGGTTCCAGGAGCAGTGGCAGATACTCGGCGGCATCTTTACCGAAGGCAAAATCTCCCGGCTTCACCTTGAACATTTCCTCCTCGTTCTCCGCCTCCGGGTTGACGGTGACGATGCGGGCTCCCAGCGCCTTGGCGCGGGAGATGTAGCCAGCGGCTGGCCAGACCTGCGCCGATGTGCCAATTACAAACATCAAATCCTAGAACTTGTCAGCTTCTTGGTAAACTTTCAAATTCAACCCTTTGTTATCGCGCGAGTCGTGAGGGTTTGGGTAAGAGAGTACAGACCAGCTTTCCAGCCTTCATGAACACATCCACACCGATCAGCATGTCCTGATCCAGGCTCTCACCAAACCACACCACGCCAGGTCGCTGTAGTCCCGTTTTGCAGGAAGGGCACTTTGGAATTTCATCCTCTTGAACATGCTTGATACGGTGGTAGGGATCTAGCAACGGAAGCTTCTCCCCAGGAGGCATGTCCACGGAGGCAGGTGCGAGCGCTGGGCAAAAGGGGTCGTCATAGTTGCCGTGTTGGATCCAGCCGCATGCATTGTTGGAGCACTTGATGTCAAAAAGAGAGCCGTGCAGAGTACGCAGCTGTTCCGGTGGGTGATTCGCGCGTTGCGAAAGGTCTTGAGGCGTTGTCAGCATCTCCCTTGACGTACACGCCACGCACTCGACCCAGCCGGATATTTCTTACTGTCGACATTTTGCGTCATGCACAAAAACTCCTTGTTCTCACGGGCCAGGGCAGCGAGCGCATGATGGGCAGGATTGGGCTCCGCGCGAAGGCACATGTGGCGACGATAACCATAGAAGAGCCAGACGAGACCCGGGTCGGTGCGAAAGGCGCTCATGGTCGCCAGCTGGGTGGCATCGTGGTTGCGCCAGAGGCCCCCTGCGCCGCGAAAGGTGGGCAGGCCGGACGAGGCAGAGAGCCCTGCGCCGCAGAGGGCCACGATGCGCTTGCTGGAGCGGAGGACCTCGTGAAAGGCCTCGACGTCGTTGTGAGGAGCCATGTTGCTACTGAAGCGTCGCGATGACGTCGGTGAGGGGGAGACGGCGGGCGGACAGGGTCTCACGGGATCCAACAGGGCAAGCGGCCGCGGCGATGAGGACACTCGAGACAGCGGCAGTAAGCATTTACATGAAAGGGGGAGACGAGGTATTTGGTGTTGTCGTCGCAAAGGAGAAGTCATCGCTGTACCAATTGAACGGCAGAGTCACGCCGGAACCTTGCAAGGCAGCAGCAGGCTGCATTGGATAGAATGGTGATCGCCCCCGTGCGCAGTTGGCAGTATGGCAGAGCCGGTTTGTCTCACGCCAAGCATCGAATGAAGCGAAGCAACACCAGCATGGGTCAAGGGCTACGATGATGGATTGAGATGTGGCCTGAGAGGGCCGTTCGCCCAGCATATGCGGACCGTGGCCATCATCATGAGAACGCGCGCGCTAGCACTGCCGATCCGTTGGCGGTCGCCATCATGAAAGGGCACGCAAGCACGTTGAACAAACCGGTGAGACTGGTGGGGTTCAGGGAATGGAGACCGCTAAAGTATGCCAATGGTTGCGTAATTCAGGCCACTGCACTCGGGCCTTGGCCTTGGTGTTAGACTGGCCAATTGGCTACACAGATATCCAGTCCCAGTGAAGTCGGCTTCACAGTTACAGGGAACGGGAGTACTGGTAGGGGTGACTATGGTAACGGTCGACTAATAAGGATCTAACCTTGACCACCTAGTCGCATTTCAATAGCACAGAGGCATAGCACAGAGGTGGCCAGTTTCCCTCAATGATACAGTGAAGACACAGTCTCAGCACACACGACCGTTGTCATGCCAAATATGTCATCTATCGATACCGTTGAGACTTACTACATAGGTAGGTAGGTAGGAAGAAGCACAACCCGTTGGGATCTTCACTCGGCCCACATGGATCCAGTCATTTTGCAGCCGTTTCGATGTCGTGTGCGAGTTCGGTTTCAAAACCTCGAAACATAACCTACAGTTATGTACCATCTTATTTGACTGCCATGATGGACACGACAATTCTTCTGCTCGCCTTAAGCTGCTCTCACAGGTCTCATGGGCAAATGCTCCCCCCATCTCCGCCCTATGGCCGAACTGCCTCGGCACGCTCCATCGGCGCTCCGGGCCTGTGCGTCTCCCCTCAGCAGGTACGTACCTCCCCAACCAAGGCCAAATTGAGCCCCGCGGTCCCGCCCCGCCCGAGCGCCGAGCGACGTGCCTACCGTAGCCGTGGGGCGCATGAGGAAAAAACACCATAGTCTCAGGATTACGATGTAAAATCTATCATGGCCAGTTACATTAATAAAGGCCGACCGCCCCTTTCTCACGACTCGCGCTTCACTAACTTGCTTTGCATCGCACATCTAAGAAGCACCGCCTGATATTTCTACTGTGTGAATTTTTATCATTTTTCCCTTCTATTTTTTTCCCCGTCATTTGGTGCCTGTTCAAGACTTTGAGATACAGTACAATCAAGTATCACAAGTCAAGTTCTCAGAACGTGACACAACCAATCCAGTCCTCCCATACACCACCTTTCCATTGGCTCGCATGGCTTCGATCGCTGCACCCTTTGTGAGGTCGTGTGCCTCGTCCCTCCTGTCTCGGAGCACGCGATCGCTCCGGCCGGCATCATGGGCCCTCGGCGCAACCCGGCCTCTCGCTGCCGCACAGGCCCGGCACAGCTCGCATTCCCCCATGGGTGCACAGTCAACCAACCAACGAAAGAAGGTTACGCTGGGCACGCTGCGGTCGCTGCATCGCAAGCGTGAGCCCATCACTGTCATGACTGCTCATGACTTCCCCAGTGCACACGTCGCCGATCATGCTGGCATGGATGTCATCCTCGTCGGTGACAGCTTAGCTATGGTCGCTCTCGGCATGGAGGACACCAATGAAATCTTGATGGACGAAATGCTACTGCATTGCCGGTCCGTCGCAAGGGCCACTAAATCGGCCTTTACTGTAAGGACCTGTCCTTTCTGCATCATTGAAGAGCCATGCGCTGATTAAAACAGGTTGGTGATTTGCCTATGGGCAGTTATGAGATTTCCCCTGAGCAAGCTCTTGCTTCGGCCATCCGTTTCGTTAAAGAGGGCCGCGTTCAGAGTGTCAAACTCGAAGGTGGCAAGGAGATGGCCCCAACAATCCGCAAGATCACCACCGCTGGTATTCCCGTCCTCGGTCACATCGGCTTGACACCCCAGCGCCAGAATGCCCTGGGCGGCTTTCGTGTCCAGGGCAAGACAAGCAACGGTGCTCTGAGCATCCTCGAGGACGCTATGGCAATTCAGGAAGCGGGCTGCTATGCCATGGTCGTCGAGGCCGTCCCTGCTGAAGTTGCCGCCCTCATCACCGAGAAACTGTCCATCCCGACCATTGGTATTGGTGCTGGCAATGGCTGCTCTGGCCAAGTCCTCGTGCAAATCGACATGGCTGGCAACTTCCCTCCGGGTCGCTTCCTCCCCAAGTTCGTCAAGAAATACGGCGATGTGTGGGGTGAGACCCTAAGAGCTATCGAGGCGTACCGAGATGAAGTCAAGAGCCGACAGTATCCTGCGCCAGAGCACACCTATCCAATTTCTTCGAACGAACTCGAGGATTTTACCAAGGCGATCGAAGGCTCTTAAGTGGGTTGTGAAATTGTGAGTTGGCAGTCAAAACCCAACTCTGTGGCTGATAGCGTTTTGGCGAGACAAGTAATCATTTTTGCAACCCAATGCATGGTATTGCAAAGCGTTAGAGTTAGCATTGAGTGGAGTTCTGGGTCCTGAGAAGGACCCTTGTTTGTTCTTGTATCTTCAGCACAGATAGAAGCATACCACCCCATATGGGCATTTTCATCGTTCATCCAAACGCAGGGGTCAGTGAATATGCGACGATCAGTTGATTACTTGAGTTTTTGAAGCACTGCGATTGCCCATTAGTAAGCCACATTGATGGCGATGAGGCCTAGTAGAATATCATACCTGGTGCAAGTTTCCGATGACCTCGTCCAAGGACGGCGCAAACGCACTGTTGACGTACAGGAAGACGCTGTCCGTGTTCTGACATCGTAGCTTCCGCCTTAGGTAGCGCACCACCTCCTCGAACTTGCGCTCTGCGCTGATCTTGCACACATCCTGCGTGAGCGCCGGCGCCGATCCCACTGGCTTGAAGCGGATCACCACCTTGTCGACGGGAAAGCCGCCTGCGCTAGCGAGTGCCGCGCTCGCGTCCCGCGGCAGGTCTGCCAGAACGACGGAGGCGGACATAGTGAGCAGGAGGTCGGGAGATGCCTCGCGGTCAGGCGTGTCGGAGTCGGCGTCGACGTCAACGGCTGGTGGGGATGGAGACGAAGGCATGGTCACACGGGATAGACAGTGGTTCGGAATGAGAATTTCAAGAAACTGGACAAGAGGGGGTGGGGTTCAATATGGGACCCGAGCTATCGTGAGTATGTCGGTGTGAGTTTGCGACGTTTATTGGATTCAAAAGTGTAAGAGAGGTGCTGATGCAAGTGATCAGGCTGCCTGGTCAAGTCTCCGGAGGGGCCTGAGGCTCAACGAGACAGCAGCATGGCTGAAGTGGGACAACAGTGCGGGGCACCATCAGCACCGTGCATCGGCCTTGATATTCAGACGTCGATCCACCCACTGTCGAAGTCGAAGCTCTGCCTGTCGCTCTTTCTCGTCTACTTCATCCAATTTTACTATACTTCGCACAAGCATGATCCCAATCAGAGACCCTGGGACTGGCTCGACGAAATAAATCGGCCTTTCTTTATTTGGCGATATTGTCTATCATGAGGTGAGATGTCTGCTATGGTCTATTCCATGCCAACCCAACCAAGCAAATGCCTGGAGTCTAAGCTCTTATCTAGTGACATTCTTCCATGATATTGCATAGCTCTTCGTATTCTTCAGTCGTCCGCGGCCCAGATCGCGACGTGTCTATTCCCTCCATGACCATGTCCATCAAGTCATCTTTCAAACTCTCATATACCATGCTGACCCAGCTTCCGATGGTCTTCTTGTTCTCAGTCGGGAGTCCCTTTTGGGCATTGTAAAGCGGGTCATCGTCGATACCACACTGAGTTGGCACGCCCAGCTTCGACCGGACCCAGGTATACAGTTGAGCCGAGCCGTCGCCCAGTCTCATGGCCACATCAACTGGGCGGATAGCCATGTTGGGGTAGAAGATGGATGACGAGGTCTCAACGACGGCTTTGTGGAAAGCTGCTTTAAAAACAGCGAGGCTGGAGATTGAGCAGTCCTTGTTCTCTGTTGCTAGGAACTGGATCACAGGGGCCATCGCTGCGTCCACCGCTGGCAAGATGCGATTCTTCCAGGAGCCAGCATTATTCTCGTACCAAGCCAACTCAACGACAGGGGAGACAGCCTCGGCCAGTTTTTCAACTTCCGCTTCGCCCAATCCAAACGTGTGGAATGGTCCGTTTTCGGTGGTATCCCTCAGCACTTTATCTTGCAAAGTCTGGAGGAAAAGTTGGTGGCTCGCGCGAAGGTCAACCGCCTGGCACGAAACATAAATATGACAAGCACACATATGAGCGACCAGGTCCACGGCTTCCATTGTTCGACGGGCCGAGACCAGAGCAAGAGAGTTGATACCCTGGTTGTGCATCTCAGCAGACATGACGTGGGACGAAACCGGGTGCGCAAGTGCTGCCAGCTCCGACATATACGCTGCCATGTTCACATCGATACCCTTCATGGTAAAGTTTTCCTTATCGCTGACGTTGAGATTTGCCTCGAGGCCGTTGTTGGTAGAGGGGCTAATCATCTCGCTGACCTGAGAGAAGAGCATTCGTCCAATCATTTGGAGGGCCAGTCGCGTCTTGTCCATGGCCGAGGTGACGACAACGGCCTGAAAGTTCCCTCCAGAATAAACCTCTCCTATTGCCTTGCCGTCTTTCTCCGATGCATCCACAAGGGGGTTATCTGAAGTGGAATTCAGTTCCACGGAGATCTGTCGCTGGGCGAGAAGAAGGTCCTCCAGGTATGGGCCAATCCACTGGGGGCTCGTCCGAGTAGAATACCGATCCTGCCAGAGTCCCTCTCCGGTCCTCTTTCGGTGTTCAAGGCCAACGACAAAGTCAGAACCGCGCAGGAAGCTGCGAATGTTTGCTGCGGCTTCAATCTGGCCGGGGTGCGGTCGTACAGCGTGGATGAAAGGTGTTGCCCACTCAACATTGCCGCCCATGCTTTCAGATGCAAACGCGGTCAACATCTGTGCTAAAACAGCAAGCTGTTGCGTGTCATGGAGTACGAGACTGGCGAGAGAAACGGACGGCGCAGTACCGTTGATGAGACCAAGTGCCTCCTTGGGACCAAGACCGCTGGCTGACAGACCACTCTGTTGTAGGGCCTCGGACGAGGGCATGACCTTGGCCGCCTGCCCCTTTCCGACCTGCACGAAGATGTCTGGGTTCCCAGTTACTGCGCCAGCAATGTATGACATGGGCATGAGGTCGCCCGACGCCGAAATTGTGCCTCGCAGAGGCACAAGGGGCGTGATGTCGTAGTGTAGTAGCTTCACGAGCCTCTCGAGCACTTCAAACCGAACGGAGCTCTGGCCACGCATGTTCTGGTTGGCACGTGCAACAATAGCACCGCGCACCCACTGGGGAGGCATTATGTGCGAGGGCTCGCGCTCCGAGTTGCTGGCGGGGTTCTTGTCGAAAGAGGTGATGATGGCGCTCTGGGTGTGCTGCAGAACCCCGATCTGGTTCTCGATCCAGTCGTCGGTGCGCACGTCGGCGCTACCGCCAAAGCCAGTGTTCACTCCGTACACAACATACTTGTTGGCAAGGTAGTTGTTGAGTGCGTCAACACTAAGGGCGATGCGGCGGGCGAGGTCTTCGTCTTTGCTAATCTCAGGCTTGATGCCGTAGCGTGCCACGGCGATGACAGACGAGATGTCAAGACTATCGCCATCGAGCACAATCTTGCTCTTTCTGGACCTAAGATCCCGGAGACGACGCCAGTTGCCAAGGGTAGAAGCAGCGTGGGCCGATGTCTCAAATGCCGACATAGTGGCGGTTGAATAGCGGTTGATGTCGCTAGCAACGGTGGTTCCGGCTTTCAGGCCCGGCTTCTTGCCCCGTCTAAGTCCAACGGGTGTGGAGCGAAGTGGGAGGAAATGGAGAAAAAGGAGGGTCAGAGAGATGGGTCCGCGGACACGGCCCCGGACTGCTGGTCCTTTATATGCCGGGAGAAAGTATCAAACGGATACCGCAGAAACGACCGGAAGTCGGCGTGTTGGATGCACAAACGCAAGTGTACGGTGCAAACCGATTTTCGGAGGCGGCAGGGGGGCTTTGGTACGGTCTGCGTCAGCTCATTCGAGGTGTTTTCGACGGCGCAAGGGGTAGACAAGCTAGATTTTATGTGGCTTCCACACAAACACACAAAAAAACACTTGGAAAGTGTGTGTCTCTCGCGTTGGCTGATTCACATGCGAAGGATGCAAGATTCCAACAGGCGGTGAATCAGGCCTCAGTAGAAGATGGGGCAAATCGGGAAAGAAACGTCTCGCCCTCTTGCTCCGTCTTGCAGCTGGGAGGACAAGAAGGTTATGCCTCCCGTCCCGTCGGGAACCCACGGAAGCCAGAGAGGAATCAATTCCCTCCCGTCCTTAAGGCTTAGGCTCGTTCATTAGCAGAGATGCCTGGTCTGCAAAAAAATCAGGCACCAAATCCATTGGGTTCGGCTTCCCGCGCGCAATTGGCCCGGCGTCTCTGTCAGAGGCAAGCGAGTAAGACGGTAGGGTTCCCGTCAGACCGGTTGAGCCGCGCCTGAGATGACGGACTGCATGAGATCTCAAACAGGAGGCCCCAACAATGAAAAGTGATTCACCATGAAATTCCTCTTCGAGGGTCATCTCTTTAGCGAGCTGACTACTGCAACGCCATGTGCGCCACAGTGGGCGGCTTGGAGCGGCTTGGTAGGCAGGGGAAAAGCCATCGACCATGGATGATTGGGCATTGGGGCTTGAAGTCTCTAAATAGACAGTTCCTTTCGATTAGGCACTGTACTTGGAATAACATTGCTTATTCCATTTGCGACTTAGACGTGAGGGGAGTGAAGCAGCGTCATGGAGATCGGCCCGGTCATTTGGCTTCTCCTCCAGAGCCCCCGTCACATGATCCAGCCTGGCTGAGAACCTGTCTCTAAGCGGCAACAGGATGAACTGCCGGGACCTTGGTAAGAATGGCCAGCAAGAAAGGTAGCAGCAAGGTAGCAGAATGCTGAGACATCATTCCCATTGGACACCATACCCAGTTAGGCAAGCATTCAGGTGTCAAAACCTCACAATCTCAGCTGGGACTGGCGTACTGTTTATAGACTTCATGATTGTAACATGTCAGCTACTTTATACACGTCCTGACCGCATATCTACATCAATCGACCCTCAGGTCGCTCCTGCAATCGTTGTGCCCTCTTGTATGTCCTCCTCTCCTCAAGCCTCCATAAGCCTCTGCCTATCCTCCCAATATCATCCCAACCTTGACCATGCAATTCCATGCTTCCGTGTCCCTGCCATGTTGTGTGTGGACCGCGACTAACGCCCCAATGTATGGTATATGCAGTTCCGTTCCAGGAAAAGAACAAACAAGAAGAAGAATAAAATGCCAAACCATGCCGCTATACACCGTCGCATGCAGTTCATGTAATGGAGTTTGAAAAGAAAAGTAAGTAACGAAGATTAATCGTCTCAAAAACGAAAGACCGCTCGGGAAATGCGACCATCAACCACTTAAGTAACCAAACGACAAGGTGCCTTCGTTGCTGTTTTTGTACCAAGGGTGGGGAATCTGTATCAAGATGCGCAAAATGGAGCTGAGAATGGGGGCCCGCCTCGAACGGTGCCAAATGTTGTGAGCTTATTGAGCTGGAAAAGGTCATGGAAGGGCCCGAGATGATGTCGTCGGTTTCAGAAGAACGCATTATGGGGTTGTGTAGACGATGCGTGTCGTAGATTGAATTGGCAGCATGATGTGGGTAAGTGTTTCTTACCACCCATCGTCTTCGTCCGACTCTGATGAGTATTTCGGGAGTCGCTTTAGTTGAACTAGCAGAGAGTCCAGCTCGGTCCAGTTGTCATCGTTTTCGGCAAACTTGCGGTGCTTACGAGACAAAATGTGCTGAACAAAATGTTAGTCTCAATCAACGATGTGTTATTGCAAGTCAACTCACCTCATCGAAATCACGGAACTTGTCCTGGCAGTTCTCGCAGTAGCCAGGCTTAAGATCCTTCTTGCTCTTCAACTGTGTCTTTCGCTCCTTGTTCTCTACCGTCTTCTGGTTCTCTTCATCCTGGACCTCGGCAGGACGCGAAGTGTGCCGACCCATGGTGGTCGATCTGCTAGATGTGACATCCATCGACACCTCAGCTAGGCGACGCGAGCTAACGTCGTGAGATGCAGGAGTAGCTTTCTGAAGCACCTTGCGCTGCAGTCCGTGAACCTCTTTGCTGGTTCCGGCCTTAGCCCCATTAACACCAGACGTAGATGAAATCATCTGTGATCGAATGGCTGAAGTAATGTTGGATGGCTGAACACCAGAAGCCACGGGTTCGCCCGCGAAAAGGCGACCGGTGCCAGCACGGCTCGTAAAGGCGTTTTGCCCAGCCTGCTTAGACAGGGTCGCCTTGGCCGGGTTGAAGATCTCTGTGGGAGTCACGGCACGGGCCTTGTTGTGGCCGTCTTCCATTTCCGTGAGCGATCGCTTCCCTGTCACAACCTTTGGGACTGGGATCTGCGGGGGCTTCAAAATAGGGACAGAATCTTCCCGCTTGGCAGCGCGAGCCTTTTCTTGCTCTCGTTGCCGGCGGTGTTCCTTGTCCGGGACCTCGATCTCTTCCACAAATGGACAGCGGCCGTTTCCGACACTTCGGAACTGGGGCCACTCTCCGTCGGCTTTGTTCGCCACTTTAGGGTACTCTCGAACCATGATAGGCTTTTGCTTCTCGTCCATGTCCCAGATATAAATGTGAGGGCCCTTGAAGTAACACAACTCGCGGTTGACGGCAGACGGGTCACGATCCGAGGGGCCATTCAGGCGCTCATTGTGCAACAACTGGAGTAGGTTGGGCTCATGAGCACCCTTGGAGGTTCCGTAGTGCCCACGCGTCGAGGTCGACCTGGAGCTATAAGAGGTGCTGTGGCTGGTCTCCGCTTCGAGAAGCACAGACAGCATGGTCTGGAACTTGTCCAGTGACCAAATCTTCTTTCCCATCTCGCGGGCCTTGTGTAGAACATCGTTGTTTCTCGCCTTATTACGCTTAGTAGGATCGTCCAACTGGTGTGAGCGCATGGGTGCGTTGCGGAAGTCGAACAGAAGTTTGCGTCGAGCCTCTGTGTTCCGATCCAGCAACGAAGGATTGATGGTTTGGGGCTGTTCTTGATGCTCATGCTGCTCGTGGTGTTGGGATTGTTCAGGCTCTTGGTCAACATCTGTCTCGGACCTTTCAGGCGGTATCGATCGAGTGGTAACGACGTGTGTGACTGCAATTGAAAAGAAGGGTTCCTGGCGCTGCAGTGAGGGTTAGCAAAAGTCCGTAAAATATTTTCATCGCCATAGGGTAGGACGTACAGCACCCAAGTAGGTTACTCGCTTCGTCAACCTCGCCCGGATATCGTCTGGGATGCTCTCGAAATAGAAAACCATCTTGGGGAACTTGGCCCGATGGTGTTTCTTCCATTGCTCCTTCTCAGTATCGGCATCGTGAGTGCTTCTCGAAGTCGAGACGGCTCTTGAGGATCGCTCCTTGGTGACGGGACGTGTGGTACCACGCTGGACGAGGGTCTGGGTGCGGACAGGCTTTGTGGGCGACCGCAGGGCACGCTGATTGCCATTGTCGAGAACCTGTTTTTTCAGAGGTGGAGGCTGGCCGTAGGCCTCCTCACGCTGTATCGTGGCGTAGGAGCGTTTCTGCTTGGCGTAGGCGGCCAGGGTGGAAGCACCTCTTAAGGGCGAATTGGCAACATTCGGGTTGTTTGTGAGCGGGCCCCGTCTCGAGGACATGGCCGAGATGGGAACTGGCGTGGGCGATAGAGATATGGTTGCCATAAAATGAGGCCGTCAGTATGCTCTGGTGGGAGAGTCCAGAGCAAGAATCACGCAAGAGGCGAGTGCAGGGGCGTCTGCAAAAGTGTGGGTGCAGTTGCAGCGTTGCGTGGTGGATGTTGGTTGGTGACGAGGACGAGGAGGGGCTGGGGAGGAGCCGTGAAAGACGGGAAGCACGCGACGCGGAGGGCGACACGTCGATTTGGCGAGGTGGCAGAGGGAGGGGAAGGGGAGTGAGAACTGCTACCAAGACATGAGCGGCGACAGAGGGTTATGGCCAGAGCGAGAAAAGGAAGAACAAAGAGACTGAGCACGACCGAGAGAACCGAAAGTTGGATGTTTTTGTGTGCTCGGCCTGCTTTGAGGTCGGAGGTGGTGCTGGTTGGCAGTCGTTGGTTGCGTGGGAGGAAACTGGTGTTGTTGGAGACCGAGACTGGCAGTGGAGCCCGCTTCGCGCTTGGCACAACAGCGCTATGCCTGCTTCGGCCGCCTCTGCCGCCTCTGCCCAAAAACACGCACGGTCCCGAGACTGCTCGCCAGCAACCAAACCAAGCTCACGGCAACCAGACCAGCACCATGTCCGAAAACTGCCCCAAATGCAACTCTGCCGTGATAAACAAGTCTGCGAGATTGCCATTAGTACACAAACACAGGCCACAGCCCACGGCCCACGGCCTGCAGGGGACCGACTGGACGATGGCCGATGGGGCATCATTTCCACTCTGCATCCTGTCTGCATCCTGTTCTGTTGTTGTGTGTACGAAGTCATTACTGCGCCTGCGTCTGGGGCAATGTCAACAGATATCTTTTTTTATGTTAAATCGAGTAATTGAGTTCAAAGAATAAAGTCACGCCCACGTTGACATGTAGTATTGCGCCATCTTCCGGACTGCCAACCTAAACGTATTTGCGAGAATGGTTGCATTGCATTGCATTGACCACTGGCTTCCGTCATGGCTCTCTGCATCCCTCTCTTGCATCTCCCTCACCTGCATCGGTCTCACCCTGCATCCCGTTGTTGTTTGGTCAATTCGCCGTCCTCGCACACCGACTAGCCTCGTCGAACCCCTCCGAGTAGCGAGGGTAGCCTCGGGTCACCCGCAGACAAACAACCCACCCTAGAGCGCAACCCATCCCGGCCGCCAGCCAGGTCAATCTAATCACGATACGTGGATAACCAACACAAAATCCCACCGAAAAAGACGTGTCGGCTGGGCACGGAATAGAGGCGAGGCGGGATTCTTCACCTTGCATTGCGTCACTCTCACCAAGTACATAGGTAGATATCTTCGTACGTATGTTCATCCCCAACTCCAGTCTTCCTCCGCCACTGTCTTTTGTGCCCCTCCCCAGCTTCACGGGTTTCCCTTGCACTTAGTTCTGTCTCACACGCTCAACTGCCGCCAGGTCTAAAATGAAGCTCCCTCGAGCTCCATTCGGGAGCCTCGAGCAATACGCCTCCAAACCCTTCCGAAACGCGACCCCTCGACCGCAAACGGCCTCCATCGCAGCAGCAAAGCCGCCCGGAGCTGCTCGCAACTTCAGACTCGCCGGCCCTCGCCCGCATGGCCGACCATCATCGTCCCCGGCAAGCCGCCGGTGCTATGAGTCCGTCGCCGCGGCCGACTTGCGCTTCGGCCAGCCCGTCTACGAGACGCACCCGCATATCCTCCAACCTGGCGAGCGTCCGTCCCCCTGAATCCCTCGAGGCCACTGCTAGAACCCGCACGACTCCCTGCTGACGAGTCCTCCCTTCCAGTGACGCCCGGCATCTCGGCCCAGGAATATGCCGATCGCCGCGCCGCCCTCGCCGACTTGATGACCGAAGGCAGCGTCGCCGTGCTGCACGCCGCTTCCCTCCAGTACAAGTCCGGCGCCGTCTTCCACCCCTACCGCCAAGAGTCCAACTTCCTGTACTTGACGGGCTGGCAGGAGGGCGATGCTATTGCCGTCATCGAGAAGACGGGGCCCAACCTGGGCGACTATGTCTTCTGGCTCTTCGTCAAGCCCAAGAACCCGCGCGACGAGCAATGGTCGGGCTACCGCAACGGCGTTGACGCTGCCCGCGATGTCTTTAATGCCGACGAGGCGCATTCCATTGACGATGCCGACGCTCTACTACCCAAGCTATTAGACAAGGCCAAGCTCGTCTACGCTGACATCCAGCCGTCCAAGAACACCGCCGCCAACTGGCTGTGGCGCTTCTTCTCCGGCCGCGAGTCCCGTCCGGCGCGCACGCCTCTCTTTTCCGTCATGAACAAGCTGCGCGTCATCAAGAGCCACGCCGAGGTCTCCAACATGCGCCTCGCGGGCCAGATCTCTGGCCGGGCCATCACCGACGCCATGCGTCGTCCCTGGAAGCGGGAAAAGGACCTGCACGCGTTTCTGGACTACCAGTTCGTCGTCAACGGGTGCGATGGCCCGGCGTATATTCCCGTCGTCGCGGGTGGTGAGCGCGCCAACTGTATCCACTACACGGTCAACAACAGCACCTTCAACGAGGACGAATTCATCCTCATCGACGCGGGCGGCGAGTACGGCACATACATCACCGACATCTCACGCACCTGGCCCGCCTCGGGCAAGTTCACTGCCGCCCAGCGTGACCTCTACGAGGCCGTCCTCAAGGTCCAGCGCACGAGCGTTGCCTTGTGTCGTGAGAGCGCCCGCATGTCTCTGGAAGATATCCATAACATCACGGCCCGCGGCCTCGTCGATCAGCTGCGCGCCATTGGCTTCAACGTGTCCATGAGCAGTATTGACCAGCTGTTCCCCCACCATGTCGGCCACTACATTGGCCTTGACGTGCATGATTGCCCTGGCCACAGCCGCCGTGAGACCCTTCGCCGCGGCCATTGCGTCACCATCGAGCCGGGTGTCTACGTACCCAACGATGACAGATGGCCTGCTGCGTTCAGGGGTATGGGCGTGCGCATCGAGGATAGCGTTTGTGTCGATGATGATTCACCATATGTCCTCACCACCGAGGCTGTAAAAGAGGTTGTCGATATTGAAGCTCTACGATGACATGCAACATGATTGAATAGACGTGAAAGGTGTACAGGGCCTGTAACATAAAGTACAAAAGATTATGACCGGGCCATCAGTGCCCCATTCATGCCTGTCCTCCCTCATACTTATTGTGAGTCAAGTCGCAATGTCACTTACCACACACGACACTTTTTTAATCAGTCCCCAGGATTTACACGAATTGTCTCAGAGTAAGACTCGGCGACGAGTAAACAATAAACCATTCCATAACCAAAGCCACCTTGCCAGGTTACTTTATAGCCTCCAATCATAGACTCGGCATAACTCGTTACAAGTCATCACTCTAGGGTACCTTCACCTGAAGTCCAACCCCCAACAATACGACCCCTTGTTGGCCCCAGATAAGCTGTGAAACACAACCCTCGCATCTAATAAAATAAACAGCCCATATAACATCTCATCACCCGTGACTCTATTATGCATGCAAGGGTAAAGACACATGCAGCGCATATACACCAAAGCTCTCACACAATCGAGACCAAAAGCCCGACCAACAAATCAACCAAAAATGTACGAAGAAGCAGGATGAGCAGTGTGTGCGGCACAAACCATCTCTGGGGTATATTTTATACACAATCCCAAGGAACCTTGGAACAACACAATGTCTATTTCAACAGAATCCTCTGGGATCGAAAAGGGTTCGGCTGTGGTTGGGCATCAGGAATGGCTGTCGGGCCGAGGCACTGAGTAGCTGTTCAAATGCCTGAAGTCGTCGAGCGAGCTCCTGATGCTCCTTCAAGATGGACCTGTTGCGACGTTCTAGGTATTGGATGTATTCGGTGGCCTTTGTCAAGACAGTCCCCTGAAAAAAATTGTCAGTTATCATGAACGAAAACAAGCACGGCTTTTTGCATTGGTGAGGAGTTGAGAACTGACCTTGCTAACTTTGGGGGCTCTTTGTGGATTTGACGACTCCCCGTCGTCTTCTCCATCCTCAGGAATGGACATTAGAGCTGGCACAGCGTCGCGTAGCTCTGCAATCTTATCCTTGAGGTTCGTTCTATATTTCCGCTCAATGTCGTTATGAGCTGTCCGGTCTCCTGCCTTGAGCTTGTCTTTGCCCTTGTCCGACATGCCCGTGTGGGTGCGATGAAGTGGGGGCACAGACGAGCTCAATGCCGCGGAGCTGCCTCCGTCGTTGGAGGACGTTTCGCGCTTGATGTCCTGGCCCAGGGTCTTGGAGCTGTCACCTGGTGTCGGAGTCTGGCTTTGGCTATGATCCCCGACGCCAAGAATAGAATCGATGCTGGCGTTGAACTCTGGAGGTAAACCTGTACCCAGGCCAGCGCCGAATCCAAGGCCGAATCCACTCGGGGGCATGAAGCTCGCTGGTGTCCGGCCAGTATTCATGGCAATGGCCAGGAGGCGCCTTTGTTCGTCGTTGCTCAGAACTTGATTAACATGGGATCCAACTCCAGGCATCGCCTGCTGATATCCTACCATCCCCATGGAACCCGGACTCTCGCCAACCCCAAAAGGTGGTTGGTCCATTCGCAGACCGGGCTCCGGCCTCTCCCAACTCAGAGGAGTAGAGTAGAGGCCCTCTCGAGGAGGGACTTCTGGTGGTGGCATTGTTTCAATTTTGGCCAAATGCTCCTCTAGATTAATGGAGTCAAACCCTTCCTCATCGTCGGACAGCGCATTGTCGAGCGCGTTGTCGTCGAGAAAGTCGGCACCCTTGAAAGCGGGCGCGTTGGCGTAAAGGCCCGTTCCAAGACCGGGTGTCGTCGAGGTTGTCGCATAGGCGGGTCTTGAGGCGTCAATTAGCGTCTGGGGATTTCCAATGGTCGGCAGGAAACACAAACCTGTTCTGATTCGTCATGTCATAACGCTTCGAAAAGTCAATCTCAAAGCTTCCTACTCGCTCGGCTTCGTCATCATCAAATTGAATCCAGTAATCCAGCGACTCCAAGGCGGATTCAGTGTCAACCTTGGTGCGCTTCCTGTCATGCGATTCCTTTTTCCGTTGTTGGTGGTGGCTTCGCGGGTGTCCCCTCGTCGGTAGGGCAGTTTTGTATTGGGCGTAGGGCGACGGCATGGGTGCCTGTGTAAAGGAGATGTCGCTTGCGGCAGTTGAGGCGTTGTCGTAAGAGCCATGGGTGGCTCTCGATGGCGCCGAGGTTTGGTCAGAGAGGCCCATGTCGTTGTCTAATCCTGCCTGTCGCCATGATTGAGGATCGGGTTGCTGTTGGACGGTGCCAGTTGACGATTCGGCATTCTGGTCTACTGGGTTCAATGTCTGATTGTTTGGCACCGAAAAGAAACTGAGAAGATTGGGATCCATCGCTAACACGGCATCCCCAGGCCTTCGGAGGCCTACCGTGGTCAGATTCGGGGGGATCTCGTGTCAGCGGCCCGGAGAAGGGTCTTGCCGGCTCAATTCGCAGGAAACGGAGAGGACGAGTAGTTGGGGTCGCGGCGGGGTGTGATTGTCTCAGCGGGTCAACTGGCTCATTCGGGAGAGCACGCGGGAGTAGCGAAAGGGGCGTCGCAACGGCGATGGTGGTGTTGAGGGAGTTGTTGCGTCCACGCGGAGGTTTGCGGGAGAGGAACTGATTGTCGCCGTGTGCGGTAGTGTTTAATTAGTGGCAGTTTTGGTGAACCGCAGCTGGGGCGATGGAGAAAGTTTGGCGACGGGCGCCGACGCTGACGGCTTTCGGGTGAGGGCCGTCGTAAAGATGGGGAGACTGGAGTCCGGAGACGGAAGACTGGAGACTCGACAGCGAGGTGGGGTGTCGTTAAGATTGATGCCAGATCTAGAGGATGAGCTTAACTTGAGTCGCGAGAATGAGGCAGGCGGATGCGGCGACGGCGACAATGGTGACGGCGATGGCCTAGGCGGGCGGATTGGTAGCGGTCGAATTTGATGAGGTTGGCCTACCCGCGGGATCGCAGGGTGAAAGGTTTTACGGAGTATCAGTCGACAGGCGACGGGCCAGGATGCGGCTCGCCAATTCGCAGGAGGCAGGACTGCAAGACGCGGGGGGCAGGGAGGGATCAGTGGCGACAGTGGGAAGCGGGCAGCAGGCGAGCCAGGTGAAAAAACGGCCTGGCCAGATCAGACCTGTGCGTGCGTGTTCGAGTCTGCAGGATTCTGGATTGAGGTGACTGGCGAGAGCCCCGTTTGCGTCGTCGGATTGGGCTCGTGGGCGGACTCGATGAGGCGGCCTGCGGGCGGGATGGGTGTTGGGATGTTGGACCTGCGAGACGCAGCAGCGGCAACGGCGAACAACAACAACAGCGACAGCGAGCAGCGAGCAGCAACAAGGCGTACGGGGGGGTTTGCCTTCTCACTGCTGGGAGGGACGAAGAGTCGTGATGTTTGTCGGCCGCAATGGCGTGACTTTGGACATGGCTGCCCATCGCCCCAGGGGCCCTGAACCCTGGCGTAGCAGAAATTGTCCACTGCCTGTCGAGATCGTATGATGGGCGAGGCTGCGGAGGGGAATTGTACGATGGCCAAGGTCGCCGCCTATTGGTTGGTGCTCTCCGGGCCGGGACCCCCTGTCGCTCACCCGCCGCTGCCCCGGTTCGTTGGCGGCCAGGGCCTGTCATGTCTCTCTGTCAGGCCGTGCGAGGCCTTGTCGCTCCCTGTCAGCGCCGCGCTGGACTGCTGTTGGGGCCTTGCCATCCTCTACCATGCTCTGCCAGGCTCCAGTGCCCTGTAGCGCCAGGTCTGTCAAGTGCTAAGGCCCTGTCCGCTCGCCTGTCACTGGGGGGCGCGCCGCTGTCCGTCGGGCGCTTGGCAACGGCCTTTAAGGCCCAGAAGGCCTGGAAGCCGTCAGCCTCGTTCTAGCCCCCATCCGTCGTCCGTCCTCGAGTCCACCATCTTTTCAAGCGCCATTCTTTGCGATTCCCACTCACACTTGATCCATTTCCTGCTCCATCTCTCCCTCCCCGGCTGACCCAGTGGAGCCGATTCGTCGCTTCTGTCTCGCGTTGTCTACGCTTGCTGCTTGTTGGTCGGAGTCTAGACTTCTTCGAGGCCTTCCCATGTGGCCAAAGTGGATGTCTTGTCTTAACTCTTCCATGTTCGCCATGTGCTTCATTCCATCTCTTCACTGTTCCGACTGTCGCGTCAGTGTGTTCCGCCATATCTTTGTGCTTGTGCGCGCCGCGCATCCTGCGTCTGCGTGTCTCACGAACGGCAACCCCGTGCTTGATTGTCCTGGGTACGAAGCCTCGAGTACTGCTTGACTTCGACGGAGTAGACTGCCTACAAATGGGACATTTATTCCCGCCCTCCCCCCGGTGTTCTGAATTCGGAACATTGACGTCGATCGATGCTTTCAGGTCTATTTCCGGACAAGGCTATCGCAACTCTTCCTCAAGTTTCCAATCCCTGCCTGTTCTTTGGCTAAAATATTCTTTGTATGTCTTCACAACCCTTTGGATCACCGGTTCTGTTGGCTCAAAGCCAACGAACCATGCTCTCACATTACCACGATCATCTCTTAGACTGCAACCCCAAACATTTGCTACAATTTGGGTTTCAATAACACTTATTGGCTACCAATCTCGTCTTCTTGAAACTGAGGCTTATATGTCAGGATGTATTCTGATCAATTGAGTCAACTGGCTCGAAGAAGTAGAAAAGCCGCTATACACTGGATCTCAGAATTTTGATACACACGCTCTCACACATATTCCCTACATTGCCAACCCAATTAACACTGAAACAACGACTGTGTCAAGTTATCTGCAGATATGATGATGTCGACAAAACTCTTCGGGGTTATCTCGCTCTTTGCCGGCCAGTTGTTCCTGGCCCTTGCAGCAGATATCCCCATCAATGCCCCAAGCCCCATGCTCCAGCCGGCCTTTCCTGCTTGTGAGCAGTTCTACCTTGCCGTCGAAGGAGACAATTGCAACTTCATCATTGCCGGTGCTCAACTCAATTGGTATGAGGTCTTCCGCATCAACCCCGCCTTAGGCGGCGCGCAGGGCTACACGACCAATATACTCGTAAATACATGGTACTGCGTGAAAGCCCGTGATCCTGCCGCCGTGCCGACATGGCTCACTCTTCAACTGTAGCCAGCCAGACAAAGGCTGTTCAGGCGCCGAAACGCACAAGTATCTCGACAAAGACAGGGTCCACAAAGAAGAAGGCTCCCAGGATCACTAAAGCACCAGTGCCCAATCACAACGAATGCCGATATGTCGACTGCTGGTACTCCTTTGGCGAGTTGGGCAAGGGCAAAGACGAGTACTTATCCGAGGCCTCTAGCAAGTGCAGCAAGGTCTTTGCAACAGGATGCAGGGAAGACTGGGATTGGCCTGGCAAGGTGGGCAGACTCTGCAACGGTTGCCAGGAATTCAGCTCAGCCTGCCCCTGCTTCCTCGCGGGACACTACCACACCAAAACCCACAATCCCTTGTACTCGAGGCCGGGCCAACAGGACCAGAACGATTTCCTGCCAACCGATGATTGATTTCAGCCCCCCTCATACGCTGCCGTCTCGCACAACCTAGTGCTAGCGATGGCACCGGACCAGAGCCTCGGATGTGGAGCCTCGTACCAGTCGAAGAAATGGGGAGGCTAGCATGTTCTGCGGCTCATTAGTATGATACTGAGATATTCTTATTTTCACTTCTATGCTCTTGTTGCTAGGTCGTGTTTCCACTTGCTAATTATACATCCTTAAACTCCCACTTGTAGTAGAGGCGCTGTTAGTTGGAATGTTGGCGTGTAACTCGTTAGGATAGCATACAATCAGATATGAAAGTACATCGCTGACGGTCTCATAAACCCCATTCATCATGGACGTAATTCACCCCTCCATGCCTTTTGTGGCCTTGCGCTACTTTTTAAGAACCACCTTGTGCTCTTCACTCATATCCAGTGGTTCCGGCATATTCTCAATTCGTAAACAGTCGTCGCACTTGTCGGGGCATTCGATAACCTCATGTTCGGCGGGTGGGCCTTTGCACCCCTTGAGTGCGTCTTTACACCACTTGATATCTGCAAATGCTATATGACCGCACGACCACTTCTTATCCACTTGCATACACATCTCCGCTGGGGTCAGTCTTGTTTTGCTCCGCGCACTCTGCACAGAATACGAAATTGTTGTCTTCAAGCTGTGTTACAGGTAAGTTGGGGTCTGCCACCAAAACGTTGGAAGGTGATTTGATATAGTCAAAAGAAGTACCTTTCCGCAGTGAATGATGGACCACCACCGCCGTGATTCAGTTTGTGGTCTGCCATGTGATGGGATGGGGTGGGTGGTTGACTGTTTTCTGTCCTGTTTCCTTGTGTCGATCACGGCTGCTTCGTCCCTGACACCTCGCGCTTCTAGTTCTGCACGGCGCTTCGGGGGGCTGTCTAATAACAGCACGCGCGACCGGGCGAGGAGTGAAGTTGCGTCGTTGAATACACATAAAAGAGCGATATCGACGCCAGAAACTTGTCAAACAAAGCCGTGCCACGGTGAGCCAGGGGCCGGACGAATCGGCGAATCACTACCGGCAGCCGGCTGCGTCTCCAAGTACGGTATTCCTCCTCGGAGGTAGGCTAAAGCTGCCATGCCCTAACTCGTCAAATGTACCAGTCCTGCTGGGCCAGAGGGAGGGGACCCCTGCGTGGCGGAGACGACGATGTCCTGCGGTGCAAGACGCCCACGGCGCACGGCTGCAGTTCGTGGTCATACAGCACATACTAATAAATGCTAATACATGCTAACCCCTCGTCTTGTGTGCCTGGCTGTCCTGTCACCGCTTTCTCGACGATCTCTGACGAACCACTGATGAGCCCTCAAAGACCCGGGAGACTTGGGGGCTTAGGCAAGCTGGCACGGCATACCACACGCCGCCGAGAAGGCTTGCTCTGGTCGGTGGGTCAACAGCTCGAAACCGTACGATTTGTCTCCGCCTCGCACTTCTCGGCAAGGAAGCTCGAGAAGCGGAACCATGCGCGGAAGCGGGTCGTTGTCGAGTAAGTACACGGAGCCGACAACGGGTAAGCACAGGGCGTTCGTTATTGGACCTGGGAGAGGCCAGGCATGGCAACCTTTTCGTCCCGTAGAGTTATCAGCAGTAATTGACTGCCGTAGGTCGAAATACCGATGAATTGCGGCCTTGTCCGCCAGACCGCCCCTAGGGTTTAAGTATAGGGTAATTCGCAACCGCCTCTAGCCCATCACATTAATCGTTGTGCACAAGAATGCTCCTAAGTTAGGTAGTAATTAAGTTCAATCCGTTTTTTAACTCCAGGGTGCTCGGAGCCTTCCATTTATTCTGTTCTGAATGCCCTCCTTCTACTGAAGTGCAACCAAGCACAGCTATTGTTGGACAGGATTCTATCAAAGTCACAGGGACCTCGGGAATCACTGAACAAGATGGCGTCGCCAATCTCGGGCCGTTTATCACTTTGGGTCGCCAAACAATGACCCGCAGAAACTGCTGAATCCCATGATTGGATGGTCGTGTTCGTTAGCTTTGACGAAAACGACTCGGCTATTGGCAGTCTGGTTGATGAGATTTGTTGGTGCTGTGCCCATAAGCAACGAGGTGACGGGAATGACAGATCACAATTCTTGAGCCGAACAGTCTGTATGACTTGCCCTTCTGTCATTTGGCTCCCTCATTGGACCTGCGAGAGGGGAGATGCCTGGCTACTTACATTAGTTAGTGCAAGTAGTTGCAGATTTATTAAAGAGCATACCGTACTACCTATAACCGCAGTTGTCTGCCGTACTACAATGGACAAGGCAACAGTCGGCGGCACTTTGTGTCGCCCACACTTCAACGCCACCGAGCTTTAGCTGCACGACATGGTGACGAATAATGACAACGGCATGACACTGCCACTACTTTGCCAAATGGGTCTCCCAACCTTCCTATTCACGACCGATACTGGTGACATGGCAAGTCAGATTGAGAAATGACGGAGAGCATAAGTGACTGCCGATATGCTGCATTATCATCTACCCCACTGGTCAGCTGCAACCCACGTTCAGGCATGTCTGCGCCTGTCCTGGCCACCGAACTTGGCGATTCTTATTAACCTGGCATAATAATGGAGACTCCAGGTCTGAAATTCCCGGGTTAGACAATATTGTCATCCATGACATCCAGTGCACCTCTCATCATTAACCATGATTTACAGTTGTGCGGCTTCTGGCTGGCATATGTGCCCATTTTTGAGACATGAGAATTGCATCACTATCTTGAACCCAACGTAGGTACCTACCTACCTACCTACCTAAGCTTGGAAGAAACTCCCATAGCCAGGAGACATGTACAGGCCCGCAATATGGTAGAAGCAACATTTATCTTCGCGCTTCGTCATCTTCTCGAATGCCTCTTTCAAACCTCGTCTTCAATTCTATATGATTTCTTACCAGAATATTTTACTGGTGTTTCACACTTCTTGATCCAGCCACCCACAGATCCTCCCTACCCTTTGAGGTATTGCAACACGTGCGCTCACACGATATTTATTTCGCATACCACGTCAGACACTCTTTTTCGGTAGTTCGCAAATTGGTGTCAGGACCGAATTGTGGCCAATCAGCAGGAGCTACTGTCACCAGCAGCCATGTTGAATCGTGCAGTACGACTCGACGAAGGAGGAAATGATCAAGCCATCATGTCATTGGCTAACAGTCATTTGCAGGCATGGTGCATCAGGTCACGTCTAATGATACTAAACAGGACAACGGGGGAAGCATGACTCGGGACCATTACACGGCTTTTCCAGCTCCACGAACACACAACAGTTCTGCTTTAAACGACTACTCTACTCGCCAAATGCGGAAGATTTCTTGCATTAAAGAGTGCGTAGATGAATAATCGCTGTTCTTGCTGATGCAAGGGTAACCTTGAGCTGCTAAAAGCTAAACATCATGTCGGCATTGTGTGTCAAAATTTTGCTGGCTTTACATAAAGAGGCTCTAGTCATCAAAGCAAGAGTTACACACATGTCTTCATTATACGGAGTGCATGTAAAGCCCACGCGCAATGGTAGCCTGATTGGGAATGAGGGTACCAAGGATCCGGTGCCTTCGACAGAGATTCGGTCTACCTACTGGAATTTCTAACACTCATAAGCCGAATTTTTGTCCATTTTAGTCCGTCTAAAAGTGATAGTCTGTGCCCTTAAAGCCCACAAGTGGAGTGAGGGGTGATGGACATGTTCCGCCTATGTCTAGGAAGGCATCAAGTCCACGTCAGGTAAGGCTACAGACATATGTAGCAATGACACGGTGGCTATGTCGCATAGACGTGTTTGCTTTGCTGGATGAAACGGCAAGACAGATAAATTGAGAAGAACAAGCTATCCGGCACTGAGCCATCTTGGTATGGCTCTGGCCTGGGTGAGTCCGCCAAGACGCACGATATTAAAACGCCACATCTTGTACGAACACCGGCAGATTCGCTACTCAAACGAGCTTTTTGATGACTGTTCCTCCCCAATGTCCTAGCGAAAGAAGCGCAGCCATTTCCCCGTCCATCTTACTGTGTTAAAAGCTCGCCATTCGCCACGAGACTGGTGTACTAGAAAGGCGGGCATGTCACACTACTTCAACTTAACGATGCGTAAGGGCGAGTGGTGAGTAGCACAAGCGTTCACGTCAAGCAGCGGCCAAGAGAACCCGAGCACCCGTGAAAAAGATTTTCGCCATTAAGCTGGCACTTACTTGTGAAATGGATTTACAGGATCGTCACTACGATCACAGGATCCACGGGGGCGGATTGCCCTTTGCGAACATCTGCTGGGCAGTTGGTGAGTGTTGCGTTCGGCAAGAAACTCCTTGCGACCTCTGTATTTGGTGTACAGCGATCCGGACTGCAAGGAAGCTCGAGAGTCTCTTCAACATTACAGGAGAGCACAGTACACCGATGTCCTTGTTAAGTAGGCCGAAGACATTGGGTTTACCTGGACATGCAGACACGCAGCAGAACTGACCCGTGACCGCGTGGACTGCCCGAGACAGATGGGCCGAACTCAACAATCCGCAAAGGAGCTCGCCAGACACCATCAACTTGATTGCGAGGCCGAATGGAAGTATGAGGTGTCCTTGCGTGTGGATCGAGTATCTGTAGAGCGCTAGAATACTGTTCGCTGTCACAAGAGAACTGTTCGCATGTTTGTTGGTTCGTTCCGTAAGCGCCATGCCGTGAACTGTGGCAGTGGCATGTTTGCATCCTGCAGCTGATCTCAAATCCCCCCGACACAAAGAAGCCTATTCGGATTATCTTTTCGATGTGTAGGAAGTAATGAAGCGGTGAAGGTCGTCGTGAGGGCCTAGATCCTTGACTTACCTATATATGACGAATCATATCCGCACCGCTGTAGTAGTGGCAACATCCCTTTGGCCTATGTACCTACTTGACGGCAGATCAAAAATTCAGTATGCATAGGGGAAGTATGGTGTGTGTGTGTGTGTGTCTGGCGCCGCGCTCAATGCTGTGATCATGCCGGCGCAAACCGTGGTTGGGCCTTCACCTGCAGTGCCAGTCTCGTGCAGACTTGGCATGCGCGCTGTTGGTATTCCAATGCCACCCATGATACAGGCCATCTTGACCCGGTTGTTACCTTCGACATTGAGTCATGTAAGCCTGAAAAAAACGGCGGCGAGAAAATAACTGTTTGGTCCTTCCGCATGCGGGCCGCGTTTGGGCTAAGAAACGAGTCTCTCAACCACATTCGCACCTTCTTCCTTCCACCATCAACTTCCACTCCGCCCTCTAAAACTTCCTCCACTCGGCTAGCCTCCATTTCATCCTCTATGCACTGTGAGAGAAATTCATCAAACTGCCAATCACTCTCTCATAGGTGCCGCAACTCAACATTCCTGGTCAATGCTTCGGATCTGTGTACCGTATTCGGAGGCGCAAGCAAGATGAGGCTCGGGGCGCTCGACTTTCTTCTATTTGGAAGCCTTTCGCTCGGAGTTTTCCCCAATGGCGGTCTTTGCTTCTCCTAGGGATCGAAGCAGCGCAGCCAAGGTGAGTACGAAGCCTTGATTGCGCGCATGAGTGCTAACGATGACCAGAAGGAAGCACCATGTATCTGGATTCTTCCATCTACACCACGTCGCGAGGAGTCTACCACGAACCCCAGGACTCCAACATGTACACCGTTGCTTTCCGAGAGCTTCAAGAGCTAGAGTCAGAGCCTCTCTGTCATCGAATTGCTGCGCGCCTACTGGTCAACAATTGTCACTTACTCGATGGCCAGGACGAGGCCACGATCCACATGGATAGTGGAAGGGCAGCAAGGGACTTCGTGGACTCGTACGCGGCCAGCCTTGCAATATGTGACCTGGAGAGGGGAAGTTTTGTCATCCCTCTAAGCTGTTCCAAGTTTCGCGAAGCTGCTTTGACTGCGCTCCCTGTTTCAAACAAGCCACAGCTCCACGTTTCAACCCCCGAGATTGACAGTTGCCTCGAAGGTTTGGCTCAATCGGACTCTGCTTGGAATACCTGGGTGAGCTACCGCCACAAGACCTTGAGGTTTTGCGAAGCTGCTCGTGCGGACAACGAAAACGGTTAGCCACCCCTTTCTAATGTTGGAATTTGGAGACTGACTATTCTGTCGCAGCACAAAACATACACGTATATCAACGGGTCACCAAAATCCTCGAACAACTTACAACGCAAATAGAAGCTGATATGGAGGCGCGGTTACATTCGCTGCATCAAGCATTCCATGAGACAGCCGTTTCTATTGGCACGTTTGCAACCCAAATCGACAAGCTCAAAACAGACCTAGGAATCGTAGACGAGATTGCTCACAGCCAACTGCACCATACTGCAAAGGTAACATCCTTTTCCTTGAAGAGATTTCTTATGCTAAACTTACTGTAGGAAGCGAGCAAAATTTTCGAAGGGGGGCTCGAGAATGCGAGAGGTTTACAGCAACTTTTGGCAGCATTGCTTCGCGCGACTACAGATGCAACAGCGGAGGTAGCTGCATCACATGAATCGGCACTACAAGTCGCCACACGAAATGTAAACAATGAGATCGAGGCCTTAATAAGCGCAATATCTGTAGCGTCATCATTTGGACTGGCGCTGCATAACCAAATGGTAAGTCTAGGTACTCGGAGGTATTCAATGGCGCTCACACCAGGCAGGAAGCGACACAAAGCAAAACGAAGGATTTGTTCCAAAACCAGGCAAATCTCGAGGCAGTAAGTTGTTAAACTTTATTCAACAGGCCTGCGCTGATCCTTGAAAGGGAATGGGAAGACTTGAGGCGCTTGCTGATAACTTGCTCGTCAAATTCGACAGCCATGAGGGGCGTCTGGAGCAAGCAGAGCAACAGGCCGTACGTATTCTAGACACTCTCGACGCTGCCATTGAGTCCACAGCAGTTTTCAGTCATTCATTCTTTGGAGGCTTTGGGCTGTCTGAGCTCTGGCCGTATGTGCTCTTCCCAGTGGCGTCTCTTATCATGGGATCCTACGGCTTGGAACCGTCCATCGGACGTAATATATGGCTTGTGAGCATTGGTATGTGTGAAAACCTCCAGCAAGTCTAATTTCTAATAGCTGCACAGGAGAGCTTATAGGCTGTGTTGTCTCAAGTGCAAGCCACTATGCCGACAATCTCCTCTCAGCATCTAGTCCAAAACAGGTTGAACTTAACACAACTTTCGATATCGAAGAACTCACAGATGGCCTGAACAACGCAGTCAGTGGCAAAAATTTTCGACAAAATAATCACAATCATCTTCAATGAGATATCATCTCGGGACATCGTATTGCTTCGGGCTAAAGTTGGGTTGACAGGAGGTATTCGGGGGGTTTCAAAGGTGTTTTTTTGGGCTGTCACTATCGACCTTCTATCTCTCGGGCTTCGACTGCTTCATTATCAACAGAGTGGGCAGGATGGAGAGACTCGGAATACACGGCGCAAGGGTTCACATGGGAAACGTGGTTGGTCTTGACCTTGAGCACTATGCTGGACAGGCAAATGACTTCAATCGGCAGTTGAAAAGCGATAGATCTGAGTATGGATTGCAATTTTGGGCAACCAGCCCCCACGATAGCACTTCAAAAATAAACCGTTTCAATTCGAGACTTTGTTGGGGGCCAACAAGCTAGTTCTGGGTATTCCGGAAGCAATCACGAAAACTCGCTACACTCTACCCATACGAACACCATCTTTTCGAGACGCCCGACGCCATGTAATCAAACTCTCGTAATACAAGCAAAAAGAAATGCCAGAGGTAATCCGCAAGAAGCACCACATTATGATGCTGAGAAGAGCCAGTGGAAGAGATCCTAACCTCCCGACTTCGGCTTCCCAGCATTTTGTGCATCAAGGAAACCCTTTCGAAGCTCTATCCTGGCCGGGCCATGCTTTTTAACGAGCCGATCATACGCCCTGCGAACCTTTCGATACTGACGCTCATCGACCGGGCCAGAGGGCTCGACGCGGAGGTCGACAGAAGCAATGAGAGTAAGTTCGGCATCATCACGGTCTGTCCATATGCCCTCGTGATGGGAGGGTATCTCCTTGCCGTCCTTGAGACTCTGCATCACGAGACTGGCAAGGTTGCCGGGGGTGAGCGTAGTGCGCTTCAAGCCCTCGACAACGACGGAGCGAGGGAAACCAAGGGATTCGTAGTACCGGATCCACGCGTCTATATCACGACGACTGGATTCTGATGGCATTGGTAGGGGGCGTCGTGGTGCTTCTGTTGGTGCTGATGCTGTGGGAGGCTTCGCGTGTGCGTCGGATTTGAACGTAGCAGGGAGGGAACGCCGTAATGGACGTTTGGGTTCCTTCTGAGCGGTCGAAGAAGGTTCTTGTGCAGGAACAGCTGTTCCCGCCCGACGAGTTTCCTGGCGCTGGTTTGGGTTTACCTCTGACCTTTGTTTTGCTTTGGGATCAGGCCTTCTTGGGTCTGTCTTCATGGCCTGGCGGGCCTTGCTCAGACTGAATGGGATAGGACTAGGGTTCAAGATTTCCGCGGGGGGTTGCGACGTCCCAGAGACGGGAGTTGCTTCTGTATCCAGCAGACGAGACTGTGGCTCTGCCTCCCTTGACTCCAGTATCTCCAGCTCCTCGATTTCGTCCTCGGGCTGCTCTTCCACCTGCGGCTCCTCCTCATGGAAAGGTGGGAGGTACTGTGACGCCTCGCTGACATCCACATAGTCCTGCCGCGACAGACTCTTTCGAATACTAGGGGAGAAGAGTTGGGCCGAGGAAAACTGTCGACCTGGCTTGTCTTCCATGTCTGGGGTTGAAGGGATCTCGAGTTTTCGGTTGTACCGCGGGCGCTTGGTCAAGGGTCCTGATGAAGAGAGTGGCCGCTGGCCGAGAGAGCGCTTAGCCCCGATGGGCGGTGATGACCTCGCCCATCGCCCTGGCTCCGCTGTTGGCGCAGAGTCGAGTTGTGGCGAAGGCTCTGGGAAAGACTCTGGTAAGAGTTCGTAACTAGGAACATGGCCACCAGGACTGAAGTCAGGAATCGGGTTGTGGTACTCGTCTGCAGTCTCATCCTCGTCTTCGTCGAAGCTGTTCATGGCTTCCATGAACTCGGCTAGATTTTCCTCCCAGCACTGGTACAATTGGGCAGCGGCACTTGTGGCCTCAGCCCCAAATCCCAAGACCACAGCGACTTCAACCCAGTCCGCCTCGCCCTGTCCTCCTATGTAGCCTGGTGTTACTACCTCGACTGCAAGGATGAGGTCCCAAAGTTCGATTATCTTGCCACTGATCTTGGGTCGTAGCTTTATATCGAGCCCGCTCGTTATGATGTACTCATTTAGGTCTTCGTAGAACTCCACCATCTTCACGTCTTCTTCCGTATCAGAAGGAACAGCACCTGAACCGTCGTCTTGACGTGCATCAATCTCAACCTGGAGCGAGTCGGGAATCGGCTCAGCAGGCTCGGCAGTTTTAGGCCGTGGTGGTGAGTTCCTTGAAATAGACAAGGCAGTTTTAGGTCTTGGCGGGGAGCTCCTTTGAACAGGCCGATGAGGAATGTTCGCGGCAGTCTTCTGGGGCTGGGATTGGGGTTGGACTACCACAGCCTCCCCATTTTCGGCTCCATTGCCATTTGATTCTTGTTCTGGTGCTGAAGCAGCCATCGCTTGTAGTTGATCGAAGGGGAGCACCTGGAGGTTTTTGACGTAGCGACTTCGCCACGACTGCCAGGTGTGACGAGGATTCTGATCTGGTCAGCACAGCAGAGCTCGTAGCAGAGTTCAACTTACCGCGGCCTCAAACTCTTGGAAGATCTTGTTTCCCAATTGGTTAACGTTGTGAGCAAGCACCCACTTGGCGAGCGCCGCATCCTCAGCAGAAGTGAATGGCGTCCGTGTCGACTTCTTTCCACCGCTAGCTCCACCAACGGGCCTAGGAAGAGTCGGATCGCGTCCGATGAGATACCGGTCTTTGATCTGGATGATGCCGTTATCCACAGACTCGGTGACGAATTTCCACGAGTAGGACCCTGAGGGGGCATCCTTCCTGGCGTGGTCCGCGATGAGAATATCTGCCTGCTTCTCCAAGGGCACGACCGTACCGCCGTTGTTCTGGGAAAATGTCAGAATCAGGGCAGGCCATTATCGCAAGAAGGGGTGGCTTACTGTGATCATGTCGAGTATCGATTTGCGTGTGGGAACGCGCATCGCGACCCAAAGTTTGACGTCCTTGAAAATGTTTCCCCCCTCAGCACTTTCAACGCCATTGTACGTCACTGCGGCCATTTTGGCGAGTGAGTTGTCGCTTCAGAATCAACGGCTGGCGTCTCATGCATCAGGCTGTAGCGTCCAGGGTCGATGAGCTGCGGTCTAGCTAGCGTGACCAAACTCCAGGCCGCTCAGGAATCCTGCCCAGCGTACGTGTCCAAGAAGAAGAGTCGATATTCATCACACTGACAGGGCAAAAAAAAAAGAGCCGTTATGATGCCGACCGTTTTCACTGTTTCACTGATTCACCGAATTCGTGGTTGTCGCATCTCTCCGTCCCGAGCCACGCGATCGCGCGATCACGTGCCAAGAATCAAGCGTCACTGCTGACCTGTATCGAGTTACCGGTGCATTGGCATCCGCCTATAAGCATGTCCGGGCACTCCGAGGCTCCAGCCCGCTGACGATATCAAAGCCACGCTCAACTACGTGTACTCATTGGGACTTGGGTCTCTCAGTGCTGCCCTCCCATATCTGTCACAAATGCGATTTCTTCAAATATTCGGATCATTTTATACAGTTATGGGAGTCTAATCGTGACCCCAACCCTGATACGCCGGTCGCCAAGTAGTACAACTGGTGGATTTTTTCTTGACTTTTGGCTACGTAAATCGTACTCGGGGTCTAAACCTCTGAACAGGTAGCAACGATGTCTTCGTTCAAAACAATCTTGCTACTCATTCTCTTTATATCTTTTATGGTCTTTGTGGCCTTTTTCGGGAGGTTACCTGCTTTAAGGTCAGTGTTGGTGCATCAGAGAACATGAAACTTGCTGACATTCGTCAAGACGTACTCCTATCGCCAAGTTGCACAAATTAATATGGGTTCACATCCCCAACGCGGTACTGGCCGTGGACCAGGCTCTCACTGGCGGAAGGATATCGGGGTATTTGACGAGGTTTGGCACTTACATGGTGTATGATCGGCACTGGACAGTTGTGGTAAGTCGCCAGATTCATGCAGCATGGCCTGCACGTTTGCACATCCCAGGAGGATGAAAGACTCACATATCCCAGGGTTTTTTTCTTCTTATACTCGTCGTCTCTGAGTCGATGTATCTTCCACACATGTGGCCCAAGATTGGCGGCTTCACCAAGCTCACCGCCGTCGTCGCCGTTGCTATGCCCTACATCTTCCTCTATCTCGCCTGCGCCAGCGACCCTGGCTACATCACCCCGGAGAACGTCAACTATCACCTTTCCCTCTACCCTTACGACCACACTCTCTTCCGGCCTGGCCGCGAGTGCTCGACGTGCCACCTTCTTAAGCCCGCGCGGTCTAAGCACTGCAGCATCTGCAAGCGCTGTGTAGCCAAGTCCGACCACCACTGCATCTTCATTAACTCATGCGTCGGCTACGGCAACCAGCACTGGTTCCTGCTCCTCCTCGTCTCCACGGCTCTCTTGTGTACCTACGGTGGTCTGCTTGGCCTATCGCACCTCACGGCCCGCATCTACCAGAGAGCCCCGAGGTGGTCCATCTGGCCGCCTAAGAACATGAGTATGAACCAGTATCTCGGTGCCTGGGGCTGGGGCATTCAGGAGAACGTCCACATAGGCGCCACGACGCTCCTAGCCCTGCTGACTTGCCCGCTCATCTGGGGCCTGCTCATTTACACGCTCTACCTCGTGTATTGCGGCACCACGACCAACGAGACCCTCAAGTGGTCCGAGTGGAAGGAGGACATGCAGGACGGCTACGCGTTCCGCCGTTCAATGCCCCCTCATTCGCCCAAGAACCAGCTGGTCGAGCCGGTGTGCAAGCGCTGGCCAGTTCAGACAGAGCAGGTCCTCGTCACCACGATGGACGGAGAGCCACCCCGGGAAGACGGCCGCTTGCCTGGAGAAGGCCCGTGGGAAAAGACGTGGAGTCTGAACCATGTCGAAAACTTGTATGACCTGGGGTTTTGGGACAACCTGGTTGATGTCTTCGTGCCAAATTACACATTCGGCAACGGGGAAGATGAACCCATAGTAGAACGAAGACGTCGCACGAAATAACATATAGCAGCTGATAGAGTAGAGCTTGCACATAGAATACCTTTTTCCTTCCTCATCTACAGCAGTGGCACAGTCACTAAAGTGCTAAATCGAACTTGTCTTTGTTTGGCCCATGAAGGAGGCCTCTTCCATAATTCATCATTCAAATCGCTCATTGTAATCATATCCACACGCTTCTAGGCCTCACGCAGGCCACCGAAGACGCGATTGCGTCCTCCATCCACCACCGTAGTAGCGTTCTCGGCCCCCTGGTACTACCCTCAAATAGAGCGTATTGATGCTGTAGGTTACCTCCGTCGTATTTCCCGACTCCCCGACTCCGTGTAGCCACCCTTGCGGGACCGTTTACAAAATGGTACCGAAACTATTGAACACAGTTAGCGATGGAAGCCCGAAATATCAAAGGGGCTGTGTGACTAACCCGAATGTCTGCTTGATGCTCTTGACGTAGTACTCAAGCCAGTTGCGCTTGGTGACGTCCTCCTGGCCGACGGGAACACCGTCCCAGGTGACACGCATGACGGTAACGTGGTCAACATCGTTCTGGTCAAACTCAATTTGAAGCTTGGAGTAGTGACCGGCAGGCCACTGTCCCAACCGCCAGCTTTGCACAACCTTCTTGCCAGGCTCGAGCTCGAGGTACTCGCCAGTGACATTTCCACCGAATAACTCGAATTTTCCGCCCTTCTTGGCACCCTCGAAGAGCTTGAGGGGAGAGCGAGTGAAGGCGGCCAGTCGGCCAGGGTCGATAAAGGTCTGGTACAGCTCGTCGGCACTCGTACGGAACTCCTCGTTGTCGGTGACAGTGGTGGTGTTCACAGTGCCACCAGCGCTGGTTTGGGAGCTGGAGGCAGCAGCAGCCTTCTGGGCGGGAGCCTGGGGGTGGACCTTGGGAGTAGAGAAGCCGCTGGAGGGGTTGGAACCAGGGGCATGCTGGATATCCTTGCCGTGCTCAGCAATCAGGGCTGGGGCAAGCTTCTGGAACTGCTCGCGCAGCTGGGGCACAAGCTTGGACCGGACAAGGTCCTTAACGGGCTGCTTCTCCTTGGACTCGGCGAAGATGTCTACGTCAAACTACGAGTCACTTAGCTATATTCTACGACGAACCACCGAAGGCACAGGGGCGAATGGAGCTTCACGTACCACGTACTCGTCCTCTTCGGTGTCGTGGGCGACCTCGGGCACGGTAACGGTGCCTGAGACATCATCCTCTCCCGGAGCAGATCCTGAGGAACGGGGTTAGTTCCGAGAAGCGGCCTATCGTGGCACGTGTCCTTACCAGAGTACTCCAGGACGAGCTTGACATCAAAGATAGTAATCACCTTGCCCTTGCGCTGGCTGACATCGACATCGCCGTCCATACTCTGGATCTTGCTAATCTTGGCCTTGACATCGCCGTTCTCGGCCTCAACCTTGAGGAGGTTGTCCTCGAACCACTTCTTAGCCCATTCCGACACGTCCTTGTTAACCCAGTGCCAGTTGTTGGGGTTGTGCAGGACCATTGTGAAATCGGGAGACTCGGTGCGAGCGGCTCAAGGTGGGGAACAGAACTAGAAGCTTGATTGGGTCAGCTGAAGAACAGGCAAAAACTGTGGCAAGAAGCTGAGGAAAGGATTGTTCGCAATTGCAAGTCAGATATGGTCTTAGACCACAGCATATAGGTCATCAATGAAGGGAGTACAAGTCACTCTATGACTGGTGCCAGCTGGTGTCTCATCATGGAAAATGCGAACGGAGGGTGTGTGAACAAAGTAAAGTGCGCTGGTACTTACAGTTTGGCGAGGATGCTGGAGGAGGAGGTGATGAACAGGTAAGTATGAAGGAGTGAGGAGGAAATGTGAAGGAGAAGAGAGGAGGAAGAACTTGGTTTTGTGGTTGAAGATGGGAGAAGAGAATGGAGAATTGAGGAGAGAGAGTTCTCAGAACCCTCTAGAATTTTACTGAGCCTCGTGTCTCCACCTCAAGTCAATGTGGGGCTCATTTCCTTTCACCAATCCTAAACTCACAACCGAGAGTCGACGTCAGCCTCGGCATTACATCATGGTTGTTAACAAATTTGTTCGAATGGAAGCGAAATCCATATATCAATCCGGAGGAACCGCGCCTTCACAAACTCTAGAGCGCGTGGTTCATAGCCTGCACTCCACGACAGTGGTCGCTCGCTCTGAAGGCCGACGACGTTCGTGAGCGGATTGGCCCCGTGCGGACGGTGCACATGAACTCTCTCTCTCTGATTTCTGCAATCATGATATCTCGAGAAACGAGAAACAAAATTGCCTTCAGGCAGTCGAACGAGCAACATGCAGTAGTGGCAGGCCTGGGTCCGCTCAGGTCATTAATCCGCAGCCGTGTTCTAGGAAGTGCGTCTGCGATATCCAAATTGCGTCGCCAAATAAATTAGAACGCAACATCAAGCGCTGTTTGGAAAAGTGGGTTGGCGAATTTAGCTGTTCCCTCCGATCAAAGGACGGCTGTCAATGGTGGTTAGAAGTAGCTGAGCAGGTTCGAAAGAACGGGAATGTCTACGGCCATGTCTACGGCAGTGTCTACGGCAAATGGCAATTGACGAAAGCTCAAGCTCCAAGCTATTTGAAGGTACGCACCTTGAAAAATTACAAGTTGAATAGCCCTCTTAACCTGACCCGTTGGCCGCCGTTTGGCCGCCGCGTCTTGTTGGGTGAGATACGCGACAAGCGCCGGCTGCTATAAATACTAGAGTCACCCAACACTCTCCCAGGGTTGTCCCTTGCCATCACATCTACCCCACGATATCAGTGACGAGTCAGATGAACGGAGGCAAGCCTCGCCTGACTAAGAATCCCAGCATCTAGTCGCACAGACGAAGTCATCATTATGCCATGGATGTCCTGGGAGTGAAGGAGCAACCTGGAAGCTGCCTGACGTGAACCCGCCGGGAGCAGTTGATCGGCTGGTTTAGTGAGCAATCTATAGGTAATTTGTAAGAAACAAGAACTCGGTCCGGTCAAGCAATCCTAGGCCTCCTGGGGCTGCCTGGGATATGGAGACTCACGGACCTGCGCCGGCGTTGGCTCCGGACGTTGCTCGTCGGCCGAGGCGCGCATGGATCCACCTGCCGGCGCTCCCATCTCCGATGCTACAACATGACTCCGGCCATGGCATATTAATTACTCCATTCATGAGAGTTTTTCCCAGTTCGTTAGCAGCAATGGTTGGATAGCCAAGGCTGCCTCCACCCCGTTCCCAGCGCTGAATGGTTCCCACAGAATGCCGACCGACTTTTCGGCGCTTTGCTTCAAAGTCTCCGGCGTGAACCAGTCAAGTTAGCCTCCCGAGTCACCCTCCATGAACATCCGCCGGCCCTTGCACATGAGCTCGCCGCCGTCATGCACCGAGGAGGTCTGTGCCAGACGAAAGCGGTGATGGCTGCGTTGCCGTTTTCCGGTGACGCCTCTGCCTTCAACTCGGTTCTCGCCTCGTCGGGATGTGACAGGCGGAGAGGGGACGCCATTAAGCGCCGGCACCCACCCTTCAACGTGCATGGCCAACTGGGGGGGCGAATGGGAATCCCGGTTTGCCATGGGGCGGCTCTAAGAATAGAAACAAAGTGCCCCCTTCATTCGTCCAATGGATTGAGAGAGGCCAGCCCCTTTGCCACGACCTCTCGGCTCTGGGCTGCACCGTGTCGGGTTGGTCCCACCTTGGAAGGAACTGGGGACGGGGACGGAACACGGATCATCTTTCTTAGACGTTGAGAAAACTCACTTGTCATTCGATGCCTGTCCCTTGCTTGGAGAGTTGAATCCTGGTAGGGACGGACGGACCAAGCTAGCATGGCAAGGATATCGTGATGTTGAAAACGACTCGTCCCCAACACTGGCGGATGGAGGAGCTCGAGCCAAGACAAGGGAGCCAGGTGAATGACAGAAGCTGTGTCAAAGTCAAGCGTGAGGTGCTTGTACCAACTGGGTCGGACTACCGGGGTCCTGGTACAATAGACGGCGTCCCGACTTTTTATTTGGGTTAAAAAAAGAACGCCATATGGGGTCCGTCCGCTCAAGGGATGCTGGGACGGAGTTGGACCCAGCGCGCGGCTGGGTCAGTTAGACTCGATCACCAGATCGATTCTAGGGCTGGAGGATGCTGCTCTTCTGCGTTTGAAGAGATGTGCGGCACCGATACAGCAGAGCGGCTTCGGGATGGGAGGTGTGAATGGGTGCGCCACAGACCTGCACCTGAAGCGTGTATGTACGCCATAACTGGAGCATGAAACTCGAAAGTAAGTTGCTGTAGCATGACAGAGTGCGTGCTGTAGCATGTGCGTAGTAGCGATGCAGGGCCTAGCCGGGGAGCGTGGGCTTGCCGGGCTTGCGGGCTGCGGGTTGCTGCCGGAACCCAAAGTAGATCTTGCGTTATCACCATCATCTATCTGGCTCTGGCTCTGGCTCTGGCTCTGGCTCTGTGACTTGTCCCACCCAGACTCTTGCAAAGCGACATGCCACCCCAACCCTCGTCGGTCGGCAAGCAACATCCAACTCGCCAGCCTCCCTCCAACCCCAGCAAGGTCGTGCCTCTCTCAGTGCTGCTCTGCTCTCTCTCTGTGACGGACAAAAAAGTCTTGGCCTTCTATCGCCGACCACACCGTGTAAGGTTGCTCTGAAGGTTGCTTCTGCCTTATTTGATTCTTGTCGCGGGGGGATCCAACTCCCAGACTCCCAGCCCTTTTCCTCGCACTCATCCTCCTCACTCGCGACGCTCAACCACCTCTGCTCTGCCCTCATGGATTGGTCGCTCCAAGACATTTAGCACTCCCAGGCCGCCTCTGCTCCAGCTTGCAGATTGCTGCACACAGACACGAGCACGAGCGTGGGGCAACAAACAGGTGCAAAGAGAAGTTGCTCTCGTCGACGGTCGGACTGCCGACTTTGGCACCCCTCTCGTCTGAGCATCGTCTCACCACGGCGCGCGAGGCCACTGCCAACCGCCCACCCAGACGCAGACGGCAGGCGACCTCGTCAACTACGCAGCCGCTGATACGCAGGACCTGCATCTCGCAGGTGTGTGGGCAGTGGGCACGAGCTGTTGCGTCTCTTTTTCACCGGCGCGCTGCGATAACCCTTGTTGGGCTTGTCGCTCGCTCTGCCTGGCGTCGCCACTTTGCGCCGCACCCTGGACGGCCTGTTGGTCGCAACAAGCACCACCAGTCTACCATCTAATTCTACCATGGACTCGCCCTTCGCCATGACTTCTCCTCGCGATCCCACTCAACTCCGTCTGGGCCTCAATCCTCTCACCACAACCTCCCTCGGAGGCTACACCAATCCTCACGGCACGCCCATCTCTGCCATCTCCATGAGCTCCTCCCACCTTCACTCCGTCCATACCCCAGCCAGCACCATTCAGCCCTATAACCCTCAACAATGGGTCGCCGCACCCGCTGGCGGCCCAGAGCGGCCCGCCCAGTATGCGCCCGAAGCTCAAGGTAAGCTTGTTCTGCCTGTCATGACTTCTCTATAGCCTCGTACTCACCCACGCCTTCCAGTGTCGCCGCCGCCGCCGCCTCCATATAGCCCACCAAGAAGCCAGCAACAGCGGCCAATGAGCCAGGCCTTTGAAGCTTCACCTGCGTCTACTCCAACACCGCCACCACGGGTTAGCACAAGCCTTCACCGACCGTCTCCAGAGCCTCATGCCATGAATCCTTCGTTTCCTCCCCCTCCTGGGGGTCCTCTCGTCGCTTCGGCTTGCCTTCATTACGGAGTCGGAACGACCGCAATTCGAGTTCACCAGGACCTCATCCGGCCGCCATACATCCCCACAGGCAGAGCATGATAATACAGACCAACTTCCACCCGTCTCCACTAGATCCCAACTCCTTGTCGGGGTTTGCTCCTCCAGCAGCCCGCAGAGCTGCTTCAGCTGGCGCCATTGAGACACCAACCTCGGCTCGATCAAGGTCGGACTCGCAAACTAGGTGGGAACCTGGCATGCCTATTCCTCCACCTCCTCCAGGCCCACCCCCCGCTGGATCGAGATCACAAAGCGTCCAGAGTATAGATCGGGCCGCAGTCCCTATAATATCTCCCCCACCCGGCGTCGACCTCCTACCGGCGTAACGAGCCTTGGCCCTGTGCCGCCAACGCCAGCCGACTGGGTCGATTCTGACAATCAACCGATCCTGCGATCTCGAGGTCGCTCTCCTGGGTTGACTATTGATACCGTTGGTGCGAGCACTTCAATCCAGCAGCCCGTTGACACCCTTAGTTCCTCTGCATCTAGTGCTGGTGGCTTAAACAGAACGAGGGCAGTACGCCATGACAAGACGATTATCCAAAGACGGACTGAAAGTCGAACACGTCAAGGCGGTCGTGGATCCATTGATAATACCACTGCGCCGAACTCCATCTCGGACATCGTAACGGCCAACGACGCAGGCGGACTCACTCGCAGACCAACTATTGGTAGATCAACACCACGCAGCGCTGGAAGGGTGCCACCTGAGCTACCACCCAAAACTGGCGACTCCCTCAATCAAGGAGACTCCCGAAACTCGACTCCGAGAGCGCTCCCATCTGGCAAACTGCCGCAACCTGAGACAGCAACGCCACCCTTCTCTCCCTATCCCACTAAACAAGCTCAATACGGCGGCAGCAGCTCGACAACGGTAGCTCCCAAAGCTCTTCCAACTCCTCCACCTCATATTCGCTCGGCCTCGAGCTCGCGCCCTCGAGAGTCATCTCGTCCGCCTGCATCTGTGTCTACTCCAGTTTCAAAACATCTAGTCATCACTCAAACCGCGGAACAGTTCGCAGCCAGTACCATTGAGCGGTTCCAAGCGTTCGCGGCCAAGGAGGCGACTGCTCCCATGGATGCAGACCGGGTCTGCATGTTCGCCGACTTCATTGTCAACGAATCAAGGATCAGACGCGAACGATATTCGGGAGCTATTGGAGTTATGGGCTCTGAGATATTTGACCTCACGCGTGATCTTTTCAGACCAATGGTTGCTGTGGGACGGCGGGAGTCGAATGCTTCTCAGGATGAGTTTACCCCCGACTCATCAGAGCCCACGCGCTCCCACCGCGGATCCATTGGTTCGAACCACCGACCGGAGAGCAATTCTCAATCGAATCCCAGCTCTGCGGGTATGCCCGTATCCCCGAGCGGCGTTGCGGCCAACGTCAACTGGACCAGCAATTACATGCCCTCGTTATCCCCCATTCTTAGCATGAGCGTAAGTGATAATCACGAGAATGGCAGCTCCCGAGGAAGGCCGCCGAGCCGCTGGTGGGAGGCAGATTCGCAAGGCGAACCAGCCCGTCTGGAACGATCCAAGCGAGAGTCGAAGTATATGGGTGTATCGAAGACACAATGGGCCGAATGCGATCAGAATTCGACAAGCCACGGAGACGCGAGTGAGCAGGGCTCGGCTTCAGACTATCCACCAGAGAAGACTGGATGGCATGATCAATCAGAGCCAAGTCTCACTCCACAGCCCGGGACGTTTCCACATAACTCGATTGGTTCGAGTCCCGTCTCAACAGTCAACCGCGATCATTTCGATGTTTCCCGTCTCGTCACCATGCCGCCACCCTATCCCCGACATTACCCTGCCGTCAACAACAACCACCCGCAGTTGACTTCGATCCGAACGGAAGTCCGGTCCCTGAGTAATTTATCGGAGATTACTGCTAGCAAGGAGAAATTCACGACCGACAGCTCAAAACGCCGTGACCAGTTCTCCAAGGCAGCGGTTGAGCGACAAACAGCTCTCAGAACGAACCTCCAACAGGAGATCAACTCTGGGAATATCAGCTATGCAGACGCAGCGGCCATCGAATCCGATTCTCAGAAGAGCGAAGTGGGACAAAAGAAGGAGCTTGAGAAGTCGGAATATGAGCTGTTCCAGACCCAGGTGGTGGTGCCCCTGAATGAGCTGCTAACGGACCGCATCAAACGTGCCACTGATCTGTTTGATGACGTGTCTCGCCGTCTTTTCGACAATGAACAGAACGATGCCGACATGCCGCAAGAAGAAGGCGACGATAGACCGGAGCTTCTTGAGAAGCTCACTCTCCTGAAGTGGATCTTCGAGGCTCGCGAGTCTTTGCATCGGGCCAACTACGACCTCCTCTCTGATCGCAACGGCCGCTATTGTGAGGTGGTGATGACTCCGTATCGGCTATCTGGCAACGACGAGAAGCTCAAATCGGCCGAGGCGTTCTTTGCCGAGGACTCGGCCAGGCGGGAGTATGCCTTTGCTAACGAAGTCTTGGACCGAGCCCGCGATTTCCGCGCCGTTGTCGAAAAGGCTGTGGAACGCGGCGTGGCGATACAGCTTTCGGCGTTCTGGGACATTGCGCCGCCGCTGTGTGGATTGCTCGACAATATCCCGCTCGATCTCGAGGGCTTCAACATCCAGATACCCGCGGCCGAGTTCGAGGAGAACCCAGCATACCACCTATATCCGATGCAGTACCTGTTCAGCCTCCTGCTCCACGCCGAGAAGAGCACGTATCAGTTCATCGAATCGCACACAAACCTGCTGTGTCTGCTGCACGAGGTCAAGGAGGCCGTGGTGCACGCCAAATGCAAGGTGCTGGCGACGCAGACGGCCGACGCAGACGGCACACCCATCTCAGCCGAGGAGCGCGACGCGCGCGCACAGCATATGCGCCAGGCCGAGGATCGCCGTCTGACGGAGGACCTCAAGGAGAAGGTCCGCGTGGTGCGGGATCAGTGGAAGAGCGCGCTGGGCGAGAACTTGACGCACGTCAAGCAGCGGCTCGGCGAGTGGCTCCTCCAGTCTGGCGGGTGGGACGAGGCGCTCGAGGAGGGTGGGGTGGGCTCACAGTAGACGAAACAGCATGTGCAAACTGCTCATATAGAACGGGCGAGGATGAAGAGAAGGGATGAGAAAGGGACCAAGACTGGAGAGGCGTTGATACCCCCTATGGCCTCGATACGGCTTGAGCGTTGGACATTAATTTCTTGTATATACTTCTTCATGAGAGTGGACACGACGCCGAACAAATAGCTCCATGCACGGAATGAGATATGATGATACAAATTCTTTTCAATGGCACCCGCAACTGATGATCGCTCGTGTCAAGCCTGTGTATTCCACGCATGTTCATACAATCGTAGGCTGGGGTCTATGAATAGTACCCGAGCCGTTCTCTGTGACAACGCCTATATAATTGTACATTGTGTCGTATTCTCCTCCTTGGCCGTATTGGCTCGTCTGCGTTGTTTTCGTCCTTTGCCAATTTGCGGTTATGTTTCGGGCGGTAATGCATGTTTCGTTCGTCGTCGTAATGTCTCTTCCCACAACCATGCCTCGTGAACCAATTGCGAACCCAATTTGCCTGCCCTCATCCCATCCACGTCGTAGTACCACCACACCGATATCCCAATTACTTCTTCACGTCGTACTCGATGGGCAAGTTCATGCCGACCTTGCGCGCCGTCAGCCGCACGCGCTCGTCGGTGGGCATGCCCATGCCCGGGTTGTAGCGCTCGAGCAGCGTGGAGTACAGGCGCTGCGAGCGGAGGTAGGCGACGGCCTGGGCGGCGACCTCGGCGCGGGCCGCGGGCTTCGCATCGGCCGTCGTGGTGACGGCGAAGGACTCGCGCAGACGGGTGTGGAGTGCGGAGCGCGGCGTTGCCAGGATCGGCCGCGGGGGTAGCTCGCGCAGGATGGAGCGGTATAGAGACCGCAGGGAGGCTGGGGTGGAAGCCATTCTTTCGGTGGCGGTGGAGAGAATAAGGGGAGGTTAAGAGCGGTGGACTGCGTTGATGCTCTGAGATGGATAAGGGCCTGGTGAGGCTCGAACTGAGGTTTGGAGGTCTGGAATGCCGGACCAATCAGAGCGACGAATGGCTTTTATTGGGGGGGTGAAAAAATTGGGAGTCGGCGCCGAAACCGCCCTGGGCCCAGAAAAAGCTGCCCCTCATCCGCCGCGTGGTCCCTGGAATTGTATGTGGTGATGGAGGGGCAAATGGCATCACCTCCAGTATAAGCGAAACGCATACGCATACCATGAGATGTGTAGAACCACCCAAGAAAGCATTACGTTGCTGCATTCGTGGTTGATATGTTTTAACCTTGTAACTATCCAATAGTACAGTAGAATGTCCCATCCCGCGCTAACGTCACTGTTGCATCTCTGACGAAACCCTCCCCACGTCATCGTCGCGGCCATTTCTGTCGTGTTCCCCCACACACACGCCCGCCAACATCTTCCCAAACACCAACCAGGCCTCTCCGACGACCCGCCCGACGACCCGCCAGCGCCTCCTGCTAGCTACGTAAAGGCTCTGATCTGAAAAGGCTCTGATTCCTTTTATATCGATCGCCTCATGCCCATCCCCAGCCATCGCCTCCTCCTCGCCTCGCTCCTCGTCCTCACGCTGGCTGTCCTACTCTCGCCGTCCTTCCTCCCCCGCCTACGCCAGCTCTCCGCCCACCTCCTCACCGCATCAGCCGCCTCGTCCTCGTCCCTCTTCCTCCGTCGAACGGCCTCCTCCGCAATGGCCGCCCCCGCCTACGCCTCCGAGCTGCAGATCGCGCAGCTAGCCGTCCAGCGCGCCGCCATCTTGACCAAGCGCGTCTTCCACGAGAAGGCGAAGGGCACCGTCGACAAGAACGACAAGAGCCCCGTCACCATCGGCGACTTTGGTGCCCAGGCCCTCATCATCGCCGCCCTGCAGCACCACTTCCCCGAGGACGCCATCGTCGCCGAAGAGGAGGCCGCGCAGCTGCGTGACGATGCCAACCTGAAGCAGACCATCTGGGACCTCGTCGGCTCCACCAAGCTCGACGACCCCGCCGCCGAAGAGCTCCTTGGCGGGCCCATCAAGGACATCGACTCCATGCTCGAGCTCATCGACCGCGGTAACAGCCTCGGTGGCTCCTCCGGCCGCATTTGGACAATTGATCCCATTGACGGCACCAAGGGCTTCCTGCGCGGTGGCCAGTACGCCGTCTGCCTGGGCCTCATGGTCGACGCCGACGTCAAGGTCGGCGTTTTGGGCTGCCCCAACCTGCCCATTGACGATGCCGCCCGCCTCACTGCCGACATTGGTGCCAACGCTACCGACGAGGGCCGTGGAGTTCTCTTCTCTGCCGTCCAAGGTCACGGCGCCACCAGCCGTGCCCTGACCGCCGGTGCTCTCGCCGATGAGAAGTCCATCTCCATGCGCGCCATCGACGACCTCTCCAAGGCCACCTTCTGCGAGAGTGTCGAGGCCGGCCACTCAGCCCACGACGACCAAGCTCTCATCTCTAAGAAGCTCGGCATCACCGAGCCCAGCGTCCGCATGGACAGCCAGGCCAAATACGGATCCATCGCCCGCGGCGCTGGTGACATCTACCTCCGCCTGCCTGTCAAGGCCACCTACCAGGAGAAGATCTGGGACCACGCTGCTGGTGACCTCATTGTCCGCGAGGCTGGTGGCCAGGTCACCGACATCCACGGAAAGCGCCTTGACTTTGGCGTTGGCCGAACGCTGGCCAACAACAAGGGTGTCATTGCTGCTCCGGCTGCCGTCCACAACAAGGTTCTGCAGGCCGTTCAGGAGGTCCTCAGCGCGAAGCAGACGTAAATCAACAATTTAGTCAAAAGTAAAAGAAATCTTAGAAAATAGATCAGGGAACCGACGAAGATTTGGGACAGGGAGAAAACAAATAGCGATGATCCAAAAAAAAAATGTGGTTTTTGTATATGCCTTGACACAGATAATACACGTCTGTATACACACGAGACTAGAATACACCCGCAAGCTGCGTCCCGCCGAGTCGGCCCGCGGCCCAACCACACGCCTCTTCTAAGTGACCAACGGCCACTAGGCATTCGTCTAACAGCCCTCTATTTGATCTTCTTCTGCTTCAGCTTGATCGTCTGGTCGTTGATGAAGACGCCCTTGCCCTTGTACGGCTCCGGGGGGCGCCACTTTCGTACTCGGCCAGCAAACGACATGATGACCTCACGGTCGATACCCTCAATCAGGATACGTGTAGGCGAAGGTGTCGTAACGGTGACACCGCGGGGGATACCCTCTTCGACGGGGTGTGTGAATCCCAGCTTAAGGCACAGGAAACGCTGTCCAGGGAACTGCTCCTTGGCACCACGCTCCTCGACGCTGGCTCGGTAACCGACGCCGACGAGGCGGAGGATCGCCGTGTGGCCTTCCGAAACACCCATGATGTAGTTCTTGAGGTACGCCCACGATGTTCCTATCCAACAAAAAAACAAGGATTAGCAAGACCGTCATTTGGGCCGGAGCGGAAGGACAAAAACTCACCCCACATCTCCTGCTGTTTCTTGACATCCGAATCCTGAACGGTCAAGATTGCCATGCGGGTCGCCTCATCGTGCTTCACGTCCACAAATTCGGGAACCTCGAGATCCAAAGATCCTGCGACCTCCGGTTAGTCACAATGCCCTCAACTCCTCCCGACTCTGTCATGAGTTGGCTCTCGGGGCCTGGCAAAAAACGCACCAAGAGGGCCCTTGACCGTAATCGTCTTCTTGTAAATCTTTTGGTAGGATGTCATGTCCTTCTGCGCCTTGGGCTCGCCGACGAATAGCTCAACCCCGGGAGGCACCGAGAGGGGCGTCCGGCCCAGCTTCGAATGTCGTTTCGAGGTCGTCGAGAAGAGAGCTGCCGAGGTGGCGCGCGGCGTCGCGGTTTGCCATGCTGGCACGAGAAATCCAGGGAGCGTCACAGGAACTGATGGGGAGCCTGCAATGGCTCGACCCAATGTCTTCCCCCGGCTGGGAGCAAACATGGCAACCATTGATTTAACCCTGCTGTTGGCGCGGGTCAAAGAGCGGATGTCTGTCGTTGCCAAGGTCGAGGTGATTGTGGAAGCTTGACTTTTTGATGCTGAGTCATGATGTCACGTGTACTCTAACTGGCATGCCTTCATGATGGACAGCTGGCGAGAGTAGACATCGAACCATGATTTGAGTAGAATGTCCTGACGCACTCAATCCAAGCCTCTGCTTTATTCATTTGGAAGTGTTTTCAGTGACTGGCTCATTCCTGCAGAGGCAAAATTATGGTGTAGGCCAACAATGTGAAACTTTACCACTTCTTTATCCACGGCTCAACCCCTGCCCACCATGTCTACGAAGTAAGACGCAACTGTTCCTAGCTCCATTCTCACCACGAGCAACGAGAGAATATGACAAAAAAAAATTGAATGCATACAACACCGGGCATTCGCCGGTCGTCACCGACCCGACTACTACTCCAGCGGTCGCCAGGTTGACTAGGGGAGAGCGGACGAGATCCCGTATTGTCTAGCGCCTATGGTCGTATGTAGCAGTTTTCGAGGCAAAATCAAATGATATTAATGTCCTGGATCTTTTGGCAGCGCAATGATGGGAGCGTTTCTCGGAAGTCACGTCAAAGTACGGTACTGGGTATTCACACAAGTTGTGGCAAAATGGACTGCTTGGTCGGTACTAACATGTACTTCTTTTGACTGATTGGTTTGGTTCCATACAATTGCTATATGAACTGTACTACCACTTCGAGGATATCTAGAAACCCCTTTCAACAATTACTACCACCACCCGAATGGAATTGGCCAAGGCCGACTATACACCAGAGATGCATAGAACGAAGAGACAGGCCGGGGAGAACACGGAAGCATTAGGCATCCGCTTACTCCTCAGGCTCCAGGCCCTCCTCCTCGTACTCCTCCTCCTCCTCGTCAATACCAGCATCCTGGTATTGCTGGTACTCAGAGACAAGATCGTTCATGTTGGACTCAGCCTCAGTGAACTCCATCTCGTCCATACCCTCACCAGTGTACCAATGCAAGAAAGCCTTGCGTCGGAACATGGCAGTGAACTGCTCACCAATACGCTTGAAGAGCTCCTGGATAGAAGTGGAGTTTCCGATGAAGGTGGAGGACATGCTCAGGCCACGGGGAGGGATGGCACAGAGGGCAGTCTGGATGTTGTTGGGGATCCACTCAACGAAGTACGAGGAGTTCTTGTTCTGGATGTTTCGCATCTGGTCCTCGACCTCCTTCATGGCGACCTTACCACGGCTTTGGGAAAGTTAGCAAATGATTCAATAGTTACGTTGCGGAAGAATACTCACAAGATGGTAGAGCAGGTCAGGTAACGACCGTTGCGGAAGTCAGAGGCAGCCATCATGTTCTTGGGGTCGAACATCTGCTGGGTCAACTCGGGGACGCTAACGGCGCGGAAGGAGTGGGCACCACGGCTGGTCAGGGGGGCGAAGCCGACCATGAAGAAGTGCAGACGGGGGAAGGGGACCATGTTGACAGCCAGCTTTCGGAGATCAGAGTTCAGCTGTCCGGGGAATCGGAGGCAGGTGGTGACACCCGACATGACGGCGGAGACGAGGTAGTTCAAGTCGCCGTAAGAGGGGTTGGACAGCTTGAGGGTTCGCATGCAAATGTCGTAGAGAGCCTCGTTATCGATACAGAAGGTCTCGTCGGAGTTCTCGACCAGCTGGTGGATGGAGAGGGTAGCGTTATAGGGCTCAACGACGGTGTCGGAGACCTTGGGGGAGGGGACGACGGAGAAGGTAGCCATCATTCGGTCGGGGAACTCCTCACGGATCTTGGAGATGAGCAGCGTACCCATACCGGCACCAGTTCCACCACCGAGGGAGTGGGTAATCTGGAAACCCTGGAGGCAGTCGCAGCCCTCAGCCTCACGACGGACAACGTCGAGGACCTGGTCGACGAGCTCGGCACCCTCAGTGTAGTGACCCTTGGCCCAGTTGTTTCCAGCACCGGACTGACCGAAAACGAAGTTGTCAGGGCGGAAGAGCTGGCCGAAGGGACCGGCACGGACAGCGTCCATGGTACCGGGCTCGAGATCGACGAGGACGGCGCGAGGGACATACTTGTTGCCAGCGGCCTAAATAGTGTGAGTTTCGTGCTACCAAGGGCGAGCAGGCAGCAGAGTTTATTCACGTACCTCGTTGAAGTAGACGCTCATACGCTCGAGCTGGAGCTCGGAGGTGCCGTTGTAGACACCATTGCTGTCGAGACCATGCTCGCCGGAGATGGTCTGCCAGAAAGCAGCACCAATTTGGTTGCCCTATCGACGTATTGTTAGAGTCTTCCGTCGTGTTGTCGAGGAGGAGGAAGCACTTACGCACTGGCCGGTCTGGAGGTGGACCTATATTGCAGAAGAAGTCATATTAGCCATCACGTCCCATAATCACGTCGTGGTTGAAGCCGCGGCATTGTTTTGCTCGAGGCGGTGGAAATACTGCAGCGGGGTAGAATCAGGGGCAGCGGCTCCAAACGCAACAACAGCACGCGTCGTCAAGAGTGAGCAGAGCGCAGCAGGAGGCAGGCAACTTACAATCTCACGCATATTGAGGGATGTGCAGGTTGATGGATGGAGTAGATGTGTGGTGGATGAGTGAAAGATGCAGGGAGAAGGTCCTCAAGAGCTGAGCTAGCTTTCAAGTGAGTGGGTTGGAAGGTGTAGGACACGGTCAAGGGGAGTGCTGATTTTTGTTGGAGGGCGGGACGTGAAATTGTTCACCGCCACGGCCCCCCCAATAACCCACCTGCAAGGGAAGGGGCGAGGGGGCCAACGGTCTGCCGCCCAGCGCACTTTCGCTTGTTTACTCTTGTGGTCCGTGCGTCGCTACGAACGGCAAGGCGCTAAGGCAGGCACCCGCCAAAATCTGGCCAGCAACACACCACGCCGCGAAGAACAAAGGACATGCGGATGGGTGGTTCTTGATGGCGAATAGGTCGGGTAAGCTAGGGCTCTGCTCAGATAACAGAGGGTTATATACTCTTCCATATCTCTTGCTGTGATACATGTTTGATAATCATGAATATCCTCTCCGAACCTGTCAAACTGGCACCTGCAATGCTGCAACAAAAAGCAGGGACCGCCAGGAGGCCAGCCACGTATTTCCCACTGACGGCCCGGGGCGCCACGAGAGCTAGCCCCACAGCTCGCTGGACCATGATACCGCTCCAGTGGATGGGGCAAGATACGGGTCAACTGCTGGGGGAATATGAGGACGATCGACATCGGATATTTGCTTAAGAAAGGGGAAGGTGTAAAGTGAGGCGGCAGCCTAATTATTGGCAATACGAACCATAATATCTATTCTACGAAGTATGCCGGCGAGCATCAGGATCTCTAACGGGGAGGCGATGGACATTCATCGTGGATAGAGTACATGCTGTGAAAAACTCTCTTGCTGGTCGTGGGTAGCATCTGCCGCCTTAATGCTTGACCGATGAAGTCTACGCAGATTGAAGGTCTGACTTAATATGCTGTGAACCCAAGTACGAAGCGAGATGGCAAGTAGTTCAGGCAATCCCACAACCGAGTCGGCAATGTCACAAACAAGCAATCGAAACAGCCATCCCTTTCACCACAACAATACGCTATCAAGACTATGCTCGAGTTACTGAAATTTTACTTGTTGACCTTTAAATAAACTACCATATGTTCTAGTTGCTGGGCAGGGACAAGAGCTGTTACCATTGCGAAAAATTCTCGGGTTTGAACCGACAGCCTCACATTTTTAAATTGGCCGAGACTTACCCTAGAGACAATTCGTGTTGTCGGCAGCTCACCTCAATGTGGGACACCAGGCTTCTAAGACGGCGAAACCACAAGTTGCACGTAATCTTGTACTAGAAATGTTGTACTTCGTGTCTATTTAACACAATCTAGCTAGAGTTGTTCCCCTCAGTGAGCCTTGACAACACCCGCCGCATTGGCTTGAGCAGCAATCCTTTTCTTGTATGCCTGGACGTCACCAGAGAACTTCTCCACGGTTCCACCATCGCACACCCACAGAGACGTGCACACAGACTGCAGCATCGTGACGTCGTGAGACACCATCAGCACGCCGCCCTGGAACTCGTTTAGAGCCTCCGCCAACGCATCCATGGCTTCGATATCCAAGTGGTTAGAAGGCTCATCCAGCACCAAGATGTGAGGGTTTGTCAGTGCTAGGCAAGCAAACGCCACACGCGACTTCTGACCTCCAGAGAGGAGCTCCATCTTCTGCAGACCCGTCGTGCCCGTGATACCGAAAGCGCCAAGCCTTCGTCGGTATTCCTCGTCTGTTCGACCAGGGTAGTTTTTGGCCATGAAGCTTACAGCGCTGGTGTTCAAGTCGAGGGCGTCGACGTGATGCTGTGCAAAGAAGCCAATGCGGAGGCGAGGGTGTTGTGAGATCAGACCAGTCGAAGACTCCAGCTTTCCAATGAGCAGCTTGAGAATGGTCGTCTTACCAGCACCGTTGGGTCCAACGATACCAATACGGGAATCCAGCTGGACATCCAAGTCGACGTTCCTCAGCAGGATATTCTCCTTGGTGTATCCGAACGTAACCCCGGACATTTGGACGATAGGTGGCGACAACTTCTCCACCTCGGGGAAGGTGAACTTGACGCTGTACTCCGCCTCCGGAGGTTCCAGCACAGGCATCTTCTCCAACTTCTTGATACGGGACTGAGCCTCCGAGGACTTGGCCGCGTTGTAACGGAACTTGTCGATGAAGGCTTGCAGATGAGCACGCTGGACCATCTGGTTCTCGTACTCTCGCTTGGCCACCTTCTTTCGCTCCTCTCGGGTGCCGTAGAAGGAGTCGAAGTTGGCTCCTCGGTAGTAGTCGAGACGCTGCGAGTGCTGGTGAATGATGTCGGTGGCGACCTCGTTGAGGAACGCTCGGTCGTGAGAGACGACCAGGACAGTACCGGGGTAACCTTGGAGATAATCGGAAAGGAAAGCAATCGAGGGAACGTCCAACATGTTGGAAGGTTCGTCCAGAAGCAGCAAGTCGGGTTCACAGAAGAGGGCTCGTGCCAGTGCCAGACGCATTCTCCAACCACCAGAGAAGGTCTTGGTTGCAAACTGCTGTCGTTCGGGAGAGAACCCAAGACCAGCAAGAATACTGGCAGCTCTGGATTCAGCCTTGTCAGATTCCATCTCAGCTAGTTTCGCTTGGATGTCTCCAAGTTTGTTATCCTGTGTCTCTCTGTCGCGATCGATTCGAGCAGCATCTGCCGAAGTATCGGCTAGGCCAGCTCGCTGGGATTCCAGGTCCGCTAGGCGTGTTGTGATTTCCTACAAATGTTAGACTAAACAACTGACCGAGGGAAGGACATGGATGCTCACATCTTGCTCCCTGAGAAGCACCTTGCGCCACACATCTGCGTCAAGCACAGCTTGGATAGCTGGCGTGTCATCACCAGAAATCTGATCATGTTAGCCAGAAATTCCCTTGCCTTCATAGAGAAACGTACCTCCTGCTCGACGTGTAGAATAGAAATATGCGTAGGAATGGCAACATCTCTCTTGGATAGGGCTCGGAGCAGCGTGGATTTACCAATACCGTTGTTACCAACCAGACCATAACGGTGGCCGTGAGCGAGCGTGAAGGTAGTATCTGTGAGAATGCGAAGGCCGCCGATGGAAACATCGATGCTGTCGAGCTTGATATCTTTGGTCTTGGTTCCTGCGCCTGTGCCCAATTGAAGCGGGTTGACCGCCATGTAGAATTCCTCGTAAGACTGCGTCGACTCGGGTTGCTCGAGCAGCCTGGATGCCTCGTACTCGACGGTCTTAAAGGTCTTCTTCTGCTGCTTGGCCGCAATTTTCCTTTCGGCCTTCTCCAGCTTCTTGCGGTCGACCTTGGACTCAACCTTCCTCACGTTTGCCGACTCTAAGTCTACACCACCTGAGGCTACAGCCAAAGTGGACGACATATTGCGCTGCGAGCTGACCTGGATAGTCTGGTTGAGTCGCTTCACAGCTGACGGTCCCCTCCTTTCGCTTCCATTGGCAGCGGAGTACTTGTCTACCCATTTTTCGACAAGTTGCTTGATTTTCTCTTCCACTTTGTCGTTCACCTCGCCTGACGCAGACAGGAGCAGGTCAGTGACGGTGGCGGCAGCTTCGTTCAGAGGAGAGGGACCAGAAGGGTCCTCATCATCCAACCAAGTGGTAGAGGCATGGGTCAGGTAGCCCACGGAGTATTCGGAGACCACGGGGTCGATGTTAGGCAGGACAGCTCTGATATCAGCCTCCATCTTGAATGTGGCGTAGGGCTGGCTCAAAACGCAGAGAGGTGGAGAAAGCTTGTAGCAGCAACCAAATGATGAACCTAAACCCGGCAACAGCTGGTAGGGAGAAAGCGAGTACCTACAGCGGATATGGCAGCGTTTGCGGGTGTCTGGCCGGTATGTTCAGCGTCGAGTCTACAGTTTTGCTCTGGCTTTGCTGGCTGGTGATGTGCCCCGCTAACGCTGTGTGGACAGTGGTCGTTGAATTTTGTGGGTTTGCCGGCCCCCATCGGACCGGCGAGCACACTACGGTCGGCGCTTAGACCTTCCGAGACCCGATCCACAGACGAGAGCTTCCGTTTATGCTAGCCTATGATGCAAAAGTGGGAAATGTCACGAGTGGAACAGTTCTATGAATTCTTCCATGAAACTCAGTTCCTCCATCTGGTTTACTCACCCTCAATTGAAAAGGTCTCTGGTACCTGGAACATTAAAAGCAACATGTCTCATCGGGATCCTTGTTTATACCGAGCGAACATATACTTCTGCTGCAGTCTCAAGGGCCTGAAGCATCCCTCCTGGAACCTCAATCTCCTCCTGCAGTAGTCAAGTCTTTCGCGACAGCCTCATCGATTGATTACTCGGCGTCCTTGGCTTGCGCGGAGTAATCATGGCGAGACGTTGTGGCCAGAGCAGACGACGCCAATACGAGTGCAACTGGCGGTGAGGGACGTCGAATCTAGGATGATGCTTCCGCCAACTCCAGTTTTCGTCCCGTGCAGTCCCCAGGCAAATTAACGGGCATGCATCTATCGCCCGATTCCGCCCCTCCCCGTGACATACCAGCAGCGCCCGAGTCTCCCACAGGCCGAGCCAACAAGATACCGGTACCGCAGACGCGGCCTGCATCTCAGGGTTCGCCTGTTCGCATCCGACGTGGAGATTTCATCCGGCCGTGGTGACCAATCCATTGCGCACAATATAGTCTTGGCCAGTATCTTAGGTAGTGTACGTACATTAGTAGCATGTTGGGCACTGGCAGCTGTGCAATTGACCCTGTCCATGACAAGCCTCCTCGGAATGGACAGGAGGCCCCATCGACGCTTATCATCAGAGAGTGTCGACAGTGTTGTTGCATCTGGATCACTGGATTGGATGGTTTGCGTCAGCCATGATGAGGTGCTCTGCGGGCAGGCTGCGTGTTTTCGGCAACTTGTTCAGCTGGGCAGCGACAGGCCAATCGGAGTGACGCAAACCTAAACCCAAGCGCGACTCCAACGCGCGACGACGCGGATCGCGTTGCAGCTGGGCCAACTTCCATGTTTTCTTTCGCTTCGCCTCGCTAGTTGAGGCACCGAGTCCCACACTTGCATTCGACCTTGCACTCTGGAGTCTGGGTCTGGTCACTTGCATTTTTTGCTGGGATCTGCAAACCGATAGTCGATGCAAACCATTCTGCACTGGCACTGGCACTGCACGCAGCGCTGGTACGGTACTGCACAACACTGCATTGGGGATCCACCGCCGCTGTGTGCATACGAAGATCGGCGCAAAGTTGGCCCTGGGCCGGCTTATTCTGCACGACAGAGCCGGCCCGCAGGCTCACTTACAAGACACGGGACCAATGCTGACTGCTGCCCTGACCAAAGTTCTGATTCTGCCATCCGCTCGGTTCCCCACTGTACCAGGGGCACTGAAACAACGACTGCCCTCTTTGTCTTGCATCGCAACCTCCAAAATGACGGCTCTCAAAGCCTCTCCGATGAGCCAGCGCCTCTGGATGGGCTCCCGCCAGCGCCGCTTGGCGCAAACGATGGCTTTCCCACGTCATCTCTGGTGCCATCAATAGTCTCTCCACTTGGCTGCGTGTTGTCTCAACGCTACCCGTAGCTTGGGCCCATGCCACGACGTAGCGAATGCCAGAAATGGCAAGACGAACAGGTTATCTCCGGTCTGGATTCCAAGGCTCTAAGCTACAAACGACGCCAAGCTCAGCTCGACAGGTACAACTGCCGAGTGCCAGTTGGTCCAAAATGGTCCAGACGTCTGCTAAAGATTTTGACTTTGCACCCGACATATTCTGCGTCGCATTGGCCTTGGATGTTCCATCCCCGGCATGCGGGTAGAGCTGCACGACTTCGTCATGCGTTGCTTTGATCGTATCGGTGGTAGCTGCACGAGACAGCTGCATCCTGAAAGCACATCCTCATCCAACTTCATTCTCGTCAACCCGTCCCATTCTTGACACGCAATGGCCACGGCAAGTCGGGCTCTCTTTGCGGGGAAACACTCGAGGCAGCTCTCAACTAGCCGCTCAACCAGGAGCCTCAAACTGATGAGTCGCCACCATGGCTCGAAACGATGAGAGGGGGCGGGCGTTGGAGGTTGGTGGTTGCTTCGCTAGCGAGCTGCCCAACTGCTACGTAAATAGTAGTGCCGACCCAAACCAGTGGGATCCTGACAAGCATCCCCATGACATTTAAGTTTAGGGCTATCACAATATGAGAAGATCACAAATCGCGTCAGCTCCATGCCGTGAGCATCACGCTTGTCAATCGCCATTGTCAGATCTCAGACTCCGCTAATAGAATGGCGGATGGAAGTTGGAGCCGTTGGACAATTGACCTCCCAAGCCTCCTCACGTGTGGTACTATGTAGGTTAGTCTTGGCTGTCACGGTTAGCCCCCTCGGCCGAATATCTCTTAGTTGTTGGTTACTGAATTTGGAGATTTTGCTGACAGCAGGGCACGTCATAAAGACGAGAGATTTCCGCAAACCCCTCAGCTACCGCACCAACAAATGGCTGGTTTGTGTCTGTGCGGCTGAGTTATGTCCCTTTCGTCTCTTCCTCGTTGATGGATACACATTGCCATTGGCTTCTGCGGTGGTGCTGCATGGACCAAGGAATGACCCAGCACGGACAGCTCTTGAAGATGGAGGGAGGCAATCACCCCCTCTTTTTCCGCACTTCCTCGTTTCAGGTCCAAGATGACCCAGCCACTCTGCCAACGTCCACAGGTCCGGTTGCGAGTGCCGCATGATGTAGGTTCATCCTACATAAACCGGTTCGTCGTCTGGGCTGCAAGTTCTGCTAGCCGGAGAGGGCACAGTCCCTGGAAATCGATCGTGCGGCCCAGCCTTGTTCGGACTGGATCCTGGAGGCCGGGGGCTTCGGAGGTGGGCGCCCGCCTGGACACGAGGAGATCTCCAGGCTGCGGCGCAGACTTGGTAAAATTCTCACATCAACGTGTGAATGGTGCCCGCCTTGAAATCGTCCTCCATCTCCAAGAAAATCCGGCCCCACCAGGATGCGCAAGCGCCTCGTCGGATCTTGATCACTGGTACAGACTAGACTAACGGACAATGTTACTGGATACCCATGGCTTCCTGAGCGACTTGAGAGCAATGGGGGCGTTTCAACGGAACCCGACGTAACTACGGAGTACATAGCACAACAAACAGGGGCGGGGATCCTTTTGGCAACCGTCTTCCCCCGTCTCGAAACTCGAGTTTGTGACATCGGCTGGACAGGACCTGGCTACACGTTGCTTTTGCCATTGCTTACAGGAGCCGAGGGCCAGGTCCAGTTTTGGAGCAAACGCAAGGGAGTGCGACACACACATGTGCCCTGTTTCTGGAATGAAGCAGAGTTTCTGCTCTAACTCAGCACAAAAGATCAGCGCCTGCGGCTCATAACAAGTTACGAATATTGCCGGGGGTTGGTGGAACCATGACAAGCAACTAGAGCATAATGATGCGAGTATGTGAAAACAGCGCGAGCCATGTCCCGGGCCGGCCATAGTAGGTCATGGTTTTGTGTCTGGCCGTGTTCCCCAAACTTCTATTACTCAGAGACATTCACCTCTCGCCGGTGGTCTTTGCAATTGCTCGCCCTGCCGACCTTTGTCTGGCTCCGCTTTACAGAGGTGGTGATTGGCGCATGGGGCAAACGGTTGCGCAACTGGTACTAAGAAGAAATGGAACTTCGGACGGCTTCGACAAGTTGGCCCCCCTTGCGCCGTTTTTTTATGTTATACGGACACTGTAATTACAGCCTTGACCGAGAACCCAGTTGCGTTGTGACACAGTGATACGAAATGTTTGTTTCTTGGTAGTTGCCTCCACTTGTGAAAAGTTGATAGAAATGAAGACATGTTCTGGGGTTTGTAATGTTGTTCTGTTGTTGGCCGGCTCCCAGCGGCCAGACTCTAGGAGCGGGGTCTCGTGTGTCCACCGACCAGGATTCGCAGAGTGCTAAGGAGGCAGTGTGGAGTTGGACGAAGCAAGCTGAAGGGCCAAATCTCTTCGGTTCAGTATCAAGTGCATCATCATCAACATGGTCTCGATTGTGGCCTTGTTGATGTTTCCTGAGGATCAAAACATAAACGCATTTTAATAAACACCCCGCGGGATGGAGGCCCATTACGTGACCCTAGTGTGCTGTCTGGGAACACAACAAGCAGAGGGCGAACAGCATGATGCAGCTGTGAAGCACACCGTCAATTGATTACATGTAGATCAGTGGGTGGCAATTGTGTGCTGCCAGGTAGAGGATCTCATCACACAACCTGTGCAAGATAGTTGTAGGATATAAAGATTGATGGGAGTACAAACCCCCCTTTCTTTTTCTTTTGAGACACAACGGTGGTGCTAAAGCGGAAGTAAATTCGTTGGGATTCGGTCTAATGTTGTATTTTCTGATTATTCCTTGGATTGTGCCGTAGAATAACGTATAGGGCGATGCAAGGTGTGTCTTATGCTCGGAGACTTATAATACTCATCAAACCCACGCACAGCGAGACCACGTTATTTGAGAAGCATGGCCCAGCAAGCGAGTTTCCTCAACCGTCACAGCCACACCCCCTGGAGCCTGCTGTGCGACACACCACGGGCCGGAGATGGTTTGGTGGGTATGCAAGTACTTTGTACACGTTGGACAATGCAGATGGGATGGGATCGCATCACCCAACACCAGGTCAATGGCGAGATATCGGGCACGAGATCTGCCTCTGGCCAGCGTCGTGATCCCTTATTGGAAGCTGGGGGCCACAACGCTGGCATGGGCTCTAGTCTGCAGAAGCTGACTGGACGGGTGACATGACAACGACGCAGGTATCTGGTGAAGCACTGAAGGGCAAACTCGACGGTGGTTTTACCATCCCTTGCGTTGCGCAAGCAACAGAACAGGGCTCTTTCTCGGTCAACAACGGGAAGGGGCCTTTTTGTGTTCAGAGCCACCTGGAAAGGAACCTCTGGCCGTCGAGGGCCCCCGTCGTGGCGTCGTCGTCGTCGTCTTCGCCTCACAGACCCCCGGGAAGTCAAAAAGGGCGACCCAACGAGAAGAAGGGGGGGAGGGATGCGAAGGGGACCGAGATGGGGCGCTGTAAGGAACGGAATCCTGCTCCTCGCTTGACCTGGCTCCGAAGTCGTCTCGTCAGCTTGTTTCCCAACTGTTCTCAGGTCCCAGCTTCAGCGCCGAACGCCATCATGTCGGGTTTTGTGTGTCCTGTGCCTCATTCTCATTCTATCAACCCCCAGCCAGCAGTGCTCTCTCTCCTCTCACGCACCACCGCATTGCAGAAATGCCGCTGTAGGCATGGCCCGAGTTGTAACCCCAGGCCAGCCAAGGAGGCCCCGGTGAGGAGTCCCGCCCGGAGATGTCCCCAGGAGGCCGGGGGTGTGAGCGTGATGAGAATGCGTCTGGGTGGGACGGACCATAGAATGCGTACCAAAATACTTCAGGGCGTGCGTGCGTGCGTGCGTGCGTAGGTGCGTCTTGCACGAATTGTACGTTTCTTGTCGTTGTGTCATGATGTACATGGCATGAGACGGGCCACGGCAAATGGAGGAGGCGGCTTGTCGGCAAGCGCTAATAAAAATAAATTCACAGATGGAACGGGCTCACTCTAATTATTTTTTGGAAAGCAGCAGGACCTCACGGTCTTGTCTGTGTCGTCTGTAGGTACCGTTGATATTGACTGGGTCTGCCCGGCCTGGTGTCATGAACGAATGGATACGAAGCGCGCGACCACCGAGAACTACAGGCGGACAGTCACCGAGGGTGAGAAGCGCCGAGTTCTCCAGCCTCAGTGCCTCACATGCTGCAGTCTCGTCCCCTATCCGTGTGCATGAGCCCGGCAGAATCTCAATTTTAAAAATAATTGTTGTTACCGCGCGCCGAGGACAATCCCCATCTCACTACTGTACGATGTATGTACGGCACGTCGCTTCGCTGTCATTCAATTTTAGGTGTTTGCTGCCCTCCACTCGATCTAGAAGCATCAATCTCTCGTGCTGCTGAGACGGACCCAGTGCCAGGTCGCGCGCCCAATCATGCGCCAGGTACTCTGTACGCTGCGGCCTCAAGCCTGCTGTGGGCTGCTGTAGGCGCAGCGCCGCAGCGCGCCGCAAAAGCCCACAACTCACCTCACAGGGCCACAGGCGCACACCTCAGCGTTGTTTGGGCCGGCCGCTATAGGCCCGCGGAGGCGCTAGACGTTCAGTGGCTCCGCCCGCTAATAAGTGCAGACCTGCAGAAGACGCAAGCCCTGGACCCCGCCGCCGTCTCGGCGTCCCGGGGAGGGAGGGGGAAGACGCTGTGCTTGTCCGGAGGTACATTCCGTGATGCTTACTATAGCACAGTGCCCTGGAAAGAGACGCCTGGGGGACCCTTGAGGCCTGAGAGAAAGAAGATAGAGAGGGGAATAGGCGGACGCTGGCCCGCCGGAGCTCTGGGGGACCCTGGCTCGCGGGCTTGATGCTCATCCCTGCATAGACGATCCGTCCTCGCCCAAATCTCACTTGCAATCTCCAGGTCGCAGGCTGTTGGTGTGCTTTGGTCCGTGGGTGTCATTTTTGAGTGGATGTTACGGGTGCCGCTTTCTGTTGCTGTCTCCGGCCAGTGGTCCGTGGTCGCTATGTACTGGTTGTCGTCGTCCTGCGTTGCTTGGGCTTGATTCCTCGCAGCTGGATTTCTTCCCACGACCAGTCGACTCGCCTTCTTCAACCAGGGGCCAGGGGATTCGGAGAGAGCAAGCAGGAAAGAAGAAGAAAAAAAGGAAGAGAGATCGCATATTGTCTTTCTTCTTTCTCCCTCTGTTTCTCTTCTTTGAGCCGATCTTGCCCATACCCGAAACCGACCCATTCCCCCCTCGTCCCCCCTCGTACACGCTCCCAACGGCGTTCCCGTGGCGGCGGCTTCAGATCTCCAATTCTCCATCACGCGGCTGCTTCACCTTCAGCCGGCGCGTCCATCGTGCTCCCCCCGCCGCGCCCTCGATTTTTCTCTCGCCTTCGTCCTCGACCTCATCATCGTGTCGTCGCCAGCCTCCCCAGGAACCAGAGCGCACGACGACCGCACCGACCGGCGCACAGCCTTGTCGCCCCGAGCCGTCGAACTTGTTTTCCGTCTGGTATCGTCTCGTCTCGTTTCGCCTCGCCCTTTCCTGCCCCATCGCCGTTCCCGGAATTCAAAGGCAATTTGGGGTGTGGTTGCATCGCTACAACGCTTCTTCAACATTGGGGCTACACACGCCAGCACAAGTCAATCTTCCGTCCATGGTTTGACGATGCGCATTCCGTCCGTCTCCAGAATCACCGTCACCATCCCCTAGAATGCAAGCCGCTGCCTTCTCTCTCGCCTGAGTTGAGAGTCCTTCGCAATCATGCAGGCCGTTCCAAGTGTAAGTTTGTTGACCGTCGCTCATTCTTTTCCCGCGTTCCGCAATCCACAGCCCGTACCTCGCAAGCCTAGCTAGTAAGGTAGCCAGTCAGTCAACACCACACATAACCAGACAGCCCACCATCACCACCTCCCACACCATATCTCCACGTTTGTCAATATACTTTCCCCATTTGATCATCTGCCGCTGCCCAAACTTTCTACTGTGGCTTGTCTGCTAGTTGCCCTTTTGCAGCCATCATTGACCTTGTTTCCATTTCTAGCTTGTTGGAACGGGCACTGCTATTGCTGCAGCGGCCAGCGGTCTGGTCTTCGGCCAACCCACTGAACCAAATTCCGCCGCCTCGTCAACCTCGCTCCGACCTTCCACCACTCGCAGTAGACGAACTTCTGGCGATCGCGAGCCGACATTTCGCCCTAGAGCGACCAACTTCTTATTCTCACGACCCGCCACGAGCACCGCATCGAACCCCCACGCGACCTCTCAATACCACAGCCTCCCGCGGCCCTCGACGGCTTCAAGGCCTCCTCTCTCCCGCTACCAACGACCACCACAACCGCAAGCTCAACCGACGCCTCCCAAGGTTAGCAGCAGAAAGTCCTCTTTCGTTCGGCAATCCGAGTCGCCGGCCCCCATTGCCGAGTCCAGAGACTCAATCTCTTCTAATGGATCGTGGATGAGACGCTTGTCCCTCCGCCCATTGTCCCGTCACGAAAGCCCCAGATCTAGCATAGGTCCCGATAGTCCCTCTATCTTCTCTCACGGCTCTGCCGCCCCGATTCTTCCCTCCGACCCGGCTGCACCCTCCCTCCCCCCGAACAAGCTCGTCAAGCGATCGACATCGACGCAGTATCGCGAAGAATACGCCGACTCAGGCCGACGATCCAAGTCTCATTTACCGACTCTGCGACGACCCGCGACGAGCCATCAGCGCTCTGCAACACTCCAGAGATTCCAAGTTGATTCTACCGTGACGACCCCGACAGAGCCTCGCAAGCTCTCATTCGGCGATCACCCCCGACCCCACGAGTTCCCTGCCCCATCCCCGATCGCAACCCCGGCACGATCAACCACAAGAAGTGGATGGACTTCATTTTTCCACACCAAGACGGCTAGTGTGAGTTCACGGGCGAGTCCCGGCCGTTTTGGTGATCTCAGTCCGCATGTGCGACTGGTGCACTCGAAGCGCATTTGCACTGACGACAACGAACACCACAACCGAGCCCATCTTATTAAGCCAAGAATGGTGTCTAGCGCCTCGGCGTCATCAAAACTGTTACCCGCCGCCGATATCCAGGAAGCGCCCCGCCTGGCGACTGCGCCAGCGCCAATTGAAGAATTAGCACCATCCCCCGAGGGCACGCCTTCAAGATTACCACGGAAGTCCATTTCGATGCCATTCACGTCAGCTGGCATTTGGGTGTCTAAGACCTCGGGCAGTATCCGTCGGCCCAAGCGAGGCGCTGAGCCCAGAATCGGAAATAAGCGACATGTGTCAGAGCCACTCACTGGCGCGCAGCCCGGCGCAGAATCTCTAGCCAATCCGCCGTTAGAATTGGCCATCTCGCCAGCATCGCCTACCCGGCAGGGGCTGGCGCTTGGTTCAGCTACCATCTCGTCCATGCGAACGCGTAAAAGGAATTCGTCGTCACCAATCCCCCCGCTTTCAAGACTTCCCAGTTTTTATGTGGATGCGTCACGATTAGGGTCTTCTAGCGGAGTGTCCACTCACCAAGTCCGGCCTAATCAACCCTCTGGAAGTTCAACCAGCTCTGCTGCGATGTCACAACTTCGAGCGCCGCAACACGACAGAACATCAACGATGGAGAGTTCCGAAGCAGACACTCGAGACTGTACGTCGGGCGACGACGACGACACTGACTTCAAGAGTGACACCATGTTTGACTCTCTACGTACGGTCGCATCCGGTCGCGCACGGGCGGTTGAGACGCCCTTGGAGTCAATGTATGACGAATCGCCACCCAGCACCGCTGGCAACGGCAAGACGAAGCGCCTATCCATTCAAGAAATACTCGGTCGGACGTGGGACGACGATGATAAGATTATGGAGGAGGACGAAAGCGTCCCCACGCCTGTCCGCACAGTCCACCGGAATGAGGCTAGCTTCGCGCGCCGTGATATGTCTGGGCCCCGTTTCAGGCTTGACTCCTCACCCCGTGATGTTTCAATCTCCACCAAAGACTTCAACCGCATATCCTTAGATGACGATTTTGACGAAGACTGGGCCAGAGACGACGATTTTCCTTGCAGTCCTCTATCGCCTCCCTCCAAGGGTAGCTCACTAAACTCAAGAAGAATTAATCCCAACGTGCGACTTGCTCTTGCCAACATTAGCGGGAACGGTAATCTCGACACACACGGCAGCGACAGTCATAGCGAACGACCACTCAGCACTCTCTTCGACTGGAGCGAGCCTCCAACACACGACAAGTACGACTCGACAGGAGGACGATCTCCGCGACCAAAGACTGCGTATGCTAAGCAAGAGATGGACTCTAGAGGTGGCCGCTCGGCAATTCGGAAGGGGCCTACGCCGACTCATGTTCGCAGCCAAAGTGTCCCCGTCGTTCACGAGTCTCCCGATGACAAGAAAGCCCCCGGAGCCAAGTATGGCACTTGGGGAATGGGGACGAAGCCCGTCAGCGAAGACTGGGATGATGATTTCGAGTTTGGCGGCGGTAGCATGAGTAATGGTGACAGAGATGACAGGGTATTTTCAGTTCCAGAGTCGATCCGAGCGACACAGCCAAGCGTTAAAGCCCATTCGGGACACATCCGAGAATTTTCTCTCCTCGTCAACGATTTAAAGCGCCTTTGTCGCCATGGCCGAGACATGGACATGCTTGAGGGGTCACAGCGAGGTTTGTGGAAAGAAGCCGAGGGCATTATTGCCCTAGCTTCGCCGGACGAAGACTCGGCAGAGGAAGATGACGATGATGACCGGAAGTCGACGTCATCGATCAACTTTGACGCCTTCGATATTGACGAACGCTTTGGTGACGACGGGTTTGACGCACACTCCATGAACCGACTGGATGCTGCATTTGACGGCCACGAACCCACCATGTCAAAAACCGCCGTGGTACGGGAGCGACACTCTCCTAGGCGACGATCTGTCTTTTCCCCCGACGATGACATTTTTGGAAATTGGCCATCAGTTGATGTCAACCATGTGTCAAACCGGTCGAGCCGCCCTCGAACGCCCGAGAACCGATTTCATAAAGCTCATGATGTGTCTGGAGTTGTCCGTTCCGTTATGGAAGCTATGCAGCATCGCAACCAACCTGAACAGACATCACCAAACGATGGCAAGGTGCATTTTGACACTAACAGCCTCAAAGCTTTGGTGAAGCGGGCGGGTGATCTACGAGATGCCTTGTCAGATCTCATCCGCAGAGCAGATCAGATCACCCAGAGTCCTGTGCGAACTCCCAGACATGAACGCCAACTCGAATCAAGTCCCGCCTTCACCAGGGTTTTTGACGACCCAGGCTCAAGCCCGCCACGACGAGCAATCAGAAGCCGCGGAAACAACTCTCTCGTCGAGGGCACGTCAACAGACAACTCACCCTCTGGTCTTCCCCAACGGATGCAGATGATGACAGTTGGTTGAATGTCAGTCTGTTGGAGGCATTGACAAGTGCTCTGCATTCTTAGCATGAGCGTGTACAAAAGATTTTGTGGAATTTTGTTTGCATAGCGACGGTCTCGGCGGCCCGGGGATTTTGTTCAATTACATCAACATGGCTCAAAGGGCACTCGCCTCGATAGGTGAAGTGAGACCTAGGGAGCCACGACATTATGGCGGTCTACCACCTGTACCCGAATATTCTCGACCCTGTCTGGATACTGTTGGACTGAAAATACTTCTTTTTTGGCTCATGGTGTCCCCATGACAGCGCTGGTTACGTTAGCCCTGCCGATTCAATGGCTGTGGTAATGACGAATCCACGACGGCTCACGGAAAATGTCAAACGGTCATGACATGCACGCCAAATGGACGACCTCAAGAGGCACCTCTTCAAGAGCATACATACATTCATGCCCTTTACGAGGATACGCCTCCCTAATGAGTCCCTCACAAGTAATAAGTAGACAGGACAAACAAACGCTATGGCGATGGATGTCAATACTTGTTCGCACAGGTATAACTTGTGAGGGTTCTATTTTTAACGGTTTATTTTCTTGTGTTGTTCCCTTTGTGTGGTACGAGGAAACGTCACTTTTCTTTTGTTCATTTCTCTCTCTCTTATTAGTGTCCTTCTGGCACGCCCTAATGCTTTGACGATTATTAAACGGGGAGGGAACGAGGTGAGGTGGAACGGCCATGCTCTCCAAGCTTGAGAAGATGATGTCCTTTCTCTCAGCAAGGAAGACTACTTCCTGCCACGAACTCATGCCATGCATTGCAATGGGGGAAGAGAAAGCAAGGAGGAGGCGAGAGTACATGCATGTAATGAAAACAGCTACAAGAGAGGAAGAAAAGAAGGCGAATGGCAACAAGGAAGACGAAGGGGAAGAAGCAGCACTAAAAAAAATTCATGGAACGCAAGGGGTTAATTTATTTTTCTTCGACTTTCGGGGTTTGGGATAACATACAGGCTGGGTTCGGCAGGGCAAACACATGGAAACGGGGAGAAGGGAGGTGTAGGGGATGAAGGAAGCGAAAGGGTTCTTCACGTCGCATTACGCGTATACTTTATACGCTGTTTGTTTTTACGATTGCATGCATGGATAGAGCTTTAACGCTATGATGATTTACTACATGCAAACCTAGGGTTGAGCTATGTGAGAGTGAGACTTGGGAGTCAAGCCAGCCACTGACCGCCCATGTCGCCATGGAGTAATGGTTTTGCTAAGCAGGGCTGCCCGAATTGGTATCCAGAGGAGCTCTAGAGCTCTAGTCAACAGTGACCGAAGCCAAGTGGCTGAGAAAGCATCTGAGCCCAGGAAGTCATGCCGGGATTGGGCATCTGAGTCCACGGCATAACCTTGGGCCTCATCTCGAGGGGTGGCGGATGAGGTAGCGAGAGCGGGACTCGGGCCAGGCATGTAAAAAGCTATGTTGGCAAGAGGGAAGGATCCGCTTCAGGGAGAGAAAAGGGAGCCAATGGGATGGCAAGCTCAACGAGGTTTGTAGTTGGTTTGCAGGTGGCCCGGCGATACTCGCTTGGAAATGTCTTCCTTGGGGGTGTGGGAACAGCTTCGCCATGTGGTATTACAACACGTCATGAGAAATCGCACTGTTTCTTATCAAGTACATTGTGGAAGTAGAGGATTCACCTTTTCGGCACATTGATAGACACATACAGCAATGTTCATGCTCCTTGAACGTGTCTTTGGTTAGATGCATTCACATCATGATGTTTCTACCCACGCCTCCAGAGGAAGAAAAGCACTACGACACCCATTTAACTCTTCCACCAACCCACTCGCTCCTCTGCATTAAGTGGTAACAAAGGAGCCTATTACTTATGCCTAATTTATATCCTAACGTCACTCATAAAGACCGAGGTGAGTTGTTTGGTAGTGTGTGGTGTTTTTCTCCCCCTCTGGAGCCACAACACTCATCGGACATGCTCATCTAAACGAGACTGGTCCAAAACGGTGAAAGAAGATGCATCTATATGAAGGCGATGTATGAGGCGTGTGCGTATAGACACATGCGCGTGAAATGATTGCGCTCATCCTAGCCGTCAACCACGCCAGCTGCCTCTCGACGAGACCAACCCTTGCGTACTTGCTGCTACAGCTCCGGTGCAACTCCTCGGAAGAAGCAGCAACAACCTCATGACATGATGAACAAACGACATTCATGTCGGAGGAGCATATCTGTGGAACCACCAACCAACCAACTACTTCATCCGCCACCACCACCACCCGCAGATGAAGTATCCACGGCCCGCCGGGACGAAGCCTGTCCAAACACCAACCATACTGCTCCCGCGACATCCAATTGGCGTTTCTCCACCTCGCAGCAGCCAGAAAATAACAAGAGAGAGAAAGACGTACAATGGTAAGGCACGCATAGCGACGGCCCTTCTCGCAGCTCATGCTCTCACGGGAGGAGTCTCTGCATCGCGACTGCATAGCCAGCTCGAGGTCCCCACGCAGTCGCATTCGCACTTTCATCACACGCCCCCCGAGTGCATTAAAAACTCGGGGCCCGACAAGAGAATAATTAGCCCGGCCATGTCCGTGGGACCATGTCAACACCACCCTCTCGGGTCCTTTGTTGGACCGATTGTGCTTGTTTGCGCTTCACTTTTTGTAATTCTCCCCTTGTCCCTCACGCCAGATTTCGAGGCCACGGGATGACTCCCCGCGCTCAGGTGAAGTGATTTTTGGCCGGATGTGCAAAGCCGCGACGGACAACCGGTGCCGAACCACCCAAAAAAATAAATTAGAGAAAGAGTCAATACATCACACGACTGAACCCGCAACGTCATAGGATGGAAAAATTAATAATCGAGTTTTCAGCATCCTAGATGAATGTAAAAATTCGTCAAACATCACACGACATTACATCTTTTAAAATAGGACCTTCACAACAGGTACTGAATCAGACAATTTTGGAAGTTGCAAGAGTGAAGAGAACAAAAAAAATACATGCTTTTTTACTTTCGCTGGCTAGGTTGTTTGGTACTACTAGGTACTTTCATGATGTGAACGCTGGTATACACAAATGGGCATAAATCAAGTCCCAAAGAGAGAAACAAAAAAAAACCAATACCAAATTCGCTTGCGTCATCCCGTAGTTGGTGCGTGCATTTGCATTTGCATCGCCCGTGATTCCCCCATACAATTGTTTGTTGAGGATTTCCAATATTTCCAAATGGTTCCGAGTCGTGACATGTCATGCGCTGTCCACGCGCCGTCGTGCTTTGTAATTGTCGTCATACTGGCACCCCCGAGATCCCGAGGATGCCCCCAAAGGGTCCCCCAACCGATACCCCACTCCGAGGTCAGAAGCCCCCGCAAGGTTCCAATTCAGTTGAATTCCAGGCGACCGACCAGTTTGTTTCCGGGCAATTCTTGGCTACCCGTCTACCAAAGGTGGACCAGGGACATAGTCTGTCGGAGCGATTTGTCAAGCCACGCCCTTTCCTCCTCAATCGTGGCACCGGCCGTGGCGGCAGCAGCAGCAGCGGGATCCGACGTCCAGAGCGCCTGCGCGCTGAAGTCGCGGGGGGTGTCACTGACCCCGGCCGTAAAGGCCGAGACGGAGGAGCCGTGGAAGACCGGAGGCGGAGGCCGGGCGTTGATCTTGCCGTTGCGACGTAGAGTCTCCGCCGAGGCACGGAGTTGAGCGTCGTCGAGCGCTCCGGGAGTCGGAGTGAGCATCAAATACCGGTTGGTCGGCGACGATGACGGTTGCCACATGGAATTGTCATCAACGGCATAGTCGGCCATGTCATCATCACGCTTGGACCAGAGTTGGTAAGCAGATGATGGGGATTCCGCACTGTCGAGCGCCTGGTCCCTGCTGTCCAGGGTTGCGGTACCCTTGCTTGCGGAGATAGCAGTTTCCAGGGCTGCGAGCCACTGCGCCGGGGTCGCCTCCATGCGACGGGCCGGCTTCGTAGCAGCGTCGTCGAAAGAAACAGACGAAGCCACAGACGAAGCCACGGTGGAAGACGAGGCGGCGCCCATGAACAGGAACTCGGAGTCCTGCGACGAGGCGGTGGATGAAGCAAGCGACGCGGCCCTCGGCTTGGATGACGAGATAGCGAGCCAGTCTAGCGCAACCGGTGCAGGGGGCTGATCACGCACAGACCAGAGGCTATCTGAGGTGAGTTTCGGCAGAGGCTCCTGCAAGATGCGCGCCTTGCTCTTGGTGTCCAGTGCAGCGGGTGCCTCGGAAGTGGTGCGGAAATTGGTGCGGCGATGGTTCAGGCTGAACAGGCCCTCCAGCACCAGCTCGTCAATCTCGCGCTGCATCTTGACCGCTGCCTTGGTAGCAGCGGCATCCCAGAGCGGAGCCTGGTTCCAGAGATGCGTGAAACCAAAGTCTGGGAATGGTTGCTCCGGGGCTCGGGGTTTGCGGGCCATGTCGAGCGCCGCCGGAGATAGTGACGAGGTCCGGAAATCGGAGCGCTGATGGCTGAGACTAAACAGGCCCATCGGTTCCTTGACTTCAGCGGCGGCGGGAGCGGGCGCCCACAAGCCAAAACTGACCGCCTTGGTGGGAGTCGAGCTAGAGCTGTTGGTGGATTTGGGGGCAGTCCACAGGGGTCCGGCGCTGTGTGCAACCAGAACTGCGGCAGAAGGTTTCGTCCACATCGCCTGGCTTGTGATGGTGGCGGGTTGAGCCTCTCTGGGCTTCACTCGCGGGCTTTCGTCATGGGCAGGGAGATACTTGGTCCACAACTCCGCATCGGGATGCGCAAGACCGTAGGAAACTGGCTCAATGACTGGAGGCAACTCCCACATGGCCGACGGCGCGACCGACAGACCCTGGGGCACAGCAGGGCTCCAGAGTCCGTCAAGAGAAGGCTCGGTGGCCTTCTTGGGCGGCGCCTGGGTCCAAAGCGTGGTGCTCTGCAGTGTGGAAAGCTCGGCCTTGCGTGCCTGAACGCGAGCAGCGTTGTCGATTGGGAGATAAGAATTCCAGATTGCGTTGTCAGGTTGAGAGAGCCCCTTGGAGGGGCGCAGGATGGGAGCGCTTGGGGGGACCACAACATGGCCATCGGACCAGCAAGTGATAAGTGGTAGTCGTTCCGGAACAGGATTTGCTGCTGAGGAACGAGATTCTGGGTCGACACTGAGGACAATGGCGACAATTGCGAGATTGATTGAGAGTTTGATGAGAGGAAAGACTTGGAAAGGGCTGCAGAGCTGGCGGAGGGGGCAGTTTGTATAGAAACGTCCTCGTCGGCGTTGGCGGACTTGTCGGCGGAGGGCAGCAAAACCCTTGGGGCAGCTAGACGCGCTGGATCCTGGAGGGGTGGCTGCTCCGTCTCTTCGGAATTCAATGTCCAGGTCGCACCGGGGGGGTGCGCAACCTCAGTGTGGTGAGGGTGGTGAGGGTCTGCCTGAGCCGGACCAGGATTGCAAGGGATGGGGCTCACAGAAGGGGTGCCCAGGATGGGCCGTCGCTGGTCAACACCTGTCTCATGAGCGGAGGTGGCCGTCGTCATTGGCGCGCCAGCCAGGCGGTTGAGAGGCACAGGGACAGCGTCAGACCCCTCCTCGTCGGAGTTGCTTATTGATGAAGCAGCGCCTCCACCTCGTCCTCCGCCTGGCAGTCGATACTCGGCCTTCGGCGACAGGCCCCTCGCGGCATCGGTTGCCGAGTTCAGATTGGCCCTGTCCGTGCCCTCCCTCGTGCTCGTCTGCACAACAGGCTTTTCGCGGCCCAGCAAAAATCTATGCAAAAATCCATGCAGCCGCCCAGGGCCCTGGTCCGTGTCCATTGGCGTCGCGGTGGCGTGGGGGCCATCACTGCGTGGTGACGCGCTTGTAGCCCTTGGTGCGCTTTCGTCCCTTGGTGTCCCCGCTGTCATTGGCGTAGCTCGGAGTTTAGGTGTGCCCGTCACTGCACTGACGGGTGTGCTTGGCGACTTGGTCTCTGACGATGCGAAATTAGTAGTGATAAACCGCATGGCTTCAGGGTCGTTCCTCCTCACAAATTCCGCGCCATCTGCCTGCTTGTCGGGGTGAAACCCCGTAGCGCCTTCTTCTCCGCGCTGGGGAGCTTGGTGGGGAGCGCCCCTAGTGGGGGATAAGACGCTATTGCCGCTTCTCTCTTGGCTTCTCTCTTGACTGGGCTTGAGAAGGCTGGCAATCTCCCACAGCACTGTCTCATCAAAGCCATCGTCGTCGTCTTCGTCGTCGCTTTCGGAGAAGCTCCCATAGTCGCTGTCACCATCCTCCTCCGCCTCGTAGTCTTCAAAGAACGACCTTGAGCCAGCATTCCAGTTGTCCGCTCCAGGCTGCTCCCGTCCCTGCCCCGTCGTCATCGTACCAGCCATGGCCATCATCGTCAATGGCCGAGTTGGGACAGAGGGCATGTCTGACATCTCACCCCACGGGAATTGGAAGATCCCCATAGTCCCGCGTCTGTCGAGAGGCTTCGGGCTCTCCATAATGTCTGGTAGCATGGTGATACGCTTGCTCTTCCGTGGGGGCCTTTGCGCCGTTTGTCGATTGACCTGCTGTTGCTCCTTCACTGGCTCCATTGCTGGCTCCATGACTGACTCCGTGGCTCGCTCCAGCTCAGGCTGAGCCTGCAGCGGGGTCTCGCCCCCAGAGACGGGCCGCGTTGCAGATCGCCAGAGTCCGTGCTGTGAAAATCGCCGCTCGGACATAGACTTCTCCCATAGACTTGTGCTCTCGATTACAAGCGGCTCCAAGTCCTTGTCTAACCGACGTCGGACCACGTCTGTAGCAATTTGGCCAGGCACAATCTCTCGAACCGCAGGTTCAGTTGCTGGGGTCCAAAGAGATGCTCCAGAGGCTGCTGCATCGGATGAAATGGGGCACCACAGCGTCTTTCCAGGGTTTGTATGCACGACCCTTGACTCTCGGTCGTATTCGCTTCCCGCTCCATCCGTGCCTTGAGGAGCGTTCTTGCTCAAAGAAAATACAGACTCGCGTAAGCCCGCGACCTGCAAGCCTCCATTGTTGTCTGCCGCCCTAGACGGCAAGTGTGCTCGGGTGCCCACGTATGCAGTCTGGTCTCGGGCCAATGCTTGCTGCGATATGTCGCTGTGGGTGGGGTATGTAGCTTGAGAGGAGGGGTGTCCAGTGTTGTCAACCGCCTGCTCCGAGAGCAGTTGCCGGGATACCTGTTTCGTAAACGAGGCGGGCTGCAGAGAGTCCTCTCTCTGCGGTGTCGCAAACGATCGTCTACCACCTACATGCAGTGAATCGAATTTTGGTGTGCCACCGAGGGTCGATTGAGAATCCCTAACCATGAGTGTCCCCCGGAGTCCTTGCCACTGATGCTCTTGTTGGCCCAGTTCCGTCTCGAGGTTGGCGAGGAGGGTCATTCTATCTCGCTGTCCACCACTAGCCGATCCTCGGTCCAGATCATCTAGTTTTCTAAGCTGCTCTTGAATCATGGCTAGCGCGTGCTCGGGAGACTCGAGCGGTGACGGTTCAGCCTGAACTGCCATAGGCACCATGTTTGTCCTGCGGAGCAACAACGGCGCTGGTGGAGGAATTCTTCGTTGTCTCGGAATTTGCCCTCTGTCTGAGAATGTCGGGCATTCTTCCCCCACACGACGGTGCCATCCTTGCTCGGTCTCAGCAATCGCCTGTGCTTCTTCGGCCGGGACGACCTCTGGCGTGAAGTCAGCAACATGGTCGACAGAGGATTCCGTTGTAACAGTCGAGGTCCCCATGGCCTCATCCCGGACCGGTTGGGGCACTGGGCCTACTGCGAATCCGGCTCCACCCTGTGGGAGCTTAGGCACGGCTGGGACATCGACTGCTCGGGCTTGTTGCACATTGACAAATGTCCCAGGAGAGTGAATGGATCCCCAGTTGGTTGAACCATCGTCAACGATGCTCCTAGCCTCGCTGTAGGGAGAGAACATGCTCAGGTCCTCGGCCGGAAGAATCGGCGAGGATCGTCGATCCGCTGCATTTCTAGTTGAAGGCTGGTGCGTCGGTGACTTTGATGCGTTCGATTTCAGCCCGCGATTGGCGCTCTGGTAGCCGTTTGACTTGGAACTAACACTCTCCTGGGGTCGAGGGAAGTCTTCAAGCAGGTTGGATATGCTTTGAGTTGCCACCGATGTTCTTGCTGATCCGTCCGTCTGATACATGCTATTGTGCGGGGATGCTGTATCCCTTCTGTTTTCTGACAACACCATGGGCATCATGGGGACGTCCGGTACCGATCGTGACCGTCTCCTCATATTTCCTACGATGCTCGATCGTGCACTGCCGCTCTCTGGGTAGAACATGTCCATCTTTTCGTCCCATGTCATACTCTTCGCGTCATCTTGAGACCGGAGCAGAATTCCTGCGCTTTTTGGCAGCAGCGGGAGTGGAATGAGCTTGCCAGAGTTGGGGACGGCTGGAAACATCAGCAACGTCTTGGTCCGGGATGGTCCATTGGAGAGTGATCGTTTATGCTCGTGCATATTCGGAGATCCTTCGGCGGGGAAGATGGCACGGTCAATCGAGGGCAGTCGTGGTATAGGCCTTGGCCGGTGAACCATAGAAGCAGTCCTTCCTGGAGACTTGATTGACTGCTTCTCTTTCGCGGAATCCACAGCTCTCTGTACAGCAGCCGGGTTGCTGTACTCGATACCCTTCATGAACATGACAGTCTGATCCTGAGCTACTGCTCGTTCCTTTCCGAGCGTCCTCATCCGGCTTGCCCTAGGATTGCTTGGTAGCCCAGGCCTTGGATGAGTGTCGGCTGGGGAACTTTTCGAGGAGCCATTTTCGGGACTCATGGACCCCGGTCCCCGTCTGGGGGGGAGACCTGTGTTAACAGATTGGTTCCTCAGCGGCGGAACCGGTTGTTGTGAATCCACTGGAAAGGAGAAGTTCACCGCAGACGGCGGGAACGGCGCCGGGAACGGTGGTGGGAACGGTGCGCTTGGTAGAGGCTTCGCTAGTGAAGTCATTCGATTTTGATGAAGAGAGGACGCTCGGGCTGGGAACTGCGATTGTTGTTGTTTTCGGGACGAACCACCAGTTTGCGGTCGACCAGAAGCCACTGTGTTTGACAGTTGGGCGACGTCTGGGGTTTGTCGGGGAGATCTTCGTCGAAGTTCCTCCACCCCTGGAGAGAGCATGGTAGCAGAGGTCGTTGCCGTGGATTTCTCTCCAGGCCTGGCTGAAGCCTCCGTCACCTCCCCAGGAGCTGGTGTGTTTGCAGCATCACCACCAAAGGCTAGCGACTTCCTCTTAACAGCCTTGGCAGGTATCGGAGGAGGCCGAAGCTCCATGCGAGACGTAAACGATGCTGGCGGTTCGACCATTTGACCTGCTTTCGCTCGTTGCTTCTCGTTTTCGACAGCTGTTGCCAAATCGATGGTCGGGATCTTCGCCATGACCTTGAGTTCGCTATCTTCGGTCAAAATCGGGTTCGAAATGGTCAACTTTGTGCCCTTGCGAGTGAGCACTGCGGGCCGATTGTTTGGTGCCTTCGCCTCCATGCTGACCGGCATAGTCTGAGCCCTCAATGGAGGGAAGAATGCACCCTGCACCGGAACACCCCCAATCCCGGTTATAGCTTGTCCAACATTTGGTCTTGAGATGACTGGAAGCTTGGTTACCGTCCCGTTTGATCCTGTCCGAAGATGAGAGGGCTGCAGCTGCGATGCGGCCCTAAATGATGCGAGTGCGTCGTCCTTCAGTTCCTCATATCGGCTAGGCGGGAGCGTCGAGTCGCTTGTCGAGATGTCTCGGCTCTGCAGGTGACGAGTCGGATGGGGATCTCGCAGTGTCCCAGCATCGGATAGGCTATCGGGCTCTTCTTTCGTAGGTGCAAGGCTGTCCTTGAACAACGTCAAGATAGCTACAGGCGGTCAGCACACGCATTCAAGGGAGAATGGTTACATACCAATGAGTATTGAAAGTCCTGTACCGGGAATCGCGGTCCTAGTCATCACATTCGTGGACCTGATGCCCAGCATCAGGGGAGCGCTCGTCTGAGTGTCTTACGTTAGAACTTGAATCGATGATACGACACTCGTGCTAAAACTCACCCCCGTCCAGATAAGCAAACCGACAATAGTAAGGAGCGCTGCTTTGCTCCGACTCGATGTGGCTGTCCCTTCCTGGATATCCTTGATCAGCCCGAAGGAGATGGCTCGGCCCAAAATAGCGACCGAGAAAGCCAAGTCGGCTCCAAGTAGGGCGACGCCGAATGACAAAACCGACGTGGTTGTAATGCAAATAATATCGAGTTGAGGTCGCTGAAGCCCGACGAAGACGGCACCAAGAACCAACCGGAGGAAGATGGCGCCTTGTGCAATGAGAGATTCGGCTTTCGAAACTCGCTCATGATGATCGATGGCCCAAATAATAGCTTGTTGTAGACATGTCCGAGCGAGTTGGTCGAATATGGCGGCGAACACGATGGTGACCTGGCATCCTGTCGTTGAGTTTACGCTGATTAAGGTGGTAATGAAATCCGTTTGAGCCCACAGGGCGGAAGTAAGAAGAAAAGTAACGAGGACCAGCCTCAGGCCGTTTTGCAAGAGTGACGAGGCATGGCCTTTGAGATAGAGAAAGGCAGCACCCGTAGCGGCATTGACAACTAGGCCACTGTTGCTTCCTGTCAGTTGAAGGGTTCTCTGGTATTAGTCGATGGGTGAGCTAACAATGTGAAGGCCGCAATCGAAACCTGGGTGTTGCCGGACTCGGCCATCGTGACAAACGTGGTATGCGGTTGGTGAAAGTTTCCTGTATAGGAGTAGGTCCCAGTCAATGGGAGTGAGAGAATGAAAAAAAGCAATTAGACAAAGTCATTAAAGTGCTATACAACAAATGAAAGATGAAGGCATCGCGAGCAACTGTCACTGCGCCATTGGGTTACAGCTACCAGCACCGACGAAAGAGAGACAATGAGAGACAATGAGATTGGAAGAGAAGAGAAACTGTGAAGGAAATGGCGTTACGTTGCGTGCGTCTGTCGCCTTGGGCAGACAGCCAGAGAGCATGGGGTTAGAGACTTGGGATGGGGTGGGTGCGCTTGCACCCGTCTGGGCGGAATGGGGCCTCAAACAGGCGACCTCACGTCAAACAGGTCCGTGTTCGAGCCGGCTCTAGAGGTTCAAGATCATCAAGCATGGCGAGCAGCATGATTGGGTCCATGGGCGAGGCTGAGGGGGGGCCTGGAGAGAGGTCGGCAACGCGTCGGTGGTGGACTCGTTTCATGTGAAACTCGAGGTGTCGAGGAACAGCATGGATCTGTTACGGTGGAAGAACCTGAGACGAGCGGACCGGACGGTGGTCACGACGTTGAATGGGCCTAATACACGGGGGGGATCGCTATGCCTTGAATCTTAGGGGCAGGCGAATGCTCTTAATGGGGGTGGCCGCCCATTAGTCGTCTCTGTCTTGGGGCTCCATTTCCGTCTCGTCTCCGTTGCTGTCGCAGTACTGGTGGGCGGCGGCACCTAGGACGGCGGGCGGGAGCGTCGCGACAGGCTGGGGTCCGCTGCTGAGGTGCAACATAAAACCATGGCCGGGTCAGGATCGCCGTTCCAGATGGGTGACACTTGGGAGCGACAGATGCGGACGAACAGATGTGTCGAAAATCCTCCATCCAGCGAGCACAGGAAACAACCAAAAGAAAGATTAATTGAAGAAGAGAATTTAATCGACCCGTCGGGCACAATAGGAAGAATAGACGCCCGGCGGCAAGACACGAGCCTTCGGACTGTGACCGAGAAGCAGGACGCAGATGACGGGGGGGCCCGGTTGCTGGTGCGCAGTAGCGTCTCCCGTCATGCAACGGCAGGGCAGGGGCTTTCCCGCCTGGGGGCATTGGGGGCGGCTTGCCGAATGAGGATAAGAAAAGAGTGAGCTGCCTCCCAGCAACGATTCGCATCTGTGGGACATGGGAGCGACGGTCTTCAATATGTAGGTTATGGTGCGTGGTAGGTAAATGGCTGCGATTGCAGTTATTAAAATTGTTGAGCCTGTGCGACGGTTACCTCCGGAAGTGGGAGTGGAAGGTGTGAGGTCAGATACCGAGTGGCACCTACCGATGCACATGTAACACTGCACTCCCTGTGGTCCTGGACGCTGGGCTTCACTTGTAAGCGCATGCACCCCGCCTGCGCAGCACACGTCTCATTACACAGGTTGCGTTGATTTCGACAAGCACCTACATCCGAGTCTTGGCTTTTAATCCACTGCATTGCACGTGTCCCAGACATGCGGCAGTTGACGGCATGGCAATGACAATGCTCGGTTAAAGAAGGGCGCTTGGCGGTGTTCAAAGTTGGTTGGTGCCAAGCTTCTCGTCCATCAGCCCGAGCATCGTCATGCGTCACTTTGCAGATTCGCCTACCCTGTAGAATAGCATCGCTAATTCATGTTAAACTGCATGCACGTCTGTCTTCTGTTTGAGGGGGGAAGAAGTGGTTAGGCTTGTTTCCATGATTATTGCACATTGAACCAGTTGCTATAGCTTATTTAATGATCACCGTCTCGATCGCCAGCCACCAAGTGAGACAACCGCCTCCCACCCCAAAATTAGTCACAGCCCACGCCCTTCCATACCCTCCACTTCGACATTTCTCTTACATAGTACAAACATCGCATTTCCAACCGTATGTCATCTCGCAATACGCCTTGACTCCCGGTCCTTACCGGTCACCATTTACCACCTCGACCGGCCCGGTTCTGTGATGTGCATCGACACAGATGAACCATCCTCAGAACGGGGCGTCCGTCCCGCGTCCAAACCCACTCCGTCCTGTCTGCATCCCACATCGTTCACTTGTCCCCCGGCCGAGTCGATGGGCTGCATCTCGGAGCCGCGCGGGGACCTCCTGGATATGGACGGTCCGGTATCATGCTCAAGAGTCACTTGAATTCTCAATCGACTTGCCTCTCAAGGCTAGCATGGTGCTGACGAACATGCTGTTTGGGACTCTGATCGTGAATCTGCAGCTAAACTAAGGTGCTTTGAAGCCCTTCGTAAAACCACCCGTCTTACGTTCCACCATTTCCCCGCGAAATGACTCGCCAATCGTCGCCCGCGTGATGGTCAGATGCCGGTTCAGCCGTACCACCTTCTCACGACGTTGCAGGCCCGATTGACTTTGGTAGGTAAAAATGTACTGGCCTGGTACAACCCAATTGTATGTGGATGCAAGCTTACGTCGGTGTACCTGCGAGGTGACCGTCACAGGCACCAGATTTGTCCTTTGCTGGAAGCTACTCCGCCCTCTGATTCAATCAAGACAGCTTTATCTCGATACTGCATAGATGAGTCAAGCAAGTAGTCTGAACTACATCTCGGTCCCGAAGTGATAAGTTATCGCTGTTGGACTTTACTATAAGATCACTGGTGCCTCTGCCCTCGACTTGGTAGATTGGGAGACAAAGACCAGTACCATCACTGCACCATCTCATTCCCTTTAACTCACACAACTACATCCAATCATCCCCCCCCAACAATATCTCACAAAACCGCAAACATGGGCCGCCACGACCTCGAGTACCCCAAAGAGGCGGCCAACACGGTCAAGCGCCTCAACGACCGGGGCGTCTACGCCCTCGAGACTATTCACCGGATCGTCAACTCCTGCCAGATCCTACACGTCTCCTTCAACACGCCTTCCCAGCCCTTCCCCGTCATCCTCCCCATGATCGGTCAGATGGGCTCCTTTGACCGTCCCAGCGCCGACCTCGGCGACCCTCTGGACCTTTATCTCCACGGCTACGTCTCGTCGCGCATCATGAACTTGGGCCGGGCCGGCTCCGAGGGCGAGGAGGCCAAGGGAATGCCCGTGTGCGTTGCCGCATCTCACGTCGACGGCCTTGTTCTGGCCATTTCCTCCTTTTCTCACAGTTACAATTATCGCTCTGCCGTGCTGTTTGGACATGCTACGCTCGTGACGGAAGAGGCCGAGAAGATGTACGCTATGGAACTCATCACCAACAGCGTTGTCCCTGACCGCTGGCGCAACACCCGCCTGCCACCTACGAGTGCCGAACTCCAGAGCACCGGTATTCTTAGGGTCAGGATCGCCTCCGGTAGCGCAAAGGTGCGCGCTGGCCAGGCCCACGATGATAAGCACGACATGGACAATGAGATAGTGCGGGACTCTGTTTGGACTGGCGTCCTACCTATCCACCAGACTATGAGCGAGCCACTGGCGAGCCCGTATAACCGGGTCGACGTGCCTAGCCACATTGCCGACTTTGCGAAGGACTTCAACGAGGACAACAAGCAGCAGTCTCTTGATGCCGCAAAGGACCAATAAGAGAAAGTTGACAGGGTAGCATTGGTATGGAAAGAGTTGCGGGTATCATGCTTCGAGTTGAATGAGCCATATGGGCTATGAAATACTACATATACACCGGTGCTTGACTTAGATCGAAGAAATGCAACAACTATGTTTACCACATCTCCCAAATATGAGGGGGAATGACAGTTCTCATGATTGACCAATGACCCGTGGCACTCTTTTGATGCATTTTGGTCACCTTGGCAGTGTTGTTCTTGGTGAGGAGGCTCTTGTCGTCACCCTCAAGCCACTCAGATGCTTTGATTTCGTGGCGCGGCTCCAGGAAGACATGTCGCGAACGGCTTTCCATCAAGTCACCTCGGACTGGCTGACGGAAAGTCAAATCACCGGGTGTCTTCTGACAGAAGATGACCATGTTGATGAAGTCACTCCCCCACGCCTCGACAGTGGCTTCGACCCGGGGGGCCTCACGGAAGACGCGGCAAGAGGGGAAGACCTTGGTGATGGTTCGGATGATCATCTTGGGAGTTGGCGCACCAAAGTCACCGGCATAGTTCTGAAGAAGAGTTAGCGACCAACCTCAACTGGCTGGAGAATATGCGATAAGTGGACTTACAATGGCGATGGAACCACCATCCTTCAGCAGGGCGTCCAGGCCCTCGAAAAATTCTAGTGTAAAGAGATCCGCTGGCTCTGCGCCACCAGTAAACACGTCATGGACGATGTAGTCGAACTTGGTGGTCGATTCATTGGCCAACTTGGCCGTGTAGCTGACGGCGTCTGCAATGACAGGCGGGTTGTTCTCACGAAGGTCAAAGTGCTTGGCAGCAAACTCATGCACCACTGGGTCAATCTCGACAACTGTTGTGTTGATGCCGTGGGTGACAAAAGCGGAAGGCGTAGTTCCGATACCAAGACCGCTGTATCATCAATGTTAGAAAACCTAGCCCTTAAGCTGTCGTACGAAGCACTTACATAACGAGGGCGCTAGCCTCATTGCTAACAACCGGAACCTCCCTTTCAATGAGTCGGACAGCCTCGAGCATAACGAAAACACCGTAGATGGGCTCCGAGATGATCGGCCCCTTATAACGCACCCACTCGCCCCCCAGAAGACTGTGATCGCATCGCAGAACCCTGACTCCCTTGGAAGTGTCCTCTAGGACGGAGATGTACCCCGTAAGCGACTCCTGCCGGTCCAGAAGGGTCCAGTTCTGTGCCATCAATGTGCTGTTCAGCGAGTTCGTGGCCATGGGTGTCATGACATGGGTGTTGAGCACAGCTGTGTGTAGCAGAGCAGGGATAGCCAGTGCAAGGTACTTTGAAGGAGCGAGTACGGCGTACAGCGCCGCCAGCAGCAGCTGCAAGCCGATGCGAGTCAGAACAAACGTCTTTCCCACGAAGGCTTGAATCTGCTCGCCAGCGACTCGCTCCGCCAGCCTGAAGAGTCCCCATGAGCCGATGCCTGGCGCAGCGTCTGCTACGAACTGCGGCAACGCGCTTAGGTCGGCGCGCTCGAGATAATCAGCCACGCACGCAGCCGTAATGACAGCCAGGGGGAACAGAGTCAGCCCTTCGATGGCAAGGGGGCCCCACCACGAGCCCAGCTTGTCGCTGAACGGGCCGAGGAAGAACTGCACAATGGGGAAGTGCAGCGCCACGACTGGGAGGAGCAGCTCCGTGGGAAACGGCAGCATGCGGTTCAAGAACAGATTGCCGGCCCACCCGAAGAAGCAGCCAGCCATGATGACGGGTCCATGGGGAATGCTCGCGGGGATGGAGCCAAAGACGGGCGATAGGGCGAGCTGGGACGCGTTGGAGGCCGCGCCGAGGAGACTCAGCACGAGGGCCGTCTTGAGATAGAGAGACGCTTGTCCCAGAGTGCTCTTGTTCCAACTGTCACCTTTGGCCTTGGCCGCCAGGTTCTGAAGCTCCTTTTCGAAGCGTTGAGGCGATTGGTCGTCTGGCGCACCGGTCGCCTTGGGCGCTGCCGCGACATTCTTCTTCTTGGCCATGATGACTGCCGATGTAGCTGCCGAAGGAATTGGGTTGAAAAGTATGTACAAGCAAGAAATAAGAATGCAAAGAACAAACAATGAGAGATGAAGTTTGTAGAGTAAGAATCGCACGACGACTTCAAATGGCCCGCACCTGAAGCTCCGTTGATTTTGTTCGTGTTTCAGGGTGATGTCAAACGCGACATTGATCCAAAGGCATACGTGGAGCTAGAGGCGGCTCACTGGGAGATCCAGGGATAGGAACCCGTGGCTAGTGCTGTGGCTCACGCTCCGAAACCTGGCGCAGGGGCCTTAAAACGGCCCCGACTGCACCGGAAGTTTAGCAATGGCCTTATTTTCGCACCAATATGGTGAGGCTCTCACAAAGCTGGGTGTCAATCGGGTCTTCAAGTTCCGCACCTCTTCCTGGATGCTGCAGTCGCTGGCAACAAGGATGGCTTGCTTCGCGAGTTAAATTTTGACTCTATCCTAACGTCGTTGTACGATTGAAATCAGCAGTCAAGTTTTCCTCGCCTCGACGAGCCATGTCATTGGCATCTGCGTACCTAAGTGCCCATCACGAAAGCATCTGCATCCAAGCAAGTGCGGGCCGGATTTGCTGAACAGCACTGACACATCTGACTGCCTTTAACAGACACACCCTCCCCTCACCACCCCTGACCTGCCTTATTACCAAAAGCCAACAGCCAGATTTCACCTCTGGTGGAACCAATATCAAATTGCATTGTGATCACGTAGCATCTATTCTTCTCCTTTCCTGTCCCGTCCCTTCACTCGTAGTTTCACCCCCGAACCAACCGTCAACAGCCTAACCCGCCCACACCAATTTGTGACCTGACGAACTAGGTATTGCTGCATGCCTGCCCAAAGCCTGCGCGCCGACTAACTTCAGCTCCCGGGCCTGGCCACGTGCTACCTGGCGGAAGCGTTGCTGGTTTGCTCCGGACCGGGAGCCTCTACCGGTCCGGCATTGGCTTCCATTGTGAGGAGTTGGCATTGAGGGCCATGACCACGGGAGGTGGCAGAATAATATTAGAGAGAAACGGGAATTGCCTCTAGCCCTATGCGGATGTTGAGGAACAGATTTCTAGACGACTATCTCGTATTAAATCGGAGGCGGGCTAGTTCGAGGTCGATTTCTCGAATGTCTGCAACAGCCGCCGCGACCAAATCTACAGTTTGATAGGGAGCAGCACCACTCCACAGACAATACGACCGACAACTGTACTTTCAAATTAGATACATCGGCTTTCACTTTTATGGAACAAATATAAAGGGTATCCAAATCTCTTGTCATTGTCCTGATGGTAGAGGTGGGTAAAAAGGCCGAAACTGTAGAGCCGGGAAGCTAGTGGGGCTGCTCCGGGCGTGTCGGCTCCGAGCCGTTAAGCATGGCCATTGGTGTACGGATGAGCGCACGCGAATCAGTTGAGGAAAAGGATGTTTACTTCATGTCTCTCGAGAGCTATCCTAAACATCCCTTCACTATCATATCTGAATGAAGTCAAATCCAGACGTACCCTCCTCAACAATTCGGCCTCCCGCAACTACGAAAGAACCGATGCTCGAGGTCCTATTGGCCGCGACCCTCTTGGGGACATTTGTGTGTCACGCCCCCATTCCTATTCGTCCATTGAGACAACACAAGGCCAACCCCATATGTGGGGACGTTGCAACCAATAACCCCTTCACCATGCGGTGCTCTGTGGCTTGTTCGACCATGTGTTCGTTCGCATCAGTTCGCCAATGTTCGTTCGCCCTGACGATCTTTCTTATATACTAGGAGTACCTAAGAGAAAGTATCTAATAGCTTGTTTTCATACCAGGCAAAATAGTAACATTTCCCTTGGCCATGCCATTTTGGAGAACGAACAGCCACACCTAGTTTCCACAGACTGAACAATGCTATACTGCGAGTAGGACCTGTCTCATGCTCGCCGCTGCGAGACACTGGAAAGAGATGGCTTTGAAAATGGCATGGGAGCCGAAAAAGGCAATCGCTTTGTCTATATCATGTTGAAGCTTCTTGGAAGCATGGCGAATACCACATTGCCAATGCCATGGCAGTGATACCATCCTCGTTCCATCGATTCTTCGACATAGTCTCATAACAATCTAAACATCATAAACCCATCCTTCATAGTCGCAATTCCCTTTCCATCCCATATCATATCCCGTCATTCCAGTCCAATGCGTCCTCTCCAATTGAAAAGTCAAAATGCCTCGGGGCCCTCCCCCAGGGGAGGCGCAGCCGAGAAGGTATCAATCATCTTCGAAACCCCCATCGAAACCGATACAAATAAAGACGAGTCCAAAAAGATGACAACATGTCCAAACAACTCCTCTGCCGTGCCATAATGCAATGCAGCAACAACGACAGAACGCCTTGATTAATGCATGCCGCAGCCAAATCTTTTGCATCCCCAAAACATCCCGAATCTCGTAGTGACCGTCACAATAGACCGAAGCTCCCTCGGAATTGCTTCGCCTCTTGCGTCTCCCCAATACCCTCCCCTCATCACATTTGCAGAGGCTCATCATCCATGTCATCATCACTACTGTAGTCGTCACCACTGTGAGGAGTATGCATCTCGCTAACTTCGGCGCTGTTGAGGTTGCTCAGGCTGTCAAGGATTCCACCACCGTTAAAAGTGGGGGGTGCCGAGGCAGACAGATCAGCCAAGCTACCGTTTCGACTCATGGATGGCTTCTCTGGCAGCTGCTTGAGCAAACCCGTCGATATATCCAACATCGTCATGGCAAACTCAGTGAGGCCTCTGCCCTCGCCGGGTTTTGAGCTCACCGAGAGGGTCCAGCGATACTCTCCCAGACGTCGTCGATACCAGTCAGCCTCCTCACGTCCTGGTGACGTAGCCCAGAGTAGGGAACCAAAAGTGCCGATTAGGGCAAAATTGGTCTTGGATGCAAAGTACCAGAAGGATCGGAGGTGGTTGGGACCAAGGCGATTGACAAAGTCCATGGCGGAAATGAGACGAGCCTTTGCAGCGCTGCGGCAGATGTGCTGCACGTAAGAATCAACCGTTGCTGAGGCCGAGGCCAGAGATCGGATGATACGCCGGTGTAGCGTTATTTCCGCGGCGAAATAAGCCAGGTGCAAGTATCCAATGCTGGACAACCTACTTGTAGCAGTATTGGTAGAAGAGTATGACGAATCTAATCGGATCAGTTGAGGCAGGCCTCCATACCACTCCTTCAGCTTCAGCTGGATTGGCTTCGCCAGCGAGAGAACGAGTTGCGTGCCCTGAGGGCCTGCGTTCGTGACTGTCTGCATCGCCTGCAAGGTGTAGAAAGTGTCCAGAATTTCCGACAAAATCCCCGAGAGCTGGACCACCCGTGTGAACAGCAGTCGTCCTCTCTCAATGTCCAGCTTCTCGTCGGGGTCGTTCTCGTCCCATTCGACATCAGGGAAATCGTTCGATGTGAGGGCTTGGACTCCCCAGTTAGAGGCGAAAATGTGAGACGGCCGCCCGTGAACGAGAGCACCCCATTTGTCCTGCATGTAGAGAGCCCATGCTAGCCGCTTTCTTAGACCTCTCTCCCACGGCGGTATCTTCCAGTGCGAGCAGTCTAGGTGTAGCCCCAGTTCGTGCCCCAGTGCCACGAGCTGGGCCGTCGGCGCCCACTGATCGCCCTCTGGTCGTTGAGACAACAACAGGCCGGCCTGGATCGTGGACAGCTTCGGTCGGAAGCAGGCATCCTCGAGAGTGGTGCGTACAATGCTCTCCAGTTCTCTTACGTTGGGGCGGGGTAGTTGAGAGAGCTCCTCGCTTTGATCCCACCAGTTGATGGCGAGTATGTAGACGGCGGCGAGAAGGGGCGGCGAGAATTCTCGGTAGGACCGTTCGTATTTTTCCAAGAAGACGTGCTTCTGGATGATGGGGAAGCCAGGGTGGACGACGCGGAAGTAGATGTCGATGAGCTTGCGGCCGTGGGGCGCCACGATTGACTCGACGTGATCGGCGTCCTGCGCTACATGCTCGTGCCCCGGGGTACTGTGGTCGGGCAGCATCAAGAAGGTGTCGTGATCGCTGACCTTGCGGAGGGTGCCCCGGGACAGAAGGCTCTCGTCGTGCGGATCGAAGGGGGAGAGGTTGATGAGAGAGGGCTCGAAGTCGGTAGTGGGACCGATGTACTGGCTGAAACGATCGTCCTGAAGTCCCAGCGTCCGCTTGAGCATGGTCGGACCGCCAACATTGGCCATTTCCTCTAGGAAGGAACTGCTAGCGGCGGTGCTGGAAAGACTAGAGTTGTGGTTTCTTCGCCTGGATGCGAGACCCGGGGAGCTATAGGAGGCCAATCATATGTCAGACAAGAGGCTTGGAGGCAAGGGGAGATGCATTGCAGGGTCTGAGGGAGGCGGAGATTTTCAGACGCAGTGTAGTGGGATTGGGAGAGGGAAGCGCGGGCGGGAGAGGTAGAAGCGCGGGAGAAGAGGCGCGAGCACGGTCAGAAGAGGTGTGGGAGATGGTGGGGAGCTACGAGACGGGCAAATGGGCAGGTGGGCAGGTGGACGGACGAGGAGATGATGGACAAGTGCAATGAACAGACAGACCCGCGTGGGGAAGAAGTCTGGGCAGCATGGGAATGCCATGGGATGTCCACGGGATGTCATGGGAGGCCCCGGAGGATCGAGATAACGCAGGGACGGGATGGGGTGGACGGATCGACTGACCTTCTCTTGCCGATAACGTCGTCGGAGGCGGCATCTCCATGAAGTTTCCTCTTGCGGGACTGCGGACTGCAGACGAGGGAGCACTCGGAACCCATGGCTTGGCACGACATGCAGCCATCCTCGTCGTCGCCGCCCATGACGCACTTGGCACGCGAGTACCGGCAGGACAGACAAGGCGGGACGGGTGAGCCGTTGAACGAAGCCGGCTCGGTCGAGGCCGAGCTGGTGGCCGGCAAGCTTCCCTGACCCATCTCGAGCCTATGGAAGCTGTCCTGGCGATAAGCAGCAGGCTCGAGCCGGGGCGGCTTGGGCGCAATGGCGATGGGCGCCGTTCTATGTAGTGAGGAGGCTTGGGACATGATGGCGGGGGCTACCAGGGCAAGCTGGACAAGGCGGAATGCAGCACGGGAATCCAATGCCAGGGCAGCGGCGCAGGTTGTGTGGAGGTTTGCCGGAGGGTGCAATCAAGCGTCGAGGTGTGTGTCGAGGTGTGCGTCGCCGTCAGGACCTTTCAGGGGCGGGCGCGGGAGGATCAAGGACGCCCGTTGCCCAAAGGATAAGAAATCACGGGCGCGGAGATGCTTGAGCCGCAACGGGCCTCCCCGTGAGCTCGTGCTTGCGCGGGCAGACGTGCGGCCAGGAATGTATTGGCTGACGATAGACTCGTGGGTTCGTGATAGCGATGACTGACAGCCCCACGGGGGCGGCGACAGTGACGCAATGTGCCTGGAGCTACGACCAGTGAGCAGCGAGTGGCCGATTAACGATAGCTAATACGGCTACGTTATGCTAATCAGTCGATGGGACGGGCAATCGGGTTGGCGGTTCTGGGCCGGCGAGGCAATGGTTGGTGCAAGATAAAAGATAACAATCTGGGGAAGCGGAGAGGGATGGGATGGGATGGAATGGGACGGGGGGAGGCTGCCCGTAGGAGGAAATTCGAAGGAGAGAAAAAAAAAAGATAAGAGAAGAGTGTGTAAGTAAGTCTAAGGCGAGTGTAAGTGGTTGAGGCGGCCACGGGTGGGATCCGAGCGGCCGGGATGCTAAGGTAGGGAAGCTTCAAGCTTGGATGGCGGGCGCAGATGGGCGCCGATGGAGACGTCGTCAGACGGGAGACCGGGGGGTGTTAGCTGATAAGGCGGGCAAGCGGGGAGTCCACTGAGACGGGGATAGTGTCTGCTTGAGTACTCGAGTGTTATGGTGTTTGAGTGGTTGAGGCGATGTCTAACCAAAAGGTATTTGTACGAAGTATGTAATGAGAGTGCCGCAGCCCTCTCAGGGTTGTCGCTGCGAAGATAGCGAGGTGCCGCCCGAGGTGCCGCAGCGTTGTGGTGCGAGTTGCGTGCGAGTTGCCAGTCGCGGTGCACTGCAAACTCCAAACGATGACAGAATACAACTGATGACAGAACAGATGACGGCCACTCGACGCGACTTGCGACGCGAGGGCGGGATGCCGGCGATAAAGCGATGCAACCGGAGTGGGCGACTCTTGGTTGGGTGCGCCCGCTGCTTCTGACTCTGGCCTTCTTCTGCTGCTTCTGTGGCTGCTGTGTGGTGCTGCTGCTTCCGGTCCCGTCTGTATGCTGTAAGGAGGGGAGGGGGGTGTACGGGATACGACGGTGTGCGATTGCGAAGAATAGCGGGAGGGGTCCAGGAAAACGGATGGAGTCAGAACGGATGGAGTCAGGGTGGCCCTGTGCTTTTGGAGCCTTGGGGGAGGGACTGGGGAACTGGGGCAGGAATTGGGTTCGGATGCTCTGCAGCTTGATCGTCTGCTTTGGACGCCGTCTTGGTTTGATACGCGAGGCAAGACAAGGCAAAGCGGGTGATAGAGCACGTGTGTCTCGTTGGCCTTCTTGGGAATATCCTCCTTGCCTTTGTGGCCTGTGGCAAGGGGAGGGGTTCGCGGCGGAAGAGGAGGGGTGAGTATCGATAAGACTCCAGCAGAGAGATCTCGCTTTCAGGTAACGATGGAGACAAGGACCAGATAAGCTAGACCTATCGGCGTCATTGGAAAACGGGGTGCTGGGCTAATCAAAACTCTCTAGATCGCACGCGAGTGTGTCACGACATCGCTGACTTGCCGGCGTGTAAGCAGCGCACGAGGGCCGTTTGTGCTCGGGGAGTCCAGGACAACCTGGTTTGGACGAAGCGGCAAAAAAGAAGAGGAAGAGAGAGAGAAAGGGAGAAAAGAAGAGAGAGAAACCGAGGAAGCGAGAGAAGGATAAAAAGGGCAAAAAACGGCCGAGTCTAGGGAAACGAAGACGTAAAAGAAAAGCGACAGATCCCCAGACTCGATGTCCTGGACCGAAAACGACAGGATCGGGGAACGAGAGACAATGACAGACATGTGAGGAAGGCTACAGGTACTTGGGCTGGCGCGCAGATTGTCACCGTGCCCGAGGTACCCCAGAGTGGTGTCTCCATGTCCAAGCCCAAGCCCAGGCGCAAGCCAACCCACCCCAAACTGAGGAGGGTCCAATGGGAGGAGGATTGGGGCGTGGATGGGAATGGAATCGGGAATGGGGAACTACGTACTCTTTTCTTGCTCCCCCCAAAGGGGGACAGGATGGGACAGGACGAGAGTCATGGACATGGACATGGGACGGGACAGCTGCCCCGGCCTTGGATCCAGTCGTTGTGTGGCAGAAGGCGATGGCTTCTGATTCCTCCGCCCTTTCACCGCACTCAAGCCTCAACTTCCGCATCCCGCTTGTCCTTGCAACCCAGCCCCCGGATCCGAACTTTTTATTGGGGGCGGCCTTGTTTCGCGGTGCTTGCCATCTCCCATCAAGGCCTCGTCTTCGCTGCAGGGTTGGTTTCGACCCAAACCTTGGCAGGTTGCACGGAGCCAGCCGATGAGGTGGAAAGATGCGTATCAGTCGGTTGTGGGGTTTCCGACTCCTCGGCTCCTTTAGCTGCGGTCATTACTGTAAAAAGGGCCGGCAGCTAAAAGAGGTGACCTAAGGATCGGAGGGGACCCGCCATGTGGTAGAGGAGACCTGGCGGCAAGTAACCAAACCGTAAATGATGTGTTAGTCGACGTCGTCTTGAACCCGACGGCAAACAAAACCGTAGTACAAAACGGACAATCCAGGGTCCCCTCGCGTGGTGATGCGGCTTCCCCCAGCATTGCAAGGGACGACCCCTAGCTTCTCGCTCAATCTCCGAACAAAACAACCGGTGCAGTGCCCGGGGCAGAAGGGTCAAATGGAGGGAGCGTGTAGAGCCATCTGTTCGACCTACTGTATTATCCGGATATCAACCATCCAAATGTGGGTATGGGGAATCCATATCCCAGGAGGGAACGAGGCCAGCGTCTCAAGGCCTTTTTCCCGGCGGCGGCGGCGGCGGCGGCGCGGGCCACGGCCAAAACGGCGTCATAACGCACCGCCTCACGTCGCTTCGCCCATTGTTTAAGACCTGGACCATAATGGCTCTCCAGTGATGAGGGTGCGGATCCGGCGGCCAAGACCACCAGGGAGCGAGCGAGCGTGTGAGTAGTCGCCGCGTCCCCGGGGAACCGGGGAAGGGGATAAAGCGAGAGTCGGTACGTAGAAAGACGGGCAAGGCCAAAAAAAGGCCAAGGCGGGCCCAGTATCGAGTGGGCGAGTTCGAGGACCCAGCCAAAAAAAAAAAAAGAAGAAGGCGTCGGGTCGTGAGACGGCAAGCAAGCAGCGGGCTTATCTCTGGGCAGTTGCGAAGAGGAGATAGAAATACATAATGGCAAAAGATAATCACTACACAGGAAATCAAAAAGAGGACCAACGCGGAAAACCTCGCGCCTCATAGGAGCCGCAGGGCCACTTGTAACTCGTCCACCTCGAACCAACCCCTCCCTCCAACTTGCTCGAAACCTACGTCTTCCAGGTCGCCGTGACATGAAGCTGCGGCGGCGAGCCTCGCAAACACCGTGTATGCTGTACCTCGACCGCTCTGAATTTGGCAGGGCGCAGGCAAACGCCGATTACCAAATGGAAAAGCCATCGAGGCCATCTCTTCCCTCATTCTGCATGGTCCGGTAGTTGCTCTAACGTAATGGCTCGTCCGGGGGGGGTGGCGAGCGGCCTGGAGTCACCTTATGGGGGGCTTGGGGCTTCTAGCCCGCCCAACCTGCAGTGCGAGCTGCGCGACCAAGAGCCTGCAGCGCATTTGCAGCACTGCACCGCGCGCAGTTTGGTTTTCTTTACCGCTGCACGCCCGCTATTTACAGCCACGGGTACCCCAAGTCAGCTACCGAAGTCGCCTGGAGTCAAGGCCTATCAGGCGCCTTGCCGCACGGTCCACCCCAGCAAGAGGCGGCTAAAATAACCTTTTTGCCAGGGCGACTGGCGCTGGAACGACTTGATGCAGGGCACTTTGAGACGCTGTTCACAACTGGAAGGCAGAACCACACGTCTACTAATTGAATATTTGCATATCTAATGAAGTGCGTTTGTGTGCTAGAGACTACTGGGTGAGATCGCATTGTACTGCTGCACTGGAACATACCGAGATGGATGGCCCAAGCATGAGAGGAACCACGACGCGCCACACTTGGAGAACTGCCGCTCACGGCGAGAACCGTCCACCAACCCGAGGCCAGCAGCGTACAGAGTAGGTAATAATTACCTATGCGATATACGAAGTTGCAAGATCTAATCTACCTTATCACATGTATGCTACCATCCACCCTCCACCAACTAGTCTACGTAGTACAACTACGTACATATTAGTGAGCGCAGTCCCTTGCCTGGGAGTTATCGAACTCCGGCGCCAATGACCAACCGCTGCGATAAAGAAGGAAACCCAGACCATCCCAGCAGAGGCAGCTCAGAAGCAACTCACCCCATCCTGGAACCCCAGCGAAAAGCACCGGCCGAGTCCCCATTTCCCCCATCTTGGCCCCTAGTTCCTGGTTCCTGATTCCTTGCAGTACCCCGTCTTTTTTCTGATTGCCCCGTCACTCACTGATACACGCTTTTCCATCTGCTGACATTCACCTGCCTTTGACACCATGATACCTCTCAGTCTTTCTCCATCCCCCGTCAGTCCGGAGCCGCCCACCGCTCTCGGCAGAGCCCCGGCCCATTCCCCTCCGAGCTGGTCCCCGGCCGCAACTCGACGCCTCCAAGCCCGAGATGCTCCGATGCCGCCCAAAGTTGGCCACTCGCTCGCTAGCCAGCTCATCCATTACCATCAAGTAATTCCCGGTCAGGCAGGAGGCCGGCTCTTTCAGCTTTTGTCGTGTCATATACCGATAAGAGGCATTTCGTGTGATGCAACGCAATGAGTAACCGCGGCGTAACCTTTTCCATATTTCCTTGTCTGATTTACCCAGCCCCCGTGAATATTCCCTTGGATATTTGCTTAGATATTCGCACAAGGCGGCCTCACTGCACAACAGTCCATTATTATCAACCGTTTCACGACTGTCCGACTCTCCACACTCTTTCAGCCAAATACATTGCCTGTGATTGGATGCTCAACCGGCTCCATCTCTTTTTTGGAGAAGCCACCACTAGATTACAGACGTGATCCGAATACGTCCCATGTCCCTGACGTACAGCCTCTTACTGTACGACCAACGTTATGTGCGTGCGTCCCGCATGCGCGCCTATTGTGACGGCCCTGGCCTACTGGAGCCAGCATCTACCCACCCAAACCTTCCAGTACACCCATTCGCCGCTCGCTGCAATCTTGACCCAACGAGCAGCAATCAGCAACCAGCAAGCCGCCTTTGTGTCGTGGGGGCTCCAGGGGGTGTCGTCCCTGGCTAGCGGGTTATGCTCCTGCACAGACCGACTCATCGTGCCAAGACTGGTCCCTGCGAGACCCCTCCTGGAGCGTCATCGTTCGCTCGTCCAGGGCCCGGGTTGAGGCTGTACACGGCGTCGGCATGGATGAGAAATCAAGAGGCGCCGACATATAGTACGGCTCCATCCTCCACCCACCAGGCTGTTGATCTGCTGCTGACACCGGGAGCGGTGAAGCATTCTTTTGACGCCGTATCCTTTGGATTTAAAATAAATAAAAACCACTTTGTCCTCAAGTCGTGTCAGCTTCCAGATGGGACATCCTGGCCCTTGTTTGTGGAGCCCCAGCTTTCAATGCCCCAAACCTGTCGCTCAGCCCAACAATACCACGTGAATGTGGGGATGAAACGACAAATTTATCGTCATCTCACGAGACGCATATCCAAATTAGGCCCTCAGTATCCTTATATCTTGAGCCCTTCTTATTCATCGTCATCGGATATCTGCTGAATCTTGACTTTGAGCAACTCCCCTGGCCCACGCTCCACTAGGGCCTCGGGGGCTGCATCCAGACCATCGTCCTTTCAGCATAGTGTTCCGTTGGTTCACTCGACCCACGTGGCGGTAGCATCATCGTGAGTTCCTGCCGAATTTCGAAGCCGAGTCTCTCGTAAAACGTAACCGCGTTCATCGTGGCCTCCAGTACCGCCGGCACATCGGCCGCGGCAGCCTTGTCCAGCACGCTCCGCAAGAGGCCAGACGCAGCACCTCGACCGCTCCACTCGGGATGGGTACACAGATATGTGACATCTAGAGATCCCTGATGTCAGCAACTTCCAGCCCGAGAATCAATTTGTCACGAAACTCGGATTGAGTTGGGCTTTGGGAAGCCGGTTCCCTCAACCAACCGCGGCCCGTCAAGAGTTGACAACTCATGCATAAGCTCAACGCGGAACTAGTCCGGCACGGCTTCGGGGCGACATGCGAGATCCACCGCAGCTTGCTCCTATTCCCGCTCCTAGGTAATTTCGTTGAGTGAGCGACTTACGGTAATGTGCGCCGTCGCCGAGAACGTTGCGCCTTGCCTTCTTGGTGAGCTCGGCGTACGAGTCGAGGTACTCGCGTCGGCAGCATTCCGGGATTTCCTCCTCGTGCTCCCCGCCGTCTTTGTCGCCGGACCGCCTCTGCCGCTGGACGTTCCACTTGACGAAACTCGCGATTTCTCCGGTGTCGGTATTCCGAGCAATCAGCACCCCCTTATCGTTGTCGGCAATGTGATCCAGAGTGTCTTTGCGAAGCCAGTCACGAAGGAATTCGCGGCTCTCGGCGTTTGGAAACTGGGCGTGCATCAGGAGGTTGGCGTCCATGGCAGCCAGATGCGTGCTGGCCATCTCTAGGGCGTCATCTCCGGACGGCACAACGATGTCAAATGCCATGGCTACCTGTCGAAATCGAGTTGGGTGAGTGAGAGTGAAGTGTAAGTGAATACTGGTTGTGGGAAGACGAATGGACCAACCAGAGAGCGCACGATATTAGGAACAAAGTCCATTCGCTGGGTGTCATGTGATCGGAACCGCGAGCCCACGACTACAGCAACGGTGTCAACCACATGTTCAGCAACAGATGGCGAGAGCACAGCTGAACGACAAAACCTCATCAATCGTGAATACGCGCAGCCAGTGCCATCCTACAACATGAAAGACTATATGTGAGCTGTATTCGTGTTCCTAGATAGGAACAAACCCCAATGGGTTGCGAAACACGTGGACCTCTCTGAGGAAGGCAAGAGATAGTCGCTGCCGTGACCGTGGATGCCAGACTCACGTCACAAAACATTGTTAGAATTGGCGTTGAGACGTCATATAGGCCCTGAAGAACGACCGTGGGTTCTTTGTTTTCACTTTCTGGTAAAATGGCAAGATTTGTTCCAGTGGAAGACAGTTGAATGTTAGGTTTTTCAGTCTATGAATACATGCCCTTCCAAAAATACAGAAGCTCCGAAACGCGCAGTCCGCAACTACCATTATCGACTGGATTTGTGTGATCATTTTTCACATACTTCAAATCCGCAAGATTTATACCAAGAACCTCAGACCATTAGACTACCAGCGCCGGGTTGGTCGCGACCCATGTGCTTGTACCTCTGCTCGCGCTCTACTTCTTTCCAACGCCAATCTCAATATCGACTTCGATTCCGCTGTCATCATCGTCGCCGTGCTTGGCGTAAGTGTCGTCGTCAGAACCACCAGAGTTCTTGCACCCGCACAAAATTCGCTGAATGGGAGCAGTCAGGCGGCGACGGGCGTGGCCGTAGGTGGGTAGCTCGCACTCGCGCGTAGGAGGGGTGAACTCGACGTCCTCGAGCTCGATCTCCAAGCTGGGGACGCTTTCGATGGGGATATTGGTTCCGTCGTGCTGTGAGCAACTTGTTAGTCTACCTTGCTCTTACGACGATGTTAGCGTAAAAACACACCTTGAGGATTTCAACCTGAAGACTAGAGGCGATCGTGTCAACCACGTCGTCTAGAGAGTACCCGAACATCTCAGTGGCATCAATAGCAGAGTCGAGCGAAAACTCGCCGTGAACGGTGCCGCAAGTCGGCTGCTGCATCACCACCTGGCCTCCGACCTTCTTCCCGTTCAGATACAAGTTCACGGAGCAAGGCCTCTCAACCTCCTCCACGTCGAGCTTGACGCGCGCAAAGAAGCGAGTCAAGACGTCATCGCTGCGGCGCACCAGGCGACGGGCCATTGTCTCGCCGTCCGAGTACATGCGGTTGATGAGCGTTGTGGCGTCGTCCTTCATCTCGGACCCGGACTTCTCCCAGTACTCCAAGCCTTCGTAGGTGTAGCCAAACGCCTGGATGCTCTCGACGGACTCGGAAGTGTGGAAGTTGTCAGGGTCGGCGAAGAAGGGCGCCAGCGGGGATTTCGTTGTGATGGTGGTTCCGCTAGGCGAACTCCAGCGAGCACCGCCCGAGTACGACTCGTTGAACATGGTCTGGTCAGGCCGCATGGCTTGATAGTAAGCCCAGAGCCGGTCTACGTTGCAGTGGTGAAGCATGCTGTTCAAGACGGTCAGTTCTATCCTAGCAATTCACCAACGTCAACCTACAATATGGGATCAAAGGCAGAGAACTCGGCTGCGAGGAACTGTCCACCACATGCTCCGTCCCAGTGAATGGCGTTGTGGATTGACTCCAGACTGGTACCGCCGTTTCCTGTCGATGAGAATTCATCAAAGGTGTTGGTGTGGGTGAGGGCATCGTACTAAAACCATTAGTTTTACGTTTCAAGTATCCGTAACTCGATATCTACTCACCACCCACGACCTGTAGGTACGGTCGGCTAGGAGCTCGTTCGCGGAGGCAGGAAAACTGTCCGGCGAGGGGCACCGGTAAATCCGACTTCGGTTCTCGCTATCAAAGGATCCGTATGTGCCGTTGAGTGCCGCTGCCGGGAACTTGTAGGTGGCCAGCGGGTTGTCGATCTGAACTTGCCTGATGCCGCTGTCGCTTGGGACGTTGACAGCCATCTTGGAGGGTACAAGGGCATCGGGGATGTCGCTAGATGCCCAATCCCAGAAAGGAGCACGAAGAGTCTCAGCGGCTGCGACATACTGAGAGCGATATCGCTGCGGGTACGTCTCTGCTAGGCGTTTGGCAGTGGCAACCAAGACTTGCTACAGATGTTTAGGGAACGCATCACGGCTTTCAAGGGAGTAATTTTACCTCGTAGAGCACGACGTAGGGTCGGTGCCATGTCAGAAAGAGTCGTTCCTGGATACCAAGTTAGCATTAAGGCGTCGAATACTGCAATGGTAAGACAGCTTACACCATGAGGACAGTATCCTTGCCACCCAGTAGTGTTCATCTTCCCAGTGTGGTTCCATTCGATGTATGGTTTGCCGTGAATTCCTGTTCAGATATCAGATTCGTCCCGAAACTACAAACCGGGCGAGAATACTCACCCGCGACTTGGAAGAAAGAGAGGGGATCATTAGAATCCTGGCTTTGCATATCCGCCAACGCTCGAATATAGAGGTCCCTGACATTCTGTTAGTCACGAAATCAGCATGACCACGGCTTCCAACATACCACTGAGCACCTCCGGCAGCCTGCAACTCATTGATGTTCTGCCTCAGAGGCACGGCGCTGCCCTCGGCGATGGAGAATCCAGTAATGGGATAAGGGTCCTGGGCGCTCACGGACGACACAGCGCCCAGCACCAAGGCAGTCAAAGAGAACCGGAGCAACATGTTGTTTGTTCGAAGAGAAGCCCCGAGGGCGGGAAAGGAAAATAAAGGACGAAGAAGAAAGATGAACGAGTGTATTTTCCTCTGATGCGTTGCTTGCTATCAATAGAAACGACTGTGTGACGCCGGACAAGAGGAACAATCAACACTCCAGAACCGGACAGAGAAGAGAGAAACGGCTTTGGGAGTTAGGGCGGATTGGAAGTGTTTATACGAACTGCCGGTCTCGTCTCCAAACTATGACCCCCTCAACGGGAAACTAGGTTAGCAGGATCAACGGCCCAGGATGAGCAGGCCGAGCCGCCTTGACGCAGAGCCGTGCACGTTTCTTTTTTGCTTCCTCGTAACGCCACATGTCTGTACCCCCCGGGGCGTGCGGTGCGTACTGTGGTGTTGCGGTGCGGATGTAAGATGCGGATGCAGATGCAGGTTTGCGGCCCCACGCATCATAGGTACAGATGTTGCTCGTGGCTGCGCTGTGTTAGGGGGACCGCAGAGAGAAGAAGATGCCGATCGGATCCTCCTTGGAGGTTCTAGGTCAGGCATTGGCTGTATTGGTTGCGTAAAGTGGTTTCTGTTGTTGTTGCTCGTCATCTCGGTAGTCCAGTCCAACAAGCCGGGCGTAACACGGAGCCTCGGAGGTGTCAACAGAATCCCGCGAACATGGTACTATCATGTAATGATGTAGGGAGAGACGATCTGCCGGCGCTACTCCAGGCACAAGGCACATTCACAGGAATACAAGGACCAGTTCTCCCAGTCTACTGGCTACAAGGCAGTACGGTGCTCGCTCAGACGACATTGTGGAACAGCCGGAACGCTTGTCAGCGAGCAGCAGCACAGCACGGGAACTTGGTTCGAAACGGCGGCCTATTGAGGACCACGAGCTTCACCGCATCGAGTGTCTAGAAGGGTTGAAGGGCCACCAAACGATCGGCCATGTTCCCTCGTGCGAGGCCAACCGACTGGCCGAGCGCCTCGATGATGGATTCTAGTGCGTTGGCACTTCTGGGTGTTTTTTTTTTCAGGGCACACTGCACCGAGCTGTCGCTTGGTAAAGCCCTGTAATAGCATTTGAGGGAATCCTTTCGAGGAAGGGATCAGTCCTGCAAATTATAATATGTTAAGTGTTAGACCTACGTTTGTTTTAGGCATGGATATGCGCTGTGCCGCTGTCTCCCGAGGGATGATCCTTCTGCAGTTGTGTGTGGTTGGCAAAGACGGAATTAGGACACCTGAAACTCGCCGACTCTTTCACGACAGAGCCAACAGAATCCACAAAGCAACGTTTCAAGGGACATTCCTAATTGAGATATGCTTACTATGTGGGTATGACGGGTCCTATTTCGCACCTACATTGAGGCCTGCCAACGAGGCATACACATTTATCGTCAAGGGTTCATTGAATACTCATTGGATGATTCCCGGGGAGCCGGCCGGAGAACAGCGAGATTGTTTGTCGCACGAGACATTCGTTCCCTGGATGATTGACATTGGTGGCCACGGTGATGGTCATTGTCATCGTCATTGGCACGAATGATTGGGGAGGGGCAGCACCAATAACAGCATCCAAGACATGATCCAAGACACGATGACAAGAAGTGCCCGGCGCATCGTCACATCCGGACCGCGCGGGCGGAAGAGCGGGGCGGCCAAGAACCCGGGGCCATTGTTTCTGACCGCCTTTGCTATTGGGAAGCACAAGGGCATCAAACAATTCATCATACTGTATGCTCATGGAAGCAAGTCTCTCTCTCTTTCTCTCTTGAGTTTTTCTTTCGTTATTTTTGGCATCTGCATCTCCCCCTTTTTTCCTTTCGAATACGAAGTCACGTACAGTAAAGCACATGCACAATCAAGTCCATGTCCATGCCACGTCCAAACACCCATCCATCATCCATGCCTTGTCTGGAACCCCCGTTGAGGCCGATCTCAAGTGGAGCAGATCGCCCAGACGCGCCCCATCAAAGCCAAAACGGGCGGGCGTTTGAAACAAACAGACGCCCGACCGTAATTAGTCTTTTCCTCCTTCATTATAACTAACTGTAGAGAAATAAAACTCTACACACTGGCCACTCTTGGAGCTGTGGTTTGTTGAGACATAATTAGCTCACTGCTGGTCTGCGACTCCCAGGCCAGCGTTGTGAAGGAGGCTGAGAGTCTTCCCACGTCTGCTCCATTCACATCTCGGATGCCGCCCTTTGTGTGGGTTCATGTTGCCCACACTGGTAAGACAAGGGACATTGATCGGCGAAGCTCATTCGTCTCGGTTCCGGTGACGTTGAAAGTCCTCATTACCGCCCCGCAAATACTCCGCAACGGCGTGGGAGGCATAAGATAACCGTTGCTGTCCCGATCTAGTCCTCCGTAGCCGCATCGTCAACGCGTTCCCTCCAGAGTATGTGACCGAGGATTCCACCGCTTCTCCACGTATCAATATAACATCCATCCAACATGTTTGCTGTAGGTGTCGTGCTTTGAACTTGACAGAATCTGCTTATCTTGACTCCGACGCACCTCGTCGTCTACTCACGCCCCGTCGTCGTTGAGATCAAAATCATACAACGTGGTAAACTCTTTGTATGAATACCAATTCGATCGCCGGCCGGACGGCATCTCTCAACCACTCTGGTCAAGCATGACACAAGGGACAAGGTGATCGGCAACTCGGCCCAACTCACTGAATGAGAGAAAATCTAGTTCCTGCATTAGCATCTTCAACTGAATCCCAGTGCTTCAGGTACGTCTCAATCACTCAACTCCCCGCCCCCACGTATCGGCATACCTCATTAGCCACTCTTGTCTTTTAAGTCTTTGCTAGTCAGGTACGGAGTATTGGTGGAGAGACCACGGAAATACCATATAGATGAGGCGGTGGTATAATAAAGACTTATCGTCGATTCATGAACATATTATGGATGAAATAGCTACTTTATACAATGAACCAATTCCATGAGCCATCTTACAGGGTATCAGTTACCCGTCTCTGTCTCTGTCTTCAACGTTTCAACACGTGCTCCCGGTTTCAAGAGAGTCTGGGAACCTGTTCCCAACCCCTGGTATCTCCATCTAGAACATCGGCCTATTCCACTTGGAAGCGCCCAGAACATCTCGGCTCCGGAAAATCTCGATAGAAATTGCACTGGGTACTTTTCTCGTTCATTTAGCAACCAAAGACAGCAACATGTCATCGTTCTTTTGTCTCGCTCCCATGCCGGGATCTGACACCGACATCTCTTGAAGACCAAATTTACAGAATATCACTGCATCAATCTGGTGCAACATGTCTCTCATAGAGTCTGTTCCAGTGACACCAACTCACGGAAGCCTTCTTTCCACCGCTTTATCTGCTCCGCAGTCGGCTTCGGCAGTGGGCTCCGAGCATCACCTCCGTAACCCATCCACGCTTGCAGACCAGCCTTGACTCCGACTACACCGCCCTGGATGGCGGTCCAGTCACCTTGCGAAACAGTCTCCTGCATCCTGTAGGCTTCACCAACCTGCCCCGCCTGGTAGAGCTCCATTGTGCGTGTGCAAGCCTTTGGAGCAATGTTGGCCAGACCAGCTAGAATGCCATGACCGCCAGCAGCCAGCGACGGAATTAGAAAGTCTGCCGACCCTGCCAAGACAAGGAACTCGGGCCTCGAAGGATCATGAATGTTGGAGAGCTTTCGAGTGGCTGCGGCTACTCGGTTCAGCTTTCCAGTGTTTCCACAGGTCAATTTTACGCCAACAATGTTTGGGTGAGCGGAGAGCGAGATGATAATGTCAGAAGACAGGTCCATGCCGCCCACGGCTCCGGGGAAGTTGTAGATGATGATGGGTATGGGCGATTTGTCTGCCACAGTTGTGAAGTATTCCATAATTGTTTCTGAGGCTGGGGCAAATAACGTGGCATAGTAGGACGGAGGGAGCACCAAGGCGTAGTCGCCGCCGGCCTGCCAAGCTTCTCGGCAGTACTCAATGGTCTCACGGGTGCTTTGGCTACCACAACCCACAATCAGGGGCATGTGGTCGAAACCATTTCCATCCAGGGCCGCTCTGGTAGTAGCGGTGACTAGTTGCCGCTCGGCGTGCGTGAGGTGGACAGCCTCTCCGTTAGAACCCTGAGTAGCGAGGCCAGTAACACCAGCACGCGCCAGTCGCACGGCATGAGCAGCAATGGCCGTGGTATCGACGTCCTCCGTTTCTGGCTTAAAGAAACACATGGTTGGGACATAGACACCGCGCAGGAGTGGTCGCGCGGCGTGTGACCCCACGTGGAGTGAATGTTCATCCATGGAACTACCGCTTGGTGATGATGGAATTTCCGCTGAGAGAAAGTCGTCATGTCTTGAGCTAGAAGAGTTCCAGTAGTTCGTTCTGTAGTGGTCTGTGAAGGATTCGGCAGGAGAGGGGGCGTCGTTGTGAGGTGCCATTGTGTCAAGACTGATATCAAACAATCTGGAAGTATGATCCTAATGTGACCCAAGGCACAAACTGTGTGACGGTTCGTAATGCTAGTAATCAAGGCAAAAATGAATGAAAAGATGTGTAAGTTGACTCTGAATGCTCGGATTCTGGGTTGACTCTGAACACGAACGCAAAGTGAGAGGGAGGGTGTCACTTTATATGAGTATTCAGTGGTGGACCATGGCTCGACGTTGACATGGGCTCACATTCAGCTCAAGCTCTATCATGACCGGCAGCGGTTGCATGGCACGATACGGCATGGAGAATGTGCATTCTCACATGCGCTGTTAGATGGAGACGCCGACGGAGGCCTGCTCACCCTAGGAAGATGGTGTGGATCGAAAACTTCCCCTTCATGCAATCATCGGGATGTAACAAGGGGAACTTCCTGGTCAGGACGTTTCCCATGGCAGAGATTGGGACAGAGAAATCGGAACTCCGCTAGTGCGCGTCAAAATCGTCTCGGCTCTTGGAGCTAAGGTGACAAGTATCTGGTAATGATACGACACAAAGTGTAGGAAGCACCTCGTAACCTGCAAGTTGATGTGAATCTGGGGTTGAGGATCCATGGAGCGTTTGGGGATCACTCCCAGAATCGCTCAGCTTGTGGGTAGAGCCGTGGGGGCTAGCGCCAGCGGTCGTCGATGAATGTGCCAGTTGGTCAACCTTTGGGCTGGTCTAGGGTGAGCAGTCCCAAGCAAGTGAAATATTGGGGTTGGGTTGCAGGACTGATCGCCTTCTGGCGCTGTACCTGAGCAGCAGGTGACCACAATCGGAGGAGAAACGCCGCGTTTTTGGTTGGTCCGATGCGCCTTCTGCATGGCCTGGCCCAAACTAGGTCGAACATGCTGCATTATGACGGCCCAAGGATGGCACCTCGATGAATGAAAAGGCCTTTTCCGAGGCATAGCGAACATGTTCCGAAGGAGGCCAAGTCACATCCAAAACCCCGCAAGTGCTATCACGGGGCCGTCGTGTTTACCGGAGTCCCGTCCGGGCATGGGTCCTCATTTTTGTGTGTAACCAACTCGATGAGAGTACAACAGCACTGCTGTCGTCCACGTTTCTTGTCGGTCAAGATCCTCCTCGCAAACACTCAAACCTGAAGTCTAGCCCTGCGATGAGTGGCCATGTAGGTCCATGTGCTCACCACACGTGCACGAGCAAAATGCAGCCAGTCGCATATAGCACCCGAAGTTGCAGTATCGACGGGCCATGCACAGTGAGCTTTGTTGGCAACGCCCACAGCCGCGTCTGGGGCCCCGCGACCGAGTTCTGCGGGGAAGTGCATGCCCAGGCCTTGGTCTCCAACAAGCATGAGTGCTGATGCGCATGAGGCTGAGGATATCATGGTCAGAAAGCTGACCCTCGTGACCCGTCTTCCATGGATCCCGACGCTTCCTTGTTTGTAGATAACCCCGCATTGACGTTGTAATTTGTATCTTTTGCTGCATGCTATGGATCCACGTCTGAGGGCCTGATCGGTGAGGTTGATGATGATGAGATTGATGTTGATGCCCGACTTGCTGATGCATTACTTTGAGTTTGTAGGGTCAGAACAAACACTCCTGGTTCCCTCGGAGAGGTTAAATTTAGTCGTCGGCCAACGAGCGGTTAAGGCCTTGTTCATCAGGTGTCACAAATTTTGCAATTGTTGTTTTGAAGTGGAAAGCCCACATGCTGCCTCTTTCCCAAAGTCCGTCGTGATGGGGGACGACCAAACACGGCAAAAAGCGGGGTATCAACTCCAAGTTTGGGGCAGTCAAGCGGGGCAGCTGTCCTCCCACACAACACCACCTGCGCACATACTGGCCACTAGAGGACAACTCAGTATGTCTTTACACCGCCTGTATTTACTCTACTGCAGAGCTGAGTGCCTAGAGATTACCTGGCATGGCTTGCTTCGAGCTCTCTTAATTCACAATCAAAAGTGGTCCTCCTTCTCCTTCGCTTCTGCTTGGCTTTTCCCCTCCGGCTCCCCGAGCCCCGTATCCTCACAACCTTGCTTCAGCGCTCAAAAGGTCGCATTCGACGTCACCTAGACGCCATCCTCCCCACCATCTTCTTGGGACCCAAGCACTAAGCCAGCTGCGGCTCCTTCCAAGTCCAGATAACCGATACCCAAGACCTCGTCTCTTCCGAATGCATCCTCTCCCTCCTCCTCAAGCTTGCCAGTCCGTCGTCCATGGCCCATATCCACCTCCTCCGCATTCCTCCTCGGGAATGCATCATCCCAGAAGCCCCCGTCTTCGTTGCTCCCCTTCTCCACAACCCGGTGAGTTCCGGCTCCCAAGTCCCCAGTCTTTTTCTTTTCATCATTGTATTGATCAGATACTCCTCCCCATAACTGCGTCCGTGCCATCAATATGCAGTAGTCCAAACTACAAGTTCCTCATTCACCCACACCAAGGAGCGGGGAAATCGCGTTGTTGGACAATTCACAGCCCCCGCCAGGCATCTCGAGTAACTTTGGGGGTGGGGGAGGCTGCTGGATGACCCATTGAATTTCTTGCTGCTTGCTCCATCAGCATGCATCAACATCCTGTGCGTTTCGCGAGGGCTGGGAAGCAGTCTGATGATGCTGCATCCTAACCATCCCTCATGCAAGCCATCCCCGCAACTCGGCTACCAGTGCAGATATTCCCCTCGTCATGTTCGTACCCAAATTCAAGTTATGTCGTTATGATGAACCACCTGGTTGAAACGGCGAGTCCGGTCTCATCGCCATGCCGTTCGCCCGGAAATGTTACTCTGTTATCACACAGCCTCATTGCCTTACGGGAGAAGCCAGTTGAGATTTTCATCACCCGTTGTTCGGATGTCGACGCCCGCAGCCTGCAAGACGCTGAACGTGGTATTTCTAACAGGACTCCTATTTGTTTTGTCATCTAAGCAGATGTTGAAAAGCCATGCTCATACAGAATCTGCTGTCATCGTAACTCATACCCGCCCACCGAAGGCGAGGATCCATCGTCTCAACTCCAATTCAGCCTGTGATTAGTATGCCGATGCGCCCAGTATCCAAAACCAATGTCTATTTTACAATGACCAGTTCATCGTCGTCGTCGTCGAGCGTGACCCGCCGCTCCATAAGATCGGCTCCTAGACTCTCCCGCCCCGCCTCGCGGATCCCTTTGTCCGTCACAAATCGCGTCTTTTTCCGCAATGGCGGCAGTTCCTCCTTGCGCAGTTTCTCTCCCTCCTTCATTTTGGACAACTTTTCCTTCAGGCTGCTACCCCAGCCGAGAGCTGACCGTCCACTGCTGGCCAACGACCCGGCCTGTGAACTCTCGGGGCGTTTGCGTTTGACAGGGCTCAGATGGATATTGGAGCCTTTTGTCAAGAGTCCAAGCGACTTTGCATCCGGCTTTCGGTTCTCGTTTGGAGAAGCTTGTGAGCTTGATGCCTGTGATGACGAGACTCCAGAGCCATGCCCATTCGCCGCCCGAGAACCAGCGTATCGCATGTATTCCTTGCCAGCCGCGTTGCCGATTTTCCCGAGTTTGTTCATCATGTCCCGTTCTCTTTCCTTGGCCTCCAGGTCTCTCTTCAAGAACTCGGCTCTGTCTTTCCGGTCCGAGGCACCCCTGTCCTTCCCATCGATTAAATCAGCCGCGCTCATTGAGCGGGAGACAAACCATTGCGTCCTTGACTCCCAGTCATAGTTCTTCGCCTTTCCTGACTGATTATCTTGTGGTTGCTTGTTCCCGCTGGACCCTTGACGGGATTGGGACTGCTTTGAACCAAATCCACCCCCATTGACCTCCATCCTAGATCCTCGTTGCTTGCGGACTGCTTCATTAGAATGGAATTCGCAGTAATGGGTTCTCTTTACGTTGACCCAGGAACCACAAGCATCGCCATCCTTCTTCACAGATTGACAGAATCCGAGATCGCGAGCTTTACCGATCTCCACAATAGTGTCCTCGTCCGAGTTGATGACGAGACTGAATCGCCCAGTATCCTCCCTGCCAGGTGGAGGTCGCATGATGTTTGGGTTGAGGATAGCTACTACAGTTCCTTCTGTAAGCTTCCAAAACCGCGTAAATCCCGTATTAAACAGGAACAGGTCGAGTTCATATTCTAGGTCGACGAGAGTCATGACCATATACTTCCCTCGGTCCTCCTCCTTCCCTCCATTTTTTGTGGGCTTGTGTGCCCGAGGTTCTGATTTCTTTGCAAGAATAGCGAAGATTACAATGTCCTGCTCTATGTCCGGAAGTGCATAGTCTGGGGATTTCACAACCTTAAGAAGGTCTTTGATGTTGAAGGCCTTCTTGCCGGAAACATGTCGGGCGAGGACGCGATGCGGCAGAATACGTTTCGATAAGTGAAAGCTCGAGTATGGCTCAAATGCGGTAGCTTCTTGTTCAGAAATATCCTGCGGCACTTGCTCAGACGTCTCATTATTTATGGTTGTCGAGCTGTTCGTGTCCGAAATCGATCGAATGCTGGGGACCGTGTTGCTTCGTTGTAGGCCTCCCGACGTGGGTCTGGCTGGCTTGGCTTGTGACATGATCTCTTCCCGCGAATATACGGGAGGACGGAGAGGCTCATCTGGTATATCGACGGCGTTCTTTTTGTAGCCATCCATCTCCTCTTGGTCGATCCCAAACGCATTTGATCTCAACCCTTGTATCTTCTTTTGTCTCTCTGCGCGGGATGAGTCCTCAGTTCTCACAGCGGCCAGTCGCTCGTTAAAACTGAGCAGGCGAGATGCCTCTGAGGATGTAGTCACATTCGACGTTGTTCTCGACCTTCTCAAATACCCACTCGGTTGTATCGCGTCACCACCGACCTGAGAATCTCTGTAGCTAGGCGCTCGCTTCAAGGATATGTCTCTGGCCCTCAAGCCTTTGTCGATTCCGAGTAGTACCCTACTTGGAGATGTCGGCGGTAGCGAAGGCTGGAGCTTTCGAACAGGGGACGCAGGTACTTCGACTTGGGGTTTCAATGGCGCCCTTTGCTCGTCACTCTCACCAGGTGCAATACCTCTTGCGGAACGACTGCGAGCGTTGCCTGAGATGGCAAGCTCCGAGGTGGTAGCGTCCAACTTGTCGACTCCATCTTCGGCCGCCTTTCTTGACTTGGCGCTCTGCAACTTCTTCAACTTCAAGCGAGCCTGGATCTCCTGCAATTTCAACTGTAATGTCTCCTCATCTTCGTCGTCGTCGTCGTCGTCCTGGTCCATCTCCGCGAGGAGGTTGACCGACGGCAGGTTTCGGGTCTTCCTGGAGGGCGACGGAGAGGGCGGTGTCTGGTCTAGCATTTGTCGATATCGTTGGCGACCGCCTGGGGTGCTGACCAGAGCTTCGTGAGGAGATCGAGGAGGCCATTGTGGCTCGTTCACTGGGGCGGCTAGAGAAGCTGTCAGAACTCTACGACCATGTGTCTGAGAGCTCGAGAAATGCTAACTTACCTGGAGCCATGGCTCCGACGACAGATTTAGACGAGACGGAAAGCGCAAATCAGAGCTAGATGAGGCAGAGCAGCTCAAAAATGGTTGGGCAACACGCGGTGTAGCATTCGCATAGGCTCAAGTAATGCCCAAGTCTAGCGAATGTTTGGCCTAGAGAGCGCGACAGCCATCCAGGTGAGAGCTGAGGAGGGCAAGATGTGGCGGGTTCGTATGTAGCCTGTAGGTATGCAGCGTAGTGGAGAGAACTGGCGTTGAGAGATATGCTGGTTGAAGATGAGATGATTGGTGTCTATGCGGAGAAGCGGTTTGAGGCGTCAAGCCTTGATCGTGGTCCCGGCTCTTGCATGGACGGGAGTTAGTTGGGTTCCTCTGCGCGCAGGTTTGGGTGCATTTTTGGCTGCAATTCTAGGTCCCATTCCGGGTCCAGTTCTCTCGCCCAGTCGCACTTTGTCTGGGGCTGGGACCTGGGGCTTGGCGCGGGCCGCTGGCATTGGGTTGAAATGGGCATTAGCCAAGGGCTGTCCTCCGTGCCTTCCTCCTCTAGGTAAGGTTTGTGATCATTGAGTGGTCAAACTGCCGTTCGATTTTGGGTGGGCCCTGCCCGACAGCGCATTTGACGCGCTCCCTTGTCCCTACCCATCGCTAGTTGCTAGGCCTGGCTATCGCTCGCAGATTCGCAGCACACGCTACCTATCACCGTGCCGACACGCTCTGTGCTTTACGCGTCTAGACGTGTTCGTCGCGAACTTTCTAAGGCAGCACTAATTACCAGGTCCTTGCTTTGGCTTCCAACACCAATCTCAGCAAACAACTCCAATACCACGCGTCAAAATCAACCTGCAGGTCGAGCCCGATGCCGACGACAATCTCACTGTGACACGCAATCGTCTTAATCGCCTTCACGCATCAATCAACCACGCTCTCACCCTACCGTTCTTTCCAGCACCCCTGAGCGCAACGCCGACATGGCTAGAACCCGTTCGGCCAAGCCCACTCCGGCTTCCAAGAAAGATTCATCAGACTCGAAACCCGCATCCTCGAGATTCCCACTGCCCCCCCCGTCCGAAAGTGCTTCGAAACTCTTCATCCTTCCATCAAAAGCCACTAGCGAAGCTCGAATCGTTACTCTACCCAATCCGCGACATGCGCGACCTTCGCGATACCTAGTTTGCCCAGAGACAGGCATCTATGAATTCACAAAGGTCGCGGCGCCAAAAACAACCCCACGGAGTTGGTTGATCGAACCCACGTCGACTACTACGGAAGAGGGCGCGGAGAAAGCTGGTAAACAATCGGAGGCGGAGACCTCCACCGGTCAGGAGCTATACATGGCCACGGCAATTGATCCCCTCTTTCTGTGTCTCCCAGCTTTGGCCAAAAAAAAGGCGTCCAAGGGGTCAGACGAACAAAAGCGCATGTTCCTCACAAGCGATGATCACTTTGAGAAACTCCCAGAAGAATCGTCGCATCTGTCCGAAATCTTGCGTTGGCCCAATATCCGTTCATTGATCGAGACGCGGATGGGAGCAATCTGTGACACGGTTGAAGCGGGGGACGAAACTGTGTTTCGACTGAATGAAAAGAAGCTTGTCGATGTCATTCTGAACAAGGCCAAAAGAATGAGCAACGGAGGACTTCCTCTAAGCATGGATGAAAAATTTGTCAAGAAAGCGCTGGAGGCACCAATCCTGGCCCAAAAGAGAGAGATGAAAGGGGGCGAACTAGTGACTGGAGATCCTAAACTCAATTCACAAGGATCGACTCCTCGAACTGAGTCTACGGAATCGCAATCGACCGTCGCCTCAAACGATACAGTAGCATCGTCAGGATCGCAACCCTTGACAGCGGCCACGTCCTTTTCCGAGGACGAAATCACTGCGGATGACATCGTGAGCGCAATGGAGGCATCACTTGAGGTCATACAACTTCAGAGACTTCGGGTCGCCTTCAACTTCATTTGCTCCAACTATGTTGCGCCAACACTAGCCGTCCAACTCGAGAAGTCCCTTTCCACAGCAGACGCGAGCTTAACCAATTTCGCACCCTTGGACGAATACCTCTTAAAGCTTTCCAAGTTACGCGCAGATGCTGTGGCATCTCGGTCGGCGGGCGACTACTCACGCAAACATGATCGTGATGAAGAGGAAGATGAGGCTCGGGCAGAGAAGAAGCGGAAGTTGGAAGAGGAGAAGAAGAAGAAAGCTACGGAAAGCCGAGGTATCCGGGAGCTCAAGAAGGTCAACACGAAGGGCATGAAAAAGATGAGCGACTTCTTCAAAAAGAAATAGCCGAAAGGAACGGCTCTGTATTTTGGGTATCTGGGTCGTGGCGAGGCGTGACGGGATGATGGGTACAGTCGATTGAAATCTGGGAGCCACTTCCCTGAGGCATCATGCCCCTCGAGGTCGACCTCTTCCTACACCAAATCCTCTACCGATTTTGGATGTTCCGCGACTACTGGGCAAACTCGACGTGCTGTTTTCTGAGAGGTAGCTTGAGCTTGCGCTCGTTCCACGAGCAGTGGCTCTACCTCTCGCCCGCGTCCCTCTAGCAAGCCCACGAGAACCCCGTGTCGAAGGAGCTGGCGCCAATCTCCTCCTCTCTTCCTCCTCTTCTCGGCGGCGACGGACATCCTCTCGCCTCTGCTCTTCCTCTGCCGCTTTTCTTTCGGCAGCCAGCTGCTTCTTGAGCGCCTCGGCCTCTTGTTCGGCGACGTCCTCGGTTGCACCCTTCCAACTGGGATCTAATATTAATCGCTGGTTGTGCTCGGCCTGTGATAATATCCTGGTCCAGCTGCTAAGAAGAACGGAGGCGTTGTTTACGGTTTTAAATACAGTCTACAAGAGCGGTCAGTAAGGATCTCGGGAACCCAGGGATCACGGGGTGGCGCGAACATTCATGTTGCCCCCGGCACGCTCTAGGGAGGCAATCACACCCTCTAGACCCTCATTAATGCTTCGGACTCCCTCGAGCTCCTTGCGCAAAGCGGCCTCATGGTCGATGGGCTCGGCGGGGCGGTCTTGGGCCAAGGGCGTCTTTGGTGTCTTTGGAGTCCTGGGTGTCTTGGGGGTTCGTGGTCGAGATGTTAGTGGGGCATTGTCTTGGGAGGGAGAGGCCCAAATATCGGACTCGGTAAGCTGAGTGGTATCGTCGGACATGGCGAAGGGTCGGCTTCGGGTGGCCAAGTGGGTTTTGAATAAACGGGAGTGCCTGACCGGCAGTGGCCGTGTTTTGGATAATAGAAACCCTTATTACTCGTAACCCTTTTCCGGTGCGTTAAGTCAATAAAGGGCGGCTAATCGTCCGAGGGTGAGCACAAAGAGCCGAGCGGAGATTCTTTGTTATGAGTGAGTACCGAATGACGAGTGACTGCAGTCAATGGCCAGTAGCAGCAACCAGTGACCAATGGTCGCAACCAGTGACCCCGACTAATAAACAGTGACGTTATGCACGGCGCGTGGTGGGTGGTTGTGGGCTGCCGCGCAAGGCCTCGCTTGGTCTGACCTGGTCGCTTGTTCAGGCCCTGGTTGTTGTTTTGTCTTGTGCGTGTGCTGTTCCGAGGAGTGTTTGGTTGTTCTCACAGCGAGGGGGGCAAGTGGGTTAGCAATGAGGGGCAAGCCTTCTATGATTGAGCGACCAGCTCTCCCTGCAGCAATTGCCGGGAGACTCTTTAGCTAGCGCAGACTGCTGATTGGACGAGAACATGTCACGAAAAGGACGCGCTGAAGGTGGTCTGACGCGTTGTGTTGAAGGGGTTTTAAAGTGGGCCCGGCCCGAAATTGACCACAATATGGCCAAATGTAGGTGGCTGGGGGCCAGTGCGCTGGTGCCCAGAGACGCTCCAGGGTAAGGTCAAGTAGATGGGCATTCCGCCATCCGCCCCAGCCACCAGCCTCCCTCCACTCCTTCTTGCATTTGAGTCCAACCATACAGCCTGTTTAACCGACATCTCTACTCTTCCCATCACCAAGTATCATCAACAAGAATCAATCGTTGCAATTCTTGCATCGCCCTCGACTTAAATCGCCGCCATCGCTGCTCTGCCCGATATAATACCTTGTGTGCCGCCCGACGAATACCCTAATCGCGCGGTTTTTACCATCCGCTATCCTCTTACCGCTGCACCCGCTCTTTCGACGCCCAGGCAATTCTGGCCCAACCGGTGATCTAGCTTCTTGAGTCACGACACCACACCACCTCGACGCACGACTATCACATCGACGATAAGTTCATCGATTGCTCATCGCAGCGCGCTGCTGCTGTTTGCTATCAAAATGGCCGCGACTTTCGACGGCTCAATTACGCCGCCGCCGCCAGCTGGCATCCGCACGCCTCCCACCCCCCGACTTGGCTACCACGACAACTGGGAGCCTTTCACCCCTCGCAAATCCGCCCGAATTTCTTCTCAACGCACTCGCACGCCTTCTCCGAATTCTTCACATCGCCAACCTCTCCGATCGCCACGCACCGCGAAGAAGTCAACCAAACACAGCAACCCATCTTCTGTCTCTCCGATGCATTCGCCACAGAAGAAGCGCCAGCCGGCTCTTGACTCCGTTCGTCGCGCTTCGAGCCGCATGTCTGCTGATGGCACCCAGGCCGCTGCTGCTCTCGGTCTCGACCAAGCGGCTATTCAGCACCCAGCCAACTTGAACGTCGGCCGCGCTTCCGGAATGCTTCCTACCCCGTCCAAGACTCCTCAGAAGCCCCCAAATGAGAAGACCACCGCAATCATCAAGTCTTTCGCTCGAAACCTTTTCCCCGCTGAGGCCGAAGCCATGCCCAGCCCCAAGAAGAGACGTGCCAAGAAGTACACGGGAATCTCGATGGACAGTTTCACCGCCGAGGAGATCGAAGCACCTATTGAGATCTTTACCGACTCGCAAGACCGCGTCCCCACCAAGGATGAAAGCGAAGCCAACCCCTTCTACGGAGACGATGCTGCACCTGTTGAGACGACCAAGCGCCGAAGCAAGCGCAAGCAAGTCAACATTCCTGGCGAAGGTTCCTTGACCATCGATGAGGCCTCTCGGCGCGAAGATGGCATGGTATATGTCTTGTAAGTTCACTATTCACTCACTTCTCACATTATATGGTGACTAACTGTTTTCTCAGCCGTGGCAAGAAGTTTTTCCGCAAGTTCTCTGATAACGACAACGAGGATGTGGATGAGTTGTTAGACGAGGAGATTGATGATGAGGTCCGTCTTGCTCGACCTCTCACCCGGTCTTCTATCAAGCCCCGTCTTCTGTTCCAGACTGTGAAGACGGCAGCTATGATCGAGGAAGAGGAGGCGGCAACCGATGTCGAGGAGGACGAGGATGCCGCAACCGATATCGAAGCTGAGCACATCGACGAGCCAGCTGTGGAGCCTCAGACTCCGGTCAAGCCCCACCAGAAGCGTGCAAGCACGCCCGAGGCCCCCAAGTTCGCTCCTGTGTCTCCTCCCGATACCAGGCGAACAACAAGATCTGCCAACAAGCTTGCAGAGGAATCAAAGCCGATCAAGCCGACTAGCCGTAAAAGTCCGTTCGATTCGTGGCGCCGCACAAAGGAGCACAAAGGAGCCTCGACATCCAAGCGACAAGGCGAAACGCTCACTCCAACACACGCCACCAAGCGCGCCCGCATTTGAGTTTTTGATCACCTTTGAATACTTCAACAACTCGGCACTGTTACAGTTTTCTTAATTGTCTCGGTTGTACTGTGGTCCCACTGGTACCATTGATACATGTTCTGTCAGCTGCAGCTGATTTTGATCAACCGACTTTGAATTCACTTCTCCATGTCGACGACTATGGCTTTCCCCCGGTATAGGGAATAAAACTGAGAACGGATTTGCTTTTATGGCGTTGGACGGAACTGTAAAGGTCTGGAATATCAGACTAGTATTTTGGCGGACTCGGCAGACGGTTCGAGCGAAGACTGGTATGAATGAACAGGAATGGGGGGAACCCGAAATGGATTGATGGACAGATGGATGAATGGATACCTGAATGGATGGCAAGTATGCCGATAAATCAAGTTATGAGTTCTCTTACTTCTAGTTAGCCTAAATTAAGGATATTCACAATCCACCCATCGACCCATATCCTGCCCTCCAGGGGAAGAAAAACACCACACACCAACATACCTCTTCCACCAAACTCTACTCATCTGCTCATTGAGTAAGTAATCGCTAACTAACAGAACAAAGCCAAGTTAAATAAGGCGAACCTACTGAAGTAGCCTTTCGCATCTGTACTTGATGCCCTAATATTATATGAGACATAGGGTTAAGTTGATGTGTGGTGTTTTTCTTCTTCCTGGAGCCCACGAAGCTTTGTTGAACCAAACCTGTGAAATTGCTGAGCCAAATGCATGACATGACAAACTTGCGTGCTTAGTCCTACCCAGTCGGCTTCCGGTTCTCGCTGCCCCACGTTGCCCCTCACCTACGATTTCGGCATTGCGACACGACGTCCCGGTCCGACTGCGCCGGAGTTTTATCGCTGACGGCCCAACGTTTGCCTCCTTCAGGCTGCATCTTCTATTTTTATTTTTTATATCAGTGTCTTCATTGTTCGAATCCCAAAGTCTCAGAAGTATCGCTCATCTGCTAGGCTCAATAAATCGCCACATCCATCTACTCTAGTCACCATTGCTCGTTCCCTTACCCTGAACGCGAGCCCCTCCAAGATGCATATCCTCGTCACCAACGATGATGGGCCGCCGTCGCCTCACTCCTCCCCCTATGTCCATTGCCTCATCAAGAAGCTGCAAGAGGCCGGGCACACCGTGTCAGTTTGTCTTCCTCATACTCAGCGCTCCTGGATCGGCAAGGCGCACATGATCGGCCAGACTCTCAAGCCGCTGTACTATCGGCCTGCTATCAACTCCCATGGCGAAGACTCCGAGGGCACGACTCACAGCCGGCCTTCGCCCTCGGGAGATGTTGAGGAATGGATTCTAATTGATGGAACACCGGCTTCTTGCGTTCAAATCGGTCTTCACCACTTCTTCCAGGAGCGTGGCCCTATCGACCTTGTTGTCAGCGGTCCCAACTATGGCCGAAACACGACAGCAGTTTTCGCTCTAAGCTCCGGGACCCTGGGCGCCGCATTGGAGGCTGCCGTGTGTCAGCACAAGTCCATCGCTTTGAGCTTTGCGTTCTTCTCCCGTAACCACGACCCCGTCATCATTGAAGCTGCTTGCGGGCACAGTGTCAAGGTTGTGGAGGCGCTCTACAAGCAGTGGCCGACGGACGGGAGCTCCGACCTCTACAGCGTCAATGTCCCCCTCGTGGAAGGCATTGAGAACAACAAGACCATCTGGACCAACATACTGCAGAATTACTGGAGGGAAGGCGGCTGCTTCCAGGAGATCGAGGGAGAGTCCGGTGACGAGAACGAGGAAGAGGAAAGGATACGAGAAGGCTTGAACGGCGAGGTAAATGATGGGGGCGAGCCAGCAGAGGCGAGAAAGGGACACGTCCACAAACACTTCAAGTGGGCGCCCAAGTTCACCGACGTCTACAAGAGTGTATCGGAGTCCCAGCCTGGCAATGACGGATGGACTGTCCAGGAAAAACAAACGAGGTGAGTTGCCCTTGACGCCTGTTCCAATCCAACTACTGACCGGTTTTCAGTGTTACACCCTTGAAGGCAAACTTTATGCATGGCCCTGGCGAGTGGAATCAGAAAGAGCTAGAACTGTGAGTATATTTCCCCCGAAGCTGCCGGCGTCGAATCTGTAGAGGAGTCTTGGGCAGGACGATGAGTTCCATACATGATTTTGTGGCCTGTATTCTACGCAGAGAGCTCTTTTCCCAAATAGATCTCATTCTTACCTTGGCAAAGCAGTATAGATCAGTCAGTGGAGGCAAACAGCTCCAAGAAAGAAGTTGAGATGCCCTTGCGGTTGAAGGGAGACGGAGCTGGAAAGGCCCCCATCCAAGCCATTATCTCTTACGAAGACTCCTATGTTCAACCCCTGATTCTTTCAGCCATGAATGCACTTTTCCCAGAGAACCTGGTCAATATCATCACGGACTTGCCGACGTCCGATGATGGTACTGTTGTCTCGCGAATGTTCCCCTCTTCAGATACGAGGGTGTTACAGATAACGTCGTACGAGTCTATCGATTTTGAGTACGCGGCCAGTCACGAAAAGACATCATTCATCAACAGCTACATGATTCGGAAAGCCCTGATCCGAAAGCACTACCTCTCCACAACGGTCGACCACTGGGTGACGAAGAATCCTTCCTCCGTCCTCAAGGGCCATATCCAGCGTAGCGAACCTTTCGAGGTCGATTACGCTGAATTCCTCGACGATGCCTTGGTAGAGGCCTTTGATCTCCGGGAAAGCATGGACCGAAACGAGGCGCTCTCCGAGGGCGATTCTGCTAAAAGGGAGTGGTGGATCCTGAAGCCCGGCATGAGTGATCGAGGCCAAGGCATCCGACTCTTTAGCTCGATGGACGAACTCCAGGCCATCTTTGACGGCTGGGAGGAGGATCTTCCTGACAGCGATGATGAAGATGAGGAGGACACCGGCGGCGCCATAAAAGCGAATGATGATGGAGACTACATCACGACTTCACATCTCCGACATTTTGTTGCCCAACCATATATCCACCCCCCGCTAATCATGGAGGACGAAAACCGCAAGTTCCACATCCGAACATATGTTCTCTGCACCGGCAGTTTGAATGTCTGGGTCTACAAACACATGCTTGCCCTCTTCGCCGGAAAGCCCTACTCCGCGCCGGCCGACGCCCCTGATGACATTGAGTCCTTCCTCACCAATACTTGCCTCCAGGACTCGCCGAATGAGAACACGGTCCGCCGTTTCTGGGACCTGCCGCTGCCGGCAGCCACGCGCGACGACGTCTTCCGCCAGATTTGCGACGTTACCGGCGAGGTCTTCGAGGCCGCGGCCAAGGCCATGCCGGTGCACTTCCAGACGATGCCAAACGCATTTGAGGTCTATGGGCTGGACTTCCTCGTTGATGCAAAGGGCACTGCGTGGCTTCTCGAGGTGAATGCGTTCCCGGACTTTAAACAGACCGGAGGTGACTTGCAGGACATCGTCGCGGGGTTCTGGAAGGGTGTTCTAAGGCATGGCGTTGCACCGTTCTTTGGCATCGATAACGGCTCATTGAGGGATCAGGAGGGAACGGAGGACATGGTTTCTGTCAAGAAAGTTAACCTAGGCAGAGGATGAAGGCTTTCTACAGTGTTTTGGGGAGTATCGCCGACAAAGGTGAAGATGGCCTACAGGGTAAGTGCATCGGTTTACACGGGGAAGAAGATCTTAGAAACAAATAAGTATCAATCATAATGTCCGTCAAAAGTCAACTGCTTTCATCACATCGACGAAGGCCTCTTTCTTCCCTGGGGCACATCAAACGGAGCTTCCACCATTGCGTGACGCGCAGGCAAGACGTGCCCTGGGTTGGTGATGAGATATTACGTGGATCCAACCCCCACGACTCTTTGCATAGCCCACCTCATTTCCTCGAAGCGTGGCTAGTCTGACATGATCTCCGGAACTGTTACCCTACATGATGATATGCCATGGCCTCCAAGGGACAACTCACGCTCTCCATGATCATCAGCACAATGTGTAACGCTCGATCATCCCAGGCCAAGACGCCATCGACGCCTAGAGTGTCCGGCAAGGAACCGAAATTTCACAGATGTCCTACCGCCCATTTCCGAAGTAGGCGTTAATGGCTTCATCGACAGGGAAGGCCGAGCTCTCGGATTGGTCTTTAAAGCCAGCACAGCCACGCTGGGGCCGGGACGCAAGTGGAGAAGGTGACTTCTTTGGGTGGGAACGCGCGCAGAGGGAGTCTTGTAACCCGTTGGCTCTGGTTCATGGCGGATGATACGGGATCCGGGCGGGAAAAAACGAGGGGGTTTGCATGCGATAGTTGTGCTGTCATCGAGGCAGTGCTGCCGGAGTGTGGTGGACATACCCGGTGGCATGGTGTTTAGGGTTTTTTTGTTTGCTCGCAGATCTGGAACTAATGTTTGCAAGTGTCACAGCTCAGAAACAGACCAAGTGAGAAGGATGTTTCCGTATCACAATGCGGAGCAATTTCGGCTTCCCTGTTAGGAAACCGGATTGTTCATCTGTGTCGAGTTGGTCTTAGCAGCCGTGCTCTAGAGTAGCAGAGCTTATTGGAACAACAGACAGATAGGAAGGACCCAAGGCTTGGCCATGACTTGGCAGAATAGAACAGTGGCAATAAATTCTGGCACATTACGTCCACCTCACCATTGTGCAACGCGCGTATCAAGGTGTTTCAGGGAGCATGAATACAGGTGGCCGAGCAGGTAGTCGCCTCCCTCCGCTAGAGGAATCTGAAAATGTATTGTGCTTTTGATAGTCTAGGTAACGAGTCTCGATGAAATGAGCCAATCGTAGTTAGCCTTGCTCAAATCCTCACCGTAATCATTCCCGTAAGTGACTTACTACATATGCGAACAACAGGCAGATTTGGCGGCCTCCTTACGATATGTAGAAGTCTCCGATAGACTAAGGTTGAGTGCTTGCGTTTTACGCGGCCGTCTGGCCATCATCGAGAACTACCCATATCGGCTACTGACACAGCCTGCTGATGCCTTTTCAGTCTACGATGTTCCAAAAGAGCATCTACAGCCCCAAATGCGGACCATCTGCCCCGAAAAACCCTCATCAACCAGGGAAACTTGTCAAATTTGCAGTGGCTTAGAAGCCTCATCATGACACTAGACATTGTCTTCCCCTGCCAAGCTAGTGATGACAGCCACGCGGGGAGTTGACCCGGATGGGCGGAACTTTCTTCGTGTCAAACGATTTTGGAGGGGAGTGATGATAGCATTGGGCAGGTATCGAGCTCCGTCGGCGTGCTTCTTACTGGAAACTTGTTCCGCTCTGCGTCACCGTGGTTGTGGCTTGGAGGGAGCGTGGCCCATAGCTAGCGAGACGGCTGGTTGATAGTGTTCCGAGTATCGATCACGGGAAGGACAGCATTTTTCTTGCCTGGCTCACCTCGGCCGCGCAAAGATGATTATTGTGTGGCTTAGACGTCTCCCGACCCATTATCCCCTCAAGGCTTACATCAGTTTAATTTTCCATAGGCCGGGTTGGAACTCGTACCCCTCGCCTATCCGGGACCAGACGGGAACTGTCCGCTCTTCATGAAGACCTTGGGGATACCTTGAGCGGTGAGAGACGAGCTTGACCTGTGGGCAGCCGATTGGGTAAACCCCGAAGCTACGAAGGGAGTGAGTGCTTCCGCGAGCACTGCCCCCTGGGTCGATCTAGGATGGCAGCTCGAGAAAAAGCTTGGTGGGATGTCGCCACAGCCTTTGGGCTTGATCTATCATGTGGAATCGTGGGACATTTGTATCAACAAGGTCAAGTTTGTGAGGAGTTGGCTTCGGTCCCGTAGTCAGGGCGGGGTGGAGACTCCTAGCCATCTTGGCGTTTCCACAGCGAGTTAAGCTTCTTCGCCGGCCATCAGCTGTTTCTGACGAGCGACTTTCACTGTTGGAGTGTTTAATGGAGGACTACTTGCTTGACAAACCAACTGTTAGGCGATTTCGGAGATAAAACTGAAATGACCCAGGGGTCGTCAAAGTTATCGACCACCATTTGCGGAGTCTCAGGCCATCGACGAGAACACCTACTCGTTGAAGAAAGAGGAGGTTTCAATAGTCCCCGAAACATACCCTGTGTCTGTTGGCTTGCCGCAGATGTGACGAAACCCACTGCGGCAAAATGCTCTCTCCATGTTTCTCACTCCTCAAGACCAACTTCCCGATGCCTGTTGTTGACCAGACTGCCCCACTTTCGACATATTGGAGGCCCTTGATTTGCTACCCACTTCGAACTTCTGAATCAGATTGAGGCTGAGCATCGCTTGCGTATCCAAAAGGGGTTTAGCGGGATGGCTTGAAGGTCGTCTGCAGAGGCGAGAAGACGCACCGCCATGGAGCAATCAGACATTGGGCGTGAGACCCCCGCAGCAGAATGCTGGTCGCCCCGGTAGCGACCAACTCGGCCGGGGCCTTTTGCAAGGGGGATTGAGACCTGCTCTTGTTGGCGATATGCATGAAGTTGTCAGTGGCTACCCAGGTAATGAGACTGACGAATGCTGATTGGCTACGGATCGTGTGGTGTACTTTGGGAAACCTGCGGGAGTGAGTTTTTTTTGACGACACATGACGAGCGGGCCGGAGTTGCAACGTCATAGAACCAATATCCTGTTGATTAGTCGATTGGATTCCTATCTCCTTGGAACAGAGGCGATGCATCACGCTTAGGGAGTAGGGAAGTTCATCGTATCGCATCGTGTGAATCCGTCATATGCACTGTACCCTCGCACACGCATCAGCCACACGCGCACGCTCTGCGAGCAAGTTCCACACAATTCCATCTGCTCAAAGGCCTCCCGGGTTCCTGGGTCCCGAGTCGCCCAGCATTGTGGCTGAGCCGGAGAAGGTTTCAGCCCATATCTCGTAGCTCTTCTCTTCGGTGTAAGAGCCCAAAAGTTGTTGGGGCTACTTTGTACGCGAGGCGTTTGCGTGTCTGCGTGTGTCTTTTCGACGCAAAGAGGCCTCGGTGCGGCGTTGATCTGCACCAAGACGGGGCGACGGACGGTGTGGAGAAAGCCTCGTTCGCGTTGAGGGTGGCTAGGTGGCTAGGTGGCAACGACGTCAACGAAAACCGCGGTAGCCCCCTGTGAACCCGGCTGCCAGTTTTAAGAACGTCGAACTGCGCCTCTAGAGGCGATTTCAGGCAGATTGTCACTCGAGACACGAGGTTGGTCCATTTGACCGTCAAGTGTCCGCCGACTAAGAGTAAGGCTATCCTTGACGGGTCTCGGGCGGGTTGGCTTGGCTCATCCTTCGCCGAGATGGGCAGCTCGATGGATACCAGGGGCGACTGAGATAAAGTGTTGCAAGGGGGCGGGATGAGAGTGAGAGCAACATTCAACTGAAAAGCTTGGTCTTGGATTCCAGCTTGCCCTAACCTTGCTGCTGACCAGGGGGGTGGGCGCGGGCGCCTACATACGGGACAGTAGCACAATAGCTTAATGTGTAGCGCTGTGGACCCCCAATGATTGATTCCATGCGATCCATACCGGTACTCGTACCGTCCATACGGACCAATACGACCTCCCAGCATGTTGTACGTAGTACGTACGAAGTAATGTGTTGTATCGGATTCAATCTGTTGCCAACGGACAAATCGCGTTTGCAGCACCGGACAAACACCGCCTGCTACCCCGAACAGGCCCAATACGTGGCTGGTGGAGGTGACAACTGGGCAAACCGTGCCTGGCCTGGGCATACTGTACGTAGTAGTCCAGCAATGCCCGACAATAAACACCATTGTAATGTGCTTGATGCCATGGGTAGATGACGACGTATGTACCCTCATTTCCGGAGCCCCAGAATTGCACTGGCCAACAAAGAAATAAGCTCAGCCATGTGGCCAGGGACGGCCCCAATTTTGCATGGAAATTGCCACAAAAGGCGTACTACGTACGTACAGGACCCATAATCGAGCAACAAGCTCCCACTCTGCCATCGGCCACCGCTTCCCCTGGTGTCCCTCGGCGTGGAGATTGGCTCCCCGGGGAACACCTCCTTCTCCGTATCAGGGGCCTAGACGGGGTATTAGGTGGAGAAGGCCCAGGTCTCACATGGCCTCGGCGTCTCTGTTGTTACCGCCGTCGTCGTCATGTCGACCATCCAGGAAGCGAGACCGGTAGGATTTCCCTGAACCTGGACCTGAGCGCCGACCTGCTGTGTACGAAAGGAAGAATTCCTTATCGGCATCCTGATTTTGTTACACTACGCGCTGTCCAGGACAGGGTAATTGGGGACAGTTCCACAGCTCCCATGGACATTCTAGAAAGTTGTCATGAAACTAGGGGCTCGACGCGTGGAACGTGTCCAAGGTACCTGATGTTGCACGCGAATTTGCAGGGGAGGCCAAGTACCCTGCTGGGAATTGGTAGCGAGCATTTTGATTGCATGGGCGTGTACGACTCCATCAGAGACGACTCTCGGCCCCTCCTGAGTCGGGGGCACGGAAACACTGGATGGGCACTAAGAAAAACCGAGCAGCAATGTAGATCTTCTTTCTGTCAATTGCAGTCGGGTTTCTTGGCCGCACCCAAATCGCCTAGAAAAGGAGGGAACCAGGCCCTGCATCGCGAAATGGTACGGGGTGCGCTGAACGCCGCCAGGTCGTTCCACTGGGACGGCGACCAGGCCGCTAAATAGTTAGAGCCTTGGCTGCCAGTCGCACCATCTGCCGGATCTTTGCTTCTGCTATCGAATGGGGAGCCAGCTGGCTACTAGGGGATGTCACCACTGAAGCTGCTCCATGTTCCTATGCCAGAACCTCAGTTGGTTCAACACGATTCGCCGCAGCTGCGTCATTCAACGAGCAAAGCAATCGACTGCCTGGACAAGGCATGCTGAAGATTCATTGTCTGCTCGGGCCTAGAGCTTGTTCAGCTCACATGGCAAAATGTATTGACTCAGCCTCCATGAAACTGCGCCGGCGGAGGCGAGAGGCCGCCGGGAGTCGAGATCTCTTGGTTTTGGGGATGTGGAGCATTTCCAAGAGAAAGGACAATGCTAATGCTGATGCCAATGTCGTCTTGTGATTCTTGAGATTGACCTTGATGGGAATCCGTTAGATGACCAACATATCCGTGCAGCAGGGAGAATGCTTATTGAGAAGGCAGAGAGTAATTAATTGCCATATTTACAGTGAACTGCAGTGAGCGAGGCACCGTCAATGAAATGCAGGGGAGGCGTCGCCTAGAACCAGATTGCGTTGGGGGGTGCGATGGGATGATCAGGCCCAATGTTATCCAAAGTCCCTTTGAGTGACTGGTAGGCCAAGTTATGCCATAAAATACCTGAAGGCTACCAGGCCAGCGGCGACACCCTTCACGCATTTGATTTGCACGTTGTTTAGCGCCTGGTCGAAGCGGGGCCCGCCCCGACTTCGTAGCTCCAATGCTGGCCTCTTGCCTGGCAAAGTACCTGGCAGAGTCATTTTAGGTATGGAGGTACCCACGGGAGCCCTGTAGGCTCCTGAGGTGGTCTAGACAGGGATACGTACCTTGTACGCTGTCCGCCTCCCACACGGCCAATCAGTGCGATTGCACAGCCTCATCGCCTCTTGCTTGGCAGAGCGGCAAAACACAACCTCCTCGCCCACCCTCTTCTAACGTTCTATGCTTCTTCACGTCACAAATGGGCCGCTATCTTGGTTCATGAGAATCACCCTCTTGACGCCAGACTTCGACATATCAGACTAACCTGCCCTTCCGGGTTATTGGTCCGGATTTTTCTCTCCTTCATAAACTTACTCCATCGCCCATGCCGGCCCTCTTGGCTCCACGCCGTCCCCATTCTCCTAACTCTTCCTCAGCATCAACTCTCACTACCACCATTGTATCGCCTTTCGCCCCTTGCTCAGCCTCGTTGCGCTGCCACGACGCTCAGTCGCCTCTTCCCTGAGATCTGGGCTGTATAGTTCCTCCAAACCGGGGTCTGCCTGCCCGACATGGCTGACGAGCCGAATCCGCCCATGAGGCGGCGCGCGTATGTCACCGTTTGACCGAGAGGCAGCCTGATGCCCGTATATCAATCAGCCCTTGGACTTTGCTGACCAGTTTTCCTCTTTTTACAGGCCCACCATCACCATTGACACAACGGATGTCAACAGCAGCACCAACGTTCCCGAAATGACGACCGATTCCCAACAGCAGCGGTCGCAGTCACCCATCTCTCCCCAAGATGATGCCGTGAGCCCTACGAATACTCTCGCCGTCGACCCATTGTCAACGAGCTGGGTTTCACAGCGACAGGCAGGAAGCACACGACCAGAACTCAACACAGATGTTCCCTTAGAGAGCAGAGACAGCCGACCCACAAGCCCCCACAATGTATCAAGCCCAGTGGCTTCAAGGAACGGCGAACGCGGCGGCGCCTTCCTGGCAGTGCCCGACACTTTACGGTCGCGACAGAACTCGGTGGACTCGGAGGACATGTCTCGGTCCTTCTCCTCACATGGCGAGACCACTGTGGTGGGATCCAACTCGACTCAGGCGGAGAAGTACAAGACATCTGATACGAGCTCACACAAGATTATCAACGACGAGAAGGCATTGACGGCAGATGTTGGCACCGAGGACGACTTCCAAGTCGATAACAATCCCTTTGCGTTCACGCCTGGTCAAATGAACAAGATGTTCAATCCCAAGAGTCTGTCCGCCTTTTATCAGCTGGGTGGCATGGCCGGCCTAGAGAAGGGCTTGCGCAGTGATAGAAAGGCAGGACTGAGTCTCGAGGAAACAAACCTGGATGGGCAGATTTCCTTCGAGGAGGCTACTGCTAAGAACCATAAATTGGAATCCGAAGGCGGGTCGACTGCTCTCCCTACCAGCATACCCAGCCAGGACGGCACCAGCTTTGTGGACCGACTCCGTGTGTTTAAAGACAACCGACTTCCGGAGAAGAAGGGCAAGAGCTTACTACAGCTTATGTGGATCACCTACAACGATAAGGTGCTGATTCTCTTGTCCATTGCGGCGGTTATCAGCTTGGCCGTTGGTCTTTACCAAACCTTTGGTGGCGAGCACAAAAACGGCGAGCCCAAGGTTGAGTGGATTGAGGGAGTGGCAATTATTGTTGCTATCCTCATCGTTGTGATTGTTGGATCTGTAAACGACTACCAAAAGGAACGCCAATTCGCCAAACTGAACAAGAAAAAACAGGATCGCGACATCAAGGTTGTGCGATCTGGAAAAATTATGGAACTCTCGGTTTACGATATTCTGGTTGGCGATGTTATCCACCTGGAGCCTGGAGACCTGATTCCTGTTGACGGAATTCTCATCGAGGGTTTCAATGTCAAGTGTGATGAATCGCAAACAACTGGAGAGTCTGACATCATCCGAAAGCGGCCTGGCGACGAAGTCTATGCTGCCATCGAAAACAACGAAAATCTCAAGAAGATGGACCCCTTTATTCAGTCTGGATCTCGAATCATGGAGGGCGTGGGCACCTTCATGTGCACTTCCACTGGTATCTACTCGTCCTACGGCAAGACTCTCATGGCTTTGAACGAGGACCCAGAGATGACTCCCCTTCAAGCGAAACTCAACGTCATTGCCACCTACATCGCCAAACTTGGTGGCGCTGCCGGTCTGCTCTTGTTCATTGTCCTGTTCATCGAATTCTTGGTTCGCCTGCCGAAACTGGACAGCGACGTCAGTCCCGCCGAGAAAGGACAGATGTTCCTCAACATTTTCATCGTCGTCGTGACAATTATCGTTGTCGCCGTCCCCGAAGGTCTCCCACTCGCCGTCACCCTTGCTTTGGCGTTTGCCACCACTCGAATGCTTCGTGACGCCAACTTGGTGCGACACTTGAAGGCCTGCGAAGTCATGGGCAACGCTACTACAATTTGCTCCGACAAGACCGGCACCTTGACTCAGAACAAGATGCAAGTCGTCTCCGGAACCATTGGAACCAGCCACAGATTTGGCGGTGCTCGCCCTGGAACTCAAGGCAGTGACGGCGAATCTTCACCAATTGACACAAGTGGCGATATCTCGGCATCTGAATTTGCTTCTATGCTCAGCGCTCCGGTTAAGGATCTTCTGCTCAAGTCCATCTCTCTCAACTCCACTGCCTTCGAGGGAGAAGTTGAAGGGGAAAAGACTTTCATTGGATCCAAGACAGAAACTGCCCTTCTCATTTTCGCCCGATCTCATCTCGGAATGGGACCTGTGAGTGAGGAGCGAGAGAACTCAAGGACTCTGCAGCTCATTCCATTCGACTCTGCTCGCAAGTGCATGGGTATTGTGGCTAGCCTACCTAACGGCGGGGCCAGACTCTACATCAAGGGCGCTTCTGAGATTGTCTTGGCGGCGTGCAACCAAATCCTCCGTGACCCTGGTACAGACGACTCCGTTGTCGCTATGTCCCCGGATAACGTCGATACCATCAACCAGCTCATCGAGAATTATGCTAAGCGATCATTGCGAACTATCGGCATCACCTACAAGGACTTCGAGTCGTGGCCTCCGAAGGCTGCTCGATTCGTGGAGGGTGGCAACAACGAGGTCGTCTTTACTGATCTATTCCACAACATGACCTTTGTCAGTGTCGTTGGAATCCAGGACCCATTGCGAGACGGTGTTCCAGAGGCTGTCCGACTTTGCCAAAAGGCAGGTGTTGTTGTCCGAATGGTCACTGGCGACAACAAAATTACTGCCGAGGCGATTGCCAAGGAATGTGGCATTCTTCAGTCAAACAGTCTGGTCATGGAGGGACCCGAGTTCCGCAACTTGTCCAAGTTCGAGCAGGAAGCAATCATCCCCAGACTTCATGTGTTGGCCCGATCTAGCCCTGAAGATAAGCGAATCTTGGTCAAGCGTCTCAAGGACAAGGGTGAGACTGTCGCTGTCACTGGCGACGGCACCAACGACGCGCCTGCGCTCAAAATGGCAGACGTAGGCTTCTCTATGGGTATCTCCGGTACTGAAGTGGCAAAGGAGGCTTCGGCCATCATTCTTATGGACGATAACTTTGCCAGTATCGTGAAGGCCTTGAAGTGGGGACGCGCTGTCAACGACGCCGTGAAGCGGTTCCTCCAGTTTCAACTCACTGTCAACATAACGGCGGTTATCCTGACTTTTGTTACTGCTGTGTCCAGTGACGAGGAGAGCTCTGTCTTGACTGCGGTACAGTTGCTCTGGGTCAACCTGATCATGGATACTCTGGCTGCTCTTGCCCTGGCTACAGATCCCCCACATGACAGTGTATTGGACCGGAAGCCTGAGCCCAAGGGCTCAGCCATCATATCTGCCACTATGTGGAAGATGATCCTGGGACAGTCCGTCTTCCAGCTTGCCATCACTTTTCTTTTGTACTACGGAAGCCCGAAGGGCATCCTGCCGCTTCCTGGCAACCAGATCCCATCAGATGATGAGATTGCTACACTGGTCTTCAACACCTTCGTCTGGATGCAGATCTTCAACCAGTGGAAGTAAGTAATTTGCGCTCAATCTACTCAAAGTTCAAACTAACGATATCTCCAGCAACCGTCGCCTCGATAACAGGTTCAACATCTTTGAGGGCTTGACCAAAAACTGGTTCTTTATCGGTATCAGCGCTATTATGTGTGGTGGTCAAGTCCTCATCATTTTTGTTGGTGGTGATGCCTTCCAGATTGCCAAGGAAGGTCAGACTGGCACCCTCTGGGCCATTGCCATTGTTCTCGGATTCATCTCCATTCCCTTTGGTGTCGTTATCCGTCTCATTCCCGACAAGGTCATGCTTGCCTTGATCCCTCAGTTCCTCAAGAACCGCGCCAACAGGGTGCCCGGGCTCACGATCTCGGATGAGGAGATGGACATGTATCCCGAGCCTCTGGCGGATTTGCGAGACGAACTCAACTTCCTCAGACGGATGAAGGGAGGCCGTTTGAACAACTTGAAGTTCGCCATCCAGCACCCCAAGGAAACGATCATGCAGCGATCTTCGAGGAGTCCCTCGCACTCGCGCTCCAACTCGATCAATGCTCCACAGACACCTGTTCAGGAGGACGGTATTGGATCGCCAGTGGCGACTCCCGACTCCCGAAGGAGACCCAGATCGAACCGATCACGCTCCAACTCTGCATTGGGAGCGCCTACAGTCATGGCGGGTATCGTTGCTGCTGGAGTGGCAGCTGGCTGGCAGCCAATGACACGGCCAGCATTGGAGGGAGAGACCCCAGGCAATGGGACGCAGGATAGCGAGGCGCACAAGTAAGGAGTAATAGGGCTGTACCATATTAGGGCTACTAGACACGGTTGGGGCATGGCTGCTTGTTTTTTCTTTGCTTGTTGGATTAAAACCATCATAGAACGAATCGTTCCCGAGTGTCGATGCATAAACACATGTAATGTTATATTTACCAAAACCCTGGCCCGCCTAACTCCCTCGGTGTTCTCTTTGTTTAGCCTATGCTGTGTTTTACAACTTGTTCAGATTTGCTTCTTATGATGTGTGATGGGGTATTCGGAAAGAGAAACGTTTCGCAAGAGCTACGACGCGCGGCCAAGGTTCCATTGGGCTGACATGAACTCGTGAAAAGGTCTACGGCTTTGCCTCAGTGTTCTTACTGTTTCGTAGAATCCGGGTTTGGTTTACTTTGCTGCACGCACGGCCGAGCTCGTTAGCCGGCGATTTCGAGGAAGCGGGTAAGGCAGCAAAGATAGTTGACTCTCTAGAAAGGAGATACCCAAACACGTGGGCTAAATGGTTCTTATCAGGGTAGGGACATTTGTTCAACGCGTGGTTGTTGCGGGCTGGGAGACATGGATGGGTGTCATTTCATGATGACGATGATTGTGGGGTGGTTCTGCTAAGCTGGGCCGCGAGCGAAACTGCAAATCACAGCCCGTTGAGGTTTGGGTGGTGGCTGGCGACTAGGGATGCACTCGGGGATCGGTGAGAAGAGGGGCGGTCGAGGATTGGATTGTGTAGTGGAATGCTGGTGATGGGCACAGTTACTGCAGGTCGCTCCCTCGCTTGGCTGGTAGGCAATGATGAGTGTTGGGCAGCATAGAGTTCTGGGGCTTAGTGAGGGGTGTTTTGTACTACAGTTTCTCTAGACTATTTGACCTGCGAAGCTTGACATGGGAGAAGACGAGCTCGGGGGGGAAGGTGATGATATTCGCTCACGGCTCATGCATATGCGTAGACAAACGGAAGCGGTTGTTAACTCGTCACTCGTCACGATGCTGTGTAACCAAGGCTACCGGGGTACACGGCCCGGACGATGGACACTGCGACCGGAGAAGAGAAGGAAGGGGAAAAATCGATAGCGCTGGTTCTTTGAGCTGGTTCTTTGAGCTGGAACACTAGATCACAGCGTAGCTCGACGACCAATCACCCAGGGTGTCTTAATCTACCTGGTGTGGTTGGGGTTGTCGGGAGGATGCGGGAGATGAGGGAAAGGGGGCAGAGTGTGAGACTCACACTGTGAGATGAGGTGAGTGGCAAGTAGTTCACAGAAAGGCCCGGACCGAACTCCGATTTCTACGAGAGAGAAATGTACTTGATTACGTGACATAAGAGAATTTGTGCCGACGAGGGTTGGCGGTGACCACAGCGAGGGCTGTTCAAACAGCTGAGAGTGGACATTTCCGTTTTTGCCTCGAGGTGGCGGAAAGGCTAATGAATGAATCCAGGCCTGTGTGCTTGGATAGTCAGCTGGCCAATCAGCTAGCTGGCTAGAGCCGTCGCCCAGCTGGCAAGATGGATGCCGTCAATTAGGCGTGGCCGAGACAAGATGGAAAGCGGGGCTCTCGTCATGGAAAGCAATTTGTCGCTTCTCAGATTATGAGGTTTCTGGGAAGATGGATAAGAGAGTACAGGGCCAAGGGAGAGAGAATGAGGGAATAGGAGAGAGTGATAGGGAATGAGGGTGCGACAAAGGCAGAGAGGTCGGCGTGCAGCGTGAATTCAACACAGACGAGAACAGAGACAGAGGACACAATAAGCCGATCACATCATGCAACAACAACACACACCCACACTGACACACAACGCACACACACACCCGCCCCATGCTGCCCGTCCCTTCTCCGCTCTTTGTATCATATGCGACGACGATGAGATGAGAAAGAGGTGAAGCAGGATAAAAGAACGGAAAGGGAAATAAGAGAGAGTCGAGCGGAGGAGTCTACGTATACACAAGGAAGGGCTGTCTTGCAACGAGATATGGGTGCGAATGTTACGGAGCCTAACAGTAGGAGTTGCTCACACTGAATGCAGGGAGGGCCAGAGAGGAAGGGGGGGGGCGCGAAGGGGGGCGTTTTTAGGAAACTCTGCTGGCACTTGTTCGGGCTATCTTGTGCAATAATTTGATGGGAACGGGGGGAATGGGGGCGTGGGAGGAAAAAATCCCTTGGGTTAGGTAGGTTAAAAGGCTTGGCTTGGCCAGGCTCTCAGCGGGCGGGTGGGAATGAATGGTTCATTTGCTAGAGGTAGCGGATATCGATCGATCCAACGCAACGGATAGTGATCCAGGAAGCAAAGGCAATGTTGTCAGGAACACGAACGAGGAATACAACTGTAGAGAAGGCAAAAGGCAAGAAGAAGGAAAAACGACTCGACCGGATAGTCCGCGTTGTCAATACTGTCTGTCCATCCATGTTCGTGTCCGCGCACCTAGTAGAACAATAGCTCTCCCCCTGTGGCTTTGCGACTCGTCTGGTTTTACTTTACCCGTTCACTCGTCACTTGTCACTCGTCAGCCCTCGCTGGCTCTCGCTCATCGGTTCTGTGACTTGCCGCTTTTTCCTTTGGGGGTTTCTCTCTCACACCATTCACCGGTTCAGCCAGCCAGTGCAATCCGTCCATCCATCCATCCATTCGCCCATTTGGCCCCAGCCCCAGCTCATCCATTCCAATCTCGTGTTTGCCCAAATCTCAGTCCCATTTCCCCCTTCAACTCTCTCTCACCTTCCAATCTGCAATTTGGTCTGTACAAAGCCTGGCTCTTTTTGCGCCCGCGCCTCCTTTCACATAGGTGCAACAGCGTGCGTGCTTCCTCATCACCCACCTACCTCGCCAATTCGGCGAGTTTCGTCGACGACTTGCCGTGACGCATACACGCACCGGAGAGGTTACAGATTGACAACCCGGAGAGGAAATCGACACCCACGCGAACAAAGTACGTGACGGCCTGACACAAAGACATCACAACACGACACGACACGACACGAACACGCAACCCCAGCCCCAACCCGGATCAATCGAACTAGACGGGGGATTCTTTTACATCTCGAGGCTTTGCTATCTGTCTCTCTCTCTCTCTCTCTCTCTCTCTCTCTGTCTGTCTCTTCAGTCTCCACACCCTTCAACTCACTTCACTCTCTTTTCGGCTGTATCGGCTGTCTGCTCTGCTGCTGCTGCTTGTGAAGTGAACTGAACGGCGACCCGCATGGCCGCTCGACCATTGAGACGAGAATCGCCCTTCCCGTCTCTGCCGCCGTCCCGCGTCTCGTCTCGCTCTGGCTGAACCGTCCTTGCTGGTTTTATGCTTTTTTGCCTTGCTTTTAGGGCCACTATCTCTCTCTCAGCATTGGACATTCGCGTTGCCTGCCTGCCCTTTGGCGTTCCGTACCTAATTCCGGTCTTACCTTGGGCTTGTCGGACGAGCCAAGCTGAGAATTGCCCTTGGACCTAGTAACTCGTTTTCGTCCTTCGCCCGCCGGCCCTTTCTTTCCTTTCCTTTACATAACACGCACTCACTCGCACTCATCACACAACCATTTCTTTTCCCTCTTCCCTTTTCCCTCTCGCCTTCTCCTTCCCTCCCGCCTTCAACTTTTAAAACCTTCCCTCTTCCCCTCAACCGTCGAACCTTGAGAGAGAGAGACGCAAAGGGTAAAACGCAGAACGCACAACGCAAACGCACAACGCAGGATCCAGTCATACTCGTTCGCACCCGGTTCGCTTTCGTTTTTAAATGCCATCCTCGTGTCGCTGACCCGCTTCTTCTGCATATCTGCTTCTCCCTCTCAGCGCTTCTCTCTCTGCCCTTTTCAAAATTCAACCTTTGCATGCCCTTCCTCTTACATACCCACGCTTCGACCCCTTCCCAAGTTCCCACGTCGGCCCCTCCCCTCCCCCATAAAAAAAAGGCCAACAAGTCTCCATCGCCTCTCGCCTATCGCCCAAAAAAGTGAGACACTGGAATCTCCTGGACGCTCACCGGCTTTCTTACATACCTAATTTATTGCTGACTGCTGCGGATAAATTCGCACACATTGCCACGCATCCTCAACCAATAACCCGTCACATTCTTAACTGTCTTCATTTCCCATCCTTTTGTCATACCGTTATCTTTGGTCAACCTTTTTGCTCTTCTTCTAGAGGCAGCCTGTCAATTTCTGTCTTTCGCAACTCACACCCAACATGAACACCAAAAGAGGCGCCGCAAAGGGCGTTGCACTCGCCAAGCGCAAAGCGCAGGCAAACGCGTTTGACAAGCTGGGCGAAAACCCAACACAGGCCGAATTCAAAACGGCCTTCGCCAACGTTGCTCTCACTGAACTCGAAGAACGAGTTGCCGATGTCCGCGACTCGTGGGAGACGGATTCTCTCTTTGAGGATGCTTTTGAGGAACTGAGTGCAAACACCAACGGTGCGAGTGATGGTGAGTTTCCATCTCTTCTCAAATCCTTTTCATACCCGTTATCTTAACAGTCTCGCCGACTCGCCGAGACATTCCTGCATCCACCCTTTCCCCTCCTCTCTCCTCCTCGCTCCTTACAGTTCACAACCACGATCCAAGTGGATCCGAGGCATTTCTGCAGTGAATCACTGCTGTCTGCCCATTTGAGAAACACATGGCACAGTCATTTCGTTCTCTGCTTTCGGGTGTGGCAAAGGTTTGCTAACCATCAATCACTCTAGACGCCGACGTATGCACACCTGAGGAGGCTAGCAGGCTTCGTCGGGAACTCCGAGAACAGGGCCCTGCCGTCTTTTGCGAACGCACTGTCGATGCTGGTCGCTACACGGCCAAGAAGCTCCTCAGCGCCTTTGGCATCCGTCCTCCGGCCTTCCTCGAGGGCGAGGATGATGAGGCTTACTTCAGCTTACTGTCGCTCGCCATCACCCGCGAGTTGTCCAAGCGCGCCAAGCTGTCAAAATACAATTCGCTCGAAGATGCCGTGAACCTGATCCAGCAGAGCAAAAACATCATCCTTCTAACTGGCGCGGGTATCTCGACTTCGCTGGGCATTCCGGATTTCCGTTCTAAGGGCACGGGTCTCTACTCTAAGCTTGAACATCTGGGTCTCAACGATCCCCAGGAGGTGTTCGACATCGATGTCTTCAGACAAGATCCCACCATCTTCTATTCAGTCGCCAAGGACATTCTGCCCAACACGGACCGTTACACGCCCACCCACAAATTCATCGCCATGCTCAACGAGCGTGGCAAGCTGCTCACCAACTACTCCCAGAACATCGATAACCTTGAGGTCAAGGCTGGCGTTCCCAAGGAGAAGCTCATTCAATGCCATGGATCGTTTGGCACGGCCACGTGTATCCAGTGCGGCTACAAGATGCAGGGTGAAAAGATCTTCCCGGACATCAAAGCCGACAAGATCCCTCGATGCCCGCGATGCATCCAAACGCTGCGCGCGGCAGGTGGCACCGTGAAGCGAAAGCGGTCTGCGGGGCTGGAGAAGAAGCGCCGTCGCTGGAGTGCAGACGAGAGCTCCGACGAGTCGGAGTACGATATCCCCACTGCAGGCATCATGAAGCCCGACATCACATTCTTCGGCGAGGCGCTGCCCGATGAGTTTTCCAGGCGTCTGACGGAGAACGATCGCGACAAGGTCGACCTGGTCATTGTCATCGGCACCTCGCTCAAGGTGACTCCCGTGTCTGAGATTGTCAGCTGGCTGCCCTCGCACATCCCGCAGCTTTACATCTCGCGTCAGGCCGTATCGCACATCAACTTTGACATCGACTTGCTCGGCGACTGCGACGTTGTCGTCACTGAGTTGTGCCGGCGTCTGGACTGGCCCTTTAAGCACGAGATGGTGCCCAAGGGCCAGAAGATTGATGTGGCTACCCAAGAGGGCTACAAGAGTCGCCACGTATTCGAGGTCCGGAGCCCGAAGAGCCTTAAGTCAAAGCCGTAGACACGGCCATACTATTGACACATGTTGGATCACGCATTGTAGGCGGTGTTGGTACATAACGGATGGTTGAAGGAGGACTACTGTTGTGTGTGCACATGAGGCGCGGGACCAAAATGGTGATGTGTTATTTCATGGCCGAGATTGGTGGACATTTCCTCCCCATGATTATTTTTTCTTCCTTGCCTTTTTTTCGCGTCTGGGTGGTTGGCGTTTTCTCTACTTTGTAGTGCTGCTTCTTATCTTGTTGGGCGGCACGGCGTCACGGGCGGACAGATGGACAGACGGATATGGGGATTTAACAGGCGTTTGGCGTTTTAGAGGGATGATGATCTGGTTCCAGCCATCCATCCCAGTATTTGTTTGACAATGTTATTCCCAATGGCTACTTAGTGCCTCGACCTCGACCTCGACCTCGGCCGAAGGAATGATAGAGCGGTAGAGTGATACATACACATATGACTGAAGGTTGCCGTCATCATCATCTGTGAGCGCTACGGTAACACTGCTGGAACTAGCAGGACCTGCTAACAGGCTGCTAAGCTGCTAGGCTGTTCAGCTGCTAACCAACAGGTCGCCAAGATGCTTGTATGCTAACAGGGGGGAGTCAGAGGTGGCGCGGCTGCAGGTGCGTGGAAATGATGTGATGTGATGTGATGCATATGGGGCAGCTTGCGAGAGGAGGAGTCGAGGCCTGTGGGAGTGCGAGTTGGTGAGTGGGCGATGACCCGACGCTTCGGTTGACAAGGGTAAGGCTCCCCCTCGATAGTGGGATTGCCACTAACAAGCCAGTCAGTTCTTAGTTGGCTGCAACACAGCTCTGTACGAGAAGCGAAACGGGGTGGTGGTGATCCCATGATCCATGATGCAGACCTGCTTTTGACCATTTCGCCATCGGCCCATGGCATGCCCACATGACGGGGTCAACTCTGATAAGCGACGACGATGGTGATGAGGGAACAGAAGCCACGCACTCAAGCAAGAAAAGCCATGCACAAGCCAAGAAGCCATACCAGCAGCGATCAATCATGCAAACTAGCCCGGGTATCTCGACACGGAATGCAACTCTGTTCTTCTGCCCCTGCGAACCTATTGCTGCAACGCTCTTGCAGAGTAGCGCCCCCCGAGGCCTTGGCGGAAAACAACTCGCCACGCCCACCAACGAAATAACTCAAAGGAAAAACTAAAAAGAAAGGGAAAAACTCACTCACAAAAGGGCCGTTTGTACAACCGACAACCAACACAAGAAACCCTACTTTCCCCCTCGTCTCACCGACACTCACAGTGGAGACTTGTTTTTGGTACCAATAACGCCGTGCGCTGTGTTGGCGGAGTCGAAGGGCTTATGCCTTGGCTGGGAAGCTAAAAACAAGTTCGCCGACATAGTACCTACATGGCAGAGGTGACCTGCGTTGGGGCGGAAAAGAAAAAGCATGTGATGAGAGGGGGGTTGGAGTTGCACCGGACTGACGAAAAGAGAAGGCGAAGGAAGGAACGTGGCGCAGAGAGGGGAAAGCCGGGGATTGAAGTTGGTAGGCAAGGTGAGCAAGTGAGGTACTTTGAGTGAGAGACGTGAGGAGATGATGACCGCTATTTGTGGAGAAGCCAAAGGGGCTCGTGTTTAGTCGGGTACTCGTGCTGGCAACCTGGATAGACTGGGACAGGCACTCGGATGACTCTTGACTTGTTACCTAGGACTCTAGGCATGTTTGTCCATGACTCGAATTAGGTATTCACCGACTTCCTGACTACAAAGACAACAGTAACTATTGCGTAGTAACCCACAACCAGGTCGTGTTGACGCAGTTGATGTACACTCGACGCAGACAAAGACTCCTGTATAAGACACGTCTAATTTCTACAAGGCTCTGAACACCCTCATTTCTATGCCCACACGCTATTCCAACCCAATCCATAGACGTTGCAATGCCCTCCTCCATCGCATGACCCAAAACTCCATCCATCTAAATCAGACTCTCGTACTTGTCCAGCCCCGACTTCTGCTGCCCGCCACCCATTGTGTTCGCGTTCGTGTTGCCTGCTGCCTGGCCCATCGCGCTGCCCATGCTTGACGAGCCCGCCATGCCCATGCCCATGCCCATGCCCATGCCGCTTGTGCTGCTTGAGCCCCAAACACTCGCCTGCGGGTTTGGAGGGGGCGGTGCGATGGAGAAGGAGGAAGAAGCTGACGACATGGTTCCGCCCGGCGGGGGCGGCAATGTAAAGGACGGATTCCGGGAAATTGCTGCAGTTGCCTGTCCGAGCGACATGCTCCCCATGGACGAGTTCATGTTGCCTCCATAGCCCGCGACAGAGGGCGTCGAAGCCGTCGAACCCCAGGGATTCGCTGTCGTAGCCGCAGACGACCAGTTAACAGATGGCGTGGGTGCTTGTGTTTGTGATTGTTGCTGGGGAGGAGGCGAGAAGCTCGACTGTGTCGGTTGCAGAGGTTGGCTGAACTGTGTTGAGCTCGGTGTAAGCGTCTCGAATCGGCCCAGGTCTGGCGTTACCGTCCGGTAGCTGGGCTGAGGCTTGATGGCGAGTTGACTGGGAGGCTTTGTCGGATTCGTTGCCGGAGGTGGGGTCGACCAGGAGAAGGCCGCTGCTTGAGGAGTGCTTGTGTTTGACCTGTTAACTGAGGCTGAAGCCGTTTGGGGGTCGTCCCAGCCGCCGCCGCCGCCGCCGCCAGCGGTACTCGATCTGGGACTGGCAACGGCCCGTCCCTTGACAAGTGCCTCAAAGTCGTCTTCTGTGGCTCCGTTGCCCTGGTCGAATGTGGTGCCCGTGACACCCCCGAATGCCATAAAGTCTTCGTTGGCCGCAGCTGTACCGCCGTTTGAGGTTCCGGAGAGCTCTTGGAGTTTCCTTGTTTGCTCATCCTCGACTCTCTTTGATAGACTTTTGATGAGATCCATGAATGATTGAAACTGCTTAAGGTCAAGCAGGGGGCCTAAGCTCATGCTCCAGAGAATCGGCAAGATATCCATGGCCACAAAGTCCGCGTCAGCAACCTGCCCAACAACTCGGAGCACGCTTAAGGCCGCTATCATGACCGCTGGCTCCTTGGTTTTGATAACCTTGACCAGAGGCACGATTTTCTCTTGCATCGTGTACTTGTCGAGGGCGCTCGAAGAAGACGTCTTCTTATTGCTCGATGGCATCCCATTCAAGCCATCATCTGGGCCTCCTGCTTCATTCGTCCCACCGCAAAGTATCACAAAAGCCCGTAGACCACGGACTTTGATGGCGAGACTGTTGGTTTTGCTGAAGACTGTTGCAATTACAGGGAACAGCTCGTTTTTGATGGTGCTAAAGTCGAGCACTGGTAACACTACCGGCAAACTCCGGAGTGCGGCATCGACGATAGAGTGAGTAGGACATTCAATCGCAGCCAAGATCACTGGTAGCATATCTAAAGCCAGTGTTAATGGGCGATCAGGTTTGGAGCAGGAAAAAAGAGACACATACCGTCTTTGAACTCCTTCCCAGAACAGTTGTTGGAGATAGGAGCAACGTTTTCAAGGACCACCATCAACCCAGCATCTCTGGCTGGATCCTTCTCTTGTGTTTGCTTCGCGTTGATAACGAAGATGTCACGTAGAGCTGGCCGTACCTTCTCACTGAACGCTCGACGCGCCGAGGGAAGTAGTTCAATGATCTTGAAAATGTTCTGCAGGATGAGAGACAGAAGATCTCGATCTTTGAGCTCGTCCAGCAGTGCAGGCAAGACTTTCTTTTCCATAACAGACTTGGGGAAAGACGGTAACACCTTGAGGAGACCTCGCAGAAACTGAGACTTCTCGTTTGGAGTCTTGGCTGGGAATGCATCCAGAAAACGGATAGTCGAAACAAGGATGTTGTCAAAGTACTCGCTTTGTTGGAACTCACGGGCCGTCATCCTCTGGGCAGGCCGTCTCGTGATAAGCCGTGGGAGAACATGATGCGAAAGTTCTTTGGGGAGTGGGCGGGATGAGAGGTAGTTGTTGTTAGTCGAGGGGACACTAGATGAGGCCTGGAAGAGCCGCTTGTACGTGGAGAGGCTGCCATGACACTCCAAGGGGGAGCTGTGAGGTGAGTTGTACAGGGCCACCGACAAGAGACCCAGGGAGAACATATCGGCAGAGTAGTTGATGTTGTTGTCGACGACATAATCGGGCGAGGTGTAGTCGAGGTTTAGTTGAACAGTCTTTGGCAGACGGTTGTCCAAGTTGAGAACTTCATAAAGACTAATGCCTTGGATAGAGGTTGGCTTATCGGAGTTCTCTGGCGGACTACAAAAGGCCAGGCCGCTAAGCTTCCAGTCAGACTATGGCCGTGTTAGTAGATTCCGAAGTGAGTAACAATTTGAGGAATTGACGTGCCTTGGCATTGATAAGCACCGCATCGGGAGTGATGTTTCCATGAACAAGACCTGCATTCTCGTGTAAGAATTCGAGAGCTTTGCTGATCTGTAGTAATCCTTTTTGAATCTCCAACTCGTCAATCTCCAGCTCCCTGCGCCTCTTTACTCCGTCAGCATCTTCGGTGACGAATCGACTCGACCGTCCGCCGGGACCTCCAGAACGCTCTTGTTCATCCTTTTCCAATAGTACGCTCGAGAGCGAAGCTGTGACCGGCTCGGTCACAAACTGTAGCCCACCACCCCTTGTCTCCTCCACCGGTTCGACCAGCTCAAGGATGCTAGGGTGGCGCAGCTTGGCCAAGCTGGAGGCTTCCTTCTTCAACCGCTCGACAACCTCCTCGATCGTCTTCTTAAACGAAGCTGCGCCCGAGCGCCCTAGGGAGTTGCCATGGGAGTCGAGTGACTTGCGATCGAAGACGAAGACGCTGTAGGTCTTGCCGGTAGATTTCTTTTTGGCATCGTAGATCTTCCAGGGACCAGCCGTCGAAGTCAGGGTAGACGAGATGGAGTAGTTTCCAGTGATGTTGGTGGCGGAGATGGACTTGAACGCCGAGGAAAACATGGTGCTTTTACGCGGGGAGCGATCGGGCAGCTATTCCAACCATGTCGAGATGCCAGGGATGTTCAGGAGATGCGGTCGAGTGCTTCGCGCGCACTTCGCCAGAGAACCGTCGGTAGCTAAAGGGCCGGAGCCGGTGAGACCAAGTGTAGACTGATTCGATTTCCAGTCGAAAAGAGCGTGGGCGGGACCGCGAGGTGGTGGGAGGGTCGATGTTGGCTGGGATGACGTGGGATGTTTGGTCGCGATGACGGCGATAGCGACAGTCGCGTGGAGTTGACAAATAATCCTTAATCCTTCCCAAAATATCTGGATGAGTGGAGGCTTGAGAGCCGCCATTGCTGTAGGCGCGACATGGGCTCCGTGTGGCCGGGGCACAGGGCGTCAGTTGCCAAGCGCCAGGCGCCCTAGGGCGCTTCCACCTGCTCGAGGTACCTCACCTCAGGTGCTGCCATTGGGCTCCGAACCAGGCAATCAGCACTAACACCGCTACAGCACGGGGGGCCACAGGGCTTCCAGGGCTCATTCTAGCACTTGGCTAGCACTCGCACCACTCACGGAGCACAACCACTAATTCGCTCCTCTTTAATAGGTATGTGATAACCAAAGTATGATATATGATGAAACTGAGAGAAGGAAATGCTCTACTAGATTGGTCTAAAAGCATTGACAACCTATGTCTTAATCATATGCATCACTTCGGTGTAAAGGCAGGGGATAAGTTGATTTCCCCCCTGGGGCCAGCACAGCGGCTTAGAGTCACAGACACGACACCACTGGTACGCCTCGGTTCCACCGATTCGCGGCAGGACACGGCAGTAGCGGCTGGCAGCGGCATGTCCCTCCCAAGTACCTCGGATTTGGCGATTCTGGCGAACAATCAACCTATCGGGCTATTTCCAATGCTGATAAGTCGATGTTCCACTTCGTGTCCGATCCAACTCCGAAGGCACCATGACTGTGCAATAATCTTCGCCCACCGCAAATAAAACCCCCATCTGCCTCAGCTCATCCTCACCGTCATTCAGCTCTGGTGCAAACTATCAAGTAAAGAACCTTCCAGGAAGCGTCGCGCAATCTTGTTCTACCCCAATTGGACCTTCATAGTTTCTATTTCCAGTTCGAAAACCCAGCTTCGACACCAAGAACCGCCACCGTCGCAATGAGGCCCTTGCTTGTCTCCCGCTCCGCTCTCCGGAGCGCAACCAGAGCCTCCAACTCGAGGCTATTGCCGCTCTGCCAGGCCTCGCGCTTCTACAGCGCCAAGGTTGGCGAACTCGATGCTTCCAAGCTCACCATCACCAAGACTACTACCCCAAAGCCTTTGAGCAAGGCCGAGGACCTCGTTTTCGGTCGCGAGTTCACCGGTATGCTCCCGATCTGGCCAGAACCTTCATCTTACGACTCTTGCTAACATGCGCTTCGCAGACCACATGCTCATGATCGAGTGGACCAAGGAGGAAGGATGGAAGGAACCCAAAATCACCCCCTACCAAAATCTGTCACTCGACCCCGCGACGTGCGTCTTCCACTATGCGTTCGAGTGCTTCGAGGGAATGAAGGCATACAAGGACAAGGAGGGCAAGGTGCGACTCTTCCGGCCGGAGAAGAATATGGCCCGGTTGAACAAGTCGTCCACTCGTATTGCGCTGCCCACATTTGACCCCCAGAGCTTCATCGACCTTATCTCCAAGTTTGCCCAGCTCGACGCGCGCTTCATCCCCGAGAAGCGCGGATATTCCATGTACCTCCGACCCACCATGATCGGAACCCAGAAGACACTTGGCGTTGGTCCCCCTGGATCTGCTCTTTTGTACGTCATCGCCTCGCCCGTCGGCCCCTACTACCCCACCGGCTTCAAGGCCATCTCACTCGAGGCGACCGACTACGCCGTTCGAGCCTGGCCCGGAGGTGTCGGTGACAAGAAGCTGGGCGCCAACTATGCGCCCTGCATCGTCCCCCAGCTGCAGGCTGCCAGCCGCGGCTTCCAGCAGAACCTTTGGTTGTTCGGCGAGGAGGAGTACGTCACCGAGGTTGGCACCATGAACATGTTCGTGGCGCTCAAGAACAAGGAGACTGGCGAAAAAGAGCTCGTTACTGCGCCCCTTGATGGCACCATTCTCGAGGGTGTCACTCGTGATTCCGTGCTCGCGCTGGCCCGAGAGCGTCTCGCTCCTAAGGGTTGGAAGATTGCGGAGCGAAAGTACACCATGAAGGAGCTGGCCGAGGCCTCAAAGGAGGGCCGACTACTTGAGGCTTTCGGTGCCGGCACTGCTGCCATCGTCAGCCCTATCCGCTCCATCTCTTGGAAGGGCGACCTCGTTGACTGCGGCCTGGCCAAGCACGAGGAGTCTGGCGAGATTGCGCTGCAGATGAAGGAGTGGATGGAGGCCATCCAGTACGGTGACGAGCCGCACGAGTGGAGTTACGTTGCGTCTTCCTAAAAGGCGGTTTTAGTACTTTGAGTATTGGCGTTTTAAGATGGCTCCTGGAGCACCTTGGGTTGCGAGAAATAAAAAAGAATTCCTTATCAGCACACGTTTGCGACATTCCGATTTCTGTGCCTGTTGCATCGAGTTCGTATTTGGCAATTGAAAGTGCAGGTGCTGACTCACACACGAATGACCAACTGCATCGTTTGCATCAACACGCCGGCGTCTACGAATCAGCGGCGTCACTACTGTGGAAAACGTAGAGAGACCTGTAGTAGTGGTCTTAACAACCAGTCTAGTGATTTAAACCATTGCAGGAAGTCGTCTTCCGAAAAATGCAGATAACATGTACAAGTTTGACGGCCCGATTAGGAGTCTTGCCCCCGTCCCATCACAACTGGTCCCCTCCGTTCCTATGTCGACCTATCCGTTGCAAAATCAATCCTTCTTCTCCTGTTGAGGATCGGGCAGGATACCCTCCTGCTCTAACCTCCTCCGCGCCTCCTCGAGAGCCCAGGTCGAGACACTGTAGATGATGGTTAGCATCGGAATATCTAGCCAAAATGCCGCATCGCTGCAATTCGCCATTGAAGTTCGTGGTCCACTCAATGGCAACCACACGGGGGCGGTCCGTCACGCGGGACAATCGTTTCGTCGCCAGGGATCGGAATATTACGCGCAACTCACGTCGTGTCGGGCTTGAAGGCGAGGGCGACGCCGGTGGCGATGAGGCTGCCGAAGAAGAGATACATGGGCCACTCCCAGCCCTCGGGCTCGGCCTTCTCGCCAGGCTTGATGCCCCAGAGCCATCCGGTCGGGGGCTCGAACTGGGACTCGCCGTGGCCACCTCGTCGGCGGGCGGTCACGGAGAAGGCTCTGGCGGAGGTGGGCTGGCGAAGGCAGCGGACCGCACGCAGCGGCGCGGCGGCGTGGCGGATGAGGGCCATTGTTCGTCGAGAAATCGATGGGTTTCGGCGGTGCGGGAGGTCGTGAGGTGCCTCAATGGCTGGAGTGGAGAGGGCGTGATAGCTGGTGCTGAAGTCTCGACGTAGTTGGTGAGGTGCAAGCCGGCAGATCGGAATCTGAATTCACGTGACTGAAGGGGGGTCATAAGACCACGCCTCCAGTCACAAATGCGGGCGAACGCACACACCCCCTCCCTCTGCAGCAAATGCTGCAACTGGAAAATGATATACGATGAGGTAACGAAGATGTTGCTAGAGAATATAATTGTTATCACCTAATATCCCCATAGGAGGTATAATTAAATGAGCTCGCTTGGGAAGCTTCTTCTCGAATGAAGGCGATCGGGTGCGTGTGAAATACACTTGGGTAGCAGCATCTGGGGCCGTGTAATTACCAGCTTGCGGCCCAAAAGCCAAGTAATATGACAAGGACGGCCCCCGTATTCAATATGTGCACTCCGTATTAAAGATGTCTGAAATCTTGTCTGAAAACATTTCCAATTCTACAGTACGCTTCTTAATGTTATTTGTTATTTGTTATTTGTTAACTTGGTTCAGGTGTAAACCAGATCGTCGACTCTCCACCCCATTTACACATACCTAACTTAGGCTAAGAGCTGTTCCAGACTTCAGGTGGATTTCTGATACGCTTCATTCTAGCCAACAGACAAACAGGGATTCGTCATCAGCCCTCGCCAATTCCAACGACGTCCTTGATACCACGGCGACATAGTCAAAGACTAGTTAATGTCTACTAATCATTAACGAGGCTATCGATCATCCCGGCTTGAGTTCTCGATGGAGGGTGACCAGAGCTCATCCATACAACGACTCGCTTTGCTAAATTCGCGCCATTTGAACGGTTGAACCTGAATTGAACCCAGGCTACCCAGGCCTCAATGGCTAGTGAGAAAGTCGCAATGGCTTCTGAAGCACTCGAGACACGGGGTTTCCTAAAGCCTAGCCAGCCTAGTTGTCAAGATGCTTCCGAGGATGCGGCCTTCAAAGCCGGAGCAACAGACTCAATGGTTGCTGAACCGCAACGACTAGACCCGAGTCGGCTGGCCTACGCGATGACACCCCAATCCACCCCTCCTCCGTCTATATCCTTCGGAGGAGCGTATAATACCACCCGGCCCAACATAGGCTCGCGGCGCAGCTCAATGGTGAGCGTTGCCCAGATCAACGAGATGATCTCAGACGATCGCATCAACATGGACACGTACGGCGTGTCCGAGATGCGCGACGGCTTCTTCGACGCCTTGTTCCTCAAGCCGTTGCCAGTCGCTCCCGGAGAGGTCATCGAACGGTCTAAAGCGGCTCTTCCGCGCGAGTTTGACAAGAGCCATCCCCTCTCTCCAAAGGCTTTCCTCCCTCGCCAGTGGCATGAGCTGCAGTCGGTGGCCCGGCGTATCACGACCACGAGGGCCGGTATCAAGCTGCTCAAGTCCTTCACGGCTTTCTTCGTGGCGTATGTTTTGTGCCTTATCCCAGCCGTGCGAGACTGGCTCGGTCGATACGACTACGTCATGGTGATTTCTGTCATCATCAACCACCCAGCTCGTACCCTTGGATCACAAGTAGATGGTGCCGTGTTCACTATCATCGGCACTGCTTGTGGACTTGCCTGGGGTGTCGTTGGTCTTTTGCTTTCCACCTCCACGCTGGCTGCAAGCACTGGTTATGGTGCTATTCTGACCCTGTTCCTTGCCCTGTTCATGGCCAGTGTCGGATACATCCGATCCTTCTTCATTCGCTTCTATCAGGCTGTTCTGGCTGCTGGCATAGCTGTGACTTTTGCTACACTTGCGGAGGTAAACGCTCGAGAAGTTGAGTGGCCAAAATTGCGAAGCTACGCTATTCCGTGGCTTTTGGGGCAAGCCATCGCTCTAGTGACTAACATTGTCTTATTTCCCAATGCTGGCAACCGACCACTCACTGCAGCTCTTGACAAGTCATTTCGGACTATGCAGGTGCGTTCAGACTATAACAGTGTGTCAAATCTCGTGCTGACTTTCACTAGGAAGCTCTCATCATCCCTCGCCCGAGGAATAGGAGGCTACGGAGACGTCTTGCAAAGACTTTCATGGACATGGCTCTGGCATATCGCGACATGAGAATTGACCTCACCATCACTCGTTTCTGCCCTGCAGATGTGCGAGAGCTCCGCAACCTCGTGCAGGGCGTTGTTAGGGCGCTTTTGTCAATGAATACGGAAACGCTCCTCTTTGAGGACTGGGACTTGGAAACCCAACAAGTTGAGATCACAATTGGGGACCCGGATGCCGCTTCGGTTGAAGACCCAGACTCGTGCGACGAGCACTCTGACTCATCATGCGATCTGGAAGATGTCCGTCGCAAGGTAGCCAGCACTCTATCGGGCCCTACGAAGGAAGTCCTCGCTTGCATGACAGAGGCGATGAAGAGGTGCCACGCCGCGCTGATGGATCTCTCCGGCTGTCGCAGGTACTTTGGTCCGCGTATGGAAGTCTCTTCAGATATCACTTCCATTGAAGTCCGAATGGCGAATGCCCTTGTTGCCTTTGACATGGCCGAAGCAAGCCTGTTAGTCTCCAGCGATATCCCCGAGTCCTACGCCGACCAGTCTGAGACTGTCGAACTATTCGTCTTCGCACGACACGTTCGCGAGGCTGCGGCCACTATTGTGAACCTGATGGTCAAGGTTCGCGAAATGCATCTCAATTCAGATCGTATGAGAGTAAATCTTCCGACATACCCTCCCTGGAAGGCCATCTACCGCACCAACGCCCAGGTCAGACACGACCGCGGCGGTGTCACAGCCGGTATATACCAGGCGACCTTTGCAGAGATTTCACACATGCTCGAAGTTATGAAAGCAAAGGAAAGCCACTCTGGACCGAGGCCTAGTTACGAGGCAGTCACAAAGGTCGAGAGCATGCCTCATACTATGGAACCAAGCATCAGGGGGCACCCAGCCTCCAGGAGAGACAAGCTCGGGTACAGAATCTGGACGATTCTCCATCGAATGCAAGGCTTCGAGAGCAGATACGCTCTCAAGGTTGCCATTCTAATATCCGTGCTGTCCCTCCCCGCATGGCTCGCCAACGACTCGAACTGGTGGGATCACTACGAGGCCTGGTGGGCCGTCTGCATGGGCTGGATCATGATGCATCCACGCGTCGGAGGTAATGTTCAGGATCTCGTAACGCGAGCATTTGCAGCCATCCTGGGCGCTGTCTGGAGCGGTGCTGCGTATGCTGCCGGCAACGGAAACCCCTATGTTATGGCTGCATTTGCCGCCATCTACATGATTCCCATGTTATTCCGTTTCACGCAAAGTTCACATCCTGTAAGATACTAAATCCTAAGTCCCGGTTTGAGTTGTTCTGACCCTTTTCACAGCGTTCCGGCCTTGTCGGATGTCTTTCATTCACGGTCATCTCTCTTGGGTTGCGGAACCGCTCTGAAGCATCGCCTGCTGCTCTTCTCGCAGTTCACAAGGCTTTGGTATTCTTTGTGGGCACTACCACTCCAATTGTTGTTAACTGGGTACTCTGGCCGTTTGTTGCACGACACGAGCTCCGTTATGCCCTGTCCTCTATGCTCTTCTTCATGAGCGTCATATACAGAAGTGAGTAACCCCTGTTGTTTGAGATGAGCTTTCATTAACCCTTACCAGACGTTGTGGCACATTACGTCTACTTCGATGAAGGCGAAGATCCAACCCCCGAAGACATAACGAGATCTGAAATGTTGGAAAGTCGCATGCGCGAAGGCTTTGTTCGCGTTCGACAGCTCCTAGTGCGCTCCCCTTCGGCCTCGCAACGCTTCATTTCATGCTTATAATATGCCCTAGGTCATGACTCGCCATGAACTCCGCCTGCGTGCTCCTTTTGATCCGCTGCCGTACTCTGCCCTGGCCGGTGCTTGCGAACGCTTCTTTGAATACCTCATTGCTGTTCGCCAATCTGCGCTCTTCTACAACCCAAACTATATCCGCGACAACCCCGTCGCCGCGGAGAAGCTCCTCAGTCCTCGTCGCGATGCTGTGGCATCCATCCTGGGGAATTTGTACATTTTAGCTGGCGCTCTAAGATCTCAACGGAAAGTACCTGTGAGTCCCCCTCTAATATTTTCTCCAATACCCAGGGGCTGAACCCGAATGAGCATCGCCCTGATAGCTTTTTTTTTTTCGTTCTCATTACACTAACGTTACCCAGCGCTATTTGCCCAGCGCTGCAGCTGCTAGAAAAAAGCTCCTCCTCAAGGCCGGCGAAGTTGCCAGAGATATGGCTGAAAATGTCGAATACCGAGAGCTCGAGAGGCAAAAGACGTGGAGTGACATCTACAGCTACTCTTACAATGAGAGCCTGACAGGCTGCGTTGCCCAGCTTGAAGACTTGGAAAAGTTTACAAAAGTCATTGTAGGAGAAAAGGCGTAAGTAATGCGTCAACCCATATGAATGTAGAAAGTGTGTGCTGACGTCACGATAGCTTTGAGGGCAAAGTGAAGAGCGTGGAAGATTCCGACTCAGAAACAGATGCGCCGGCCAACGAACGGCGTTGATGTTGTTTTTGTATTTCTTGATACCCTAAAATATGTCGCTTGAATTCTATTCCCATTATACCCACAGACCATGCCCGGCCAAAGCAAACCACGTTAATATGCGCCGTTAGTCATTTCATTCAAGATATCTCTCGTAATTGGCCTTCCATTCAATAACGCCCTTTCTCCAATTGTCGCTCGCTTTGGCGATGGTTTGCGGTTCTCCTTTCCTGTAGGACCAGGCAGAACCTTGCCTTTCGTAATCCTCTTTGGTGATTTGGATTTCTGTGTTGGTCCTGTGGCGGTGATTTGAGTTCCCAAGTCTTCAAAATAATGGTTCTCGAGGGCATCAGCTGGCAAGTCGTAAATCCAGTCGCGTTCCTCCATTAGCGATATGAACTTGCTCAACATGTTCTCGTTGCCGCTTCCCTTCAATGTGTCTTTGCTTCCCACCACAAGCAACTTGGTCTTTGCACGAGTAAACGCCACGTTGATTCTCCTCCAATCCTTGAGAAGTTCACCAATGTTGCAGGTCTCGTTACTTCGTACGAGACTCAGGACTATAACCTCCTTGTCTCGACCCTGGAAACGATCTGTCGTATGCATCTCTACCCCTGGAAAGCATTTGAGCTTCTCCTTCAGTAGTGACAACTGAGCTCGATAGTGCGTCATGACACCGATCTCCGAGTCTGGAACTCCAATAGCGAGGAGGGAATCGACGAGCTGAGAGACGATGCGAGCCTCGGAAGAGTTGACTATGCGTTTGCCGTGTGCTTCCTCGCGCACAAGGGGCTGAATAGTGTCCGTATTGACGAAGCGAACGCGAGCCTCAGCATCGAGAAGGTCATATAGCCAACACTTGGATGGTGCAGGGCCAGTGCAAAATGACCGAGAACTACCCGTGTGGAAAATAGTTGAAGCATCATGGTGTCGTTGCCTGAGAGCATCCATTCGGGGGATATCTAGTTTACGCTTTCGGAGCTGCTCGGTGCCACAGCGAAGTTTGCCTTCGTAAATCAGGGTGTTGCTGAGAGTCATGATATCTTCGCACATGCGGTACTGATGTTCCAGATTCACGACCGATTCCGGGTGAGTGTCCGAAAGGAGCTTGAACAAGCTCACGTCAAGACCTCCTTCGCGGGCCTCCTCATTTCGCACGACGGGGGGCAGTTGGTTGTGGTCACCCACGAGGATGAATGTTCGCGCCATCCTGATTGGGCCAGCGCAGATTGGGAGGGTAATTTGTGAAGCCTCGTCCACAATACAGTAGTCGAAAGAGCGCTCATGAAAGACAGGATGGTTGATGCCTAGGCAGGTTGTCGCGACAATAGGCGTCCCATGCCACGCTTGCTTGATCTCATCAAAGGTCTTCATCGGCTGACCAGCGAGGACGGCAAACTCTTGCACATCAGGATGAACCTTTGCCGGGGCTCCCAGACGAAGAACGGGTATCTTATCTTGCCTGAGTTTGAGCAGGATATTGTCCACTGCGGTGTGCGTGTGAGACGTCAACAAAACACTCTTGCCCTGAGATGTGAGTGCCCGAATGATGTGGGCGATTGTCGTAGTTTTGCCCGTGCCGGGCATGCCCAGAACCAACGCATAGTCCTCGGCACTCATGACCTTCTCAATAGCTCTGCGTTGGTCAATGTTCAAGCTGTCCCGATCCGATATCGTATACTGGGTTGGGGTGCTTTTGAATCTTGGGGCCACCAGGTCCACAATCAAGTGTCGAATCTTGCGAGCACTAGGCACATCATCTGCCATGATTTGAACAAGGTTATTCCTCACTGTGGCCATGCCGTTGCTGAATTCGTCTTGGTCCAACCGGTATCGGATCGGTGGCTCTTTGACCTTGCCGCGAGCTTCATCTTGCGTGGCTCCTTCATGAGCAACATCCATGATGCTGGCAAAGACCTGGTTGTCAACCTCGTCAAATCCAGGTTGTCGAATACGAGCATTGTGAAGTCTTCTGTCCACCGCCACACTGATCCTCTGCCTTTTCACCGCCGTCACATAACCAATCGCCAGAGCGAAATGCCCTTCCTCGTCCGAGACAACGACAGGCTCTCCAACAGACAGCTCAGACTCGAGAAATGAGAATCCGGGGGGGTGGATCCGCTTTACGAGAGTGTAGTGGTAACGATTGATCTTCGGATGCTCAGTATCAACGGATGCTGACCCCTCCTCGATGATGACATCTGCGAAACACCGTGACTTCTTTTCTCGTTCAACACTCGTCATCGTCCAAAGCTCTCGCTTGTTTTTTTGGCTCTCTTTTTCTTCCTTGGTCAGGAGGTTCTCCCAGTTGACAAAGAATTCCTTATGCAGGGAAGTAAGATGTTTAACCATCTCATCAAATTTCTCATGCATGCCGCTAGATTCTCCATCGCCGTCGTCTGCCAGTCGATGATAGGTGAAGCATGAAGTCTTTGCATAGCATTTTCCACACATGTGCTTACTCTGGAGCATCGGTGGTAGCTGAACGCTCCTCTCTCGAATATAGCATGCCAATTGATTGCGCTGCATAATCATGTGTCGGAGTTCATGGCGAATCGCAGGAATCCGAATCGTCTTCGATGTCTCCATGTAGTACAAGATACCATAAGTGATTTCAATGTCGTATCGATCCGATAAAAGGAGAGTATAAAGGGCAGTCTGTGCCATGTGGTTGCTGTTTTCGTGCTTGCCAGTCTTGACTTCGAAAGGTACAGTCAAGGTACGCATCTGCTTGCCGTCTTGCATGGTAACTTCGACGGTAGCATCAATATTGCCCTTGAGCCCATACATTGGAGACCAAACATGCTCTTCAACATCGAGGAGTTTCGCAACAGCCATGTTGGCCTTCTTTCCGTTTCGGTCCACAACGACAGCATCGGCCTAGGAAGATTAGACATGCGCTGCCACACAAAAAAGCCGACATGACATACCTTTGGTTGAGTTGAAACAAAAGATTTGGCCCAGTAACTGAGTTCCGTCATCTTTGACATGAGATGCTCCTTAGCCACTGCCATTCCAACTTTAATCATGTACAGATCTTCCACATGCTTGTCCGAAATTCGGTCTATCACCGTAGCCAAAAATCGAAGATCCCATTGATTGGCGAGCAAAGCCTCCTGGAAAATCTCATGCAGCATCGTTCCATAGACCAGCGGTGGGGTTGGTTCACTGGTCGCCTTAACACGGTCTTGCAGCACAGCTCGCCGCATGCAGCCAAAGGAGTCGGCTACCACAGTAGCTGAAATGAGCTGATCAGGATGCAGGATGAGAAGATTGTGGGCGTCGTCAACAATACACTGTCCCTTGGGTGTGAAATCTCCAATGACGTGGACGTAAGCTTTTGCGTGAGCTGGCGTATCGAACCACGAAGCCCTAAGGAGAACTGTTCTGATCTCCTTGGAGTTGTCGGCTTGGATGAGAAGGATCTAGGAGAGCATTAGTGAGAGTCAAATATGTACTTCGTCTTTGACTCACCTTCTCGGGACAAGTTTGTCCATATTGATTAACGTACTCGCCCTCTAGCACATTTGTCACCAAGTATCGCTGGATTGTCCTAGACTTCCTGCCGTGCTACCATTTACTTAGTGATTGTTGCCTCGAGTGGTTATTTGAACGTACGTCTCCGGGGGTGGCGTGGCTCTGTTTCGTTGCCTGGGTTGCTGCCAATTCCACAGCCTCGAAATCAAAATCGCCACCGAATGCGTCGCCAAATTCGTCATCCAGGTCTTCTAGGTCATTTTCGACTGTTGTGGGTTTGTTCTTGGGGCTGGGTTGAGAAATTCCGGCTGGTGGTTGCGAGGCATGCTGTGACTCGACTGTTGTAACGAGTTCCTCAGCCTCGTCAAAAAGATCGTCGTCGAAATCGTCAAACTCCTCAGCCGCCATAGGCTCGGCTTTCACTTGCTCTCCTCCCATAGTGTTCACAGCGCTCCTACTAGTTGCAGGGGTTTCCAACTGCGTTGCGTTGATGCTTGCTTCAAGCTCCAACATTGTGTCATCATCAAAATCGTCAAAGTCATCGTCGCCGTAGTCTGAAGAGGTTGTTTTTGGAGGGTTTTGTGGCACTCGGCATGGTGACCCAACGGAGGTCGCAGATATCCGCCTCTTTTTAGGAGAGGGAGACTCGCCGGTTTGGTCCTCGATTTCCGCCTGGCTCTGTCCGTTGATGCTGCTAGTCACCGTATCCAGCAGAGCCGTAACGAAGGACGATTTAGACGCAGCCTCCCGCTCCTCTTTCTCTCCACTGCCCCGCCCGCCTGATATCGACCTCTCGACTTTTCGTCGCTTGGGATAATTTAATCCACAGCTGATCGCTCGCCGAAGGTTTCCCTCGCCAAGCTGTCCAGCTGGTCCCTTTGATGGTCTTGGTGATGATGATACCATCAGCTGAGCCAATGCTGGGTTTGCAATACTCAAAGGCGTGTTTGCGTTCTGTGATCCGTTCAGAGAGTATCGATCCCACAACTCCAGGGTCGGGTCGGCATGGGGCGACTTCAATGCCTGGGCCAGCTTCTTAACGTTGACTGAAGGGGGGTTCGGCTTCTCTGCTGCGGGCGAGGATATCGGTGAAGAGCTCCTGGCACGTTTTCGTCCTTTTCGGGCCAACATGGGAGACAGGGCAGAGATGTAGAGGGTATCTTGCCTATTGTCCCATAAGAGTCGATCGTTCGGGGAGATATGGGTTTCGTCTTCGGCGGCACTCGTCGGTTCTAAGAGATCCCGCCATGTCAATCGAGTCACCGGTGTGACAGCATTGTCGTCCTTGGAACCGTTCAACGGTAACGGGCGCCGAGCCTCAGTGGACACACCACCAGCAAGTTGTCCGGGATTCGAGTCTCCCGCTGCTGCATCATCGGGATTTGGCTGGTATTGGAATTGGTTTAGTTTGCTCTTCGTGACCTCTGAAACTGGACGTAGAGGTTTTGATTTTGGTGTTTGGAAGACGGGGTTGCTCTTCGACCGCTGCCACGGAGAGCGATTCTGTTGCTGTGATTAACTGCGTGCCTTGTAAAGAAGCCAAGGAAAGCAAATTACCTTGGATACACCAACATAGTCGGAATATGACTTTTGGAGAGGCATGATACTCAGAAATAGCGACCAAGCACGAGAACTGTACAAGCCTTGTCCATGAGTACAAGATGGGAACGAGGATTCAAGGACTAGCCCACAGGTGGAGGGCACGACAGTGGCGGAGGACGCGTTTAATGGCCTCGACCGCGTCGCGACCCACCCAGCCCCAGCAACACGCGCCGCTTCTGTCATGAGCATCACAGAGTCACGTGCGTGCTTATCGATAAAGCTTGGAAGCTGCAAATCGATGTCATCCCTCCACTTGCGTCACTCATCCCGCTTCGACCCGTCATCCGATATCCTCGACCTACCTAACTTCCATCTCTTTCTTGGTTGTACTGTGATTAACTCACCATCCCGCCCGGTGCCCAATTCGCCCTTGCCAATTGGATTCTGTGCTTGGGTCGGACCTGCTCGCAACCACAATGCAGGCGCCGCCAGTCAGTGGCGGACTTCCAAATCCGCGGGGTGATTCCCAGGCGTACCGGCAGTCAATGGATGAGTGGCGCAAGTCGGCCCTCGCCCACCGCAACCAGTATGAGGAGCATGTCAAGGCCCAAATCAGTCGGAGCTTCCAGGAGTATTCCCCTCCTTTTTACGCCTCTGTTCTGGGCTTCGGTCGTGACAAAAACCTTCTTGTCGTCACCTCAAGAGTCTCCGGCTTTGCCAGCAGTCTTGGCCGGGATCTCGAGGACTCCGAAGCCAAAGCTGTTGCCGAATACACTTTGGAATTGATCCACACCAGTGCGGCTGCCAAATGGGCCACCATCGGCCTGGCTGCGTACATGACATATCGCGGCCGTCGCACCTGGCAGTTCCCCTTCTACAAACCGAAGCTGGGTGGCAGATTCAACCCTAACGAAGCCACGAGTATCTTCACAAACAAAAAGATCCGCGGAAACTACCCGCGCCTCACTTGGCACACCCTCCGCTTCACTGCCTATGTTGGAGTAACGATGCTTATGGTGGAACCTGTCTTTCGCGCCGTCAACTTGATCCGATCACAAGCTGCCATGTCTCATGATCCACGGTTAAGCCAGCTCATCACGGAAGCTAACTCCCGAGTTGAGAAGATCATGACTGAAGGTCCTGCAGGCTTGCGGCAAACTAATTCGGAACCAAGGCCATGGGGGAGCGAATCTACGCCAAGAAGCGACGGCCAGGTTGAAGGATTTGACGACGCCAACAAAGAAGCAGCAGTGTCAGCACCAGCTTTCCAGGGAGAGAGGAGCCGTGTATGGGCCAACGTTCCGAGAGATGCATCGTCATCACAAACCCAACAGTCTAACGATAGCTGGGGCGTCCTTGATGACGATGATGATGCTTCTCCTCTCGCCAACACTGCCAGGAATCAACAAACCCCCACGACTGCCGGGGGCTCCTCATGGGACCGTCTCCGAAGGCAAGCTCAGTCAAGCCAACAACCGCAGCAGCAGGATGGCTCTCAGGCTCAAGGCAGCTGGGCTGATGTCGACCGTTCCCAGTCACAGTCTGGGTCTGGATGGGGTGACAACGCCAACACAAGCTCTGAGTGGAGCGGGCCCAAGGATAGCTACTCATACAGTAGTGCGGACGAGGAGAGAGCTATCGCAAAAGGACAGGCACAGAGGGAGTTTGACCAAATGCTCGAACGAGAGCGGCAAGGCAATGATCACAGCCAGAAGTGGGGAGGCAAATAGACTAAGGAATGTGTTGAAATGAATTGTATGATTGTGCATATGGGCCTCGCAGCTCCTAATTTATCTGTACAGTACTTGGGACTGAATATATGGTCGTTCGAGGATTCTTGCCTAGTCCTCCATGCCGCTAAACTTATATTTCAATAAGCGGAACCAAGTCAGTCAACAGGGGTGAAACCCCGATCATACTAAATCTCTAGAAGATGAACCGGAGGTAACGTATTTTTCTTTGTAACAATAGACTGTATCGACATTAATGCCGATCCACTAGGTCTTGTCAGGTACAATGCGCAAGAAACCCGCGAAGGGCCAAAGACAAGTATACTATCTACGTACTGTATTTCAATTCTTAACCTCATCAGAGACTTCCACAGGCTGGACCACATTACCATCATCCTTCTTCTCAACGCTAGCTTCGAGAATACTATCCCCTGCCGTATTGGAAACCAGCGTCTTTTCCTCTGTGATAGGCACCTCTGTGTTCTCTTCGACCGTTGGTTTTGAGTCCTCCTCAGTTTCTTCCTTTGCGTCCGTAGTTGGCTCCTCCGGGGCGGACGGCCCAGGGACCACCTCGGTCTTTTCTACTTCTTGCTTCTCTTCGACAACCGGAACAGGAGTATCTTCGGCAACCGGGACAGATGCCTCCTCAACAGCCGGGACATGTGCCTCCTCGACAACCGGGATGTTTGCCTTATCAATAACCGGGACGGATGTCTCCTCAACAGCCGGGGCAGGTGTCTCTTCGCCGGCGACGGCCAACTTGCCCTGATCAGGGTCAACGGACCAGAAAGTCTGTGGAAGGGAGAACGACAAGGCCGGGCCAGAAGTCTTCGCCGGCTCAGGAGCGGCGGGGCTCTTAGCCGGCGCACGACGTTGAGGACCTCGCGCGCGACTCTTTCGGGCATCGGCCAGCGGAGCCTTTTCCTTCTCCTCGATGAGATCCTCTTGAGGCTCGGGCTCCTCCTTCTTAGGAGCCTGAGGACCCAGTTGTAGGCGCTTGTTCAGGTCGCTCATGAAACCCGCCTGCAATGCAGCAATCTTGCCGCCCACAGGTCTGCTGGGCACCGGCGGCTTGGGCTTGGAGAAGTCGCCATCCTTGGAATCGCCAGATGAACTCTTGGCGGGTCTGGGTGGTATCTGAGGTTTGGGCTTGTCCGAAACCGGAGGCCTACTCTTCTGAGCCTCATCGACGGGAGGAGACTGCTTCGGCTTGGGACGTTCCGGAATCGCAGGCTTTTCTGAAATGTCTGCGGATTTCTTGGTAGGCCGAACTGGGATTTCCGGTTTGCTTTCTTCCTCTGGCTTGTCTTCCTCTCCTGATGACACGGAAACGGTTGTCTCGTAAAGATGGCTTTCCGGGACATCCTCCCAGACATCCCGACTGGGGAAACGCTGACTTATTGCCGGCCTCTTCTCTGTCAAGAAGGAGGCAGAACTGCTTTGCGGTTCAGACCAGGTTGGTTGTTCCTGACTTTGAGTGGGCTTCACATCGGCGGGCCCGTTCACCTCGCGTTCTGCTAGTTCCTCTTGCTTTTGAGCGAAGGCGGCAGCGGGAGTCTTGGGCCGATCTTGAACTCCTGCAGACAACGATCTCGACTTCTCTGTCAAGTCAGGCGTTGAAACCTCCGCAGTGTAGTGGGCACTGTTGGGGGCATCTTCCCAGATGTCTTTACTGGGGAAGTAATGCCGGGCCTTTGCCTCAGAAGCCGCCGCATTTTGTGCGGCCTCCTTGCTTTCCTCGGGGAAAAGCGGCTCATACTCTTTGACGTCGTCCAGGGGCGTAGATCCAAAGTCCTGGGACGAGTTCTCCTTGTAGAGACTTGTAGGTCTACTAGTAGGTCGGCTATGCGACTCCTCAAACTCATTGGAACTTCTTCGACGTTCAGCAGGGGGGTGGACCGCCGGCTGCTGGATATACTGCGATTTGTCCTTGCTAACCTCATCGGGTGCCAAGATAGGAGCGGTATACTCATGTTCGTCATCGTCAACGGCTTTCTCGATGTCTCCCGGTGAGCGATATTGAGGGTGCTTGGGGTCATCGACGTGAACCGTCCTTTCGCCATTGGGGCCAGTAACCTCAGATTTGAAGGAGGGTGCTCTGGGCTGGCTTCCACTAGCCGATATGGGGTTCGGCGATGAGATGCGCGAGTATTCCTCACTAGCTTGGAAACCCACCTCATCGGTGGGGGTAGCATGATACTCAGAGGAGGTTGCTACAAATCAATTGTTAGTCCGTTGTGTGGCATATAATAATTTGAGCACTTACCCAGACCTGACCCGTGGCTTGCGGTGTCCCGAACGAGCTTGTTCAAGTCGTTGCTGCTCATGGCAAAATCATTCTGACGGTCATGAATAGGCGTCTTGTGCTCCCTGTCGAAAACATGGGGGTTCTTCTCGTAGTATGCCTTGTCAAGCTTGTCCTGGGGCGCAACGCCATGTCCATGCATGCCGTAGCTTCCAGGAGGTCCACCACGAGAACTATGCTTGCGGGTATGGTGTCTCTTGAACTCCTCGGAGCCAGGGGCAGGGGACGGGGCTTGAACGTCGCCCAGATGGGGGTTCATGGGCACGCGCTGTCCGATCTCGGGGATGCCCTGGTCATCATCTACGTCAGGCTGGCTCTCGCTGTTCGAAAAAGTTGTGCTAGGCTTCTTCTTAACAGCGTTGCGAGAAGTGGGACGGCCAATGCCGTATGAGGCGGCCTTTTCGGAGTCGGTACGGGTGACGGTCTGGACTCGCTGCTTGGCGCTCTGGGCTGGAAGAGAGGGCTTGGGAGCATGGAGCTTGAGGTCCTCGGCGATGGTACGGGTCTGCTCAGGCGATGAGGCTCGCTCCTGGTTCTCTACCTCGATCTCTTCTGTCACAGCGTTGTATTCACGACCCTCCTCGCCGACCGAGGGCAGGGTGGAGTTGTCGATGGGTTCGTCGAGGTGCTCTTGGGAGGTATCGTCTGTGCTGAAGTGGAGGGCTCTGGGGCTCTTGATAGGGATGCCATCGTTGAGCGGTGAGGGGGCGAAACGGTCGGGATTGGGAGATATCGAGCGGTCGACCAAGCGCTTGCCAGCGGGACGAGGAGGGACCTTGGGGACAGACGTGGCCAAATCGTCCTTGTCCTGGTTTCGCACGGGCCGGGGAGGAATGGCGGGCGTCTGTTGCATGGTTGCGGCAGTCATTGTTGTTATTAGGATGCCCGGGATGAGCTAGGATGTGTTGATGGTCGGCAAAATAGAAGAGGAAGCGGGAAGGGGTGTGGTGGTTTTGTATACTAGCGACGCTGGGACGGCTAGACTTCTAGAGGCGCCAACAAGAAGCCGGCGGTCAGCATAGAGTTTCGACGACAGCAACTGTACCAGCCATAGACCGATTAAGTCTACGACTGATAGCCAGCCGAGGGGGGAGGGGCGGGACAGGGGAATCGCAGAGCTTCTCCGGCTTCAGCGTCGGGGTCAGCGCGGAAGCTGCATGACTCTGACTCTGAAGCGTTGCTAAGAGACACGGCTTATCACCGCCCAGATATGGTTCACGGCGCTATCAGAGATAGAGGGATGCCATGGCGTCCACGGCGCCCGCCGCACGCCCACCCGCACACCACGGTCAGGGCCTCCAGGGGACAAAACTTACCAATGGGATGGCGGTGATTGGTATGCGAATCCCCCAATGGGTGTTGGCGATGCTACTGTAGCTCTCACAGTCGCGGGAGCTTGGTGATGGCTTCGAGGATTGTTGCGCCAGGTCTTGCACGGTGCTATGTCATGCGCACGTCAAACAGTACAAGTACGAGTCTGAGCTTCTCGTGGGCTCGGTTGATCGCGAGCGGCCCCAATTGTGTCTTTATATGCTCCAGCAGCATCCACCTCAGCGTGCGTCCGTCCAGGTGACGGTCAGTGCCACTTGACTATTCCTGTGCTCTACGTACCGATATTGTAGTAAAAAGCTGAGCGACCTTGTCCAGTCGTCACTTGTTGGCGAAAACAGGGATGAGGATGGCGCCAAGCCCACCGTGTGAGACGTGGCCGATCACGCACCGTGGTACTCGAGGCGATGATCCAATTGACGTCGGGCATGCGTTTTCGCAGCAAAGAGCTCTTGACGTGCGCATCATCAGTCTCAGGCTCGTCAGCATCACCCGGTCCCTCTCCCCTATTATTTTTTTGGTTCTTTCAACGGCCTATGTGGACGGGCGGCATCTTCTTACACAAATTGGCCGCTTTTCTCGTACTCTCCTCATCGTCTAGCAGTCTGCCCTGGGACTCGCAGCTTGACCAGTTCTCACGGGCTGCGACAGTCCGCGGAGGCCCAGACACAGTGCGACACCCCCGCATGATGCCACCGACTCAAGTACACACGCAAACACGCAGAGTCCCTGGACGGAATCTCTCCCCTGCAGAGGCCCCATTGCCCGGCCTCAAACCTATCCATGATCCACCTCAAGTTTTTACTGTTTTAAGAGGCGGCGAACCAGACATGCTGGACATCTCACCACGTAACGCTTCGAGACAGAACAGAAACCAGGGAACAGTCCCAGTCAATGCAACCGCTGGTGCCCCGAGATGCTAACACTCGTACATAGTAGTTGGTCCCGCCCTGACCCTGTCTCTTCAAGAGCAGCTGACGAGAAATGGGCCCCTTGTTGACATTGTTGGGGAGAGCTTGTGACGGTACCAGACTGTCTAGTACTTACTCCGCATGAGGTACAGTACGGAGAAAGGTACGCATAAGCACCCTGTATCGCCTCCTACAGCTCAGGTACCCTTGGTCGCTCGCACCGAAGCATCCACCCACATGGCGGGGACCCGTCTGCAGCGCCGCATCCCCACCGATCGAACTGAGCTGCTTCTGCTGCTCCTGGTGCTCCTCGTGCTCGGGCTAGGAGATGCCAGTCGGTGTCGCTGCGCCATGGGATTCCAGGCAATGACGCTTACTCGCCAGTATCCTACTGGTCCAGATCAAGGAGCCAGAGCTGCAAGTCGCATGACCCCGGCGATGCAGCTAGATGTTTCCGAACGTGCGAAAAGTCCTTTCCACCGCCGATAGTACAAGTCAACTCGAACCTTGAATACTGGTCCTAGTGATATCGAGGGGCTGCTCAGCAACATGGGAGCTCAGGAGATAGCTAGCCGGCGGTGGCCGGATACCTACTGTAGAGGCTCCGGAGTTCCGGGAGCGGTCATCAGAGTCATCGCTCGTCAGTTGGGGCTGTCAACGACTGGAGCCAAAGACTACGGACAACTGGCAAAGTTGTTCGTCTCCGAAAGGGACTGAAGAGAAAGAAGAAAACTCTGTTCCCCTGGCCAGCAACCCCGTCGATCATATGCAGCTTTTGCCAGCTTGCCAGCCAAGTCGAATCACATACCATCTCGCCCGTCCCGCTCCCCCTCAAGGCCGGGCCTGTCACCAAGCGGGCACATGATGCCACCGAGAAGCGTCTCCATCCCCACGGCGCGGTTCTTCCGTTGTACGCCCCATTATGACGCCATCCCCGATTCTCCCTCCGTCCAGGTCCTGCCCAAACGTTGAAGCTCCAGTGCTCCGGCGGAGGGGCCGCCTCCAAACGCAAATCCTGCATCAGAGCCGGTCCGGCCCTCTGGTTCCTCGACCCTGTTGCCCTATTACCCACCGAAAAGTGTAAGTGTAATTCTCAAATGTAATTCCTACGCAATAAACGTAGGCAAGCCCGGTCGAGAAGCCCTGTTCCATTCCATGCCACCATGACCCCTCATCCGCATTCCATCTCCTCAGCGATGCACTATTGTGCCTCAGTCAGCGCCTAGATTCCGCATCGAATCACCAGCGGCCAGACAGTGCAGCAGAGCATGTACAGTGCAAGTACTTACAAGCCCTGGCGCTACCCACTGTAAATACACAGTATCGGTGACAGCCCAGCCCATGAGTGCCTGTCCCGCTATCCCCCTTGGGGCAGGCTGGTGAGATCTCAGCTCATCACGAGGAGCCACAGGGACTTTGCCGGGCCCCTCCAGCTATTCTTGGCCGGTGGACGTCTGGTCTGGTGTTTGACGCCGCCGATCGTTGAGTTGAGCGACCTGCATCTAGAACCGTCATCTGATCCCGCTCTCACCGAGCTTGCTGCTGTACCTGGTTAAGAAAAAACTAGACACAAGTTCAATAGATGACTAGAGCTTGAGTCATCCGTCAAATGGATTCACTTGGCAACTGGAATGCGAGCTACTAACTTGCTTCTGGCCAAGTGCATTTTCCCTACCTAAGGTACCTTGTGTAGTTCAAAAGGGTGCTTGAGTCGCTAGAGAAAGCGGGGTGCTCGGGATAGCTCTGGCCCCGTGAGATGTTGATACATAGCTCCATCCGAAGTTAGGTCCACTAGAGGGGAGATACCAGTCCAAATATACATACATGATGGTATAATCCATCTCACTTCGAGAGTATTCTTCAGGGACATTGTTGTTCTCTGTAACTCTAGTCTGAAACTGGCAGGGTCCAAGTACGACGAGAGTAATAGCTTTGTTCCAGTATCCGTATGGTTTACAACTGACTACATCCTTTAGTCCTCACAGATCAAGTGCAAGAGTTAGCTTTCTTTGCACTTAGGTACATGCTTGTGCCCAGCATTTACTTCAGGGAGTATCTCGTCCTCACAGAATCATGACAGCCGTGTGAGACTCAGAACCAATCAAAGACACAGACTGACCAACATGCACAACAATGATGCTCTGCTTTCAATGAACTCAGTCGCAAGGTCCTGTCAACTCATAGTACCTCTTGCCAATAAACTTATCGATACAAATCAACTACTTCCCAAGCCAAAGACGTATAACCGTTGCTCGTTCCAGACGCCGAATCCCTCGCCGGGTATGCAGGCCAGTGCTCTCCAGCAGCAGCCGTAACTTCATGTAAGACAGACGGTTGCCCCATTAGCAGACCTCCTCTGTGTGCATCTTCCACAATATTTCTTGTTATCTCCATCGCTCATCCACCCAAGAACCAATCCTACGTAGCAGGATGCTTTTCAACTTGCGTCACCGTTCTCATTTGCGGATTGTCGGTTGCTCAGGTATCGTCCTTTTGTCGCCATGTTTACCTGCGCAGTAGGGACGAGCACAGCTTTACACAATCATTTGAGCGACACCCTGGCCACCGAGAGTCTTGCTGCCAACAAAGGCCTGTCCCTTGATGCCAGCGAGGCCATAGCAAATCGCAGTCAGAATCAGAAACACACCAGCGGCAATCAAGCTGCTCGAGCCGGTGAGAAGGCTGATGAACTGAAGGGCGCCCATTACTGCGTAGGCGGCCGCTCGCATGTAGTTGGTGGAAATCTTGCGAATCGCGGCATCGAACTTGCTCGAGGTCGGGCAGATTCGAAGCAGGAGGGGAACTTCGACGAAAAGGATGATAAAAGCCGATGCGCTACACAAATTTCGTCAGTTATGGGTATCACACTAGATCGTCGTGTTGGCTTCTGGTTGCCAAAGCACCGTAAGAGACGTACATGGCGAGTGCACAGAACACGATTCGAACGGCGTTAAAGCTGAAGATGCTTGATATACCCGTCGCAAGACAGATGATCATAGAGAGGATGCCTAGCCTGTACGGAGATGCTCAGTTAGTCTATTTTCGAAGCGCAATTGCGTCGTCGTCGTCCGGCGACAATGTCGGGTCTATCGGGGTAGCTCTGATGGGAGCTTGAATGCGCAAGCATCGGGAGAGCTTGACGGAAAGCTGGGTTGATCGAGGCGAACTTACCATTGTCCGTAAATGCCTATCGAGACGGTCAGTATCACTGTTGGCTAGCGCATGGCATCAGGGCGGCCACATACTGAAGTTTCTGGTCTGGAACTCCTCCTTGAGCGTCATGTTGACAGCTGACGTCGGGGGGCGAGGCGTGGGATTCGGTTGGGGGGTCTGTATCGAGGGAGCGTAACGCGCGATAAAACAATGAGGGCGACGCAGTCGGATCGAGTGCCAGAGGGTATTGATGAGGCAGATTCGATGCTTGGCGGCGATGTGGTTGCGGTGACGATGGTGGTCAAAGGGCGAGTAGCTGGTGATTAAGGTATGTCGTGGAAACGAAGCACGTAGCCTTTTCGCGAAAGAGCATCCGACACCCACCTCAAGTCCCCGGCCTCGCACTGGGTCCAATTAGTACTGAGGTTGGCGCAGCCGCTGGGGGCGAAGGTGCTGGCGGCGGGACTGTCTTGCTGACAGGCGGTACAGGCCCCCTCTTTCACGGGGTTACGGCGAGTACAGCGCTCTGATTGGGCCCTTGGCTGGGAGCTTTTGGGGCATCCGACGGCTTGACGAGCCGACAAGAGGGGATCTGGTCCACTGAAGCTGGTGCGGGTTGCCGTTAAAAGATGAGACACAGGCCTGACAACGTCCTTTGCATGGAGCGATAAATGAGATGGGTACAGTGTGTATGTTCTTCGTTTGAGAATATGCGTGGTATGTGATTCACATAACCAGGCGACCGCTTCTTGTTGATATACTTTCTGCTTGGAGGCTGAACCAGAGGCGACTAATTGTGTCGTACTCGGACTCGTCGCTGATCAGTCTCATGCCGCCTCTAGGCAGCCCCATATCGCACCGACGGCTGACGCGCGGCATGGCAGCCAAGCCTCATCCTGACGAGTATTCGTACTCATCCACATCGCAGGCCCCAGCGTATCCTTCCATACTCTTTGTGAAATGATGGGAGTTCCGACCTTTTGGAGGAACTTGCAGTCCTTGGCAGCTTAGCAGTCATCACCAGCCAAGCCGGATTTACCCTATACCTCCTGCGCTGGGTTCTTGGCTCTCTCCGTAAGCCGGGCAATTGGTCGGATTGCTCGGAGGTCTGTCAGCGGGGTGAACTACAATTTTTTTTTACAAGAAATTGCCTCTTTGAAATTCACATTAGATGACAAAAGCATGGGGTGGCCTAATAGAGGCTTAATCTTATGATATGCGGAATGGCCCTCTCAGATGAGTCTCGACAAGCTTCTTGTATGACCTTGTCACCACTTGGTATTGGACATGCTTGGCGTGACAAGAATACCATCCAAGAATGCCCTTTTGCCAGCCAGGGATTCCTAACCTACAAGTTATTTCGCCGTCCCATGTGCGTCTTTTATTTCAGATCGTATCAGTATTACCCTCGCAAATGTCGATTTAGAAGCTGGCTTCCTTTGAAAATGTGAAGGACGCCGTAAACACAAGTCGTCTCAACAACAAAAGTGCATCAAACCATCATTTCCCTGGAGTGATGACGGGGTTTTCTTCTCGGGTTTATTGCAGACAGACCATGGTCTGATATTTACCCAGCTATTTTATCTGGTCAGATCGATACGCGGCATGACCGCCAAGCCGTATCGTGTATGGAGAATACCATGGCTCGTCAAGCCACGACTTGGCCTGGATGCCGAGCGCTCGTTTTCTTGGCTTTCTCCATCAACTGTCTTGGCAATATCCATTCTCGAAGAAATCTGATATTGAGGCTCACGATGCATGAATGTCAATGTTCTGGCCGTCGACACAAGATATCTAGTGTGTAGGGCTAGAAATGCGTGTGACTAAACGTCATAAGACGACGCCGACCAACGACCGGACTCGCCACATTGGAAGAAATCAGGCTACAGGTTATTCATTGGCACTGCTTACAGCCAGGTAGATGGCGATATTCGGACATGTTATCACCAGATATCACTGGCCTGACTACTCACAGCCACCAATATTCCGCTTTCATTACCCTGGTTGGTCGAGACTAAGGTACGATGATGTACAGCGCCTTTTAGCGAATGTGGAAATAGCGCCGCCGGTCCCAGCGAAGTGAGAACTACTAACGGCGACAATTACATCATTCTTCAACGTCGAACCTAAGCGGGCTAGCCCTAGCTTTCAGCATCTCGCATCGCATTGGACTTGCTGAATAAACATTATTTTAGAGTATACCAATCGTTTGGGCTGCCGAAAGACACTGACAGATCGTTACTCGAGCAAGCTAACTTCTCACCCCTCCGAGATCCCAGGACTGCCAACGTGGGGTAACGCCGACTCATCATCACAGATATGCCTCTCACGGTCCTCTCAGACGACCAGGTCAATGCCATCTTCGAGGGCCTCACTCCAGTTGAGCTAGACGAGTTCCGAAGTGTTCTTGCCGAAGCCCTTAATGAGTTCTCTACCAGCGTGGAGACACCCGTGGATGGCTTCCAGCAACCGCATGGCCTCACAACGGTCCACCCAGTCACACAGGTCAAGACGTCGTATATGCCATCATGCGGCCCTTGTGGAATGAGCTGTAAAGGTGAGAATACAACTCGCTCTGGGTAAATGCGACTCTGACCCTTTCTAGTGGTATCGCGCGTGAGCCCCGAAGCTGCAGGCCACCCACAACTTAAACACATCAAGCCCAACGGCGTCATGCCCTTGTTCCAACCAGACGGATCGCCTTTGGGAATTGTACATCCAAGTGCCCTGACCGCTTTCCGTACCGCTCTGGCGTCGGCCTGTCTCCTCAACCGACGAAATCATGTCAAGACCATCACCGTGTTTGGAAGCGGCATGCAGGCATACTGGCATGTCCGGCTGGCCCTGATGATGCGCGGCACTACCGTCAAGCACATCAACGTGGTCAACCGCAGCTTCTCGAGCAATGCCACCGGTCTGCTCAAAAAATTCGCAGTCATCCCGCAGCACATCAAACAGCGCGAGGGTTGGACAGACGCCCAGTTCGGTCTCCTGACGCCCTCGTTCCATGAATACGACCGCCTGATCAAGGATCAGATCCGCGACGCGGACGTGATCTACTGCTGCACTCCTTCGCAAAAGGCTCTTTTTGACGGGTCAATCCTGACATCTCATGAGGGGCGGAAGAAAGGCCGATTAATTATTGCGGTGGGGAGTCATGCGCCTAACATGAGAGAATTGCCAGACGATCTCATCCAGATGGCCATAAAACACCACGATAAACCACACCGGCACTTTCACAAGCATGCCAAGGATGGCGGTGTCATAATCGTGGACAATCTCGAAGGGGTTCTCAAAGAGGCCGGCGAGATCATCATGGGCAAAGTTGACCCTCATCAATTAGTCGAGTAAGTCACAGCCTAGCTATGCTCGATGACATCAGCTAACGTAGCAACAGACTCGGAGAGCTCGTAATGCTCCACCGCATGGCTTTGGAAGAATCTGATGCCGAAGTCGTGAGCAGCCAGGCATCTGTTTCATCTGACCTGGACAAGCTCGACGTCAACGACAGGGTTCCCTCCATGACGGCCGTGTTCAACAACAAGCCTGGCTCGCCGCGGTCTAGTAGTCCGACTGGGTCGAGCGGTTCAGAATCTCGAAAGAGCCCATCCATGTTTCATTTCCGCAAGAACTCGTCTGGGAGCTCGTCGGATACCGAGAAGAAGAAGAGGGAAAACAGCCTTTCACTGTGGCTGAGAGACGGAACTGTCGTGTACAAGAGTGTTGGCCTCGGCCTCATGGACCTAGTAGTCGGGATTCACCTGATCCAGATCGCCAACGACAAGAATATCGGCACACGCGTGGAAGGGTTCTAATTTGATGTGGAAAGTAAACAGTGGGAGGATATCTATTTGAACCAGGTTCATCATTTCAATATGTGGCAGCATCTTTAATAGGATGAAGGTATATGACTTTGATTTATAAACGAATAACATTCGGCGACATTCTAATGGTACAATTTATCATCCATGCTATCGTGATTCCCTTACTCCGCAACCCAAACAGCAGCCATGCCCATACCCGTGCCTATGCACATGGATGTGCTGCCAACCTTCTTCCCGGTTCGCTTCAACTCATATAGAAGGGTGGAAACTTGTCGAGCACCAGTGCATCCTAGGGGATGGCCAAAAGCAATAGCGCCGCCCTTGGGGTTGATCTTTTCTTGAGGGATACCCAACTCGTTGGCGCACCATAGGCATTGGCTGGCGAAGGCCTCGTTGATCTCGAAGATGTCGACATCATCCTTGGAGATTCCGGCAAGGTCGAGAGCCTTGGGGATAGCCTTCCATGGGCCTTGACCCATGAGGAGGGGCTTGACACCCACAATAGAAGCGCAAACGTACTTGCCGATGATGGTCTGGCCAAGCTTCTCGGCAGTGGAGCGCTTCATCAGAAGCACAGCGGCGGCGCCGTCGGAGATCTGGCTGGCATTGCCGGCATGGATGGTACCGTTCTTGGCGAAAGCGGGACGGATCTTTCCCAGTGACTCGGCAGTGATGCCGGGGCGAACACCATCATCCTTGGAAACAGTGATTTCTTTGGTCTCGCCGGACTTGGGGTCCTCGAACTTGACGGTGAGGGGAGCAATTTCCTGGTCAAAGAGACCCTCGGCCTGGGCCTTTAGCGCCTTCTGATACGATGCAGCAGCGAAGTTGTCCTGGGCGGCGCGGTCGACGCCGAGGTCCTGAGCCATCTGCTCCGACAAGACACCCATGGGGACCTTGCAGTTGGCAGCCTCGGTGTAGTTCTCGAGAAGCTCAGAGAACTCGGTCACGGCATTGGGTCTGTTGCGAGTCAGCGCGACGAAGAACTTGTGCATGTTGGATAGCTACTCACCCATATGAAAGACTCATGCTCTCAACACCAGCACCGACACCAATATCGATCATGCCGGTCTTGATCTGATTCGCGATATCGACGCAAGCCTGAAGCCCGGAAGAGCACTGTCGGTTGAGTGTTCGAACAGCAGCGGTTTCAGGGAAGCCGGCGACCAAGGATGCTGCGCGCATCTCAGTCGCACCTCCACCAGCGGCCAACACGGTTCCGACGCAAATATCCTCGACGAGAGCAGGGTTGATCTTGGAGCGGTCGATAAGGGCCTTCAGGACGCCAGCCATCAGGTCGGAGGCTTGAGTGTCCTTGAAGCCGCCCTTGCCTCCCTTGGTGAAGGCACTTCGGCAGGCAGCAGTAACAACGACCTGTTCAGCGAGGGAGTGGTTAGTTGCGAGCGTTGGCGCACAGTGGTGGGGGGGGGGGTTCCATACATCATCGGGGTGCTTCTCCAGGATCTTGTCGCGACCGCCAGCAGTCGGGTTACCAGAGATCTGGCCGCCAATTTGAGTAATTCGGTCAATAGCTGGAAAGAGGAGGGACGAACATTAGCACTGGGCGCTTCATAAATTGCGAAGCAAGGGGGGGGGGGCGCGGCTACATACCACCCATGATGTCGACTCCAGGCGGTTTCGCAGGTTCGGTTTTAGGAGGAATGCGTCGGTGTCGAGGGTTCGGGATGAGAGAGGAGCGATGGAGCAGAAAGATGGGAATATGGAGGACGGAGCTTCAGGATTTCTTCAGGGAGATATACAGAAGGTAATATAAATCAACACAGGCGTTCGGTAGACCTCGGATGTGGTGGAGACGGAGCGAGGTTGATGGACACTTGGTCGCAAAAGCTCCAGGTTCCCCGTCATGAAGAGGGTCATGGAAGAGGAGGGACCCGCTGAGGTCAGCTGGGGAAAGCCGCCGACCGAGGCATCTTTCCGCCCCAGTCTTGGCGGCAGGCGCCACAATTTTAGCGTCTTTCACATGCAATTCCACGCTCTCACACGCTGCTTCCCCAGCTTTTTTTTGGCGGCTGGGCCTTTGTGTTAGGTTGTCCGTAAGCAACCATGTGCGTCACGAGGAACGGGCAAGCGCTGAAACCCGTGCAGCTAGCCCCCCACGGATACGTTTTAATGGTCGGTTTAGGTGGTTGGAGGAACCCCGACAGGGCCTGGGAACCGGGAGGTTGTGTAAGCTGATGGCCATCTTCACGAGCCAGTTTCCTCGATTGCCACCGCTCCATTACTGACTACCGACCGAGTATCTAAACTATCTCTTTACTTGCCTGCCATGTGTGCACTACCAAATCCTGCTCACATGATAAATGCACGGAGGTTTGATATACAAAGTACGTATAGCAAATCCGGACCGACGTTGGCCGCAGGCGCTTCCAAGATTCGGAAGGAAAACGACTCTTTGACACCTGAGACACGTGCTCAATCGACCTAGAGTTCTGTGGGTCCTCGCCGAGTGCTGTGCTGTTGTTTGCGTGGTCGTTTTTTTGCGATGGGTGGTTGGCAACCGTCTTAATGTACCGTACCTATCCGACATGAGGAACCTGTCTCATCCACGTATTTGACGATGGGTACGGGCATGAAGTAGATGTAGATGCAAGGGCCACGCCAGACCCCGCCCCCGAGCTCGACGCCCCTGAGACTGAGCGTGGTGTCATCGGCTCCAGTTTGCAGTCATCGGATGAACCCATATTAGAACTTCCTGCCAATGCAGAAGCAGGCACAGAAGCAGGCGTAGAAGACGATGCAATACCACTCGAGGCCGACCAGGGGTGAAAGGATGCTGTTGCCCTTGCCTCGACCGAGGTTTCCATACAAGTGGGAGCTGACCCTGGCGCGGCTACATGCATGTGAGTATCTAGATAGTGGGGTGAAATATTGTCAGTATCTGTCCCTAGTCTTCCCCAGCCTCATCCATATTGGCTTGATAAGGAGCAACACTTGCCTCGTGAAAATCCGGCCACGGGGATGCAACCCAGTTGCGACAAAGCCTCGAAGCCTAGCTCTATGCTGACGCGTGGGTCGCTGAGTCGGCCAAATTGGATAACGAGTTGCCTGTTAACGCGCCCAATGTTCTCGACTTCCGCAACGTCAAAGAAACAAAAGAACTTGGGGACCTTCTCCGTCGTCTGGTTCCTGCGACGCTGAGGAGGGATCGGGTGCGGTTTCAGCGGCATATCCTGTACGATTCTGATGTCGACAAGACTATGTTGACGGCCGAGGCAGCATTTGGCCAAACAGGGATATTCCCCTCCATCACGAAATCTGAAGTTGATGCGAATCACTTTTCCATCGAAGATCGAGGGCGTTGACGGCACGGCAAAGCTTTCAAGGCTCGGTCCTGGTGGATGCCTGAAATATGACTGAGAATAGCCTGTATTCACTTTCAGAGTTGGATATGGTTGCTCGTGAGGACTCGGCCCGGTGCGTTCGACATCAAACTTGCGAACCTTGGCACTTTCGGGAGGTGGCCAAGGGCCAACAGTTCCCTCAGATGATATAGGCCGCTTGAGAGATGGTTCTTTCGATGGGACGGTCAAATAGGATTGGCCAGGAATAGGACTCCGGAAGGGAGCCTCAACTGGTCTTGGGCCAAGCTCGGGGACACTAAGGGGGAAGTATGAGTTTGAACCATGTACAGAGCCCCCAGCAAGACTGTAGTTACCGATCAAACTTGAACGGCGGCCGCCAGAATCAGCAGCGAGCAGACGCTCCGGTGTTACTAATGGAGGCTGACGGCTTGCACCTGGACCTCTGTTGCCGGACCGTCTAACTTGCAGCGACTCGGCCCGGTGGAGAGGAGCACTGTGCATAGATGAATCATCAGAACCCCCAAGGAGGCTTTGAGTCGCACCTCGAGTTTGTGGGACTGGGACGTAGGGGTACAGAGGCAGATCCATCGCGTTCGAGTCCCTGATCTCGAACCGCAGAGGTGACTGTGGATGGTTGTCGATCGGATTCGGGAACGGATTACGTTGCCTACGGACCCCCATCAGACATCCTCCTTCTTGGGTCCCGAGGTTTGCGAGAGCTCTATCACGCCGTCCGGAGACGTCGAAGCAATGGTTATTTCGAGTTGTTACCTCCTAGATAGAGACTGGTATGGTGGTGGAGGCGCGGCTCTGAAACAGACGAGCAGAAACCAGGCGTATGAATCGTGCAGATACATCGTACGTGGGCATTGCCCGGCTCTCAAGTACATATTAACATAATTCCAAAGGATACCGAAATGAGCCCACATCTTTGTATTGTGTAGATATTGAAATAGGCGGAGAGTTGGTCGCCTCGTAATGATTCACAAGGCGGCCAAGATATTCACAAATGCACCGCTCAGAGCGCGAATCCAGTGGCATACTGTGCTGGGATTGGGGCTGGTGGGCCTTTCCCGAGGCGGGCGTATTTCTTTGCAATCACTAATGTCCCACACTGACAGAATATTTTCAAGGCGGCAGGCTCTTTTGAGGTATGTCGGAGTTCATTGCGTCGTCATTTTCCATTGGCAGGCTTGTATAGACCACCCTGGTTCGAGCATCAATATCCAAACTGAGGCGAAATGACAAAATGAAAGACCACGGATGGCTGAGGACGTCCGCCGTTTCAAGCGCTAAGCCTTGTCGAGGCTGATCACTTGCATTTTCAACGAAGTCTTATGCCACTCAAGCATTGCGCAGCCCTATAAAGTGCTTGCTCCGGACTTCATCTGCCGCAAGACCGTGATAGTATCAAGACAAGCTCCCCGAATTAAAGGGTGATCTCATGTCTATATTTAATCTTCCGAGGGCCTTCGGGTTTAGGCCGTGGTAGCGAGTGCATGGTCTGCATATTCGTTGGTTCAGCTTGAGAAGTGCAAATACAAAGACCTGCATATGCATTTTGAATAAACCCCTCACCGAGCACCCGTAACATATACCTCATTTGTAAATCATTTTGTAACTTCAATACAGCGCCATGCCCAGCTGATGTCCTTTAAGGTTGCCTCCTCGTCTTGCAGATGGTCTTGCCGCCCCAATTGCGAGTCTGAGGCTGACGTGGACGACACGAGAAGTCCGGTGATACCCGAGATGCCAGTCTGCATCTTTCTCGAATGAGACCACAATTGAATAGACACGGTGACTTGTGGGCACCAGTTTTGCCCTGCGTTGGGATCCATTTTTGAATTGAGGCCGATGGAGATGTCATGGTCCCCGGTGAACGCCCTGTTTTCAAGAAATTAGGCCGCTCCAAGATTTGGGCCGAGAGTGAGGCGAATTCATTGTTAAAATCCCGCCATCGTCTCGGTTTAACTGCTCGTCGACACCTGCGATGCGAAGCCCGGCTTGATCCAACCACACCGTTTTGTTCCGTCTTTTGGGTGTCCGTCCAGGGTTGTGTATCGACGATATCTTATTGGGCATCAGTATGTTGACCAGAGCCATTTTTGTAGCATTTTCTAACACTTTTGAGTCCAATGGCAATGGTGGCTTGCCTGGGAGAGATTGAAAAGGGACAGTCCCTTGGCATTTCACTCTCCAGCCAGACGCCAAGGCCTGGCTCTAACAGTTGCTGCGCTGCCAGACAAAAACCAGCCAGCCGTTGGGCATTAATGCTTACCCATGGCCGCCCAACTTTGGTCAAAGCCATCATAGAAACCAGCTGTGTCAACTTTCCAACCCGAAAGGTTAGCGATTCTTGAGCGATACTGCACTGCGGGCATGAGCTGATAGAGTCAAGTCTCAGGGTTCGTATGTCTCACGTCAATCTCCTGGTTCTGATGGAGCCGTCATATCGTCCAATACTATCCACCGAGGAGGGAAACCAAGTAGTCATGATACTAGACCTAGGCGCCGAAAATGGGTCCACGGTCCAGCTACCAGGCGAGACTACTCGGAGAAATGCCACTTGACCAGGAACTATTCCAAAGCCATTCCAAGTGAGGAGCCCGACACGAGCCAGGAAAGACTCTGTGGGCTAGGACCCAATGAATTCCTGGAACCTGGAACCTATACTCCGGAGCTGGAAGTTCAGGGAACCCCCGATCAAATGGAAATCATCTCTCTTGATCTGACAAAGGATCTTTCAGTACATCTTAAATCTGGCGCCCTGACCGGGCAGGACCTTTATTCAGGCACAAGATCTGGCTCATCAACCGGTGACAATCTTCCCCAATTGGACCAGGAGCCTGGAACCTCATCCTTGAATGATATCCAAAAGAAATTTGCTTCCTTGGCAATTGTTGATCAAAGGGAGTTGTGCTGTGATGACGGATGCAACACGTCCGACGAGCAAAGATACAAGTCTGGTGAAACCCTCCCAATTCCGGACGTTGAATTGTCTGATGATGGCGAAGTGGATGATGACATGTACTGGGAATGGGACCAACAAAGACAGCAATTTCGACACTGGGATGACGAAGACAAGGAATGGGTGTATTGCCCTGACGTCTTTGACTGATTTGATTCGTCATCTCTCTCTTGACCTTGACCGACAGCGGGGTTATTTCGAGACTTAACTGGAGGAAACCCCAGTGTTTCGGTTGCAAAGACACGCGGTAGGCTCTTTTCACTGAGAGGCTTCAACTACAGCCGCCAGCCTCCCTGTTCGTGTATCAGCAGGATACGTAATTCATACAACACGTCTTTCATTTACACATATCAGAGCATCACCAGGGATTCCTCAGTTAGCACGACAGTTTCATCATAGTTACGAAAGGAGGCGAGAAAGAGGGTGAATTTCTCAGAAAGTTTTTAATAGACGTATGGATCGGTGTGTTCTTTGGCCCCTGTTAAGTGGGTGTCTATAACATTTTGATGTGCTTGGTTTAAGATTTGTACAGATGGCTGCATATATCACAACTAGCCTCGGCACTCAGACCGAAATCAAGGCAGTGGGATAGAACGACAGGGATTGCAGATAACAGAAGGTTTGCGAAAGAATCATAGGCTTGACAATTTGACCAAGACAACGCGTACACCAAAAGTCTCTCTGGTTGCCTGGTTATATCCAGGTTCACAAGTTCCAAGGCCTCGTGTGCTAATGTTCGATTTCAGTACGCTGCTCTACAGTAATACACAACTTCCAGTCTGCTCCTCATGACCACCACATGTTGATACCCAACCCTAACAGAAGAGATCCGAGCCCTGGTGGGCTCCCTGGAAGAGGAATTCGCCTTCAACCACCCCGCTCACATGACCAAACAACATGACACCAAGAAAGATCGGTTGACCCTTGTTGTGTTCAGGCGTCTACTTCTGTGCCGGCTTATCCTCAGCTGAGAAATTCAAGCTGATGCTGTTGACACAATGGCGCTCATCGGTGGGCGTGGAGTAACCCTCGCCCTTGAAGACGTGGCCGAGGTGGCCACCGCAGTTGGCGCAGACAATCTCGATGCGGGACATGCCGAGAGTCCTGTCCTCGTGTCGGACAACAGCACCTGGGATGCTGTCAAAGTAGGCTGGCCAACCGCATCCAGAGCTGAACTTGTGGGCGGCCTTGTACAGCGGCGCATCGCATCCGGCGCAAGTGTAGACGCCGGCATCTGGTGAGTGCTTGTTGAACTCGCCGGAGCCCGGAGCCTCGGTTCCCTTCTCCCGTAGGATGCGAAATTGTTCTGTGTGATGATATTAGTACTGAACATCAAAGACGAGCGGGAGAGAGAAGGTATGTACACATACCCTTGTTTAGGATTGCCCGCCACTCGTCATTGCTGCGCTGGTCGGGATACGACATGTCGGAAGACTTAGAGGAGGAAGAGCCGAAGAAAGAGCCTAGGAACGAGGACATGGGTCTGACAGGGGCGGGTCGTAAGGTAGCAAGATGCAAGGTAGTGAGGCGCAAGGTAGGTGGCAGGTTAATGTGGGCGGAGATGTTGTTGATGAGTGTTGATGAAGCTCGACAGAATCGCATATGGAGCGATGACACGATGACTGATATGGTGGGTGAAGCGGGCTGAGAGAGAGTTGATACGAGGTAAAGATCTGCTCCTTATATCTCGTTGTCGGGTTTTAGTTCATGCAGGTCTAAATAGATCGGTGATTGATATGATTGATTGAGCTCAGATCCTGGCCAGGGCAATGTGGTGACGATGCGAAACGTGACAAATCAAGCGTAGTGAGTGGTTTGGGGATGGGGAAATGAGGGGCAGCTGCGATGTGGAATCTTTTGGGGGAATGTCAAAGGCATTTCGAGTTGCATCATCAACTGTCACAGCCACACTGAGAAGCTCCCCCACGGACGGATTCGGTATTTGGAAGCCCAGAGTACCCATGTACCTTATCCTTGTACCGCTTGCTCTGCCTCGCTCTGCTACGTACAACTGACAGCTTCTTGGTAATCTTTGAAGGCGAAGTCGATGCTGGAATCCGGCGTTTTCTAGCGCCTCTCAATCAATTGCAAGGCTAAGCTGGGGCGAGAGGCATAGATTGCGAAATTAAATGTCGTCATAGCCCTCACAGGCGCCATCGGAGATGTCATGATGGATGCCTTCAAGGCAGTCATTTAACGCTCATGTTAGGTGCCTTCTTGCCTGAGGATCTGGATCCTTATCAGCAGATAACGCATCAAGGTGGATGAAACCCATCGAGGTGTGGCTGGTAAAGCAAGTCTACAGGGTGCCCAACAGCCCAAACCATAAGCCAGAGCGATCCGGGTTCCACCCTTCCTGCTCCATATCTAATTCGCTTCAGGGCCTACTAATTCCGCTGGGCTTCTGTTACAGCACCACTGACCACCTTGGCACCTCCCTACCCGACTCGAGACACCACGACTGTCCAGGTTGCCACATTCACCAAGGCTCCCCCTTACAGATCTCGTTACTCACCCTTCCTTGTTTCGAATCGCCCTCGACAAGGCCGTCGTTCGTCTTCCAATCGCCTTCTCACTATCTCCATACAACCCATTTCCCACCGCCATGTCAAGGAGGGCCCCGAACCCCGCCGCCGAGCGGGCGGCGCAAAACACAGCTACCATCAAGAACCTCCTGAAGCTCGAGTCCAACAAGGTCTGCGCCGATTGCAAGAGAAACAAGCGTACGTGGCTATCTTGAAAACGGCATCTTTATCCTCGTCAGTTAGTTGCGCGGGGACGCTGCTGACATGTGTTGCGACCCTCTAGATCCCCGATGGGCCAGTTGGAACCTAGGTGTCTTTGTTTGTATCCGATGCTCGGGCATCCACCGTGGCATGGGCACCCATATCAGCCGAGTCAAGTCGGTCGACCTCGATTCCTGGACCGATGAACAGATGCAGAGCATCCTCAGCTGGGGCAACGCGCGCGCCAACAAGTACTGGGAAGCCAAGCTGGCCGCCGGCCACGCTCCCTCCGAGGGAAAGATCGAGAACTTCATCCGCACAAAGTACGAGCTTAAGCGATGGACCATGGAGGGTCCTATTCCCGATCCGTCAACTCTTGATGCCGACGGTGATGACGACGTGCCCCTGAGCTTGGTCAAGGAGAAGCAGGTGATTGAGCGCAAGGAGTCCATCAGGAAGGCCTCGCTGGGAAAGTCGAGTGCTCCTCGCACCCTTCCACCCCCCCAGGGCGACCTCATCGGCGGAGACCCCGTCCAAGTCCGATCGAGCAGTGCCGCACCTCCCATCGCCAGGGTGGCTCCCAAGGGCGATCCCGCACCTCCACGATCCACCAGCACTAAGGATTCGCTGCTGGGCCTGGACTTTTTTGGAGAGCCTTCAGCTCCTCCTCGACCAGCAAGCACCACTGGAACCAACACAGCGAGCGGCCAATCTCGTCCTGACCTGAAGCAGTCGATCCTGTCTCTTTATGCCACTGCCCCCGAGCACAGGCTCCTCCCCAGCAACCTGCCCAGGGCGGCTTTGGTGGTATTCCCTCTCCAACATTTGCCCATCAATCCCAGGGGTCTGTTGGTGGGTTTGGTGACGCATTCGGTAGCCTCAGCATCTCCAACGCTGCCCCCCTAAGCCAGCTGCTCCGGATCCGTTCGCCAACCTTGGCAGTGGCCGGGTTACGTCCAACAACAGCGCCTTCAGTGGACTTGGTGGAGGAAGCTTCTTCGACAGCAAGCCCGCTCCCGCCGCCGCTCCCGCGCATCAGAAGCAGCCGTCCTTTGGTGGAGGCTTTGGTGGTTTCTCATCGCCCGCTCCCGCTGCCGCGCCGGCCCCAGCAAAGCCAGCTCAAACATCCTCTGCTATGGGCGACCTCTTCGATCTCTCTGCGCCGGTATCTCAGACGTCTCCCCCTCCACCATCCAACTCGATGATATCCCCTACTAGCAACTCCGTCTTCAACCTTTCGACTCCCCAACCTGCTGCCCCCGCACCAGTCACTACGGCTACGGCAACTAGTTCTATGGGCGGCTTCTCTGGTTCTGATGTTTGGGGGGGCGGAAACGAATGGGGTGCCCCTGCTGCGCCAGCCCCTGCGCCGGTTGCCGCTCAGAAGAGCCCCGCGTTGCCCATGTCTGCAAGCAACGATTTTGGCTGGGGAAGCCCTGCCGCTGCAGTTCCTTCTTCTTCCTTTGCTAATACACCTATTGTTCCCGGTGCCTCCGGCGGATTCAGCCCGCAGCCACCAAAGGTTTCGGCGGACGAGGAGTTTGGAGGATGGACTAGCAGTACTGGCCCTTCGAACAGCGGAACAACTAAGAAGTCTGGTGGGGGCTTCGGTGGCGATGAGGACTTGTTCTCTAACGTATGGGGTTAAAGAGACTTGGAAGCAACCATATGATTTGGAAGTGGATGGAAATGGAGGTGCAAAGGAGAGATAAGATATGTTTGAACATAACGACTGCGGGCATGTCAGGGGTGTTTTGCATGTTAGGAGTCTATGTATGTCGTACAAAAGGGGGGCTGGGGAAATTTAAATCTTGAACGTTCAAGGATCAAGCAACGTGAAGACCATAAAATGGAATAAAAACAGCGAGATGAAAGTATTAGGTGATTGATGTATATATATAGTTGAAGCCAACGCCAAACCCCAATGCCGAGGACATCGCTTCGGTACAACGCAAATGCAAGAGTAGTAGTATCCTCCAGAGGACACTGGCCTCCAACACGCTCAGTTTCGCGAGCCACCACTTTCCATCCCTTCGACGATACACGCCCCCTAATGCCAGACTCCCGTAACGAGATTAATCTCCTGAGCGCCGTGAACATCGATCGACCGAAAGCAGCTCTATCATGTCGCAAATCCATGGTGCCTAAATTCCAGACCCAGAAATGTCCACGTTTCATCATGTCTCGATATGTGCATTTGGCCTATCCCGCGATGATCGCCCCCGAGCGGTTGCTCAATGCTCGATCGCTCAAAACATCATCTTCAAGCCGTAGTAAAGCACCAGAAATATAGCGATGACGATGCCGGAGAGCTTCAGGATGGCGACTCGATTGCCCGAGGCGGCCATGCGAGTCAGGCGGCCGGCGGAGCCCTTGAGGCTGGTGGACATGGAGGAGAAGGTGTCGGACTGCGAGAACGTGTTAGCACGGCGGGAAGCGCAACAGGCGGGAGGGCGAGACGGACGGTGTTGTCGATGACATCCTGGGAGCGGGCGTTGTCGTAGATATCGACGGTGACGCCGCGCAGGGCGGTGACCTTTGCGGATAGTTCATCGAGACGAGCGTTGTTCTGGCGCTCGCGCTCGTAGGCTTCAGACATGGGGGGCGATTGCGGCGATTGAGGTCCGAGGAGAAGAGGCGGAGGGGGCCAGGCCTTGCGTCGGTATAGAAGTTGGCGTCGCGATCGCGGAGAGGGTTGGATCAGGGGGCGGATGACTGTCCCCGAGAAGTCAACCAGGCGGGTCGTCGAGGAGGTGGGTTTGTTCAAAGACCTTGAAACGGCGAGGTGGCGAGGAGTGGAAACGTGTGAGAGGCGAAGTCGGGGGAGCGAGGTTGTGGTGTTAGGAGTCGAGATGGCGGCGCTCTCACCAAGCGAACGAAATGATGAGACTCTCAGGCGAAACCAAGACCAAAACCAAAACCCATGACGATGGTCCGGGTTGCCCATCAGCGTCCGCAACCGCGGTACGTACCCCGGAGCCGCCAGACTTGCCAGGTGGGACAGACGACTCGCCCCAGAATAAGAAGTACCTACCTACCAACTAGGTACCTACCTTTGGGCTAAAGGCTGCTGGGACGGGCATGTCAACTGCAGCGCCAGAGGCAATTGCTTGTGCACCGCCACAACATCCTCGTTGCCCATCACATCATGTGGTTCGGTGCCATACGTACTCCCTGTGATTGTAATGAGGATGCGCCTGTCGACAACTACTGACACCGTTGCAGCAGTAATGGAATGGCACCGGCCTTGTTTCAATGTGGGAGGCCGCTGGAGCGCCAATGGCGCCGTTGTTGAAAGTCCCCCCGGACGGTCTAGCTTACAGTGGGGGAGGGGGGCACTGGCGGGGTTTTGGCAGACGCCCGATTCAGTGGATGAAGTCCCCCATACCATGCGTTGATGGTGTTTGTCAGGGCATGGCAAGCGCCAAGTAAAGACTTCTGTAGCGGCAGCTTCGGGAGCTCGGAGGTTGCTGCGCCACAACCATAGGGATAGCGGGACTTACGTATTGGGAGCTTGGCTATGGCCCAAGCCAACGAGCATAGCCTCATCCCCCTCCTCGCCCATATTTCTCCTCGCCGTCTTGGCTATTGGCTTCAATTTTTCTCCTCTCTATGCCTCTTTTGCTTACAAGTGGCCAGGCCCGTTGCATCCCTCTCGTCATCCTGCGATAGTTTCGGTACCTCGCCGTCCGTCCCGTTCCAGGCGATCCGAAGAGGCCCCAAGCTGACGGCTTATACGTACTTGGGTACGTAAGTCGTGAGGAGCACAGCAGCAGTGTAGCGCTCCCTGACAGCGCAACGAGGCACGGCTTCCACTTCTTATTCTCCATTGCCTGGTGACGTCCGTCCAAGCTGCGCAACCCCACCGACCTGCCTCCACCTAGGCTCGCACCCATACCCATACCTAGGTAGGTAGGTAGGTAGGTACCTGAGGTAGGTAGGTACCTTGGCTACCTGACCTGCGTCCCCATATCCATACCTACCCATACCCCCATAAGGTCGTTCCGAATACCGTGAGCCTCTTCAGTCAACAACCGGACCGCAGACAACACAGCTCCTCGCGCTGGAATTCCGTCAAGATGGGCATCAACAACCCTCTCCCGTCGTCTATGGCGTGTAAGTCCTGCCTGCCCCGCAATCCTCAGATACAGACACAGACACAGCAAGACTCCAGTACCCCTCTCCCAACTATCCCAACTATCCCACCTCTGCCAATGCACGTCCAGCCTCGCACGACCACCTGCTGACACGATCCCTTCGCGACGTCGCAGCAGAATGCAAAAAGTGCAGCAAGATCCTCACGTCCTTTATCAGCCCGCGCCAGGCTTTCGGCCCTGAAAAGGTCATCCCCCCTCCATCCTCGCCAACGCCAAGGGCCTGGCCATCATCACCGTCCTCAAGGCCGGCTTCGTCGGATCTGGTCGCTTCGGCAGCGGCCTCGTTGTCGCGCGCCTCCCTGACGGCACCTGGAGCGCCCCGAGCGCCATCGCCACTGCTGGCGCCGGTGTCGGTGGCCAGATCGGCTTCGAGCTTACCGACTTCGTCTTCATCCTCAACGATGCCAACGCCGTCAAGACTTTTGCGCAGGCCGGGTCCTTGACCCTCGGTGGAAATGTGTCCCTAGCAGCGGGCCCTGTTGGTCGCAATGCCGAGGCTGCCGGTGCTGCCTCTCTCAGGAGCGTCGCGGGAATCTTCAGTTACTCCAAGACTAAGGGTTTATTCGCTGGAGTCTCACTCGAGGGCTCTGCCATCATCGAGCGTCGCGATGCCAACGAGAAAATGTATGGACATCGCTACACTGCGCAACAGCTCCTGACTGGCTCCGTTCGACCTCCATCCCAGGCTGCACCTCTCATGGCTATCCTCAACTCGAGGTCCTTCAGCGGCATGCGAACCGGCGCGACCGACGATCCCATGTACAACGATACCCCCGTATACGATGACAGGCACGATGATGTTGTGTGGAACGGTCGACGAGGCTCTGCTTTTGGCGAAGGTGTGTCGCGTGATCGTACCGGCGACAGCGACGGCTTTGGGGCCCCCAAGCGCTCGACTACATGGCAAGATGATGTGTACGACCGACAAGGCGGCGGCGGCTTCGGTGCAGCTCCCTCAAGGTCCAATACTTTCTCAGGACGCCACAACGATGAATACGTCTACAAGGACAACCCCAGCCCTAGCTTCGGGAACCCCAGCCCAAGCTTCGGCGCAGAGAAGAAGGCGGGCCCAGGACGGCCATCAGCTCCCAAACCCAACTTTGGCGCCAAGCAAGCGCTACTCAAGAAGAATGAAGCTGTCGCAGTGTACAACTTTGACGCGGACCAGGCTGGCGACCTCGGCTTCAAGAAGGGCGAGATCATCACCATCATCAAACGTACCGACAGTGAGAATGACTGGTGGTACGTGACTCTTCTTACAAGCCACAAGCCCTGCAGATATTTGCTAACTCTCCCACAGGACTGGCCAGATTGGCTCTAGGCAGGGCATCTTCCCTAGCAACTACGTCAAAATGAAGGAGTAAGGGTGCGTATCATGCCGCTTCAGACTCGACTCACCACGAAAACAAAACTGTGTTGGATGGACAAACGACTGCCACGAACCCGACGAAAGACGACCCTCCGTTCTGCGACGTTCGAGACCCGCTCCCTCTCGATTGCAACTCACGATTTTTTTTTCTTGCACCTCTTTTTTATCCACCAAACCAGGTGCTCCAGGCGTGCGGGAACTCAGGAGGAGGAACCCGACAGGGAAAGGGAAATCACAACACGGCTGCTTAGAGGTACACACCCTGGGACGAACGGTTCTTCTTTCTTCTGGAATGGGCTGCGCTCTTCATACCCCATACATCTCTTTCTTTACCTTCTTCATTTTCTTCATCTTCGCGCGTTCATGCGATTGGGCCTGCATCATTGCATTCATGTGATACTCCCGGTGGCCTGTCAGAAGTCTACCAAACAACATGGCTTCTTACCAAACCCCTCTTTTTTGGTTATCCTCTTGTGTCTCTCGTCAGTCATCGCCCCGGTGCTGGCATTGTACAATTCTGAACGGGCTCTGTTGACTGAGGTTGAAGAATTGATGCGTTGTATGAAAGCGATTTAGTTGTTACCACGTTAAGAGATGAGATGAAGATGACACATTATATCCATGGTGAAAACAAAACCCCTTTCTGATTGCATGAAAGGACTACCTCTCAGTATTCAGACTGATTGTAACTACTATACATTGACCGAATGGTTGTCTGTCCTGAAGAACCCCACCCGTTCCAATCCTTCCATGAGTATCTCGTCGGAAACAATCTCAGGGTCCCCCACAAATTCCATCCGCTTCCACCGAATGCCGCTGATTAGACCTCCTTGGTTTCAACCCCCGGGGACAGAAGACCGTTTGGATAGTCATTCAGTAGAGACTGTAGTGACCCAAGCCTTGGGTTCTTTTGTAACGATGTCAGGGTTCACCTTGGTGCGTCTGACTAGGTGCCAAACGGCCTCGCGTGCTTCCTCCTTGACTTTGACGACTTCGAAACTCTTTGCAAGCTCTCGCTCATGTCCCTTGCCACTGGCTAGGTCTGCCATGAGTCTGCAGATCTGTCCACGCATGCCTCGACGGCGTTTAGTAGGGATAGCAATGCGGATCTTGCTAGCTGAATGTGATGCGCTAGACTCCTGGATGCTCCAGATGATAATGTCTTTGTTCTCTGATTCGCCCCATCTGAGAATATGTCGTGGAAGGTTTGGAGCCTGATCGCTCACGACCTCAAAGAGGCTCACGTCTGGCAAGTGGACGGGTTGTTCGACGTCTGTGAGATTGAGGCCCTTGAAAAGGTCCAGGATGCCGTCACAGCTGCAGTACCAGCTCATGGTCGTATTGTTGGTTGTGTTAGTAGATGGAGATTTAACGTCCGTGACAACAGTGTAGCAAGACTTTAAGAAAGATTTGGTGTTTGAAATTGTATCAGTGTTAGTCTTGGACAGAATCTTTGAGAAGTACCCCGAAGTTGTAGCAGGCAGCCTGTGCGACTTTCGCAGTTCAAGTGTTGCGTTGCGGGAGGAAGGGCTGGAGCCAGGAGGAGGGGGCACTATCGACTTGATATACGTTTCTGAGGGACGAAGGGGTGTCGTGTCCATCGCGGTTCTCGACCGAAGGTTTGCTAGCGAACTGTATTCGAATTCTCCTGGATAGTAGGGTAGATGCGATTCCGGGTTCACCGGTCCAACCCTGGTAGGCATGAAGACATTCGGGTGGCCGAGTGCCGTGTTGCAAATGGCCGTGGGGACTTCCATCTTGCGTGGTGCACTTGGGGCTGAAAGAATGATAGGACAATGATGCGGGATCGAACTAGTATGATACTGGCAACCAGATGATGGTTACTGTGAGTGCAGCTATGATGTGGTTGATTGATGCTAGTTGGAAAGCACCCGATGGAATGAGGTGATGCAGGAAGTTCTTGCACTTGGGCTCACCTGGCTTCGAAGGAGCAAGAGCAATCTCAGATCGGGGAGGAAGATGCAGCTGCATGGCAGCTGGTGGAGCTAGACCAATAAACACAGGGTGCTAGGGCACTTTGGAGTTCGGACCAAGACTTAGGACACATCCGTCATGGGAAAGCAAATTCGGGTACAGAATGTGCGAAAGAGGCACTTTGGTTCAATATGGCTGGCCAGTAGACTATAGAAAACCAACGTGAGGGGTGTCATCTTAGAATATCCCACCCCCTTCAAGCTTCGCCAACCAGAATTCCCTGCGTTTGGCCGTGATACGATCCATGTAAAACCTTGCAGAATCCTCTTCATCAATCCCGCCCAACACGTCCGCCTTATGCTGATCGAGAAGGCTCGATGTCAGTCTATTCAGGTGCTTTAGCGTTTCAGAATCAGTGACTAGAACTGTTGTTTCTGAAACATGTCGGCTTTTTGAGGAAAACCCTGCGCCAGCCAGTTCTATGGTTGAAAGAGGATGATGCTCTTCGTTTGTCTTCGTTTTGGACTGAACGACCTGGGGGGCGGGTGACTCATCGACAGCCATCCTGGTTTCAACAGAAGAGCTGCATTTGTCGAAACCAAACCCAGAGAGGTTCGTCAATCTGGGGGAGGGTTCGAGTCTTGGTTTTGGACTCCTTTGCGATGATGATGTCGTCCCCGGCGTTGTTGTTGTTTCTTGTGACGCTGCTGTATTGGGTATCAAGTTTCCCACTGGCGACAGCGTCATCTGCGGCTTTGATGGTCTCTTCGATGGTGGCATAGTCCTTGATGATTGTTTTTCTTCTGACCCTGAACTCTTCGAACAAGAGTCGAAAGGGAGCTTACGAGGCCTCGGCATGAGATTCCGAAAGCTCTGATCCGAGTCTCCAATCCTAGACTCTGGACTAGGTTCGGTATTAGGAGTTTGGAGGAATGGAGACACGACCGGCATACTATTTGCCATGTCGTCCATCCCATTCGCTTGGAGAATGTTGCGGTGGTGGAGATTTTCTCCGGCCTGCGAAGTTCCCACAACGCTGGAAGAGCGATTTGGCGCATTGCGTGGTGCGTAATTCCCACAGAGATATGGAGAGGATCCAAAACTCGAGCTTAAGCTCTGCGTCGCCGCTTGTTCTGGGGGATACGATTGTCTGAGCGGGGAACTGACTCTGGGCGTGTGAGTTTGGCTGTTACTCCGACCTAGGAACAGGTTGTAAGGGTTGAGCTGCTGGCCTAGTGCCTCTAATTCAAGAGGTGACTGGGCTGGCGTAGAAGAATAAGTGGGAAGAGAATTAATTCTTTGAGGATATTGGAAGTAAGGAAGCTGTGATGGCTGTCCCCGTGGTGACCCAGACCTCTCGGGTAGTGGCGAATTCAACATCGGAGTGTATGTATTGTCTGACTGGTTCTCGAGGTTGTAGGGTATATTGGAAGGGAACGAGTGTGTGAGGGGCGCGATTGAAGAGAGCCTCGGGCCGATGTTCGACGCAGTTTGGAAGGCCAGAGCATCAGCAGGCGACGATGACGCCATAGGCGTTGAAAAAGAGTAGGTAATCGAGTCATCGATGTGAAGATTTGACTTTTCCAGCATGTACACTGCCAAGCTAAAATCTCTCTTCTCCTCGAACTGGGCGATGATGACACGGGGTTGACCAGGAACATTAATAGAGAGTTCATTTTGCTGCTTCTCGACACTGACGATGTTGGTGGATCCAAGTGGGTTCTTGAGGAGATCGTGGAGGCGGATTGACACCTTTCGGATGTTAGGAAGCTCGCGCACATTACATGCGTTTCATGAATGCTGGCGCACCAGTTGTTGTTGTCCATTATGAATCAATAGAACCAAGGTGGCAGTCTTGGAATTGATGGACCGTTCGCCCTCTAAAGTCATGGTAAAAATATTCCTTGGCCGACGGGTATGGTAGATCCTGGTTGAAACCCCATCACGGATTTCTAATCGCTGAAGTGGACAACGGGAGACCGGTGTTGGTGGCCTAGGCATCATGGGTCTCGAGAATCGTCATAGGAAGTGTAGGGTGGCTCTGGGTGGGCAATTTGGTTATTGGCCGGTCGGCTGGCTGAACAGGATATGAACATTATGAAGGGCTTCAGGAGGCCAAAGGTTCCTTGAACACGCAACAGACCTCAGGCGTCTACAATTTCCCCCCATAACTGGTTCTTGCCTACCTCCTTGGCAGTTTGGAAGCATTTCGCACCTTCCTGTCAAAAAGGGAAAGTCGATGGGGATCTGGGGTAGGTGCGGGTGAGCTTGTACCTGAAAAAGCGTTAGGAGGGAATCCAATCCGATTGGCTGCCGAGCGGACGACCCAGAGTATCACGTGCAGATAAGCCGGCCACGCATCCTTGCGATTTTTGAGGCGGCGCGCGCAGCTCCAACCACCAAAGAACGACCCTAGCCAGCCTACTGAACTAGGTGGAACTTCGACATCATATCCTCCAGCGTAGAACCGCATCCCCGCGAGCCTGGATTCTACCACGAGGGGCTCCATTTGGTCTATTTTAACCCAATCGGGCCGCTCACATTCGCTCAATCAATCGCGCCGAATCCCGCACCGCCCACGCGACTTGGCACATCGACCAGCCTCAACGACCACACGAACGTTCCCCCCGTCGACATCGCGGCTGCATCCTCGAAGGCCTCCGATAGCCCGTTCAATCCCGCGCAAACACGCCCAATCCGCAACAGACTGGATTTGACGTCATCATGGCACCAGTACGGCAGGATATCCCGATGCATGCCATCGAGCGCACCGCCGAGTATGAAGACTTCATGTCGCGACTGCGCGACTACCACACCAAGCGAGGCACTACACTCGACCCCGAGCCTAAGGTCGGCGCGACACATCTTGACCTTCTCAAGGTTTTCAACCATATCGTTGCCAATGGTGGCTATGATAAGGTCTCAGAGGAGAAGCTGGCATGGCGACGGATGGCCGCTGAGCTCGGGATTTTCTCTAACAATGAAGCCTCAACTGCCTTCTCGCTGAAGGAGAAGTTTTACAAGAACCTTGCTGCCTTTGAGATAAGCACTGTCCATGGAAAGGAGCCGCCGCCTAAAGAAATACTTGAGGACGTCACCGCCAAGGGTGCTGGGCTCCTGTCCCGCACGCGCGAGAACTTTCGCGGCAAGCGTGAGAGCAACATCGGTGCCACCGACTCAGCTGCTTCTGGAGATGATGGCACGCCCGCTCGTGAACGACCCGTACCCGATGCGACTGCCAGTGCCCGGGCATCTCGCGGTTTGCGCGAAGCACCGCCTCAGCGAGTCATCTTCCAACCTGATACTGGCTCATCTAGAACAACGAGGCATTCATCAGCGCATCATGCGACTCACCAAAACTCTCCAGCAACAAACCAACCTCAGACCCCGTCGCACCAACCAGGCATGCCCCCTATGCCTCAACCACCAAATCATCAAGGAAACCGGGGCCCCTCGATTCTACACCACCCCCCCAACCCCGAAAACACCTCCAACCTGGTCACTTCGTATCAGCCACGATATCTGAAGCCCTTGCAACTTCGTGCCGTGGCTACTCCTAGCAATGCGCCTAATGAGTTTCACAGGCCCCGCCAAAACCAGCGGGTTGTGGACCCCCGTCAGCCGTTGCAACCTGGAAGTAAGTCTTGTTTGACTATATCGTACTTTAGACAACAACTAACATGTTATAGCTGGTTTTGATGGCCCTAATATCTACATGCGCTGCCTCAATGCCTTGCGGTCCAACATTCCCGCAGAGCAGGCATTCGCTCTGAATCATTTGGTCAAAATTTCTTTCGAAAGAGGCGACAAGTACAAGTTTGACTCTTTCCCTGGCCTCGCCGAGGGCTTGGTTGAAAAGGCTTTGCAAGTCGGTAGTCTGTTCTACCACGTCAACTGGGTCGTTACCTGGGATCCCATTGTCGATCCTTACGAGGTTGACACGCTTGACGGTAACAACGGCACCCATGACATTCTGGAACGGATCCAGAACCTCATCGACAAAGATATGCCAGATGTCCTTCAGACTGAGGCATATGCTGATGAGCTGGTCTTGATAACTGAAGCTGTTTTGACAGTGCGGAACATGGTCACTCTCCCAGAGAATGCCCATAATATGTCTGAATTCTATCCCCTGAAGGACCTCATCTGCATCATTCTACAGCTCCCACCAAAGGACTCGCTCATCGAACTGAAGCACCTGACCCTGGATATTGCAGAGCAACTGACGCCGTTCATGACGTTGGAGTCAGATGACCCCCTCTACAAAACCCTGCTTGCACAAATGACATCTGAAGACCGTGGCACGATTTTAACAGCTCTTCGCGCTCTTGGTCGGATCTCGATGAATCTCGAGGCTACCAACAAGCTGGGCAACGTCCCTGGACTTGTTTTGCAGCGAATTGGCAGTTGGCTCCTCCTCAACGACGACGAACTCCTCGACGCATGCCTCGACTTCCTTTACCAGTACACCGCAGTCGTTCCCAACATGGACAATCTGATCCGGTCTCTAGCTCCCGAGAATCTTGTCGACCACCTCACGCGTCTGCTCGCTCATGGTGCCCACAAGGTCCAGCGCGAGTTCACCCTTACCCCCGAACAGAAGCTACCGGCTCGCGATCAGATCGCCCCAATGCCTGATGACCTCCTTCAGGAGATGCTCAAACTCGAAGAGCCTGATCGCGTGCACCACTGGGTCCGTAGCTTTTTTGAGGAAGACCATGACTCTTTCGTTACGCAGCTGGCTGCATGGCAGGCGTACCAGAACGCATTTGTTGGACCTCTCAAGGCCATTGGCCAGCCGCTTATCACGCCCGCAGATTTCATTAGGAACAGTACATCCGTGTATAAAGACTCAAACGCGCAGGTCCTCAGGGAGCCTGGCGACCCTCAGCAGAAGTTTATCATTCATGGTATCCGTGCCCGTCCACGACCGCTTGGCGTTGATGGTAGGGAGTACGGTCGATGTCTATGGGCATCCAATCCAACCAACAAGAATGAGAAGTGCGGGCATTTTTACCTCAAGGCTCCACATATGTGGAATCACATCCTCACGACTCACTTGGAGGAGAAGCGCAACGAGGACGGTCAGTACGAGAACAGTGAAAAAGAGGTAGTTTGCACTTGGGGCGAATGTTCCCGCTTCGCCACCCCGACCAAGATGTATCTTCAGGACTTTGCCCGGCACATCAACACACACGTCTCGGCGATGCTCCCAAACTCGGAAACAAGTCGGAAACCAGACCGCTCCTGGGTCATCCCTGCCAAGACTATGGCGATAACTTATGAGGAGACTATGACGGTGCGGGATGAGCGGAATCCTAACGGGCCTCCGCAGGCAGCCGGTATTCCGTTGAGTGCCGCGCTTGTGCTGCGCAACATTGCCCGCAACGTCGTCAAGACGGAGGCTGAGGACGAGCTAGTCAAGGCCCAAGAGAATGGTGGAGAATCCGGTGGGTGGAATGAGACCCTCTTCCGGCCGATCCTCCCTCGCCTTTTTGAGATTCTGGCAGAGAACCGAGCTTTGGTAAGTCACTCCTACTTCTCTCTATGGAACCAATCACATGGCATGTCAGTGCTAACAAACCTGGCAGAGCCCCTACATCGCCTCACTACTGGATCTGATCCGAATCGACAACGACGGCCAGGGCCGTTAAGGCGCCGTGCGGGGCCGATTCATCATAGGCGAGCAGCAACCGTGTGGGTCGGACCCTGGCCGACGGCGTCTAGACAAGAGATCGCCTAGACCAGTCTTTCATGGCTTGGTGGCGGGATGGAACCATCCTCGAGGTATAGGTCTCATCTCCTCATCTCAGAGCAAAACCCCAGACCAACAGGTCGGCCGGGGCAAGGGAATCTAACAGAGATCGTAGCCGACCTGCAAGACGATGTTGGGGTGCAGGTCAGATGAGGAGCAGAATCGATCTGAAGGGGGGGTTTCCACGAGAACGATCGGCTCAGATCGTTGCTTGCGGACGAGAGGAAGGCTAAGGAGGGGGCATGAGTGTGGCTTCTCATTGCTCACTTAATTGTATCTGGGATTGGCTTGTGTAATAATAACTTTCCTGCCGGCGTTTGGTACGGGGGCTGGCTGGTAGGTGTTGAATGAGGGCGAGAAGAACGGGTCGACGGGCTAGACAGAGATTGGCATCGTCGCCATCGCATTTTGGACGTGTTTCTTGCGGGACAGATAGTTGTACGTCGGCGAATGGGTATCTTTGATATTTCTCTTTGTAAACGCGGCCCCCGACGACGTCCCACCGAACTGGGACGATCTGACATCTGACATCCGCCATCCGCCATCCGCCATCTGCCATCCAGTATCTCGACACCCAAATGAGCTTCGTCTCCGACTCACCGGGCCGGACTGCATCTGCGCTTGGCGCCAGCTGCACAGCACGCATGCACAGCGCCGGGCCGGTCTCCAGTTTCCCAGGGCCCCGGTCGCTAGACGCCCGTCCCCCGGGACAGCAGTGCGCTCGCCCGAACGGCGACCGCCGTCACGCGCGGCGCGCTCAGAAAGGATGTGGCTTATCGACCTTCGGCGGCTCTTTCTCGTGGCAGCATGGGATGATGGATGATCGGAACATGTCGATGGCATATCGCGGCGAGATCCCACTTATACCCCGGACTTCGTGTCGGCTTAGGCCCGTGCACGGGCGGATAGGCACGGCACTTCCCTCGCGCATTTGAGGTGCATGCGGCTGCGACGGCGCCTCGACCACGATGGCCACGATGGTGTCGGCTTCTGCAGACATTCTGGAACCAAGACAGGGAAGGCCGTAGCTCCCCACCACCAAGGCCACCCTAGGGCTACATCAGGATCATCTGGGCAGCGCACCAGGGCAGCACACAGTCCATCAGTCCATCAGTCCATCAGTCCAGTCCACCACACCCACGCCGTCACTCAACCTCGTGGCTGGACCTTTTAGCTGGACCTGGACCATCTGCGGGAATACTACCCACTGTGCCCTCCTCCATCGTCCCATCCTCAATCTGTTGCTGCAGGCCGGCATATGCAGATCGGGTGCGTCAGGCGCCTCGGCTCAGCCCCTGTCCACCTTCATCTTGATTCAATGCTGCCAGGCCTTTTTAGGACCTGGCTGGATATGCTTTTAGAGTATCATCGCTCAAGCATGGACCATCAAAATAACGCACGTAGGGACTGACACTAAACGCAGCATCGTGATGACAGCGGGGTTTGGCGCCCCTCTGAGGGTCCTCAAACTGCCATTGTCCCGCCAAAGAATACTACTGCCTACACTTGTTAGAACATTAAAAAAAACAGGATTGAGAGCTTGTAGGGGGACATTTGTCACCGACGACGGACTTGCTCTACCGCGTTGTCTCCATATCAATTTCTTTTGAGAATGGAATTTGCCCGAGCCTGCAATGTGCGAAATGCATGCAGCGTCAGCCAGGGTCAAAAGAGGCTTGTCTACTATGCGGGCGTGCATATGGCGACGCAGACGCCCTGCAGCATTCCGTTTGGTGCAAGGAGTAATATCATCTGATGGTCCAGGGCTGCCAAGCCCGGCCAGACTTGCGATATTGACTCTTTGGAGGGTATTCGAGCAAGATGGGTTACACCAAGACTCCGGCATGACACCCACACCGCTCAGAGCCTGCCGTGTAAGCTGTGCCGGCCACTGCCGCTTGTTTCTCCTCAGCTCGTTTCGGAAGGCTCGGTGAGGGCGAATTGACCAAGATGATGTGGTGGCATCACTCATTAGTAGTCGTCATCGTTGAGAATTGCCACCTCACGACTCGAATACGGATGACATCAGTATTGTGGTCAACACATTCCATCTTAGCATGGCTTAAAGCCCTAACTCTTTGGCTTGGGGCACTTGTAATAATCCAGCCGGTCTTGCAGCGAGGTCAACGCTCAACAAGCCCCACTGGCTTTTCAACCTACCGTTTTGGTCACCGTTTCCTATCCCTCCTTTGTTTCGGAGAGTTGTCTTCTCCTCTGCCACGCAAGTCGAAGCTAGCTAGTCAAGTCAGAGACAACAAGGAAGAAAGAAAAACTTGAAAGGTGGGGGGGAATGGAAGCCGACTCCGTGCAAGTGGGCCAATCTCGGGCAGGCGTTAAGGTTGTCTTGGCAATCTGAGGTCTAGCGTCATGTTGTCCTGGCGGAATGTAACCAACGCTGTTTCCTTGTGCGATGAATTGACATCAGAGGCTCCAAGTATTTGTTTACGCCCAACCGGGGGTAGGCAAGAGATGACGAAACTCAGCCACGTCGTTCAGTCACAAGGCTTGCTCTCCGCCGTTGTCAATTGGCGAGACTAGTCTGCCGTGTTAGCAACGAGATGGAGGCCAAGGGCAGCACCAAAGGTGCGACAACGCAGGCTGAGTCAGGCGGCTGGACGATGATATATCCCTAGGTGTGCGGCTCCCCCGTGTCGACGGCGGACATCTTCGTTGGATGTTGTCTGGCGGGAGGATGCCAAAAAAGACAGCATGTCCACATGATAGCCTGCCTTCGTGAAATGAGTTGTGCCATCTCGGTGAGGCGTGGACTAGTCGATGCATCTGGGACATGGGCACCCCACGCCACATAATCCAAGTCCCTGCCTGCCCCAGGTCACTGGCACTTGGCGGCTTGAAGCTTCCCTGGGGACCCGGGACATGCAAATTATCATGCTGTCGCTCATCTCAGAGACCCCTGGCTTGAAACTATTGCACCCGGCCCCGAACCAGCTTTGAATTTGGGCCGGTGCCATCTGACTCGGAGCACGGAGCATGGATGGGCGGTGTGGTGAGTGGGATGGAGGGTACTTTGTCTCAACTACTGTGCTCAGTACTCCGTAAAGAAATTCGGCTGCCTGGGGAGGATGGAGAAGGATGGGGGCCAACACCAAAACGCAGGCCCCGTGTTGGCATCCCACCCCTCGGCTACCGCAAGCCGCAACGTGTGTCACCCGTCCTGAGAGGCGGAGAGCACCATTCGGTTGAGAATTCTGATACAGACGTCTCTTGTTGTGGTTGGTGTGTGTTCTCAGAACGGGATGGTGTGGTGCGGTGGCCATCCGTAGGCGTAACTGTAGGTCGTCGCGTCCGTCTTGCTCGATTTAGGTGTGGTTGGTGCATTCGCTGCCGGGAGGCCGGTCAGCTGCATACCGAAAACTTGAAGAGACACGGCACTCCAAAATTAGATGGGGGAGAGAACCTGGAAAGTCCAGGGGATCTGCTTCCATTTGCCACGCAGTGAATTCCTGGAACAATCCTCGTCGGTCGAAGCAAGGTTTTGGCCGGACGTGTGTGGGCGAGAGGGCGTGAGGGCGCCGCAAGTGGATGTGGTGGGTACTCTGCTATGGCAGCTACCGAAAGAGCTACCCCTGTACTCCCCACCATGAGCTTCTAAAAGTTAGTGGGTCGTAGGCGATGTGATGGCGTCCGCGGGTGCCCTAGAGCCTTGAGCCCGGGCCATGCCCCGCCAGAGCTCCCCACGGAATGGGCGCGGCCGCGGACTGATCGTCCCTGGGCCTGAGGGTCCGAGGAGTCCCAGGGTCTGGAGCCCAGAGTCCAGAAGTCCTAGGGAAAACAGCAAGTGGGCGGGGCGGAGGGCGCCGTGCGTCGTGGCACAAGGTCATCTGGGCGACCACAAGGCAAGGGGCAGAGCGGCTGGAAGGGGCGTCATCTCGACCGTGTCTGACAGAGTCCAATCGAGCCTAGTTACGCTGCTGACGGGCTGCCGGCCGTGTTATTCTTGTGATTCGCAAGACAGGTTAGCACTCGCATTGGCATTGAGACTGATCCTGTATTTTCGCCTTGATCGGAGTAGTGCTCGCCAGCGTATGGGTTGGTACTAGGTTGCTGGGCATCTAAGGCACATGTAGGAGTGGTAAGACGTAAAACAGAATATCTCAGGACGGAAGGGTTGGGGGAGCTGGGCAGGAGCGAGGAGCCGCATATGCAGGACTGGGAGTGTCGGCAGGAGCGACCAACCCGGACTGCCGTCTTCACCACACACACCTTCGTTGCCCCCTTCCTATCTTGTCTAAACAGACCCGACCCGGGCCGGGCGGGCATGCGTGGGATGCAGTTTGTGTGTGCTTGGGCAGAGAAGAAAACTCTACAATGTGGCCTCCACCATTGGTACGACAATCGTGATCGGAGACATTAGGTAGGGAGAAGTCAATGGGTAATGGAGCTTACAGCCCAACACTGCCTACCCCTCATACCAATCAATGCCTCCTCACCTTAGTAGAGTCGAATTGATTACTCTCAGACCCTTATATCCTCAGACCGACCTTCAGCCTCCTCAACAACATGTTCCCCGCACAGAGTCAAGTCCCAACCCACCAAGTTATCACGCAAGCGTGTAGTCGGGAGACTGAAGTGGATGGTCAGGGAACGGGGAAACAACACCACACACCATGGCTTCCTCGAAGGCATCCACCATCTCCACCTCCACCACCATCAACCGCCGTCAACACACCTGTTGGAAGCGCCTTGGCTTTTCCTAACGCTTCTCGCAGGCGTCTTATCACCGAAACGCATGCACTTTGCTCTTGGACGCTGGCCCCCCACATCGCCCAAGCAAGGCATCTCTGGTCCGTCTGACAAACAGAATTTCGTTGCTTCTTCCACCCCCTGGTGCCCCTGGTGCTGGATCTTGTGACCAGACGCTGTCTCCATCCAGTCGCATTCTGGTGGAGGGAACCCTGGCCCATGCGACATCGGGCCCGACTAGGAGGTGTGGTTCCCGCACGGTACCTAGGTATGCAGTCTGAGCAGCAGCAGTTAATCACTGTAGGGGGAGAAGTGAATCACATCACTGCGCTCACCGTTGATGCCAGGGGGCAGACCGTCGGTGTAAAACGGTCAGAGTTTTGCTCCACCTTCTCAGCATATAAATGCTCCCCGAGCAGCGGTCACAACATCACATTTTTGATTCCTCACCCGCACATCACACATCATCTTCTGCCTACATTCCTGCACTCTCGAGCCACCCTCACAACAAAGTGGTACGTCCCGCTCAATCTCCCCTCCCTGTGGGCCTTGTTTGCAAAGAGCGGCCCAAAGGAAAAGACCATCTCGCCTTCTTATATCGAAGAAGTCATTGGGACCTGTTTTGACTGACCTGAACCCTGTTTGCAGACACCCAACCACGTCCCTCATCCAATCTCGACCAGTGTCAATCAACCCTTTCGTCTGCAACTGCTGCATCCCAATTGCATCAATCAGATCTCCACATCACGTCGACACAATCTCCCCCCTGGCTATAAGTTGTCGTTCTGGAGTCGCTAGTGAAGATCCCCGAGAACAGTACTGGTCCACCTGCCGTCACCTAGTGTCTACCTAGACACCGTCCTAGTCACCGTCATACCCACGAAGTTTCCGTCCCGGAGACAATCACATCACATATCTACATCCTCACCACCAATTTCGCAGGCCAAAGACAGATCGGTAGCACGATCGACACTCATTGCGACAACTCTCGACCCACCGCATCCAGGCCCGCACCCCCAACCACAACCGCAAACCACAATCCAGATCATTCCCAGCTGAGCTGATTGTGAAGTTTCGCCTTACGGACATCCCGCCACGCTAGACCTGCAGACTCCATCCCCCCAAAAAACTTCGCCCCCCCGGCCCAAGAATTTTTTGGCCTGACGCTTCACCTTGTGCCCCACCACTATCTATCTCAGGCCCGCCCGCTGCATACCTATATCAACACCTCCTCAGGTCGTTCGAAGCTCTGCTCCCTCGACTTTCTCTACTCATTCACTTGATTAAGTTTACCGACTCCCACCTACACTCCTCCTTCCATCCTCCTTTACTCTTCTTTCAACATCCACTCTCGTTGCACCAAGTCCTATATACACAATGTCTGCCGCTACCCGCAACGTCCTCCGTCTCTCTCGAGCTGCTGCTCCTGTGATTCGCCCTGCCGCTTCTTCAGCTCGCTTCTTCTCGGTCACTCGCGTTAGCCGTGTTTCTGACACTGCCAACAAGAAGAGCGTTGTCCGTGAGAAGGAGGTTCCCGTCACCATCTACGGTTCCGGCCACGGCGACAAGCACACCGTCCACGTTCCTGATGCTGCTGCTCAGGTTCCACATGACACCCCCGTTCCTCCTACTGAGAACGAGTCCGTCGTTCCCCTGTCTCGCAAGGTCTATGATGCTATGCCCCAGACCATGAAGAACATGAGTGTATACGGCAAGACCATCATTGTCACTGGTGGTGCCCGTGGTCTTGGCAACTACATGGCTCGCGCCTGTGCTGAGGCTGGTGCCAAGGCTATTATCATCTTCGATGCCAACCAGGAGCTCGGCGACGAGTCCGCTGCCGAGCTCCACGACAAGACTGGTCTCCCTGTTTCCTTCTTCAAGGTTGACGTCCGTGATGGTGCTGCCATCAATGCTGCCGTCGACAGCGTTGTCGAGCGCTTCGGTGCCCCTGACGTCCTGGTCAACTCGGCCGGTATTGCTGATTCGAACATCAAGGCTGAGACTTATGACCCCGCCATGTTCCGTCGTCTCATCGACATCAACCTCAACGGCTCCTTCTTGATGTCGCAGGCTGTCGGCCGCGCCATGATGGCCGCTGGCAAGCCTGGCTCCATCGTCTTGGTTGCTTCCATGTCTGGCTCCGTCGTCAACTACCCCCAGGAGCAGAGCTGCTACAACGCCTCCAAGGCTGGTGTCATCCAGCTCGGAAAGTCTCTCGCTGCTGAATGGGCCAAGTACGAGATCCGTGTTAACTGCATCTCTCCCGGGTACATGGACACTGCCCTCAACCGTGTCCCCGCCCTCGATGCCCAGAAGAAGATCTGGAAGTCCCTGACCCCTCAGAACCGCCTGGGCAACGTCGATGAGCTCAACGGCCTTTGCGTCTTCCTCGCTTCCGACTCCTCCAAGTTCATGACCGGCTCCAACTGCATCATCGACGGAGGCTACACCTGCTACTAAGCAAGTCATTTTCTGGCATGGATATAACCGAGCCTACGAGATTCTGGATTTTGTTTGGATGTGTTGGTCAATTTTGGCAAAGAATCCACAAAAGATGGACCAAAAAACTTGGGGGGTTGCGCACACAGTCTGAGCCACGGCATGGCTGACTTGTCCTTAGTTTCTTTTTGCAAGCTTGTTTGGAGTTTAAGGGTATTCGAGGGATAGTTGCTCTATCTTCGACAAAATGGGAAGCATAGGAGGGATATTATAGAGAAACTGGGATGGTTTGATAGAGAGAGACAGAGAGACTGCACTGGATATTCCCGTGGCAGCTGTGGACCAAGAGTCGTCATGCTAAGTAGAGCAGAAGCAAAACGGTATAATGGCCATTATTTGGCATTCACAGTATTTTGTCCTGCATTGCGTGATTCATTGTTGGAATTATCGTGAGAGTCTCATCCGGGGCAATGCACCTCGCGATTCACATTGAGAGGTGATGCACGGCGTCTTACACGGTACTCTACGGGTCTCGTAGTTTCACGATCCCCTCACTCATGCACGTCGTCTAAATTAATTCCCGGGCACCGACTGGTCCATGCGCCCGCAACCAATAGGCAAGCCGCCGGGCTCATGAAAAGGGCAATCGCATCGTGGGTTCCGACTTCCCCTCTAAAACCCCCCCTACCCCCCTCCCTCCTACCCAATTGTCACGCCTAACAAAGAGCCGCCCACCGCCCGGCCGCCGCGTCTCACCGCTTCGTCGCCAAGTGCCAATACCCGCCACCAGCCCGCAGCACAAGGTGGGCCCAACATCGGCCGATGGGTTGAACAACTGGTAAAAATCTGAAGCAGAACAGGATGAATGGGTGGGTAGGTGGAGGTTGTTTTATGCGATCACTGCCAGACGAGAGGAGGGAGAGAGAATCTGCAGTGGGGAGACCAGCGCACAGAGAGACGCCGACGCCCGGCATGCACTCCAATCCTTCGCATCAAACTGCCAGCCCCCGAACCAAAAACACCACGCGATTCTCGCAGCCACGGCTTTGCTTTTGGCCTGGCCCCTGCCCCGAGCTCAGCGACCGCCGGCCGGACCCTCGTCTGAGACACCGCCTCTTCGTCCCAGGTCTCGCATCCCGCATCCCGCATCCCCGCGGTCCCAATCACAACCGACGCCTCCACGCACCAAGAGCTCCCGGCCCTCTTCCTCGCTTGCATGCGACGCACGACTTACCTGCCTTGCCTTTGCTTGCCTTGCTTTGGCCCCTCCCGAATCGACCCCTTCAGCGAACCATTGCTCTCCACGTTACACGAGACGGGGAAAATCGTCCTTTCTCTTGCAGTAGTTAGGCCGTAGGTAATAAAGCCGACGGAGCGTGCCGATGGGGCTCGTCAATGTCGACGTCTAGGTCGTCACGGTGGCGGGGGATGTGAGAGTATGAAAACCAGGCCGTCCCCCCTCTAGATCGTGAGACGCCTCTATCCTAATTTTTGTAGCAAGATACCTAGTGCCAGGAGAATCCTGTCAAGTGACGACAAGCCTAGAACCGTTTACCCTTGAGCACCTCAAAATTCAGCATCACCAACCATACGGTCACGTCAATAGCTCCCGCTGCCGATACACACCGACACTGAACGATCCTCAACCAAGAACACGCGCACACCCACAAAACCTCACAATGCAACTCATGTGCTCTCTTCCCCTTCGAGTTGCTCGCAAACTGCGCAATCGCCTCAGGCCCGCGCTCCTCAAAGCCTCCGCCACGACCCAAAACGCCGCCGCGTCAGTCCGCAAGTCGGTCTGCCAGTCTTTGTACTTCCACTCGAGCACCGACAAGATCAAGCACAACCCACGGCCGGCAGCCCTTGGCACCGTCGCTATGCTCGGCAACGTCAAGACCAGCGTTGCAACGGGCATGGAAGCCGCTCAGGGCAAGGGCTCGAGGCTGCGCAGACAGATGAGCACCATCTACCAAAACTGGGAGCAGGGCAACGCTCTGTTCCATAGCAACGCGGCTCGCATCAACTGAGTTGGGATTACACAACATTCTCGGGGCGTTTTGTGTGGATGGCATTCTTTTTTCTTTCCCTTTATGCGCGGCTTGTGGCTGGGATGGACAGCTGGGACACATAGCAGGAACACATGGCAGATTCAATTTGATCAAAACCTTCCAGTATGCCTTCATGCCGTGGGATATCGTGAGAAGCACGCCTAGCCGTGTGGACATTGTGAGTATCGCAAAGGAGTGGAACAAAACAATTTCTTATGATTGGAGTTGGTGAGGAGAGACTGGTCTAGCAACGTAATAGACCCATCTCGAGGTAAACTCGGCGGAAGCAACTTGTTCGTATGCAGGGGGTATATCCAGCGTGTCATTTCTATGTGCTTTCAGGCGTCGTATCCGCGTCGCCTGCTGGCACCTTTTGCGCTCGGTCTTCTGCGTCTCCCTGCGCAAGCCCGAGTCCCGTGACGCGGCACCAATGCCAACTCCAGCTTTCAGATGCAAGGCCTGCTATGATAAAGTAATCGAAACAAACGTTTCCGAAATAGTCATTATATGATTGAGAATCGAGATACGAGATCCGCCGGGGACGCGAGTGTGTTTGGCCAGGCTTTCAGTTCAACTGCGCCGCCGCCCGTGTTGTCGCATCCAAGTTGCCCAAGGTGAGCCCTTGGCGATTCTGTTGGAAGGAAAGGTTGGCTCATCGATTTAACGATGCCAATAGCCAACAGCCATCCCTCCCAGGGGAGCCGCTCGGCGATGTCGAATGCCGCATGGACTAGCCTATTGTCCCTTGCGGGCCTTCTCTTGCGCTCTTTGCTCTCGAGCGGCTCGGACCAATGGTGACAGTTGCACCAGATCAACGCACTGTTTCATAAACTCATGCTACGCGAAGGTTAGTATAAGGTGTCGACAAGCGGGGGTGAATGGGAAAGCATACTCGAAGCAAATCATGGGCGCTGGCTCGCTTCTCGGGATCAACCTTGAGCGCAAAGTACAGGAAGTCCTTGAAGAGCGGAGAGAGATCTTGCTCGTTCTTGATGTGGGGAGTTCCGTTGGTCGCGATGAGCCAGAGGGCGCGAAGGGGAGACTCGGTTAGGTATGGTGGCTCGCCCTCAATCATTTCAATAGCCATGATGCCAAGAGACCAGATGTCAACCTTACGACCATACTCTTTTCTCGTGACTACTTCAGGGGCCATCCAGTATGGTGTTCCCACCATGGTCGTTCGCTTGTTTTGGGCCTCGTTGATGGTAGCACAGAAGCCAAAGTCAGCTATTTTCAGTTAGCGTCATTTAATTCACGATCTTTCAACGGCTCTTCAACCGGTCCATAGCGACGTACTGAGCTTGATGTTGCCCTCCATGGAGAGCAAAATGTTATCGGACTTGATGTCGCGGTGGATGACGCCCTTGGAATGAAGGTGCTGCAGGCCCTTGAGAGTCTCTCGGCATACCGAAGCAATCTGGCCCTCAGACATGATGTTAAAAGTGACAACATCCGTAAGGCTGCCACCTTCCATGAACTCCATTACGACCCATAGCTCTCCACCGCACAAGTAGCTGTCAATGAAATTGACAATGTTCGGGTGTGAGCTATCCTTCATGACGAGGATCTCATTGATGATCAGGTCCTTCTTAGGTTGCTGCTCAAGATTCATCTGCTTGATAGCCACGAGACGGTTGGTTCCCCGCTCATGACCAGTGTAGACACCACCAGAAGCACCTTGACCGATCTTGTTGAATCCGCGATAGATGTCACGAGGATCACCTTCAGAGCAAATACGCTTAAGAGAAGCAACGACATCAAACGCAGCGCTTTGCCGAGCGCGATGTCGTGGCCTTGCTCCTGGAATAGCTCCAGGTGCCGGCTGCTGCTGGCGGGGGGCATTTGCGACCCCGTTGACAGGAGCAACCCCATACGCCGCACCTGGATGAGGCTGGCCAGGTTGACCAACGTTTGTAGGAACCTGTTGCTGAGGCGTTCTCTTGCTAGGAGCCCGTGTCACCTGACCAGACATGGCGGCCTGAGCCTGAGCCAATGCCTGTTCCTGCTGTTGTTGCATGAGTTGCTGCTGATATACGGCGGCCTGCGCTTGGGTGACCTGGTTCTGCTGGGGTGCTGTCGGGGCATATGGCGATGGTACCTGAACGCGCGAGTTCGATCGAGAGCGGTGTTCTTCGGGAAGCATGGGGCTATTGTCCTTGGAACCAAAGGATTCTTCACCAGACTGCGACATGCCAATGCCAGAGTCTTTGGCAGTGTAGGCACCTTGAGGATGGTGTCGGTTGTTCATGCTGATAGGTGGTTTCGGAGCCGGTCGACTGGGCATTAGGTCTTTGCCGGAGACCTGGCCTCGGGGAACGGGCGGCGGTGCTCGAGGATTCTCAAAACTTCCTTCATGATTGACAGTTGGAAACCTGGGTTCGGTAGGTGGATAAGTGATTGGTGACATACCCATATAATTTGACGGGTACGTGCCCGGGGATGCTGCAGACGCAGGAGAGTTGGCTGCATATTGGGCGCCAGCATGGTGGAACTTTTCGAGGCTCTGGTCTTCTTGGGGCCTCTCGGTGGTTTCCTTGTAGAACTGCAAAATATCAACCATCGTTTGAGGGTTCTCTCGCCTTTCCTTCTCGGGGATGCCGCTTTCGTTGATCAACCGTTGCCATTCCTTGGGTAGTCCCTATGAAATTGTTAACGTGGCCGAATGAATGGGGGCGTCGAGAGGCAGAACGGGTGAACTGACAGTGAACTGGCCAGTTGCACTATCGTACCCGACGTGGGTGACGTGAACGGGGTTCTCGGGCGCGGAAATGACTGGCTTCTTGGGAGAGCCGACCAAACTGTTCATGAAGCCTGAAAACCCCGACTTCTTTCGCAGGACAGCCGGCTTGGGCTCTTTGCCATCGTCCGAATAACGTTTGGTACCCATGGAGCCATCGGTGGGAGCCCGTGGCCCAAGCCCCTTCTCGGATAGGGACGAGTCCATCCCAGTGAAGCTGTTCGAGGGTCGCAAGGTGGGGCTCGTGAACTGAGAATCGGGTCCGACTTTGAGGAGCGGGGATTGTTGATTGTTGTGATGGCGGTGGACAGGGACCTGGGGACTCGGCACCTTTGTCGACTCAATCCGATTGAGGATGGCAGCGCCGTCGAAGGGGGCACCGAGTAGATCGTCGGCGGGGGCGGCCGTCTTGGTGGAAGGCTGTAGATGGGGGTCGGAGAGACGGTTATGGCGATAAACAGGTGCGTACGAGTTGTTGGAGGCAAAGTCACCCTGGGGGAGGATGGGTGAGGCGTTCGATCGAAAGGTGTTGACGGGTGTATGTCCCGACGCGGTCGTGGGGTTAGAGCGGGCTGGGGGAGCGCTGGGGGCTCGTCTCAGACTCTGGGAACTGCGTTTACTTCCAAGAGAATCGGCGTCGTAGCCGCCACCACCATCGAAGCCGGAGGACGAGCGGGCGTAGTGGTGAGAGGGGGGCTTCTTGACGAGTTTGCGACGGTGGGAAGTGGCGATAGAAGCAGAGGAGGAGGTTGACCCGGGGCCGTCCATGATCCAGCAGACAGGCTTGGCTAAAAAAGGTCTCAGAACGGCTAGGTGTGCAGACGATGGGTCGAGTGAGGGCAGCAGGGTGTGCAAGGAGGAAAAGGTGCGCGGGTTTGGCGGCCAGAACCAGAACCAACAAGGCCAAATTCCGCTGCAGCGCAGCGCAGTGCGGGCGGGCGGGCCTTGCTCCTGCGTCTACCTTTGCTGGGTGCTTGTGCCTGCGATTTTTGCCTGTGTTTGTGCCTATGCTGGGGGGGGGACTTGCGGACTGGGAACTGGGAACTGAGAATTGGGGAACTGGGAAAAGTGATAGGCCACTGCAAACTGCAAGGCGCCGTCGCTGAACAGAGAGCGTGCTTGACGCGGTCCGCTAAGGTGGGTTGGGCTTGGGGATGTGTCGACCTTGGAGGGGAGATGGGAGGGGCGAGGGGAGGGGCCAAGTCGAAGTACTCCGTACGCGGGTACCCTGGGGCGGATGGGGAGACGGCACAGTACCATGTACGAAAGACTACCTAGATGTGACGGCACTGGGCGGGTGCCATGGAAGAGGTATCGATGCTCGGGTGAGAGCAAGGTGCGTGAGTGAGATGGAATGCGGGAATGCGGGCGGCTGAGGAAGGGGGTGGGACTGAATGGGGTGCGGATCGATGACAATGACGCCTGGGCCCAGCTTCGGATCAGAATCGGAATCAGGCTTACCAGCTTCTGCTTTCTCCCGCCGTTTGTTGGCGTCGAGGTGTTTGGAAAGAGTTCCTATTCCGCGTGCTGCGAGCTGTGCGTTGTGCCGTGCGCTGTGTCGTCTTGTGTTGTGCCAGCGCTGTTGGTACTGCTGGCCGGCGGGTGGATGATGGATGAGGATGCGGGATGCGGGCTACCGGTTTGAAAGTGAGATATGGGCGAGAGCTTGATTGAACCCTAGTAATTTTTCATCGGGGACATCCAATCAACGAATGAATGAAAGGGGAAGGGGACGCACGTCGCAGAGAGAAGGGTGAGGGAAGGGTGAGGGAAGGGTGAGCAAAGAGTGAGATGCGCGTGGGGGGATGATGTAGGGAGTGAGTTTGGAGCTGTTGGCACGAAGTCGAAGGAGGAGAGTTGGGGTTGGGCCAGCAGGTTGGTGCGTGAATCAATGAATGCATGCATCAATGGCTCACTGACGGGTCAATGAGAGAAACTTGCTTGGATTGCTTTGCATTCTGTTTGATTTGGCATGATTGAACTGGTGTCTGCTGGTGCGTGCCGTGCTTCGGGCATTCAGAACAGGCGTACTGCGTATTGTGCTGGGACAGCGATCCAGGGAGCCTATCTAGGCTAAGCTCACTATTGGGCCATGTGGGCGGGCAGTGATGGGTACACACTCCTCCCGGGGAAGAAACGCACTACAAAGCAATTGGCCTGTTCCACCAAACCTAACCCATTCGTTCCTCTGTAGAATAAGTGACAACTAATTTATGAGATGGAATTAAACTACTACATAAGGAAGGGACAAGTTTGTTCAATTAGTCTATAGCACTCTTAATTTATGTCTTGATACCGCATATAAAGATAGAGGACATCAGGAAGCTGATGCTTTGTGGTGTGTGGTGTTTTCCCCCCCCCTGGAGACTCCCCAAGCTGTCTCCACTCCACTGACTGGGTAGGTACCTGGCAGGCCCGGCAGCCTTAGAACCTTGTGCTTGTGCCAGTGGTACCTAACTAATTGCCCTGACTGGTGCTGCGCATTCTGACATGGTGCACTCTCGGGCCGTTGGCGCAAGTCGACAGTGCGAAAGCCTGCTGGAAGCACATGGTGGCTCGGCCATTGGCACGTCGACATTTTGGGTTTTGGCAGCGCCTGGTGCCTTGGTTCCACGGCTTCTGGTTGCGCTTCTACTACGCTGAAGACAATGCTATGTCACTTGGCCACACCCAATGCCGGCAGAATGACGGGGACGTTAAGACCCTTCATTGGGACTCTTCGCCGGCCCCGTTCAAGACGGCTCGGCGATTCGCCCACGGAATGCTGCGCTTCGCTGCGAGTCGTGCTTTAGTGCTCCGCTGGTTGGTGTGAAAGGGACCCAGCTGGGGAGCCCCAGGGGATGGGACGCAGCGAGACGCAGACCGAGGGGGCTGTGTCATCTTTTGCTGGCGAGTCGTGGTCCTGACACATGCTGGCGGGCAGGGGATTTTGAGTTGCTTAAGTTGGCGGTATACTTTGTACCTTGCGGCCATTGAGCCCAACCCGGCGCGGGCGACTAAGACTGCAAGATAGAGGCGCTTTCTTTCCAGACCACTACTTTACTAGCCTTGCCCGTCTGTACATAGGAATACGTAGTATGCAGGTTGAGTTGGATGAATGTTGGTAGAAGATGTTGACTCCCTTGTCAATCCTAGTATTGGTTCAAATCGACATGCGCACTGTAATGCACTGTAATGCCGTCCCCTGTGGTGCACTGCTGCACTGTACCTTGCTTGACTTCACCCAAGTGGACAGAGCGTCTCCACACTAGCAAGGCACAGATCCACCTTCTCCCAGTGCGTAGATTCTGGTCATCTTTCTCCAGTCCCCAGTGTTCAGTCCTCCACTTTGTCTCGGACAGTCTCTGACGGTTTCTTTGATCTTGGATCCTTTTTTGAGACTTGATGAATCGGCATATGGAAAGACAGAGCGGGGAGGGGCGTGAAATTAACATCGCGGCCACTTCAAGCCCTGGTTCCAGTGCCAGTTTTGGAGGGGCCCAGGACCACTTAAGCGCGTAGGAAACGCACCAGGAGCGGGCGTGTGTGGATGCATTGGTGGGGCGGCTCCGGGATTTGGCAACTAGATATCTTGGACGGTACGGAGTACGGGGACAAGAATTCAGTAAGAGTCAGAGCACCAGTTACACGGCTGAAGCTCCTGGTCCTTGATCAATTTTATTAGAAGCTGTTTGTAGACGGAAACGATGCTGTGATAGTTCTGAAGTTTGCAGTATCATGGACGGTTTGTGCCAACTGGAGCTACTGTCGCCCGCCGCTTCTCGTCCGCCTGTTGGCCGCTCGTGGCTGGTGGAGACTGGGTAAGCCTTAACCCGTTGCCCTCTGCTGATGTGGCATTCTACTAACCGTCCAACATTGACCCGTTGCGGCTTGTAAGCCTGGCCGTCCGTCGAGCGCGGGGCGCGAAGGTTATGCGGCTATTGCTTCTTCTTCCAACTCGGCACTTTTTCTCTCTTTAGCACACTTCTGCAACGGAGCCAATCTTCGTCTGGTACGCACGTCCATTCGCGCAGCGAGGTCCTAGTGGGGCCGATTTGGATCCATTGAGAACCGCAACGCCTAGCCCTGGAGGCTGAAGCAGGTTACAGGCCTGCAGCAATGGAGAGACGTGAAGGTAATGGGGCACCTGGTCCTTCCAGAGCATATATCCATTTTATCCAGCTTACCTTTGACGACAAAGTAATAAGTTACATGTCTGAATTTCCGTTTAGGGGTCTGGGCTTTCACGTGCCTAGTGCCTAGACCGTGCGTGCGCCTGTGGCGTCTGCGCAGACGGGAGACGGCGTCGTCATCTCATCTCGTCTCAACTTTATGGCCTCGGCCAGAGGGCAGCTCATGATATTAACCGATGGCCGGCATGGTTGTGGATTTGAGACAACTCTCCTCTCCACTTATTGACTCGCTATCCTAACTCAATCCCTCTGTGATTGTGTGTTTGATTGACGGGCCCACCGCATGGGGAGTTGTTTTCTCAACGAATGAGTTTATCAAGTTGCGGCTGCGACCGCTGCCGTCTGCTGCTTGATCAGGCGCTTTCTTGTTTCACGCCAGGGGCACCGGTCTCACCTCCAAGTTATCTTTCTCCAGGCACACGCAGGATCATGGGCGCGGACCATGGGCACTTGAACCCTCTCGATGCGAGACATACATGACTTTGACCCGAACCGCCGATGACAGATACAGGGAGCTATCCTGGGTTTCGACGTTGCCGCAAACACGTCGCGTCCTATGCCCTTCCAAGCGGCTAGTTGCTGTTCATTGACTTCATCTCGCACGTGCACCTCCTTTATTATAAACGAGATCCTGCTGTTTCCTTGCCTTGTTTGTCTGCGGGTCGGGTCAAGGCCCCGACGGGATACGAGGAAATGTTCCACTCTGGCAACGGTGATTGAGGTCGCATCCGTTGCTGTTGGTGGATGCTGCCCAATTGTCCAACACCTGGGTCTCCGGTTGCCCTTTGATTAGTACGGCAATATTTCGCGAATCTCTCCCAATGCCGCCCCCAAATGACAAAGGCCAGCACGCAAAGCTGTCGCCACTTCTCGACGATGCTCAACACCGAGTACACCATCCGCTGCACCAAAACTGCACGTCTCGATGGCCAAGTATCCGTGGCGCATTTAGCTTTCTAGGGGTAGCCTTTCCCCGGCCCTGGTTTGCCCTACCCCATTTTGCCACACTCTGTCCTGTTGGCAACGAAGGCTGCGGTGTCCTGCATCGTGAGAAGTGGTGAGCACACCCTCAACACCCCTGGCCACCAGTAGGATGGACGCCGGTCAAATCCTTCATGTGTGGTTCAGCACTTGTTGAGATCCTGCGTACGTGTTCGTTCCTATCGCGCATGTCCAAGACCCTTCGATAAACAGCCTCGTATACTCAAATGCTCGAATTAGCATGGCAGCCCAATGCGCCTTCCCCTCCTTGGACACGTCGCCAACAACTAATTTCTTCTCGCTGCAGAATCGCCCATCCAAATGTGACTCCGACCAAGCCCTACACAACAGTTCAACAAACCTCTCGTCCTCCGTATGACACAAGGCACAGCTGGCGGCATTAGCGAGGTCGAGGCCTTCTACGCCGCAAAGTATCAGTTTAAGCACCTCGTGTGCAACCACATCAGCAAACCCGCCCTTCCAGTTCCGCGTTTATGTCGCATGCCATCTCCATCATAAATCCGTACCTGCAGTAGCCGAGAGTTATAATTTTTGGTATTGTAGGCAGCCCAGACAGATGTCACTGGAGGAGCCCCAAGCACAAGGCCTAGAAGAGAGGATAGGGTCCAGTCACATCCTTGGAGCTCGGCAATTTTGGTCCGTGCCATCGAATTGGCAGCGCATTTTCTCCGTCACTAGCAAAATCTCCGGTATGAAAGAAGGACATGAAAGGGTATCGATATCCTTTCTCCTGACTGCATACTAGTAATGACTCTTCAGCTACAATTCTGATAATCAACCTTTAGCGGGGATCAATCACGACCCGCATTAGCGGCCTACCTAGACCTGCACAATACTGTTAGAACCCACAGGCACCTCTGCGGGCTGTCCACCACGAGTTGGTCTTCCTCGCTGCGCCTGAACGCTCTTTTGACTTGGGATTTCCTGTCGTGGGTTTTTTATTTTTATTTTAACCTACCTTGGTAAGTAGGTATTTAACTTCTTACGCCAGTGAAAATGACTTTTACATGAACTCCATCCAGGTTGTAGGGTGGTTTGGTTGAGACGGTCTGCAAAACGTGAACATAAAATACAGCCAATGCCTAAATAATCAACAAATATTTAAGCTGGTTGTGCCTCGCACCTCTTGGAGTTCCAAAAAAAAAATGTGCCGATAGTCTGGACGAATCTTGAAATCCTTTACCTTCCCTTTTTCATCTCAACAACACCGAACTTTTATCATCATGGCGGACAGAGGTGGCATCTTCAGAACCCATGGCATGAGGCTTCGCAACGCAGGAAGAAGCAGACCTTAGACATCTCTGCCTATGGAAATTCGCCTCATGACTCTAGAGACCATCACAAGTCAAATGCTACCCGGCTGGGCGTCGTTTGCGTCCGTCTGCAAGGAGTGGCAACTGGTCAACGAGAGGAGTAACTTTCGCCGGCTTTGGTTGGAGTTGTCTTCCCTAAATGATTTCTCACTTCATGTTATTCGCCAGAGGAAGCTGGTCCGCTACATCTTATTCGAAATTGAGCTGCCAAGATACACATGTGAGACGTGCGGGGATATCGGTCAGTTTCGTGAGCGCACTGTTCGCGACAGCCCTATTATTTGGCAAGGGATCCGGGACCTGTTTTCGATTCTTAGCACCTGGGCAAAAACCGGTGACTTGGTGCTGGAGCTTGAAGTGTATTCGCCGAGCGACTCAGAGCACTGGTTCAAGCATGACTATTTTGCATATGAGGACGAGGACAACGAAGATGTAACTTCTATGCACGAAGTTGGCTCCGGGTGGCATCACTCGCGCCATGGCTGGGTGAATGGCCGTCAGGTCAAACATCCTCTTCTAGCAGCCCTTCCGAGCCTCTTCGAAATGGTCAGTTTGGTAGCAGAAAAGCCGGCTACTGTCTGCGCAGTCACAGGCCTTGTCATACGACGAAATCTACGTCGCTGTCTTATCCCTGTGGCACTTCAACGTATCTTAGACGGACTCTGTCGTTTAGAACACTTCGTCTTTGAGCCATGGCGGGCATGGCACCCGCAGATCGGAGCTTTGCTGGATGAGCGTACGTGCCTCTACAATATCCACCTTATACGTATAGTCACTGATATATCTCACAGGACTTACAGATTTGATTCAGAGCCATCTTCCTAAAACCCTCAAAACAGTATCGATATTTGAAGATTTTGACGAGTTGATACACGCGAACAACATCCAGCAGCCTAACGTGATGGACGCTATATTTGAGGACATGGCTGATTACCGGGTCGCAGACCGTATGGTTGGCGAGGCTTTTGTGTCCAGAAGTCTCGACCTGGAGGAACTATCAGTTTCATACACGGTTGATGCTGCACATTTCTTTGAAGCCTGTACGCCAGCCCTTACTTGGCAAAACTTGCGGTCGTTGGCACTTACATCACACCATTTGCACGTACGAAGCCAACGTAGGATACGCTATCTACTGCGTAATTCTGGGACTGCTGCCCTACAAATGCCCAGTCCCCGTCTTCTGGTGATCTGGAGCGGGTTCAAAGGGAGTGCCTGTGCCTTTAACTACCAGGTAGACAGGGAATGTGCCTCTATGACCTGGTGGAGTACGTGGGACCTAGCGGTTACATCTGATACGATGGAAGTGTGACAACGCGTTTCCTTGCAACTTCATCAACTCGAGCTTCAGATCGTCAAGCAGCCGATCTAGGAAGCTATCATTTCCCACGGCGATGCCATTCATCATTTGAACTTGCCCTGCAAGGTGGTTACCCCTATATCCCTCCGACAGATGCGGAAAAGGGCATATCAGCGCATTATATGAGTAGGTAGGTAGCTTCATCCATCAGATCAATATGACCAGTACGTTTGTTCTTTTATCAAAGATGAGAAGTAGCTATCCCCTTCCACCCACTCACACACATCTTATGTGACACAGAGCAGTCGCCTTCTTGTCGCGGCTGTGAACGTAAGTACTACATTTCATCTGCTTCTTACTTTATTTCTTTCATTCATCAACGGGCGCAGTCTGCGAGGTCCTGGTCAAGTAGTTTTGGACGGGGGCATCAGTGAGGGTCAATGAGAAAGCTCTGCCAACCTACAGTCTCGGGCCAAAAATCCCCGTACACGTACGTTAGCACTATGGACCAGAATGCATTGAGGAGATCGTATTTAGGTGTATCAAAAAGCCACTAAATTGTAGACTATTCTATTACTTCAGTCCTCTATCATATTCGTTTTTAGGATTGCTTCTATACAGGGTCATTGATATGAAATGTTATGTTTTAATGCAAGTGTACGAGACTTTTGTCCTAAGACTGTACCTAACCCAGGGCGACACGGGCACATTGCCCCACTTTTCCCGTTCTTCTTTTAGGGGTCCGGGCTGCGTGCTCAGAGGCTAGAACCTTGTCCAGAGTCTGGAGAAACTGCCACCTCACCCTCAAGTCTCAACCTTGACGTCTCAACCTTACTCTCGCATCCATCTCCATCTAAACATCTCCCATCCATCCTCCGCTCTTCGGTCTCTGCCACATCTCTGGTTGTTCCTCCTGGTTCCCGGTCACCGTCCTCTGTTGGTTTCTTGCACAATGTTCTAGAGACCCCAGACTCCACAACATCTGGTCATTTGTCGTCCGTCACCCGACCGAGCTCCCTCCTCACCGTCTTCTCCAATTTCTCCTGGTTGCAAGCTTAACTGCTTCAATCAGTACTTAGAATCAGTACGCTCGCCCCTACAACCATTCTCACTAACTCCTACCTCCTACCCTAAGGGTCTAATTCCCGTGTATGCCGGTTTCTAACAAGCCGCCCAGTTATCACCGCCCTCGCACTCCTCTCTATCCATCCCGTGCTCAACGATTCCCGTGTCGCCTCATATATACAAACCGTCCAACATGGCCTCTGAGACTCCCGTCGATACCACCAACCTCGGTGAGCTGTCTGCCGCGCAGAAGCTTCTCCAGAAGCACGCTGAGCCTCATCCCGTCACCATTGAAGATGAGCAGGATGAAGACCTTCCTGTGAAGGTTGCCAATGATGCTTCCGGCTCCTGGGCTGCCCCAATTAGCGCAAACGCCGCCGGCAAGCAACCTCAGGGTCCCAAGAGTGCTCTCGATACCCAATCGCACGAATTGTTCCCGGAACTTGGAGCTTCCAAGGGCAAAAGCGCCAACGTGGCGCCAATTTGGGGAGCTAAGAATAATGCCAACGGCAACTCCAACGGTGCTGCATCCAAGGGTGGCTCCCGCTCCTCGACCCCCGCGTCTGGAGCTGCTACTCCCCAGAGCGCCATGCCATCTATGTTCATCCCTGGCCGCAATGTCGAATCGGTTACTCTTGACCCCCAGTACATTATGCCCCGTAACCAGCTGAGGAGGCCCATTCCCGATATCATCAAGGATATCAACCGCAAGTCGCGTGCCAACATTACCATGGCCACCGCCTCCAACGGCCGCCTCAAGTTTGATGCCACTGGTCCTCAAGACGTCGCTCAACAGGCACTCAAGGACCTGGTTTTCCAGATTGGTACAAAGGTATGTTTTATATCAATACTATGTGTTGAGATGTGTTCTAACCCACTTCTAGCAAAGCATTACTGTTCCTATCCCCCAGTCTGCCCGAGCACACATCATCGGAAAGGGTGGATCTATGATCAAGGCACTCCAGGAGAAGACTGGCGCCAAGATTCAATTGCCCAAGGTCGAGGAGAACTTGCCAATTGACGAAGACGACGATGCTACGATTGACGTCATTGTGGAGGGTAATGCGCTCTCTGCAGCCTCGGCCCGTAACGAAATTCTGAAGATTGCTGGCGAGCGATCCGCCAACGTCCAGAGTAAGGTCCGTGGCATCCCCGCTGCGTTCTACCCTTTCATTGCCGGCCCTGGAAATGCTCTCGCCCACGCTTTGGAGGAGAACAACGGTATCCAAATCCGAGTTCCCCCTCTGCAGGCCTACACGTCTGGCCCGGCCCCCGTCGCTGCCACTCCTGGCCAACGACCCGTTTTTGCCCCGGCTGGTCATGAAGAGAACCACATTCAGCTTGCTGGTGATCGCGCCGCTGTCCAGAAGGTTCGTGCCGAAATTGAGCGTCAGGTCGCTGAGCTCCATAGACAGCTCGAGGCCGAGCAGCTCTCGATTCAACGAGGTCGACATCAGTTCATTATTGGTGATCGAGGTGTCCCCACCGAGGACTTCTTTGCCGAGACTGGCTGTGCCATCATCCTTCCTAATGATGAAGATGATGATACCGTCACCGTTATCGGCCCTGCCGACCAGGTTCAGGCCGGTCTAGAGAAGGCCATGGATCTCGCAATGGGTATGCAAATGTCTAACCTTGACATTGCCCGTTTCCACAGAACCGCCCCTGCCGGTGCTGCTGCCCATGCCGGATATGTCACTCGATACCTCAGACAGCGCAAGGAGATTGAGCGCCTGGAGAAGCTCTACAACACCCACATCAACACACCCTTCTCTCAGGATGGTGCCTTGCCTTGGGAGCTCTACTCTCGCGAGGGAAAGAACGCCATTCGTGCCCAGTCCGAGATTACTGGCATCATCAATGGTCAACCCCCTTCCCGCATGAGCGCAGTGCCCATTGACCCCTTCTTCCACCAACATATCCGAAACGACATCACCCCGAAGATCAAGAAGGAATACGGTGTCCACGTTGTCGTTCCCGACGCATCGGAGACCGGCGCTCCCGTTCTGCTGGTGTATGAAGGAGCCGATCCCACTGATGGTCCCTACCTCATCCCCCGCAACAAGCCTACGGATGCCGATGTCCGAGCTTTCCGGCAAGGTCTCCAGGATGCTCAAAAACACATCCTCGATTTGATCAACAAACAGGAGCAGATTGCCACTGCTTCTCTTGACGTTCCCCTGAAGTTCCATGAGCGACTTCGCCGATTCATCAAGAAGGAGCAGGAGAGTCGCTCATCTGAGCAGATCCCTGTCCGAGTCACCAAGGTTGGCACCACAGTCACTCTTCGAGGCCCCAAGTCGGCCGTTGAGTCGCTCGCTGCCAAGGCCAATGCGTTTGTTGAGCAGGAGAAGGAGGACGAAAAGGAGCGTGGCTTCACCCTCAGCTTTGACTTCCCTCAAAAGTACGCCAACCACCTTATTGGCAAGGGCGGTAGCAACATCCGTGAACTCCGTGATCGCTTCGACGTTGAGATTCAGGTCCAGGATGGCAAAGTGGAACTCAAGGGTCCCAAGGCCAAGGCTGAAACTGCCCGCTCGCACATCCAAGGCCTTGCCCGCACACTGGCTGACGAGACCACTCACATCATGAAGATTGATCCCAAGTACCACCGTGAGCTGATTGGCTCTCAGGGCAGCCAAATCAACCGTCTGCAAACCCGCTACAAGGTCTTGATCTTCTTCCCCCGATCTGCTAAGAACGTTGCGGATGATCAGTCCAATGCGGATGCTAGTAGCGAGGCTGGAAAGCCCCGCCGTCAGCAACCTCCGAATGAGGTCATCGTTCGAGGCCCCAAGAAGGGTGCTGATGAGGCCCGTGATGAACTCTTCTCGCTTCACAAATATCTCGAGGAGCACTCCGCCACTGCTACTGTTGCCGTTCAGCAGAAGCAAGTTGGATCTCTCATTGGCCAAGGTGGCGCTGCTCTGGATGAGCTTCGACAGGCCAGTGGTGCCAAGATCGACGTTCCCGCTGATCGGGACACTCCTATTGTGGAGATCCAGTTGAAGGGTACTGCTTCTCAGGTTGCCAAGGCGAAGAAGATTCTAGAGGAGAAGCGCGCCGTGTTCGATGACACCGTCGTTCGCACATTGGATATTGAGAAGAAGTACCACAAGGCGCTGATTGGAGCGAGTGGTAAGTTACACCGTGTTGTCTTGTTAAAGGTTTCCCATAACTAATTTGACGTAGGTGCAAACCTGCGAGACATTGTTGTCAAGGCTGGTGGTTCTGACGATCGACGGGAGCTTGCTCGTACCATCCAGTTCCCCAAGCAAGAGGCCGATGGAAACACGATCAAGATCGAGGGTCGTACCGACATTGTGCAGAAGATTGTTGAGCGCATCCAGGAGATTGTTTCCGAGCGTGAGAATCAGGTCACTGAGATCGTGGAGGTGCCCATCGACAACCATCGCTCGCTCATCGGTCGTGGTGGTGATGTCAAGCGCCAGTTGGAGTCCAAGTTCACCGTCTCCATTGATGTTCCCCGACAGGGCGATGGCAAGACTGGTGTCAAGGTGACTGGCCGACCTGAGCACGTGGCGAATGCTAAGGAGCACATCCTGTCCTTGGTCAAGTCCCAGCAGGGCGAGACCCTCCAGGTCCCCCGCAACCTGCACCACTCCGTCTCCAACGGCGGCCAGTTCTTCCGCCAGCTTCGCAACAACCATCAGGTCACGGTCGACCATGCGGGTCAGACTCTCCCCCCCAAGCCTGACTCGACCACCCGCTCTAATGTGGGTGCTCTGCCCTTGATCACGGATGACGAAGATGCCGCTGCGGATGCCCACTCGTGGAAGGTAGTCCAGGTCTCCGCTGGCGAGGATGGCGATATTCCCTGGGTTCTGCGAGGTACCCCGGAGAATGTGGCCAAGGCTAAGGAAGCAATTGCCAAGGCACTCGAACAGGCCAAGAAGAGCGATGCCACTGGCTACCTTGTCCTTCCTGACCCTAGAACCTACCGCCATGTGATTGGCCCCAACGGCTCAAAGGTCAACCAGATCCGCAAGCAGAGCAACTGCAAGATCCAGGTTCCCCGAGACCAGGCTAAGGATGAAGCCATTGAGATTATTGGAACCAAGGACGGTGTTGAGATGGCCAAGGATCTGATTCTCGCGGCAGTCCAGGAGGGTATCAACAAGTCCCGGGAGTAATGACAGTTCACGACTTTGCACAGAGGAATAACAGTCTTAGCCGGGGTATTGGGTACAATGTTGACCTAGAAAGAAAAGCGATGACACTCTCTGGAGTATATTGGACGGGGAACATTGCATTTGATGCAGCATTTGTGGCGATTACTGGTCGCGAGGTTGCAGAAGCTCTGACCTAACTAAAAGCATTGTAATATGTAAACCCCAAAAAGTAATGATCATGATTATTCTTCAACTCGATGTTACTAAGTCTCTTGTGTTCTCTATTATGAGTCGTGTTTTCAAGGTCAGGGGTTCTGTGTCTTGGCTTCTTGTGATCTCCAGTCGGCCTTACATGCACTCCTGAAGATCCCAAAGTTGCCCCACCTTTTCATGCACCCTTTGCCGTGGTGGGTTAGGGTTGTTGCGTATTCGTATATCTTTCTTACTCGCATTCTTATTTCTCCTGATTCTCACTTGAGAGATAGGCACATACTTCTTGCTTTCTGCTTTTGCCATGTGGATGACTCTGTCATTTTCGTGAGCGCGCCTTCTGAATTGAACCCTTCTTTTATTTTTATTTTTTGCACATTCATATTGATTTCACAGTCGTTGCGTCGATATGACCCGCTCCTCGAAAGTCTTTTCATGGGCGAGCAACGACGAATCCTACTTAGCATTCCCTGATTGTTGAAGAAGGCATGATGACGACCCACGACCCAAAAGCAAGGTCACCACATTGCGGGATACCGCTCAGCTGAGACACTTCTTAAAGTGAATACGTCGTGTCCGTGTAAGTGGCTCCGTGGAAGCGGCTCGGACCGGGAGAGAGTGTCTATCACGTGAGGCGGGACGGAACCAAGCAAGCCACAAAGCTATCCGCCCAACATCGGTGTCCGACATTAGCTACCCAGGACTGGCCAACTTTGCTGCAACAATCCGCCAAAGCTGGAGATCTTCGACGGGTCGCGTAGCACCTTGTTATTTTTCTCCAAAGAATCGTCACATATCACCCAATGGGGTCTCAATTGGGTTCGGCCCCCGCGCCGTGGGACACCGTATCTCCCCAAGAGCAGCTCTTTGTCCTCATCACGGGCGCCAACAGGTACCCATCCGACCAACGGGTTCAATGGCAGAGCTCGTAATTGCTCTTTGTACGTTGACTGATTTTTCTCTAGTGGCATTGGCCTCAGCATCGGCGAGCGCCTCATCGACGAATTCCTCGCTACGCGTTCCCTCACCTCCCATCTCATCCTCCTCCCCACCACCCGCTCCAAGTCCAAGTCCCTGCAGACCATCCGCGCGCTGCGAGCTTACACCCAAAAGGCCGCCCAGACATCGACAACCCTGAAGTCACGCATCGGCAGCCAATACCGCTGGGAGGATACCGTCGCCCGCATTCACGTCTTGAGCCTGCAGTTGGACCTGTGCGACTTGCAAGGCGTGTACACTTTCGCTGATCGCTTAGTCCACAAGCCTGTTAGCAACCCCGAGGGTCTGCAGAACGAATACCTCACGAATGTGCGCATCCCACGGCTGGATAGCGTCGTGTTCAATGCGGCTTACGGTGGATGGTCGGGAGTCGACTGGCCCACAGCTATCTGGAGCTTCTTGTCAAAGGGTTTGACACAATCCGTGACATGGCCGATATTCAAAAAGGCTCTGCCAACCTGCATTTTGAACGACCGGTCCCAATATAACTATGTACGACGCTTTCCTTGCCCTAAAAACCACTTTAATGTATGGCGCTTACAATAACTACAGCCTGCCAAACCTCTTCTCGGCGAGGTCTTCACTGCGTGCATCTTCGGCCACTACATCCTCGCCCACGAGCTTCTCCCCCTCCTCAGCCGTCGACCCGAAACCGAGACTCTGGGCCGGATCATCTGGTCTAGTAGTCTTGAGGCCGTCAAAGATGTGCTAAACCTGTCGGACATTCAATGCTTCAACGGCAAGGGACCATATGAGTCTTCGAAGCGTCTCACGGACGCCCTCTCCCTCACTGCTACAATGCCGTCCTCCCAACCCTACTCCACCCCCTTTCTCACCCTCGATGATCCTAAGGAAGCCGAGGCAAAGCCTGTCCGACCAAAGTTCTATCTCACTCACCCCGGCATCGTGGCCAGCACCCTCTTTCCGGTCCCCTGGTTCCTCGTGTGGGCGTACACACTCTCTCTCATCGTCGCCCGCTGGGTTGGCTCCCCATGGCACCCCGTCGACCCTTACACTGCTTCTGTCTCTGCCGCCTGGGCTGTTCTGCAGGAGCAGTCTGCCCTTGATGACCTTGATGCTGAGTATGTGAAGTGGGGCAGCAGCGCCAACCGCAGGCTTGAGGCGGGCGTCAAGAAGACGGAAGTCGAAGGATGGGGCTGGGAAGGCAAGGTTGAGGATGCCAAGACAGATACGGCCCTAGGCGTCCTGAGCAAGGCAGTTGGGAGGAAGTACGGCGCATCTGATGTTACCGAGGAAGATCTGGTTGAGTTTGAGGCACTTGGTGCAGAGTGCTGGAGGAAGATGGAGGACCTAAGGCGCGAATGGGGGAACATCATTGATTTCAAGCGGGCATGATAAAGCCACGTTAATCAAACGCCGTACAGACGAGAAAGGCTTCACGAGGTAAGATCTGATGCATTGGAACCAAAAAGCAGGCACAGCGACAAATTGATGGGTATCTTGCGACATTTGGCACGCATATGTACATCCCTACGTAGAGGACAAGGGATATACAACGGATAATAATTATTGATTACTGTCATTCCTGATGGAGCACGCCGGCTCTCGAGATCATGCGCCGCATAGATCAGCATGTTCCCTTTCTTTCCAGTGGGGCACGCCAGCCCCCGAGATCATGTACCATAAATATCAGCATGTTTTGAGACACACCTTACGGCAGTCTTGTCACAAGCACAATGCCTACGGCTCCGTTGTCACAACAGTACGAGGATGGGGCTCCTCATCGGAGTGGATGCGACGGAGGGCAATCTTGTCTTCACGACCAAAGAGACCGAGGCACAGCGGCAGGGGTACGATGGCCAAGGCGATGACGGCCTGGAATATGAGAGCCTTCTTCATGTGCTTGGGGGGGTTGGCATCAGCTCCCTCTCTGAGAGCATCGCTGATGATGGTAAAGATGGCACCAAAGAGCTGACCGCCGGCCCAAGCAATGGTGGAGGTGACCTCTGGACTCAGGGGGTGACTGAGCTCGATCAGGTATTCCAGTGCGACGGGGACGAGGGCGAAGGAAGAGGCGCCGAGAAGACCCAGTACGACGTATGGACCAGCTAGGTCGCGGGTCTCGGGCATCCAGATGAAGATCAGGTAAGAGATGCCGATGACGGGAACCAAGAGTTTGATGGCCAGGAGGAAAGACTTTGTACGGTCGATGATCGGGGAGGCAACGACAGAAGCAAGCAGGCCGACAACAATGAGAATCGCGCCTCCAATACCAGCCTCATCGTCGGAGAAACCGTATGGGTTCATCATCTGATTCAGTAAAGACGAGATGGAGTTGAAAAACCCGACGAAGATGGCGAATGGGATGAGGAGCAGCCATAGCTCTAGGGAGCCGGAGATGACGCCGACGGAGGCACGGAGACTGAGCTTAGGTGTCTCCGAGGCAGGGCCGACGGGCGTCGGGGGCTTGGCCGGGACGAAGAAGGCTGGTATGCAAGCGACAGTGGACTAGCAGATGAGTGTTAATGAGGTGAGCGAATGGGCAAGGGCGAAGTGACTTACGAGGATGGAGACGTAGAGAACCATGTTGGATACATCGCTAGACTTGCTAACCCACATTGGGGTGATCAACTGGCCCAGAGCTGCGCCAAGCGGATTGGCCAGACTGGTGAGAGCAGTCGCAGCGACACGGCCGCGGTTGGTGAACCACAAGTCCGAGTAGCGGGTGGGAGCAGCAAGGACGAAGGGCTGGGCGAAGCCGACGACAATGGTTCCGGTCATAGCGGTTCCGATGTTGCCACCCGAGGACTTTGACGCGCCACCATAGCGGATCCAGTTACCAATGAGAATAAGCACAGCAGCGGTCATGAAGGCCAGCTTTGGCCCGCGGTGCAGGATGGCGATGCTGATGGGGAAGACGGCGACAAAGGCGAGAAAGAAGGCAGTGCTGATCCAGTTGATGGTTGTCTCGTTGACGTCGTAGTACTCGGCGGCATGGGAAGCCACAGGTGCAAAGGTCATCCACTGCAGGTGGTTAGCACATGTGTCTCGTTTCTTGTCTCCTGGTGTTCCCAAGTGGAGGCCAAGTTGAAGTCACCGTAATACGATGGATCCGTCACCCAGGGTGAGATGTCACTTACATCCCACGACACAATAATGTTCATGAGTGTCAGTTGAAGCAGGCCGAACCAACGGCGCTTGTAGGTTCGGTACTCAGTGGAAACACCCTCAGTCACACTGTCACTCGCACCGCCCTCGGCCTCGGCCTCGACCGTGTCGTTCGTGTTGCGCTCCTCAAGAGTGTAGTCACCCGAGCCAAGCTTTTGCTTGCGCCAGAAGCGGCCGCCGGGCGCGTTGGCACTCATGCTGCTGATGGAATCGAGGAACCCTCGCGATCCCTGACTGTGCTCCTGTGCGGCCTTCTCTTCGTCGGGCATGCACCTGGTCGTGAAGGGAAAAAGTCGATTTTTCGGGAGTGGTTTTCACGGGGCGGTGGATCGTCGAGTTCCTGGTAGTTACTGTGATCCGCAAGCTTCGCGACGTGGGGTTGTGGTTGGGGGGCTTCCGGAGGAACAGGTGTTGCGGTAGGACAAGCTCGATTGCGCGTTACGGTTGTTGATCAGTTGCACGGCGAGTGAAAGAATAGGGATAGGTTGCAGTTGCGGAGACAGGAAAAGAAAGGGAGAAAGTTGAGTTTGAGTTAGGATCAGGAGATTTTGGCGAAGGCGCGAGAAAGGAGGAAGAGGGGAGCGAAGTGCGCGTGGTCAGTGAACCTCTGAAGGGAGTGAAACCGAATCCAGGCCTATTTGGTGGCAGACGCCGAGAGGGGGGAGAAGAGATGAAAAAGCAACGCCAACAGCAGATTCCGCACTGAGGATTGTATGTGATTGACCGTTGGCTGTTTTTTCTCTCCTTCTTCTTTTCTTCCGTCTGGCTCTCCGGTGAAGTTTCCCAGCTGCAGCTAATTCTTCCCGTCGAGCTTACGCTTGCTGGCACTTCTTTCTCTTCTGCCGTTGTCGCGGCGCGCGGGTTGGAGAGTGGCCCGTGTTCGCCGTTTCAGTTTCCGTACCTGCGCCTGCAGGTAAGCCCACACTACAGGGGTAGCGGTGGCGCTATTCAGCTGGCGGGGGTGGGTTTTTTCGCTGTTGAGGCTGATGCGGGTGAGATGAGTCCGAGATGGAGTGCGAGATGGGTGGTGTTGAGAGAGACGTCGAAGCTGAAAAAGAAGGGGAGGGCTGGGCAGGAGGCAGAGTTGGAGATTTTGAGGTTTGGAGTCGGACGTCCAGGTGGAAGGAGGGGTGGGCAACGCCCCCGATATTAAGCAGAAGGAAGAGGACTAGACGCAGCCGACCCAACGACATGCAATGCAGCTGAATGCTGGATCAACAGGCCCTTTTGCATTCATCCGTCCAATGGATCCGTGACCAAGAGATAGGCTACCTAGATGGACGATAGTCTACGGCACTGTGTGGTTGCTGTTCTTGGGTTTATTCTCTTCTTGGCACACACACACACACATGCATGAACACACACACACACGAGCAACCCGCCCAAACAAACCCCATGACTCTGGCGAGTTTTTAACCAACAAAAATTGCTGTCTCGCTTCTCTCCTCGTCGTCGGACTCGCCAATGCAGCCCTTTGCCTATGCGCTTCACCCGTTGCGGGGTTCCCAGAGGGCCCTTTCGCCCTTCGCAACCAAAGACAGGGTGCCATCCACCGGACCTCGCTGCCCGATTTGGCTGCCTCGGCTCGCTTCCCAATCGTCGAGATTTCGCGCCGCTCTCACATGATGATGGGCCGTTCAATGCCCTGTTGTTGCTTGATCGACCATGCCCTGGCCCTGTTGCTTGCTTGCTTGCTTGCTTGCTCGTCCTGCCCACGCAACTCCATCCATGCCCGTTCCCGAGTTTCCTCAACCCACTATCTGCCTTGTGCTTGTGATGCTATCTACGGACGAACCCCAATAGATCGATGGTTACCCCCACGACCATCTACACGAGATAGCTCGTTGTACACCTGTGCCCTTTTGACCGTGGCTTCTCATGCCTGAGATGGGATGCGTCAAGATCTGAACATCCCGACTGACCGCATCAAGTCTCGGGCTTCATCATCCGACTGATTGACTGCTTGCGGGCACTGTGCCACACATCGATAACCAACACACAGCAAACTGCGACTGTCCCTTCAGGGTCCCTTGCTCCCAAGCCCCATCTAGAAGTGTCCGCCGCTAACCCGCCATGGGTCAGTCTTCGGCCGATACACTGGGGCAACTCCTCGCCCCCGACAGATGGTTATCTCGACCCTGGAGGTGTTGGAAATTCCCTGCAACCAAACCAGAGACAGTTTTGTCCAAGACGGTACGGTCCTCTGTGCATGTTGGTAGTTGAGACGGGGGAGAAAAAATCTTCCGAACAAGCGTTGGCTCCATCCAGTGGCGTGGGACTCGGGCTGTTTCCCGCCTTGGACACCTGCTGCGCCGTATAACCATCGCATCATGAGATCGACCAAGTCCTGAATGCCGCGATGCCTCCTGATATAATGTGTTGGCTACAAGTTGTCTCCCACAGTTTAGTCCTCGCATGACACTTGAACAAACCATCGTGTGAGGTCAAGTCCGTCCGTCACTGCGGCTGGTTCCGAGAGTCTGTTTGACACAGCAGGCGTTCCATGCGCTCTAGCGAAGTGCCTCACCCCGCCCTAGGGTCTCGTGTATCCTAATGATCGACAGGCAAGCGGTTCCTGGGCAGGGCTGCCTTCAACTTCAATATTGAAACACTGGTCATAGCACGAACGTATGGCCACATACCAGAATGAGCCTCAGTCAGATGTTACATCAATCTGAGTTGTTTAACACACAATTCTTTCCGTCCAGTTTCGCTTATCTTTTGCCAACATCAACCAGCTGCCATGCGTAGCACTACCGAGTGTTCGCCTCTTCAGCTCGTGCCTCGAGCATTGCGAATGGTTTGATCACTTGGGGCATCCACGAGGCTGTCGTGGACCAAGACCGGGAGGAAGATTGATTCAATGACAAAATGAAGTTTCAAATCATCATTGACAACTCACCTCTAAAATAAGTACATGCTCAATCAAGCATTTACACAGGTGGTGTCCTCCAGTCCCTGAATCAATAGTACCCAGAGCCGTGGTCACCTATCCGAAACCTTTTCCTTGGACCTAAAAGACATTGTTACTGATGTAGGATTGCAATGCGCCATGGAGTGGGTTGAATGGATAAGACGCCAACGAGGCTCCGGATTGAGGCGCATCATTCCAAAATAGAGATTTGTGTCGAGTGCGATTGGCAAACCACTCCAAGGCCCAAATACTATCGAGGAAAGGTCGACTCGATCTAACACGGTAAGGTTCACGGTAGAAAACACGTCAAGCGACAACAGTAACACAACCAAGCAGGAAACATGGGGTAGGTAGAGAAATCTATTCAGGGCGTTGCGGCGTATGGTACAGAGACGGCTGCCATTCCTGGGCGAAGGTCTTGGCGAGCATCGCTATCCTAGAATCTGGCAGATCGTACAAGTGACACCCCCTCATGCTGCAAGAGCAGTCATTGCCCCGTTCCGGCATTTGGGTGCCTTTCGACATTTCATCTTCATCTCGTCGGTAAAATTCGCGTCGAATCGGATGTTTGAGTTAGGTCGAGTCAAGCGGTTTACTTGAGCTTGGCCCACAGCTTGGGGGCGGCACAAGCGGTGGCACAGTGAGCAAGGTGGAAGACTATGTTCAAGTTAGTCCAACAGTCCGCTAGCCATAGATAATGGAGGAAAGGGTTGCCTCGGCCAGAGCGGCTCGAGACCGAGGCATATAAAATATCGGGTATGTGACGTACACTCTTCAACGCAGTCCTCCTTAGCACCGCCCTCGCTCTCCTGCTGCTGGACGCGCTCAACGCACTCATCGAAGTGGTGCTTGACCGAGTGACATTGAGCAGAGTTTCGGCACTCTATTTTCCACTAGTCAGCATTGATCCGATCATACCAAATGACACTCTCTCGATGGCTCGGAGTCACGGAGGCCTAAATCACTCGTCGCCGGAGGAATTGAGATGTTCGTATCGAGAACGTAAATGGAACGTGCTCGTCGACGCAAACGTTGTGACGCCTGGGGAGTAAGGAATTGGGGATAACGAACCTTCCTCAATCACATCCTTGGGGTCGACAATCTCGTCCTCATCTTCCTCATCCTCATCCTCGTCTTCCTCATCCTCGTCGTCCTTAGACTCGTCCTCAGGCTGCTCCTCCTATCGCATTTATCAGTATGTGATCGAGTATCAATTGCGTCATGTCGAGGGCTCCCCAAGTCGCGCGCGCGCGCCAATTCCTCCCATCGTTGGGAAGGAATCTGCTGCAAGCAACAAAAGTCTCGTACCTTGTCCTCAGCAGGGGCCTCGGCCTCGACGACGCTCCATGGCGTCACGGCTTCGACAATGTCCGAAAAGGCGTCCCAGATACCCATTGCGACGGCGGAAGTATTCACAATGGCGAGTGGTGGTTTCGATTGGGGTATCGTTCCTGATCGTAAGAGGTCGGAAGCTCTCGGCCAGAGGCACGAAATGAAAACTGATGCGGAATTGAGGCATTTTGATTGGTTCTGCTGAGCCGGTTCTGGTCACGACTTTTCGCACGTGACGACATTATCCGAGTGCTTCCTGTTTCCCGAAGAGTCTTAGGTAAGCTATCAGATGTCAGAAACTGGAGCCGAACTTCAGCCGCAATCTGCTACAAAGTTGAGTACATAGGTGTCTGAGAGACAACGACGACAGTAATACCAATTGTTGTTGTGGTGATGAAATCTTTGTTCTAGTCTCATATTTAAGTCGTAAGCCCTTTTGCAAGCGCCCAATGCCAGCCAGTCGCCAAATTTATCAACCAAAGTTCTAGAAAATGATCGTCCGTTACAGTACACCGTACAGAGTACATAAAGAAGGACCTAGGGAATCCCTAGCCAAGCAGGGGAAGGGGAGGGGTTTCAATGTGATAAGATATTGCGTCACAAAGATTAGGATCCAGAACCTCAATCATAATTACATGAGAAATCTCCACTCGCTTGATTCGCAAGTGTGGCAGGTTCAATCTCAGCGATCCTGATCCCCTCTATCGATTTCTCCTCGGATGTGATCCTCGAGCCGGATGCTTAGTTGCTGAGCTTGAGCCTCATCATAGCCTGGTGGAGGCTCGTCTGGCGCTCTCCGGCTGGTAGTACTATCAGATCGATCATGACGGATGACCGACAGGGAAGCGTCCGGCGGTGCTGATTCGCTACTAGGTTGAGCTTCATACGCGGGCAACGGCTCGTCGGGGACGTCAACCCCAGGGCCCATTTCACGACGCATCTCTTGGAACTGGAAGAGACGTTCTCGTAGTCGAATGTAGGCTTCGTTGAAGTCCATCATGCCGCCATCTGAAAAGGTAAATTTGACCTCGATTCGAGGAATGTCTGGAGGAATCCCGCCTCCAGACACAGGTATACAATCTGACTTCCAGACCCATCCCCACCACATAGATGAGGAGGTAGTGGAATCTTGGAACTTTAGGATCGGAGCGCTAAATGATTCGAACTTGGGCTCCTGGGTAGGTTTCGAGGGGAGGTAGACGATCTGCGGGAGGGGAAATTGAGCTATTAGAAAAGTGGAAGAGGGAGATGGGAGTTCAAGCAACATACCCTCTTGTTTGTTAGGAATAGGGTTCCCTTGTCACTCTTGCGCTGAAACGACTCGCAACGCGCCCTCAACTCCTGGGGCACTGAGAGGTCGCATGAAATGCGGGATTCTAGCTTCTGGAGAATGCGCTCGTTGCCGAGCTTGACGAAGCCGCCCTGGTTGAGCATAACCCAGCTATCGGCATTGTCAGGATCGATGGGCCGCGAAGGAGGACGGCTCGTGATGAGATAGTCGTGAGGGTTGTCCATCGTCGGGCGGGGTCCATGACTTCATGGGCCGGAGGTGGCGGGGCAGTCGACGGACGGACTGAGCGGAGCAGGAACGGAGGAGACACGGAGATGACGGGGGTGTATGGTCGGACGGGGTCGGGCGGCGGGGAGGAAGGGTAGGGGGACGATGGGACGGACGAGAGGCGGCGCCGGCGGCGGAGGAGGAGGAAGAGGAGGAGAAGGAGAAAAAGACGGCGGATGGAGGGGTATGAATAAGAACAGAAAGAGGGGAGAACTCGCAAAGAGGAAGAGGAGGCTCGAGACTCGCGAAGGAGGCTTACTTTATTGACATTGTCGCAGACAGGGTTCTGACGACCCTAGCTCAAGGACGGATGGCTCCAGGCTCCGTGCCGGCAGGACGTGCAGGCAGCTTTTAGTAGCTCCGAGATCTTGGAGCCTGTGGCCCGGTGGTCCTGTGGTCTGTGGTCTGTGGCCCTGGAGACTGTGGTCCCGTAGTGGGGTGGGTCGGGTTGGACTTTGGGTTTGGTGTCAAGACTGGTTGACTGGTTTGCGAGGCAACTTGAGGACAAGAACCGGGAGCGGGTGGCTAGCGGCTGGGAGGCTGGAAGCGATGCCGTAACGAGGTGGGGAGGCAGAGCGGTTGCGTTTCCAGAGGGCGGAGGACGGAGAGCGGGCGACGGATGGCAGAGATCGGACGGGGGCGCAAAAGGTGAAGGCGATGCGAGGCGATGCGAGGGGTGAGTAACCAGAGCGGAGCGGATGGATGGTGTGATGCCGCGCAGTGACAGCGGGTGAGCAGGTAAAGGTAGGCGAAGTAGGCGAGGAGGCGAGTAGGCGAGTGGGCGAGTGGGCGAGTGGGCGAGAAGGCGAGTAGGTAGGCGAGCGAGAGAGCAATCCAGCAAGCAGGCAAGGTAAGGCAGGCAAGCCGCAGTAGGTGGCGGTAGTAGCAGGAGCAGGCGTTGGCGTTGGCGGCGCGAAGGGCTGAAGGGCCGGAAGGCTGGCGGAGAAGGAGAAATCTGGATCCTGGGTCTAGGTACTGGGTAGGCGACGGGTTGACGACGGGTGATGACGGTACAGCTACACGGCAAACAACGACAGACGAGGGGTCGAGGGGCAAAAACAAGCGTGGTATGGTCTGGGATGAGATGTGAAGAGAAGATTAGAGCACAGTGTGATGCAACGCGGGAGGAGTTGGGGGGCGGTGGCAGCGGGTTGGATTTGGGACGAGTTGGTCGAGGTGGGTTCTGCGCAAGGTACATTGATGGATGCATTGCGTTGCGTTGCGTTGGGCTGAGCTGCCTGCGCAAGTATCTAGCAGTCACTCCGTTTGTCTGCATCTCATAAGGTACTGCACAGTGTGCTGCTGGGGTGGGCTTGAGTATGGGCTTGTGAGCTTGTGAGATGGATCGCCTGCAAGCTGGCTGTGATGAGCCTGAGAGCCCAAAGCCATGAGCCGTCGCGCCGATCTGCGATCCTGAACCTGGTTGACGGGCAGCTCCAACAGGGCTCTTCAACAGGGCTCTTCTTCCTCCCAGCAGGGGCCCTGAGGCCTTAGCGGGCTCCAACGCTAGGGACTCTGCGGCACCCACGTACGTGCTTGCATGGCGACTGGCGACCCAGAGCTGGGTGATCTGGCGCCTCCTCCCACTCTGCTGAGTCTGCTCTGGCCACAATGGTGACGATTCCTGCCCATTCTGGAGCCCAACTCAACCAATGGACCCCCGTTGCTGCCCTGCCTGCGCCAACCACGGCCGTTGGGGGCAGCTAACCAGGTAGGTAGGTAACTTTACCTCTAGCCGTTATGATAATACGTGTGAGGCAGGCAGCAGGACGGCATCTTTCAATGGAAGGATCTGCTCAAGAAATTTCAGCAGGTGCGAGGGGTGTGCCGCCTGAGGCTTGTGAGCGGCCCGAAAGAGTATTGCGAAAGACATCGTCGAAGATCAGCCATCCATTCCAGCCTCCAGCCAACTGTCATCCACCACTCCACGCCTCCCGTACAGGGGCCGAGACTAACGGCCTCCAACTACATAACTCTCTCTGCGATAGTCTCACGCGCTCACCTTCTCAATAAGACTGTCGGTTCTTTTTTACACCCTCTCGCAGCCTTTAGGCTTTCGCCTCCCACCTCGGAGGGTCCCTGCGGCCGACCCTCTCGTCGTCGTCGTCCCGTCCCTCTTCCACTTCCACTTCCACTTCCACTTCCACTTCCACTTCCACTTCCACTTCCACTTCCACTTCCACTTCCACTTCCACTTCCACTTCCCCCTCTATTGTCATGTATCTCACCATTATTAGGAGGGCAAGAGGGGCGGCCCGGCAGTTTTAGTTGACGATCCGCAGTCTCCGGCCCGGATCCTGGCCGTCTGCCGCCAAAGACGCGATGCGATGCGGCCGATTTGACAACTCAACTGATGGCCACCACCCCAACATCAAGCCCTCCAGGAATGTCCACCCATTTGATCCATGATCCATCGCCGTCCTCTAACCCCTCCTCTGACCCCTCGCTCTACTACGTAGTATGCCCCATGTCCTCATCCTTGCATGGCTTGTCCCGAAATCCTGGGCCTCTTCCTTCCCTTTCCCCATCCTCGAGGCCATAGCGAACCAGTACAGTCCAATTTGGGCCAGTTCGGGCAAGCCTCAACTGCCATCATAGCACTCGACTTGCCCCAAGAGCCGACGCAAAGTGACATGTCACCCATCGGCCGCCTCGTCGTTAGCGGTCGTGTTAGCCCCCCTGCTGTGCCCAGACTTTAGAGGATCGGTCGTCCATCTCTCTAACCAAAATGGCCGGTGACAATGCAGCAACGCGCATAGCTTAGAGCCAGCGTGAACTTGCATCGAGCACCTAGCGCTGGACTCTGCGAATCACGGTACCGTGCTGGGAGGGCTGGAGGGGCATGTTCCCATGATTTCCAGACCAAGTATGGCATGCATGGCCTAGTCTGCATTGGCCTGGGTCCCAGCAATGAGGTTGGACGCTGGCCGAGCAATGAGGACCGGGAAAACCGGGTTGAGGAACTGTCTTGTCCAACAGGCGAGCGAGCGAGCGCCGTCCTACGTTTCAAAGGGAACTTTGTGGTTCATCCCATCAAGGATCGCCCTTTAAGAGGGAATTTGACGCGTTCTGGGCATCGCCTCCGATAGTCCCAACGCAGCCTTTCTAACGCTGCCTACGGTCTACCTATCAAAATGATTCCAAGATGAGGCATCGCCCACAACCATTCCAAATGTGTGGTCCACCATCCACTGTCCACAACCCACAAGTCACAACCCACAGTCCACACACAATCCATACAGTCCATACTGTACAATCCATACAATCCACGGCTAGAGTTGTCGCCCCGCTTGAGCGAACTAGAATGGCCCAAAATGCTTGGAAGCAGTCGAGAACAGCTGATGCTGGCAGCATGGGCGCACTACTACTGGCTGAACCGCAGCGATCCGCACTGCTCAAGTGTACTAATTCGTCCCCAGCCGAATAATATCGAACAGGGCAAGGCCAAGCAGCATGTATGGCAACGGCAATAATACCGACCGGGTCCGCACCTATTGGGCCCTATCTGCACCTCGCTCGAGGTGTTTCTGCGCTTGCATGCATGGACTGGATTTGAGCAGTATCCAGGCTTGTCTGCATCCATTCTCACTTCCCTACTTAGTCAAGGTGCTCAACCTACGTGTCCATGCAGCAACATAATTATGGAGGCCGTTTCTCCGACACGTTGGTTCTGGTAGGGGCCTGCTTGCCTATCTCGTAGATGGACAACTCAGATATCTCCGTTTGCGCTTGACTTTCTACTAATTACCAAGTACTCGTCAGGTAGCTGGTTGGTGGGTAGACATCGACCCTGGACCAGACCCTGACCTGACTCGGTCCCGGAATCTCAAAGAACGACGGTTCCTTGCAAGATCAATGCAAGCTCTTCCTCGACTTTGCTTCCAACCCAACCAAGCACTTCATGATTTAAGGCACACGGATACCGCATGAATGACACCCGGGATTAGTTGTGCTCCTGGAACGTCACTCTGATGGCGGGGAAGCCATTTTCTCCTAACCTGACCTGGACACACCACCATGACTCGGCTTTTGCTCTGCATCACAACGACGACAGCTCAACAGTGGGAAAAGAAAAAGAGCATCCCGCAAAGGTCTTCTGTTGCACCCGCATCACGGCCCTTGACCCTTGTCTGCAGCCACCCCCAGGCAAGCGATGTCCCCCTGCTCACCGGCTCTAGGCTCCTCGTCACCGACTCAGAGTCTCGAGCAGCCGGGGGCGAGAGTTGATGGCTTCCGGCGGCCATGCATTCCCGCGGCAGCAGAGGGCAACGACAACTCGCCGCTTGCGAGAAATCCAATGATCAGTGAGGAACATGACGTCTCTTGTTGACTCTTCTCTCCCCGTGGGCGGGCGAGTCTAGTGCGCCGTGGTCATGGCTCCCCGTTGCTCGCCCCACGCAAACCGCTGCATGCTCCACGAACGGGTTAATGGATGCTGGGCTGCAGCCAATCCGCGAGCCATCGAGTGTTGCACTCAGTGCACTAAGAGTCCAAAGAGTCAGGGAGGACAAGCCACCGCCGGGCGAACTACCTGGAACCAGCTCGGTCCCACGCAGAAGGACCGCCATGTCTCACTCACGATGACCTCGATCCATGGATTCGGGCCCATGCCATGTACAGCCGCAAATAAACCCTGCACCGACTTGTCAGGCTAGTGACAGATCCCTTGTCCAGCCAACAAGCCAACAGAGCCGACCGAGCCAGCAACACACCGACGATCGCTTCTACCACCGATATGTCGCCCATCTCCTCAACCCCTCCAGCCCCTCCTGCGTATGTAGTACCCTCACTTTATTAGAGTGCGTTGGCAAGCGCAGATCGTCGGCAAGCGAAGATCATCCGTCACAGATACGCAATTTCGACGAATAGCAGATACAGCCCACAACCAAGGGCCTGCCTCTTCTGACGTATCATTGGCAAACACTCAATCCTGAAGCGTTGAAGCAATCTGTGGCGTCCACGCAAATGCACGGTATTCTCCCGTGAACTGTCGCACCAATTCAACGTACAGAAACACTGTGAAATTGAAGGTGCAATCGAGTTTTCTATCTTAAATCCCGCAAACGAATGCCCGCAAACATGATCTAACTAACTGATCTAAGGGATTGTTGTGCTGTTGGTGGTGTGACCAATAGTCCGAAATCTGAGTGCTCTTAATCCAAATCAAGTCATTCGTGCCAAGTCTATAGGAACTACCGAGAGTCGGTATCATGACTTGCTGACCATAGTTGATGATGACCATGATTCTAGTAAGCGGAACACTGGAAATTGACCGAGCGCCTTACTCAGATCACTTGTGGCCCAAAGACGGGTGAGGAACGTAAAGCCAAAGTGGTGCGCTTACTCAGATGTGTCTCAAATAGGCCATGGGCTCAGGAACTTCCAGTCATCCTTCATCCTTGGCCGTGGAATCTATGACAACTTCATACCTTCGCGCGAATGAGCTAAGATTATGGATGCGATGACTTTCTGGGGAACACAAGGTTCCAAGTTGACGATGTCTATATAGGCCTTTGTAATCAAGTTCCTCTCCCTCGTTCGTCAAACTCTACCTGTCATTGAGAATCGCCTGGATAGTCGTTGATATCTACCATGATGTGTCGTGTGGGAAGAAGTTTGTTGTCAAAAATGAATGGGTCAAACTGGTTTCTTTGGATATCTTTATTTTAACTTGAGTGATTGGCGTCTTCATTTTTTCAAGTCTAAGCCTTCGCTACATCAGAGGAAACCCGAGTAAGGTGCCAACTCCGCTCCGTACTTCCCGGGCCCTGGGTTCCGTAGTTAGCCTCGCAAGGAATAGTCGAGAACTCGGGCCATTCGACTCGGACATGATGGAGCACACCTCATCGGTTCTCTTGTCTCTTCAGGTAGAGTAAATTTCTAACTACGCTATGGCATTTTGCACTTCAACACCCCCATCGCCAGTGCACATTAGAGAAGTACATGCCTGGAGAAGCCACTCTTAGCGACCCCAAGCATCTCCATCTTCCTTCTAGGCACGCTAACCCACGTTCCGTGCAGTAGGCCTGGGTGACATTTGTCTATACACTAGTTAAGATGGCTCGAAAAGATCCTTCACATGAGCTGCTCTCGTCGACCTACAAGCGCTGCACGGCAATGGATGACCGTTAGGTCAGGCACTGCGTTCTAGGCTAGCGGTGAAATGGGTGTCGAAAAGCAAGGGGATGAAGATCGGATACTGATCTCAAAACTTCACCCCAAAAGAGAGATCCCAGTCCAGAGTGTATGCAGTCAAGCGAATAAGACTTGAAGTTGACAAGCATATCGTCACACTGGTTGAGGTGTACCTGCACCTAGATTTGTGTCAAGTCATCACAACCATACTTTCTATGGAAAAGATGTGACTCTATGGAAAAGATGTGACTCTAGCGAAAAGAGGGAAATAAAAAGTACTTTATGACATTTGCTAACGTCCACGCCCACAGTCTCGCGAATATCAATTTGGAATGGGCCAGGTGTTGCCTGATTCCTCTGGAGACTTTTCCTCCTCCTAACCTCGTCGGCCAAGACGCACCGTCTCTTATCCAGACTCACAACCACACCGCTGATACCCATCACTCTGTCTAAAGACAGTAGCATCCCCCATGGCGAATTCGTGATGGCTGAGTTTGCCCATATTGACAGAAGCCTCATGATGACCATCAAGGTGAGACAAACCATCAGCTCTTCGTGGACAGACATGTGCATGCAGATTACACTTTCAGGACAAGGAATAGCGCACCCTCTTCACTTTTACCGACATAGGTAGTCTCTAACGACAAACCTTTTGGTCACCGGCTACATGGGTTGCTGCAAGGCCCCACCTCCGTCACATTCAACCATGCCGCAGGACCGCCTCGGCCTGATTGGGCCGCCCGGGTCTATGGAGTCTCCCGGAATCACGGACCTGGGCCGGGCCAGGCCGAACGTCTACAAAACACCACATTCTTCTACCTCTCCGTCGGAACCAACAGCCTCCCAATACTTCCCCTGCCCACCTTTTTTAAATTTCCTTTTTTCCTCACTCACCGACCTTCTCAGAGCCCCTCCGGCGGCTTTGATTCGTGCCCCAGCTCTGGGTTTCTGACGTCATCGTCCCGCCATGGGTTCCTCAGCCGAGCAAGTAACCCAGCTGCGGCAGTACAGCGCATGCGACATCTCGGACGCCCTACTCAAGCTAAAAGTCCCTGGTGCCGGCTTCGTCGCCGACCTGAACCTCTACAGCCCACCCGCGGGCGACCCGGGTTCCGTGACGGTTGCGCCAGTCTCGACCGTCCTGTTCGCCGCAAAAGGCCAGGACCTCGCCGAGCCCGTGTCCAACATTCCCAAGGGCGTCCACTGGGCCGACCTAACAATACCGGGGACCATCGTGGTGCTCAAGCAGCAGGAGGGTCAGAAGAACGCCATCTGCGGGGGTATCATGGCAGTTCGCATGAAGGTCTGCCAGGCCGAGGGCATCATCGTGGCCGGTCGGGCCCGAGACATTGGAGAACTAAAGAGCACGGCTCTTCCTGTGAGTGCTCCTCTCCCAACCCATCGCATCCTCCCAAGATCCCCTGTCAGAAGCCCTGAGACTTTCTGCAGATTTGGGCCCGTGGACTCTCCACCGTCGGCGCTGGGGGCGGCAGTGTCCCCTGGGCCACGCAAGTGCCGTTGGACATTGACGGAACCCTCGTCTCGCCGGGAGACCTGGCCTTTAGCGATCCAATCAACGGGGTCGTCGTCATACCGCAGGACAAGGTCACCGACGTGCTGGAACTGCTTCCGAGGTTGACATCAGCCGATGACAAGGTCAAAGAGGATGTGCTCAAGGGTGTGACGGTCCATGAGGCCTTCAAACGTCACCGGAGCAACCTCTGAGCGAGGCCGGTCTGCTCCTCTAGCGCACATCGTGATGACGTGTGGTGATGGCCAAGGCCGCTGGAAACGTGGCTGTCGAAATGGCGGATTACGCTTCAAGAGATGATTGGGCTATGTCCGAGCAGGTTGATTAACACCCAACCGCTCGGTCGAGTCGTGACTCAACCCTAGAAGCTGTTAATGCACCCTGCATGGCGTCGAGTGACAACTAAGGTTCAAGACAACCATGGCTGGGTTGGACACGGGCCCTTGCCGTACATCACTGGCGATCACAACAACGAGACCAAGTAAGAAACGGCTAGGAACTCGCGATTCCGTTGAATGCAACTCCGTGTTGTCATCAGTTCATTAACATGCCATCATAAAAGCAGTACTGCGGCCATGATTACCAACAATGGATCCGTGATTTCCCAAATCCAAAACAACCCAGTAGACAAGAGGACAAGAGAATAAAAAAAAAGCAAACCTGGTAACCCGGAAATCATGGTACAGTCTGCCTGCCAGCCAGCCGCGCTGGGGAGTAGCGCATCAAACCCCTGCCGCCGTAATACGATGGTTTCATTCTAGCCATCCATCGTCCTTGGGCGCCTGCGGCTTATCCATCCCAAAGTCGAGCTTGGGCATCTCGAGCTTTGGGGCCGGTTCGACCTTGATCTTCTGACCGCCCCCGGCCTTCTTGGGCGGGCTGCGACACTCGGGTGGCGGCCCATATCTTACATCTTTGACGTCCCAGCCATCCTCGGCCGCTGCCGCTACCCAGGTCCGCAGACCATCATGCACGCTGCCGTAGAACTTTTCTTTGCAAAGGCGTAGACTGCCGCCGAGGCATCTCTCCCACCCAGAGATGTTGAAGTCCCCGCGGAGTTTGTTCCTTTCGTCCTTGGTAGCCGCGCAGGCCAGGATGGCGTTCATGAGATCCAGATGCGAAGCCAGGTAGTTGGTTGCATCCCACTCCACTCCACCCACGTACGGAGCTGCCGGGACCGGGGGTCGTTCCTGAGGGAAGTGTCGAAGCATGTACGAGTAAGCCCGGTTATCACCTGGGAATGAGGGATCCTTCGCGCCCGAAGGGTGTACTTTATCCAAGGGAAGGTTGACCACATTCACGTTGTGGAGGAAGATCCAGAAAACCTCTTTAGTGACGCTGACCGCCTCCTTGCACCAGACGCGGTACGGCCTGTCACGTCTCATCTCGAGGACGAATGGAACTGGACGTTCATCTTCTTTTGGCTCGGGATCTCGGAGATGTGCCAAAATGCTCTTGGCTCTGAAAACTCGCTCGGCGGGGGACGCAGATTCGATGTATGAGAACAGAACGGATGTGATGATGTTGCGAGTCGTGAACTCGCTGGGGCCCTTCTTCTCGGGGTCGAAGAGCATATGCAGTAATTTCGGGAACAGCTCGCCCTGGATCGAGTGAAGATACTGCATAGCGCGAGCTGTGGTAACTAGTGCCTTCAGGCAAAGGAGATTCTCATGGAGAAGGGCATCTTCGTGTTCCTCTCTACAATCAAGTCAGTCATACAGGTCACGACACAAAAATTATGACGACGTACCTCCACTCAACATCCATGATTCGGGTGAGCAAGCTCACGATCTCCTTCATGCCACCATGCTGGATAAATTCCTCAATCCATGCGACGGTCTCATTCCGCAGTAGAAGGCGGAGCTTGTGAATCTTGCCCACCTCGACAAGCTGTGGCTTCTGTACCTTTCTCAGATACGCCACATAGTCGGCAGGGCCTTGCTGAAGCTTGATCTTTGCCAGCAGCCCTGAGTTCGAGGATGATCCGCTCGATCCGGGAGGGCCGTCACTAACAACGCTCTCAGTTGACTTGCTCCTGAAGTGGCGGCCGATGGTCCCGTCGCCCTTTGACTTCTTGGTAGGGGAGCTTGGCTCTTTGGGCTCTTTCTTTCCTCTCGATAGGGTGAAGCTTTTACCCCGAGTACGCTTGGGCTTCTCCTCTACAGCACTGCCTGGGGCAATGGCGGATCCGTCAGTACTGTTGACGCTACCCATGGATCCAGGTCGATCATTTTTCGTAGCGGCCATCTCGGCCCAGTCCTGGCGGATGAACTCCATCTTGATTGTATCATTCAGGTTCCGCATTTTGTACCGTTGGTTTTCGGGGATATTTCGACGGTCCAACATAGCTTCGAGATGTCTGTCAACATCCTCCGGGTTGAGCTGCGTTTCCGAAGTCTCAGGGCTTACACCCACCGTCGTCGACTTGGAGCGGCCATGAGAGAACGCGAATGCGCCCAGAGCTCTGGACCGGCTAGATGACTTGCCGCTTGTCTTAGATGAGCTAGAATCCTTGGAGCCCTTCCTCATACCTTCCTGAGGGAACCTAAACTTGGAGGGTGATGGGGGCGGCTCGGTCTTGGAATGAATGGGGACCTGGAACGACTTGGGTCGCTCTTTGAAGCCCGCGCCATTATTGTTCATGTACAGGGCCGGGTCGCTCGTCTTTCGGTCCACGTCGATGCTCGCATGTCTGCTCGATTGCTGGTACAGCGGGTCGCTGGTGAATTGGGCGAAGATGGGCGGCGTCGTTGCCGGCTCGTCTGGTGTTCTATTCTCCTTGTCTTTCGACGAACGAATATCCTCGTCGGAGAGGAGCTTGTGTAGGTTCCGTAGAGACTTGGGCCTGAGTAAGCCAGCCAAGTTGGTTCCGGACTTCATCTTGTTCGGTTTCTTGGGGGAGGGTTCACGGGACTTGGCAGCCTTGGAGGCGTCCTTGGGCACGGATGTTATGACAGTGAGGTTGCCGAAGGGATTCTTGGTTGGGGATCGGGACCGACCGCGAGAATCGTCCCGGACGTCGTCTCCAAATTGGCGAGGAAACCGGGGAGCCGGCTCCTGTTGATTTTGTTGCAGCTCGCCCAAAGCTCCGGGGTTGTTGATGGAGAAATTGCCAATGGCCATATCGTCGTGACTACTAGTGAACGAGTAGCCTCCTGGCGAGGGCCTCGCAGGCTCGTCGCCGTCTGACGCCTGACGACGGTTCATGAAGGATTCCAGTATCGTTGATTTGGGCCGGGGCCGTCGAGGAGCGTCAAAGCTGTTCATGGCTGTCGAGGGTAAAGAGGCTGGTCGTCTGTCCCGATTGACAGATCTGTGTGACAAAGGCGTTTCGGTCTCGTTTGTCGATGAGAAGAAGTCACCCACGCCACGCTGCAAGGCGGGTAACCTAGCAGACAAGGTTATCGCGTGAGTACAGAAGGCGAAGAGATACGGTGTCGGAAGAAGAAACGAAACACAGCGACAGAAACGAAGCTCACTCCCACCCTGTTGGTGAGCGAGAGAGAAGGAGAAAGCACGGCAGCTAGAAGAATGCTCGTGTATGGAAACTATGCCATTGTGGAATATGAGAGGAAGAAATGAAACCGGGGTAACAGGTCTAGAGTTAAGAGCATCAGGAGACGGCTCGTCTATTCAGCCGGTCGGTCAGCGGTTGCGAGGGTGGATGTGTGGATGAGTGGATTGTTTATCGGCGCGGCGGTTGCCGTGGGGACGGCGCAAGTCCGGGGTGGACTGTCTTATCATCTTATCCGTCCGCCACGCACGGTGCGGCTGGTGGAGGGGCGGAGGCTTGGTGCCGTGGTAGCGCAGCGCCCAGAGTAGGTGGCTCAAGGCAAACAACAGGGCAAATAAGACGGGAAAAGAAAGAAACAACAATGACAACAAGAAGACGCCAAATCTACAAACCGGCGGCCCTTTGCTTCCTTCTTTCCTCTTATTCTCTTAACGGCAGTAGATGAATGGGAGGGTTGATCGAGAATACCTCGTCTCCAATTTAGCCTCGATGCCGGGGTTTGATTGAAGGACAAATGACGTCGCGTCAACAACACACAGCACCTTGGTCGGTCCTCAAATTCCCGACCCTTGTTTCCTCAAAATTCTAGACGACCGCCTGGCCAACTTGTATCGGCTATAATCTTCGAGCAACCGAGAGACCGAGACCGCCAAAGTGTCCCTAATACTCTGTACAGTGTCCCAAGACCGGTGGTGGTAATTCTCGCGAAGCCCTGTCGGTGCCCTGCCCAAAGCGCAAGCAGCTTGGGGAAATACAAGGCATGACTACAAGCCATCATGAAGGCCACGCCATGAGAGTTGCGGCGTCTTCGTGTCGCAACTTTAGGGAAGGGGCCAAAATTTAAAGGCCCATCAAGCCATTTAATCAGCATGTCAAATATCCGGGCAGCTCTAGTCTCTATGGCCATCATCCTGACCGATTCATTGATTCGCCCTCGCTTGCAGCAACAACTATGCGACAGAGCCTACTAATGTGAGCCAGACAATCGGACCACGAACCTTGTGCCTGCAAACCAGAGAGGTTGAAACGAGGTACGGAAAGTTATGTTACTATCAGAGCCGATTGCGAAACAAAGAACTCTATAAACATGAGAGAAATCACCAACTAGCTTCGACACTGATTCCAACAGGCTAGTACAAATTTTTATTTCCCCCCCCCCCGGAGTATTGGAGACTGAGACGACGGATTTGGCTGCTTTCGGTCTAAGAAGAAGACAAGTTTCCGAGATGGCTTGCGTAAGTTGGCGCCAGGAGGTTGCCATGTCAAGTAATACACACGAGCGGTCTGGACAGGAATGACATGACAAGTTGCGTCTACAAAGGGTAGATAGAACATAGTGAGGGAAACAGTGATTCTGAGTGCCATGAATGGCAAAGCATCTGGGTACCTCCTTCGGGCTGGAACTGGAGTCTCTTCAAAGTTGCGGAGAGAATTTGAACCCGACGAAGAGGGAGTCACCAGCCTCCCAGTCGTTAGTCTCCATCGTCTCTCAATACCTGTGTAATTGTCACAGTATACAAATATCGCGCATGGGCCGCTCTGAAAGACATTGACAGAGAAAGTTTATCGAGGCCGCCTATACACACCAGCCGAGCTCAATTTACCGTATGTATGGAGTTGCAACACAGAGAGAGCGTCAGTGGTGGGGGCTGCCGGATTTGGCCACGACCACGCCTCAGCCGGCGCAAGTCTCCACGGCGGGCTGCGGATCACAGCGGCGGGCGACCCAGTATCTGTCCGGCTGGAGCGATCGGGAAGTGGGTGCAGTCGTTTGTAACTTTTCGTGGCTGCTCCTTGGTAGCGACGTGCTCTGTAGAAACGTGTAGATGTTTCGCGTGGATCACAAGAGTAACCAGTGGTCTGAACTAGGTCATCGAGGGAAAACGAGTATGTTCGAAGGCGATAGGAGACCCAACTAGATAGAAAGACGGACGGACAGCCAGCCCATAGAGACCCAGGTTTTAAAGTGGAGGTGCATTGCTGCTGGTCAATTCCCTGCCCTGTCATGCTCAAGAACCATCCCGTTCATCGGCAATCTTGCATCCTCGGCATGGTGCGCAATGCACCGCCCACCTTCGGCCATCGACGTTGCGTGTCAACTCCCTATGAGAGAGTCCGAGTCATGTAAGAGCCTCATGTACACACTTTGGACAGGAGCCTCACTTACGCAGTATTAGACATCAAACCGAGCTCGATATCATACAGCATCTGGTCGATCTGCCAAACCATTTTCGTCTCCTCTGGTCCTCTCTGCCTCAAGTGCCGCCGCCCGCTACCGAAGGGGGCCCACTCCGGCCGGTTCTGCCCCACGTCGGCGCCCGGGATGTTCCCCATAGCCACTCACATTCCACGCTGTGTCGCTGAAGGGCTCTCGTCTCCAGCAGTCTCCAGCAGTCTCCAGCGCTCGTCATCCCCCACTTCCCCACTAACTTTCTCCCATCCACTCCGCATTGCAGCACATCCATCCCATCCCGTCCTTGTCTTCGCTTTTCGAAGCCCTGTCAGGATGGCCACGACGGCGAGAACCCAAGTGAGCCGTTCCCTAGTCTCGCGTAACGCCGGGAGCAAAAGGCCAGAGGTGCAAGGCCCAAGCCATGATTAGTTCGCTTCCCTGGCTAGGTTGTCGTCTCAGAGCCTGGGAGCCTGGGACATGTTTGTCCTCCCCGCCAAACCAGCACGGCGTCCCCGCGGCGGGGCGGTTGCTCAATGGCAAACCCGACCAGGCTTGATGGGATAAATATTTAACCCACCGATGCCCCTCCATCCGCGTTTATGCCGTTGTTGGATATGTCTTTTCTCAGACTTGCCATCTCGCCTGCCTTTGTTTGCCAATTCCAAGATTCTCTTCGTTGTTCAACTGACCGGTTCTTAACATTGACTGGACGCACACTGGCCAAAACTTCTCAACTCGCCCGCCTCCTCCTAGCTGCCGCTTGTTAGTCCCGCCGTGGTTGCATCTGCACCGACCAACCGCCCCGCTGGCACGCCTCCCACTCATACCGAAGCTCCCCGGCATATGAGCCGGCATCTCGCTCGTCATCGTCGGCTTCGCTTCGCGCCGTCGTGTTCGCTGCCTTTGTCGCGCACTTCCTCGCTGCCTCTTCCCTCTGCTCTGTCAACTCTCGCGACGAGATCATTTGCCTCGACTTCGCCCGCCGCAATGCCTGTTCACCACCTCATGGTCGGCACCTGGACGCCTCCGGGTGCCATTTTCACCTTCGCCTTTGACGATGAGGCCCTGACGTTGGAGCTTGTCAAGCGCACTCCGATTGCTGAGGATGAACCCATCTCGTGGATGACGTTCAATGTTAGTTCCCCTGCTCACTCGCTGACTTACATGCTCAATTGGTTTGAATTGAAACCCAGACCAACCCAGTCGCAAGAGTTTGGATTGGATGTCCCCACTGACTTGCTCGACAACAGCACAACAAAAAAGCCATCTATGGTGCGGCCATGAAGAAGTGGTCCAGCTTCGCCGTCGAGTCACCAACCACCATCATCCACCAGGCCTCTCACCCAATGCAGCACGACCGTATGTCCCAAGCTGCCCTCTTCAGTTGCGAGGCAAAGACGTCAAACTAACACTTTCGGCCTGCAGCCAATGCCTCCCTCTCCACCACAAATACCCGTGCCATCTTCCTCCTCGCGGCCCAGAAGCCCCCCTACGCCGTCTACTGCAACCCCTTCTACGACCACGCCGGCCACGGCGCCGTCTTCACCACCGAACCGGCCTCGGGAAAGCTGCTCGAGAACGTCCAGAACTACGAGTACCAGCCCAACTCGGGCATTCACGGTATGGTCTTCGACCCCTCCGAGACGTACCTCTACTCGGCCGACCTGCGCGCCAACAAGCTCTGGGTCCACCGCCGCCGCTCCGCCACCGACCCGGCCCTCGACCTCGTCGGCTCCGTCGACGCCCCGGAGCCCCGCGACCACCCCCGCTGGGTCGCCCTGCACCCCTCCGGCCATTATCTCTATGCGCTGATGGAGAAGGGCAACCGGATCCGCGAGTACGTCATCGACCAGGAGACGCACATGCCCATCTACACGCGCCGCCACTGGCCGCTCATCCCACCCGGTATCCCTGAGAGCGACCGCTGGACTCAGTACCGCGCCGACGTGTGCACGCTTTCGTCGTCGGGCCGCTATCTCTTCGCCTCCTCGCGCGCCAACAAATTCGATCTGACGGGCTACGTCGCCGCCTTTGCCCTCAGCGAGGAGGGTGCCGTCGAGCGCCAGATCCTGCTCAACCCCACGCCCACCAGCGGCGGCCACAGCAACGCCGTCTCGCCCTCGCCCTGGACCGACGAGTGGGTCGCCATCACCGACGACCAGGAGGGCTGGCTGGAGATTTACCGCTGGAAGGACGAGTTTCTGGCCCGCGTGGCGAGGGTCCGCGTGCCTGAGCCCGGTTTCGGCATGAATGCCATCTGGCACGATTGACTAGCCGAAGAGGAGGATAAAATACACAAGGCGACCCCCAAGCTATAGAAAGGTAGAAATCCTAGAATTCTTGAACCAAGCAAGGGCCATGCTCGGGGGGGAAGAAGAACGCCGCACGCACCTTAACGCATCTTCCTACCCTCTGTCTTTATAAGTGATATCAGGATCCAAATTGTAGTTGCTGTGTATTATTTCAGTAGAATACCTGCCTCTTTGACTCTATGATTCAGTTAGTACTTGGTAGAGGAGCGAATGGGTCGGGTTTAGTGGAAGAGTCATGTAGAGGGTACCGTGATCCTCACCATTACGGCGTTGGTGGGTATATAGCCATCATGGCCCCCACTCCCGAGGACGAGGGCTTCAACTCCTCTGATGTGGAGATCCTCGAGACTTCACCCTCCAAGTCCCGTCAGATTGGGGAAGCCAGCCTCGACATCATCCTGGCTCACGCTAAGGAAGACCGCATCTTGTCCAAGCGCCGGGAAAAGACCTTGTCATACCATGCCGTTGCACCCACGACCCAGCAAATGGTCGACCTTGGTCTGTCCGCCTACAGTCTTTCATGGCCAACACTCTGCGTCTCAGGTATGTCTAACTATGCCGTCTAATGGCTTCGGAATTAACCGTCTCCTACAGTCCCGGGACAACCCCATCCGCGGCTCACCTGATCAGATTCTTTGATACCACCTTACCCACTGGTGCAACTTCAACTTGGACGGCTGGAGTCTGAGCTCTACTGAACAAGCCTGACTACGGGAGTGACGATTGCCCTTGTACTATATAATTACAGCAGCTGGCCCGACACACAGAGCCTGTATTCCGCGAGCTTCTTAAAGAAGGCCGTTTGACGAAGGAGTTCAGCAGGGAGATCAGCTTTGGCTGACGTCCGACATTGTGCGAACTATGGTCAAGGCAGTGATCCGCGAGTCAAGCAACCAGAGCACACCGGATACCTTGAGCTACTCCAATACGATGCTCTAGATCCTGCTCGTAAACAAGGCGCTATACGGCCTACGAGAATCACCTCTCCTGTAGCAGAAGAAACTCGGTGGAACCCTGCAGAGCTTCGGCTTCGCAACTGTGCCTCACGAGCCGTGTTACATGATTTGCAACAGCATCATCATCTTCTACTACGTGGATGACATCGTCCTCGCGTTCAGAGAGAAATCACGCAGCGCGGTGACCAAGCTAATGCTACGGCTTCAAACACGATATAACTTCACAGGCGAGAATGAGCTTTAGTGGTTCCTCGGGGTCGCAGTCCTTCGTGACCGCAATAAGAGACTGACCTGGCTATCTCAATCCGAATATGCCCTCAAAATCGCTAACCTCGTAAATGTGCTAGATGCCGGAACAAAGGCACGTACACCGATGGGCCCAAAAGAACTCGAACCCTTCAAAGGCATCGCCTCTGCGGCCGAAATACGAGTCTATCAAAGGAAGATCGGATCGATACTCTACATCGCAGTTATCACGCGCCCAGACATTGCCTTCGCGGTATCACGACTAGCACGGTACACAGAATCCCTCCTCCTAACACCACGCAGCTGCAGACCGAACGCTCCTATACCTCAAGAACACACACAGCCTTGCCCTTCAGTACGGCAGAAGCAACGACGTCGAAGTGGCCAATGATGCCTCTGCCGACAACTCTCTTGACCACAAGAGCTCACAAGCCTCCATCATGAAGCTATGAGCTCACCTGGAACTATGGAACAGAAAAAGACGAGAGCTTCCATTATCACGATGGAAACAGCGAGCCCCAGGTATTCGGCCACATTGTTGAGTTGAACGCGCAAGACGTGGGCGTTTGCGATTGGATGTTGCAAATCGAAAGAGCAGACTTAACCATGCCATGTTCTAGGTACCTCGGTCGATGATTTGGATGCCGCCTGCCAACGGTTCGAGGACCTGAAGGTTGGCTAGAAGAAGAGAGTGACAGATGGGCGAATGAAGAACGTTGTATTCCTTCTGGACCCTGATAGTTATTAGTTTGAGATTGTCCAGAATGAGAGATTCTTGGGAAAGGAAAACTTTTGAAGCGTGTCCTATACCATTCGTACCAGTACAGTGCGGAAGACATGAACAAAATTGGTGTTGCCTTGCCTACCTTTAACCATGCAACGATTGTTACCTGAACCAATGGCCTTGACGTATGCTTTGAAGCGATGAAGCCATCAACAGGGAGTGTTGCTTCGGTCGAGATAACACGCGCAGGGAATTCTGGGAATGAACCGCTTCCCAGGCGTGCAATGGTCAGAGGACCTGGGGGACAGGTCGCCTCTGGAGGAATCTTTGGAGTGATCCTTTTACATCATGGTTCACGTCCAGCCCGACATCGTGCCATATGTGAACCCTGAAGTCACCAAACGGAGTATTCGATGTACACAAGACTTGAGTGAAGACCAAATAGGAGCACTCCGGGATCTCGGCCTTGAAAACGTCCGGACCCTGTGTGTCTATCACGCAACGTCCTTCGGAACTCGGCGTTTCTGAGGCTCGAATAATACCTCAGCGTACCCCTCAAACGACCAGAGCATTTTACGTACTCGCGGCCTAGAATCCAAGGCCGTGCATGCGCATTGCTTGAGCTGCACAGTGATTAGCATGCGAAAAGAGAGATTTACTGGCGCTGACAAGGACAATAAGCCCGATTACGAACATTCTTACCGCCACAAAAAAGCAATACGCGGGCTCCCATGCATGAGGCGGTTACAGAGCATGGTCACAGCATCGCGATCGAATGCAGTAGCCATCCAATAGCGATGCAGGGACGTGACGGAGGCGCCCTCTCGTTCGCGAGACATGCAGGCGACTGCCACACCCCCTTGGGCCTTCAAAGACGATGCCAAGCCGCCTCATGGCCACCCTGCTAGAGCAGCAACATCCCTATCGCCTCACTTGCTTTGGGTCGTGTCCTTTTTGGTCGCTGAAAGGGTGGGCAATATCAGGAGCTCTTGCACGGGCCTGATACCTATCCGGCCGATCCATTTCCCCACGCCCTCTCGCCTCGTGGCTTGCAGTAGTTCGGCGTGGGGAAAATGAGGGGGAGGATGGGGCGAGTAATTATGGGTTTAAGTTCAGGCCCGCGGTTCGTCGAGCCGCCTCACGTTGGGCTAGCATCATCACTCCCCCCGCGTGCGTATGGTGGCCAACTTCTGCCACATCCTCCGGGCGTCGGCCTCAGCCCGTAAGCGGTAACAAAGTATCCGCCCCCGCGTGTCCTCGAGAGGTCTTTAATTGAGACATTCCGACCTTGGCGTGGGGAGCACAGTCATGGCTATTAGTCGAGAGCAGGGAACGGGCTGTTGCATGAGCTGCGGCCCACTTGGAGGGGCTTCTGCATCTCAGGCTTCATTGTTGACTTTCCGTTGGCTAGGTTTTGCTTGGTCGGATTGGGCACGGCAAAGGAACGTGGCGGAGCGCCTCTCAGTACTCCTTGCTCCTTGAGGCGGTGGGAGAGGCAGGAGAGGGAAGAGGCGGGAGGGAGGGGTCAGAGCTATATCCTACACGTCATCTCCCGTCTGTTCTCCTGGCCTCTTTTTATTATTTGCAACACATCACAGTTTAACAAACGCCTTCGCAACGCTTACCGAGCACTCACACATATCGTCCATAGTCCTTACCGTTTGAACAAGTCTTCAGGCTTTATACGCTGAGAACTCGCCAACATGGTTCCGTCTGCTACACATGATCCCCCGTCGTCCTTGAGCTCTGCCAGGCCCCGGATTTTGGTTCCCGAGAAGGTCTCTCCGGATGGCCTGGCACTTCTCACTCCTCACTTCGACGTCGACAACAGGCTTGGCCTCTCGGCTGCCGAGGTCGTCTCGCTGATTCCTCAATACCATGGCCTCATTGTGCGGTCCGAGACTCAGGTCACAGCCGAGGTGCTGCAGGCGGGCAAGAAGCTTCGTGTTGTGGCACGAGCCGGTGTCGGCGTCGACAATATTGATGTGCCGACAGCGACCACACAGGGCATCATCGTTGTCAACTCACCCTCGGGTAATATTCTCGCAGCTGCAGAGCACACCGTAGCACTCCTCCTGGCGACGGCCCGAAATCTCGGCCGGGCTGACGGCAGTGTCAAGGGCGGCCGGTGGGAGCGAAGCAAGCTTGTCGGAGTAGAGGTTTCTGGTAAGACGTTGGGCATCATCGGCCTGGGCAAGGTCGGCATGAACGTTGCCCGAATGGCCAAGGGCCTAGGTATGACGGTTGTCGCCGTTGATCCGTATGCGAGCGCCGACATTGCTCGTCAGGCTGGAGTGCAGCTTGTAGCCGGGTTGCTTGACCTGCTGCCTATGGTGGACTTCTTGACCATCCATACGCCTCTGCTAGCAACGACGCTGGATCTCATCGGAGAGGAGGAACTGAAGAAAATGAAGAAGACGGCTCGTGTGCTCAACGTGGCACGAGGCGGCGTGTACAATGAAGCCGCGCTACTGAAGGGGCTCGACGAGGGCTGGATTGCAGGCGCTGGCATCGACGTCTGGTCCTCAGAACCAGTCGCGGCAGATTCAGCAGCTGCCAAGCTCAGCCAGCATCCCAAGGTGGTGGCAACGCCTCACCTGGGAGCCTCAACGGTCGAAGCCCAGGAGAATGTCTCTATGGATGTGTGTAAGCAAGTTCTCGAGATCCTTCGTGGCGGTCTCCCCACGAGCGCTGTGAATGCACCCATCATCCTGCCCGAAGAGTACCGCAAGCTGCAACCGTCGGTGCAACTGGTCGAGAAGATGGGCCGGCTGTACACGCAGCACTTTGTGCGCGGGAAGGGCGGCATGATGAGCAACCGGCGGTTCGAGCTCATCTACCATGGGGACTTGGCGGGTATGCCCAACACGAAGCCACTTTTTGCCGCGCTGGTCAAGGGCTTGGTGGCCTCGTTCAGCGATTCGCACGTCAACATCGTGAATGCAACACTCATTGCCAAGGAGAAGGGCATTGTGATCAGCGAGACGCACTCACGCGAAGCACAGCAGCCAACATTCGCCAACCTGGTGACCCTGCGGTCTTACGAGGTGGGCAACACCGGCATCGACCATATCATTGAGGGTTACGCCTCCGACGGACAGGTGTACATTTCCAAGCTGGGCCGTTTCAACGGCGCCTTTATTCCCGAAGGCACACTCATCATCCTGCACAACTACGACGAGCCGGGCAAGATTGGAGGCGTCGGGATGGTACTCGGCGCACATGGCATCAACATCAAGTTTATGCAGGTGGCCAGCCTCGACCCACAGTCGCAGCAGCAGATAGCGGCCGTGCAGGACGGGCCGTTGGATCGACAAAAGGGCAATGAGGCGTTGATGATTCTGGGCGTTTTGGGATCAGTGAGTAGCGAAGTTGTTGAAGGACTCAAGAACACAGAGGGTGTCCTCAATGTAAGTCTGGTCAAGTTGTGAGATTGACGCGCTTGCAATTGGCCTGCACCCTTCGGAACATGGTTGGAACGTTGGGTTGCTTTGCAGGGAGCTGCCTCATCAATCACATCTCGTTGGTGGATTTTGTTAGGGCAGGGGTAAGACAGTCCACTACGTAGGAGGCTGCGTAGCCGAAGGCGCAATTTACACGCCATGAGCATACATTTGTCTGAGAGGCGCATCCCTGATTATCCGCTCTGCTGCAATAATCTGAGCAATGATTCCAGCTGGTCGCGTGACGTCTTTCCAAAGGCAAGAGACGTAGCTAGTAGAGGTGAGACAGCGACTACTACATAGTAATTTATTGATGAGCTTCGTGGTTGCTGTGCGTCAATCACTTAAATGAGCTTCAGCCGTGTAGTCAATTACGGATGGATGACTGTTCGATTACAGAGTCACAACAAGACACTGCAAAAGCCAGGCAAATTAGGGCGATACCTTGGCGGCCACGCAAAACCCACCCAAGCTGCCCGTACTGACGTATCGGATTACTGTTAGGTGAGAATCAGTGGTACAAGGCGCTGTAGGATGGGGCCTTTTAGTGGCGGTGCTGCTGGATGCATCGGGTTTTTGAACCTGGCCTAGCAGGCGGTTGGCCAATCAGAGCCTCTTATCGCGACTGGCAGCTACCCTGCTGGCGTCATAGTTCCTTGTGATTCCCAGTGGACCCGGTCGATTCCCAGCGTACTCTCATCCATCTGCCCTTCACAGTTTCGTCCGTGCTATCCAGTTCGTCGTTTCTTCACCATCATCAACATCCGCCTTCGGTGCGAAAGGGTCGCAACACCGGCAGACTCGGTCAACTCAGCGGCTTTTCTATTCCGAATAGCTACGAAGCGACGCGGGTATTGCTTTTGTTCACCCGCTTCCGTTATATTATCTCGAGACGTCATCGCAGGGACACCCTTGGTTTGACTGCTAGCTCATTGTGTCGCCGAACTTCAGCGAACCACATCAAACCGACGATCTGATTCACGGCCGAATTGTCCGCCACCTCTAGTAATACCCCAGTGAACTCGGATCAATCGCCTCACGAACGCGTAAAAATGCGACGAACAGCAAGATACAGCGCCCTTAGGCCCGCCGTGCTAGGTTTGGGCAGAATCCTCGGCACTGGTTTGACCGCTGTCGCGGCACACCCGCTGTCAAAACGAGAACCTCATGGTCATGAACCCGACAGAGAGGGGCCGAGCCTCGTGGTGCTTCTCGTCGCTTCAATGTCCTTGGTGCTGCTCGGCGGCGCCTTCGCTGGTCTGACCATTGCGTACGTATTCCCCTCGCGCGTTTGCTTGGCGAAAGCTGACATTGCCAAGCTTGATGGGCCAAGACAGCATTTACCTACAAGTTCTCTCCGGCGATCCCACGGAACCCCAACACCGAAATGCGAAACGAGTTCTTAAGCTTCTAAACCGAGGAAAACATTGGGTTTTGGTCACGCTACTTCTTTCCAATGTCGTTGTCAACGAATCGCTCCCCGTCGTCTTGGATAGGACGTTGGGTGGTGGTATTGCCGCCGTCGTTGGCAGTACCGTTCTTATCGGTACGCATTCCATAGCAAAACCGCCTGGCGCGATGGATGATATACTAACGACCATCAGTTATCTTTGGTGAAATTGTCCCCCAATCCGTTTGCGTTCGATACGGCCTTCAAATCGGAGGCTACATGTCAAAACCCGTCCTCGCGCTCATGTACTTTACGGGTCCTGTATCGTGGCCCATTGCGAAACTCCTCGATTGGATTCTTGGTGAGGATCACGGTACCCTCTACAAGAAGAGTGGATTGAAGACGCTCGTCACACTCCACAAGTCCCTAGGTGAGCTCTCTGAGCGACTCAACCAGGACGAAGTTACCATCATTACTGCCGTTCTCGACTTGAAAGACAAGCCCGTTGCCGAGGTCATGACACCCATGGATGACGTCTTCACTCTTTCCGAGGATCACGTTCTAGACGAGAAGACAATGGATGAAATATTAAGCTCTGGATACTCAAGAATCCCCATCTACCGTTCGGGAAGCCCGTTGGACTTTGTCGGCATGCTCCTGGTCAAGACGCTCATTACCTACGACCCTGAGGATAAAATCCCGGTCCGAGATGTGCCCCTTGGAGCTATTGTCGAGACGAGACCGGAAACAAGCTGCCTTGACATTATAAATTTCTTCCAGGAGGGCAAGTCCCACATGGTCCTCGTCTCAGCTTTTCCTGGATCGGACCATGGTGCGCTGGGCGTTGTTACTCTTGAAGATGTGATTGAGGAGCTGATTGGAGAGTAAGTGATGATCATTGAACGTCATGGCTAAACCAATTGCTAACTGTGGGCTAGGGAAATTGTCGACGAGTCAGATGTTTATGTTGATGTCCACAAGGCAATCCGACGCCTCAACCCCGCTCCCCGAGCTCGCCGTATTCACGCCGAAGCCGCCGCCGTGGCAGCCTCAGCTAGCAAGCACGCCCCTGATAGCACCATCCTCGTGGATGTGATGCCCGATGACGATGCCGTAATGGTGGGTTCCTACCATAGCAATTATGGCGGCGGGTTTCACAATGCCGCCAAGACTGCCATCCACATGAAGCGACGTACCTCAGACGGCGGCATCGAGGGCCCCCCGGTCTTGGTAAAGGCGAATTTGGACGAGATGAGACAACACCTTCGCCTTGGACCCGCCAACAGGGCAACGCGACCACTCAACAATACTCGTGCCAGTGTGTTTAAGATTAAGCAAGGCCTAGATGCGAGTAGCAGGTTGTCCCCGCGTCCCGCGTCGCACATTGGCGTGAGAGAATCACAACTCACCACGGGTAACACCGAACGAACGCCGTTATTAAGCGCCGCTCCTGATGGAGTCCTGGATGATGAGCCCTACACCTTGGATGATGCTGCGAAGACTAATGGAAATGGGACTGGAAAATAACAATTGATGCGGGGGTAGGGAACACATGGAAGAGGACGCAGTTGTAAGACGTAGTTTAGGGTTCGACATTGACATAGTCTGAAAAGACTACAATGTACTTTTATACATTATCGTGCGTGCTTCGTATGTTGTCATTGTAAGTGTATAGCAGTGGCTATTCCTAACAGCAAATGTACCCAAGCTCCAAGGAAAGCAAAAACAGTGTTGGATAAGGTTGGGTTGGAGTTTGGTCTGGGGAGAGGCGAGAGAGGGAGGAGGACGAGGAGGACACAAGTCGAAGTTTTGTCTGAAGCAGCGAGCTCACATGTTGGGAAGGGGTGGTCTTCAGTTGAGAAGGTGCGTTCATTGGAGAAGGTGCGGGCTGCGCCTTAGTACTCCCTCCCAGAAAAATGGAACACTGAGGGATGAGGGCAATTGCAGATCAATGGTTATTACCAAGTATATGGGACTGAATTACAAATACCACGGCGACGTCCATCTCAAAGTTCTTATCGTATTCATCCACTAGGTCGAGATCCGTTGTCGTAGGTGGCTATGTTGGGCCGTACTCAATTCTGCTCTCAGAAGTTTGCCTTACCAGTAAACTTCTCGTTTTGGACAATCTCAATCCAGTAACCATCGGGATCCAGCAGAAACGCGACGTTCTTCATCCGTCCATCCGTCAATCTCTTCTTCCAGCGGACGTTTATGTCCTCGAAACGTTGGCAAGCGGCATCCAAATTATCGACCGATATACCTAACAGAAGCATGGTTATTAATGTCTGGTTGGAGTATGCGATTCGTCGCGTAGCCAACCGATCAACTCACAAATATGACCGAATCCCTGGGGCTCGCTGTTTCCATCGTGATAATGGAAGCTCTCGTCTTTTTCTGTTCCATAGTTCCAGGTGAGCTCAAGCAGACCCTCTCTGTGAGAGGTGTTGTCGTCTGCATTCACAGGCTTGTCGCCAGGATATCCCAGGAAGTAGAGGTTGAAGCCTGCGCTGGGGGCCTCGTGGGTTCTCATCAAGGTCATTCCCAGCACCTCTTTGTAGTACTTGAGAGACTTTTCACTGTCCTTGACTCGAAGCATTGTGTGGTTCTGGAGAGGTCAGCTGAGAGCCGAGAGGGCTTTGTTGGTGAATTCGTACCATAGTATAGGTGGATACATCAGTCACTGTGACATTCTCTGTCTCGGTGTGGGGGGTTCGAGCGATGACCTCGACCCAGTATCCATCAGGGTCGAGGACAAAGGCAATGTTTCTCATTCGGCCATCAGAGAGCTTCTTTTGGAACTTGTAGCCTGCATCCTCTAGGCGCTGGCATGCGGCTTGGATATTGTCGACACTGATGCAGAGGTGACCAAATCCACGGTGGGGCTCTACATTGCCATTGTTGATCTTGTATTCGGGATCAGACTCAGTGCCGTGATTATGAGTTAATTCCACAATTCCCTCTCTGTCAAAAACCGACTTGCCGGCGCTGACGGCGTTGGCAGAGTCGTAGGCCAGGAAGTAGAGGTCAAACTTGCTCTCAGGGAACTCGAGCTTCTTGATAAGACTCAGGCCCAGAAACTCGTAAAACTTGACTAAATGGGGATATAGTTAGTTGGATGGTCTAATCAACCACCTTGTGGATGCTGTTGCAGCTACACCAGGCCCTGGTCTGGTTCTGGTCATCAAGGTGGTAGGTTCCGACGTACCAGATTCCTTAGGGTCCTTGACTCGAATCCTTGGCCGCATTAGTGCCTGGAGATTTGTGCAGCTCTAGGGCCGCCAATTCTGTTAGACTTACATCGAGTGATTGAACTTGTAGTTGTTGGTGTCCGTGGTGGCCGCCATGGTCACTGATCTCACTTGGTTTCCTAGCTCTTGTCAGTGGCAAGCACCGGGATGGGAGCCAAGGATGGCGCACCTTGAAACAACGGGACAAAGGGTAATTTGGGGAACGAAAGGATGTTCTGGAGGGCTCTTAGACGTTGCACGGCTCTTGCGGCATTCATTTGGATGAGGCAATGGTCTTATCGTGGTCGAAGCATGCGAGGTGCTAAATAATTCTCGAAGCTGAGATGGGTGAACCCCTCTATTGAAAGCTACCCCACTTTTGGTTCGGTAAAGAAGAGGATGCTGCCGCATTACTGACGTCAACCGACAGGCGAAGGTGAACCTCGATCGGATAATTGAGCGGGGAGGGGGAGTAGCGTAGGACATGAAGGTATAATTAGGTCATCATAGCTCCGTTTCCTCTAGCATTGAATACAATAACGTGTACTGCTAAAATAGTAACTTCATACACGCGGGTAGATCCAATGCGTCGAAATGTCCAACCGGTGCAGGGTAAGGTTGGTTGAACAGGCGAGTCACTGATAGTGCCATGTGTGCTCTACTGAACTTCATTTTATTAGCGAGATTTCTGCTCGTTTAAACCATGGTCCATTGTGAAAAATAGAATGAGTATGTTGATTATTGTCATGTTGCTCCCTTAGTTTCATTTGTTTGGGGAGCATGGTGTGTCATTTGTCGGTTATTCGACGCTGCTGCAATGATGCATAAGGGCGACGCAAGTTGTTGGTCGTAGTCAAACCTTGTGCTACAAGCCCGCAAGCCCATAAGACATGCGACGGTGCACATTGAAGAACAGAAGGCAAAACTGATTCAGACACGGCAGAGGAATCATGGTACCCCTCATCGTAAGATTTCTTCAAGGTTGTGGTAGATTGACCAGGATGTTGAATGGAACCTCGGAGGCTTCGAGGCTTGGACGGTACAAGTCAGTGGAAGCGGTAATCAATGCCAGCCGGGGGCCTGGGGGGCCGTCGCAGTGCGGGGCGGCCATCCATGTCACTAAAGTTTCCTCGACGGGAGCTGGGGAGGTTTGTCAAACCTACCAGAGCGCGACCGGCACCGTGCCGCTCTGCCACTGTATGATTAGCCGCCCGCCGCAGTTCGAGCTCGACCTGGTACAGCCTCATCCTTTCTACTCCGCCATTCTTACTTTTCCCTCGACTGGCTCTGATTAGGTTCGCGTTGTAAAGCATGCTATTGTGCTTCTCAACCCTTGTCGATATCTTGCCTTGACTTTCGACGACGCTGCGATTCAATGAGTTCGACACAACGTCATACCGCCTCGACTTGGACCATTCTCACCACCACGCCCTAGCACCGGTGGCTCAATCACCGGTTCTCGAAGTGCGATACCGAACTCCCATAACATCCGAAGCAATGGAGCGCCCTCTTAACCTTATGGGCGAGCCTTATGATCACGCCGTCATCATGGATGATCAGGCAGGCGCCGACGCCACGGGCAGGATCCAAGGCCGGTCGCCCTTGACGAAGAACAGGTCCATGTCCGACGGAGGGGGGACTCCCTCTAAGCTGTCGCCCTCGCCACAAATTATTGAAGCATCCAGACGAACGTCGAAGGATGACAGTACCATCCGCGATACCCCAACCCCCGTGACGCCCCGTCGCACAGACTTCAACTCCCGTGGCTTCCCTCCACCTCGTCGCGAGTTCACTCCCCCGGCAGGTGCCTCGAATCCCTACGTCAAGCCCGCTCCGCTCTCTCCCAAGCTCGACCATTCGCAGATCTACGCCTCGCCGACAAATATCCTCCCTCGCCGCTCCCGCGGTCTCGACTTCTCGCGCGCCGCGACCAGCCTCCACCACTCGACCCTCGCCGAGCAATCTTCTCCAGACTCGTCCCCTACCGCCGGTGGTCGGGCGATGAACATCCCGACCCGAAGGAGTCATTATGGAGGGCCAGAATTGACATCGACATCACTGTGGTCGGTGATGGGTAACCAGGAGAAGATGCACATTAGCAGTTCCCTCGGTAGCACCCACGCCGTCGGATCGGATTCCTCAAGCTCATCAGACGACGACGACTTGATGGACGAGGATATGGAAGAAACCTATATCACGACACCCCAAGTTTCCAAAATGGGCCCGGCCATGGGTCCTCAAGGCCCAAGCATCCCGTTCGGATCCCCTGCTATGAGCAGCCTCATGAGCTTCCAGCAGCGCCAGCGACCGCGCAAGCAACAGAAGAAGAAGGGACGTGGACACCTGAGCCTCGGATTTGGCAGCTCTTCAGCGGCCATTTCCAAGTCACCGCCTAGCAGCGCATCTCGCGCAAGACGCGAGAGCATTAGTTGGCAGGCAAATCAGTTGCACATTTCATCAGGCGCAGACGCAGACGACGGGAAGATGGGCGATATCGACGGTTTGGGAGCAGATGGACAGAGGAATGTGATACGAAGGGTAGTGACGCGGCGAGGTAATCTCTTGGTAAGTCGTCTCCTCCTTTGCGAGATACTGGCAAGAAGTGCTGACATACATGTAGCCGAAAACGAAGACCTTTGCCCGAATTCGCGCTGCCCTCATGGAGGAGAGTGCACCAGCCGACTCCGAGTTCCGGCGAGAAGCAGAAGTTGTCAAACAGGTTCGCGAAAGCGACATGGACCTCGAGCCTAGGATACCTCAAGCAACTGCCGCAGAGTCTACTCAAACTACGACAACAGCCCCTTCCTCGCCGAACATGACCCAACATGACCCCTTAGATGACACCGCCGAGGACGACATGATGGGCGACCTGTCCACAGGACTGTCAAGCAGCTTCAAGCAGCATGTCATTAAAAACTCAAAGGGTAAAACTTTTTGGGATAACTTCTCCGAGTCGAGTAGTATGGGCGGTGCGAGGACTACGCCACCCCCAGCTGCTTTCCTGGCCCGGGGCTCCTCCTCAGGCGTTAGTGAAGACGTGGCGATGGATTCTCCGTCCCTGGCCGGACCCCCTGGCTTCCCAGTAAGCACTCGTTCCCCTGCTAGTAGTAGAAACATGTTCTAACTGCCTGTACAGCCTTCAAACTCGCAGAATTATGGCCCTCAGCCACCTAGTGCCGCTGAAATTACCCGACGCATCAATAGCAAGCGCCGCCGTGACGATGACTTCGACCCCGTCAGCTTCAAACGCCGTGCTGTCAGCCCTGGCATGAGCGCTCACAACTCGCCCATCATGCAGAGCCCCCTCCAGCGCGACGTCCAACCGTGGACCTCCGGCTCTCGACCCGGAAGCAACGGAGGCGACAAGCCTGGCGGCAGCAGTGCTCCCAGCGAGGCTGGAAGCACCCCAGGCAACCTGTCTGGCGCCAGCTCGTCCGCAGCACCCTCAGGCCGCCTTGGCAAAGGACGAATAGGCTTTCAGGGCATGATTGACACACACGACGGCATCATGCGGATGAGCATAGAGTAGGCAATTGGTGAAATCTGCTTTAAGCTATGAGCCATACTTGCCCATCACCCTCTTTTTGGGTTTCTTTCGTTGAGCGCTGCCCCTGGAAAATGTGTTTGGAGTTATTTACTTCGGCTCGAACTTACGGCCGCGGCTGTATTGCATCACACGGAGTTATGGACGAACTGGCGTTGTTTACTGTTGATCAGCGAGAGAGAAATAGAGAAACATGGACGTTGGGACCTCCGCCGAGTATCAGGCGTACTATCATGCCTTTTGAAAAGTATTCTTTACCTGCTTGTCATACCTGACAACATTTGAAGGAAGCGGAATAAAAATATGTTGAATTAAATGATCCCCCAGTGTGATAGAGTTATAGAATGTTTTCGTCTTTGGTATCTACCTAGTTCAACCCCAAACGCCTTAACAAGACAAGGGTGCTATATCCTCTGTCCATTCTGCAAAGAGCACTTGTATTCCAAAGCATAGCTTTCCAACGCCACCAATGCCACGCCACCAGTTCTGAAAGACCACCACCCACTGAAAGCATCTTCACTCGCTAGACACCCACACCCTCCTCAGGGACGGTCAAGGTGCCAAGTTTATCGTCGAGCCAGCGGGAAAGATCGGCGGCATGGCGACGAAGGGCAATCGCAGCAGCCCCCGTGCCAGCGGCGCTTTCGAGGCTGGCTGTTGTTTGGGCGCCGGTGCTGATCATGCTATCAACCTCGCTGGGACTGCCGACGTGCGAAGCATCGGCCGAGCGGTCGTGAGGGTGCAGGTGCATAGGGTGTTCGATGGGGCCGTCCTGGGAAGGGCCGACACAGACGAGGAGCAGGCCGCACTTGAGGCGGCGTATGACGACTGTGCCCCCGCTGAGCTGAACGGTGATCGTGGAGGGCTTGATCGGCTTGGCCTGGGGGGCGTTTTGATATTGGTGCTGGGACTGGCTCAGCAGTTCGTCGTTGGCGTCATCATCCTCGTCCTCTTCGGGCGGGGAGCTTCCGATGGGATCGGGCGTGCGGGAGCCGGGCAGGGCAGAGGGCAGCACGGGAGAAGAGGAAGAGTGAATTGAAAGGAGAGAAGCTGCTACGGTGGCGTGGGTGCGCAACACGGAGACGGGCTGCGGGCTGGCGTGGGCGAGGAGCTTCCCGTGGGGGCTGGTGAGGAGCAGGGTGGGCAGGGAAGCTGTCTGGTTGGCGTGCAGGAAGGCCGTCAGGCGCTTCGTGAGGAGGAGCGGCGGCGTATGGCCCTGAGGTGACATTGGGAGCGCTGTCGTTGGACGGGAGGATTTGCGATATCGCGCGCGGGCCGGCCGGAGGTGGACGCAGCGATGGTGGCCGGAGGGTTGTTGGTCTCGGAGCTCTCAAGGGAAGCTGTTGCGGGCCGAGGGATTTGCGTGAGTGACGGTGAAGGCTAGCTGCGAGACGCGGACGATAGACGACAGGATGGTATCTTCAATGTGGGCGGCGATGGCGGACGTCGTTGTTGGCGGTCGCGCAGAAATGGGCAGATGTCTGGACAGGCTGATGGCAGTTGAAGCTTGGACGAGGTGAAATGGAGAGAATGCCTGGGCAAGCAGCTTAGGACCGACCGATGGAAGGTATGGCGGGGCGACTCACAAGGGACTGTAGCTCAGCAGGGGAGGGTCTCAGTGCGGCAACAGTGCGGGGTCCCTTCGCTGGCAAGAGCGGCGAGCCTTATGGCTGGTGGCTTGTGGGCGTGGCTTGTGACCAGCAGCCCAACGCCAATTGGGCTGAGCTGATTGCCACTGGTCGTGTAAGATCATTGGATCGAATTGTCATGGATGGGATTGGGTGCGTTCACAACGGCTCAACTCATCAATAACGAAGGCAATCGGATAGGTAGTAAATTGATGCATCCAAGGGATTCGGAGTAAGCAATGTTCAGTCCCAGTATCAAATTGTTTACTTGCGACTCGCGTCTCGGGGAGGTGGACAAGACAACCGTTTCGTCATTCCTCATCATCCTGCATTGGCACTGTTCCCCCTCCCTGTTTGCGCCATCGCTCAGTCATATCATCGTCAAGACTTCGGTACTGCTTCCCTTCCTCTGTGGTATCCTTCCAAGATTGGAACATACTCTCTACGTAATTCACATGATGGACCGCCACCGTGGCGTTGCCACCCTCTTGCTTTGGATCGCTTATGATTAGCTCTTTGACGGCATCGCGCAAGAAGTAGGTGTACTTGGCTCGCGCCAGATACGTGTGAAGGTTGATGATGGGTTCCCTGCAGCGGTGGTCCGCTGGGCATGGCCTCCACTTTGACTCGGTATGCGTGCACTCTTCGCCGCTGATGTGCTTGCAGCCCCCGATTTTGCACTTGCAGCCATTGCCGCGAGCAACATTCTCGAGACAGCCTCGAACCGCACAAGCTTGGATGTGAGAACAGCCGCACTTCTTGCAGCAGAAAGTGGGAGCCCTACCGGTCATCATGGTGAAGACGACGGCGCCGACGGACCAGAGCTCCTGGACCAGAGTGTAGGGGCGTTCGTGCTAGATGGACGAATGAGTTTCCATACACGGTTGGTTAGCTGGTTCTTACCTCTGGATAGTCTTCAATGTCCTCCTGATACTTCCCCAATGTTTCGAGCAGTGGTTTGTTGCCTTGAGTAGTGGCCAACGACATGCCAAACGGTCGGGCGCCGACCTGCTTATCTGCATTGACGACATGGCATGACACCATCGCCTTGCCAAAGTCACCAAGCTTGCATAGACCATACGTCTCGGTGCCCCGGCGCTGCTGGAACCAGATGTTGGCTGGCTCAATGGCACGGTGAAGGATGGGAAGCCAGTCCACGTCGGCAGACTCCCATGCAAGGGGCTCGCCGGGCAAGTTATTTGGCTTGAAGTTGACACGCTTTCCATCGTGGAGGTAGGCGACGGCTCGAGTCAAGGACCGAATGACATGCCAGCAAAAGGACTCGGGGAGGTAGTAGGACGAATCCTTGTAGGTATGATTGAAGAAGACGGCGCTGAGATTCGACGCATCGCAGTAGTCCCAGACCAGATAGGACTCGACTTTGTCATCTTTTTTCTGCGTCTTGGAAAAAGGTTGCAGGTCGATGCGGCCGACAAGACTGAGTATGTTCTCGTGGTTGAGAATTTGGGCTACGGCGTGGGCCTGGTTGTGTTCGGCGAGTAACGTCTCCCAAGCAGCAGCCTCTGACTCCCGGAGGGGCTTTTTGTAGGTATCGATGGGACGAGCGAGATACTTCTCTCCGCGAGGGTCTCCTGAACGCACCGCGATCCAAACATCTGGGCCGGCCTCTTTGACGAGTTCAAATTTGGGGCCGCTCTCATCCATGGCTATCTGGTAAAGAAAAGTCGACAACGGAGAATGTTCACTTGAATAGAAATCAGTTGACCAGCAAGTGAGTCCATGATGGAGATATATCTTGGTAACGTGGCTGGTTGACAATTTTGCCAGCTATTTCTTTGTTCTGCGTTTGCCTCATCCCTGGCTTGAGCAAACAAAGAACCAATTGCGCAGGTAGCCGGTGGCCACAAAATGGCTGCAGTATTGACCTGTGCAACGACTAAGATCAGCTAAGTTTCTTTGTTTTCATCGTCAGGCAAGGCTCTCAAGCACAGAGCTATCTGCCTATGTCAGGTGGTTGCCACGGTGGCACTGCTAAGACGAAGAGGGCGACTCTGTTGAATCGACGTCATTATTGGAAAGAGGGGTATCGAATAGAGACTAATTGAATCGAGTCTGACTATCAGATAGGGTGTCCCTTGTTGAGCGTGTAGTACAACGTAGTCTGTTCTTGCGCCATATCATGGGTTGAGCGGGCTGTGTTTGTTTCGCACAAACAAGTCGCTGTTTGGTCACTCATCACATCGGCATTCCCACGGACCCGATTAGCTTGGCTAGAGGCTAGAAGTCTAGGAACCATGTCCATGATCAACGCCAAGCCCTTAAGCGGAAGGGACTGTCAGTCTGATCAAGACTTGGTCGGGCTTCAAACATCCGTCGAACCTACATAAACGAACCAGCTCCTCTGGCGACGATCAAGGAGGTCGATGAAAGGGTCGCCCGTCTCCCGCCGCGCCGAATCGGGCGACTGAAGTACATACGACGACTTCCAACCGCCCACAGCCTGTGGCAGGCGACTTGGTGGCTCTTGGCAGACAACTCGATGCTTTTGCATCACGCAAGGTGACTTGTTGGAAGAAAAAGACTAAAATCGTCCTTGCGCGGCGGCTCCTTGTGCCATGGTTTGGCGCGGGGGAGAAAGAGGTAACCCGGATAATTCAGCACGTTTCATGCGCAACGGGAGGGGGAGGACTGGATGCGTACGGCCCGACGTGGGATTTGTGGGATTCGCGGCCATGGAACTGGTCTGAAACCTTCAGTGTCGCTAAGTCGGGAGAGTCGGCCTTCATCGTAGCACCAACCAGGCGTTGCAACGCGTCGCCCGACCGCATATGGACTCATAGAATGGAGCCACGAGAATGTAGGTAGTTGTTGTCGGCGCTCGCGGGATAGCGGCAGCGGCAAAGGCTGCGATGAGCGCAATCAGAGGTCTTCGACTGTTGGCGGCTAACCCACAGCCGGCGCATCGTCAGCCGTCCCCAGATGGAGAGACCAGGATTGGATGAGATGCATTCGTTTTGGATTCCCGGTGGTGGCGGTTGGACCCTCGATTAGGCGTGGATCCATCTCTTGGCCTTTCTAGGTGCTGAAGAGCAAGGGAGCGCTTTAAGTGGCCAATGCCATCCTGGCTACCCATGGCTTGGCCCCTGACAGGCCCTTGTGAATGGCTCACTCGTGACGGTTCTGGTCCTGCGGTGCGGTACCATGTCTGTCAATCGCTGGGCGCGCTTTGTCAGTCTTGGACCTCTTGGGGGCCTCTGAGAGTCTGAGACCACCGAAGATCTCATTGACAGTTCAAAAGAACCCCCCCTGATGACGATGCCGTCTTTTGAAGCTTAGCGGCGAGTGGTCAAGGGCGAATCAGCAAACGGGGATGCTCAACAATGGTTCCTCTCAAAGCCCCCCAACAGCCGTTTTCAGCCACTGGACCCCTGCAACCTCGGCGGTTGGTACCTGCGTTGAGACGGGTCATGGCGCCACAAGGCCTGGCGCCCGCTATGGGCGGACTGGCTGCATCTCCCACATGGGAAAAGCGGCAAAGGTGGGAAAGTGGAAGGTGACAGACGCGCTCTGAGAAGGTCCAAGGCCGCTCTCAGCGACCTTCCCCTTCATTTGCGACACTTCCCCGTTTTCTACACACGTTTTCATCCCAAGTCCTCTCAGCTTGCTATTGTCATGGCCAGTAGAATAGGCCTCTATTGTCGTTTCCGTTGTTCTTTTGCCCCGTTGCGTTAAGCCCTGCACCCACCCGAAACTACAATACGTCACCCGGTTGCTCTTCGACGTTCCTTTGTCTTAGCTATTCACGCGCATTCCGCTGCAGCGCCACCCCGACATTCACCGTCTCTCTCTGTCACCCTCGCGGATCCCTCAAACATATCCGCTTAGCATCCGGCGCCTCGACCCTTCCCGCCTGCGCGCCGCCACCCGAACACAACGCCTCTCGTTGTCAATCCCTGAACAGTTTGTCTGTTGACTCTTTTTCCTCCCAACTGCTCTTTCAGCACTCTCTATTAGCGACATGCGCTCGTCCTTGCCATCCTGACGGCCCACCTCGAGCACCGGCCCACGGCGCCACCGAGACCCACCACTGTAACGCCTACGCATCCGCCTATTCGATCTCATCGCCTCGAGGTCTCACTCTCTCTTCTCTTTTACTTAACAGTCTCCTGACGAGGAACCGACCCGATACCGACTTCGTGCGCGTGCTCTGGATAGCAACGCAGTCGACTCCTTCGCAGGCGAGGATCGACCTGCATTCACCGGCAGGACCGTTCACCTGTCATTTACGCTCTTTCACCTTCGATACCCGATTTACGAGTTTCCCCTCGTCCATTATCTCCAGCGATTCCTTGAATTCGGCAGGCCGTTTATTTCTTTTCCCACGTTCAATTCGACAAAATGGGTTGCCTCGGCCACCGCAAGAAGCAGACGGAGGAGATGGCGGACCAGAGATGGGAGTACATCAACCTGAAGGACTTCAAATCCCAAGGTTGTGGTGCTATTTTCGCCTACATCTATCTCTGGTTCATGCTCTTCATCTCAGTTGCGGTGTACGCTGCCGATGGTTTCACCGCCGTCAACTTACTCGCCTTCAACCGCTGGTCTTCGGGCATTGACCCAGCTATCGACATCGATATCAGCAAATGGATCTTTTCAATCTGTATCATCCTTTCCGTCCTCAACCTTGGATACGAAGGTTTCCGCGCCATTAGAGTTATTCGACGAGGAAATGTTGCCGAATGCTACTTGGACAGTCTTGCTGTTCGATGGGAATCGATCCGGCTGGGCTCCGGTCTTGGCTTCAGGAGATTCCTTGTCTTTGCAGAACTTACGAAAAGTAAAAAGGGCGCAGAGTACATTGCCCTCTTCACCTACTTCAGTTTCCAGTGTAAGTTGCGATGTCGATAAAATATGACATTGTGAGTGCTAAATTGGCCACAGCATGGATTCGCGTCATCATCTGCTCTGGGCCTCGCCAGGTGATCAACGCCTTCACAATTAAGGCCGTGTACGACTCAAAGCTCGCCATTAGCTCACAGTCTGTTGAGGGTTCTATCACTGGATTCTTTGAGAAGATCAAGGCTCTTGCTGAGGAGGACTACCGCCAAGCGCTGACCCTCTCAGGCATGTGCTTCACTCTGCTCGTCTGGACCTTCTCAGCACTCTTTCTTCTCGCCGCTGTGCTCTTCTGGGTCTTTTTCCTCTGGCACTGGATCCCCAGTGCCGATGGTGGCCTCTCTGGTTACTGCTCACGCAAGGTCACCAAGACACTGATGAAGATCGTGACTAAGACAGTGAACAAGGCACTTGCAAGGGAGGAAGCCGGCCGTCTGCGAGCTGGAGTTAAAGCAGCTAAGCGGGCTGGCGAGAAGCCCCCTCTGGATCGTGTTGCAACTCTGCCCACTCTGCCAAACCTTGGTCCCGCCGACGACGACAAGATCCCAAGCATGCCGATGCTGGGACGCAACGATACCATGATGACACTTCCTCCCTATACCTCGCGCCCTGGAACCCCTGGCGGTGTTGAGTTGAGCAACATGGATCAAAAGCGGGCGCCACCGTTAAGAACTGCGACGGGCATGTCGAATGCAAGCTACCCAGCACGGCCGGCACCTTCGAGAACAGGCACCGTGGCTTCCAACGCAAGCTACCCAGCTCGACCGGCTCCTTCGCGAACTGGCACCATGGCTTCCAATGCCAGCTACCCGGCGCGACCGGCGCCTTCGAGAAGTGGCACCATGGCATCCAACGCAAGCTATTCATCACGGGCACCCCTCGTCGCTGCCGCCTCTGAGATGGGCTACGGGAGATCGCCATCCCCTACCTCTCAGGTACCCGGCATGGACCTTGGCAACTACCCCCCATCGCGACCTACCGCAGCTGGCTCGCACGGCAACTATGACAACTATGACAACTATGGCCACTATGGCCCTCAGGCTCCTCTCCGACCTATGTTGTCAACTTCGAGCATGAATCGCTTCACCGAGACCCCTGGGCCCATGCACAGTGAGGCAATGCCATTTCCTCCCCCAGGTCGTGCGCCGAGTGCTCGACCATTTGATAACCATGCGCAACCTGGGGCATCTTTTGTATCCTCGCCAGTATCCGTGCCAGGTTTGAGATCATATGATGCCTACAGCCCCGATGGTCGGGCAAGCCCTGAGCCGACTCCCAACTCCCAGTTCGATGGACAGCAACGGCCGATGAACCAGCCTATGCGAAGTGCGACGGGACCGTTTCCTCCCCGCGAACCCCAGTATCCTCCACAACGAAACATGACAGCCCCCATGCCGAGTCTGCCAGCTGCTGGAGAACATTTTGACCGATATTCAACTACTTCTTCAGTGGCCTCTGGCTCAATTGCCCCGTCTTCAGTGGTCCTACCAGGAAACAGTATGAGGGCATTCCCTGCATCCCGCATGGGTCCTTCGCCAGGCCCTGGTGGACCGCACCCTTCCCGCGGACTCCAGTACCCTCCGCAACGGAACATGACAGCGCCTGCGGCGGGTTTTCCGCCCGTCGCAGAACATTCTGACCGATATTCAATGACGTCTTCAGTGACTTCTAATTCAGTCGCTCCATCTTCAGTAGTCCTTCCAGGAGCTGGTATGAGGGCATCCCCTGCGCCCCGCATGGTTCCTTCACCAGGCCCTGGTGGTCCGCCCCGTGGATATGACGTGGAATCTCAGAGGGGGCGGGAGTATTGGAACTAAAAAGCATTTATGGTGGGTACGGTGGATCAGCTTTGAGGAGGTTATTGATGAGTTAAAGATGACGACTTGGGGGCATGGAGCTCGATTGAGAAGACGGAGCTTTTCGAGTAATTTTGATACCACATTCTACATTCGAGGGGGATGGAATTGCTATGATTGGGGTATTTGGAGTCGTATTTAGCTCGGCGAATACAGCGATGTTACAATGGTGGCTGACTTTATCGTGATTTGACTGGCGCAATTGTACTCGCTTCTAGGTGCTGATGTCAGACGCAGGCCCTTTTGGGACGAATGATTTGTCAACGCTTGCGGTTAAGAAGGACGATTGATTCCAAGCCATAGCATTAGGATGCATGCGATTTATCATCCCCTGATCTTGTGTCGTGTTTCTATGGCTGAAACCTTTGCGCGCTTAATTTTATATAAGACTTGGCCCAATTGATATCCTACCTGCCTCAGTTGTTCCAGCCATTGATCCATAGCGGAATCGCACTTTCAACGCCACGATGCCCTCTCTCATTTCAGAATTCCACGAAGGCGAGCGCGCCATGCACCGGCTTCTCAAGGTGCAGCGCAATGGAGACCCCACTGCTCTCGGAATGCCTTCGCGGTTCGGCGTGCGCGTGATGCAATCGTCGCTCGTTGCTCTGGGCACACTCGACGATGCCGGCCGGCCGTGGACAACCGTCTGGGGCGGCGAACGAGGATTCGCGAGGCCAGTCGCCGAAAATGTTTTGGCTTTCAACAGTCCTGTCGACACGCAGCATGACCCGGTGTTCAAGGCGCTGTGGGAGGGGACCGAGGTCAACGATGATGCCGTTGTTCGGCCCGGCGGCGGAGAGGGCAAGGGGATGGCCGGTTTGGCCATCGATCTCGAGACGAGGGATCGCGTCAAGCTAATGGGCAAGATGGTGGCGGGCGCGTCCGTCAACGGCGGAAAGGAAGTGCAGATGGCCATGGTTGTGACGGGCAGCCTAGGCAACTGTCCCAAGTACCTCAATAGGAAGGATGTGGTGATGAATGAGATGAAGCCTGAGCTTGTCTCTGACAGCGTGCCCCTGCCACGAGAAGCGTTGGAACTCATCGACAGAGCCGACATGTTCTTCGTCTCGAGTACGAATGGGGAGACTATGGACACGAATCATCGTGGCGGGAGCCCCGGATTAGTGAGAGTCATCAAGAACGACGTAGATGGTTTGGAGTTGATTTATCCAGAGTGTGAGTCTCTTCTGACATTTTACTCGAAAGAATATACTAACACATATATCCAAGTCTCTGGAAACAGGCTATACCAGACCTTGGGAAACTTGAAGGTCAATCCTCTGATTGGTATCACCATCCCCGATTTCAGCACTTCGGATGTGGTCTACCTCACTGGCTCGGCATCCATCCTCGTCGGCGAGGAAGCCTCCAGGCTCCTCGCACGAACACAGCTCGCAGTCAAAATCTCGGTGACCGCGGCCCGGTTCGTCAAATCGGGCCTCCCCTTCCGCGGCGCCCCCGTCGAGTACTCGCCGTATAACCCCCCAACCCGCCACCTGCTCTCTGAGCATGACACGCACGTTGCGTCCTCGCAGTCAGACATCTCGGCGAACCTCGTCAAGCGCGAGACCTTGACGCCGATGGTCAACCGCTACACGTTCCAGCTCTCGTCACAGTCTGGTAGTGCCCTCGAGTGGCACGCAGGCCAGTACGTCACGTTCGACTTTGCGCCCGAGGTGAGCGCTGGATACTCGCATATGCGAGACGACGACCCGCAGAGCTTGAACGACGACTACGTGAGGACGTTTACCGTGTCGAGTCTGCCGGGCTCGAACGAGGTGCAGATCACGGCTAAGAAGAACGGGCCTGTGACACACTTCCTGTCGCGACACAACCTGCGCGTGCCGCTGGACATTCCCGTTCTCGGATTTGGTGGCGAGGAGGCCTTCCGCATCTCCCTAGACCTCAAAGCGCCGCCGCCCGTCTTCATCGCCGCGGGCGTAGGCATAACTCCCCTTCTAGCCCAGGCTCAGGCCGTCCTCGACGCAGGCATCCCGCTCAAGTTGCTATGGACCCTGCGCGGCGAGGACGTACCCCTCGCCGTCGACACGTTCGCAAAGATCCCTGCATTGGCGGCGGCCACGACGCTCTTCATCACCGGGCATGCGGACCACCAGGTCGGACAACTGATGACGGAAACGAAGTTGCGGAGGATAGGACCCGGTGATGTGGACAAGCTCAAGGGCCGAGGGGCGCGGTTCTATCTGTGTACCGGACCGGCCTTGCTGACTGCCCTAGGGAGTTGGTTGGAGGGGGAGAAGGTTATATGGGAGGATTTTGGATATTGAATCTGAATATCGCCAGGAATTGAATGATGATCACTGGGGGTGCTGCGCATGGAGCAGGGTTCTTTACATAGGTAGTCAAGGTCGATGTAACATGTTACCTACCTCTACCTATGGTCGTCTTCCCTCCCCTTGCCTAAAGCTCAATTCAAGAAGAATCTGTGTTTCAGTATACAAGACGAGGTTTTAGATGCTTTTATCTCTGTCGTACGTAGTAAGCCTGGGAGCGTCTTGGCTTTGAAGCCTCAAGCAGTAGTGTATTTCCGCAAAAGATATTACCGAGTAGAGAGCTACAGACTAGGTCCTTCTGTGGCTATGTATTATTATCTTGGTGGGTTCTCTCATGTTCGTTTTATGGTGAAACCGAGACCTTGCCCTTGAACTGTCAGATATGAGAGTGTTACGGCCTCTAGCTTCGCACTCCACCGTCAACACCACATACTACCAGCCCTGGCCAGTTCAAACCTAGGATAGAGCGCACTTCGCACACTGTAGTTACTGAAAGAGAGTAACGTGTGGCGATTTTCGTGACCTTGTGATGGCTCCGTCCGGTCGGAGGGAGTCCGCTAGCGCTTCACGGTCCAAGGGAGGCAAGGGTGTCGGTGTGGATGCCTCAGCACTAGTTGGAGAACTAACTCCTCTTGCCGCGGAGGTCTTACATGATCAGGTAACTAGTTTTATCCGGGGAAGAGGACTCTGGGGAGCGGGGAGAGGCTTGAGGAGGGAGTGGTGTACTGTAGTTTGTTGGAGTGGGCAGAAGGGCGTCCTAGTTCGTAAGCTGCCCTGGAAATACTTCGTTTGATATTGACAGGATTTGCCGTCAATTAATAAAAAACTAAGGAAGATTCTAATGAAACTTATATTTTCAGGTTGTAACCCCGTTTGGGCTTATGGATGTAGACTGTGATGTCCCAATGGCCTATCCAGCACAACGATGCAGCTTTGTCAGTTTTAGTTGGCGTTCCTTTCTTTCAGACGTTTTGCGCTCAATTGGGTTCATATTATGCAAAGAGTGTAGTCGGAAAGTCCAGTGGTTCTCAAGCAAATGATTCATTGTGCTTGTCGTTTTGGCCGAGGGCTGGCCCATTAACCAGTGCATGTGAGGATAACGATATGTAGCGATTGAGATGGCGCCTAGAAAGTTAGCAGCACATTGTCCAATCACGGAGAGAGCAACCTAAACGTTGATTGTAGAAAGTTTAAACATGGCGTCATAATTTTAGGACAGTTACATAATTTTGAGGCATGTTGTTTCCGTTGAGAAGGTTCTGAGAAAGGGGTGTCAAGCATTGTCATGTACTCACCAGCACGAACTGCATTCTGTTCCTCGAGACTTAATTACTACAATTATAAAAACTGGGAATAAAACACGCTTCACTTATGAGAGTGCCACTGAATTCAGAGTGAGTTTACTTTGCTATAGTCTCGGGTCATAGAGGTCAATATCTATGTGGCTTTCTTCCAAAGTTCAACGCACAATACGTAAGTTATCATACCCAAGTGCTTTTCGTCAGGGCTTTCCCTCGTCTGTATTGTGTGTCCTATGCCTTGGGGGACACATTTACGAGAGACCTCGGTAGCACTGCCCTGACTCTCTTGGATTGGACTTTTGCATGCCTACTCTTGGCAGCTTTACGTGTTTATACCGTGCCCGTTGCAGAACATATGCCATACAAGCCTGCAAGGTCAAAAAATTAGCATAGGCACTGTTTGGAAAGCTCCCTGGTTGTCATGATGATTCAAGCCAACATGATGAACAGCCCCTGATAACTTCCCCAGGTCCGTTGTCGGCGACAAGAACTGCGCTCTTTTGACACGAGCGGAGTGGCCTCCCCGGCCCACCAGGCGGGTGGAGACACGATGGTGAACCTAGTGCCAAATGCGCAAACAATAGGGCGTGATGGTGGGTGGAAAGAGATGCAGGACGAACAGGGGCAGTGGCAACCGGTATTTCCTGTTCAAGGCAACTGCACGTGTTCTTTTGTGAAACCGCTCGGAAGCCTGGAAGTTGTGACAAAGAGTACACCCGCTCAGTTACACTCATGGCAATACAGCATCTGCGTCCCGCCTGAAGGCGCCGTATGAGCTGATTCGGGAACACAAGTACAAGTATGTCATTGAAAGAAACTTTAAGACAGCAGCGCCTTCCGAAGGCTGGTAAAATCTCGATTTTCTAAGTTGTGTATCATCATGCCGCGGCGTCGCCTGAAGCACAAATTAGCAATAGAGCTGACAGGGTCGCTACTGATAGCCTGTGGAGACAACGAGTTCCCAGGAACTAACGACAGGACTACGATGCATTTGAGTGAATTAAGCGACGATGACCAGCGTTGAGTTGGAAATCGGAGAATCGGAAAACCAGGACCGACAATCCTCTTTCAACAGTTCTCAGAATGCTCGACGTTTTCCCGGAAGCGGTTTCGTTTCGAAGATCCTCCCCCCCGGTTAAAGTGTGGGCCGGAGTTGTAAGAACTCTGCAAGACGATGGGTAGCATAGCCTCTTTCGGAGGGATGATATGAGTGATGATGTATCGCACTTCGTACATTGTGCATTTTTCGTCACGCGTTGCCAATAAGTCGTTAGGAGAGTGGAGAAGACAGGTTCGGGCGGGTCATGGCCGTGGAGATAACTTCAAGCTTTCAAGGTCAGACAGCGGGAGGTGGGGCGACTCGGCGAGACACATATCGGTTAGCAGCCACCTTCTGTACACAACGCAGTACGCACCCGAACAACAAGAAGATACAGTTAGTGTTTGCTCGAAGCATGAGATGTTTACAGCACATGTTTGTTGTTACTGAGTCAGTCCTAAATGATGACGAGGTTTCAGCCAAGTGCACAACTGAAAAATGATAACCCACTTGCATGTACCATCGAACCTAATAATTGCACAGATCGGGGCATTATACAAACCACCGAATGCTTGATAATTCGCACCAGCATCGCATCCTATCGGTAAGTGGTCCGCAGGATTGACTCACACTGGGCTGACAAAGCTGGGGGGGAATTGTGCGACCTACCGAGAAACAATCTGAGAGTACGGCCGAAAAGTAAGACCTGACGCTGTTGATGCTTGAAAACGTGCAAAGCATAAGCATAGCGCCAAGAATTGTTGGCTTTGGCAGTCCCTTGCTTGTCGCAGGACAAAGACAAAAACAAAGTACGCAGCACAATGAGGCTGAGTCTTGACGGCACGGGTGCAACGGCGACACGCTGGAGGGTTGTCAGACGGCGGGAGAGCGGTAGGACAGATCGCGTGCTTGTTCTGGCACTTGTAGCCAGGAGATGGAGACCTCGATTCGGATGTCTCGATCCGGATGCAGCCGTGACGAATGCCTTTGGCCCATGAGGCGAGGCGAGGTGAGGTGGGTGGAGGTGGTTCAGGTGGGTGTCCAAGACGTGGGCGGCGTTGTCACGTCCGCAGAGCCACGGGAGCAGGTGACCCTCCCTACTGAAGAATTGCGGATGTCCCCAGAGCCAGAGGAGGAGCCAGAGACAACCCCCGGACTCCATGATCCCGTAGATCGAGCCAGCATCCCTCCAGTAACTACAGTAGAGCCTAGTTACTGTTGACGAACCACAGGCGCCCACTAAAAAGAGACGAGCTCTTTGATGGTGGGTGTGAGGGCTTGAGTTTTAGCCTGTAAGTTCAGGGACCAGCGTCTCCAGTAAAGCTGGATATCCCTAACACAGTGCCTGGATGGCAAGCTTCCCTCAACCCGGTGCAGCGGCGTATGTTCTAGAGGGCTGTTGCGCCAGCCGTCGTCATTCCCCGCCACTAAAACGCACCAGCGCCTAGACCGCATACGTGTTGCTCTGGGCATTCACTCAATAATCAGTGATCGCGCATGCTAGGTGACTAGTAGCGAGTTCCTTTGGAGCGAGCGGAGCGGACACAGACAAGGATACGTCGTAACCAGAAGTGCCTGGAACAGCTTGGATAGGATACGACCAGGGACGATCAGGGACGACAAGGGTGTGCTTGAGGGGAGAGGAGAAGCCCCGCTGCGGACATATTATGTAGTCGCAACCATGAGCCATGCCCGGGTATTGGTAAGGAACCTCTGGTATTAGGTAGCATTTCGCAATGCTTAGTATCCGTAATGCCGCTGACAGATGGACTGCATCACTGTGTGGCACTGTGCAACCATCAATACAGGCTTGTTATTTGAGATGGGAGTTGTCGGAGAAGGAGAGACTAGGGAGGCAATGTGGGAAGACAGCAGCATTAGCAGCAGAAACGGCGTGAAATGGCGTGCGTGGGCGTGCCTTGGGGGCCTGTAGACTCGCTGTTGGCCAGCGGATGTAGAAGCGTGACAGTGGGCGGTGCAGCGGAGTGGGGTGCTGAAGGTGGTGCAGTTTGGGGTGGGGTCGGGTTGGAGCCTTGGGGCCTTAGAGGGCAATGGGGAATGCCGCTGCACTTCCAATGAGACCCACTTTTATTCGCCAACAAGTGTCCCAGCGCCATCCCAGGCGGCGCCGCGGAAGGTCCAGCCAGCCCAGGCCTGCTCACTCAGGATCTACCTTACTAGAGAGACGACCGGAAACGAAAACCTTCGCTTCCTCGCTCGCCCACTCTGGCGCTCTTACTTCTTTCCTCTTACATCTTCATCACTTCATCTTCATCGCCCATTTTTCAGTTCCTCATCTCGCCCATAACTCTGCGATCCGCGACCCTGCTACCCTGCGAATCTGCGCGACGGCTAATTACAACAACGCCACTGCAGCCGATTAACCCGCTACCTCTGGCTCTGGCTCTGGCTGTCTTCGTCCGCTCTCGGCCCTGCCGCGACTCGCTGCCTACCAATTACTTACCCCTCCACAGTGCTTTAGACGCTGCCGTCTAGCCTCCCCGAACACCCCGAAGCCGACCGCTCGGGATTCCCTCCGCCATACTCCGGAACAGGCTTCCATAACAGCATCTCAGCGCTGTATTTCCTCGTAACCTTGGGGTTTAACTTCCCAATACCGCTGTAACTCCGGAATCCCCCCCAACGCACAGGTTGGCAACCCGCCATCCTCCGCCAACACCCGCCAACTCAACCCTCGGCCCCGGCCGCCAATTCGATCCAGGCCTCCACTGCGCAACTCCTCGTCGTCATCTGCATTGCCCCCAACCATCAAAACTTGCACCACGCCAACGAACAACCGCAACCACAAGCGAACACTTCAAAACGCCCATCATGGCTAGCGATTACCAATATGTCAAGGACATGACCCTCGAGGGTTACGCCTTCCCATCGCACCGCCTCCAGCGCACTTGCGATCCTTCCCGCACCCCTTTGGTTTTGGTTGCCTGTGGCTCATGTGCGTAGCCCAGATGGTCCCTGAAGATGGATCCCATAACTGACTATTCCCTCGCGCAGTTTCCCCTCCCACCTATTTACATCTAAGACTGTTCCCAATGGGCCGGGATCATGGCAAGAATGAGGGGTTTGAAGTCATTGGCGGATGTGAGTCTCCCTTAGAAGAGACGAAAGAGAACATCATTGCTGACGAATCCTTATAGACATGTCGCCAGTCTCAAGCGCATACCAGAAGAAAGGTCTTGCTCCAGCCCAGCACCGTGTCCGCATGTGCGAACTAGCGTGCGAGCACAACTCTAAATGGTAAGTCACAAAGACCCCTGAGACAAAGGTGCAAGAACAGATGCTCATCCCCACCATAGGTTGATGGTTGATCCATGGGAAGCCGAGAACTCAACCTACATCCCCACAGCCCGCGTGCTCGACCATTTCGACTATGAGATAAACGAGGTCATGGGTGGTGTTGAGTGTACCGACGGCACCCGCAAGCGCGCCCGCATCGTGCTCCTCGCTGGTCTTGACCTCATCCAGACCATGTCCACGCCTGACGTCTGGGACGCACGTGATCTCGACCACATTCTTGGTAACTATGGTGTCTTTGCCCTTGAGCGCACCGGAACCGAGCTTGAGGCGGCCTTGGCAAACCTCAAACAGTGGGAGCGGAACATCCACGTCATGCGCCAGGTAAGAAACCCCGGCATAGCGTCCCATGCGTAGCTGACGTCGAATGACTAGGTCGTCACCAACGACATTAGCAGCACCAAGATCCGTTTGCTCTTGAAGCGAGACATGAGCATCGATTACCTGTAAGTGGCTATTCGCCAGCGACCCCTGTTGACATGGCGCTGACTGTTGTCTCCTAGCATTCCCGATGATGTCATCAGCTATATTTATGAGCACAATCTCTATCGCGACCTCGATATGTCCAACGACTCGAAAGGCAAGGACAAGGCCGATTCGTCCAAGTCCTTGGCTGGCCCCAGCAAAGGTTGAATCGAGTCCACTTGCCTCGATGCAAAATTTTCACAGCACACATAATCATCTTCATCCTGGGACTACGTCCCAGGCTTTATGCCTAGATAGCACAGACCACTCAGGCACAGAGCTCGCGGGCAGAGCGAGCTATATCCAACTACATCTTCAAGGGTAACAAGTCAAGGCCGGCGGTCTCTGGGAACTGGAGTTGTTTGGCTGGTGTCTAGATTTGGGTCTCGATGGTTCGCCGCGCAGTGTGCTGCTCACCACCTCAAAGCCCGTCCTCGGTTGAATCAGGAGTATTTTGGCTTCCTGACCTGACGAGGGAAGGTTGGCGTCGTACGTGTGCTGGCCACGTGGGACGCTGGTTATCTTGGACATGGCTTTCTTGGTCTCATTTCCCACCAGCGACATTGGACGCCTTTTGGTTTAGGAACAACGGCGTCTTGGGCGGAGTCAGCAGCAAATGCTTCTTTCTGTCCAATAGAATCCGCTACCAAAGTGGAAGTAGCTGTTCTTCCTCCATGAATCGAGGTGTCACAAGACGGGAGAATCCCGTAGCCGTTTGTTCCATCAAGTCTCCCCACTCGGGGCGATTTCGCTATAATCCGGAGATGTGACCGAAATGATGAGGACTGTAGGTCGGAGTTGTTTGTCAGCGATAGCACTTAGTAAGTCGTCAGATATTGAGAAAACACGATGGTTCTTCTCAACCCTGGCAGGGCAAGGGCGGGGGATTATGTTGGAACTTGCTTGGCCGTTGGCGACGAGCCGCTGCAGCAAGTCATCTACTTAGCTTCACGCTTCAAGCTCCAAGCTTCAATGGGTGGCAGCACGGAATAACGGCAGAGGAAAGCCAACAACGGCTCAGAAGGACGGACAAGACAACGTGGCCGGCGGCGGTGATGAGCCAAGTCTTTGTACCCGCAGACTCACATGTCAGACGAGGGTGTGTGTGTTGATAGCACGGGCAGTGTTAGATGGAGGTAGATATATGCTACGTAATGAGGTCGAGGTTAACAGATGGAGTCTCTTGCGTCCCGGTCTATCTTTTAGGTCAAGTTGGGTCTAGATGAGGAAGCTGGGGTCGCAAGCAACACCACACTCTGTCTTGGCGGCGCTTGCATTGATGCGAGTTCCGTCCATTGGGCATGGGAGAATCACAGGCGCATGCCGCCATCTCCGGCTTTCGACATATTATCCGCAGTATGTTTTACAGGGGGACAAGCGTGGCTGCGACGGCTGTGCGAACGAGGAGGCCAATGAGGAGCAAGGACCAAGGAAGTAAGGACGATGTTATAATTCCACGGCGGAGGAATCGGCCAATGGCGACTCTGGGATCGTCGGCGGGTTGGCTCGAGATAGGTAGAGTGGAAGTCAGGCCCAAACAAAGGTGCCTTTTGCAAGTTGTTGGTTTCTTTGCTGCTTTTAAAGGCGGCCAAACAAAGTTAAGCATCCCGAAGCCACCTGCGGAATGAGGCAAGGTGCGCCGTGGCGGCGATCGGCCTTTTCCCCATGATCCCTGAGATCCATCATCCATGAAGGATGACAGGGTGCTGAGTGGCCGAATCGCCGCCGGCGCATCGACAAACGTGCCAGGGCGCGGCGGATCGATAGGACGGCTGAGATACGGACTGTGACCAGGGTAAGGGTGAGGCCGCAAACCGACGGTCAACGCGACTTCTTAGCCCGACTGTTGAACAGAGTGAGGAGAGACGGTTCGGTATCGCTTTGAGGCAAAGGTTGGCTTCGGGATTGGGGCCTGCTCTGGGTGGCAGCCGTGCTTGCATTGGCGTGCGAACCGACATGGGGCAAACGAGGCACGATGGCTTCTGATTCGGGTTGAAGCGCTCTGATTTGAGCCGAGGAGATGCATAGGATTCAAGATATATAGCATCCGTCGCCCGTGAATGACGCAGGAACGCTTAGCCACCCACCCACTCCCATCCCATCCCACCTTTTCATCCAGCCCTCTCCCCCATCATCGCGATGAAGTCATCTTCGCTCGCCGCGTCGCTGCTCGGGCTCGCCGTGGGCGCGTCGGCCGAGACGATTGCGCAGATCAACGGCAAGAACTTCCTGTCGCCGTACGACGGCCTCAATGTCGCAAACGTCACCGGCCTGGTTACGGCCGTGGGCAGCGCAGGCTTCTGGCTGCGGTCCACTGCGCCTGTGAACAAGGTGACCGTCTCCGAGGGCCTGTACGTGTACGGTAGCTCGGCGACGTCCAAGGTTGCCGTGGGAGACGTTATCATGCTCGATGGCTTGGTCAAGGAGTACAGGTACGTTTGTTCCATATGTGTTGTTGGCATGGTGGCATTGGTGTGTCGTCATGGTGTTGCCATCATCCAGCGTCGGTGTAAGTGACCAGGTTAGCTCACCCATATCCACAGGTCCTCGACAGACTACCTCTACCTCACGGAGCTCACCTCGCCGACCAACATCGTCGTCGAGTCCTCCGGGGAGACGTTTGAGCCGCTCGTCATCGGCGTCGACACGCCATCGCCACCGCGCAAGCAATTCTCCAAGCTCGACGACGGCGACATCTTCGGCGTGCCCAACGCCGCCCTCCGCGTCGCCACCGAGAACCCGGCTCTGCAGCCCAAGACGTACGGCCTCGACTTCTGGGAGAGCCTCGTCGGCGAGCTCGTCACCATCCGGGATGCCTATGCCATCAGCAGGCCCAACACCTACGGCGACGTCTGGGTCCGTGGAGACTGGAAAGTGTCTGGATTGAACAAGCACGGCGGCTTGACCATGCTGGATCACGGTACGTGCTTTCGGTGAATGAGAAGCAGACAAGACACTGACCTGCATGTCAGATGCCAACCCCGAGGCCATAACCATCGGTTCTCCCATCGACGGCTCGTCCAACCCCGACGACACCAAGCTGGGCGACTACCTCGGCGACATCACCGGCATCGTCTACTACGCCTTTGGCTTCTACCGCATCCTGCCCCTGACGGCCACCGCTGTCGTCGAGGCCTCATCCGCCGAGTTCCCGGCCGTCGGCTTCTCGTCCAAGGGCACGTGCAAGGGCATCTCCGTCGCCGACTACAATGCCGAGAACCTCAGCCCGGCGTCGGCCCACCTGCCGCTCGTCGTCGATCAGATCGTGAACAAGCTGCTCACGCCTGATCTCATCTTCTTGCAGGAGGTGCAGGACAACTCCGGCGCCACTAACAACGGCATCGTCTCGGCCAACCAGACATTGGCCGCCCTGGCTGATGGTATTGAGGCGGCCAGCGGTGTCATATATGACTTTATCGACATCGATCCCGTCAACAACAAGGACGGTGGCCAGACCGGTGGCAACATCCGTGTCGCCTACCTCTACCGTCCGGATCGAGTCCAGCTCGTCGACGGCACCCCGGGCAATGCTACCCAGGCCAACGAGGTCCTCGCCGGCGCTGAGCTCAAGTACAACCCAGGCCTTATCGACCCGACCAACTCGTGCTGGGATGCCAGCCGCAAGCCGCTTGTCGCCAAGTGGCAGCCCGTCAGCGGCAGCGACACACCCTTCTTCACCGTTAACGTCCACTTCGGCAGCAAGGGCGGCTCATCGTCGCTGCACGGCGACCCGCGCCCGCCCGTCAACAAGGGCGTCGAGAAGCGCACTTTGCAGGCCCAGACGGCCGCTGCCTTCATCGCCCAGATCCTTGCCGCTGACCGCAAGGCCCACATCATCGCCGCCGGCGACTTCAACGAGTTCGTCCAGGTCGAGCCTATACAGACCTTCCTCGACACCTCAGGCCTGATGGATATGGACGACGCCGCCAAGATCTCCGAGGCCGAGCGCTACACCTACCTCTTCGACATGAACTGCCAGGCCCTCGACCACATGTTCATCAGCAAGAACTTGCGCACCGGCGTCAAGTACGAGCACATGCACCTCAACACGTGGCAGACCGATGCCGACCAGGTTAGCGACCACGACCCCAGCGTTGCGCTCTTCAACTTGTGTTAGTTGGCCTAGAGTAGATTGATGAGTTATGCTTTTTGGGACGGGGGAGCGGGCTTAAACATGGTCATGATGATGTATATACCGACGGATGTGAAGTGGAAAATGCGACTTGATTCAACTTCAAAATGGCAGAACTTAATTTGGGGAATGTGAATTTCCAACTTCAGCCTAACTTTGTCTTCAGTCCCAAGTTTCCAACTCTTACGCCAGAAATGCAAGATGGAAGTTCCAAGTCAGTTTGGACCTTACTCGGGGCTGCTTTCATCCGGTTCTTCCTCTGCATCTTCCTCTTCCTCTTCCTCATCGTTGTCCTCGGAGTCGCCATCATCGTTAGGATCCGGCATCATGATTCTATTCAGAAACGAAACCTGTTCACTCGTCAGCGCTCTATGCAGTGCCCCCTGAGGACGTTAACAACACTTACAAACCTCACCAAGGGTCGAATAACTTCGGCAATCTTCTCTTGCGCATCCTCACTTGTGAATATGCTGTCATCGATCTTCTTTCCCACCGTGAAGGTCTTCAGTCGTAGCAGCTCAATATCAGGGTGGTCACGTGGGTATCCCTATCATTTCGCTCTATTAGAACATTATATCCTCACAAATCGTGCCACAACGTACTGATGGAGCCTTCTTCAACGCGCCCTGCTTGTTTGCTTCCGCAAAGGTGCGCAATACGGCCTTCTCTTTGCTGTCGGGCTTCAGTTTGGGAAGAAACATTTGCTTGAAACCTGGATCATTGAGAACCCGACGCCAAGCTCTTGGTTGCCGATCGATGCTCGCGCGGAGGGCCAGAAGTTTATCCCATTCTGGAGCCCACATGCCGCCGCCGATGAAGGCCGATCCTGGTTCGCAGTGGATGTAGTAGCAAGCGTAAGGGCCCTTGCGACCAGTACGGGACCAGGCAGCGGAGAAATGGGGCTGTACGGATAAAAATGTCAGTGTCATTTCTTCAAATTGCGTGGTGAATGTCGGACCTTATAGGGTGTCGGGTCTTTGCTGAAACGGGCGTCCCTGTAGATGCGGAAGATGACGTCCTTGGCAGGCAATTCGGGGATAGTCTCATCGACTTCGCTGACAGTCTCGGTTGTTCGCATCACAAACGACTCCCAGTCCTTCAGAGCGCGCCGGTACTCCGCATCGTGTGCTACCTTGTAGTCAGCATCACAATTCAGCTTTCCGCGTAGCCCGGTAAAAATTTACACTTTAGCCACGGCCTGCGGTTGTTCGCCTTCAGTTCTTTCAAGAAGAGGACCGTATTCGGGTGCAGTTTCTCGTCCTCGTACTCAATACCACCCGGATCGAGCAGTTTCGGCAACGGGATAAACGTCACCTTTGGCGGCGCATCCGAATCATCAGAATCCTCATCGTCATCTTCTGGAGTTTCCTCCTCATCCTGATATGGCTCTTCTGAGTCCTCTTTCTTGGGGGCCTCCTGCTTTGGTGTCTCCTTTTTCGAGGGTCTTCCACGTTTTTTCTTTGGCTGCTGGTCGTCTTCTTCGATTTCTTTGGTATTGAGCTCGTCGGAGCTGCCGTCAAAATACTGGCTCTTGGTAGACGTGCGCCGTGAACTCCGGCGGGGAGTATCAACTGCCTCGTCGGCGGTGCGCTTGCGAGGCGGCATGTTTCTTGCACTAGAATCAATTGAAGTCACAAAGATCCAATAGCGCAACAGTTGAATACAAGGAAAGACAAGAAGTGCTGGTTAAAGTAAGATGTGGTGTCGTCATTTCACTAAACCTCGCGTCGCGCGTTGTGCTCGGACACATTTCCTCGCGCTGTCACGTGCCACGTTTGATCACTATCTGCAATACCTGTACAATGGAGTTCTCGATTCAACCCAAACACCAAGTCGAGCACAAAGACAAGTTGACAGAAGAAGCGAATCGAGATTTCGTATTCCAGTTCCAGTAACTCAATTGTCCATGATAGCAAGTTTTATGTATACGCCCCTCATCGGTATTCTCATCAGCCAGTCTAAATACCAAGGTATCGTTGCCATCGTTGTCATCATTGTCATCATGTCTCAGCAACCATCATCATTCGCATCCACCTAGCTCTTCCCATCTTCACTCATACAAAAAGTTCAAGTTCTCATTCACACCATTCATGATAACCTTGGGGCTTTCCATACGCTCCTTGAATGCGCACTGGTCCAAGATAGTTGCAACCCAGCCCGACGTGTCATAATCGCAGAAATAGGCTTCACACACTGGCGCTGTCACCTCAGCGAGGATGCCGCAAGTGCGGACCGCAACGCGGCGCCTTTCCCAGTCGGTCAAAGAAGACCAACCGTTGCCCTGGGAGATTGCCTCTTTGCCGATGTAGCAGATCTTGACGATGGTCTTGAGGCGCTTGTCAATGTCTTGTTGTTCCGGAGGAAGTCGGGCGTTTCGCAAGATGAGATACTCAATGTGGCACTCTCAATCAGCGGGTTCGGCGAAAACTGATTTGTTCCTAAGGAACTTGAAGGTCGGCATGATGCGTTGGGCGACCGAGCGGCTATCAACAAGAGGCTCGGAGAGAGCCAAAGCCAACGACTTCTTGTAAGAAGCCCACTCGGCATCACCCTCAGTGGCCATTCCGTCGATGATTCTCTCCTCTAAGGTCAGAATCGGCTCTTCGGACTGGATGGTTTCGGGAGTTTCGGTGGGAACCTCAGGTTGAGCTTCGTTTAGTGTGGTCTCTAGCTCGATACGTTTGAGGGTTGTGAGGTCGATCTTAGGCTCAATCTGCTCGGCATTGGGCTTAATATCAGGCCCAATCTTTGGCTCAGCCTTAGGCTCGACCTTAGGCTCAATTTCGGTTCTCGTCTTGGCCATCTGAGCTTCCTGCCGAGTCTTGGTAATAATGTGAATCTTCCGGCGCTGAGGCACCTGCTTCTCGATCTTTGCTTGCAAGATCTGGATAAATTCGCTCCCCGAAGAAGCCGTGTTGAGCTTGTCTCGAGTCTGGGCGTCGACCTTCATCTTGGGTAACTGCAGGTCGGTCTTGGGCAGTTTGCCATCGCTGAGCTGGAGCGTGCAGTTGGATCGGGCTTGGGCAACTCGCAGCGTAGTGCCGCACTCGAAGACAAACTTGACAAGAGGGCCGCGGAGGCTGGCAAACTCGTCACGCTTGGTGGTGCGCTTCTTGGCAGCGGCTTCGGCGAAGAGCTGGCGGAGGCAGGCGATGAAATCGGCACCTGAAGTGCTGGACCCCATGATTGCTATAGTGTTGCGGAAATTTTCGAGAAAGAGGAAGAGAAGGGAGTAAAAAAGAAGTTTGGAAAGCCTTGAATGGTTGGTTTCTCTTCGCCTTGCCGTTGAAGTGTGGGGGATGAGAAGTCGTGTGCAGGTGAAGTGTGTGAGGAGAGGTTTATGAATGTGGGAGCGCACCCTTTGGGCCGCCAAGCAGTCACAGTGGGAATTCTAATCCCAATGGGAAGTGGAAGTAAGTTGAAGCTGAGCTCGGCCACTAATTGCGGGTTGTTAGAACGAACGAGTTGTGTTGATTCACAATGGCATCGCCCTATTGTTCGCTTTACGCTCACTTCATTCTCACTCTCGTGCCAGCTATTTACCCATGTCAACAAACGCTTTTCAAACTCCCACAGCAGCATCGTTTTCTGCTAAACGCAGAAACGCCTGCCACCTTCGATAGACGCATGCATTCAGTGCTAGGCAATCGGTGGAATATAAACACAGCACACCATAAAGCATTAGCTCACTTTATCTCTTTAGGGAGGTTTATAACCTAATTTATTATAGTATATGGCCCTTCATGGTGTTTTTATCCTTTTAGCTACAGCTGTCATATTTCCATTGTCTCCCAGATGCGTGGTATCGGAATTTGCTGAATATGAATAACGTCTTCATTGGAAGGAGCCAACGCCGCCCGAACCGCAGGCCAAGCTAGCAAGGTTTTCTGCTTCCCAAGGCCTCGCAATGTCTTCGAAATTATCTCCAGTCTCGCTATCAAGACTGCTTCTCGATTGCCACCAGGGACCTTCAATTCTGCGAGTCGTTTAGGTGAGAACTGCGATGAAGGGGTCAACACACTCCATGCAGAATACCCAGACAGAACAAGGGCTTGCCTCGTCTCAACCTTGTTTAGTAACAATGCCACTTACCCTTGCTCGCTCTATATTGCTCAATGAGCGTCATTAGTGCGTGGTGTCTTTCTTCGCCCGAAAGCTAAGAAATGGCTTGGTAGGTGTATTTGTGTATGTAGCGATATCCACCCCACCCAGCATCGGCAGAGAACAGAGACTCAACCCAAGCTTGACACAATGTGTTGGGGTTGAGGGTCCCTTAGTGTTCTAATGTCCTCTTAGCTAGCAATCATACACATAATATCGGCCAATGTGGCTCTGGAGGAGACCGTCGAGCCTGTCAACAGGCAGGCCATCGCTTTGCACACGAATACACTCATTGTCTCTTTGCCCGCTTCCCTGTTGAGCCGTCGCAGCAGCTCTGATCATGTTTTCCTACTTGGTTCTGGCGCGACAGCTAGCCCTGCGTTTGATCAGGCACGCACGCACGCATGGCCTTTCCCTTTCAACGGCATTCCCTAGTGGCTGTGGTGCCTTCTACATCCTCTTTCACCAGCAGCCGTTACAATCAATACCGCGTTATTGTTACCTACATGTATGTCACACTAAGGCACTGCTTCCACTAATAAGACAACAAGTGCCAGCTCAAGGCGATGAATTTAAGTTTCAAATTGTATTCGCTCTTCTACTTTACAAGACCTATGTAGGCAGACTCAATGCGGGGTGTCCCGATTCACCAACCAAACACCTGATAACGTGGAGCAATTATGTTTCTTTTCCCTTTTACAAACCCGACGTCTATGCATTTAAAGCTCATCGTGGAAGTCCTCGGCCTCATCCTCGCCACCAGCACCGCCAGCACCCTGGTACATCTTGGAGGTGATCGGGTAGGCGACGTTGGACAGCTTCTCCTTCTGCTCCTCGAAGTCCTCAGTGGTGGCGTCAGCGCCGTTCTCCTCGAGCCACTCGGTAGCCTCCTTGACAGCGTCGAGAATCTGATATCAAAGTTAGCGATTGGAAGATTAAGCCAATCAATAGCGGGTAAACTCACGGTCTCCTTATCCTCCTCGTCAATCTTGCCACCAAGACCCTCCTCATCGTTGGCCTGGTTCTTAAGGCTGAAAGCGTAGTTCTCGAGACCGTTTCGGGCCTCGATGCGCTCACGGGTAGCCTTGTCTTCCTCGGCGTACTTCTCGGCCTCGGCGACCATGCGGTCAATCTCCTCCTGAGTGAGACGGCCCTTGTCGTTGGTGATGGTAATGGTCTCCTGCTTGCCAGTGCCCTTGTCGTGGGCAGAGACCTTCAGAATACCGTTGGCATCAAGTTCGAAAGAGACCTCGACCTGGGGAACGCCACGGGGAGCGGGGGGGATGCCAGTGAGCTCGAACTTTCCGAGGAGGTTGTTGTCCTTGGTCAGAGATCGCTCACCCTCGTAGACCTGGATCAGGACGACGGGCTGGTTGTCGGCGGCGGTGGAGAAGATCTGGCTCTTGCGGGTAGGGATGGGGGTGTTGCGGCCGATAAGCTTGGTCATGACTCCACCAGTGGTCTCAATGCCGAGGGTCAAGGGGTTGACGTCCATGAGGACAAGCTCCTCAGTACCCTCCTCACCGGAAAGAACACCGGCCTGGACGGCAGCGCCGAAAGCGACAGCCTCGTCAGGGTTAATACCCTTGGAGGCCTTCTTGCCACCGAAGTACTCCTCAATGAGGGACTGGACCTTGGGGATACGGGTGGAACCACCGACGAGAACGATGTCGTCGATCTCAACCTTCTTGACGTTGGCGTCCTTGAGAACCTGCTCAACGGGCTTGATGGTCTTCTTGAAAAGATCCATGTTGAGCTCCTCGAACTTGGCGCGGGTAAGGGTCTCGGAGAAGTCGTTGCCCTCGAAGAAAGCCTCGATCTCAATACGGGTGCTCATCTGAGAAGACAGGGTACGCTTGGCCTTCTCGGCCTCGCGCTTCAACTTGCCCATTGCCTTAAGGTCCTTGGTGATGTCGACGTTGTTCTTCTTATTGTAGGACTTGGCGAAGTGGTTGATGATGCGCTGATCGAAATCCTCACCACCCAAGTGAGTGTCACCAGCGGTGGCCAGGACCTCGAAGACACCCTGATCAATAGAAAGGAGGGAGACATCGAAGGTACCACCACCGAGATCGTAGACAATGATCTGTCGCTCACCGTCGGTCTTGTCCAGGCCGTACGCGATAGCGGCAGCGGTAGGCTCGTTGACAACTCGGAGGACGTTGAGACCGGCAATAACACCGGCATCCTTGGTAGCCTGTCGCTGGTTGTCCTGTTGCCAAGTCAGCGAGGTGCGCGTGGGAAACTTGGCTCAGAGTAAACTTACGTTGAAGTAGGCGGGAACAGTAACAACGGCGTGGGTGACCTTCTTGCCAAGGTAGGACTCGGCAACCTCCTTCATCTTGCCAAGAATCATGGCAGAGATTTCCTCGGGGTGAACTGCTTGGAAGCACCATCGACCTGGACCTGAACGACGGGCTTGCCCTCACGGGAAACGACCTTGTAGGGGAAGTGCTTCATGTCGGACTGGACATCCTTATCCGAGAACTTGCGACCGATCAAACGCCTGCGAGAGTGTTAGCGGCCACCTCATTGAGCAATTGGGGCGTTTCCTGGGGTTATCATACTTGACGTCGTAGACAGTGTTGGTGGGGTTGGAGGCGGCCTGGTTCTTGGCGGAGTCACCGACGAGGCGCTCCTCCTCGGTGAAGGCGACGTAGGAGGGAGTGATTCGGTTGCCCTGATCGTTGACGAGAATCTCGACCTTGCCCTTCTGCATCACACCGACACAGCTGTAGGTAGTTCCCAAATCCTAGAGGCCAATGGTTAGCTGGGTTGATTCCAGAGGGCAGCTCAGCTAGCGAACTAGAGAGCCGGTCGCAGGCACGTACAATACCAATGACGGTGCCGTAGTTATCGACATCTTCTGCGTTGACGGTCTGGACAAAGGCGGCGGGGGAGAAGAGGAGGGCGATCCAACAAAGGAGTCCCAGGCCCAAGGCCATTGAGCTCCTTGAACGAGCCATGGCGGGAGTAGTTGTGGTTATTGCTTAGAAGTCAAGCAATGAGGCAGGAATAGAAAAAAAAATTGTTAAATGCTCCAACGCAGTGAGGCTCTGTATCCTCAACCTGGCGTCTTTTCAATTCGAGTGGGAGGGGGGTATCGTGTGTGGGTTGGAAGAGTCGGGTTTGGAGGATTGAGAGGAAGTCCGGAGCTTAAGAAGGCCGACTTCAAAAAAGTTGAGGTGTCCAGATTGCACAAGAGGCCAGATTTCACATCACCCGCCACCACCCCTGCATTCGCCCCACGTGACAGGGGTCCGACGAGTGAGCCCGCTTGGTTCGCACTGTGCGGCAGCCTTACCGCAAGTGCTTTTTAAAGCCATGCCACCGGAAATTCCTCCAAGGTCCTCGCGGCAGTACGTCATCAGTCGAGGGGCTCACAGTGCTAGGTTGTGGCGCTTGCACACCGATACATGGGATAGCTGAGGGGGGCCCGGCACCTCGAAGCCCCAAAACGCCCTAAGAGCCAGCGCCTCAGCGCCTGCCGCAGCATTACATCCCGAGGAGCCACCTGTAGGCTGGCGGCCACTCCACTGCTCCGGCGGCACTTGCGCCACCAGCGTGCTGACTTTGACAACGGCAAGCGGCAAAGCTTGACATGCTGACTTGAGGCGACATCTTCTAAAGAAACTAGTTCTACAACCTTCTATCTAGGGGCATGATGGTGACTCACGTACGTCGCTCTGCCTGGGGTCGTGGACCACAATGATGAGCAAAACAAGAAGGAGTCAACAAGGTGGTCGATCCATTCCGGAGGCCAGATGGGTCGTCGGCCGTCCATGTCAAAGTGGCCTCTTCACAACATGCAAAACACCCCCAAACACCTCCCATTTCGAGAATATTCCTAATGAGGCAGTGGGGCGCTCGGAGCCACGCCACCGATCCTTTCAACTTTGTCTAGCACGTCGAGAGGACTTGCTACCTGTCCTTAATATCGGGCCAGTGTAAACCCACCCATGAAATCCTTCCTTGGAACCAACGGCCGAAACCTACCGTCACCGTGCTGCGGGCATCCTTGTTGCTCGCCGCTGACAGAGCAGACATACATGGAAACGTGGCCAACTATGTTGTATCATTAGTTCATTCTTATCCAGCAACATGAGTGGCTGCCCACTTGGTAAGAACCTCCGGGTACGAAGCACTGGAGTTGTGAGCAGCCACTCTGGCCGTTGTCCCACGCTAGGTACCCAACCCACCTTATTCTAACCATAAATCCGGTCCTATCTCTATTGCGCGACTGTACCCTACACCAACATAGTGAAACTCGAACCAGACATTTGGACATGACTCTGAGTTCGTGCTACTATTGACTCATGAATTCACGCAGTGTTCTTCTTTGTTCGGACTAGGTCTAGTGAACATTCCTCCATGGCTCAAGTCCACAATCTGATGGAGTGAAGAACTGGCTTTCTCACTGCCACCCGACAAATTTGCAGCAAGAATCGGGTGAATCACACGCATAGGCCTTTGGAGAACAGGAGAATTACATGTGAATGAGAGTACGCCGCTAGTCTCAGAGTCGGCAATAACCAAAAGAAATACAATACTTCGCTCATCATTCGAATGATGCATACCCCACACTGAGACTAGGCAAGCTGGCCACGTCGGTGGCATTGCCGCTTCATCTCAAACTCACCACGTCCCTGGTCTCTTGTATCTCTTTTTTTACTGCCCCTCCTCGTTCCCAGCACTCTTGAGCCATTGGTCAAACAGTCGCTTTCCAGACTGGTTGTAGACTAAATCGACCCACAGGAAACTCTTCAGGACGACTCTCGTCTGTGGCCAAGTCCGGAGGTCGAGAGAAAGAGCTGTCTGTACCATGGCCTCATTAAGCCAGTCTTGGTCAGTGTCCTCGAAAACCGACAATTTTGAGATGAATAGTGCCCAGAGGAGAAGCCTTGCTTGTTCAGGAGCTGGAGGCATTTGCTGTGCTTGGAGGGCGGTTTTTAAACTATCCACTAGATGTGTCATCCTCGGACCGAGGCCATCGATTTGAAGGAGAAGACTCTTCATGAAAGCCAGCATGCAAAGTCTTAAAAGTTCGGAAACTGAAGTCGGACAGAACCGCAAAGCTATGAGCCGGGATGGGACGGACGTATTGAGCCGAGAGAAGAAGGCTTCTGACATCTTCACTCCAGTTTTTGTGGCCTCGTTTGCTGCCTTTGAAAATACAAGAATATCAGCCCAGATATGCAGTAGTCGTGGGTCTAGTCGCGGATCGATCATGCTCAATTCTGATAGTTTTGTCACCGATACCCCCTGAGCAATCTGTGGATTCCAAGAGATATTTTCTTGCGGGAACCTCAAATCACACCCAGTTGACATAGCGAGCCCAAAGTCAATTCTACACAGTCTTGTTAGCTAGAATGTCAAATGTCGAGCAGTGGCCTGTATGGGATTGACCTATGAGCCTTGTGTTTGATAACACCGCTATCAAGTGCACTTAATCCACCACGCATCTCAATCATCCGATGAAGTCCATCCATATGCTTCCCAAGTGATTCAATATCACCAAGAATAGCGGCAGCTGACGCCAACGACATGACTACGGTCATCGTGGATTCAGTCGTCGCCTCGCGGTCGTTTTGTATACATTGTTGAAGATGATACAGTGTTTTTGCAAGATGGAATCGGGCAGTCTTTCCATATACATGTCCGAGTGATAAGTCGCAGAAAGCTTGGGCGGTGAATAAGATTGAGTGAAGCAGGGCAGGGTGTTGAGAGAAGTTGTCGAAGCACAACATGTCACTCCTTTGGCCTTCGACCAAGGCGACCTCTATTGTGTAGGTTGACGGTTTGATGATGGTGAAAGCTGGAGAAAATGTTGGATGCATATTTTCAAGCGGAGAAAAGTAGTCGATAGATGTCGGGGAGCATACCTCTCTTGATGAGATCTATCATGTATGGCCTCATTTCCTCCACGTATCCAAATAGACGAAGCTCAGAAGCAATCTTTTGGGGTGGCATAAGGATCCACTGTGTCCTTCCGTGTTGGCCCCTCTCTGACAGCCCTTGAGGTGTCGTATTTTCTGAAGCATCTTGAACCAGGTCATTAGGCTGTTTGGCTAGCTCCTTGGTGCGTTTGGACTTCCGCGTGTTCTTCCCTCGCATGACATGACTGCGGATGAACTTGCGCGTTTCTTTGTCTGGCTTATCCAGAGACGTGCTAACGATGAAAAGACCGGATGCCGGGTCTGTCATGAGATCAGCCCGATGCCGAGACCTGCGCAAGGTGGTGCATTGGGATTTAGAGCGTTCTTACTAGCAGCGGAAGACGAAGACGAGGGTTGTGTCGGCATGGGTACGTGACTACCCAATAACAGGGTCAGAACAATATGTTCGATTCTACAGAAATGTGTCGCAGTGGTTGGTCACAGAGAAATAACCCGAGGGAGAGATATGCACCATCAAATCCGATTGTTTGCCAGAAGCAGGATAGTCGTGAGATCATGAGATGCTGTGCTGCGGCTTACGTAGTAGTAGACGGATGAGTTTCGGCAAGTCCTGAGCTGCTGCCGCCAAGACTCAGATTGAATTCCCTTTTGGGAATAGTGCCATACCCATGCATCATCAGGTTGACGCTTGTCGCTGATAGACTGGGCTCGAGACGTCTGTTGGAGTTGCAACTGTTCCGCGCCTCACAAAACTATCCCGAATTTGGGGGAAAGTGTACGCAAGACGATACGAATGACGTGTCTGTCGGCTTAACATCTCCCCATCATTTCGAGACATCTGCAAATATTGGGCTGAGTACGGAGTACCGCGGCCAGCGCTCACCTTCAAGGTCATGAACCCCTGCCTCGTTGCTGGAAACTCACGCTCATTGGCTCTCTACTGGCCGTCTCCCTTCAACAATGCCGCTCTCTCAGCTTTCTGCAGAGTACAATCGACATCGATACTTGCTAGAACCAGACTGTAAAAGTCATAGTCTGGCGGCGCATGGGTAGAATCTTGTGATCCATGCGAATATTAATCATGTGTTTGTCCTCTATTGTCACTCTCATATCTCTATATAAACCCTTCTACCAACCCACAGTCCTCCTCATTTCATCATTGCCTCAGACCACCACTTCTCCTTGATTCTCCTTCAAGTTCCTTCAATTTTGCAGTCTTGCTTCTCAGCACCAATATGTTCGGTGGCAGCAAATCAGTAGCCTTCAACCCGGAGAAGGACATCCCATCCCTGACTGGAAAGGTGATCCTGGTTACAGGAGGGAACGCCGGCCTCGGGAAGCAAGCAATCCTTGAGTTCTCTCGACACAACCCTAAGCAGATATGGCTTGCATCCCGCAATCTCGAGAAGGCAAAATCGGCAGCCGATGAGATCAAACAACAGGTGCCGGGTGCGCCAATCGAACTTCTCGAACTCGACCTAAGCTCGTTTGATTCAGTAAAGACGGCATCTCGCAAGGTTCTTTCGGGGTCGGACCGTCTGGATATCCTCATGCTAAACGCTGGCATCATGGCAGTTCCGCCCGGCTTGACGAAAGACGGCTACGAGATCCAGTTTGGGACCAATCACATGGGCCATGCTCTTCTGACCAAACTTCTCCTTCCAATCATGGAAAAGACGGCCATCAATGACGCTCTGGCTGATGTACGCATTATTTCGTTGACATCGTATGGCCATACGTATGCTCCCAAGGGAGGCTGCCGCTTTGACACGCCGAAGAGTACTGCCGATGGCCTGGGAGCTTACGGGCGGTATTATCAGAGCAAGCTGGCGAATGTGCTCTGGGCAAGGCAGTTGGCGAAAGCGTACCCCCAGTTCACGGTTGCTGCCATCCACCCGGGTGTGGTTCGCACCCAGCTCATGGAGGGGGCGACGGCTACGCCGACCATTGTAAAGGTGATGGTAAAGTTTGGAAGCATGTTCCTCGCGCCCGTGGAGCAAGGAGTCAAGAACCAGTTGTGGGCCTCGGTGTCGAAAGATGTCAAGAGCGGGGAGTACTATGAGCCTGTAGGTGTCGGAGGGTTGGCGAGTTATGACGGGAAGAATGATGAGCTGGCAAAGTTGTTGTGGGACTGGACCGAAAACGAACTGAAGGTGCACTGTGCTTGATCGCTTTCTTAAAATTCTTTCTGTTGCTCGCAAGTTGCGTCATAATGGCTTATCCTTTGTCTTGCTTCAAACGTCACTTATACCATCTTGAGACTACCCACCCAGTCAAAAGGACGCCGACCGGTTTTCTTGTCACGTTTTTCCTAGAATACGCCTCGTCTAATCTGAGCTAACAGCAGCGAGAAATGAGCTACTTGCAGGCAGCCACATTGTCATATAATGGCTGGGCTGACCCGAGAGCATGTTTCGCCTCTCACAACCCCGCAGTCAGCCATCAAATGGCTGTCTAACAATTAACTTACAAAACTGGCGACAATCCTTCTAAGCAGCATACCCTAGACCAAATCGACTAAGAACCCCCCATCCCTAAAATCATTTGCCTCATCCTTTCGTTGTTTCATCAACACCATCTCCGCTCTTTTTTATATCCATCGCTCATCTCCCATCCACCATATTCTTCAACACTTTCTCGCACAAAATGGCCAACGAGGTCGGGCATCTCAACTTTGAATCCTTCAACAAATTCGCCCCAGAAATACGCATGTTGATCTGGGAGCATGCCCTTCCACCTCGTCGCATATTCCATGTAATGGACCTCATCGAAGACCGTGAAAACTCCCCGCCTCCCTCATATCCCGAACTGGAAGTCAAAAGATACGTTTTCTGGCAGAATCAAAGCCCACCTGTGGTGGCGCACGTTTGTAAGGAGTCTCGACGTATGGCCCAGCAACATTGCTTCCTCCTTTGCAACCGTGTGTGGTTCAATGCAGATATTGATATGCTGTATCTTGATCATCGGCTTAACGACCTGCTCCCGGCTCAGAAGTTGGTACACATTGTCGGCGGCGACCAAGTGCGGCATATTGGGTTCCCTTCATGCGATTTCTTCACGGCCTTGCCTCGCCCACTTGTTGCCAACGATTACATTTTCTTCTCCAAAGTTCCCATCGGAGTGGCCAAGGAATACTTTCCACAAATGAGGACACTGAACTTTCTTGCTACCAAGCTACCCAACTCGCAACCCTACAATCTTGGGAGGGAGCCGCTTGTAGTCAGGCGGCGTTGTGAGGCTTCGATCGAACCATTGCTGGAGAACACGCCTTTGCCGCTCTTTGCAAGTACAAATGAGGTACGGGATGATGGCTCGCCAGTTATTGTATATTACACAGCGACATTGAGTGAGATGCGAAGAGTCTGGCAATACTGTCTTGACTCGATGGGCCGAAGTATCGGGCGTCATGGTGAACCGTGTCAGGGCCTGCAATTTTACGACATTCAGATCTTGGGCTGGTGGCTAGTCCGATCGAATATCCCAGCAGTGTACAGAACCCCAATAGGAAATCATACCCTGACTGATACGCTTCTTGCGGTGCGCGAGTGCTCGAATGGTCGTTTTCGGAGTGTGCTTGCTGCGAGTGGCAATCGTGAATAAATGCGGCCCAGGAATACGTTCCAGGAAGCATATATTTAAAAGGGTTAGCAGTATGTTGACACTCACGAGTACATCATCATGCATGGTCATGTAATAATAGTATATCCACTTTGAGGCTTCCGTATCTTTCTATCATACAGGGACAATGATTCCTGGGCCCTGTGACTTATTCTAAAAGACCGGCCGCGATTGTCTCCCCCCCACTTCTTATGACAACCCTTTGCCCAGACTCCAGAGGAGCTTTGGAGGCCAATTTGACAACTACTCGTGCAACGTCGCCGGGTTGCACGATTCTAGGCTTCTTTTTGACAACTGTCCCAGAGGCTTTGTCGAGCGTTGCAGTGATAGACTGGATCTGGCCGGCTGCATGCAGTCGTCCTCGGTGAAGGTCCACGGGCATAGGCATCAGATGCGCGAATGCCATAGCCTTGAGAATAAAAGTATCGCTGCAGTTGATAGGTTGAGTTTTGTGGCACAGCATATCGCCTACTCGAATATGAATCGGGTCGATGTTGGTCAGGGCGATGCTGACGCTCTGTCCGGCAACCGCCCAATCCTGCACATCTGAGTCGACCATGATGGACTTGATGTACGCTTCCTCTCCGCTTGGTTGCACCAAAACGAGGTCACCAATCTGGATGGAACCCGCATCAATGCGGCCGGCGATGGTTGTCGTTCCCAGTTGCGAACGGAAGACTTCTGATATGGCTAATCGAAATGGCTTGTTGAGAGCTCGTGCAGATGATGGTTCCGAATTTTCCAAGGCCTCAATCAGTGTCGGGCCAGTGTACCAGGAGGCAGCCTCGTCCTCTGTCCGCTTAACAAGATTATCCCCGTTGAGGCCCGAGATTGGTATGAATGTTACGTTCTTGCCCTGGAAACCCAGACCTGACAAGAAGCCTCCAATGTACTCCGAAATCTCTTCGAATCGTTCTTGTTTCCAGCGGATCACATCCAGTTTGTTCACACCAATGATCAATCTTTGAACACCCAAACTTCGAAGGAGCAGGATGTGTTCTCGTGTTTGACCTTTCAGACCCTTTTCATAGGCCCCAGTGTCCGCATCAATGACGAGGATGGCGAAATCGGCTTGACTGGCTCCAGCAATCATGTTTGGGACAAAGTCCCGATGTCCTGGGGCGTCTAAAATCGTAAAGTTGGTCTTCTCGGTTTCGAAATGGTTGGTTGCGATATCAATGGTAACACCTCGATCTCGCTCCTCGCTTCTTTGGTCCATGACCCATGCCAAAGCGAATGACTGCTTGCCTGATTTTTCTGCTTGCCTCCGATACCTCTCAATCGTGTGCTTCTCCACGAATTTCAGCTCCAAGAGTAAGCGGCCCATGAGTGTACTCTTGCCTGCATCAACATGGCCTAACAATATCAGCTTTGGGTTATCAGAAAGAAAAAATGTTGCGACTTACCAACAACCACGAAGCTGATGCTCCTTTTGTTCGTGCTGTTTTCAAACTCTTTGACTACGTCAAGGCCCTTGCTCTTGGGTGGCGGCGCATCGTTGATTTCTAATGCAGCGATGTCCTTGGCAGCCTCGTCACCCGCAGTTACCTTGTCCTTTTGGGATTTCTTAGCTATCTTCGGTGCTGCTGTGGTCTTCTTCCCCGCTGGATAGGAATTAGAATTAGCCCATCATTTCGTCCTCGTAAAATTCGAACCTTTCGCCTGAGCCGCAAGCACAACATCGTCTGGACTTGGCTCGGCGAAGGCCTGGGCAAAAAAGGAGGAAGACGATGTATACGGCATCGCGTAAATATCTGGCCTATGGGATCCGAAGGCGCCTGGAGCAGATCCAAAGAGAGTCTGGGCGAACGCAGATGGAGCAACCGTTTGGGTTGGGGCCGCATCTTCATCGGGTCTCGTGGGGAGATCGACGCGCACATCAACACACTTCCTATCCGAGGTGCCGACAGCTTCACCAGAACCTCCAGGTTGATCTGTCGATGAGTAAACCACACTTTTGACGAGTCCTAACGGCTGGGAGTTGGCTTGCAGCGCAGACTGATCTGTGGTCTTTTGCCGTTTTGCCAAGCCTGAAAGGGGCGGTTTCCGATTTTCCTTTTGGGTAGGATCATTGATGGACAGTTGTGCGATGCCTTTCTCTGTCTGTAACGACGTGCCCTCCTCCTTCTTTGCTTCATTCTTCTTTTTTCTTGCCGCTGCGAGAGCTTGGAGCTTTGACAGCTTCGGTGCGCCTTCGCCACCACCCAACAGCCCTCCACGGGGGCGATTAGGCTCGATGAATGTTGTCAGGCGGTGTTGAGGTACGTTCAGCCACGGCATGTCGTCAAAAAACCGTGAATAAGAGACCTTAGGTCTCGGGCAAGTCCGGAAGTTCGAAGGAGGAGGCATTGGCCCCAAGTGGTCATCCAATCGGCCCCCATATCCCAGACGCATATGGTCTGCTCCGGTTCCTTCCAAGGCAAGGCGTTGCGAAGCAGGGAAAAAAACTGCGCTAGACATACCTTCTGGAGCCTTCTTTGCAGCTGGCTTAGGGGGTGGGGCAATGTACGTTTTCGTCAGGTACGTAATGGACTTGTCGAGATCGTAGTAGTAGTGCCACAGTGCCTCCTGAATTTGTTCTGTCGTGATTTTGCCGGACTCGGATCCAAGAGCCCTTCGAATCTCAGCAGTACCGTTGGCCATGGCGACCCTATCCTCTGGGCTCAGCTCATCTTCCTCCTCAGCATAGTCTTCCCCATCGAATTCAGACACAATGTCGTCTGTGTTGAACGTGTGAACAATTCGATGACGTGACATATTTGAGATGTTTTATTTTCGTAGCGGGAGGCTATGAATTGAGTGTGAAAGAAGAAGGAAACGAATGCCTTGCGGGCTTGGATGGCGATTAGGTGGGTGGTGGCGTTGATGTCGTGAACAGTCGGACAAAGAGGCAGAGCCGGGGTATCTGCAGGAGGAACAGTGTCGTAAATCGTTGCAAGATTGCCTCGCAGGGGAAAGGGCAGGCGACTTTATAGCTGCTGCAGAAAAGAAGGTTTGGACACCGTTGTGTCTTCAGACTGAAAGTTGGGTGTAGGAGGAAGCGAAACGAATTCGAACGCAATGAAGGCCTTCAAAGTCGACGTCTGAGGTTGAAGATCGAGGTCTGGTCATGGCGGGGCATTTGGGCAGCTGTCGCGGGGTTAATGATGTAGTCACACCGGGCAGGTGGCCTAGCAGAGTGAAAGTTCACACAGTAAGCTCAACTTGGAACATGGTTATTCAGCACTCATGACAGCGATTGTGGCGGATCCCTACCTGAGTTGTTCCGAAATAGGCTTAGGGTGGGTGCATATTATCTCAGCACACGTGAATACATGGGGCACTTAACCACCAGGCAGCCCCTGACAGGCCGGACTTTCCCTTTCACCGCCGCCGAACCTTGCGGTGGGAGAAGGCAACCAAATCCTCAAAAAATTCGGGCTTGAACGAGGAGAACCTTGGAAGCTACAGTCTGCCACCTTATTTCGTGGGAATACTTTAATTTTGCCGTAATCGCCCCGTTTCTAGCGAATACAGCTCCCCACGGTGGACGAACGACTGTCAACATGGCGATGAGTGAGTCTCGCACAAATATCTTGTGGAGGGGTTGAAGCTAACGAGGGGACAGATCTAGATGTGTCGAACGGTACTGCCCGCCCCAACGATTACGACGCCTCCGATGTTCCCTAGCTAACCATGTTCATAAACAGCGGCGGTGATGAAGGATGAGCAAGGCCGACCCTTCATCGTTGTGAGAGAGTGCGTTCAATTTCACCCCACCCCGAGCTTCCCCTCCTAACCGTTCCCAGTCAGGGGAGGAAGAAGCGTCAGTTCGGCAACGAAGCCGTCAAGTCCCATATTCTCGCCGCCCGCACCGTCGCGAACATCGTCAAGACTTCCCTCGGCCCCCGAGGCCTCGACAAGATTCTCATCTCCCCCGATGGAGACATCACCGTGACGAACGATGGCGCCACCATTCTGCAGCAGATGGAGATTACAAACCATGTGGCCAAGCTATTAGTTGAGCTGTCCAAGTCGCAGGATGATGAGATTGGTGATGGTACCACCGGTGTTGTCGTTCTTGCTGGTGCTCTGCTAGAACAGGCTGCCGACCTCATCGACAAGGGTATCCATCCTATTCGTATCGCCGATGGTTACGACCAAGCCTGCGACATCGCCGTCGCAGAGCTCGAGAACATTTCCGATGTCATTGAGTTTTCCAAGGACGAGACTTCTAACCTCGTCAAGGTTGCTCGAACAAGTCTGGGAAGCAAGATCGTTTCCAAGGCCCACGACCAATTTGCCAACATCGCCGTCGACGCCGTTCTCTCTGTTGCCGACCTCGAGCGAAAAGACGTTGATTTCGAGCTGATCAAGGTGGATGGCAAGGTTGGAGGTGCTCTGGAGGACACCCTTCTTGTCAAGGGTGTCATTGTCGACAAGGACTTCTCCCACCCTCAGATGCCTTCCGAGGTGCGCGACGCCAAGATTGCTATCCTGACCTGCGCATTCGAGCCTCCGAAGCCCAAGACCAAGCACCAGCTTAACATCACCAGTGTTGAGGAGTTCAAGAAGTTGCAAAACTACGAAAAGGAGAAGTTTATCGAAATGATCCAGCAGATCAAGGACACCGGTGCGAACTTGGCGATTTGCCAGTGGGGTTTCGATGATGAGGCAAACCACTTGCTGCTCCAGAACCAGCTCCCTGCTGTCCGGTGGGTTGGTGGCCCTGAGATTGAGCTTATTGCCATCGCTACCAACGGCCGAATTGTACCTCGATTTGAGGATCTTAGTGCGGAAAAGCTGGGTCGGGCTGGTGTCGTACGAGAAATGTCATTTGGTACCACAAGAGAGAAGATGCTGGTTATCGAGGAGTGCGCGAATACCCGAGCCGTCACAGTCTTTGTCCGTGGCAGCAACAAGATGGTAAGCCAACTCCCATTGTATTCTCAAGAATATGCTAACGAATTTCAGATTATCGATGAGGCGAAGCGATCCCTGCACGATGCTCTCTGTGTGGTTCGAAACCTGGTGCGAGACAACCGAGTCGTTTACGGTGGTGGCGCCGCCGAGATTGCCTGCTCATTGGCGGTCGAAGACGCTGCTGTCAAGACTCCCGGCCTGGAGCAGTACGCCATGCGCGCTTTCGCCGAGGCTTTGGACACAATCCCCATGACTCTGGCCGAGAACAGCGGTCTTAACCCCATTGCAACTCTGGCTGAGGTCAAGAGCCAGCAGGTGAAGGCTGGCAACGATATTCGAGGAAGACTTGGTGTTGATTGTATGGGACGGGGCAGCAATGACATGAGGGAGGCTTTCGTCATCGATCCTTTGATTGGCAAGAAGCAGCAACTGCAGCTGGCCACCCAATTATGCCGTATGGTCTTGAAGGTCAACAACGTAATTGTGGCTGGAGCTGATGAGAATGAGTGGTAAGCCGAACGGCAAGACGTCGGGATTAGATCAAAAGCTTGTATGATGAATAGAACTTGCTTCTTGTCCTGTCAAACTAGGTCGCACTCGTATTGATTCTGGGTCGGCACTGAGACCCATGAAATCGCTGATGTTGGTTGGGATGCTCCCAAAGATGACAGCCACGAAGTCTAAGTACTTAAGAGAAACGGACCGCCCAATCGCGCCACACACTAGCATTGTCATCGTGTCTGTAGTTCATGTTTGTACTTGGTACGTCGATGTGTAACATTGGCTCCAGGGCAAAATATCCATGGTTTCCATGTAATTTGCACGTTGCCGGCTCCTTAGATGCCTTAGGTATCGCCTGTGCTGTCGATGGGCGTGCCACACCTGACTGTGGCAACTGTGGAAATACGTCGCTGACGCTCACCCCCAATTCCCAAGTTCCAACTACCTACCTTGGTAGTCTAATCATTTCTCGTTGTCAACATCCTACTTACCTTCAGAATCAAACCGGCGCTACACTCCTAAAATTCTCGTTGTACCCCTTCCTGGGAATTCTGCAGTCGCGTCACCCCCATGTCGGATTATTCGGCCTCCGACTCTCCCGCAACCGTGGGCCGCTCGTCAGCACCACCAGTGATGGCCAAGCGCCGTCCCATTCCAAGAAAGGGCCACACCAAGTCCCGAGGAGGATGCTCTATCTGCAAGGGGAGGAAAGTCAAGTGCGATGAAGTCTCGCCGCAATGCGGGCCCTGCGGCCGGCTAGACCTGGAGTGCGAGTATCTGCCTCAGAAGCGCCGTGATCGGACCGAGTCGTCGACCAGTCTAACCCGTCCGTTGCGAACTACTCCCGGCATGTTCGACGTTGACGACATGAATTTCTTTCGTCATTTTATGTTCGAAGCGTACCCGCCTCTTCCAATTGATGGATTCTCCGTGTGGCAGAATGTCTCTCGTCTCTCCCATGAAGTCAGCTCCTCCCCCCGTTGATCATTGCCTCATCAACTTACAACATATGAACAGTATGATTTCTTGCTCCACTCCATGCTAGCCTTAGGTGCGTCTCATCTAGGTCTGATATCACCATCTAGCTATAAAAAGGCAGCTTTGAAACACCGAGTTGTCGCAATTAAGTCATTAAATGACCACCTCTCAAAACCCAATCTCTCGGTCCAAGAGGCCGAGGCGGCTTTCGGCGCCATACTCAACCTCACATTTCAAGCTGCTCAGATACCGGATGGCTTAGTCGAATTTCTCACTATGATTCGGGGCTGTATAGTACTTTCACCCCGCATCTCTCGAGTCCATAACTGACTTGCTGAACAGGCTTCTTAATTGGCATTCACACACTTCCGAACATTGAGATGTCCCTCTTCAGCACCATCGCTCGAACAACATACATAAGAAGAGTACAAGAACTTGTGTACGATATCTCTATGGACCAGCGGCTCAACGCCATCGTCGCTAGGGAATTCTTCCAAAGCACAGTACAGATCAGTCCTCTGTGTAAAAGCGTGCCAGAACTGCGTTTCCTTGGACGTATGCAGCGGATAGCAAGTCTCGCCGTAACAGACCTTTCGGAAAGTAAATCGCCCGCTTTTCATCTTCCCCGGATAATGCTAAAATTTTGAAAGGTATTCGCGAGCTCTCTTTCTTCTACGAAGGTCTCGTTGAACTTACGTCTGAAGAGTTTGCGACTTTCATCGACCCAGACAACCATGTGTCCCGGCTTGTAATCATGCACATGCTCGTGCTAGACTTCGTGATAAGCCGAAAGACGATAGTGAAGGGCAGCACTGACGGCGACAAAATCCCGAGATGCAGTAAAGCATTCGACTCTAACAAGGGCATGTTTGGTTTTTGGATCGACCAGATGCTAGATCAACTCCCTCCCGAATACGAAAAATACGCCATGTGGCCTGTCAACTTTGTTCGGGGTTTGGATTACTCCTTTGAGCTAGGACATGAAGTATGGAGGCCTTTTTTGTTGAGCATAGGCAAGGCCACTTTACCTGCTGAGCGAGGAACTGTGTCAGCCTTTGGATAGCAATTCATGTCATCCGCGTACACCATCTATGTACACATACTCCTTCCAGTTCCAAAGGAATACTCCCTTGCTCGTCATCAACTTGGCTAGTTGGTGTCCCAGGCTCGCTAATTGTATGGGTGCTGGTGTTCCAGATCTAGAACTTGCAGGAGGTGCATCATATCCGCGAGGACGAGTACTGGAGCTCTCAAGCCAGGTCATGACTGTCTTCTGAAGAATGGTTCACAATGTTTGGGCATGTTATCACATTGGCTTTTGTCGATCACTTCCAGTATGCTTTGTTAAATCCGATCTAACTACCTTACCATGCCCTTTGATATCCTCCATCAATAGCAACCTTAACACGCCCGTCAGGTTTAGAGATCCTGCGCTGTATCTGCCTGCCTTCACCGCACCTAATCCAGATGCTGAGTAGCATTGTCATTCCCCATCGCGAATATCACCCGCTTGGCGTGTTTTTCATGCCATTGTGCTTGACTCGCCGGACAACTCAGTCTCGTCACACCGAAGAGCCTTGCGCCAGAGCCTGTGCTGCCCGAGGCAGCGACTTGGGTGATAAATGCAGAAGACACCAATAGCTCCAACCATTGGTAAGCATTCAAAGACCCAAAACAGCCACTCTGTGCGAAAAGCGTATCCATCCATGCCCTCAGAAAACTCACAAACACGATAGATGCATCGGACCTATTGAATCAGCATGTTATGTGCCGTGTCATTCGGATAACTCACCATAATTAAAGCGCTCGAGATGTAAACTGCCCGGACAACCATCTGCCAGCCTTTGGGAGCATCTTCCACCGATTTTCGATTACCGAGAACGTGGAATTTGTGGAATATGCTGAGGAAGAGCGCAAATGCGACCAGCTGGAAGACCAGTCCTCCTATCAAAATACGTCGACCGATCTTTTCTCCATTTCCCGTCCACTCATCAGCACTTGCGATTGAGGAACCGCTGCCCTGAACCAGGAAGGCAATAACGTCACATATGACGAAAATGGGTGTAAGACGTCGACCAGGTATTTTGAGGATGCGGTGGCTCGACGGTGGCAGGACGGAGAGAATGAGACGGCTGATGAGGAGGTAGTTTCCTGCTGCAATGAAGATAGGCGCAAGAACGGTAAGGGTGAGAGTCAATATAAAGGGGATCTGCCTGCTGTTAGGCTTGAGGACGAGGCTCTGGAGAAGAATTGAACACGAACTAAGGCGGTCTGGTTTTTGGTTGAATACGTTCGAAGAATGTATGCCACAACTTCAAGAGCGGCACCAATAGGAACCACGAGAAAGAACCACGCCCGGTATTTGATGAGTGTTTGGAAGGAAATTATGAGAAATATGATGCCATAAACAACGGTTCCAATGACGGACAGAGCAAAGGATGGATTGTACATCCAGACCGAATCTGAATCAGCCATTGTTGACGTATGTAAGGTATGTAACGGTGGATAGAAAGAATAATAATATTTCACGATATGTGGTAGCCCAGAAGATATTTGGCTGGGCTGGTCAACTATGAAGCTTCTTTATCTCACCGTTTGTCAATTCTCTCTTTATATACAATAGCTAAATCCCTAGGCTACGCATTTCGTCGGATCGTAAACGAGCACTACACGCATTTCATGTCCAGGGTTCTGTACAGAATATGCGCCAAGACAGGCGCTGACCAGCCATTGAACAAGCTTCGGCGGGACCTGCGCCGGCTCTTACAGAAAATGGTTGCGCGTCGTCGCGGCTCGAATGCGACGAACGCGAGAACCAATCAGTGGTGTGGGATGGGAGCAAAATCGCCAGGCACTGTGGTTTATGCTCGTTTAAGCTTACGATAATTAGATGCAGCTGAGATTAGATTATGTAGAGCCCATGAAGCTCGTTTACCGCTTTAGTCGAGGATTCGTAACTTTGCAGCGTCTACCGTCCACTTCCTCTCCGTTTACCAGATTCGGCGAGACTCGCTGGGATTGCCGCGTTGATTACATTCTACGCCAAGTCGACGTCATGTTGAGCATGGGTGATCATTGATGGCGTAGCATCCGCCCCTGTTCCAGCTTTAAGAAGGACCGGTTGGCATCTAACATGTGAAAGCTGGGCTGAACGCCTTGTCATGGGAGTCAAAGATACGATTTCATGAACACCTGGGCGTGCCAGACTACGGTGGCATCATGAAGCCACACGGGACAAACAGACGACGCGAGCATGAGCTACCCATGCATGCATGCAACGATACCTCACGCGATGAAGTTATTCACATGAATGAGGCACTCACTCGTCATCAAATTTCCCGAGTCGAATTGTTCACCATGAGGTCAGGAGACATGATAGCGCAGAAAACAGCAGTAGACATCTGAATGCTTGTGGCCGCTATGGGGATGCGAAAGGGTGTGCGCTAGGTACGGGTGTACTCAGATCTCGCCCTAGGGGTATTTAGGATCCCTCTTTGAGATTATTGTCGATGGTTATGGCAATTGAGGCAGCTGATTGGGAATTTGTGCCGTGGGGACAGGTTAGGTGTCATGGTGTCGAGAGGTGCATGAAAGCGTGACCGACTTGGGGTCATGACACTGCAACAGGCGCCGTGGTGACAGGCGATGCTGTATCCAAACGGCCACCTAGGCAGAAAGTACAAAGGAGAAAGGGATGGGAAATGAGGCGTTCACCGGTATGGTTTTTTCAAGACTGACCTGGGTTGGGGATAAAGAACATTGCGTTTAGTGTGGGATGCCAATGGACGGTATGATGGGTGCATGGCAAGATGACTGCAGCGAGCTTGTGTCTCCCCGACCGCACATGAACAGATTATTTTGATACCTTTGTGCTTTTCCATGTGAAAGAAGCTGACTTTTGTCTGACCGGTTCTACCGTCCGCTCTGGTGTTGAAGCCTGGTTCCTCAATTGGGAAGCGCCGATGCGGCGGTGCGGGCTGGCTACCCTGCACTGCCACCTCTCTGTCTGCCGCCAGCAAGAAAACGGTCGAGGGCCCGCCAGAACTTGGATCGGCTTGGAGGGGCACCGTTGCGTCAGAGGGCGCCGGCCAGCGTTCACCGATGGCTGCCGATGAGTCGCAGGCGGAAAATGATGACCTTGGCGCCACGGGGCGAACTTGGGGGGAGATGCTGGTGCGCGCATGTGAGTTGAGTCAAAAGCCTGGCGGTAGTCTGCATGAGAATGTCCCCGTGTTTGTGGATCCTGGCCGGCTGAAAACCAGGACGGGGATGAGGAAACGGTGGGATATTAATAAGATGATTTAATTGAATTGATTGATTAACGGCATATCTACAAAACGGTCTTTTGTTCACTACGCTGTGGGATATTTGACGTTGACTGGTAGCTGTTGGACTGGAGACTGCATTCGAGACCGGCCTGACGCGCTATCAACTCCAATCAACACTGGCGTTGGAGAGCAAACAATAAACCCCACCAAATTCTACAGTGGAGGTACAATCATCTTTAGGTGCAGGGCAAGCAAACAGAACTGATCAAGAAAGAAGAAGCTACGAAAATAAGGATACTAACGAAAATAATCTCTGTGTAGACTGTCAGTTTGTTTTAAATTTATTTTATCAGCCTGAATTTAATTCATTTTATCTATTTCCTTTATCTCGCTGTCCTCCCCAGGGCCCAGCCACTCCACCTCCCGCGTCAACCCCCATTTTCCCAGCCCAACTCTGTGCCGAGTATCTTGAAGCTCGGCAAAGGGAGAAAAAGAAAGTACAGTACATACATAATAGCACGGTAGTTAGCCCTTTGGCTAAGACATGATGCCCGCTGTTTCGGGGAAGCACCCACCCGAGCCGGGTCCCCGGGCTCACCGCCCGTGGTGGAGGGAGAAGCCTGAGAGGGCGGATCGAAAGATTGGATGCCGTAGCTTGTCGAGGCTGGTTGCAGGCTTGTTTTTCGGTGGGCAAAAGGTCATCTGCGTGCTGGATGATGAGCTGGCAAAGCGCACCCTCCCACCATCTCGACGTGGTGCTCCCACCACGTGCAACCCACCATCTTCTAGGAGGGCCGTCCTGACTCCTCCCACCATCACATCGACATGACCCCGTTTGGCAGCACACTTCTTCAAGGCTCTACTTCAACACCCTCATCAGCCACGACACCCCCTCTCTCTACATTCCAACACTCTACGCTACAACCTCAAACACAAGGCCACCATTCCCCCATCCCTTCTGCTCATGGCGTCCCCAATAGCCTCCCACCCTCTCCCGGCCGTGGACGACTCCTCTCGGCCCCCATTCAACCTCGACCATCCACACCTTAATTAAGCAACGCACCTGCTGGCGCCCTCGTTCGCCTATCACAGATCACGGGATGCCGACGAGGTCCCCTCTAGCCCTGCGCCATGCACAGTCGTAGATGACGGGTGGCACCTGGCATTCGCCCAGCCCCGAGTGATTGATTGATGTTGCAGGGAGCAAGGCCATCACGGCAAAAGGGTGGAGCGTACTGCGTGCCACCCCGTGCCACCCCACGGACTGCCGGCCTGTGGCTTTTGGTTGGGCTGGTTGGTGTGGCAGGCTCTTCAGGGCATTCATCCAGCATCCATCGTTCTCAAGGTATGGTCCATGCAGAGCTGTTCATTCATTGTCCAGCCTGCCGTACTTGCGTGCTAGTTGGTTGGCGTCCAAGGGTTGAAATTGTCCGCCACCCGCCGTGTTTGGGTCATTCTCATCCCTGCCGGCTCCCGCCTTGGTTGGCTCTGTTAAGGCTTTGGGCCTAGCATCTTGTTGTCTCATTGTTTGCTCTGCCTACCAGATCGCTCGCCAAGTTTACTCAAAGTTGACATCTCATTTTAGGTGTCACTACTCCGTACAGCGGCACGGATCTCGTATTGACCAGCAAACAAAGCACGCCCCCCGCCAATACTTCCCATCCCATCACATCCGGCCGTCACTTTTGGCTCCTCGGGTTGCCCTTCCCACCCATATCCTATATCAGGCTTGCATCCTTCATTTAACATATCATAATTCCGCGCCCTGTTGGGGATTCCCAAGCCTGTCGTCACAGGCTCACTGGTACCTTCGGCCGACAATTCAGGGCTTCGTCTTCCTATCGCCTTGTCAGACGTGCCTTTGGGGCTGCGACTCGTCAGCCTGGGTATCAATGGCTTGTTGGCCTACCACCCCCTTGCTGAGGTATCACTGTCAAAATCGCGGGTACTTGTGATAGATTTGAAGGCCGCTTCGAGACTGCGTAACCTCAACAAGGTCATCCGGGGAGCTGGAACCCCTTCCCATCCTGCTATGTCACTAGCTTGTATTTGGGGCATTGGTACCTCTTCTCTCGACGATCTGCCAGCCACAGTATGCCGTCCCCCATGGGACACAACCCCGTGACTCATTAGCTGTTGTTTCGTTTCCCTGCCCATATTTACAACCACCAAACATCCATTGGTTCCCGTCATGTTCTCCCTCTTTTCTGATGACAGCCACCCGATAGTGATTTCACACAAACTGGACTCGCACAGGTGCTCCTCAGAATGCAGGCTGCATCACGCATGGAGTCCCTGTTTCGTCCCCGCGTGTCCTTGCCACTCAAGCTCTCGCCTCATGCAAGCTCTGCTGCAGGAGCTGGCTGCATGTCACCCTGGCGTCCGCGAGGTGAGGGGAACTCACTGAGATGAGGAAAGCTGACTTGTCACCTCCCGTGCGCAAGTTGCGCGGGCTGCGCCTTGCTTACCGTGTAGTGAAGCAAACAAGAACACTTTGTGCAAGGCAATTAATTGGTGTGTGTCATGGTGGCTTTGGGGGCCTTTACAATTTTTGTCTGGTTCAACAAGTATTTTCCCGTCTCTTTGGGGGATAATGGCATGAAATGTGCCAGGAGTACTTCGTATAACCTACATTAACTGATGCACTTCTATTCAGGGTTTCATAGTATGCTGCGTGGGAGATACCAAGGACTGCGAGACACTCTTTCAAGAAATCTGGGTATCAACGACGTTGATCACTAAATCATGGCGAGACAAGGCTTCTTCCCAGTTTGAGCACTAGGGGCGTCTGTCGGCATGGCCTGATGCTAGAGCTCGCCGACTCTCCCGAGGTAATGCAAGAAACGTTAGATACGGTGGACTTTTCGAGTCGTCCAACTTCGAGCAAGGACACTTCTCAGTTAGTCTGACGTCACGGACCTGGAGACAGTTGCGTTCTGATCTTCAGCGGCTTCATCTTGCGGCTTCATCTGGGAGCCTTTGATACACTTCAAACAATGCATGGAATCTATGTGTATTTGTGAGCAAAACTAACATTTAGTTGGATGCGTTTGTATTGGCAGGCTTGTTATGTCGACGACACTCGTCCGCTAGCATTTCATCTATTTGGGGGATTGCAGCTGAGATTAAGAAGATGCAATAACGCATGTCTCAAGCTACACTCTGCGCTTGCTTCGGCGATCGGAACCCCTATACAATCTGAGGAAGGAAGTTATTTTTTTCAAATATATGTGCTTGATGGCTGTCATTGAATTTCCGATGAATACTCGTAGTTTCTCTGGGACTCTGTGCTGGAGCATGGCTCTCAATGGACAATACAGTGGTACCTGGAACGCAGTGAGTCACAAAGGGTGACAGTTACAGAACCAATAAAGTTGCCCCTGATGACTCTGAACTTGCGAAACTCAATACAGATTGAGCTATGATACAGATGCAAATATCTCAACCGGGACTAGTTAGACGGCAAATATTCTTAGTAGTTGGCTGGCGCAGTGACAAGGAATGACGTGTTGTGAGTCACCCAACTAAATTGTCCCAATTAGCTCCTGTTTGCATCTGACCACATCGTCGCCCACTTCGGGGGGGTGGGGCAGCGAACCACAACAGCGCTTCGCCACAAACCTTCAAGCTCTCCAACTCCATCTTCAATTTGTCCTGGGACAATAAAACGTCAGGCTGATCCGCCGGATCAACGTCTCGAAAAACAGGCAGTGCCTTTACGAGAAACCCAAATCAGTTCACTCTATCAGCGCTGGCGTTTGGCTTTCCTTTGTGTCGATCGTCCTTTAGTTTTCGTCACTATATAATCGTCGTCACCATTCCGCTTCTTCATCAGACGCCCGCATCCACACCATCCAGCACCATGACCTCCCTAAAGAACCAGGGAGAAGGCTCCCCGCAGACCCGTAAACAGGCTGTGGCAGAGCCATCACCGTCGCGCGTCGTCCCCAAGCTTGTGCCACAGTCCCAGGCCCAGGACCCTAAGCGGTATCAGGTCGAGCAGCTGCGTCGACGATACTCGCCCAAGGAGTCCAATGCACCCCACGGAGCGACCTCGTTCGTATTCAAACTGGTGCCCTCGGACCCGGACTTCCCATTTGAGCTGGCCCACCTTGAGTGCGATATCCGCGTTCCACGAGAGTATCCGGATGAGAAGCCGGTTCTATTCGTGAAGAACACTGATATCCCCAGGGGGTTCGGAATCAACATCGAGAAGGGGTGGGAAAAATTAGTGGAGGAGAAGCCCGGAGCTACTCTGTTGGCTCTTACCCGAGAGTTGGACAAGAACTTGGAAACGTTCCTGTCCGAACAGAAGGCAGAGACAGTGAAGCTCGTGAGTTTTAGGGACACGAGGCACATAGTTGCACGGGCTGCAGAGGAAGCCGCTGCTCCAGTCACATCAGTTCAGCCTGTCGAGCTAGTTGAACCGGCACCGCTACCCTATGTGCCCGAACCTTCCTACACCAAGGACCAGATCGCGGCCGCAAAGGCTAGGAGAGCCACTGAGGTGCGACAGCTTGAGGCGCGAATGGGGAGGATGCCATTGTACCGTCGATCCCCTGACGGCATTGTGTATACTCTGCCAATCGAACCGAAGCGACGATCTGAGCTTCCCCCTGGACTGCAAGGAGTACAGACTCTTCACCTAATTATTCCTCTCATCTATCCGCTACAGAATCTGCGGGTTCAACTCAACGAAGTTGACTCTGAAATCGCGGAGCCATTGGAGGACATATTTTCGGACAAAGCGGCCGAACAGCACCAGATGACGCTCATGAGCCATTTGAACTACCTTGCTCAGAATCTCCACAAATTGGCGAAGCAAGCACAGGCGCAGGTTCAGGCTCGGGCTCAGGCTGAAGCAGCCAAGGCTGAAGCAACCAAGGCAATGGCAGCACAGCAGGAAGTTGCTAGAAATGGCAATGAACAGCCCCAGGTTTCAGGGACGAAGAGTCACATCCAAGTCATTGCACGTCCTCCTGAGTGGAGCTTGGTCTACGGAGAAGACGATTCGACGGAGGAAGACACGGATCCTGAGGATAATGGACAGGGCGGCGCTGCCTTGGGCGGAGAGCCGACTGAAGCGGCACCTGTGGTCACCGATACCCCTGAGCGAGGGACCATGATGTCATTCCCATCCATTGAGCTTCACGGTGTCGAGATTATGCAAGTCTCCATCTTGAGTCTTAGCATCAAATGTGAACGGTGCAAGACGGTCAACGAGGCTGGAGGTCTTAAACCCGACGTTGAGAAATCATTGAGCTGCAAAAAGTGCACATCGCCTATGGCTGTTACATTTAGAGCGCAATTGATTCACGAGCATTCCTCGAGGGCAGGATTCCTGGATCTATCTGGATGCAAGGTAGCAGATATGCTGCCGAGCACCTTTACTCCTACATGTGCGAGATGTTCGACAGCGAGTCTCGGGCTCATCTCGGTTCGGGGCGAGACAGTCACTAATATCTGTCGGGACTGCCACGCCAAGTTCACCTTCAAGATCCCAGAGGTCAAGTTTCTCTTCATTACGCCAGGGTCTCTCCCGCCGCCCCTTACAGGTCCACGACGCAAGCAGGAGAAGCTTGGCCTGCACGCAGGAGAGCCGCTCGCCAACAAAGGCGCATGCCAACATTACCGCAAGTCGTACCGCTGGTTTCGGTTCTCGTGCTGCAGCCGCGTACACCCGTGTGACAAGTGTCACGACGACGCTGAGGATCACGTCAACGAGTGGGCGAACCGCATGATCTGCGGCTGGTGCAGCCGGGAGCAGAACTATGCCGTCGAGGCGTGCGGGTACTGCGGACGCAGCGTCATCGGGAGGAAGGGCAAGGGGTTTTGGGAGGGCGGACGCGGGACCAGAGACCAGAGAACGATGAGTCGAAAGGACCCGAGGAAGCACAAGAGAATCGGAGGCAGCCAGGCGGCAAAGAAGGAGTAGAGGCGACGTGTCAGTGGAGATTTGACCATCCTGACATGCCATGGTCGCAGCTGTCGTTGGTGTACTTGTAACCTAGACAGAATACATGTGAACCATTCAGCTGCAAAGTATCGCTGCGACAATCTCAGCCTCCAGGCCATCACATCGTGACTATTAAGACGCATTGCGGCCCCCAATCACGGGCGCCAAGTTTCTCACCGTCACATCACAAAGTCCCGTCGCGCAGCGGCTGCAGCCGCGCCGACGCACGACGTCGCAGCCGCTCGCTCACTCGCAGCAGTGTGCCGCCTTGCATGCCGCTCACTACATGCCGCATGATCAACAGCCCCCGAGCCAGTCACGCAACGCTTCGGCATGCCACTCTTGCGCTTCCCGGGAGCACCAAAAACCTCTTGGTCAGCCCTTGTGTGAAACGAACGCGAGAGGGTTGGTCTACGCGGCCCCGTCGGCGACTATGGCAACCCTATGCTCGCCCCCTATTTGCTCTACATTACATTCTATTCTTGGGAAGTGGGAAGGGGGGCTGTGGGAGGGTCATCCGTCTTGTCTCTCGGTGGACGGCGCGACGCTGTGCTACAGGATGGACGGTGTTTCGCATTGGTTCGATGCGTTCGCTGTACTAGCGGCGACTTGGAGGGTGACGTTTGGTGCTCCTTGGTGCTCCTTGGGGCGACAAAGGGCGGCTAGGTGTAAGGCAGCCAGCTGTGGTTGGGCTATACCATCGTTGCGTGATAGTATTTCGAATAATTCTCTTAATCATTTAATCATTCAGCTAAAAGAAAGAATTAATTGATTGTCGAAAATATAAAAAATTAAATAACTTAATTACTTGCTTGTCCTGACCATGTGAGAGAATAGATGTGTCCTTCGTAGTAACTCACACCCTGCCCCGCGTGCCCAGTATCACTTCTCTCCGATAAGAACCAGCAAGTATTATCATTCATTACCTATCCGCAAGTATTACGCAATAATAAATCACAGTCAGGGAACCAACACACAGAGTGATTCGGACAATCGCGGGAAAAGAGATCTGTTCGCTTTAACTCCCCTGTCGGGGTGCGACGAACTTAGTCGACTGCATGCGGAGAAGCCGTAGGAGGTTGCTGTTGTGAGGGTTCTCGCCGCCGGGGAAGTGGGCCAGCGAAAGAATCCGCAACTCGTGTCGGGGAATATCCATATTTTGAAGCTACGTGGGGAACGAAGAGGGGAAGCGCGGGAATTCTGTTGGAAATCCAACGACGGAGAACAGTGGGATGACTGGGGGAGGCGGCCTGGCGTGATGTGGGAGAGGAGAGAAGGCAGCCGTTTGGATGAGGATGGGATGGCTTGGCTGACCGGTGAGGGGACGGCGACATGGTATAGGGGTTGAGGGAAATGGGAATGGCATGGCGGGTGATGATGAGGGTAATACGTGAGGGTGAGCAACTGGCGATGGTGATTGATGAGCGACGGGTGGTGGTGAATGGTGGCTGGGATCAAGATATCGGGGAGTGGCATCCGTCGGAAAGTGGAGGAAGGCTTGTACAACGGACCAAGCAGCGCTCTGCCTCGCCGGCTGAGGGCCCTGGAAGAAACAGCAGCACGCACGGGCAAGCCTCATCTGGAGGATCGTACAGATACGGATACCTGATACAGGGCATGTCCCAGATGCGGATCCGCCTCATCACCAGACTCTACTGTACATAGCACACGGTACTCCAAAGTGGTACTTATCTTATTTACTGCGCGAGACAAGGGCCTCGTATCGATATCGAATCGTGCTATGATGAGGGGTTTTAAACTCTCAAACGAACGGTATCAAAACTCATCACGGGATGTTCGCGAGGGCACTCGGACGCACAAGTTGCGATTCTCGGCGCAAAAACAGAGACGGGATACCAAACGGAGTGACTGCACAGGGCGATCAAGCGGAGCAACCCCAAAGGGCTGCCCGTGAGATGTGACGGCATACGCAGAATGCAAGCCCAGGGAGGGGAGGCCTCAGTGCGGAACTGAACAACCCCAGGATGCCGGGCGCGGCGCAAGACAACTAAAAGGTTTTCTTTTGCCATTATATTCCCTTGTCTGCCGGTGAGGAGGGAGAAAGAACCCCAAGTACCACCCATGTCTACGCGTGCGCGAACTCGGGGTGCAGCATGGCCGGCGGCGGCCCCAGAGTCTGGACGTGACTTGCGAACTTCCAGAAGCGGATGTTTACCAGAGGGCTCTTTGGAGAAAACGCAATCCGCTTGAGCACTGGGAGGGAAGCTCGCGGGATGAGTGGGAGGGTGCCTGGTCGCTGACATTGCCGGATTGGATATGTCAGGGCCATGTGCCATGGGGGGTGTGCCGGGTCTTGGGATGAGTGGTTGATCCTGGGGCAGAGAGAGAGAGGGTAGTGGTGGGATTCCGCGCGGGATGGATGCTCTCGAGCTGGGGCTGGCTTTGTGACTCGGTGATGAGATGGGGGATGGGGGCGTGGGGTGTATAGGATCTAGATGTTGGCATGTGTGCGACTGCGTGAGATAGGTGGTGGTGGTGGTTTGTTCGTAGACTCAGGCAAAGACGTTCGATAGAGATAACGCCTTCAAGGGGCCATGCAATGTCAGGTCCCTGCCATGTCAAGTCCAAGCGGGCATGGCGGCTTTCTGGAATCTTTGATACTGCGCACGAGCACCTGCGTTCTGAAAAGGGAATGTCGGGAGTAAGTTTGTCTGTGTGTCGAGTCGGAACCAAGTCAAGTATCCCTCCTTACCATCAATGTAGAGTCTCTGAATCGCCAAGTACCATCAGTTCGATGTCGTTGACACGCCCGCCGACTCTCTTGGAACCCGCTGGATGTCGAGTCAGTAACTCGCATCATGCAAGGGACTGGCCTACGATCCATCCGACCGTTTCGTGAGGACATGCACGATTCTCCTGAGAACCATCCAAAGTCGCCCTAGTCCCACCACACGATGCCCTTCTACGGGCCTTCTAGACTCTGTGTCACTTCCAGTGTGAGTGGATGCTCGCGCGCGCCGCAAGTTGAGACCATCGACATGGCCATCTCCGTGACCGTTTCTACCAAATATCCTGGATCCATAGCGCGCATTGGCAAAGCGTTCGAGGACTGAAGAGAGTGACGCTGCTTTGATTTGATTCATTCCCACAGACCAATGCGATGCGGTACCAATCTACCCCACAGCGTTCCGAGACGGCTAAGCCCCCTAGTCGGACCCTGCTCACAGGGCGTCACAGGACCCTTTTTTGGGGCATCCTGCGCCTCGGGGTCCTGGTTGGGGGGTATTTTGGGACAATGGACAGAGGAGAAACATGAGACTGAGCCTCTGAGGCCCCGTTTCCCCGCTCGCCATGAGGCCACATCAGGCTGGTGTCGTCATCGACGCCGAGATCATGACTGACTGAAGATGCGGTGCATGAAGGCGATGATGCTTCACGATACAGATGAGGCATGTCGGTTGGGAGTGGGCAGATGCAACATGCCGGATGACTCGCGCCTACGTTGATGATGGGTGCCCGACGTGAGCGGCGTGCTGCCGACATGGCCAATGTGGCCATGGCGGATGCCACATCCGAGTCCCCTATTCTGCCATCCGCAAGTCAGTTAACTGCTGTCGTCTGTTATCAGAGACATGTTCCGACCGCCACGCGGGACCGAGAGACAACGTGACCGATTTTGTCTTTGTTGATTTGCTTTTTAGCGCCTAGTCCGCCGCCACCTCTTCTGCAAAGCGCAATCCGGGGGACCTGAATGGCTCGACAAAGACGGCCAGGGACGTCTCAAAAGAGAGCCGCCCCCTAGGGATTACCGTGAAGATGTGTGGTTTGCTCTTGTCGTCGAGCCAATCGCGCGACATAGCGGAGCCGGGTGAGCTCTGCCGGAGCTGGCTCACCCGACCCACCCTTCAGGGTGAGCCAGGCATCCACGCAGGTCTTGGCCGGACGCTTACACGTAATCAATTTATGCGATCGCGCATTGCCGCACTTGATTGGCTTCTCCGTCACGTCATGGTGGTTGCGTCATTTAGACGCGTGCTTGTTTTGAACGCGTTCGCCATCATCGTCGACTTCCACTTCTTTTCCTTTTCTTGAGGGGTGATTCCTTTCACCAGGACCATCAATCATCGAACCCCCGATTTCTCTTGCATCCTTACTAGCTACGGTTCAATTGCTCGCTGAGAAAAGGTATCTCTCGCTACGTCTTTTATCAACTACCCACGGAATGTTCATTAACCGCAGATGTATATAGACCCCGACAACGGCTCTGGCGATTGCGATACTCTGGTAGGGACGAGACACTTGAGCACGCACACGATGCTTCCTTGGAGCTGCCGGAGGGAATCACTTCCGACGCATATCACCCAATCGAAACGATGGCACCATGATGGGCTTTGCAGCTGTGACGCTTGTGGAGGACGACCAACAGTCTCCCCTCCAACCCTCCACGACCTTTCATGACCTTGCACGACCAAGAAGAGCTTTGTTCGATTCTGCTCCGCCTTGCTTGACCAAATCCGCCGTCGTTCCGGGTGAAAAGGCCCCTCCACTGTCATTGAAGGTTTGGACTGACATGGCAATGCGTGGGCTTGCGCGCGCCCTCGACATCGATGGTGAACACGGGGAGGCCGAAAAGATAACGCGTTGGGGGAGGGAAGGGGCGAGAACCAACATCATTGGCGCTGGTTCCTATCCGGTTGGGTCTGGCCGAATCGCGGACAAGCGACTGGCTGTTGAGCATCAGATTTGCTTCCGCGACCAAGGCCACCTGACAGGTCATGGACTCGGAGATGGCCGCAACGCGAGGGGATGACCCTTGAGGCGCTTTCATCCGGGTCGATCAAAGTGGGGGCATGGTAGGGCCGAGCATGCCGAGGAGAGAGTCACAGGTGAGTCACCAAGAGCGAAGGATGGGTTAGGCGTCGCACCTCAGGCAGAGCGAAGTGCTCATATTGCCTCTCATTTCTCAGCGTCTCAAGTGCTCAATATTCGGCCACACCAGTATGTTAGGTCGCCTCCACTAAAAATACTGGACTGAGATTTCTGATAGAAATGCTATGCCGCGAGAGGGCGTCCCAACAGGTGCGGAAAACCTGAGGCCAGAGACCCGAGAGGGGTCGGAAGACCTTTGTGTCATGTAGCCAAGAACCTATTCTGATCTCTGCTCCAGTTCCTCAGGAGCTTCCGTATGATGCTTGGGAGCTCCATCGACGTGATTGGGATTGGGGCGCTTGCCAAGAGCAAGTCAGCAGAAAAGAGTGGAAGTCAGTGGCAGATTGCTATTGAAGCCCCGCCATCTCTGGCCAGGGAAATCTGCCAACAGCCCCGCGATGGAGACACGTTCGCGACGTCTGCTACGATCTCTCATGCTAGAGGTAAAGAGGTGGTCTAGTAAATGATTTGCGAGCCATGTCTTCGGAATGGTGCTCTCCCTGGCGGGTGCAGAAAGCTGGACGGCGCTTGTTCAAAATGTATTGACAATGGCTGCCAGAGATCGTGTATGCTGAGGCGAGAAAACAATTTCTTTTTTACTCTATTTCCGTCTAATCAAGGTCTCGCAACATGTCCGTCAGCACCAACCTCGATTTCTCTTCCCCTGCGCTGAAGCATGGAACCCATGTCCCATCTCGGTAGGAACGGCTTTGTTCTTCCAGTACCGCCACCGTGCCTCATTCTTGGTCGCCTCACTGAACCCTTGATTGTTCGAAGCTGCTTGCCATCCTGCTGCCTCAATGGTGGGATCAGGGGCTTGTTAACAAACTAACTGAGAGCAACAGCGAGTCGGACGAGGTTAGCAGTGGTATGGACGAACATCCCAACTCGAGTGAAAACGAATTAGAGATCGTCACTAGAATCTAGCAAAGCAGTCCCAGCATCTGAGAAACGTTAACTAAAGAAACATTCCTCCATTTGTCCAGCATCAATTTGCCACTTCCGAGGTATATAAACGAGGGCGGGCGCAGGAGGTGGGTGGGGTGGTGGTTACCGTGTTATCTTAGCAGCCGCGCCACGGCCTCGTGCCCTCTAGCGGCGGCCTCGTGCAGCGGCGTGCCGCCGTCGAACCGGTCCTTAGCCTCCTTATCAGCTTTCAAGTCAACAAGCGTCCTAACAACCTGTTCCCTATCTATGATATCATCCACTTCCGCCATCGCCGCCAGATGTAATGGAGTCCTGCCACTGTGGTCGCGTAATCTGTTGTTCACCCCGTTCCATAGATCTTTGACCACACCTGAACGTCCCTTATATGCAGCCCAGAGCAAAGGAGTATTTCCTAGACCATCGACAAGATTTACATCCGCCCCTGCCTCAATCAAGGATTGAACCACATCCCTGTGGCCATGGACTGCTGCGTGATGCAGCGGAGCCAGTCCGTCAGTGTCTCGCATGCTAATGTCAGCACCCTCTCGTAGGAGACTTTGTACGATCAATGCATTATTATGCCGACATGCAAGATGTAATGGTGTCTGTCCACGGATTTCTTGTGCGTTGGCATTAAATCCGTATGTTAATAGCTTTTGTAAGTTTTGTAAGTCGTTAAGGGAGACCCCCGCGGCCGCGTAGTGGAGCGGTGTCCAGTCGAGGATGTCTTTGCCATTTACGCCAATCTTCTTGGCTTCCTCTTCGATTCTCCATGTATTCTCCTTCTGACTAACGATCCAATGCAGGTTTGTGAACTGGAGTGCCGTGTCTTCGCCGCGTAGAGGCTCGGCTTCTTGTGCGAGACCACACTCCCAAGAACGATCTTGTGTGTGGTATAAGCCCTTCAGTTTTGCTATGGTGCCTTGATCAGCGGATTTCAGCTCCTCGAGGAGACGCAATCTCAGCTCGTCTAGCTCGCGGACGGCTTTGTCCTCAAACTGTTGGGTTTTCCTTAGCTTGATAGCGGCCATGACCGCCGTCAGATACTCCATCAATATGGCTGTGGCTTTGGTGGCAATGCTGTCTTGTCCAGGGAAAGTCTTCGTGGTTTGGAAGAGCCATAAGTATGCGTCGCCGGCGTCTTTCCAACGGCCCAACTGCTCAAGTGGCTGAGCATGCTTTCGCGTCCAGTTAATGATTGCATGGGCTCGTGGAAGTCTGTTCTCTTGGCTCAGTGGTGGAATGATGCTCAGGTAGATCTCTTCCAGCGTTCCAATTCCGGTGTTTTGGATGTCTTGGGCCATTTTCGAGAGCTGAGCACTGTGCAGTGTAAATGATTGCCACGAGTCACGACTCTCCCCATCAGCGTCTGTAGGCCGTAACTCAACTGCACCGGACATCGGCTCCCTCAACGTCTTCGCTGCAGCCCACATGAAGGCGGAGAACATGTACTGGGCGAATAAGGTCTTTAAGGGGCTGTATGATTCGGTCGCCAATATCACGTTCGCAGTCTCCTCATCTCCGGCCGCATAATCAGACGCAACTTTGCCGCCAGGTTCTGAAGGCGGCAGAACTCTGTATCGACGAATCTTTGAGGGAGGATTGCAATTCCAGTCAGACACGAATCCGGTAATTCGATGAGTCTCTACCTCCATCGTGCCGTCCTCACTAGTCGGCTCGTGTTTCTCGATTTCGATGACCCTGGCTGCGCCATTAGGCATCCACTAGTGGAGGTCCTGGAGGAGAGCCGGCGAATGGCGCCGAGAAGTCGGAGGCTACGTTTGGCAAGCGTCCCTTTTGCTCGCAGCCACGTGTCATCGTCGTTCTCCTTTTCATCCTCCGCCTGTCCCGGGTCAACTTCGTTGGCCTCTTCCAGACCTTGCTCTATGTCATGGATGGAATAAAGCCACAGTGACAGTGCTGCTTCGATCTCATCCGAGTATGCCTTCCAGGACCCAGCTTGTCCTCGCTCCAATCGGAAATGGATCGGTTCTCCACAGACTTCGAGGCCCCAGCTGAGCTGCCCGGAGCGATGGCTAAGGAGAGTGTCCAACGTGATCTCAATGGCCCTCGCGAGGGAGATGGCTTCTACGGAGGCTGGGCCGTGCCAGTCCGCGAGCTTGCCAAGATCTCGCCGCACCTTCATCACCCTGTCGGCTTTGGACCGAGCATCGGAACGCTGGCCCCGGACTGCTAGATCCGTATCCCCGTCCGTCGGTGCTCATGCCGGCGGTACCCGGCTGAGCCTTCAGTTCCCCACAATCCGCTGGATCTTGGACCGCGGAAATTCTCCAGTCCCAATCGTCATCTGCCCAGGGCCTGCTCCGTCTCTCCGGGTGACTCTGGATAGATCGTGCCAAGGAGCTTTCCTGTGATCTGCCCCAAGAGTCAATGCCAACCAGTTCAATTCGTACCCTGACATAAGAGGCTGGGACTTTGGAAGCTGTGCAAGATTACGACGGACCCATGCTCTCAGAACGGTCATCACTCCTGTCGCCCCAAGCTGGGCGACGGAGGCCGACCAGTGCATGCCGCGCAGACCGATGAACTGCACAATAAAGCCGCAGAGGCAAACCATCGTGCCGGTGACAGCCACGACTTCTTCAAGCTCAAGTTCCCAGAAACGCTCCGATGCTGTATTTTTGGGTTGTACCGATGGTGCCTTTTCGGTTTCTTCTTGGCTTCTCAGGCTGTTTTGTCGGTCCCCTAAGTGATGTCCTAGCCCTAAGTCCTTCAGCCTTCGTCTTGGTGCTCGCTGGGACGTCGTAACTAGGGCTTGTGCGTCGTTGGGGAAAATTGCACAAGACTCAAAGGCCTGGTCGTTGACGGTTCCAGATCTTTGCAACCAGACAACTCGAGCCTCCTTTCCAGCCGCTGGACGGTACCTCGTTTCCGACGTGCTGCTCTCGACGACGGGGGCACAAAGAAGCATGCCAGATACCAACAACAGCGTGCCGGCCGCGGTGCATGGAAAGGAATAATCGGCAACGGGGTTCTCATCCTTGTCCCAAGTTTCTGAAGTCCAGCATCCTGCTCATCGTACCATGCCCTCCAAGCATTCCAGGCGTGATTGCTTCTATCAAAGAATCGGATGGCAAGCGTCGACATCTCCTCATCGGTGCGCAAGCCTGACTTGATATGGTGATGCCAAGACGCTGCTGCGTAGTCGCGGAATGTCATGCCGAGATAGGGCGGGTGACCTGGGGACTCTTGCCAAACTCGCTGGATATTGATGTAGTGAAGACAGGCCTTGGCAAGGAAGGTGTTTTGGTATTCATCCCGCAAGCGCTCGTTCTCCCCGATCCAGCCAGGCGTGGGGAGATTACACAGCAGGTACTGCTTGACGGAAAAGTGCGTCAGGTGCACCGTTCGTAGGCCAGCGGAGGTGTCCGAGTCCTGGCTTCTGACCTCCAAGAGAGGCCCACAAAGACCGACTATTTCGATGTCGATGTAGTCGTCATCCACAGCGTCGGGGAGATATTTGATAGGCAGGTCTTCGGATTCGTCGATAAGGACAGCTTCGGTGACCTCACAGACTGTCAGGGGCCGTAGTGCGAATGCCGCCCAGCGCAGGAGGGCAAAGGCACGTAGCCTCTTCCGCTCTCCATACCGGATGATTCTCGTCCAGTCCAAGCTCTTCAAATAGCGCCTTAACGATCCGGGCTGTATGTACAGACGCATTATCATGCATAAAGATATCGCCTGGCTGTACGAACCACGGCAAGATAAAGGAATATAGATCATATATGCCCTGGCTATTGACATTTCCAACAAGAGGGATCAATGGCGTACGGGCCTGTTGACCAAAAGCAGCCCAAAACATCTGCCGAACAGCTCCTTGCCTCCTTGCCTCGGCAACGTCGCCTTGCTCGATCTGCTCGCGAGGGCGAAGGAATGTCCAAATGGGCCATATGCCTTGACCGCGGCGGACCATACACTCATCGCTCCATTTCACACGGCTCCAATCTAGATGCCCGTAGCGGTGTGCCCATTCAAGCCGCTTACGGGCTTGGTCAGGCGTTAGAGCAACACGCTTCTTTTGGATCCATTTTCTCTTATTCATCTCGCGAAGAAGATACCGTAAAGAGTGTACTTTAACAGCATTATCAACTGACTCAAGGAGGTCTCGCATCGGGATATGAGGCGTTGTCGTAATTGTATCGTATATTTGGTCGCGTTGCTCGCCGGTCAGCTTTCGAGGCGCGCCGGAACGCGGAAGGGAGACATTTTCGGTGCCCCGCTGGGTCTCGCGCCGGCAGGTCGTTTTTATCGTGCCGATAGGGATCTCAGGAAATGCCTTATGGACTTGTCGATAGGAATAGCCTTGCCGCTTCGGCTCACAGATACGAGACCGTAGCGATGGCGATAGTTCTTTTCCTCGAGGCATTGTGTGTTGATGAGAGAGGGAAATCTGGTTGCAAAAGCGGCATTGATGAAGCTGGCCTAACTAGGCTAGTCAGTACCTACCCGGCCATTTCAGCAGGCTGCGGGATGGACCCCTGCATCTCGTAAATCACTGGATCTTCGGCTTCTTCGGGAGGATTTCGAGGTACGCAGTCGGAATGAAGTTGGGGCTTTTCGTACAACCCGCCCGCATCTTCACGACTAGCCCGCTTCGCTCGATTTCGCCTGAATAGATACGTAACACCTACAAGAAGTAACAGTCCCGCGCATCCGCCAACGACGGGTCCTGCTATCCATGCCTTGCTCGAGTTCGGGTCTAAAATTCGACAATGAGGTCTGACACCGAGTTAAAAGCGGCCAAAAGGATGCTTACCTCCATCGGCAGAGTCCATCTTAGTAGGGTCGGGGTCGCTACTAGCAGTGGGCTCAGGGGAGGGAACGACGGCGACCCATGAGGTAGAAGTGAGTGTGGTGATACCGCCATTCCCAATGGTCCTAACAAAGGTCGTAACAAAGGTCGAAACAAAGCTAATGATAGTCCTGTCCTCGGCAGTAGCCGGCGATGATCTTCCGGCCGTCCGAGAAAGGGAGGCATAGGCTACCTCGAGGGAGACGAGAGTGGATAGAAGCTGCATCTTGGAGACTAAAGCATGCGAACATATGAGAGTAGTAGACGATTTCAGAGTGAATAATCAGCGTAAGAATGAGTGTTATGGGGCCGAAGAGCTGTGTAGCTTTCCATGCTGGGTACTTATAATCCCTAATCTTGGTATGCCTTGGCCTTCCAGCATAATAATTAACGTTACTGGGAAATATTCCCGTGACCCAGCAGCCACAGTGACGAGATTATGACTCTCACAGGGCTTACCTTTTGACTAGAGCAGACGTAACCACAAATGAAAGCTCCCTTGTATTGACAACTTGTAACGGGACAGCCGTCATTGGAGGATCTCGGAACTTCCCGGTTCGCTTGAAGGTTTGCTTCGCATGCATTAGAGCTCGTCGTATTGATTTGTGTTGGATCTGATACGGCTTCAAGTCGATTACTTCAGTAGACATCTTCCATCCCCCGTGTTCTGTGTAGAGGACGCCGCCACACTATCACGTGACGCTTGCATGTGTTAGATTATATACCTGGTGTTGGATTGAGACCCCGTGTGGCGGCATAATAAGTGGGATCTGCATAATCCTCTGATATATCAATATCCGGATACTCAAAACCCCTCACAAGAAAAGAGGGGACCGGAGGCATCCTAGATCAAAAACAATCATCAGATTTGGGATCCACCCTGTATTAAACATGATCCCTGTGATCGAATTGACCGCTTTGACCATTGCAGAAAATGCTGCCTTCTGCCACCTTGCTGGGGCTCCCTTCTGAGCTTCACCCCGAAATAGTCAAGAATTTGTCGTTTCCAGACAACGTCAACCTGAAGAGGACTTGCAAATACTTTCAGGACCTCATTAAGTTCAGCCATGCCGAGCAAATACAAGCTGAAACCTCCCCTTACGCGATAGCCAAAGATGTTTACGCCTGTGTTGGCTGTCAACGCCTACGGCCTGCTCACAGGTTCGCGGATAATATGCTAAGGGCGAAGAGACGGAAGGGCGGAATGGAAGCTTCGAAGCGCTTCTGCATTGAGTGCGGTACGACGCCGCAAAGGAAAGAATGTATTCAGGGGTATAGCCCGGGCGCCCACATATCAATACGAGGGGTGCACCATGTGATCTGCCTTGGCTGCCGACGTTTCGACAGAGGGGCGCAAGATGGGCAAGGCAGAAACACATCGTATTGTTTGCTTTGTATGGCGGCGAATGAGAGGTTTCGGATGGCTCTTCAGCAACGCCAGGATGAGTACAGAATGGTGGAGAAGCGGAGAAGGTTAAGGCAGGAACAAGAACAGAGGCGAGCGGCCAGACGTGCTTTTTGGGGCTCAGACCACGATGAAGACTCGGATGGATTAGAACCCAGCCCGACCTGGAGTGAGTTGCAGATGGACATAATTCAAGCTGAGGCCGATACGTATATGAATAGTCCGAAGGCCGGGTCGGAATAGTTCTCGTGTGTCGCTTCTGAAGCTATCAACTCGATCGGTAGTTTTCTCGCTCTTTTATTGAACTGTGTCGAACGTATGATGGAAGAAAATTTATCTATTGTTTTCGGTCTTTGTCTGGGAATCTTCTAGCAGCCTCTAGTGCCGTTGTTCTTTATCCAGCTTAACAAAGGGATTGTGATGTGAGGCTCGACAGATTGGCTCAATCAATATTCGGGGACTTCGGCAAGGCAAAAGAAGGAGGCAACTTCGAGCGGACCGGGTCGCTGAACAACCCACCTACCTCGCTGCTTACGGCTTTGACGAAATTAGAGACGGAGCATGAGTTGAACGGGTCTAAGATACTGGTGTTGCCGCTGGAAGGCCAGAGTGGCTTCCATGTTCAGGTTCCACCGGTTCCTATTGAGTGGCGTCACCACCGTGATGCCCGATTCCCACTACTTCGGCACCTTTCTGCGATAGCCGTATCACTATACTGCCGTTTCTGCTTTCTGATGTCCTGCTATCAGTTCGAATCGACTGTTGGATATCTTTCTACGATGCAATAGCCGTAAAAAGAAAGGCAGATAGGCAGGTCAGTCCGTCTGAAAGCAAACGGATGCGCGGACAACTCAGCGCAAGGGAGCCACACCATCACGCCAACTGCACAGTCAATTCCCGGTTGGGCCAATTCTCTACACCGTCCATCCCAAGCAGTGGCCATACCTGAACATGGACTTGGGCGGGTTGGCAAGGAAGGGGTCCTCTTAATGAAAATATTTCGAGATAATCGCATCAGATTGAGCTGGCTGGGATAAAAGGCAGGGATGATACGTTGACTAATATGCTTGAATCTAGTAGCTAATAGTTCAAAGTACATATTCCAGTTCCATGCCTCCAACTCCATCATTCCACATAACCAAACCTAGCGCTACTTACCCCAAAATACAAGACAGGATGCAGGCAAGGTATACTAGATCCAGGTGATGCCTCTGCCTGGGTGAAATTCCGTTTGACTAATTGCACCCAGCAATTACTGTGCATCACACTGCGGACCCCGCACCAGATGGAGCAAGGGCTGCGGCGTCTGAGGAGCTTCCATGCGTCGGCCCAACGCTCCGTACTGCAACTAGTTTCCCACTGCTAAAGCGAGCATCGACGCGATCAATGGCATTCTGGACACAGTTCTGATAGCAGCGCGCCGCCTGCGGGATTGCCAATCGAACGTTGATGGGGTCGTCGCGACCATAGAGGAAGCGGTTCAGGTTTGATGCAGGGGCCTCTTTGATGTCGATGCGGCTTTGTAGGTAGTTAGCATTCATGAAGGATGATCATGGGCGCCAACCAGGAGTGTAATTAATTACCACCATGCTGAAACCGGAGCTGGAGCCGGAACCGGAGCCGGAGCCGGAGTGGACCCTGGAGTCGCTCTGGTGGAGGACGCCATGGTGGGAAATGGAATGTGGCTGTGAGGTGTGTGGCTGGTGGGTTGCTCCCAAGTTGCGGTGCATGCCTCAATGAGTCTTATTAGGGAGAACGGGAAGAGCTGGATATCTGATTGTGAACCCCCTTGTCCTCTTGCGGTTCGTAGAATAAAGCAGTCAAGAGTTTTTCATTGGGGATCTCTCGCTCTTTAAACACCACGAAAGAGGCGGACAGGTAGGTCTGCGAGTTTCCTTGATGACAGTGGGGTGGGGGGAGACAACCGTCGACCCAGGTGCATATTGCACCCGCCGTGACAACCAAATCCAACAAGGTCAGCCGGGCTAGAGGCTAGCGCGCATTCATGCCCCGAGGGACAACGTCGATGGAGATGACGAAGAGCGAGGCGTTGGGACCCGCAGGTAGCTTGGTCTGGGGCTCTGGGGCTCAGGGGGAACCAGGTGCGGAGGCCGATGGGGGCGGACCCTGGATCCTTGCGATGCTTGCAGCTTGCGACGGGCTTGCGTGCGCCCTCTGATTACCGAACCCAAGGTTGGAGCAGTGGGTGGCGTTTGCGTTTGACTGCTCCTGGAAGAGACAAATGGCAGGCAAGTGGGCATACATGATTTCCGCGGACCTTGGGCTAGGGGATGGTAGTGATGTACGGCCACCCAGCTTGAAGCCATTGCGATCCCAAACGGGTCATTTGTGGGAGCTGCTCCCCATGGTCCAACGTGGCAATCGCCGTTGTGGCTACAAGACAAGGCTGTGGCACGAACTCAAGCTCCAGGCACAGCAAACATGAACGGGGAATTCCGCTGTGGTGGGCTCCAAGGTGGTTGCCAGATGCATCTCAACGTTCAAGGATCTTATCTCGATTGCGCCCATCAGCGATTAGAGAGTTGGACATGGGCTGATGTCGAACTCACTACAACACTAGTCGCCAGTGTCCAGTCCTCCAGTCTGCCAGTCTGCAGTCCCCCCCCCCCCCCCAGACACGACTTCCTGCATCGCTCGGACGCAGACGCAGACGCAGACGTCGACTGCAGCCAGCAGGCTGTAAACAAGCCGGTAAGGCGAGTGGGATTTGCGGAGTAATCATGGGACTGATGTTAGCTGCCTTAGGCTTTGCCTGTTAATCTGGAGCCTGTACCTGCTCTCTCGATGCGCACTGCCTCATTGGAGAGACTTGTACCCTTGGTATTTGTATTGTTGGCGTGCCTTGCACCTTGGATGATGAATGTGCAGACGGAGAGGTCTGCAATTCTAGAGTGTGTAAACCCTCCCCTGCTAGCTGTTCTGTCGACAGCGACTGCGGTGTCAACGAGACCTGTGTCTCAGGAACTTGCCAACCTGCCTCAGGAGGCAGTTGCTCTGTGGACGACGATTGCAGCAGCGGCCAAATCTGTGTATCGGGTTCTTGCCAACCCGCAACTGGAGGGGATTGTTCCGTCGACGCCAACTGTGGCACCGACGAGACTTGCGTATCTGGGGACATGTCAACATGTTACGCCAGGAGGCGGCTGTTCTGTCGATGATGACTGCAGCAGCGGCGAAACCTGTGTATCCGGGACTTGTCAACCGACAGCAGGAGGGGATTGCTCCGTCGATTTGATTTGAATTGATTTGGGCACGTTTGGGTATATTTGGATATCTGAATAGCCCACTTTTCTCCCACGACGAGATGCATCGCGCCGCTCCTACAATATCTGCCTGTCGGAGGCGTAACCATCTGTCCTGCAAGACTGAATATCCGTTCTGGCTCAGAGGACATCGCGGTAATTGAAAACAGGTTAATTGCCACTCGTGAGAGACGTGGATACTGCCGTCTTCGGAGAAGCCAGTACTTAATCGGATTTCCCACCAAACAATCGCCAGGATCGGCCGTGGACAACCACTCAGCGTACTCATCGCGTATAGGCGATGCTGAAGGCGTAGGCTGGGCGCTGAGCTTCCTGATTGACGCCATAAAATCATCCAGGTCCGTTGTCTTCCTTGTAGCGGTCGGTTGTTCTGTTGTCATATCCTGGTCGACAGGCAGGTTTCGATACTCTTCCCACAACTCTTGTACAGCGGCCTTTCCCCTTACTAACCAATCGGGTTGATCTGCCCATTGCGACTCGACTGTTGACCAACGGAAGGCAGGATGAAGTACAAGAGCCGCAAGATATACAGGGCTATCTTCGGTGACGGTGTAGTACTTATCCAACTTCATCCAACCGCTCAACTGCCAGAAAGTCGTCAATTTCGAGTTCGCCTTTCCGAGGATTACACCATAGAGAATGTCGAGGCGAAATTTCACAGATGTGGATGATCAAGGTGCTGCAGCTCGTGCCACAACGAGGAGGAAGCTAGCTTTTGATGATGCGAGAAGTTGCCTGGATTTCGAGAGCATTACGGAACGCGTAAGATAAACTGTCGATTGCTACATGGGAAATTACTAACTTACTTACTGCAGATATCAAGGTTGAGCGCCCATGCCCAATATATGTGCCCCCATGGACGTCCCGAACGTTGATCGAATGGATCCGCCACGTTCGCCGTCACCGCGGCATCGAGAGTAAAATGAACAAGTTCATACAAGAGAAGTGTATGGATTTAATTAAACTCATTGATGACGAACTACTTCTTTTATATCCCCGCCTTCAATCTTTGCGAAGCCGAAGAGCTCAGAAAATAACGCAAGAGGAGGCAGGAATAGGAGGTTTAGACCAATCTATTTCGCAGAAGCCAAAGCTGAAACTTGCTGTCTCGATGGATAGCCGCGAGGAAGAGGCTAGGCAGGAAAATGGCAATATGCGGTCATCGCAAATACAGCCACAGCAGGCCACACGCCCCCGACCAAATGGCTTTCGAACTATAGACCACCGCGATGTTTAATTCATAATAATCTTGCGATGACTGTAGCGATTACACAGTTTTACCCCTTGCCCACTAAACACATCACTACATTATACAAGTACACCGGTGCCATCCTTACAGCGCATCTCAGCCTTTTCATCTTCCCACATCTGGTCCCATATCCCCGCCGTACTAGAAATGACAACCAAAGTCCCCGAGGTTCACTTGAAGGGAATCAAATGAGTCACCAAACTCGTGTTCGTTCCCGTTTGCATGGCAATGTCCCAGGTTCTCCGTGTTTGCAAGCAGCGCATGCCAATCCTGATCATAGGTTGGAGATGATTCCATCATCATGCCATCTGTTAGTAGCGAATCTTGACTTTCCACTCTCGTCATGGTTGCTGGTGGCCAACAAGTCATCTCTACCTCAATTTGAGGCCCGGCTTCCAAGGATGAAATGTGACTCCCAGTTGCAACACCACTGTCCGCAACAGAGCTCATTGGCGTTACTTGTCCCGTTTGTTGATTGTTTCTCCTTTGATTCCTTGACGATAGCGAAACAGTCGACTGGGCCGATCGCCATGTTTCGAACAAACGAGTTATGCCCTCAGCGATTACACGATCTAATGCCCTCTCTTGCTCTTCTTCCGTACTCTCCCGTCTTAACCAATCTGAATTTGACATGATCTGCTCTCTCAACATGGCTGGACCGTGGCTAAAACTGTATTCGCGGAAGAGACGCGTCTCCATGGAGAGGCTAGGGTCTATGTATGCCGAGGCTGGCTTGAGGCTCTCGGGGAAAATGACATCCCAGATTGCAAACCATTGACCCTCTTCACCGAGATTCGGGTTGGACTTTTTGGAAAGCTGCTGGCGTTGATCGTACGATATGCCTTCCAGCATGGAAGGATCCTCGCTGAAACATGACCGCTCGTTGATGTGATGCTGCAGACTTTGTTGATTCACAAAGTTGGTCTCAAAGCACAGCTGACAATATCGTTCTGGCGTGTGTCGTCGAGTCAGATGCTGCTTAACGTCTCGAATCCTGCTCAGCTTCCTCGTGCAACAGGCGCCGTGTTCGACAGGATCTTTCTTCAAAAACGGGCATGCAAATGATTTCTTCGCATCTTCGGCGGGGCTGTAGTTGGTTTTCTTCTGTGATCGTTGGAAACCATCTTGGTCAGCGTCATCACCAGCATCATTGCTTCGTTTCCTCTTGAAATTATTCTGACTTGACGCGCCTCCGGCGTCGCTGTTTGACAAGTTCGATGCGCCTGCCGATGCCCTGGGTCCTTGACCGGTTTCCCCGGCTGATGGAGGATACTGCGTCCAGGTTCTGTACCCGGAAAGAAGTCGAAACAGCACATGTTGGAGGACAAGATATAGCGGGTCGTTGGTATCTAGTCGCTCGGCGTGTTCAGAGTCATCCGATATTGAAAGCTGATCTGTGTCGAAAGATTCGTCACCTGAATCCGTTGCTGTCACTGATTGAAGGCCTACATTACTTTCTGAGGGCGCCATAGGCGTTGCAGGTGGGTGATCTTCCAACACTGGAATTTGAGCTCCGAGGCTCGCCGAACGCCTCCTGACCTCGCCACTTCGGGTCCTGTGAAATGGAGAGACAGGTTCCTTTTGACCAAAGGCTGTACTAGACTGGGATTTATCCTCTTCGGTGTCGAATGCGTTGATTTCGTCAGAGGACTTGGCATTCATTGAGGATCTGTCACCATCTACCGTTTTGTTAGACCTTTTATCCTCAAGACGCGAGCACTAACGCTTACCTTTGCCTAGGGAATCTTGAGGCCTGCAACTTCCTAGAATGTGGCGATTCGGCTCTAGGTTCAAACTATCCACACTAATAGCTACCTGACCACAGGAACAGCTCCTCGAAATGGTATCAAAAGGATGCCAAAGGCAGATATTGTCAGTCTGGTTCACCAGTTGAAGTGACCGCTCTGGTCCCTTGATCAAAACCTTTCCGACAGAGACAGAGACGTCTTTGGCTTGCATCAAATACAATAGCATCTTAAACGAAATCTCCAAGCCTGGGTATCCCCCTGGCCGTCGAGCGACGGGATAGCCCTGGATGAGATTTTGATGCCCAACCACAGCTTGCCAGGAATTCTGTGCCTCTAGCATTGAGGAATCTGACTTGGGCACATTAGCGGAATCGGCAATGACTGAACATTTGCCACAGTAACTTGAGTTTAGCGGAGGTGTTGCCCGAACCGCAATGTTCCTGATTGAAGGCGTTAAACAACAGAGCCCATTTCGACTCTGGGTTGAAAAAGCAGATGCTAACCAAGCGAGCTGCTCACCGCATTCCGCAATGAAGTAAGCCGGCCCGGTGGCTCTGACCATTAGTGTAGAACCGGTTATTTCTGCGACAATGGGCTCATTCGCCAGCGACTTGCCTAGTTACAATAGACACATCAGCATAGGCAACTAGACGAAGCGGGATGGGCGTTCAGCTTGGGCGTTTTTACCGGATTCCAGACTTTTAGGACTCCCGATTGTCTCTTGAAGCGCATTCAACATTTGCAATCCATTCGCTGGCCATGTTTGGCTCATATATTGCTTCATTGTGAGTGCCTGCGCCTGGTTCAAGGATCCCGTCAGGACGACCAAGCTTGAAAACGACTGATCCGGCCGGGATGGAAACTCAATGTTTTCGCGTTCCAGGCGGAGGGCAATGTCTTGATGCCAATTCAGAAAGAATACCATTTCATGACTACTGGGAGCATGTCGCTTGCTGATGGATCCAGTCGGCAGCATCTCGATAAACCTGCGGCGAATACTCTCGGTCGTCGTGATGCATGAGTTTGTCCCTTCTTGCTGCAGGGTAACTTCCTTCTTACAAGTAGCAAGAAACCACTTGTACGCCGGGCTGTCGAAAATGATCTTTTGGTATGCTGGCAAATTGATGTCTTCGTAGTCATCCGGGTCTTCGTCATCGTTGACTCCGTCAAAGTAATCATCGTCTTCGACTCCCGGTGCGTGATCTTGGTCATCCCTGCTTTGCCACATGGCCATCTTATCAAGCAAAGGCATTCCTTCAAGAGCTTGTCGGCAATTCTCCGATTGTTCTTCAGTGCCCTGACTGAACATGGCCTCCAGTTGCGATACCACCTCTCTAATAGAGTTGATTAGCTTCCGTGGAATATCGATTACCTGATCAAAATGCTCACCCATGCCGTTTATGAACAAAATACATGACGTCTTTATTGGCTTGCAAACCACAGTCACTGCCCAGCCTAACAGCAAAAGCCTTAAGTAGGTCTGGGAGGATTTTGGAGACCAACGGCCACATTTTGGCGTTAATGCAGTCGTTCAAGTTGCTGTATATATCACTGCAAATTTCGGCAATGTAGCTTTGAGCTCCAGCAGGCGCAATGGTAGTTTCATATGAATACAGCGTTGGAGCATCGTCGTTGTGAATGCCGTTCATTGTTGCGATCGGGGATGTGTTGATCCTGGGACTCCCTCCTTTCTCGGTTGAAGGTTTTGCAATCAAGCATCCATTCGGGTTGTGTAGAGATGCGTATCCGGAGTCTGTAACGGCAACTTCGTCTTTGGGCCCGTGAGCAATTGCTTGAAGGTGGTCTCGCATCCTCGTGAGATCCAATGTTGCTGACTTGGGTAATACCTCAAGGTCGCTCTCTTCGCCATCGACTGTTCTCGACTGTCCGCCTTTTGTGCCAGACCCGATCTCTTTGAGGGCTTCAGAAGCAGAGCCGCTTTGTTTACCGTTGTTGCTGAGGAACAGCTTGGCCCCCTCCTCTTGTTCGCTCCGAAGTTCCGTGAGACGTGACTTAAAGTCGCTGTCGTTTGACCCCGCCTCAGCGTGAGCGCGAGTTAGGGGTAGTGACGACGTATTTGCCATTGTGAACTGCTGAGTACTAGCTGCCCAGATTGCAGGATCTCGGACCTGTTTTCGTGACCAAGACATACTTGACGGTCCCAGGTATGGTTCGTATTGCCTCCGGAGATGGGTATGTCGGCCCATGAAGCTGGGAAGTGATACAAGTTCAGCCAACTGACCGATGAGAACCCCGGGGTCCCCACCAATATGATGTATCATGATACGTGACGCCTGCTGGTTCTCGGTAAAATCGCCGCACCGGAAGAACGCATCGGTACCGGGTGGCGGGCGCATGAAGAAGTATGGGGGATTGTTCAGCTCAACGACAATGCCGCCAGGATCAATACCAGCCTCGTTTTTGATGTAGATGTTCTTAATGTAAGAAAACGGGAATTCGATCTTGTACATGGCCTGGTCATTTTGGACATAGTATTCCATGATGCACCTTTGGGGTGAGTAAAAGATCATGAGACCCATCGTGCTCTGTCTCAAGTGAGCCCAGTGCCCGATACAGAGCGACTGGCAATTAATATAGTGAAATGCTAGCAACACATATCAGACTTAAAACCCACACCCTAATGACTCTGTCAATTAGGACTTGAACTCACAAATTTTGCCCTCACCACCATGGTCGTCGCCAAACAGCATGATTCTGTGGCTCAAAGGCATGGGTTCAGTGCGGCCTACATAACTCTCACCGAGGCCCTTGCCAGGCTCCATGGCCTGCATGTCGAGATAGTTCTGCTTTGGTTCGGGGATAGAGTCGACATCCCCAGCCGTGTTGGTTGAGAGAGCATGATCGGGCTTGTGGGTCAGATGGGAACGGCCAGGATTGGTTATCGGTTTGCGACGAAGAGACCTGGGGACCCCTTGAGAAGGGCCAATAACATGCGAGCTCTCATCCCGGAAGAGGAGGTCAACCACGTTCTGGTAACCTGGGCAAGTCTTTTCTCGCTTCTCACACTGGCTGCATGAAGGTTCCTTCTGATCACACTAATATTTCATCAGAGTTGCAACCCAATAGGGACTTGGCAGGACAATTTGGAAGACAGTGATAGAGGTGGCTTCTTGGTGGAGAGTACTGATGGTAGCTTGACTAGTCTGTGGGAGGTTGACTTACGCATATCTTCCGTTCCCGACAGTTGGAACAGCCCCTGAAGGGCTTGTAGACCATGATGGGAAATGTCTTCAGAGATTCAAAACTTCGACGTTAGAGAGCAGATCGACATTTAGGAGTGGAACGGCGGTGACCATGCAAATGTTAAGTCGAGCGTCCGGGCTTTTTAACAAGAGCCCCGAACGAGGAGGCTGAGTCGCATCAGCACACCTGTGCCTTGCCATCTCATTGGCAGACACCACCCCTGCTCGATAGCTAGAAGCAACCAATGATATGCAACAGCACAGCTGCGCTGTTGATCCGCGATGTGAGTTTGCGCTGTGCCCTTGGCGTCTTGAGAAGATGGCCACGGAAATTCGTGTGCTGCAGGGATTCAGGGCTGAGCGACTACTCAATTCGGCCAGCAGCTGGTCATGATTGGTTGGCAATTTTGATGTCTCACGTGTGCTGCGTCGCACCAGTGAAAGGGCCCCGAGCTGTCACACCTCGGCAAGAAGCCGTCTGCCTCGTCATCAGATGCAGCTGTAGCCTTCAACAGTGGAAGACTTCGCCAGGGGCGCACCTCACATGAAGCTGATGTGTCCCCAGGACCTCAGCCTAAGTCTTGCTTGTGCCCATAGCCTCCATCTCGGCTCTCGGTCTGCAATGCATGCAACTTTCTCCGGCATTTGCTTTGATGTCTACATCGTCGGCCGTTTAGCACTTTAGCGGTCCCCACCCATTCCTCGTCCTGTGACCTTATTAGTCATTCCCCTCGGATTTCCTCCTACCAAGCTTCTGGACTCTCCAGGCCAACATTGTGCACAATCTTGATGGACTCTAGGATCAAGGCCAGGGCCAGACCGCGCGTGTACCATTTCACCAAATCCCTCTGAAGACTCGGAAGTATTCAAAAAGGGTTTCCGCTCGCTTTCTTCCTCTTCCAACCACAGGCAGGAACATCAGAACACGGATCACGAAGTGGATATTGCGAAGGGCGAGCGAGACTTAGAAAGAAGTTCAGATTCAAGCATATCTCTATCAATAATCAGTCTTAAGGGCGGCAGAGTCAATATTCCTGCTTATCCCATCCCTTCAAGCAATAACATAATCTTCTTTTCATTATTTTCCAGGGCGTGTTAAATGTAAAATCTTGTTCGCCATTTTCTCTTCTACCCGCCGAAGCTGAATGGCCCCACAAATGGGACGGCTCCGGCAGGAACACCTCGGAGGTTCGGCGGGGGGGGGTTCGTTATGGTAGGCGTTGTCATGTCTGGGGGAGCCATCCTCTGAGAAGTCGTGATAGAAGCTAGACAAACTCGTCAGACCAAGGGTTGTTATATTTAGGAGCTACTAAAGAGGGCTGCCATCATCCTGCCCAAAATTCGTATCGATAAGCGAAAAGAGGGATAACTATTAAAGTACTTACGTCTGCTTCTGAGGAAGTCCCTTAAGGAACGCTTGGCTATGGGAGGAGTCGTGATGGGGGTAGTCGTCATAGGAGGGGTTGTCGTTGTAGGAGCCGTGATGGGAGGGGTTGGAGGAGACACCATGGTAGGCGCTGTTATGGTTGTAGGAGCCATACTTGGAGAAGTCGTGATGGGAGGGGTTGTGGTTGTAGAAGCGCTTGGAGAAGTTGTGATAGGAGGGGTTGTCGTCGTCGTTTTAGGAGCCGTAATGGGAGGGGTTGTGGCTGTAGAAGCGCTCGAAGTAGTTGTGATGGGAGGGGTTGTGGTTGTAGAAGCGCTCGAAGTAGTTGTGATAGGAGTGGTTGTGGCTGTAGAAGCGCTTGAAGTAGTTGTGATAGGAAGGGTTGTTGTTGTAGGAGCTGTGATGGGAGGGGTTGGAGGAGACTCCATGGTAGGCGCTGTTATGGTTGTAGGAGCCATACTTGGAGAAGTTGTGATGGGAGGGGTTGTGGTTGTAGAAGCGCTCGAAGTAGTCGTGATAGGAGGGGTTGGAGGAGACGATATAGTAGGCGTTATCATGACTGGAGTAGCTATCCTCTGTGAAGTTAGGATGGAAGTTGGACGGACTCGTTGGACTGGGGTCTTTATATTGCGGAGGAAGGCTCCCACCATCCTGCCCTAGTTTCGTATGGATAAGGGGGGGAAAAGAAGGATTCGATAAGGGGAAAAGAAGGATAACGATGAAGTAACTACGTCTCCTGCCGCCGCCGGCGTCTGTCGGTCTTACAAAGGTCAGACTAGATGCATTGGACGACTCCCATTGGTACGGGGCGTTTGCGCCATCATGAGGCATTCTTGAATCCCGGGCGACGTCGTCATTTACGGCAAGCATCGGCTCGAGGTTGATGCCGTTTCGGCACGTGAGAGTCACATATATAGCTTTCTCATTCCCCGCTCTTCTGCCGCACTAAGTCTCCTTCTTACACATCTCTCCTCGCGGAAAGCACCGGCTCGAGGTTGATACCTTTCCCCAGCACCCTAAAACTCCATTTCTTTACACATCTCTCCGCGCGGGCACCATGTTCCATCATCTCCCAGCTACAGCGAACTTGAAGATGTCATCAGAAGATATTGCATCGATATCATCGTTCATCGCAGAGAGCACAGATAAATCTGCTACGATATTCCGCCGGTTCGACGCGCTGGCAGTGGCGAACATCATACGGCTCCATCATCAACTGACCCAGCTTCAGAAAGCTCAGCAGCGTCTTCCTAAAGACCAAACCACGCGTTTCTTCGATGAACTCCATGAGACGATAAAGAAGTACCGTAAGTAGTGATCAAGTCATGGCATTCTCTCGCTAATCACTTTCCAACAGATACTGCCCTCTGCTTATACAGTACGGTCCTGAAGCTTGACAAGCCGGCTAATCGCACTATACGAGCCGTGCAGGACTATCTCCTCTCTATTGACGCGCATGAATTCGAACTGGGAACATGGGACGAGAGGAAAAAGCAAGAGTTGATCCCGTACCCAGACTTGGTAGCTCTCTACACCTCGGGGGATGACGATCTTTGGTCCCGAGGCCTGGCTCGTTACTTTCCATTACCCTTTTTGGTAAGTGAACCTAAATACCCTTAACTCTGAGTGTTTTCTCATTCGTCGACTTAGGACTACACTCGAAGCAACGAAAGTGTGAAGTATATTGATGAAAAAAGGCTTCGGCGTTTCGTTACGTTCGTCGGAGCGGCGATAGCGATTGGCTTTCTCATCGCACCCATGTGGACGCTCTGGGCAATAGGGAATGCGGATGGCGATACTCATAAGCTAAAACAACTCATGGTGAAGAGGCTCGGTACAATAACTGCATTCGTCACATGGTTCGCGTTGTGGTTGGCATTTGGTACTAGTTTACAGAGGAAAGAAGTTATCTCGGGCACCGCTGCATATGCTGCTGTTTTGGTGGTGTATGTCGGAAAGGCATAGAAGTGGGACAGAGGTGGCAGGCTCAGGCCACTTGCTTTATATGACCGGAAGAAGCACAAACCAAGGGAAAAAAGCGAAAGAATGCGGGAGATGAAAGGTTGAAGTTGTTGCTGAAGGGCGTTAGTTTAGTTAATTTGGCCGTCTTTTTTTCCACACGGAATCTTGTTTGCAACTGTCAGTCATCATTCTGTGATACCGGCAACAGGATCCTTCCATGTATCAAGATCCCCTGGGCCTTGACTCCGCGGGAGAAGTTGGAACAGTGTGGAGGTATGGAGAAAGTCGATTGGCTAGGAAGACTTCGATGCGACCCACCCTGCAAGGCTGTGCTTGGGCTGAACTGAAACACTTGGATTACAAACAGAGGGCAATAGAGAATAAGATGGGAATTATTTAGTAACAATGGTATCCTCATCAATTTGCCTTCTTAGTCCTGAAGATCTGTTGTTTTCCATTATACAGCTGTGAGATGCCTATTGAGAAGAGTGAGGGGCGCAGGTCAATAGCTATAGAGTCACTGGTAGGGGTCATGTAGGTGTAAGATTAATCTCTGGCCTCCTATCCTAAGGCCTACGCCCGCTATAAATACCCTCTCCAGTGCTGCACCAGTGGCTCGGTCGGCCCAAGCTGGTGCCGTCTCTGGAGGCACGTGACAACAGCCTAGAGACATCTCCTTTCATCAATATCACTGAGGATGACGATTTTCTCAGCGGAGGTTATCGTAACGATTATTTCCGGCGCTCTGGGGTTACTGAAGCGCCGGTCGGTAGAGCTCCTGTGGGTCTGCGACCTGCTTTTGACGTCGCACTAGTGCCGTGGTGGGACTATGGTTCGCATGCTTAGCCGCTATTCCCCCAGGCAGCGGAGTCACGGCCTGGACGCCTCACCTGGCTACTTCCCAGTGCTGCGCCATCTCGATTGCAAGAACATCCCCGCATCACCCCTGCTAGCCGGGCATGGCCGAGAGCCGGAGTGTCAGGCACAGGCTAATGGTGAGGTTGCCGGCTATTGCAGATCCACGTTTTTAGGTAGCCTGATACGTCATTGCGGGGCACACGAACTTGATCTCGGCGATTGTTGGATGGAGCCCATGATAGGAAGGGGAGAGCAATAAGTGTATCAAGTCCGGTAATTGCCTCATACGTACTCCGTACTCCGTACTCCGTGCTCCGTGCGGATTTACGGTACAGAAAATGGAATCGGCGTAAAACCGGTCTACCATTGGGCAGATTCAAGACAAGTTTTTCTTTAGCAGGTGGTTGAACGTGGCTGTGCAACGTGTTTTCCTGGTATGCTCAGCTTTAATTGTAGAGCCGAGAGTCTTTTTGGTGAATTGGGGCTTTTGATCTGTGTGACCGTGGACTTGGAGCTTGGGGGCGTGTGCGTTGGAGCACAAAATGGGGATGGGAAAAACTGGAGGAGGCTAGATGGTGTTGTCAAACAAATACCACTTTCGATAGCGTTGGCCATTTTGATGCTGCACGTGCTGCGTTGCCACCAGTGAAAGGGACCGGAGCTGTCATCTCAGCAACCGCAAAACACTTCACGATAATCGCCCTCCACGAAACGCCTTCCCTTTCGTCCATCTGTGGTATATGTCCCTACCAACGGTTATTATACCCATCTACGAACCATCACCTGCCGGATGGCTTCCAGGACGGGATGGATAGAAAACGACGCCAGCACGATGACCATGCCAAGACAAGCTCCTCTTACCCCATAAAGTGATAGAGGACTTTGCATAACGACCTAAACAACACTATCCACGAACCGCAAAACGGTTCTCCTTCGCACGATGATTACACCATCGCCTGGATCTGCGCGCTGCATATAGAGATGGCAGCAGCCCGTGCCATGCGAGACGAGGTTCACGAAGACCTGCCGCCTGCCCCACTGCCTCTGGGTGAGCCAGGCATCCACGCAGGTCTTGGCGGTAGGCTGCCCGCTATCCTTCCTTCTCATTGGTTAGTTCCACAACACGTCCAACGCGTGTGATAGCCTTCAAACGCGTCGCGAAAACACACGTAGAGAGTAAACATCCCCGCTTCTTACGTTGGCGATCCGTTTTGGTTTTTGCACGTGTTTATTAAGCAAAAGCTCCCGCTTTACAGCTCTGTTGAGGTTCTCTGAATCCGAGTCGCACCGCCAAAGGCTGAAGGCTCATGTCCGTGTCCTCGATTCCTGCTCCACGTACGACTATCAGAAGACGTGGAAGGAGATTCGAAAGGTTGGAAACGCGACTTTGTTCAACCAGACCCCTGAATACCGGCACTGGAAAGTCCGAGTAGATTCTTGCACGCTAGTGTGTAAAGGCAAGCTAGGGTCGGGAAAGTCCGTTCTGCTGGCCAACATTGTCGATGATTTAAACCTTCATGTTCAAAGTACGGAACGCCCAGTGGCGTATTTCTTTTGTCGCCACGACATTTCCGAGAGCTTGAAAGCGCGCACAGTCTTTGGCTCTTTGGCTCGACAATTGTTGCGCTCAATTCCCGACCTCACCATAGTAGAGGAACTCGTCGATAAGACTACCTCAGTCGTGGATTCCCAAAGAATACTTAGCATACTCCAGCGCGCTCTTCCACCTGACTTCAAGGCTTCGTTTGTCCTGGACGGGCTGGATGAATGTGATGATCTTCAGAGAGGGACATTAATTCAACAACTCCGGAAACTCCAGGACGCATTTGCACTGCATATCTGCGTTTCATTTAGATTGGAGGCCGATAATGTCTTGAGGTTGAGCTCGGAACTGTTCGCTAAACATAGTGCCATTGCGATTCCGGACGACAACCCCGATATTGCAGGCTTCATCAGTGCAGAGTTGGAGAGGCGCATAGAATCCCGAAAGCTGACGATAGGGAACCCTGCGCTGATCCTTGAAATAGAGGACGCCCTGCTGCAAGGTGCTCAGGGAATGTTCCTCTGGGTGGCTCTTCAGATCGAATCCTTGTGCGCCGCGAAGACAGATGAAGCCATTCGCCTGGCCTTGAAGGACCTCCCAGAAGATCTTCCAGAAACGTTTTCTCGTATTCTGCAGAGATCGGGAGAGTTAGGAAAGCATTATCAGACGCGGATATTTAAGCTTGTCACCGTGGCTCACCGGCCTTTGACAACAGAGGAACTTCGAGAAGCCTTGAGCGTAGTTCCAGGCGACGCCGTCTGGAACTCGACACGGCTTCTCAACGATGTATATTCGGCGTTGGCCTGCTGCGGATGCCTCATTGCCGTCGATGAAGAAGAGCCGACTGTAAGATTGGTGCATCATAGCGTCAAGCAATTCCTCCTTGGCGGTTTCGGACACTCAACTGGCGCGATATTTACAGTGGACAGCGCAAATAGGACGATGAGAGAGGTTATCATTACCTACCTCAATTACAATGTTTTCGATACTCAACTATCTACTATGGTAGTCCCGCAAATACCGGCTGAAGCAGCGCCGTCTAGAATCATCCGCTCGATAGACGCTTCGGGCAGCGTTCGAAGCCTTGCGTTAAGGCTTTTGCAGTCCCGGAGACAGCCTAACTACGACATTGGCAAAGTCCTCGCAGATGCAAGCAAGCATTTCAAATCACCTTCTGTAAATCAGTTCCAATTTTACTTCTATGCGAAGCAATATTGGCTGCAGCACGCCTGGTGCATTTCAGAGCATGAACCGGTGATATACAGTCTACTACTTAAAGTACTAGAACGGGAGATCGTCGATATGAATACAAGGGACGATGAGATTCAGACGTTGCTATTCCGGGCAGCAGAGAAGGGCCACGATGAGATCGTCAGGCTGCTGGTCGAAAAGGGCGCTGACCTGGAAACCAAAGACACGATACTCGGTAAGACACTGCTGTTATGGATAGCAGAGAAAGGGCACGAGGCCGTTGTCAAGCTGCTTCTCGAGAAGGGAGCTAATATCGAGTCACAGAACAGGGATGGTTGGACGCCGCTGGTGTATGCCGCCCGGTACGGGCACGAGGCCGTTGTCAAACTGCTTCTCGAGAAGGGAGCCAATATCGAGTCGGAGGATAAGGGTGGTCGGACGCCGCTGTGGTATGCCGCCGTGGGTGGGCATAAGGCCGTTGTTAAGCTGCTTCTCGAGAAGGGAGCCAGTATCGAGTCGAAGGGTAGTTATGGTCGGACGCCGCTGTGGTCTGCCGCCTTGCGTGGGCATGAGGCCGTTGTCAAGCTGCTTCTCGAGAAGGGAGCCAATATCGAGTCGAAGGATAGTAATGGTCGGACGCTGCTGTCGTGGGCCGCTGAGAACGGGCACGAGGCCGTCGCCAAGCTGCTGCAATCATATAAAGGTCAATCTTCATCAACTACACTCCCTTGACCTCCTCCCCACCCACCACCGGCTGTTAGGCAATCTTTATATACTACTCAAGAGGCGGCAAATGCATTGCGTTAGAAACCGATGGAAATTGCTTAGTTAGTTAATTCCTCAACGGAACGCAAGAGTATCATAACACAAGGAAAGTGAGGTAACACAGACAGTTAATGCCTTGAGGAACGAAGACACGAAAAGGCTCCTAGAGGACGTGAAGACACGGAAAGCCGCCGCCCCTCGAAGACCCACAATTACTCGTCGGTCACATAACTGACCAATCAAGTCTCACGCACTTTTTACATAATTAGCCACTTCATACCTCCTCCTTCTCGCTCCAGCCTGTCCCCACGCCCAAGCCACAATAATTCAATAGGTTTTGAAACTTCAGCGTTCCTCCGATCTAATTCGCGCAGCGCGTTTCGTGTCAGGGAGATTTCCGACAGATTGTCCCAGAACCTCGCTGGTGGGAATGCTGGATGGCTGAGCTTGGGCTTCTTCGATGAACGGGGCGCAACGTCGGTCGGCGGCGGGCTCGAACAGGTGAGACATCGGCGCTTGTAGGAAGGAGGTGTTATTGTTCGGTGGAATGGAGGGTCTCGTGCTGGAGGTTCCATTCGGGCTCCCAAGTTTCCTTGCCGTTCGCCCACTTGACCAAGAAATCGACTGTCGCATTGGCTTCATCGACACGATGAGTCTTGAATGATTCGATGTCGACTTCGCTGAAGCGAGCGCTGGGAGGGTACGAGAAGGCGTGAACCCTTGTACGCAAAGCTATAAAGAATATCGATCTAGATTGCGGCTACATGCGCCGCCAATATGGACAGAAATTGGCTTCCATTTTAACGGCTTAGATGACAGCCTCCGAATACCTGCCATGCTACGATCAAAGAATAACTAGGAAAATGGCACGTTCAGAGACATCCTCATAACCACCATGCGTCCTGTCGGACGACCGATGGCGATTGCTGATCCATCCCTCGAAACGTCTGATTGCCCAGGTCGGAAATCAGGTGGAAGCCATCTTGCCTTCCGACCACACCATGTGATCCAAGAACGGTCGCCACCTAGATCCCACATTAGCTTTGCCCAGTTAGACGTTGATCTCTGAGCTGATGGTAATTGGTCGTTAGATTCGATCACGAGCGAATTCCTATCACCGGCGCTATTGCAGCCGCCGTGGCATCCCAGATCTTGACAGTCTTATATAATGCTGCTGATGCCCAGACGAAATGAGTCTTCATTCGTACGGCTCACAAGCTCGTGTCAACCTGCCCCAATGGAATGCGGTACCGAGAGCTCGTCGTAGTCAACTTGGCAAAGTCAAATCAGGGTCCCCGCACACGGCGCGGCCCGAACTTTACTTCGACACGGCGCGCGGCAGCATGGCGCGTCTCCACCTCCCGAATCACTTCTCAACGCGCCTCCTACCACGTCAGTGTACCAGCCTCTTCACACGTACGAGAAGACCAACGCCCATGTAAACGACGGCAGGGTTCCCTAACTTTTGGCCTCGCTCTGAGGGACTTCGGAACTGTCTCAATCATGTCACCGCTCGCCCCCCTCCCCTGCAATGGTTATCATTGCCGTTTGCAACAACCATACCAGGTTGCTCCTACCAAGTCACTCCGTGTATCTACAGTTCATATCAACCAATTAATACTATGCGACTTGCCCATGCGCCCAATTATTCTTTAGTCAAATAGGAAAATGGTTTCGCACAGGTTTAATAAGCTGGTAAATTTTCATGCAACATAACTCCATTTAGACCCATGGAAGCACTTCTGCCTGATGATAGATGATGTGAACCAATAATGTGTCCCTTAAGGTCAGCCTCATTTAGCAATTTCCAGCACGTGGGATACCTTAAAAAGCTTGGTACCCCGCCACATTCCTGTGTTCTCGCGCAAACCCGTTCTTCCTTCATTTATGTAGATGCCAAGCTACGCAGACATTTAAAGCACAGCATCAGGTATTCACACTGTGCCCTTGACGATGCCATCAAAGGATAGGCCATGGATCGCACGGGATGGCCCATACCAAGATCTCACGAATGGCCTCTGCATGTCCGATCCACGTCTAAGCCAACCCGACGTCAAGCTTCTCGAACTCGGTATCTCCTGGGAAAATCGTGACGTCAAGATTCGGGCAATCGAGTTTGGAAAGGCCCAGGACGACCAGATCCTGCTGTCGCCCATTTCGGGACCAGATGCTCTAGCCAGGTGTTTGGCGCGAGAGAGACCAGACGGCAAGGCTCGAAGAACGGCGTATATATTTGAAGGCATGAATAGGGATGTTGCGACCGTTCTTGGGGACCATTTCCAAATGCACCCATCGATGTTCATAATCTATGAGCGGACCGCCAATGCTGCATCCCGTAGCGAGGGCTCATATAGCATGCTGGCTACGAGTCTCGCAACACAGACATACCTCTGTATGTCATATCGTGAGTTGGTAACCCTGCCAAGTGAGCTGCTAGGTTACTTTAGCTTTCGGTGTTCGGCTACTGGAAGGGATGTGAGCATCACCAGAGTGAATGGGAAATTTGATCCTGTCGCTATGGTACGTCGCAAATGCATCGTTTGGAATAGAACAAGACAGGATGGTTGGGACTGTAAGCACTGGGTCTTTCGGTCAGTGCTTGCCAAATCCATGCTAACCTTTATACCAGGCATAGTCATCTGCGACCCGCCATTGCGCAACGTCACGGTAACAGACAAGGGGCCGACCAGAGGTTGCAGCTTTCCAGCCTGCGCGAAACCCACCAGAGGATATGTAGACTTTCTTCCAGCAGACATCCAAGCCAAAACCCTGCAGGGCCCTCCAAGGACCAGCATGGCGGATGATATGTGCTTTTACCTGGCAACTCATTCTACCCTCCCTGGTTTGACTTGGGAGACCCCAGAAATTGTGGCAATTTTCGCGAAGAAGATTATCGCGAGTCTTTACGCCAGGCATTTTGATCACTTACGCACAACCGTCATTCGGTCACAATTACCCATGCGAAGGCAATCCGACTTTATGGGACTGGAGCTGGCCGCTGTGGAGTCAAACTGGAGCGACTGCCAAACTTTGGAGAAGCGACTCAGCAAATGTTGTCTTGACCTGGAAGAATTACTCATCCAGCTGCAGCTACCACTCGAACGACCAAATCCCGGGCAAATAACCTCCTGGCGAGAGGTCGGGGCTGACTTCCAAATGCTCTACCACCAGTTCAACTATGCCCGAAACTGGACGGAGAAAATTAACTCATCAATCACAGGTCTGGCTGGAATAGCAGGCAATCGACAAGCATTCAGAGAGCAGCAACTTTCCCTGCAAGCAGCCGACAGGGCGAGGAACATCACCACTATAGGGCTAGTATTCGTGCCATTAGCATATGTTGCTACGCTATTTAGCATGTCAGAGGAGTATGCGCCGGGCGGAGAGAAGTTCTGGCTGTATTTTGCGATTTCGATTCCTACGACTCTGTTCGTTTTAGTCGCGTATCAGTGTGCGAATTGGATTGGGAAGAGGTATGAGAGGGGGATCTGGATTCCGTTTATGGCGAGGTTGAATCGGATGACTTGACGGGGCAAGTCGCTAGTCACAGGCGGCATGCCAGCTTAACAGCCAACTCTTGAGGAACGAAAGGTTCTTCCTTCCGTGCCCTCCTGGAGGTACAAAAATTAAGCTCGGGCCACTAAATGGTTCAGAACAAGGTACTCCCTACCGAACGATTCGGCCTGTTTCCTCGGTAGTCACATTTGGATCACATGTCGTGATCCTGCTGACCAAGGTCACGAATGATAAACCCCGCAGGAAATTACTATGGTCTCTAGTCATGATCCTGATCGAAGGGCAAAACGGAGACCTTCCAGCGAGAAAACCGGTTCACTCTTGGGGAATACTATCGGCATAAGCTCGGAGAAACATATTTGGACTAGTGTCCTCGGTTTCGGATTTGAGATTTTCCGGAAATACCGGGCTTTCTTCTTCGCTCGCGGCATTCCGCTCACCATGTTGGCTGTATTTTCGCTGGAGCGCGCGACCGCTCTCTTCTTCGCAGCAGGACTTTTTGGGCTTGCATGTCCAGCATATCTTCACTTATGGGTGAATTGTTCTCATCTCTTACGCTCTGTTGGAGGCTGTAGGTCCATTTGTGGATTCTGTGTACATGTGGGCACATTAAAGACCACTGTCATCGTCATTGCCTCAGGCCAGTACTTGCCCCGCTTCAGCACAACTACTGAGTGCTTACGGGGACCGTCAGCGTCCTAGGACCGTGGTTCTAAAACAATGCTTCTAAAACAATGTCCGAGGCTACAGTATGCAAGCACAGATCAGAAGCTCAATGACTCCGCTCTATTCCGCTCATGATCCGCGCGTTGTGCGGAGACGGCAGGGCTCCCTTGTGGATGCATTTGACTTTGGTCCCCCAGGACGTGATAATGGGATGCCATAGGCCTGCTAGCACTGCTCTGCGGTTTTTTGGTTTTTTTTTTTGGGGGGGGGGGGGGGGGGGGTGGGGGGGTTTGGAGATATTCTAACCTGCCCCCTCTCCTGCAGGAGAGGGACATTACCTCGTATCTGCGTCGCATGCGTATCCATCTTTTCTAACCTCTCTATAAGCCGGCATCGCCAATTCAAGCCCATTTGACTTCAAGTTTGGATTCTAGCATATCTTACAGCATCTAAATTTTCAGCCTGATCCCATAACCCTACGGCTAGAGATGGCTGTGCCAACCTTGCTGGTGATGACATCGCACAGACAACTTAAGGTGGCCCTGCACTAGTGACCATCGCAGAAATCACCATCTTCTAGCCAACGTCCTCAATTTAAGTCCAATCGACCTCAGGTTTGAGGCTCAGGACCTTTATGTAGTAATCTTATGATATCTCAAGTCTCAGCTCATTCCCATGTCGCTACGGCTCGTACTGCCTGTATTCATCTTGCTGATGCGCCATCACACGGACAACTTGAGAGAACCCCACCGAGATGACTGTTGCAGTGACCACAGCGAAATTCGCAGCTTTCTCCAATCTTGGGCTCGAACCTTGGGTTCATTGTGCTCAGTTCTTCCCTACCTAAAGGGTGGGAGGTCTTCCTCACCTAAAAGTGGGAGGACTATATGGAGGGGAGAGGCTAAAATTGCAGTGCAGCAAGCCTAATTTTCTCAAACCTTGGGCTCCAGCCTTGGGTTTATTATGCTCAGTTCTTCCCCACCTAAAAGGGCGGGAGGACGATATGGAGGGGAGAGGCTAAAATTGCAGTGCAACAAGCCCAACTCTCAAACCTTGGGCTCTAACCTTGGTTCATTGTTCGAAACCCCGCTATCGAATGCCTTTCGGAACGAAAGGTTCTTTCTTCCGCGCCCTCCTTTCGTAAACTCGGGCCGCTAAGCGATCCGTGCGAGCTGCACTACAAATCCGCGCCACGTTCCGAAAGGCATTGGCGGGCCCGCTAGGGACCGGTCTCCTGTGGACGTTTCCGTCCAGGCACCTGGAAATCTTCCCTGCTAAGCGCCTGCCGCATTTAAGGGCACGGAGGCTACTAGTAGCCTGGAGACAGGCATTGCTGGGGGCACTTTCCTCAGCTACTAGCAGCCTGCTTGCCCCCAGCAATGCCTGTCTCCAGGCTACTAGTAGCCTCCGCACCCCTCCTCTTCAGCACTTGCCTCAGCTACTAGTAGCCTTCGTGCCCCTCCTTGGGTGAGGCAAGTGGAGTGCCTGTCTCCAGGCTACTAGTAGCCGAACAATTACCTTGAGAACGTCAGGCCCATGGCCTTTCGTAACTCAAACAATAAATCTCGGTGAGGAATGTCGACCAGCTCTCATGCTCCCCCGAATTCTGAATCTCCAACAGGGACGGTCCCTCCTCGAGCTTGAGCTTCGCTGCTAAAAGTATTTAAGTCTAGCCATTCCCTTAACAACACCCTTCTCTTGCTCATAAATAAATTAAAATACTATAAGCCATGCTGAAAATTCCGAACTCACATAAGGACTCCTCCAGCGCCTATCCCAAAGTACCCCAGAGACTATGCAGGTGGCTACACCAGGGCCTACCCCAGTTGCCAAAAAGGAGAATTGCAGCTAATAAGACGAGAATGCCCGCAGAACTGCTCGAAACATCCTTAATGGTCATGGCTCCATTCTATCCAAGCATCGCCATGCTCATGAGCTTCTCACCTAGTCACAGCTAGTCACAAACACATATCATACCTCTCTCCCCTTTCATCGCAGGTCACAACATTTCCTTCCGGAGAATGTACAACGCCTCCGGCCTCGTCACGACCGTCCCATCCCCATCCTCGATCGTCCTCGACGTTGTTCGCCCACGCCCGGCACAGGTAGCTCGCCGGAACCTTGACCGGCCTGAGGAACCTCGTGTTTAGGTACCCCGTCATGGCTGCGCCCTCGGGGATGGCCCCGTGCGCCTTGTTGATGGGGAAGAGCATTGAGGTGACCTTGTCGGGGATGGTTGCCACAATGCCGCCATGGTACCCAGAGCCAACAATGACGCTTGAACCTGCACCCTTGCTTTCCCCTCAGCCAACTGGAAGGCGGAACTACACCCAAGTTCCACTTAACCCATTGTCGTTGCTTTGAGGACTACTTCCTCACTTCAACTGACAGGGCATTCCACTTGATGAACGTCGACTGCAGCCCAGCGCTGTAACCAAGCTCACCTGGAACACTACTCGAGGCCATCAGGTTGTGTTTGGATTGCAGGATGTGTCGGGTCAATCACGTGACATTAACACCAAGGATTGATGCGGGGTGAGCGGGTCCACGCAAAATAACTGACCGAAGATATTCATAACTCTGTCGGTCGCCACGACAAGTGCTGTCAAAACGGGAGAACGATGACCAGCCGGGGTCGGGAGCCACTTGGTATTACACCGGACGTCCTCACAACCCTGGTGTCAATCCTAGAACGAGCAACCTGGAAGCAGAGTGATCTGAAGGGGGTGTCAACGCTATGCAACCCGGGACAGGACCTGGAGAGGTCCAGCGCAGCTTTGTGGAACGCTTTGGTCGCAGGCAGAAAGGTACCCTTGATAGTTTGTGTTCAGAAAAAACGGAGCGCTTACCAAAGAATAGATACGTCGCGAAGAAGATTCCGGCAACGTTCTGCGAGCAGAAGGATTTTGCACTTTGACGATTTCGAGAACGACGCACATTGTTCCGGTGGTTGTCTCCGGACAACCACCAATGATTGGTGATATCGTGCTTGAGACGGGTACCATCACCCACGTCGAAAAGGGGAAGATCATCATAGATGTTGGAACGACGGTGCTCTTCGCTTTCTATTCCGAATACCCGGGCCAAGTTGCGATATCGAACGGGCCGGATCCAGCTGCGAAATGAGCGGCATATGTATGGGTATCATGAAGTGGTCCAGATCATCCGTGGCGGCGGGTATGTTGTGGCAATGAGCCATCGTGAAACGGGCGAGGTCGTTGTTGCAATCGACTTGCGGCAGTGTTGAGGTGGCGGTCTCAAGGTGGTCAGGTTCCGTGGGCAGTTCCACGTTCTGTTCCGCGCATTCGGGTTCTTCGTGCTCGTGAGCAGGGCGATGTCCTCCCCGGGATTGACTGATACCGCGGCGCCGTCGGGGTCCGGGTAGACGTTTCCGCTTCGTTGCCCTGGGTTTTGTCCGCTCTGCCCGTCGGGTTATGTAACGAAGGTCAGGATGCTCTTCAAAGTTGTCAATGAACTCGAGCAAACGGCGGAAATCCTCGGCGGAAAGTGTCTCCAGGAGTGATGCCACTTCTTTTTAATCTGCAAGTGCAGCGGCGTACGCTGCGACAGCCCGAGAACCCCCATGGCAATAGAATCTACCATCCAACGATTTCGTGTCGAGCTGTCCATGCTTGCCCTGATCAATGACGGTCTGTAAACGATATGGGGTGGTGTCTCGCTGGGCACTCAGCGAGCGACGAAACAGCTCCTGAAGTCGGATTCGATTTAGGTGTGAATTCTCTAAGGGGGTGGACGAGAGAGACTGAATCAAGGCCTCGCGTGCTTCATCCGAATGTGTGGCGACAGCCTCCGTGGTATCATGAGTCTTGCCATCTATGGCGAGAATGACCTTCAGGTTTGTTTGGGGGGCGGCTTTGTGGGTGACCATGATGAGGCGAAGAGCAGACACACGGACTGAAGATGTAGAATTGGACCCAAGACAGGAAGAAACTGGTGGTTGCGTGACGGATTTCGCTGGATGCCGAACAGCTATGGCTCCAAGGCTGACAGATTCTGGTTCATGGTTTGCAGATTTTGCCAATTGTCCGAATCTCGGGACGTCGATCCTTCCATTGGCAGTCAAGAATATGTGGGTCCGATTATCTGTGCAGACATCCATCCTACTCTTTGCACTTTGTCCATGGCTTCTCCACCACTGCGAGCGGAGATGGCAGAGCCGCACGTTGTTGGGAAGCCGAAACCCCTGGAATCCCTCCAACGGACGAACCGGAGGAGGACTCGGCAGTGGAGGGTGTCTTGTTAACCCCAAACACCTCTTTCCAAGGATTCCCAGCTGGTCGATGAGATGCTTCACCCCTATGGCCACCTGTTGATCACTAACCAGCCTCGGGGTTGGCTGGGAAACAAGGCTCACATCCTAGATTCTGCCATTTGCCGCATTCTCGACCTGGGCTATTATTTCAATAATCGACCAATCAAATAGCCGATGCCGACTTGTGCTCACATGGGGCTCTTACTTTCCTTGCTCAATGCCACAGATTCTGGCAATTGGCAGAATCTTGAACGAACAAAGTGCCACCCACCGGGTTCTTCTCCTCAATCCATCCCGTTTGCCATTTCATAACCTGTTCGCTGCCGGTTTCTACGCTTCATCATGAACTCCAACGACACCCAACCGAAATTTGGTATTTCCATAAACGGCCAGAATCTCGACATTGCAGATGCTGTCAAACAGCATGCGGATCTGGCGCGCGAGGCTTTGATTGAGGGTCTCCTCTCCGTACCCCTGGATGATTCGCACCTCACTCGGATCCGACTTCACGAAATTTTCCGTCGCTCGCTCAGCGCCAAGCGGGACACTACCCCGTACCGCTTGCAGAGCGTCATCGATGAGGCCAGGCGTGGAAACCTTCATCCGACTTCGTTAGATGCGAGGTTCTACGACCATGGAGGCGCCCGGGCTGTTGCGGCATACGCCGCCGCCGCAGCAGATCAGAAACAGGTCGTATCGCTTCTAGAGACACTTTCCAATGAAGATTTTCATCGCTTGCTCAAAGCAATCGATAGGATCGAACCGCATCCTGATCTTCGCTACATAATTGAGAGGGCCTGCCGAAAGACACCCACAGTACCATCCAAGCGGAAATACATAGCTGGACCCCGGCGACGTCGCACTGCTCGACAGAGCAGTCCATCATCAGCATCGCTTGGTCCCACAACTCGACCGTCCGCGAGCGTCGCGGGAGGTCAACGCCCAAAGGCGCTCAAGCAGAGAGAGTCTGAATGTCTCCCCATGCCCTCGACTCCAGCGGACCCGAGTGCAGGGCTGTCAACGGATCTCTTCAATCCAGTGAATGCGCTCCCAATGCTGGACCTGCATCTCGCTAACTACAACGACGACCTCTCCCGTTTCACAATGCCTCACTGCCACGGCTCAATCGCCGCTGACGATTTGGACCAGTTCCTACTTCCCCACATATTTGGCGATCAGGTTGAACTCGACCTACGGGTATCCCGTGAGGAAACAGACGCATTTAATTATTCAGGAGGCCCGGAGTACTCGGAATAGAACACAAAGAACACCGTGGCCCCGGGCTCTACGACAGTCCTTCCCTTGTCCACGTGGGTTATTGTTCCCGTCTCGAGTGAGAGATCACCTATTGCTGGAGAGTTTTCGGAGGCGGCAATCGGAACAATAAGATTCGTCCTCGATATAGTCACACTGCAGAAGCCTTCTACTCGGAGAAGGTTGCCCGAGTCTTCTTCGTGACGTATCTGCCGGTTGGTCAGTACTTCCATTCTCTGCCGATGAACGATCGAGAATACCTTGTTGCTCGCGACCAAGGCATTCCGCAAAGAAGTCCTGGAGTGCTCCAGACTTTGCCCAGCGTCGCAGGACCAGTCTTAGTCCTTGACCATTGAAGAGGTTGCAGAATATGGAGACTGGGACATCAGGTGGATTTTACGCATGGTCCTTCGTAATGCAGGTAAAGGTCCAAGGTCCTCGAGATTCAAAAGGGAATCTGCTTGTCTGTATCCCGGAAGCAGGCCATTGCTACAGGATACGCCAGTGTGCGTCTCACATGGACGACAACATCGATATTGTACTGGCCGGTTCTAACATGGAGTGGTCTTGTTGTGGCAAAGAAGTTCGATAATGACTTGCTGCCCAGCGACGACGCAATCGACCTGGGTTGTCCCTCACGTTGATCCATGACCCCAAGCTCCTTCATGTTTCCGAGTCCGCAACCCACAACGGATCAGAACTTCCGGCGGTACTGTTCTGGGTGGTTGGACGAGCTTGGTCCAACACAAGCTTCGGTCGACCCTTGGCCACCATTGCGATGCGGCCCGGCGCAGTCAACAGTTTTAGACATCTGAAACATACACCACTTCACTTCGCGCCTACTATCCGCGATTTGGGGTTTTGGGGTTAGATATATCCCTTCAGTTTAGTCTCTTATTCTATACACACTCTCTCAGCATAGTCAAGACCGCCCCTAATCACCGCCAGGTCGCCACCCCGAGTCAACATAATATCTCTCTTTGCCAAGGCACAAACAATGTCCCTCTTCCCAGCGAACCAATCGTATGGGACGAAAAAGTGCTCAAAGACCTCGATCGTCGGGGAATCTTTGCGTTGCGCGATCTCTAACCCGCTCTCGCTGAGATCAACAGAGCACACCCAAAAAGACCGGCTCAGGAATACCAGTTTCATCGATTTGTCAATTCCGATGACATGGGCAACGCTTAGTTCGAATGTCGTCATCCGTGAACGAAGCGGAGCAGCTGGACTTGATGTCGTGGCCATGTTCTCCCCGTCTTCATCCGTTGCAAGTTGATCTAACGCCGCCACAGCATCTAATTGCTTCCCTAGCAAGAAGCTGCTATCGTTGTTTCCGACTGCAAGGCAGTCTGCGTCAATTATCGCAATCCTGTTGACGTTGACGGAGCTGTTCGGACGTAGCAAGTGGAGCATGATTCTTTGTTTTTGGCTGAGCGAATAGAGGATCGCGCTTTTGAGCTCTGCCGTGTCGTTGTCTAACGACAATGCAATAGATGAAACTTCAGACCAGTCACTCCAGCAGTAGGCGCAGACTTTGACGTTGTCGACACAGACCAGATGTAGAGAGGATTCTGGATGAGGGAGCCATTTGCGGATTCCTGGCATTTGTGGATATGTCCGCTCTCTCTCATACTTACCGCTGTCCAAGTTGAACAGGTGATCAGACTCGCGAGTCGACACCAGGAACTTCGCCGCCGTTTCTCCTACTAGCACATTTATGATTGCCTTCTCGGAGTCGAGGCGGGACTTGAAGAGTACCGTCAGATCGCTGAGCCAACCTTTGTCTGCTGACTTCTGGATTCTGTGCAGGAAGATCCTGTTGGAGGCATCGACGCTAAGGAGGGCGTCTCTCCGTTCAATCCATGCCAACAGGCGGACTGGTGACTTGTGGCTGTAGAGAGTCCTCAAGCTCGCTGCCATTTTCCGCTCGTACAGTACCACTGATCCATCATCCTTTCCGCAAAAGACAACTTCGGACGTGTGATGGACCACCATGGCAGTGATCTTCGATTTGGCTTCCATAGAAACCGTCTCGACCACTGTGGTGGAAGTGGGCCCGCTGCTGTCATCGCTCAGGGACTCCCGCAACAGAGCTTCAGGTTCCCAGACAGTGCACTGGGCGCCTCGTATGTCGGCAAGAAGCATACTGTCTCTGGTAAAGGCAAGCTGCTTGATATACGAGCTAGATGACTTGACCCGATAGAGGAGCTTGAACGTATCAAATTCGTAAACGTGGATAATCCCATTTGCACCACCCGCTGCGAGGAGACGCCCATTGGGGCTTGGGGCGAGGGTTTGGCAGTTGGCACGAAAACATTCCAGCTGCTGATCGGCAAAGGGGTCAAGGAGGGCAAGATCACCATCGAGGTATGCGACTGCGAGAAGGCTAATGTCAGGATTGGGGTTGAAAGCAAGCGCGATGACGACATGCGTGCTGGTCTCTCCGCTGGAGAGTTTCTTGCCACAGCTACCAGCGTAGGCGTCCTCTTCCATGTCCCATAGCGCAATGGGTTGGCCGCTGTAAGCGACAGCAAGCATTCCATGGCTGGTAGAGAGAGTCAGTGCGCATGGGGTCCCACGCGGAGGCGTTCGGTTCGCCTCTGGCGTATCGGTATCACTCCATGGCCTCCGCACCGACTCCGGCCGAGCGTCGTGTCCCAAATCCCAAGTCGCAACGTAGTTGTTGCGACTCGCAATTAAAAGCGTCTCTCTATCGAATTCCATCCCCAGCGGACGCGGAGGGCTCGCGAGGCTGTGCACCACTTGCCCACTTCTGATGTCCCAGACCTTGACCATCTTCATACCACAAGTTGCCACGAGGTTAGTTTTGGTCTTGAAAGCAATGAAGTTGACAGCTTCACCGTGCTCCAAGACCTTGTACTCCTGGTAGGATGTGGCGTAGTACAATACGACAGTTCCTGAACTGAGACCGACGGCCAGGAACTCGTCTCCATAGCGCAAGACCCTTGGTTGACCCTGACGGAAATCAATGCACAGCAGCCTGTCATCCCATTGCTTGTTAGGCGCGCCAAGCACTGCGAGCCTCCGGCCTGAGCCCCCGGTGTTGTATACCATAGACTCGGTGGGACAGAATGGAGGTATCAACGAGTATATTGCTGACGGTGATACCGTGAGGGCGTTGGCGAACATGGCAGGAATCCGAGCAAGGTCCGTGGTCCACTGTCGTAGCGCTCGTATCCGAGGGTCTAGTGGTGAACGCTCAACAGCGCACGCATTGACGTAGGTTTTGAGATGTTTTGAGGCGCGGATGAGGTGATTGAGATTTCGAGAGTCGGCAATCGTTTCGATCCAAGTGAGGACGTTGGATCTCAGGAACTGCACGACAAGCTGGAACGTCCCTGCCGCCAACGGATCAGCCCTCGAGAGGTGATATGAGTATGCTGTGTATGCATAGGCGGCGAAATCTAGTCTTGTTGCTGGCAAATTTGCCGAAGAACGGCGTCGACTGTTCCTCAGAGGCTTCATTTCCTCCCCGACAAGGTAATTGAGACACACCTGAGCCATCCGTGTGTGCGCCTTAGTTTTCTCGATGGAGAACTCAGACTCAAGTCCGCCGGCTACAAGGAATTCTCTGGCAGTTTCATGCACCATCTTAACTCTCCCATATTTGTCCACAACCACCAGTTGACCACAGAGCGCGGCGATGCTCTCCTCCAATCTTGGGAATGAGTCGTGGATGTCCAGTGTCAGAGCACCGTCCAGTTCGCTGATTGTCATTGGTCGAACCGCGCATGCTGCCCACATGAGAATGGTTTTGGCCAGCTCCTTTCCGCGAGCGGCCTGCGACATGTAGTCTAAAGTCCGCTTGTATAGTGACTCCATGCCTGTCGGCACGTCTTCAAGAATCTGGTGAATTTCCTTTCTGCTGTGGCAGCGTAGGAGTTCCTCAAGCACCAAAGTTGTCCACAAGAAGGACCCATTAGATTTGTCTAAAATCTTCTCGGCTAATGTACCTCGATCGTCAGGTCCCACGACTCCTAAAGCCTGGGTCCTCCTCTCAACCAAAAGCCTGAGATCTGACTCTGTGTCTGTTGTCAAGATTGGCAAGGACTGGACTAGATTGGGTGGGATGACCGAGAAACCTTGGTCCAGATCGACCGTATCCCGACTTGTGACGAGAATTCTCAGGGGTATAGATTCGTCCATGTTGGAAAGAATAGCATGCAAAAGGACTGGAGGATTGGAACACTCGTCCAGGGCGTCGATGACCCAGTAATGCCGAGTCGTTGTGGCCTGGAAAATGCCAGAAAGGAAGAGGATTCTCCAGAGGGTACGTTCGTCGACGCGATCTAAGCAAACACCATCCGCCCGCATCCCTAGGATTGCATCACTAGCTTCGGCATTGGAGCTAGCCATCTGAAAAGCCAGAGATCGGAGACAACGACCTAGGTTGGACTTCGACTTGTCTCCATGCTTGAAGAAAAAGTAGCTGCATGCCTGGCCGGACTCCTTGAGTTGATCGATGACATAGCCAGCGAGAACAGATTTTCCTGTTGCTGGCTTGCCCTTGATCCATAGCGTCCTGTCATTTTCGGATTCCCCATCTCTCCATTTGAGGTAACTGGCCTTGGTCGAAATCCATCCGCACGACCCGTTCATCCGAGCTTCGCAGACGTTTGCAAGATCATCGTCCAAGACGTCGGAAACTTCCAGGTATTTCTTGAGGTTTTTGATCCTCTCACGCCTCTGCTTCAGCTTCGGCTCCGAAATTACCGTGGTAATTTTGCTCACAGTAAAGGCGAGCGCGTTTCGTAGGAGGGCGTAGTTAGAGTCTTCAGGTGTGTCAAACTTGCATATCGAGCGGTGGTCAGCAGTCATGGGTATCTGCTTCTCTTCAGGGTACCCGAGGACGGCCGACTCGGGATCGACGATGAGTGAGCTAAAAAATTTCATATTCCGCGTTTCGTAGAACGACCAGAGCTCAAGGCCGGCCGAAAAGTGCCGAAATTCGTCATTGATCACTTGGACGGCCCCGGAGTTCGGTTCCAGATCGCCAACATAAGCGCGGTCGTACACAATCTTGAGGAGGTTTTTCAGCATCTTTGCTGAGTCGGCACCTCGATGCGGCGTGGCGAGGAAATAGAATGCGGCGAATCGCCCAGCCAGCGCCTTGTGCACTGCGTCTTGTTTCGCCAGGATATATGCTTTCTTCATCACCAAGCCACCCATGCTGTGGCCGATGACAACGATGTATGTCCCTGAATTGGCAATGCATGGCGAAGTGCTGATTGCGCCTAGGAATGACTTGCCAATGTGGTGTACATTCCAGCAGTCCTCCTTGCCCTTCAAGTAGTACGAATCGTATCCATAGCTATGGATGCGGACGTTATTGAATACGGGATCTTTGGAGAGCCACTCCTCTGGCCAGAAATGAGACTGCAGGGACGACTTGCTCCATGTTTTTCTAGAATTGCCGCCTAGGCCATGGACGAAGATGAAGTCGATCTCCGGCGCCGTCGGGGAATGTAGGAGGCTCAGTCCAAGCGGGCCCTTCACGCCCTCCGCTTGATCGCCCGAGGGAGTTGACGTCCTGGACAGGGTTTTTGACAGAGAAAACGGGCTCCTCGAGCTCTTAGTCGAGTCGCGGCTACTTGAGCGACTGTCGGGATGTAGGTCGGGCTTTGCGCGCCGCTGCTTTCGGGAGAACTGGCACAGTCAGCGATCGGGTATGATTGAAGTTTTCCAGCAGGCTAAGGAGGTGAGAGTTAACCATTGTAACCCACAAAATCAGTGCGTGGGGCCCCAATCTCGGTTGCCCGGACTCATCCAAGGTGGCGCCAGCACGATGGTCTGTCCATCAAAAGAATAATGGAACAATGGTACAATGGGAGTTGTTTTAGGAGAGACCTTTAGTGATGCGCAACACCTCGCGATTGAAGCACGTAGTAAGCGATCAGTCTCCCTCTCCCTTCGAACCACACCAATCAGCTGGCTGCTTTAGCCGCCCGTCAATGCCCCCTGCAGGCTCGGCAAAGACAGCGTTATGTATTTATCCTACAAAATCGCGCACCCAATATTTCAAGAACACTCCTATTGACCTGTACCTTCTTTGCCATCTCTTGATGATGCTGTGTTGATTTGGCAAATAAGAGGGATTGTCCGCGCATTGTGTATCATTTCAGAGAGCCATTTCCTATGAGTTCCCAGGCGAATCCAACCTTTACGGTTGGGCACCATGAGGCTTTCATGGAGTTCGCTCTCATTCAGGCACAAAAATCACCGCCAGCTGCCAACAAATTCTGCGTCGGAGCCATACTTGTCGACGCCAATAAGGGCAAGGTCCTATCGACAGGATACTCGCTTGAATACCCGCGAGATTACAAAGGAGATCCAGGCACTACGCACGCAGAGCAGTGTTGTTTTATCAAGATAGCCGACGAGCACAACCTCCCTGAGGAACGCATCAATGAGGTCCTTCCGGCCAACACGGCGTTGTACACGACCATGGAGCCATGTAACAAGAGACTTAGCGGCAACATGACCTGCGCGACCAGGATCTTGCGACTTAAGAGCGCCATCAAGACTGTATACGTGGGAATCAAAGAGCCAGGGACGTTTATCGCGCACAATGACGGGCAGGAAAGGCTGGAGGCAAACGGTGTCAAGGTTGTGTTCCCTGTTGAACATTGGCGTGACAGGATCACCAAGGTCTCAATGACAGGGCACTGAAGACTGAGATTGGGTTAGCTTAAAAGACAGAATGAGGTTGCGGAAACACCCGTCCGGCTCGTCCGGCCCGTCCGGCCCGTCCAGCCACCCGGCTCTAATTGATTTTGACCCTCTGTTCGATTATATATTGGATTAATCCTGGCTATAGCAATAAGCGGGTACCCTGAACTTTTGGCATAGCTGGTAAATCCAACGTAACTTATATAAATATGTCGCACAACGAGCTGCAGCCTCAGTGCATCCTCTCAAGAAGCTCTTGCTCCTTAGATAATCCTCATCAATTGACTGGCACCACCTAGGATGCTTCTCACCACTATCTGACAAGATAGAAACTCCTTCGAGGCCGTGTCCTGCGATGGGTGGATTCGGCGGTAATAGGACTCTAGCTGCCCAGAGGGGGAGCTCACCTGCAATTGGCTACTCGGCCATCATGGTGGGTGCATCCAGAAACACCGCCTATAATAAACCCCGCTTCTCCAATCCAGCCAGCGGGACACTGCACAGATTCCGCACATTCTTTGGCACAGGAAATGAACTACAACGGCACAGATGGCCTTGAATTCGGGGCGGGCAATACCAAAATCGACCCAGCCGTGTTGACGGGTAGGCTACAAGCCCTTGGCGAACTCATAAGATCGCCTTCATACTGACTGCCTCCCAAGAATTGCCGGAAGGATGCAAGGTGACGTCCACCGAGAACCATGGTGTAAGCTTCTGGGCGCAGACCGGTCGCATCGATGTTTTGCTCCGCGATGGTACACCGCAGTCCTTCTTCATCAAGGTCATTTCGAAAGAACTGGGCATGAATATGACCAGGGGTGAATTCCAGTCAATGAGCGCGATGCATAACGTACTGCCAGAATTTGCCCCAAGGCCGATCGCCTGTGGCACCTACAGGACAATACCGGACACCCACTTCCTCCTCTGCGAGTTTCGAGAAATGACTGACGATATGCCTGACCCTCACAAATTTGCCGCTCTTCTGTCAACACTGCACCAGAAAAGCGTATCGCCTACTGGCAAGTTCGGGTTCCACATCACCACCTACGCAGGAAACCTACCCCAGTTCGTGGCATGGGAAGATAGCTGGGAGGCATTCTTTGCCAAGACCATGAGACAGGCGCTTGACCTGGAGATTGAAAGGAAAGGGCCTAGTGAGGAGCTCGATGTCCTCTCCCGTGCTCTGTTCGAAAAGGTCATCCCGAGGCTCTTGAGGCCTCTCGAGAGTGACGGCCGAATAGTGAAACCTTCACTTGTTCATGGAGACCTTTGGTACGCAAATGCAGGAATTGATGTCGACAATGACCAGCCTCTTGTCTTCGATGCGTGCTGCTTCTTTGCGCACAACGAATGTACGTTCTCCTACGAAACACTTGCGGTTGCCCATGCTAAATAGCTTGAATTCGAAGATGAGTTTGGCCAGTGGCGACCAGCTTGCAATAGGTTTGGGGATGAGTACGTTGCTGCCTACAACACATTCGCCCAGATTTCGCCGCCGGAAGAGGATTTTGAAGGCCGTCTAGACCTTTATAGGCTGTGAGACACTCAGAAACTCTTTTCCTTCATCCTGATCTACGTATCTGATATCAAGCTAGGAGGTTTGACACACATGTATCAGCGCTTTTTGTCGATAACGAGACACTTCGCACACAGTGAGGCTATTCTCAGCCTACCGTCTAGTTTGGCGGCTAATGAGCCTAACAGGGTCCTTGATGTTATGAGAGATTTGGTCCATAGATATGGTTAGTGGACAGCAGCAATGATGCTATGCTCTTATTCTATCGTGTAGTTCTAGAAATTTGCAAAAAGGTCTCTACCCTATGCATATGCTTCAGCCTCCATATAATGCCAATTTCCTCAATGCCGGCATTATGGCTGCTCCTGCTGGAGTTACTAAAGACGGTTATGAAGTCCAGTTTGGGACCAACCATGTCGGGCATGCCCTCTTGCTCAAGTTTCTCACGCCCCTCCTGGTTGACACTACTATCAAGTGCTCATCGGCATCCGCGGTCAGGCTCGCCGTCCTGAGCTCGTCGGCACATAAATACAGTCTGCCGGGCGGCATCGACTTAAGCACCCTCAAGCGCTCGGCTGAAGACATATCTGCAGTCTACCGGTACGGGCAAAGCAAGTTGGCGAATGGAGTGTACGCTCGGGAGTTGTCAGAGAGGTATCCGCAGTTCGCCAAAGTGTCAGTTTCCCCTTGAGCTGTCAAGAAAGATCTCAACAAGTCCAATGGTGGCAGTACCATGCTTCGTTTATTCCAAGCGATAGCGCTCCCGTTCGTGGGCGTGACTCCCCAGGAAGGCGCCAAGTATCAGCTTTGGGCTGCAACCGCAAAGAATGGGGTGAGTGGGGAGTACTATGAGCCTATTGGCGTGCTTAGGAAAGGAAGTTCTCTGTTGAAGAACGATGAGTTGGGGAGAAAGCTATGGGAATGGACGGAGAAGGAGTTGGAGGAACATGTCATAAATACTACGTCACCCCTTGCACTTTAGAGCGGCGGTGCAAGGGGTACAATCAGCCGAAGGCTGAGAGTCCGCGGGCCAAGCAATTATCTACAACCATTACATTATTTACGCACTGGAGCAATTTTTGCAACATTTCTTGTCGCGAGCAGAAACAACTGAAATTATGCAGAACCGTGGTCTGTCTTGTAGGGATTTGCCTGGGCCCTTCCTGCCCCACATTTGCTTTTGTTTTTCCAAGGACCGGCGAGTATGCTACATCCTCAGGACGCTTCAACCACTCGGTGTTCTCCATTTCAGTCATCATTTTGTGAGAGAAAGGCGTTTTGATCCAGTCATCTGCTCGCGGGTAGCTAATCGGTTTGTATTATAGCATGAGACGAGATCTCGCTAACCAATGAAACAAAGCACAAAACATCCGAAGTCAGAAGCCTCCATCGCGAGGAAACCTAACGGAGATGTTCTCAACCCATATTGAGCTCACCTCGCCTCAAGGGTGTGTTCATCTCCAACGAGGGCGTTTCCAGATTTGTCCTGCCCATCTGAGTCAATTTCGAAGCCACTGAGTCTAACTTCCAATTCAGCTAGTTTGTTTGAAACCTCATTGAGGGTCATTATTGCTGTGTCTGGGTTTGAATCAAGGTCGTTATCACATTCATCCCATTCATTCTGTTCATTTCCCATGCCATACCGCGCCTCCAGATCAATCAGCTGACCTATAGGAGAAGTGCAGGGATTGTGATAATCAATCGCGGGAGAGGTATTAATGGGAAGAGCAATTGGTCGGGAAACACTACGCCATGGTGCAGCGGGTGCAAGAGACTGGGGAGCAATTGTCTGCTGGGGAGTTGGCTGAGGAGGACTGAGCTGAGAAGCAGCGGGTTGATGGGCACCAGACCAAAGAGCAGTCTGGGAAGCTGGCTGAGGAGCACTGGACCAAGGTGGCATCGTGTGCAATTGTTTGGGTGGTTGGCTGAGGACGGGATCGAAACGCAGCTGGCTGGTGGGCACCAGACCAAAGAGCAGACTGGGAAGCTGGCTGAGGAGGAGCACCAGACCAAGGAGCACCGGGATCAAAAGGCTGAGGAGCAACTGTCTGAGGAGCAGACCAAGTAGCACCCGGTGCAAGAGTCTGGGGAGCAATTGTTTGCCAAAGAGTTGGCTGAGGAGCATGAGACCAACCCGGCTGAGGAGGACTGAACTGAAAAGCAACTGGCTGAGGAGAACACCAAGGAGCACCAAGCCAAGGAGAACCAGGTGCAAGAGGCTGGGGAGGAGCACTAGGTGGTAGAGGAGCAGGTCGAGGAGCACCGGCAACAGTCCGGGGGGAGGAATGCGCCGGAGAGGAGCTGTGGGAAGAACTTCAGGTTGTTTCTGGAACTGCTCGGTGATGTTAAGGCTAGCTCGCTGGGCTGATTCAATGCGACAGAGTTTACCTTGACGACCGAGCAAGTAGCCAGCACCAATCGCCAGGTAGAATATATGATATTTTGTTGACACACATTCCCAGTCAATTTAGAAGTTTCCAACCTCGTTCATATAGCAAAGGATGTTGGTAGGTTTAAGATTGGAATCGAGTTTGCCTTCGTCAGGGATATTGATGAATGGTTCTCCCGTGCTTGTCTTGACTCGGTGTTGGATCTTCTCGATGTCACTGAGAAAGTCGAGAGCGCTCGAAAGGTATCGAATCGGCAGGTTTGCAAGGTTGAACAGCTGATAAGAACGAGTAATACAGAACCCTTCAGGCCCCCGTTCCTCTAAGAGTCCGAATTGATCTTTGACTGGACATGGATCGGACTTTGACCCTGTCAGTAGGGAAACAAGCAGGCTCATGGCCATAGTTTGTTTCTGTTGCCTGACAGAGTCATCTTGTTGATTCTGAGAATTGGCGTCGGCTGTGCACCCAGTTGTGGTGGGAATGCAAACCCCAGAGTCACAAGTTTCGCCGGTGGCACAGTCGCTGTCTGATGAACACGGGATGGAAACAATGCCAACTCCAGAGTTGCAGCTCTGGCTGCTGGTATAATCATCATCGGTTGTGCATCTAGGTGAGGTTGTACAGGATCCAGACTTGTATACTTTGTTAGCGCATATGGCTTGCTGTGCGTTGAGTTATGTTAAGCTAACCTGAAGCTTGCGGGATACGCTGGACAGTGTCATGTTGATTCTTTCGGTGGTGAAACTTAAGGAATTGAAGGTGTCAATAGAGAATGTTCAAGTTGCAGAAGAGTTAAGGTAGAAGGAATTTTAGGCGGGGGGAGTCAGTATATGTGAAGGATCTGCCTCTGCCTCGACGAAGGAGCTGTGCCTAAATCCCTTGACTAAGAGTATCGTCCGGCCACCAGGCGACACGCAACGCCAGCATCATCTAGCCGAAGCACACCTGCAGGCCTGAATAAGCAAGTATCTCATCATTGGTGACACGAGTGTGAGGCTGGAGACTTGCAGTTGAGGAAACTGCGCTAACTCCAGTGGAGGGTAGACCCCGTTCAATATCGCAGCCCGTGCGTCTCTTACTTTCACGCCCTCCTGTGTCACTCATCCCTGCTCTTGATGGCGTTCTACTGTACATGGTGGCCAACCCTTGCAGAGGGATCTTCGTGGTGTCCTGTTAGGCGGCATGTAGTATCTCCCCAAGATACGGTGTGGGAATATAGATTGCCAAAAGAAAGCACTCCCATTATCCTTGACCCCGCGCAGAGTACTTAAATGAAAGTGCAGCCCAACAAGGCAACAAGATGCTTCACCGACACTGGTTCGCCCAAGCTCGCCTTTTCAGCTCTCTTTCAGGACCCCAACTCGATGTGCCACGGCACGTACGACTCGACTGGCGTTCCAAAGCCCCCAGCAAGCCCCAAGCCACGTTAGCGAGAATGGCATTTCCATTAGCTGCTGTCATTACCCTGTCTGTATGCCTGCCAGCCCTGGCAATTGCCATGTTCACCTACTACATCGTCCGGTACCAAGACAGACGCAAGAACGAAGGGCTTGAGGAAGGGATTAATTGGGACCTATGGTTGGTACCGCATCATGACTCTGGTATGACGCGTTTGCTTCCTTTTGAACAAGACTAATCACAAACCCAGCCACAAGCGAGGCCGACCTTGTCCAGTCCGTGACCGCCCAACAAAGCTCAAAGAGTGACGACATCGGATCTATCCCGCTCAAGAAGCTTCCTGCGGCACCTCCATCAGACATTAACGTCTCGCCCATTCCCCTTGACACTCCCCTTGCCTAGACATACTCGCCATTGTATCGGCTGAATGACTTCGGAAGGTTAGGTTAGTCAGATTGACTAGATGGGATAAATTGGTCGGATGGAAATTGGTCAAATGTGCATCAGGTCAAACATATGCACTTCGCAATCCCTTTTACAGGCGGGGAGTCCTGTGTGAATAACTATTTGATACTCTAAAATCACTTCATCATTTTTCCTTAATCTTGTCCTAGTGCTGGTTGACCCCTCCCACAATCGCCCGAGTTTGGGCATGCGACGTAGCGCCTTCCTTGGCGTGGATTGATTCTCGGTCCTGAGAATCAATCCCACGCTAGTCAAGGGTTGCATCAGGCCAAAAGTGCATGGTCATCTTCAGGTGTCACTTTCTCCTGAATCTGGAGATAATTGCCGACGCTTTGTGTGGGGTGGAAGCGAGGGGGCGGGGGGCGAGTGGACAGCCCACACATCGTGGACAGCTCACACATCCACAGAGCGGAGGCGAAGGAGCCGTCTCGACCTAAAAAGCAAAGGCATGCATCCGACCCTCCATCTCCAGCTGTCCGAGCTCTTAAGTGCACATGGACATGGGTTCATTCTGTTTACTGTTGCCTGAATCGGGAGATAAGTGCCCCCTTGGCGTAGTTTGATTCTCAGTCCTGAGAATCAATCCCACACTAGTCAGGGGGCACCTTCCCGGCTTGCTCTAATCTGCCATGCTTCAGCTGACTATGCTAATGCAGGTGTTGGTCTTGGGTAGATAAGAAACGCAAGGCAACCAGTTGCCTTTTCAATGCATCTCCAATTGGACATGGTTGGACTTACTCCATACCTCCTTCCCTCTGCGCCTCCATCACATTTGCCAACTATGCAGGTAAGTCCGCCTTTCCCGCAGAACGATCGCACCTGCTAAGCAACATTGTGATCAGACTACAATTGAACCGTACAACTACGACTCGACGGAAAGTCACGACGATGCCAAGAGTGGCATCTCGAACCCCTCCTTGTCACAGAAGCAGAGCAACTTAACGAACCATGTCATACATTCGGAATATTGCTACAGGTGTATAAATCAATCTACTATGGCCATGTAGTCACTAACTTATACTGCAGGACTGAGCAGCATGCCAAGGCCCAAGCCGTCGTCGAATGGATGACAGGATACCGAGATAACAGAACCCCTGATGACCGGGCCGTTGAATACATCATGATGCAACTGATCGAAGACGACGACGTCAGCTGGGAAAGGTTTAAAAGGGACATTGTGGATTCCCTTCTACCGGTGGATAAGACCTTTTTGGGACTTTTTCTTCGCTCGGCGGAAGACTTAGAGATACCAGTCCACGAAGCAATCTTCACTGAGGCGAGACATGTCTACAAACATATATCCAACGGCCGTAAACTTCCTATTATCGAAGTCTCGTTTTGCATGGAAAGGGCTGTCGTAAGAGAACACCACCTGCCTATTGAATAGATGCTCACTATGCGCAGCACATGTTGGTGATGGCAATTTGCCATTGCATTGAACCATCATCCCCTCAAGCCGTCTACTTCTACCTACGACAAAGTCCGATATCAATCACTCTACATAGGCGTAGGGAGACTATGACAGGGCATACATACCTTGCTTGCTGTCAGGTGAGTTATCTAGTTCCCGTTGTTAGGTTCAACTCTCACATAACCAGTGCTGGCACCGCAATGGCCGTATCACACTACCCTGTGGTAACTGCGGTCATGGTTCAGAATCGTGTTGTATAAGGACGGACGTGAAGGGGAGACCAATTAGGTATGGACTTGGGTCATCAATAGGCCTTTGGGGATAGGGGAAGTGCTCGGAGCATTAAGGCAACGCAGCAAGTTCTTATCAACTACTATACATATATTCGTCGCGTGGAACCAACCGGCGCGAGTCATGTTTGCGATATGTAAATCTAGTAGTGCGGGGTGTCGAGTATGTCGGGCAGTTAGGTTAAGCGACTTCCCATCCAGGTTTTCTCGTTCCCGTTAGATGGCCATTTTGCCCTCCTCTAATACTCCCAAGGACTCATCTGCCACCCCACGCTCCTTCATCTAGGACTTGGGTCATTCGCTATCCAACCCGCACCAACTCGTCTCGTCGCGAGAGAAGGGACTCGTCTAACTCCAGCGACTCGACGTACTCGCGGGCTTCCGCAGCGAGACCGAGTCTTCGAGCCCGAGGCTCAGTTCCAGGGTCAGAACCCGAAATGCCGTCGCTCGTTGTATCTGGACTTGTCTCATCGTTGGCGGGCTTCTCCAAGGGCGGGACAGCGGCATCGCTCGCCGAACTTGCCGCAGGTCAGCCGTCATGTAGCCGACCACATGCGGGTTGGTCAGCATTTCGTGCTCGAGCGTTTCCGGGTCGAACAAGACGACGCCCCGCTACTCGTCATAGAGGTCGGCCAAAGTCAGCTGCAAGGGCGAGCCCAGGTACGTGACCCTGCATATCGCCCTTGTTGTGGCCGGATCGCTTCTGGGCGATAGTGTGATGACTGTGAAAATGGCCCGTGAACGTTCGCGCTAGCGAGGTAGACCGATCTGGCCCTGTCAAGCCGTGGTGCATGATGGAATTCGCGACACGTGGACGAAGGCCCACTACCACAGGGTTGTGGTGCATGCACGCACTACGACACAGGAACAGGATGAGCAGTGGGCATGAGACCGGGCTTATGTTCTACCGAAAAGCTATGTCCACGTGAGGGCTAGTCGTGCCACAGAGTGAACTCCAGAGAATCAACCAAGGTTCCTTCTAGCATCATGTCTCTGTCTGAACGCATACAATGGCGTCCCCCAAACCCGAATTCGCTTCTATCAAATTTTGAGACGCGGTGCCAAAATGCGAAACAGCAACCATTTCTCGATGAGAGATTGATGGACGATATTCCGAGCGCTTGCGCCTGGCGAAACTTCCGTCGACCTCGGCTCAGGCGCTTCAAACTCCAGGGAAGTGTAAACTTCACCAAGCTGCTAGGCTATGGGCTGGATGGCATTGTCTGGAAGGTAGAAATTGGCGGCTGCGTCTATGCACTCAAAGTAGTAGGTTTCTCTGTATTTGTCTTATTCGGGGCAGTTGGCTGACGACAAAGTTCTGGGACAATCATGCCCCGGAGGACACGCGATACTGGGCAATCCAGCGAGAATGCCAAAACGCCTCCCTCCTTGAAATGATGCGATTCGCGATCGAGCATTCTTCCGACTCCATTTGGCTGAACCCCGAACCGAAAACATTCCACGATGCGGTTCTCAATCTTCATGCTTTCTCTGACGAGGGCCGCCGCCGACAACTATTTCGAAAGAAACCCGGCGTCGTCCAATACAGTAATACCCCTCAGTTGAGGAAATGCCATGGCTGGACAATGATGACTGGCAAGGAACTCTATGCATTGCCTTCGTTCGCTCGGCCCTCTGCAGTAAGAGTTGACAGGATCATGCGCGACATCTCGCCGAGCGAAGATTATTATGCTATTGTATATGAGTATGTGTCTGATGGACAATCCGGTCTGGCTACCGACGAAGTGCAAGCTCAGCTGGACTTTTTTTGGCTCACTGGGTTCTGTTTGGTACCGTTGCGGACCGAGAATTGGAAAGGAACCGGAATATTGGTGGACATGGCAGATCTCGTGTGTCCTTGGCATGCTGCATGGTTTCCGAGTCTGTACAAGCGACGAGGTGCAAGAGAGGTTACACAATAGTGACTTTCCACGCCATACGCCGCTGACTGCTCTGGCATGAAGCAATTAATTTGTACCATATAGCGAATGTAATCTCATATCCTCAGTTATCCCCGGTTCCTCCATCCATGGACCTCTTTCGTATTTGCTATGAATGTCAGGTATTAGTGAGTGAGCAGCCAGGTACGGGCATCACGAACCTGCTGACCTGAGAGCCATTCCAAAGCGCTTTCAGCCCTTGCCACTGCAAGTCGGACACGGGATACCGTTGACAACCCTGTTGCCACCACAAGTTTCGCAAGGGGCCATGGTACGGTAGCAGATGTAAAAACTGTGAGTTGTGGAATGGCGTTAGCGTTTTGAACAAATGAAGCAAAACAAGCGGGAAGTGATCAGTATTTAATGCGCCAGAGCCCAAAGACCTTGATGCTGACTAATTAGTGGAGTGTTGCTGCCCGGTTTGACGTCAGCCGAGATGACAGTGCATCGGGCCTGAGTGGAGCTAGATGTTCATGCTCAACGCGTCCACTGTCACCTGATGGCCCCGCAGCAAGACAACAAACAGTCCAATAACAAAATCCCGCGGAGCGAGTCGTCATCGCTCATCATTCCCTCGCATCCTTAGAATCCTACACCATGTGTCCTGCTGTCGCCAACCAGCCACGCTGCACTTGCTCGGCCTTCTTCAAAACAGAAGATGATTTGGAAAGACACCTGGACGCGAATGTAGAGCAACGGCGAGTAAGTTGGACGACATCCCCAGTGTTCCTAACTGACAAAGTGTCAATTAGTTTCGAGAGCAATGGATACAATGGCTGCAGACCGAAGCACGAAGATATCAGGCCCATGCGAGAGTCGATAACGGAAATCACACTGAGAGTGATAGCGAAAACAATCGTCATGACGGAGAGCCTGCAATCTCTAAACCGAACAACCTGTCCGGTCAACATTTCTGCCCGTCCTGTCCGCGTACAAAACCGTTCGCGACAAATCAGAAACTTCGTCGGCATTTTGAACAACGTGCTTGGCCTTGCCCCAGGATTGAGATGAAGCTAACATGAAATATTTGCAGACGTCGAGTGCCACGAAGTTTGTGTGTGCTGTACGAAGGTCTTTAGACTTGTTCGAGAGTTTCGGAGACACGCGGAGAACTGCACCGATGAGAGCAAGAGGAAGATGACATATATGAAACAGACGTGCGACGAATTACGCGAGTTTTCTGACAAAGAACTTGACAATGCGCTGGGCGAGAGTCTGTCCAGCGTAGGAAAAAGCAGGAAACGAACATGGGATGAGGCAGAAATGGATACTGAGGTATTGGGAAACCAAGCCAAAGCCAACAGACCCGAACTTGGAGCCCCGGAGCGAGTGAATACTCGGCAACCACCTGGTGACAAAGCCGCGGGTGCCCCGAACACCGAGACGTTGCCGTCCTACACAGGATCCATGAGCGATATGGGGTCTATTATAGGGAGAGACTCTGGAGGGAGGATGTGCCTTGGTCCAACACAACAACAACAAAGCCAGGGCTTTTCAATAGAGGCTGCAGTACACCATATCCCTTCGCTGGATTTGCTGGATAATTTCGATGCACCCTTGATGCAAATAATGAACGGTGTCCCTGTATTTACGAATCAGTGGGTACTGGATGGGCATGACGGCGATGCTCCTAGCAATGCTGCTGCTATGTATCTTTCATGATATCTCCTTCTCTTTCCTGGTATTTCCCGCCTGAAATGTGAAATTCAGCCCTATCTTTGTGCTCTTCTTCTCCATTTGGGCCACCTTATCTGCAAGAGTCGTAGAGTGCGGAAGAACAATCTTGGCCCACTTGGCTACTACATCTTCTGTTGCAAACATAAATGTGATAGCGTACCCTTGCTTTATTTCAAAGCAGAGTCGAGCATCGAGGATAACTCTAGAGGCTATCAGAAAGCGAGACAACAAGTGAAAGAGTGCCACTCACATGCCTCCATCCACGAATTCCTTCGTTTCTGGTTCACAGCCGACGCGATTTAGCTCTGACGATGGAATCTCATATACCGATCTCAATCCCTTTGTCGTGTCCAGGGCATGCAGGTGCGAGCCAACATAGTAATCAACTCGCGCCCCTTTGGACCACACATGTACCATGAAAACTCGTCGACCAGCGTTACGCCCACCTCGCCTCCAGCATTCAACGTGATCAGGGTATTCTTCGTATCTGAGCCAGTGTCCGAGGACACATCGTGCGAAGGAGGCTTCGAGGATGGATTGAATGCGCTACGATATATCAGCCTCCGGCACAAAAACTGGTTTGTCGAGCTTACTGAGTCGAAGGCGAAGTCGGCGCAGAAGTCCAGTCCGTACTCTGTGAAGTAAGGGAAACCTCTGCTTGCCAGTTCCGATACACGGTTTCCGGCAGAGATATCCTCCCAGCAATAGAAGCCTCTCTCCAAAAGAGACTTCTCTGCCACTGCCAAGGGGGTATCAGTTGACGCCATGACTTCACTGAAAATAACGCGATCTGCAACCTCTCCAACCTCTCCAACCTCCCCCATGAGGGGTGGTCTGGATGTGTTGCCCGATGCACGGAAAAATAATCATCCGCGGCCGATCAGTGGAGTTCACATGCTTACGCGAACGCCACGATTGTGTGGTCCCTGTCAATACACACCACAAATTCGTGTAGCGCAATCACCTGCAGCTACTCCGGATGATCAGGTAAAGCGCATCTCCTCATAGAGAGCACTTCTGCTATAAGGATATATAATTCTGGCTGTATCTTCTTTTTCAGTTGTTGTTCTCTGGCGCAAACACTCTTCATATCCCTCAACCACTCTGAGGAAACTGCGTCAATGCCTCAGACCATTCTCGACGTTCTTGTACAACCAAATCCTGAGCTAGACTCCAGCTCAGTACCAGACGGGCAGAACACATCTAGCCGAGATTGGATACCAGTTACGGAATGGCGGCCTTGGGTAGATTTTACCTACCAGAACCTTTTGTCAATTTACCAACAGCCACTCACTGCCCAATGGAGAGATCCTCCCTCCATCGACATGGCGTCCGGCTTTGATCGACAAATCCGAGACGAACAGAGCATGGATTACTTTTTGGCGAAGTACGTGTGGCCGCGCGTGAACGGGGCACTTGTACAAGCCACCCGCATACTTGGGTGGGGTAATGAGATATTCTATCTTGGACCCGGGAGCTGGTGCCAGGGTACTGGACCACCAGACTGGGGCCTTGTCTCCAACTACAGGGTGGAGCAAGAGAAATTTTGGAACCTTCTGCCAGGTGATACCAAGCTCTCTGCAAAATGGCGGCCAGATATGTTACAGTCGCATAACGACAGCGAGAGATATCAGTGGACCTTACCTGTTTCTCAAGTCAGTACATACGCTGCCCAAAGCGACTGTCGCTACGGATTCATCGTGACGGATCAAAGTCTTGTTGTATTGCGATTCGCCAAAGAGCCTATTAGCGAAGGCTTGGCTTCAACCCGTCCCAGTCGGGGTACCGAACCACACATTCACCAGCGAGTTGCCTCGGGCGAAACTGATGTATCTTCTCTGCTGGAATCTATGTCCCTCGACTCATTCGGAGCGCAGTCTTACATCGACAATGATCATGCGCGTACTGCAGATGCCGAGTTTCTACCACCGGAGTATGCGGTGATATATTGGAATGCTCACGGTATGGGTAGGCTTACTATTAAGCTTTCAATTTTTTGCCTATGCCTCATGGCAGCTGGTGGAAATGGCAGCATTGATTACGGCTATCCCCCTCTCGACAGCTGGGCGCAAGTGGGTCGGCACAAATTCACACACAACACGTCAGGCTTTATAGCCAAAAGACTGCCTAATAATGCCACTCTCTACAATCCCGAACAGTCTAACTCAGATGATGTCATTCATGAAGGATCTTCTAGTTACCGTGCTAGCCAAGGTGATGAGTTTGAGCCCGGCACGGATGCCAGCGACAACAATACTTACCATAGATACGATGAGGAGCAGTCACAAACCGGGCACGGTGGTCAAGAATCTAGTTCGCATCAGACTGAATCCACGCCCAGATACACTACCGTTGAAGTGAATAAAAGGGATGGCCGGTTGTGCTTCCACGATATAAAAAATCGGCTGAGGAAGACGAAGAAATCAGAATGGACTCGCATTTCTGGTGGGTGGATATATGAAGGGGAAAAGCATGCTTACTTCACGAAGCATCTACCGTAAGGAAAAGTGATGGTATCGCACCTTGCAACACAAAACCTCCTTTAGTTTTCCATGTATCACACACACAATGTATTAACGCCCGGCGGCCACGCCGAAGGGCAGTCAGTCTCTCTATTAGAATCTACGTTTTAGTGTCCGTATTTCTTGCAAGCTATGCCCTTCTGGTATGCATGAGAAAGTGATGTATTGTTGTTGCTAGCTAAAGCGGCGACTCGGCTGTCTCGGGAGAGGTCGGCTGTGTCTCTGGTCGCCTTATATTTTAGGCCGGAATTGGGACGACACCCTGGTCCCACCCACAGTATTTTTCAATGTCCATGGATTGGCCCGCCCCACCAAGTGTGCACGTGCCAAGTCCGATGCTCAAATGACGCCACAGGCTCTACTTTGCCGGAAGTGACAGCTGTGCCCTTCCGTGCTTAACCGAGCGACAACACACAGGTGTTTCTCGACGCCGTCTCTCTCAGTCAAGCTTTGAGCATCCACACCAGCGGCGCAAGGAGAGAATAAGGTGACAACCAGTTTTGCCGAGTCATGCAGCGTACCCCGCTAGTTGGGGGCACCTTATCTACTATTATTATTTACTACAGGGAAACAACAGGGCCGACTTTTATATGACCACGCATCTGTGGTATAACCGCTTGTTGTGTCACCTGTGGTACCACGCATCTCTGTATGAACGCACGTGATAGCCACGCATCTGTGGTTTAACCACGCTGTATGACCACGCATCTGTGTATGACCACGCATCTGTGGTTTACGGGGTTAGAGCCGTTAGCCGATTCAGAACTCTTTGGTCCGCCACTACGACCCAGCCCTTGGCGGCTCCGGTGGCTTACAGGATCGCAACCGGTTGGAAAACGCATCAAGAACGGATCGGTAAACAACACAACAAACAAGGGAGAAAGCACATTACAGTACATGCATTGATAGCCAGGGAGACCGCTCTGCCTGTAACCATCTGTAGTCAAGATCACTGGCCCACGGCTCCTGTTAGGCAGCCTCGTTCATCAAGATCATCACTGCTCATTGATGGCGAATGCATGAGCTCTCAATAATGTCAAGGTTTGGGGAAGGGAATATATGCCGCAATTGGACAGACACATGATACCACTTTGCTGACCGACCTCCAAATCAACTTGCATAATAGCTGGGGAAACGCATAAGGCATGGACGTGTTGGTCGTTGGGGTGTCTCACATCGAGTGAGAACCGGCAAGCTTCACTCCATCTGGTTGCATATCTGGCTAATTCCGGGTAAGTCTAGGTGAACCACATCCATGTCAAGAGTAGCAGTGGTTCTGGTGGCTTGCAGAACTGGTGGAAGACCAACCAACACGTTCTTTCAGCACCGGCCTAGGTCATGTTGACAGAGAGATAGTTCACAAGGCTTCGTGCATGCAGGTCACCGTGTTGATCCTAACCATTCCATTGGTGAATGGCGAAGAACCAACGACAAGAGAGAGCTTGGCGTGACACGGAGTATAGCTAGCCTTACCATTATGAAGGCTATGGCCAACGCAGACCTACAGAATCGACCTCAATGAGACCAATTCGTACTGCAGGGGCGGCCAAGGGTGAGTTGTCGACCAACAACCTCACCAGGATAGTGGTCAGTTGTTTGAGTGTGGTTACCTACACATGGTCGACTCTGACTGTAGATCATCACAGTTCATCGATCAATGGCTAATGCATGAGCTGTCGATAGCGTGCGGTAGGGGTTGACGAACGGAATCTATGTCCCAATTGGACAGACGCATGCGACCACTTTGCTGACCGGGCTGATATTCTCAGGGAAAGTGCATGTCACATTTGGCCAACACCGCCCTGTAGTCCTGACGGCTTGCCGTGGGGACGCCTCCGATCACTTGCATAAACAAATTGGAATTCCAGGCTGAACAAACAGGCCGTGTCTGTGATTAAGGATGAAGGACATGGAGTGCTATAAAGGAAGGCTCCCTGGCGAGTTATTTAGCATGTCCTGATCCTACATCAATCCCATCATCTCTTGTACACAAATATAAACGAGTAAGTTTTGGATTCCTCCTTCACAGAGTAGTCCCTGACCGGATAGACATCTTAGCACCTCGAAATGTCCGAGCCACCGCGAAAAGATGATCCAACCCCACCCAACCCCAAGCCCCCCGTGGGTGACAAAGAGAAGCCGGCGACCGTTGTAAATGGAGGCGGAAATGGAGGTGGGGGTGGAAGTGACTCTGGTGTCTTCCCTTCTGACACCTTCATCTCGGATGAAATAGTGCCAAATTATAGCAAGACGGACTGAAGGATAGACAGTGCATTATCTAACCCATAATTCCATCCCACTTCCTGATGGTGCCACCATCATCAAGTTCCAGGGTCAGGGGTACGGCCCGAAGATGTTACCATATAAAACGGGAGAGCCCATGCATCCTTGCCTCAGCGTGAAGATTAGTCTGAACCTCACTTCCTTTGGTACATACTATATGAGTATGGCCATCCCAATCTATGAAGTACTTGATGGTATCTTCGTATTACTTTTCTACTTGTGTTATATTTTGCGCTTTATTCACCACGCGAAATGGCAACGGAAGGTGTTTACGACAGTTTCTTTTGCGCTGATCATTTCGGTGTTGACTGTGGCCGCTCTTGCTCCCCGCCTTCCGCTGGATCACGAGACACAAGACTCATTACGATGGTTTTGGAAAGCAATTTGCCTCTGGTCCTTGAGTGTGATTGAGGTAGAAGAATGGCATCTTTTTCGCTATAGCTACTGACTGGATCTAGGCCACAGCCTTTTCCCAGGCCCTGGAGACGTCCTTGGTTGAGCTTGAAGGGTCTTTGGGGTTGCGTTGTGCCAGGTGGATACCTTTCCTGGATGAGTTCACGGGGCTGCATTGGGTGAGGTGGATGGGGCCTCGTTGGGTGAGGTTGATGATTTTTGTGGAGTGTCCCGAAGCTATCGCGAGTGCCATCCTATTGCGGGTTCAAGTTGATATCACAGCGTTGCCGCCAATCACCACTCACATTGCGGTATTGGTCATTGTGGCGAAATATCATGGAATGATGCGCTCGGCTGCGAAGGATTTGGAGGAGCAGCAGACGGTATTTCTCGTAAGTGTGGACGTGGAGAAGCGAAGAAAGACGAGGAAGAGAGTGATGCGGCTTCTTTCCATTACCGTTGGTGCAGTGGTGGCCTCGGTTGCATTGTTTTTCGTTTCGGCGCTTGGGATATATCATCATTTTATGTTCCTACAAGCAGGTATATCAGCGGTAGTGATCTCAAAGGGACATTTGAGGAAGCATCTTCGCCAGCTGTGGAAGAAGATACTGGAGTTACAAGAGAGACTCCACCCTGGGCCCACGGATATCGAATTGCCATCATTTCAGACTGAAGATGAGCTAGCTTTCTCCTCGACCACCTGCTTAATCTCCCCGCTTCCCGTCTACATAGCTCAATGATTACAAGTTATCACAGTCCGGTGTTGGGACTTATCACGGTGAACACTGGAGCTCAATGTCGGAAATGTGCCAGGGATGAGAAAACAGTGGCCCGAAACGATCATGTCTGCAGCCACAGTCGGCCCGTCGTCTCGTCCAACATCAGACAGAATCACAGGTAGAGGATTATGTAGCCAAAAGAGACGGCGAATGCGAATCAGCCGGGTTTGTTACTATCTACTACTCCATCGATTCCTCTGGTATACCCCGTAATGAAGATATCCTCGGTGTAGAAAGTCGTGGAAGGGAAGACACCATTATCTGGAACTCCTGGGATCCAGTTCGGGGTTGGGGCTATCATCGAGTTTTGGCCGCCAAGGGATCCTGTCGATGGAAACGGTCCCCGCTCCGGACAGGAATTTGCTCCTCGGTTCAATCTAGCAGGCGATATAGACCTTATTGAGGCTCTGGTCGACTTCTTGCGCCCATTGTCGGCTCCGATGTCAGTCTGTTCTTTCCTCTTAGCACCATGTTTCAGGAGATCTAACCACTCCCCCCATGAATCCTCCAGTTTTTTAAAGAGCGATTTGATGCCACCTTCCATTGTTTTCGATTCAGGTAGCAATTCCTCAACTGTATCTTCAATTCGATAAATGTCGTTCGGTAGAATTGTCTCAAAGCTGTGTGCGGATGTTAGTAAATGCTAGTAAATGTCTGCGAATAACGAACTCGATGATATTATTCTTAACTGAAAGAAGCAATAGAGCTGGCGCCTTGTCACACAATTTGGAAAGCTGATGCGCTCTAAATAAATAGTCGCTCGATGGTTTTATCCCATAGTTGCTAAGATGCTCTTTAAGGGCGTCCTTATTCCCCTTGCTATGAAACGTGTTGTTGAAATCGGTGCGTAGCCGGATGAATAGAGCCGCACATAGTCGTTTGATTACCGGGTCGGCGCTATTACGGCCTTCGTACAGTCGGTAAGCCAGGTTGTTACCTTTGGTTACCGGGTCGTCGCTATTACGGCCTTCAGCCAGGCTGTTGTTACCTTTGGGTATGAGCTCCAAGAACGACAGCGGTGAATCCACCCACTTGTCGACAAGCTCCTTATGTTTTGTCTCAAATGATGGCTTATCATCTTTTTTCTCAAGGGATGGCCCATCCTCTTTTCTCTCAAGGGGTGGTTTCTCAAACAGGCAAGGTTTGAAGTCCAAGTAGTTTTTGACGATAGGTGACAGAGCTGTGGATAGCTGTTGTGATGCAAGGTCACGTAGCAGGAATCGGAGATGCTTGAGAAACTGCGGGATTGAGTTGACGCACCACCTATGACAAGGAGAATACGTACCTCTGGCGTCTCTAGGTCGCTTAGTGAGATGGACTTTTGGCCTGTACTACGTTCGCAGACTTGAAGTATGTGGCTCGCCACAACTTGGCTATGATTGATGCCCATGGTGCCAGTGCAGCGGCGTGCCTGCTTTGAGAGCTGTCAAATACACTCACTCTCCCCTGATCAAGGCTCTTTAAGTTGTGAAGGAAGTCAAGACCGAAACCAAGGACGATAGAAGAGAGGTGGTTGCAAAGCATCTCTCGCCTAGTAGTAGTAGTAGTAGTAGATTTATTACGCCCGGGAGAACGGATCTCATAGGGCCATGGAATACGCTATGCTATTTACATTTCTGCCACCTTCAATCCTGACCACAAGTAAAGCCCCACTTTCTCTCCCTGGATCGCTTTCGTTTGGCCTCGCTTGACTCTCTCTGACAGGCCTGCTTGAAGGCCAATTTCTCCAAGTGTTCAGCATCCTATCCTCAGCAGCTGAAGCGTGGTCTGCCAAAATGAGGCTGTATTGTGTTAGTATTGTGCCACTGTTTCCTGGTTCCGGCTGTTAGTATGCCCCATTCTCCTACTTCACTCCCAACCTTCCTGTCTTCATCGCAAATTTGATCGTTGCTCGCACCGCCTGTAGGTTAGGTGACCACTTCGGTCCGTCCGATGTCGACTTCCCTCCCAAAAAGAACGATAGGTTTCCTATCTCGCTTTGCCCGATTTGTCTCATGCCTTCGCGTTGTGCATCCCACTTGGTGCATCGAAAGAGAAAATGCCCCATTGTTTCGACTGCCCGTCCACAATCACACAAGTCTGATTCCACCGCGCCGATCCTCGACAGGTAGCTATTGATCCTCGCCATTCCCGTGCGTAACTGTGAAAGCGTGTCTGCTTCACGCCTCTTCAGTCCGTCGTATAGCACCTTTGTGTGTTTTCCTGGTAGCGCTTTGTCCACTCTCTTGGAGAAGCCGCCCACTCTGTCCGGTAGCGCCTGGTGCTGTTGTAGCTGTGCTCTCGCCAGTCTTGTCCGCGTCGATCGAGCTTGGTATGGCGGCGTCTCTGCCGTACGTCCTGCTTCGGTTGCTCTCTGCGCCTGTCTCTTCGCCTTGGGTCCCAAGGGGAACGCGTCGTCCCGGGACGGTACCCAGATCATTTTAACACTGTTGTTGCCTTTTCCCAGCCGTCGGATGTGGTGGTAGATTTCCCGTATGGCGCACTGTCCCGATTGTTGTCGCGGTCGCGCGATCGCCTTCAGAGCTGACTGGCCGCTTGACAATATGGTGAGTCTTCGGTCCCGTAGTCCGTCAGGCATGCATCGCAATGCCATCGCTATCGCCCCCAACTCGGCCGTATAGGGGTTCTGGTCGTCTCGCGAGCCGAGGGTGACCGAGTACCTGGCCACGACCCTATTCTCTTGCCCTGCTGCTTTGTGGCTGATGATGCCTCCCATGCCCGCCATTCCTCCTCTGTCGGAAGCGCTGGTCGTGATAGTGACGTCTTCGACGCTGTTGGCTGCCGCTATCGCCACCTTCCGATCTACCTCACACACCAGCGACACGCGGGCGTGCCACGGCGGTGCTGCATAGGCTTCGATTGTTTCCATCCGCCCGATTCCGCTCTCGCCGAGGGCAAGCGCCAGTCTCTTCATCGGCGAGATGTACCTTCGACTCACTGATACTTTGAGTGTCGCTAGCGGGTGCTTCTTTGGTAGCGTGTGCGTATTGATGTACAACTTCATTCCGGCCAGGGCATGTCGCTCGTGTACTGTTTGGATGTTGGCTTCCGCTTCAGTTACTGCCCTCGCCACCGTCTGGAAGGCTCCCGTGATGGCCCGCGCTCCTATTTTCTGTGCCCTGTTGAACTCTTTCAATTCTCTTTCGCCGCGCGCATGCGCCCATACCACAGACGCGTAGTCCATGGCTGGGGCCACGGTTGCGACGAAGAGTTGTCTGGCAGCTTGTGGTGGCAGCATCCTGAGTCTCCTTAGACACATGGCTGCCAAGAGACCTTTCGTGGCGGCCTTGGCCATGTGTTCCTTGAACCTGAGCCCCGTGTCCATGATTACCCCTAAGAGTTTGGCCTTCGCTTTGGGCTTGACTTCCTCTCCATTGATCGTGAACGGCGCCTCGCTGGTGCGTTCAGCTACGCGCGTGAAGTGGACAATTGCTGTCTTGTCATGCTCAAACGTCGCTCCACTGCGTTTCCCCCACGCCAGTGCCCGGTCGATGATGGCTTGTATGCCGTCCCTGTTCGCCTCCGCCGTCGGCCCCGTGACCCAGGCCGAGTAGTCGTCGACAAACGCCATCGATCCGCCTTTCGAGTTAATCTTGCTTTGCACAAGGTCTGCGTTGAAGAACAGGAAAAGCACTGGCGAAAGCGGCGATCCTTGGGGAAGGCCGGCTTGCGGCAGCTCCCGTTGCTCTGACGTGTAGTCGCTCACCACAATGCTGGCCGTGCGATTGGAGCAGAACGCGCTTATCCATTGCACCAGCTTCTTGGGGATACCTCTTGCTTCCAGCCTCTGTAGCAGTCTGTCATCGAACACGCCGTTGTACGCGCCTTTGATGTCGAAGCTGGCCAGGCTGACCACCTTGCGGTTCCGCCATGCTTTGTACACTTGTTCTTGGAAGAGCAGCAGAGCCTGCTCTGCCGACCGCCGCTTCCTTGCCCCAAAGTGGTTTGTGGGCAGGAGCCCGAACGTCTCGGCGGCGTATGAGATCCTGTCCGCCACCACTGCTTCGAGCACCTTGCCCAGCGTCGACAGCAGCGAGATTGGTCTCCAGGCCTTTGCGACCGCGTAGTCGCCCTTGTCCGGCTTCTTGAGCGGGATGATCTTGGCGCTCCTCCACTGGTCTGGTAGCTGTCCTTCATTCAGTGAAGTGCGGAACAGATGCATCACGCGTTCTTTGACCACCGGCCACAGTTGCTTCCACACCACCGCCGGCAGGCCGTCTTCTCCGGGTGCTTTCCACGCCTTGGCTGCCATGACTTTTTCTTCCACCTCCTCCAACGTCAAATCCGGCATGGCCACTTCTCTCCGCCGCGGCCGTGGACCTTCGTCTTCGATGGTTGCTGGTAGCGGCGGGAAGAATGTCGTCAGCAGTTCTTCTGCCTGTTCCGCTTTATCCTGCGTTGTCGTCCCGTCCGCCCTTTTCAGCCGGGGGATTTTGTCGCCGACCATGTCGCCACCAGGTTTAAGGTATTTGGCCGCCTGCCAGATGTTGGTCCCGTCTGCGAGGAAGTCCTCCCAGTGGGCCCTCTTCTGTCTTCTGATGGTGTCGTGGTACTCTTTGCCTGCTACCCTCGCTCTGCTTTCTAGGTTGTCCTGCCTATGGCCTGCGCGGCGCTGTGCCCTCGCCAGGTTCCTCCAGTACGTGTAGGCTTTCCGGAGTCGGGTGAGGTCTGTTGTCCACCATCTCTTTGCGTATGGTGATGGCTTCGCCCGAGGAACCAGTGCGTGGATTGCACCGAGGACTGCCTCCATCAACCTGTCCGTCTGTGCCTGAACTCCGCCATCCCACGGAAGTGGTGCTAGTTGGTCCTTCACCCTCTCCTTGATCGCATTCCACGGTGCGTTCTTGAAGAGAAGTCCCGGACCAACTGTCCTCTCCGGCGTTGTGAGGTCAAACTCTGTCCGAATTGCCCTGTGGTCCGACCCGTGTTCGGTCTGGTGTATGCCGCAGTGGACCATCTCTTCAGCCAGTTCAGACGACGCAAGCATCAGGTCGATCGTGCTCTCCGCACCACTCCTCTCCCAGGTTTTCGTTCCCCTGGGAAGGAGGCTGAGGAGGCCATGCTCGTCCATGAGGTCGATGATTGGATCTGCCTCCCCTTGGCGTCTGCCCGTCACCTCGTCACCTCCCCATAGTTGGTCGTGGCGGTTGAAGTCGCCTGCCAAGATCACGTCCGTTCTTTTCCCTGTGTTGTTGCGGAAGCGCGTTATCGCCCTGTGCAGTTGCACCATTGCCGTGCGTAGAGCATTCTCATTACTCCCTTCCACATACACCGATACCACCAGGACGTCCCGGTCGGGCAGTCGTATTATTGCTCCCGTCAGGTCGGCTGACGGTATCGGCACCTGCTCCGCCTCTAGATCCCTGCGAATCCAGAGCATGCTGCGGATCGGCCATCGCATCTCGTGTTTCTTCGTCGGTATCAATCTCGTCCAGTTTCTGTGGTGGTTCGGTGCTGTTACCACCGTACTGTCCATGTTTAATGCGTATGGTTCGGCTACTGCCAGCACCGCGTAGTCCCGCAAGTCTCCGTCGTTCATCATGCTCAGTTGCACTGCATCCCTCTTCCCCACGTTAAGCTGGAGGATCTGGACGTTAGTACACATTGTTGCCATGCATTTGTCGCACTCGGCAGTTACGACTGAGCGATTCGTGTGGCCCTCTGCAGAGAACGCACTTCGGCTCGATCGCCTGGCACTGTGTGTGGCGGTGTCCCGTTTCCGCACATTTGCCGCATCGCTGGGGTCTGTTGCAGGTGAAGGCTTTGTGACCAAGCTCCCAGCAGTTGTAGCATTGGACTGGGCCTTGGCGTCGCTCGAAAAGGTTGGTGCTGGCTGACTCTCCAGCGAGGTGAAAGTATTTCTCTTCCAGCAGGTGTTGCGCATCGCTCGCCTTCGTGACGTAGATCACCATCGAGCCGTAGGATTTCCCATTCTCCTTGTCGCTGAGCCAGTGCATCTTGGCAATCGTCACTCCGTTCTCCTTTCCCAGCGCCTCCGCTGTGCCTGGCAGCACGTTGCCAGCTGAGTCTAGGACCGCTGCCCTGTTTGCGCCGTCAACTTTGACTGGATACAGTTGGTCCCTCAGGACTCGTGCGCCCTTGACTGCTGTTTTCTCTGCCGCCTCTCTAACGAGCTGCATCTCCGATTCGTCTCGGCAGACCACCTTAATACGGTCTGCGTTCTTTGCGTCTCTTACCACGGCTGCACACCTCCAGTCTTGTCGGCCCTCCTTCTTCCTCATCTCTTCCTCGATGGCCTGTCGGACTCCTCCCACTTGTGCTTTGCCCTTCTCCTCCTCGCTGACGCGCGATATGTCGATGGTGCAGAAGAGAGTATCGGTAAACGCGGATGGCGTCGTTCGCAGAGATGAGAGAGTTCGAACATTGCTGGGCTGGCTCATCGGTGGGGTGCGGGCTACGTCTGCATACGATGGCTGTGGGCTTGTCTGGGCACTGTTGGCTGTGATGCTTCTGGCCATCAGGTCCAGCTGTTCTCGTAGCTGTCTCATTTCTTCCGCCGCTTCCTTCCGTACCTGCCCAAGCTGCTCGTTCATCTGCTCAGTTATCTGCTCGGTTATCTGCTTGCGCAGCTGCTTGTGATCTTCCGCTCCCTGTTCTCGCATGGCCCTGAGCTGACCGGCCGTTTGTTCGTGCATACGCCTAAGCTCTTCTGTCCTCTTCTGCTCCTCGGCTGCGTCGGCTCTGGTTGTTCGAATCTCCTTCTGGAGTTGTCGGATCATCTCCACCTGATCGCTCATCACCTTTGTCGCTTTTTGGTGGTTCTCCATCAAGGCATCCCAGAGCCTCTCCAGCATTTGTTTCTGCTTGCTCATGAGATGGCTCGACGTTTCCTGGAGCATCGTCTGTAGCGTCGTCTGGAGCATCTCCAGGATTAGCGATGAATCGCTGCGGGCCGCGCCGTTCACAGTCTGCAGTCCCTCGTCCGCATTGTCCCCGTCGTTGTCGCCTGGTGCCAATTGCTTTGTGCCGGCATTCTTGGATGTCCCGGCCTGGCTTGAGGCTACTTGCCAAAACTTTTGGGCTTTCGCGGTTGGTTTCACGGGTCTCGACGAGCGACGCGTCGCGATCACCGAATCCCCACCCGCGACCAGGATCTCCTCGGCGGTCGCGTCCATCTCCCGGTGCCACGCTCACGGCAGCGCCAACCCGTTCTTTCGCCTAGAAGAGTGTAAAGAGTGTAAAGAGTGTAAAGAGTGTAAAGAGTGTAAAGAGTGTAAAGAGTGTCGACCGAAGACCCAGTGGGGTGTACCAGGCAATTCTCCATGTTCTCTCTCGCCTAGACCTTGGGTGTCGACACTCGACGGGATGCACTAAAAAGGTCACGTGGTTACATTAGTCAGTCAGCTGGTTACCTCAGGCACTCAGACCCATACACTAGCCGAATTAAGCGCTAAGCGCACGTGATTCTGTGTGTGGGCCTGAGAGATTTTTGGCACAATTTGGTGGCCCATCCCTTAGGATACATACATTTTGTATGTGCCTCCAGCTGTAAATTAGGTATCCCCATCTGTTACGCCGGACCGATTTCAACAAGAGAATTACAACGCCTCATATCACCTTTAATGCAAGAGAGAACATCAAAATAGCTGTGCACGGAATATCTATAACGTCTCAGCTACCGATTGAATTGAGTCTCATTTGGATATGATGCTTCGTTGTTGAGATATCGCGGTCGATGCTGGGCGTGCTGCGCTACTTGCTCTGCGTAGTCGACAATTCGCCTGGAGCTCTGACGAAGGTGGCGGCGTGTTGAAGGCTCGCTCATAGAACGGATGGACGAAACCGGTAATGTAGATGTTTCCATTGTACGTCTCGGCCTTGTTGAATTGTATATAGGGACGCTGTCATTACGTTGTTCTATGACGCTGCACACAATTGGCGAGCTCATCACGAAGTTGGGGGATGGGCCACCAAATCGTGTCAAAAATCTCTCAGGCCCTCTGGGAGCCATTACCCCTTTAGGGAAGGCGTCGCGCTGTTAAGCGCGCCCAGTTGGCCTGAGTACCTGAGGTAAGTCAGCTGGCTGTTCCCGCCGGCATTTGGGTCGGCGACGGGCAAGGGCATTCATGCGCTCGATTTGATCCTTCCAGCGTGTCACCTGCAGCACCTCGAAGGTAGCCAACAACTTTACGAGTCATGAAAACTTAGGATGCGTGGGCGCAGCTGACACCCTGAGAATTAGTCCGGCTGAACCCAACTGCAAACACAGGTGCTTCGCAATCGAGAAGTGGAGCCAACCCTGAGCTGTTAGCAGGAATGCGGTGGCACGTAGAGTGGCTTGCTGGCTACCGCGCGGCCGACATGACACCTAACAGGACACCACGAAGATCCTCTGCAAAGGTCGGCCACCATGCTCAAGAACGCCACCAAGAGCAGGGACTAGGGACCCAGGGGGGCGTGAAAGTAAGCGCACGGGCTACAATATTGAAAGGGGTCTGTCAAAGCTCCAGTTAAGTTAGCGCAGTTTCCTCAACTGCAAGTCTCCAGCCTCACCCTCGAGTCACCAACTGATCTCTGACGATTAGATACTTGCTTATTCCGCCCTGCAGGTGTGCTTCGGCTAGGATGGTGCGGGCGTTGCGTTCGGTCAGTGGCCGGGCGATGTTCTTAGTCAAGGGATCCGGTCATAGCTACTTCGTCGAGGCAGAGGTACTTCAAATTGGTGAGTCGCAAATAAATTGGCTAGTCAACGACTCCCCGTGAGGGACGAATGTCTAGAAAAACCACGAGACCCTCCTAGTACTCTCAGGTCTAGCGTAATCGCAAGTTGAATAAGAGCAGATCAGAGCAGTGCCGCGTGGCGCCTTCCTTGGCGTGGATTGATTCTCAGTCCTGAGAATCAATCCCACGCTAGTCAAGGGTTGCATCAGGCCAAAAGAGCATGGTCATCTGCAGAGCGGAGGCGAGGGAGCTGTCTCGACCCAAAAAGCAAAGGCATGCATCCGACTCAAAGGTCCCAGGTCTTCATGGACGACAAGAGTACCAGCTGAAGAAACCAAGCACGCTAATGCAGCTATGGGTGGCGAAGTCAGTATGCGAGCTATATGCGCCTGCGCTGAGGGACTTCTTAATTGATGTCCTCCAGGGGCATCAGGGGGCCAACCAGAAACGTGCCGAACTCGCGTAGACATATCAGGTGGCGGAGATTCGCCAGTCTACAAGTTCAATCAAAGTCCCCTCTATAAAAAAGATTTCTGCGAGCTGGCAGACCATTATCCATCATCATTGCCTTTATGCCTTTCATCAGCTAATATGCATAATCCCACCACAACTTTCAATACTCCAGCGCTTCAGGAATCTTCGATTCAGCTGGACACCACTGCTCAGCAAGACCAGAAGAAGATATTCGAATTCCATGCGCCATCTCGTCCCAACCTACCCCAACCCGGGCGACTATTTCGGCTTAAGAACGAAGGAACCGGAACTCTCGGTTATGCCGCTGGAATGCTGCCGCCACCATGGTCCCGTCAACTCCAAGCTCAGCGACCGTGCGGGCTCGATACTGGCGAAGAAACCGGGCCTCAATCTTCCTGTGTTCTAACTATGCAACTATTCGATCCTGTTGTGAGAGCTAGTCCATATGGTTCTCCGCCATCTTGGCCCGAAACTACACCAGAACACGGCGTGGGAAGGGCTGTAGGTGGAGAAGAGGGACAACAAATTTTTATGACCAGGAGCGATACTCCAATCACCATCCAAGTCGATGACTCTCAAGCATCGCAAAATGCAAAGATGAAGAGAGAAACGGGTGCCCAGGCTGTACGAAAGCATCGCTCGGAGAAGAGGGTTTCTCAAGAAAATGAATTAGCGAGGCTTCGGAATCAGAACCACGCATTGAAATACGAGAACCAGAAGCTGAAAGAGCAACTAGCCATTTGCCAACATGAACATAGACCAGAGCTTGGATTGTGATGGTCTGACCTAATCCTTGTGCCAATCCTGGTGGCGCGGGCTAGGAGAACTAACTCCCCTCTGGGAGCTGAGATTTCTATCGTTCAAATTTTGGAGAATGATAAATAGGCAATGACTATATTCTTTTCTCCGTCCCTAATTAAGATTGGGTGTAATAGAATTGCCGTCCTCACGATGTTTTCATCAGCATGCTACCCGAGTGGAGAGCCCGGGTCGTTGCCTCCAGCGAAAGAATCCCCGGTCTCGAGACGCTTGGTGGTGCTGAAGCTTGATGTGAAGCTTGTTGTAAAACTTGGGTCACCGAACGCTGGCGCCTCAGGTCTCTGACTTAGCTCTTATGAATCGCCCTCCGCGCAGAGATAGCTATGCGACTGTCTCGTTCTATTCGAAAGGGAGTCAGTCATCTAAAAGTCGGGAGCTACAGCTCTGTAACACAGCTGGACATGGAATCCATGGCTGCAAGACAGTGTAGCTAACCAAGTGCGTATTTGTCCCAGTCTACAGGTATCCGTCCACGCTAGTAGTTAATATTCCTTGAATAGTCTTTGCGCTGCTGCGTGGATGAGCGCTCGTTAGATCCGCACGAGCAGGCTTTGCCATGGGCTGATGTAGTTGTCCGTCACAGTAAAAACTCCTAGTGATGCCTCACTTCCCCGCCCCCGCTATCGGCTCAAGTAGTCTCGTGATCACAACCGGCAATTAGCCGCAGGCCAACAACACCGCCCCATAACAGCGACCACCCAGACGGCGCCACGCGAAGGCGCAAGGCCGCTCTCCGCTGCAACAAGTCTGGGACGAGCCCACAATCCTCAGAAACAAGACATGCATCTGTCACGGTGATAAGGAGATGCCCTGACTACTATTTGAATGCGTTACGCTCACCTAAACCATCTACCTCAAAGGCGCACCCGACAGCCACGCTTAATGGATAAGGCTACCGTCCTCCCAGCACACCCGCACATTCTCAAGCGAGCTGCTGAAGCCTGTACTCAACATGATGAAGGAACGCGTCTTGAGACACACAACACATCGATTATAAGGCACTACCGTTCAACTGATACCCATCGGACGATCTTTCGACTTTTCAGGGAACAACACGTATGTGAAAACGGCGCATCTATTGAGCAATTTGTTAACGTATGTTTAGGGAAGGGCCCTTGTCGGAGACCTCGAGGAGTTCTACCAGGCCGAACCCATAGTTGACCATAAAAGGCCATTCGTCCTCTTCCAGGAAGGAAGCATTCCCGCTGAAGCGCACGAGACACTCATCATTATTCCTTTGGGTTACCTACAAACCTATCTATCAACACCAAAAATAGCTACCGGCTCTACTGTGGTGGATCTTGATGGATATTACGAACCTGTTCTTCTCACTCTGTCCACTCTAACCGGCAAGTGGTCTATCCTATCATGGAAGACTGGGACATATATTCGTATCCCACCAGGTAGCCAGGTGAAGGTACAAGCAGGAATTGTCTTCGGCTTGCTAGTGAGCATCACTTTCCCGCAACCACATCCAGAAGGCCTGGGCACGCTGCGCCCAGAGGGGACGAGCGAGTGAGGCCCGAGCCCGGAAGAAAGGGGTGGCGGGAAGGTTCAACGGGCGGGAATGCCATTTGTTCCCGACTTCATTTTTTCGTCTTCTGTTCGCTTAGCTACACAGATTAGACAACAATAGTGTTGACATTTACGGCATCTAGAAGGACTTGTTTGTTTTACAAGCCGTTCACATATACAACACCACCAGTCGCCCTTGACAATGCGCTGTCTTTTTATGTGCTCTACTCTTTTGCCTTGTGCCTTTTTCTTGTCCTCATTTTGCTGCTTTGAAATTCTCAGGTTTGCCACCAATTCCGCTACAGTCTCGGCCATGTTGGGGTCGGTCTCGTTGGGGTCGGTGACGATGAGTCGCGGCAGCCTGCCTACTTCCTCGGTCTCTTCCGGCATCGGGCGCTCGTCGTCACCATTGAGAGCTAGTCTAGGACTCTTGGGCATTGGAGAACCGCCGAGGGTCTCTGAGGAGGCTCTCTTTCGTGGACGCGGCAGCTGAAGGTGGCTTTCGTTGTCCATCTTGATCAGTCGCAGGCTTTGGGGGCGAGGTGTTGGTCGGTGGAAAGATAAAAACTTGTTTTGATTCCCGATCGTGAATTTGATTGCATGAATAAAGACGTCGAGCTGGGCATCTCGACCTATCGATGGAGACGGGGTAGTTCTAGGTATATCTCAAGCTCGAGCTATTGCGGACATGCGTAGCGCCCTCCTAGCCTGGATTGATTCTAAGTCCTGAGAATCAATCCACGCTAGAGAGGCTGAGACCAATGCATAAGGTGCCAAGCGAGGCCCTTGACCGACAACTGAGACTGGTCACCGCCTGCATCTGTAAGGAGCTTTCACGCCCTCCCAGGATCACTTACCCCTGCTCTCAGGTAGTGGTGTTAAATGGGACCATGTAACCCAGTGTGGATTATAGGATCTTCAGTGGTGTACTGTTTGTTGTGAGTGGGCCGCGAGGTGACCAGTAAGCCACTCTACGTGCCACTGCATTCGTGCTGATACCCGGGTCGGCCCATTACTTATGACTGCGAAGCATCGTGGGGATACTTTCGAGACAATTTGTCCCGTATCTTGGAAGTATTGCAGACTGGTCGGCCGTTTGGTGAAGTGGCGTAGCTAGAAGTAACGAGGGCAACAACGCGATGGACCTTGCGTCGAGCGGCTGCGACACATGCATTTGCGGTGCTAGACTGGTTACTATCAAGCCCCTGAGCGTCTTCACGTTCTACGGATCCTTGCACGCAGACCCAAGCGGCAATGTGATGTGGTTGAGAGGATGCATTTCACTTGCATAAGGCAAACTCTGCGGGCATGTAAAATTTTACACCGCGAGTTACTTGTCTATGAAACCTGTAAGAACGAAGCATTATATAAATCAAGTCTCTCTAAGCACTCCACCACAGCGTACCTCAATTATCTCACCATAATTCAATTCCAATAACCTCAACATGAGCAACACCAGTAAGTACTTATATCACAGACTGCCATGTGGCTTCTGACTGTCCTCAAGGAAAGCCTTCTGCTCGCGCTGAATTTATGAGGGTGATGCATGGAGAACAAGAAGGAGGCCTAGGCCTGGACAAGCGAGCTGTCTTAATTATGGCGACAGGGGATGCAAATCAGCTAATCATATCTGAAATTCCTGGTAGAAGGTTCGAGAGTCCTTTGAGCGCTTTGGAGGAGCTTGACAAAGGACAAGCGCTTGATCTTCCCTCTGGATCAGATGGAGGTCAGTACGGCGGAAGTCGAACACATGCTAAGACGGTTTGGATTTTACAGTGGAGGCTCGATTTGCCCAAGGAAGGGGAGAGGTACGGGCGACAGAATGATACAAGCGCATTATAACCCGCATGTTTAACATTAGCTGGCGCCGGGACAGGACCGCCCGTAGGGCAAGCAACTCAAATGCCATTCCCAGACGTCTAAATCACTGCTGCAGCTTGCTCTCGCCGCCTCTCAGAGGCAGATGGCATTCCCTCAGACGTGATGGCCAGACCCCGTGAAAGTTTGTCAGCACGCGCTACCCTAGAACAAATCGCATCTACCCCCCGATGGGCGAACTTGTACAAATGTTTCCATCCCGACCTCCATTGGTAACCTTTCCAGCGAGAAGTAGATTCTTTAATCCATGTGTCGGGGACTTTTTCGACGGGATTGGATTGAAGAGGTGTCTCAGTATTATCACTAACCTATGTAGAGTAAGCTAGATGCAGATGCAACAGGCAATGAGAGGTATACTGGGAAGTTCCATTCCACGGTCATGGTCTGTTCTACTGTGACGATGCATTCCACACCGATGGTGATCGAGTTGCTTGACTTCATGGTATGTAAACGTAGGATTAAGTGTGTGCAACCTGCAGGAAGGCAACCAGTTTGCTGCATGGTAGCCTTTTATCATCCCAGTAAAACGGAATGGCAGAGAGACCTAGAAGTCACATGCTTACCCACCGCGCTTGCATTAGTTGTAAAGTCTGTGAGGCTACCCTTGGCTAGTGTGGGATTGATTTTCAGTACTGGGAATCGATTCGAAGGAGGGCGCCGCGTCACCTGTTTCCTAATTCAGACATACGCCGCAAGGAGGAAAGAGACAACGAGTAGGCGTGACCGAGAGATAGCCCCTGATTACCGTGGGATTGACTAATCCACGTTGAGGCAGGCATCGGGATCGTCAAACACGAGGCCGCTGATCCTGAGACTTTTGGTGATGCATTGGTTCTCAGCCTGTCTAGCGTGGATTGATTTTCAGTCCTGACAATCAATCCACGCTAGATGGTTTATGCTAGGCTTGGATTGGTAGAGATATGCGGTGTGGCACCCGCCTGAGGTGGTTTGATTCTCAGTCCCGAGAACCAATCCCACGCTAGCCAAGGGTTGGATCAGGCCAATACCACACTGTCTAGCCCGAGTGTGAGCATGCAGCAGTCCTACCCATGTGGAATTACCTCTTCTCCATCGGCTGGTCGCAGGGGTCATCACCTGCCACCACCCAAGCAGGGTTTCATTGACCTATCCATTGCATCCTGCTTGACATTCAGCATTACTTATATCCTGGACAGGCGCCAATATGCCTTTTTGGTTCGCAAGTTGGTCGCCATCTCGAAAATGCGTGGAGCCTACGACACAACTGGAGTTCCGAAGCCACCACCTAGACCCAAGCCACTTTAGCTACTCCCATTGCTGCCACTGCGGTACCGTACAGCGTAAACGTGCTACGCCCCCACCCCAGTCAGCTTGCAGAGAGAAAGAACAAGGTAGATCAATCGTATACTGCAATAGATGGAGGCTAACCATGGGAAACAAGCTTAGAGCCAGAGACATCGACCACCATGCACCAAACCCCTGAAAGTCTCGCACCACCAACTCCGCAACTAGGAAAACGAAAATCAGACGAGCAGCTTGCGAGCAACCGTCACGGCTCAACCCACGAACTGGAATGGGATGGTGACAATCGAAGGCTGAAACACGAGCTTAAGAAACAACGGGAGGCGAAGGTCAGTGGTCGCAGGGTAGAAAGGCGTCCTAGGGTGATTACAAGAAAAGAATGTTGCGCTTGTGACAAGTGGCAGCACTTTGGAAAGGACCTAGTATGCCTTTGCGGCCATGACTCCAATGTATGTATAGAATGTCTATAGAAACCTGAGCCGAAATGATTCTGATCGTTGTCCCCTTCTAAGAAGTCCAACCCGGCATTCCTATTCTCCAATCCGGATTCTAGGTCACAAACAGAAAGTCCAGAGAAAGAGAACCCCAGGTAAGTCAGCATATGTGACAGAAGGCTCCCAGCCCTCAAGGGGGGGCTTTCCCCTGAAGCCAGCCGGGCTAAGATAACATACAGCCCCCAATCGGAACTCCCTCATCCGGATAGCGCGCATTCGAGGTCAGAAGAAGCAAGAACCACTAAGATTATGGCGGTGATGCCGACTCAAGTGGGAGGGGGAAGCTACGCTAAAATTGACGCATGGGTGGCCACCCCCTCGCCCGGACAGACCGAGCCTTCACGCCCCCACCCTCTCTGTACAGGGTTCCAACGCCAATTCCCAGAGATCATCCCTATAGACCGTGCCATGGTCAGAGTGTACTGTTGCGGGCGACTTCACCCATGCCAGCGTGGTGGCGGCTGGGAGCAGAGCACTCAAGGACCATATAGAATAAAGCTCCTGCGGCGGCAGCCAGCTTGACAGCGCGGTAATATAAACCCGGCCTAATACTTGACTTGGGAATATTCATTGTGCCATTCAATTGTGTTCGCCTCTCTCTTTATTTACCTAGTGGCTTCGTTATCACATCACGACCATCTTCTCCCCATCGTAAGCGTCCCCAGCAGCGAACCACGCAACCGCCGACTCCCGACGAGTCTTTATCGACGTGGGAGTTCCTTATATCCGAGGTCTCTGACGCTCTTCAAGGGCTTGATATATTTCAACATGCCTTCCAGCGCAATGAGGCTCAGTGGGCCCGAGGGTCTCACCAGGATCCCCAATCTTCCCACTGCCAATTATTCGGCCGCGAACACATCGCGTGCCTGTGATCAGTGCCGGGAACGTCATAGGAGGTGCATGCGGGCGAAAGGTAGGATCTGCATTAGATGCTCTGATCTGCGAATCGAATGCACGTTCAAGCAGCTTCGAAGAAGAAACGGCCGAAAGCTGAGGTACAGTCCTTCCCGATTGTGCTTCGTCCAAAGACTGACGAACCTTGCTAGATGGTCGGACGGGACCGATAACCGGGCAAAACCCGAATGCGCAACCAATGCTCCGTATGATCAACCAACCATGACCCCACCCCAGAAACTAATAAGAGTAGGGCTATCACAAAGCTTTCTTCTGAGAACCCGAGCTATCTGTATTTCAAGCGATTCGATTATTTCTGGCTCCCGAGGTACGGACGTGGTATATCCTCCAGTTCTTCTGGAGATATGGCATATCTCACTCCAGATGGTGCGGTACACTCTACTTGTGACCTTCAACTCTTACCTTGGCTTCAAGAGAAGGGTATTAAGAAGTTATTTAACGTTGAGGAAGAGGGACAGCAAATTTGCAACACCTCTGAGGCTATCCTGTATGATTGCCACTTCTCACTAATGTCACTACTGATAGTCATCTAGGAAACTGCGGTTCTTTACTTGGCAATCGTTCGCACAAGTCATTCATTTAGAAGCCTCACAATATAGGGCGATTGCAGAGTTTGCACACACTGCAGAGATTGTGCGGGTCGAACTCCGCAGAAGTAAGGACCAAATTCGACTTGAAAACGCTAAAGAGAGTGTTTTTAAGTTCTCACTTCCGCATAAGAAGATATACTCGATTCAGTTTGAACTTGAAGACCCAGTGGGCTACACAGTCGTGTTCATCGACCAAGACGAGCGGCATGTTATATCGCGGCCCATAGAGAAGCAAAAAAGTCTCTTCCAAAATCAGCTTCTCGAAGATCGGTCAGACAAACTAAGGAGCTTTATTCTGATGGGTCAACCTCTCCTTTGGTCAAATATACGCCACGACATGTCCCCCGTTCGATTAAATGAGGTTAATAAACAATGGAAGCCAATGATTGATCGTCTAAGGGAACAAGGGCATAGAAAGTTTTCAACTCTACACCGGAGGTAAGTGTCTATCCCACATTGTGTTTTGGTATACTAATGTATTACTGTAGAAGTGAAATATGGCGCGTAGAGGATCGAGAGCGCCTCTGCACACTGGGGTTAGATATGAATGACCATATGGCGCGAGAGGTGATCATACGAGAATTTCCAACCCATAGTTATGAGGAAATTGCAAAACACTGGAGGGAAACTGGCAGTTTCCTTGAAAGCTAAAGTGGGCGTGCCGGAGCTCATCAGTTGTTGAGAATTAGCAAAGTTACCTAACTTAACGCTACTTTAAATAGAACAAATATCGCGTCTGGTCTTTCATCTTGTTGTTCTAGCTGCTGGAGCCGGTACCAGGGCTGCCCGTAGATCCCAATGAACAGCCAGCATGGGCTACCACGACACCGCGACCCAGAACGAGAGGATCTCTCTTCAACCCCGTTCTTCCTTAGTCTGACACATGCATGAGTGTCAGACACGTGACCGGCGGCGAGCGGTCTATCGGACTGAGTTGATATGCGTTACGGCACAGGAAAAAGGATGATAGATTAGGCAAAATTAGACTGCCTTTTGAGGATAGAAGATGTGTTCATTCGGCAGCTATCACAGCTATAATCATGATGCAATTCCTTGATCCCTCAGTCTGTGAGGTGAGGGGTTTCCTCGTATTAAAAGCTAGGCCCAGGCAGGAAGCATCGGGATAATGTGGTATGATTGATTTAACGAGCTACAAAGGGGAAATAGCCGGTGTCGGCCACGCGATCAGTGGTGTCGACTGTTGCCTTACAAATTAGGTGCAGATCAGGACGTCGGGTAAACTAGGGTCCTACGGTCTGATCCCCACACACCTCGTTGTCAGGCTGCCGCCACCTTCCTGCCTCAGGCCAACACTGTGACCGGCATCCTCCGTCTGACAATGAGGCCTGTCACGTGTCCGCCATGTTCCCTGGTTTGTCAGCACTAATGGGAAATCCCATTAGTGCTTACTTAATCACAGCCAACCTGCATTTGAAAAACATCGCTCTCACTCCTCTTTCCCGTCTTCACCCGCTCGTAGAAATGGCCTTTATCGATGCTTCTTGCTTAAGCTACGATGTATGGAGAGATACAATCAATTCACTCGTATCCTATTGGCCTTAGAGATTCAAGCTGCTCCACGATCTCGTCTTCTCTCAGGTTATCCCAGTCAACGTCGCTGCCAATGTCGTCAAGACCGAACTGCTTCCCTTCATCCACAGCCTTGAGCCAGGCTTCCGCTGTGGCGCAAATCGATCTAGCATAGTTACTATCAAGTAACTCATGAAACCTTTGGAGGCGCCCATTTTCCTTCTCCTTGGCAATAGCTGTGTAATCCACTGAGCTAACATCAAATGGACTCAGGCCGATGCGACAGCAGGGGATCAACGCCAGGAGCCCTGAACCATGCTTTAACTCCCCACATACGCTTCTCCATTTTGTCCCTTCCCTGTTGCGCTCCTGGACTTGCTGACGAGTCGAGCTGCTCATGTTGCAAATCTCATCAATAACATCGCTCGGCAGACGATTGACATCCCTTTTGTCCCTTAAAGCTCGGCAGCCTTCCGCAAACTGCAATTGATCGTGTCTGTTGGTAATCTTACTACAGTCGGTCTTTTCTTCGGTCTCATTCATTTGTTTGCTCCGTCGTGCGATAGACTTATAGGCTGAGTTGCCATTGTTGAGCTCGAGTTGGTTGAGGGGCTTGCGAGCCCATTCTTTCGGTGGCCTTTTTGAGTACTTTATGGCTTTGATGAGTTGCTTGATAGCATCCCGGCTTAGGATTGCCAATGCAAGACGAACTACGTCGTCTGCCATGGTTTCACCCTCGTTTAGGGCCGGAGTAACGACAAATCGGCCCTGCTCATGGTGTTCTTCCATCTTGCTAAGCCTTTCTGTCCGTTTGTCAACCTCCTCACCGATGCTGTTAGAGGGAGTGACGACCTGCTGTCCTGCTGCCCGCTGGCTCCTGCGTGGTTGAACTGCATCAATCCAGTCCTTCTTGTTGGCGGTCATTTTTCTCCGTTTCTTTGTGTTGGCGGCATGCTGGGACGCCACTCTCTTCGGTCCCGGACTTGCTGCCGCCGCATCGGAGTCGTCGGAGTCATTGGAGTCATCGGAGTCAACCCATATCACGTGAAACCCTTCTCTCCCGTACAGATTCTTCAAACCGCATTCGTTGCAGACTTCGAGTGGCCCATCATAGTCGAAAAATGTTGGGGTCTGTCCAGGAGCCAGAGAGTTGATCGAAATAGCTAGAGAATGCTCAACATTGAACACTTCGTGGTACTGATATGGCTTTGTGACCACCATAACTCCTGGGCCCTGGACGAAGATTTTGAATTCAATTCCCGCAGCCTTCAGCTGCTCTGGTCCAAAAAACATATTCAGATGACGAACGAACTGCGGGCAGGACTTGCACTTCCAGTTGGCGCGCACCCAGGCTTCAAACTTCTTGGTGTGGTGTTCTGCGATGGCGATCCAGAGCTTCGCTCCACCAAAACACACATTGACAGACCAAAAATTGGCATCTTCTTGGTGCATTGCTGTCGCTGATCCCTTCATACCAAGATGTGTATAAGTTTGATTGGCGTGTGTGAGTGCCTTGGTCTCGGCGAGCACCTTACCCGCGTACAGAGGGCATGCATCATAGAGCTCCGACTCCATGATCCCGTTGAAATAAGAGACCATTTTGTCTGGCTTCCCTAAGAATTTTGCCAAGGCCTTGACCGCTTGTCCCTTGGTTGGGACGTCCCCTATTTCACTGAAGTCTGGCCACTCGAAGTCCCTCCCTTCTTTTGGGTCGTCTCTGTAGATGTTCATACCGCCATCTCGCCGTGCCTCGAAGATGTTGAATTTCAGATCGCAGTCATCCTTTGGCACTAGTTTCATCTCGATGTCCGCGCCCAAGGCTTCCTGTTTTATCCATGGTATTTTGGCCATATTCGCAAACTTTGGCTGTTGTGACAGCTGGTATAGTGTCTCTGGCAGACGCTCGCCCAGTTGATCACGCGTCAGGATAAAAAGATCTGCTGGATCTTGTTCCGTTGGCAGATCGCGAGTCGGTGTCAGGGAGGCGTCGCTTGCTTCCTCCTCAGCGTGGTTGTCCTCCACTGCTCCGTTCCCTTCTTCGGCGTCATTCTCCTCGTCGACGTCCTCGTCGACGTCCTCGTCGACGTCCTCCTCGGCGTTATTTTCCTCCTCGTCCACCTCGGCTTCGTTCTCCTCGGCGTGGCTGTCCTCCTTGGCGTAGCTGTCCTCTTCGCAGTCATTCTCGCGCTCATTTCCATCGCCCTTGCCATTTCCTCTGCGCTCCTTGGTATATGGTTCAGTGGGCAGGGGAGTTCTGACCTTGATCTGTGACGATGATGCCCCTGCTCCACTAGCCTGTTGCTGCGATCTGATCATGCTTTCGAGATTTCCAATATCCTGTTGGAGGGGGCTTATTAGGGTAATAAGCTCATTGGCGATTCTCCACACGCCTTGGACATCTAGTTGATCCTGACCATCGAATTGATGCCCGGTTTGGCCACCAGTTGCGCTATTGCCACCCCGATTTCGTTGCCGTGTTCTATTCTGTGAACGAGACGGCAGGAGCGCAAGCAGTTCTTTGGCCAAGCTTTCGCAGGAATTTACTCGGATCTTGAGGCTCGTAGCCTCGTTCGCGAGGTCCTCAATGCTCTCGCCTGCCATCCTGGGGTATAGAGCGAATTTCTGATCTCGCTGGATTGCGCGCGGTAGTGAGACTGTGGTATGGGCGATTAGCAAGCGACTGCGAGAGGGTGACTTAAGTTTCTTGCCGGGGCGGGGAGGATGGTGGTCTTTATGTACATTGAACGCCCGAGACTTACCCGACAGCCCCCCGCTTCTGCACTGAGGCAGCACCCGGCTATGCCCAGGTTGCAGTGCGCATCGCCAATCGTGGTGTTGGTGATGGTCATTCCAACATAACCTGACGCACGTTCCTCTATGTCAGCGGGGCAGAAAGGATGAATGATAACAGCTGAGGTGTATAAATGCTTATTTTAAGAAATTGAAATTCCGCACCAGACCCATTAACCAGGTGAGAGTAGACAGTTAACAGACGATCCACCAAGGTCTAGCACCCCCACATTCACGGGGACGGATGATAGCTAGGCTGTATCATCATTACGTATCACACGGAAAAATCATATAAAGGCACTATAGTCTCTTGCCAAAATCTCTACCTTCAGCCTAACACGAAATTTACCACCAATCTCCATCAGCTCAGGTCCTGGCAGGACGATGCTTCAACATAGATAACCACCGATTCGCTGAGAATTGTTTCCAGACTCTTCCTGTCATCTGTCAAATCGAGATAATGTATTGGAATAAGGGGCTCGCCAGCAGCTTCTCCAGCTTCCATACCCGCTCCCTGACAGGTCGGAGCATGATCGCGATGGAAAGCGTCCCGTGCTGCTTCGTCGTGTGAACTAGCCGCGGTCTTTTGCTTTGGGCAACTTGGGTTTGAGTATCGCCCATGGTTGATCGGGGAGCGCCTGGGGCGGCTCGAACGCCTTTTCGGACCACGACGAGTGCTGCGCTCGACGCAGAAGCGGGAGTGTTGGCGGATGTTGCGGTCCAAGTCCCGCCTCGTAACAGAGAACTTGGCCAGTTCGTCAGCGAGGAGATCCATGGCAGGATTATCAATCTCCATTGAGTTGGAGTCGTGTTGTGTAGTAGAAAGAAGGACAGGGGAGGTCATGGTGACGTTTGAAGAGGGGAGATGAAGGGGGAAAGACGAGGAGATGAAGTGAGGGGAGCGGCCGGTCTTTAAATGCTCAGCTACCTTAAGCTTCGCTTGGCAGACAACCACTGGATTCTAGCGAGTCCATTGGGTGAAGTGGTGTCACGCCACCAACTTGCATGCTGGGATGTGATACGCTGCGAGAAGGTTGGAACGGGTCACCTGGGAGGGTACGGGCCTTACTTGAGTAAGATCGACACCCATTGGCAAGGCGAAATGACAAGAAGACTCGTGTGACATGTCTGAATCTCGATATCACAGCAAGTGAGACGCAATAGATGTTATTAAGGCGTGCGTGTTTCTGCAACTAAGCGAGTGAATGAAGATATAAAAGCGTGTAAAGAGAGATGTGCACCAGGATTTGGCACAAGGCAATTGTTTGGCTCAAAGCCCAGGCTCTCGCTGAGAGCTGATATGAAGTGATCGAAACCCAAGACGTGCAACAAGCCATGGCTAAACGATGGACATTGGGGTGTGAGACCTTGATGAGAAGAGAAACAAGACAACTTTACTTCCTCCCGCTAGTCAGGCTTGGTTCATCGCCTGAATTCTCTGGGGTTGCGGCCGCTTTAGGCAACGATTTGCCTATTGGAATGACCATCTTTGTGTCCCATGGATTTGGGTTAGTGGGAGTAGATGGTGCCATGAGTTGCTCATCTCCCTCCTGCGGAAGTGGATCGATTTCGTTGAGCTGGATTGATCTCAGAGCCAAGTTCCATGCGTCACAGAGTTAGACCATACCTTTTGAGAGACCTTGCGAGCAACCTCTTGAACCTGGGCTCGCAGTCGCTGAACCATCGCTGTAGACTCGTTCCATATGTATTCAGCACGACTCAGGCTCTGTACCAAGTGTCTGGCTTGTCGCTCCAAGTTCAACAACTCCGTGAGGCAGTCATCAAGGGTGGCGATGACGCTGATGTCAGTGGATGTTTGGTCCATGCTGAGAAAAAGTCTTGCTGAATGCTATTAGAGTTGACTGCTGTCTTTCTGGACGTCTAGCATGGTATATATACGTAGGACCTGCTGGATTGGAAAGCAAGCCCAAGCCTAAAATAACCGGATGGGAGCTACACAGTACCAAGCACCCACACCCTTTCCCGTTGGCCTCTATTTTTAGACATTGGCTTATTACGTTCAAGTGGTACAATGTCATCACTACGACACACACACAGCAAGGAGATTAAGAGAGGATTGAATATGCTATTGTCGAGCTTGTGTCGAGAAATGCAGCTAGTCTGTATTACTCTTGGGAGTCTTGGGAGTATGGGGGGGGAAGGGTTGTCGGAGAGTTCCGCGAGAGTTTCCAGCTTCTGGACAACTTCACTCTTTTCCGGCTCCAGAGTAGAACCCTTGACATTATCTTCAACCAGTCCATCCGTTGCCTCCACAGCCAGGCTCTGGTATGTGGTCGGAGGACCAATGTCTCGGGGCATCTGAAGATGTCAGCGTAGCTATTAGGTGAGGTTCAAAGGGGGAACTACCAAATGCCCCATAAGTAAGTTGAGCCGCTGATTTTCTTGCGTGACGTATGAGATGCGTGTCTGCTGCGCCTCGACCAACGCATGCAGTCGTTCTATCTCGGTGTGAAGTTGCATGTTCCGGTCGACCTGACCTGTATATGCGCCTTGCCAAGCCCAACATGCGCATTGGCACTCCAGAAGTTGATTGCACAGCTGATCGAAATCTTGGCTCTCCATATTTGAGAATCTTAGTGTAACAAGTAATCAATGGTTTGATGTTGCGGAATTAATGTCATCTTTGAACACTCTCCCTTATATGCCTCTTACTTCCGGAATATCTTCATTATGGCTTTCAATATGGATCACGCTCAAATCAGAATCAGGTAATCAACATTTGGTGAACAGCGTGACTCTATCAAGGGGGGTCTCTCAAGCGTCCAATCATGGCGCTTCGGCCGTCATACCAACCAACTATTCCTCTTCAGTTTGACCAATCAGAGTCTCAGTCGCCGTACCCAATAGAAATAAGGGAATAAGCGCGCATGTCTTGACCGAACACCCCAAGGCGTGGCTGGGCGATGGAAGCTAATTGGATAGCTGAAGGTGCTGGGTCGGCTTTGGAAGTCAAGAAAACAGTTTTGCGTATTCAGTATATGCAATCTTTGAGATCCGATAAGGGGCTGTTGGTGGGAAAGGGGGGAGCGGGGTGCGGGGCGCGCTCTCCGAACTCTTCATAGCCACAAGTTTGTCTCAATCTGATGACTGACACTCGGCATTACAATCCTGCTCTCGCAAATCGCACAGTCATGGATGTCTGGAATCAGAATTTGTCAAAGCTGCTAGCAAACTACGAAGCCAGCCTTCAAGCAAGGCACGCTAGTCGTGCTGAAGAGGACCGGGAAGTCGATGAAGCCCTGACATCGACGCTCCAAGAAGTGCACGACAATACTACGGCAGGCCTGGAGAGGCTAGACAACGAGCAAATCGAACTCAAAGATGAGGTAATGAAGTTGCAGGACGAAATCCTCGCGAAACTCGACGCTATCGACGATAAGTCCAGGCAGAGGGAGGAGCTCGAGAATGAGGCCAAAGCCTTGGAAGGCTTGCACTTGGTAGGCTCAGAGGGAGCGAAGCAAGAGTTGGATCGAAAGAGAGGTTTTGAAGATATGGATCTCCGTGCCGCGCTGCAGACTGAACTTGTATGTCCTCTGCTTATCTCTCCGACATGCACTAATGGCTACTACCTTAGGCAGAACTGATCGAGGCTCGGCCAAAAAAGAAACGGCGTACCGCCGGGTCCGATGATTGTACTCCTTTAATTTCTCCGTCTTGTCAATCACAGTAACAGAACGAGAACGCTGAGAGGCCGGCTCTTCTTAGGCCTATATAAGATCAATACAATGTTATGAGTTTCCAACACCATGCCTAAGATATCTAGCAAAGTCTGAATTTCCTCGTCGGTCGAAATCGTCATCCGGAGGCCGTTGTTGCCGACGGTGGTGGATGACCTGAGGGCCTGTAAAAATCATCCAGTGGAGAACTCCATTATTGCTGTCGCCGACCTGGTTCGGTTGATGTAATCCGGTGGCGGCCCTGACGCTTGCCGTCGTGCGTCTGGTGGTTGAGCCGGTGGTTGAGCCGATGGTCGACCCGATGGCCCACCAAAATAAGTACCCGGCGGTTGTTGTTGCCGGCGGGGTGGATGACGAAAAATCGTCTAGTGGTTGAAAATTCCAGTCCCGCTGTCGCCAGCCTGGTGGTTCAGTTTCCTGCCGGTTCGTTAGGAGGGTGAGTTGTTTCTCATGTCTTTGGGTTGAAGGGTTGGGGATTTTTGCCTCTATCGATATCATCGTCATCCCCGCTGTATGGTCTAGAGAATATAATGTAATCACGTGGGAGTTTAAATAAGATTGCTTTCAGGGGGCAGTACACCTATTTTAGTATTGCGTTGCTCTAATCTAGCTAAGGGCATCACTACCACCTCAGGCTCCGGCTTGTATAAGGAAATTCTGGAGGTGGTGTCTCTCCATCGAAGTCCCACTGAACTCGGTGTGCACCAGGATTCGTTTGATATAATCGGGATTCTAGTTCGAGGATTCTATCCGCTAAGTCTTGTCGGTCATCAAAATCTCTCTGATAATTCTTTCGTCTCCATTGGTCTGGAGGCTGGTGAGACTGAGCCCCAGGATCTCTGTATGATCCCCATTGATCATATGGAGAAGTCCTTTCCATTCGTTCCATTTGATTTGAAGAATGGTACGGACCCCCAGTATTTCTCAGAGGGACTCGAGGAGCTTGGTTTCCCATTCGACCTGGAGGCGGAAATGAGGGATCCCTGGAGTTTCTCGGTTGATCGAAAGGAGCTTGGCTTCCCATTCGATCCGCAGGTTGGAAGGACTGAGCCCTGGAGTTTCTCCGTGGACCGAAAGGAGCTTGGCTTCCCATTCGATCCGCAGGCTGCAAGGACAGACCCCCAGAGTTCCCCCGTAGAGCTTGGCTTCCCATCCGATCCCCAGCTTGGAATGACGGAGCCCTGGAGTCCCCCCGTGGAGCTTGGCTTCCCACCCGACCCGCAGGTTCGAAGGACGGACCCCCAGAGCTTCTCTGTGGATTGAAAGGAGCTTGGCTTCCCATTCGATCCGCAGGTTGGAAGGACTGAGCCCTGGAGTTTCTCCGTGGATCGAAAGGAGCTTGGCTTCCCATTCGATCAGGCTGCAAGGACGGACCCCTAGAGTTTCTCTGTTCAATATGAGCGTAGCTTTCCATTTGACCGGAAGGTTGAAATGATGGACCTCTAGAGTTCATCTGTGGAGCGAGAGGATCTTGGTTTCCCATTTGATAAGGCTGGGGTGATTGCCTAGATATTGGAGTTTGGAGTCCATTTTGATAATGCCGCTGTGGAAGCTGAGCTGTCAAAACATGTGATGGCTGTCGATTGGTGGAAAGAGATCCAGATTGTTCTCGAAGTATTGCCTGGTCTCTTGATTGAGTCCTCTTGACGTCAAGCGGATTAGGTATGTCGCTGAGAGGTTTTGGATAATTCCAAGAGGGCCTATTAGCCGCATAATCTAGGTAGGCTTCCACCTTATCACGTCCACAAGGTCCGTAGGTGTCAGACTTTGTATACCAAACGTCTCCTCGGTCGGGTATACGGAATAAGAGAAGTGCCATTCCCTTTTGAACCGTGTTCTTCGTCCCTCTTTCAAAAGCGACTTCCAGCGGTGGATCATCCACAATATCTCTATCTTCAAGGTCTTCCAGATCGCCATAATCGAGATGTACCATACGTATATGATGTTCGCTTAACTTGGACTTAATCTTCGTGCCGTACGTCCGGGCGGATGATATCAAACCCTGTGATCGTCCATTTCCGGGGATAGAGAAGCAAAACGATCCTTTCTGAGTTTTCCCATTGAGTAGGCCCCATATCCGAGTTCCAGGGTCCTCACCAGGGGCTTTCACCTGGAACCACAACCACTCGAAACGTGACGGGGCTTGAATGAGGTCGTCAGTTTCCACTTTGCCTCGGTAGAAGCAAGGCGGCCTTTCCATGTATCCTTGATTGTTAGGCGGGTGGTCTTCCTCCCATTCGAACGGGTCAAAGTCGAGGGCAGTACAACTCCCTCCTCCATCGCTTCTTCCTCCATCGCTTCTTCCTCCTCCTCCTCCTCCTCCTCCTCCTCCTCCCCCTCCACCTCCTCCACCTCCTCCATCACCACCTCCTCTATCGCTCCCTCCTCCACCTCCACCTCCACCTCCACCTCCTCCATCACCACCTCCACCTCCACCTCCACCTCCTCTTCCACCTCCCCCTCCACTTCTTCCTTCTCCATCACGCCCTCCCCCACCTTCCCCCCCACCTCCACCTCTTCCTCCTCCTCCTCCTCCTCCATCACCACCTCCTCTATCGCTCCCTCCTCCACCTCCACCTCCACCTCCTCCATCGCCACCTCCACCTCCACCTCCACCTCCTCTTCCACCTCCCCCTCCACTTCTTCCTTCTCCATCACGCCCTCCCCCACCTTCCCCCCCACCTCCACCTCTTCCTCCTCCTCCTCCTCCTCCATCACCACCTCCTCTATCGCTCCCTCCTCCACCTCCACCTCCACCTCCACCTCCTCCATCACCACCTCCACCTCCTCCTCCTCTTCCCCCTCCCCCTCCACTTCTTCCTTCTCCATCACTCCCTCCTCCACCTCCTCCATCACCACCTCCACCTCCTCTTCCACCTCCCCCTCCACTTCTTTCTTCTCCATCACTCCCCCCCCCACCTCCTCCTCCTCCTCCTCCATCAACACCTCCTCTATCGCTCCCTCCTTCATCACTCCCTCCTCCTCCTCCTCTACTATCACCCCCTCCCCCACCCCTCCCTCCATCACCACCATCACCTCCTTCGTCTTTTTTTTCTTTTTTTAAAGATTGTATGGTTTTTCCAAACTCCTTTAGTTTCACAAGTAGACGCTCCTCTTGTGTATCATGGGGTGGCGGGGGGTCTGGGGTGCTTTTACTTGAAGATATCTCGATGGGAATCTCAGCAGTGCCAGACTTCTCAGGCTGGAAATCTGGGGTGTTCTCATGCGAAGAAAATGTGACGGGAAACTCTTGGGATTCACCTGCACGTCGTTTTCCTAGAGCTTTATTGCTCGGCTTTGATTCTGAAGGTGGGGTATGGTACCTTTCCCCGGCTTCATCGAGCTCAACTGTGGCTTGGTACCTAGATTGAGCTCTAGCGGACTCGCGTTCAGGCGATTGATCGCTAGGATTGAGTTTGGTACTCTCAGGCGCTAGGCGATGCCTAGGAGGTGTAACTTGGTGCTCAGAGGATTGATCACCAGGATCAAGCTCATCAGGACCAGTCCCGCGATGCTCAGAGGCTTGATCACCAGGATCAAGCCTAGCACGATCAGTCGCATCATGCTCAGAGGATGGACCAGATTCAGGGTGGTGCTCAGAGGGTTGGCCAGCTTTTTTAGGGGTTATCTGTTCCCAAACTCTTGAAACCAATGACTTTTCTGGAACGGGTTTTTCTATCGCAAGACGCCATTGAGCCAGGTCATCCATTAATGACGTGGCTTTATCCCAACCTTTGAGATACGCTACCTCTTGACCTGGATAGTCATCTGGATCCACTTGAAGTAGCTCTGCGCGCCGGACATCATCATCAGTGACAAGGTTCTTGTTGGCATGGTTTGACTTCTTGAGTCGTAGGAATTGTCTTGCTCGTCTCTCAGTCATGTTCATGGTGCTTGTGGTTGGTATGTAAATGGGTGTGGTTGTTTCGTATTTGTTGTTGTTGAGTGGAGATGAAGGTATAGCATGGGTATTTATAAATATTGTCTGTGTATGTATTCCATCTTCTGCTTCTTGAGAACAAAACTCTGCTTTTTGAAAAACCAACCCCCAGAATTACTAGCTTGAGGAACTGGATTCAGAATATAGTTTCTGCTTAAGAAGGATCGAGGTAAAGAATTATAGTTTCGTAGAATGACTGGAAACTTTTCCTATAAGAGCCTGACATCTATCTCCGAATTGGCTCTTCATTGTCATAAACGACAATGGCTTACGTAAATGGTCGTACATCTGATACTACGCTCATAGAAGATCACTCAGACATGTCAGACCATGAAAACAGTCACAGATACAGACCTCCCCATGCGTTAGGCTATTACCAAGAACCACCTGAGGAGTTTGAGATACACGAAGATGACTTGAACGAGGATATTTCTGAGTGGCTAGAAACCGTTATTAGCCAGACACAATCAGTACCCTTCTCCGTTTCATACAATGCGTTCTCTCAGCATTTTACCGAGGCTGTAAAACGGGCTCTTCATCAGCAATCATGCATCTTCGATTTGGCTGGGCCAGATAGTAGTGCCCAGGAGTACCTGACGAACCCTCACCGCATCAACCGAGACTTGCTTCAAAACTTTCTTAGTAGTGCATTTCTACACGACCTTGCTGAACTTTGGACAATGGCACAATACCTTTCTAGTGCATTAAAGAAGCTCGTTATCGATATGGATAGGATTCAACGAGATGGAGAAATAGCGGAAGACCCAGCCGCCCTGGCTAGCCGTTTGCTACTTTTGGGGATTCTCGTTCCGCACCTCAAAAAAATCAATCAGCTCATGGGTTCCCCTCCAGGTGGATCTTCATGAAGATTTGAGTGTTAGAAATAGTAGATTAAACAAATCTCGAGCCGGCTCGAGACTTTAGTCTAGCTACAGATGATGCCGTCCATGTCTTCTGATGTGAAGGATAGAGTGCAATCCAAGCTCTGCAAATGCAAGTATCGCTAGCTAATGGTGCAATGAATAGTAGGACTGAAGGGATACACCGGCAGCTGCTAGAGCCGCTTGTGACTTAATTTAAGCGATCGCTTCTGACTTGGATTCCAGGATTAGCCTGGTTATATGGGGGGTTTCAGCGGTATGAGAGATATCTCAAACCGGCTCGAGAGGATCTAGGATCTATTTGATAGCGACTAGGCTGAATTATTTCCTATTAACTACCTCTTCTATACTATTGACATTTCATATTACTTATATTTCTGCACGTCAGTTGTTTCTCGATCAGAAACCGCGATTGCATTATCAGAGGAGTAGCCTGGTTTCCTAGAGTGCTATCGCGGCCCCAATAGATTGCATAACCGATGATGAAGCCTCTGGCGGCGGAGATTTGTCGGGGCCTTTGGGAGATTTCTCTTGAGACGATGAAGCCTCTTCAAGCGCTTGGGTGGCCGTATTTGAAGCCTCTTGATCTGTTGATCCTTGATATGCCGATTTCTTCGAGATAAAGTTATTGGCAGACGCGTGCCAATCCGTAAGGTCCTTTTCTAGGGCCGCCAATTTTGCCGCAGCGGCCAGGTAACGTACTTCATTTGGTGCTTTTGGCAGCTTGGCTGAACCGAGCCTTGTCGCTAGAGCGAGGTCATCGTTCGCGGTAGTCACGGAATGGAGCTTTAGGATCGTTGCGATAATTGACGAACTGTCGAGCAAGCTTGTGTACAGCCTGTTCGTTCACCTTGTTGTTCTGTTTTTCTCTAGTGAATGCTTGAGAGGGCACAATAAGTGTCCCAGCTTATCATATTGCGAAAGGTTGCTAGTTAGGAGAAACTTGAGTCCTTTTCGAGTCACTGTTGAATCTGTGGACTGGGTATTTAGTCTGCGCTGTTGATCTATTGTTGTTCTTCTTTTTTAATAATTGTTGAGCCTCTAGTCCCTCCTCGGGTGCGCGTACCACTACGGCCCCCTAACCTCTAAAGATGAAGAACCCTGATTTCTGCAACCAGGAAACTAATTTAGAAAGGGACCAATTGCGACTACAAAATATAGCTTTCCCACATCTAGCACCCCAATGTAGTAACATGTTAGTATGGCCCACAGATTTATATAAGAGTATTAAGCCCAATAAAAATTCTCCAGCCAAGCTTCCAACATCACAATAAATTGGGTCTAGCTCTAGAATGGAAGACATTTTGGAAGAGCATCGTCTTTCCCCTTCTAGCAGACCTGCTGCTGGGGGCATTTACGAGAACGATTACTTTCTTCGTAATAGAGTCCCGCCTGCATATGAGCCCAATGGAGAACCGCCTGGATATCCTGAATCTCCGCGCCCAATTGAAATGCGCGAGTTTATTGAGGGTCTACAACGGCACGATGAGGGAGGTACATTCAGAAGATTTGCCGCTCAATTCGAGGAGGCAGTGAAAGGGGCTCTTCAAACTCAGAGGTCCATGGTCCTTGACAATAACTCAGATCGTGAGAAGGCTCGACAGTACATCTTATATACGCAACACGCCAACAGTTCGCTGTTTTACAGCAGCTTTTATTCAAACGAACGACTCATCTTGGACCTCAAGGCAATAATAGCATGGTTCTATGATTTGAACAAAGCACTGAAGTCGATAGCAATGATGTTCGTCACTGAGAATTCCTGGATAGAGGATTCTCAAACTTTGAGGTATATGATGCTACTTCTTGGAATCCTGGTTCCATATCTTCGCAGGACGCTCACTGAGCTTGGATTCGAATTCCCGGAATAGCCCTGGTGTTTGGGTCGTTTCAATGGTTTTCAAAACCTCTCGAGCCGGCTCGAGAGGGATCTATTTGGTAGCGACTAGGCTGGATTATCTCCTGTCAACTGCCTCTTCTGTACTATTGACATTTCGTAATGCTCATAGTTCTGCACCACCGTGACTGAGCCCGCCATGCTCGCCTCATTTTCCCTGTGCGTGACTTGCACAGGCCGCCGGACGTCCTGAGGATGGGCAGGCAAGGTAGGCGGAAACCTCGACGCTACCTCCGGTGGGAGATTTATATTAGGATTCGATCGTGGAAGTGGCTGGTGTTCGAGCTCGTAAAAGGTTGCTCGAGGGTTCTCCCGGGTGATGTTTCTGGCTATCTGCCGGAACACCGGTGTTCCAGAGACTCGGACACATTAGAGGCCCGTATGGCTCGAAAAAGGGATTATCTTACCGGCAGTAACTATTGTACCTGGTGATGTCCTCATGTACTCCTCCATCTGAAACTGCAGCCTCTCAGCCCAGTGATTCTTCGGCAAATATTTTAGTTTGCAGTGTTTGGGGAACTTGTTGCACGCTTCCAGCTCCCGCTGGATGTTGTTGAGACTGGGTTTAGCCGGATCAGGCCCCGTCGGCTGGTAAACATAGACGTGGAGAAGCGCCTGTCGCATTTAGTGATGATTAGTTGGTGTGACTTAAGATCCTACCGATGGCGGGTCAAGGTTCATCAATTGATTGATCTCGTCCCGCGCCCACTCTAATTGAGAGCTCTCTTCCATCGCCCATATGAGGGTTACTCGTCTTGTTTTATCAAGATGAAGCCGTCGATGGTTTTCTTCCGTACGTTCCGAAATAAATGTGGTTGGCATGGTAGTATGGGCAGTGGCCATATGGATTTGGGGTGGTGACGTGGGTTGCCTGTCCGATCCGGTGAAGGGTGATCTTTTGGCCAGACGGTCGTATTGTCTTCTATGGGCAAGGGCGAATGCGAATGGAATCACTGCAGCAATTCCGATGCCCTCAGCTAAAAGAAATACATTGTCGTACCCGCCAAGTCCAAGATCCCGACCGTATGGGCCGTCAATCGTGATGCTGGGTGTTCTTCCTGACAGTAGAGGAGCAAGACATGGACGGTCTTCAACTAAAAAAGTTAGCTCGGATACTGAACTCTTACCATCAGGCCAGTAAGTCGGATTTGGCACGGGCCAGGTGTAGACCATCATAGGCACCCCGAGGTGTCGCCTCCAAAACGATTCTTGATGGTAGAAGATGTAGAAATAGGCGCCTGGATAGATACGAATGTCCGTGGGCAGCCGAAACTTGACTCGGGCTGCCCCGGTATCTATCTTTGCCAAGGCTTTTGACTTTGTCTTGTCTGCAGTCTCCTCGGTGTCGGGTTCTTTTTCGATAAGCAAACATTTCGTAACGTCTGCTTGAGCTTTTTGGCGGCGAAACCAATGATGCAGCATAATAAGGAGAGAAATCGCGGTGATAGAGAGCAAACCAATCCCGGCTATACGACGATTAAGTGGATGAACGAGCCAAAGATGTGTGAGAAGGAAGCCAAGCGAGAGGTATGCCAGGGCCTTGTGACACCACACAAACATGACTTTGTACTTCCTTCTGACGTAAAAGAAGGATGAGCAAGTAATAATAATAAAGAGAAGCATCGCCTATTGTCGATATGAGCCTAGACTCTAACGGAGATATGGACGTACACCTACTGCGAATCCCATTCCCGACTGAACCGTCCATCTCTCTTGCTGGCGAATGTGGATACCAGCGTGCACAACTGTCTGCAACAGCGCGAGCCTTGCCAGCCAGTGATGAAGTAGGTAATAGAACTGCAGTGACAGACCGAGAAAATCAGCGACATGACAAGTCCTTCCGCCAAGGATCACCGGGATGAGGTTAAGCGCAGCTGCCAGCGCTGCTCTCCTCCCCGGTGGACCAAGAGGTGACAGCCACCTCCAGTTCATGACGACCATGATATTCGCTAAGAGCCAGAGTCCCAGGAGTCCCAGGTGGCCCCAAGTAATTGTCTTGCCATCCCAAGTGGTGTACGGTGCGTGAGAAAGTCCCCGCGATACAAGACTGGGGATTTTCGATGGCCGCAAGAGATAGAATCGAAATCGTGCGATCATGCGAGATGCCTTCATGGTTGGACGTGTTGTGGGCTAAAATACTGGCGAGTTCAATATTGTTGGTATATCAGAGGGGAGCTTCTGAAATCGACTCACGACAAACCAGCATAAATGTGCTCCGCGCTTTGTCTGGCGAGAATTCCAAAGTCCGGCCGTCGCTTCTACGAGCTTTGACGGGAAAAGCCAAAGCAGAGCTGATTCGACACCGAGCCGCCCTGCAGTCGTGCGCTTCCCCGCTAACAGTTTGCTGCAAACTGGCAATCCACCTCTACATGCAGATTTCTATGGCCAATCATGACCGTAGGCACATCGTCCAATAGACTTCTCGGGTGCAGGCGCCGTTCTTCTAATTTAGGCAACTATGGAGGGCTGGTATTCATTCTAAAATTAGAATAGGGTATGGACTACAGGTCATAGGTGCGATCCAATCACGAGTCGCTACGCCTTCACAATCCGAGTAAATCGGGGTCTCGCTATAGAACGCAAGGGCGCAAAATACCATAGAGGCGACTTCTCGTTTCAAGATAAATAGTCGAAATTTTCATTCAGAGAGAGATTCAACACGCACACAAACACACACACACACACACACAAAGAGAGAGAGAGACACACACACGCACGCGCGCACACAGACACACACACACCACTATACTTTGTAACCCCAACCATCATGTCTCGTACACCGATCACACCAAGTCGTTCTTTCCAGATCCGTACGAGGGGACTCTTCAAGAAGGGTAATACTCTGTTCAACTTACTACAACCTAAAGTTGTGGTTTTTATCCAGCCCAACGGTGCTACGATCCCTGGATGCGAAGAAGCACTTGCCTACGCCTCTCATAGGAAAGAAGAGTGGCCTGAGCTCTATGAGTTCTTCGAGTCAACTGGCGTGAAGCCTCAAAATATATGCGGGCCCGACAATTTTGATACCGTAGCTGCTCGTCAGTCTGTGGCCCCGACCGACCGAGCACCCGCTCCTGGCAACCAGCCCTCTGAGCCGCATCGGGGGACCTCATTTCCTGAGCTGCCCTCCATGTCGCACCAGACCAACTTCTTGCGGTCTGCCCCGGAGAGCTATTCTTCCGATTCGTGCCGAGAGACTCCATTTCCAGAGATAGCTCCTATGTCTCACCAAGCCAACCTTTTGAGATCTGGTTATGAAAGCCAGTCTTCCGAGTCGCTTCGAGTCACTCCAGTTCCCGAGCACCGCCATACGGTATATGGCAGGACTCCTCCGGTGACTGAACAGAGCATCGATGAGTCACTGCTTTCTCTGCTAAACGAGCCGGAGCATCAACTTGGTGAGATCCAGTTTGAGCCACAACCTCGGCCGAGACCAACTCAGGGAGTCGAGCAGAGGACGAAAGCATTGGGATGGCCTGACAGTGACTTGGGTTGGTCTCGTGAGGGTACACCTCTCCCAACGAACAAGCGCAACGCGGTGTCAGATGCAGAGGGGATGAGGAAGCGGCGATCCATGGCTGGGCCAGAGGATCGAGACCGCCGACGGAAGATGATGACTCGATCACAAAGGAGATGACTTTCTTTTTACTCTAAATAGACAAAGAGCTGGCTCTAGTCTTTCAAGGCTTCTAATAGCGAATCTATCTGACATATCTCATCCTCAAAGTTCACAGACTCCTTCGTGTAAAGATGTCCTGCGTTTCCACATGCCTTGGACAAGCCATTAGCGCCGTCATTGTGGCTTTGAGCCATGCATTCCACAAGGTCTCTCAATCTACAAGGAGTATTGCTAACATTTTCCTGCCGACCGATCTGTGTTGGGCTGTCGATTTTAAGTTCCAGTCTCGATTCTAGTGATAAGACCTCAACCTTGAATCGCCTGGAAAAGGGGAGCTGGCTATTCCATTTTGCCAAGCAGAGGTATTTCTGATGCCATTCACCACAGCCTCTGTAATAGACCCTCAATTCCTGGTCGTATAACCTGTGGGTGACTGCATTTAAATGATTGCCCGGTGCCAGACGGCATTTGACTTCGATTTCGCAGGAACCAGGGGAGACACCCAGGTCTGGATACGAGCAAACGTCAACGTAAAACAGCGCGGAAAATAGCTTTCCCGCCACCCTCTCCACGCTCATGGTCTGCTCTGGATGGTGCTGAATCCTCAACCGGGGTGGTACTCCCCACAGACTCCTGCACTCTAGATCCACCTTCCCCGCAACGTCTAGGATCATACTATCGCTTCGCTTGGGGAACAATAACTTGAACCTTTGAAAGAGCGACTCGGCCCAGTGGCGACGCGTAGCTCCAGGGCCGTAGCTGCGAAATAGAGATCCATTCGCGCAAACGGCGACACACACACGGTTTTTCGTGGCGGTCGGCTCAGACCACTGATACCACCTCTTCTTGCCTGCTTGCAGCTCTCTAGAAAGTTGTGGAAGCCCATAACCCCCACAGAAGTAGCCTTGTATCACTGAGCCAGCTGGGAACTTGTTAGTCTGCGCCGCAGATCATCCTAGGAAGCCATGGCCCGACTCACCTGTTTCAGAACCTACGACTAAGTCTACATAGTCTGCGAGATGTCCGGACAGTAGCTTTCGGACTTCATGTAGGAACCTGAAGGGCGACTCCACAGAGCAGAGGAGCTCGAGTGTACGGATTCCAGCTGCGGGCGGTCGTATATTGAGAGTGACCGTGTTCTCTTTATCGCACAAAATGCATATCTCGTCTCCCGAAGGGGAACACGGCTTGTCTCGAAGGGATGTGATGCAATAGTTGCACAGTTGATGACCGCAGCTGAGCGCGTGTATCGGAGTACCCAGCAAGCATATATTGCAGCCGGGAACTTTGATATGTAGGTTTTTTCTCATCCGTTGCAAATGCTGTGTGGAAATTACGTCACCGTTCCCTTCAATGAACGATGAAAAGTAACGCCAGAGTATCTCAGTCGCCTGGGATGACTGTTGTCCTCCTGCAGATAGGAGCGGCTTTACGAAGGTTTGGTACGCTAGGTCGGGATGGAAGACTAAGTGATGTCAGCATGGTTTCAGTCAGTAGAAGCCAGGTTACACACCATGGGAGGCTTGAGCATAGATGCTGTAAGCCAAACATGAGGCAACAATATCGAGACGATTTAGTCCTTGGTGAGAAGTGAGGAATTGGTCTAGATACCTGCCTGCATCTCTAGACAGCGGGTCTCGAATACCCAAGGTTTTCAGTACGTCAAAGTCCTCCTTGCTCTCCCAGGACGCGATAATTGCCTCCTGAAGTAGCTTCTTAAAGTTCAAGCTAGAAAATCTAAACCCTTGAGAAAGACGTGTGTGCGATGCTGCTTTCAAGTGCGTGTTGATGCGTGTCCATTGATCCTTGTGAACGAATTCAACTCCATTCACATGACTAGTCCATATCTTGCGGGCCTCTTTCCAGCAGTAAGGTTGATCAGGATGAAGGTCACGTAGTAAGTCCAGGAGCTCAGTCGTCAGAAGTCCCTCAAACTGCTTTTCATTGCAGACCATCTTCTGTGAGAACACAAACAAACAGGGCCGTGGCAAGACATCCGTTAAAGGCGAAAACCTCATCCACCTCGCAAGCAGCTTCGCTGCAGGCCCTAATCCTCCAAGACTATCCACGGACAACACAATCAGGGAACTAAGTGGGGCCAACGCCTCACCACAAAGCTGATCGAGTATGCGAGTACGGCTTTGCCCTAGATGAGATGCTGGTGGTTGCGAGATGAGTGGAACACAAAACTCGGCAATTGCAGTTGAATCGTCAAATCTTCTAAGCCAAACGCCATGTGCATCCTGCCTAAGACTCGGCGACGGCACGATAAAATCCTGCTCTAGAGACCCGGATATTTTCAATACGAACTGACGAGTCCTCCCAAATGCGCGATAAAAGCTCGTATGCTCACACAGGACTGGAGCCGAGGAAACGCGTGTAGCGTCATATTGTACTTGCAACCATGGAAATAACATCGCAATTTACACAGTCTAGGTGACAAGAGGTTATTTGACGGTCTATTGCAACAAGTAAGCGATCTATAGCTAGTACGTTCATGTGAGATAGTATGTCCTGCTATCTACCCAGCAACAATCCGAGTGAGAAAACAGCATTGCCTTATTCCAGGAACAAGGCGGCATCAATTGAGAAACCAGCATCCTCCTGTTCCTAGGACAGGGTGACATCAATTGAGAAAACAGGATCGCCTTGTTCATAGGAACAGGGTGGCACCAATTGAGAAAACGGCATTGACTTGTTCCTAGGACAGGGTGACATCAATTGAGAAACCAGTATCCTCCTGTTCCTAGGACAGGGTGACATCAATTGAGAAAACGGCATTGACTTGTTCCTAGGACAGGGTGGCATAGGGTGACATCAATTGAGAAAACGGCATTGACTTGTTCCTAGGACAGGGTGGCACCAATTGAGAAAACGGCATTGCCTTGTTCATAGGAACAGGGCGGCATCAATTGAGAAAACAGGATCGCCTTGTTCATAGGAACACGGTGACATCAATTGAGAAACCAGTATCCTCCTGTTCCTAGGACAGGGTGACATCAATTGAGAAAACGGCATTGACTTGTTCCTAGGACAGGGTGGCATAGGGTGACATCAATTGAGAAAACGGCATTGACTTGTTCCTAGGAACAAGCCTACACCAAGTAAGAAACAGTATCGCCCTGTTCCCAGGAACAGGGCGGCAGCAATTGAGAAAACAACATTCCCCCGTCCCCAGGAACAGGGCGACATCAATGAGAAAACGGCATTGACTTGTTTCTAGGAACAAGCCTACACCAAGTAAGGAAATTGTATCACCCTGTTCCCAGGAACAGGGCGGCAGCAATTGAGAAACCAGTATTCCCCTGTGTGAGAACAGAAACTAGCTTTTTGCCTACCTCTACCTCCTTTGAGTCGAGAACTACTTTCGGCTTCCGGCACAGAATCCAATTGGTTGGCATTGGTCCTTGCATCTCACGATTCAGATGCCGAATTGGAGGGGTATATTTAGAGATCGATAAGTTGAAGCTATCTGCATTCACCCCGGTGTCCTCCGTCCGAGTGACTCGATGCCCGGATTACTGCACTCCTTCCCAAAAAGCTTCCCAGGTCTTGTTTGCTAGCGCGACCCCAACAACTCAACCGCCACACCCTGTGACTCTGTACTGGCAACCGTATGCGCCAGGGCTTACTCATTGGCCCATACGTTGCCCAAGAACAAAAACTGTAACTCTAGCAATGTTACTTGGTCGAGAGGAAGTAATACAATGGTCGTAGGTGCAAAGGAGAACTTAATTAGACATAGAAATGTAGCTATGGAATCTCGAATGTCGTGGATGGATCTGACAGATGTGATATTGAGCGACCGCACGGTCTTGATTTCTGGGAGTGCTGCTCGCTCAAGGTCCAAGCGCCCGTCAACGCAGTCTGTCAAGGTTCTAAACGCGGAAGCTAGTTCCGCACACCGTTCGACGCCGTTTGATAGGCTACGGAAGGATGGTCGGATTCCAGTGCCATCGGCGAAGGATGCGAACGGCAAGCTAGGAGATTGACGAGGTAGTGAAGTATGGCTGAAATGTCACAGTTTGGATGCCTGGAATACACGAAAGGAGGAAACGGAGCGCTTGTTTGTCCCCGAGGGGCACCTGCCCTATTCCGCAGTGAGAAACTCCGTGCACCGCTTATACGCGCGATCAAGAAATTGCGTCAACTCAATGGGCTGTCTCGCTCGTCTTGCCATTAGATGCTCAAGCAACGAGGCCAATCCTCGTAATAGATGGTGAGGCCCTTATAAATAGAAGGCATGCATCATGCTCGGAACAAAGGCCACAAACTCCCGTGTGCACCAAGATGTGTCGAATAAGAACAGATGGCGACTTATGAGAGGATATGCCAGAGCTGCGCATCGGCGGCTGACACATTGGCAGAGGGCAGCATGCGGAAGCAAATCGGCGATGGAAAACAACGGCTCAAATGGTAACAGATCCATTTTTGCGCGGCAGGGGAGATGCCACAGGTAATGAGCGTGAGCATTTATTGTCAAAATCAATGTAACTACCAATAACAAAAACGTCAAAACTTGAACTTGATCATCCACGCGGGAATCGCCGAGGGCCCTTTGCAAGCCGGTCTTCTAATGCCGTAACTCGTTGCTCTAGATCGACGATATGCCGCCAGTGTCTTCTCGTCTTGTCGTCGAGTTTATACCCCCGATCCTGGCTTCGCACTTGATGCACTCGAATTTCGTTATAAGCCTGCCACCAGGGCTGTTCCGGCACCGCATCAGTATATTGAACGTCATTCGCAAGGTCCGACATATCGTTCATGCCGTTCATAGTGTTCATATCATCCATTGGGTTGTCCACGTTGTTCACATTGCTCGCTGTGTCGGTCATATCGCCCATTGTCTGATCTGTAGCCGGGGCTGCCGGGGGGGAAACAAGGGAGCTTGGAAGCGCCAGAATGTGGTTTGGAAGTGAGGGCAGAGGAACTTGCTGTGGCTCAAGTCTAGGGCCAACTGGAGCTTGGGAATAAATACCCGTGTTCGACTGGCTGACCAGTGGTTGAGGCCGAGTTGTATGTTGCTGCGAGCTGACCGACGAAGTCTGCGATAGTGGCCGTGGCGGTCCTTGGGACCGAATTAGCGCATTCCCGGGCTTTGGGGCTATTTGGCGTGGGTGATTATTAATGTATGTGCCTGGCTGGTACACTTTGTGTGACTTCATTTTGGGAGAAAGAATTGCAAGGAGATGGAGTGCAATCTGAGCTGGAACCAGCAAGCAGCATCTGTATTTATAACGAGCACTATCTAATAACGCGAAACCCGCACAGCAGGATCACTTTGTGGCCCAAGTACTTTCTAGTCAATCAAAAGGACTTGGGAAAGAGAGCAGGGGTAAGGAGTAGGAGGGGGCGACTAAACGCGCGCCAGCCTCAGGCATGCTCCCTCATCGTCGCTGGACATGTCGCGATGGTGGCCGTGACAGTGACATATGACGGTTCATTGGCCGAGTCATCCTCAGTAGTGATAGTAGTGGTAGTAGTGGTTATGGAGCCCCCGATAGGGGTGGTGACGAGGTCGGCGATGGTGGTGGTGACGGGGGCGGTGTTGGTGGCGGGAGTGGCGGGAGTGGATGTGTCTGTGGGCAACTGCGCGCTTGTTTCGCCAGCCTTACGAGTGCCGCCGGTTCCTACCAATGAGTTGAAACTGGGAGTATTGACCCATGACTTTGTTGAGGTGGTCGGCGCAGACACGTCGGTTGCGACGGGCGTTGTGGTTGCCGAGTCAAGCGCTTCCGACGCTGGAGTCGATAGGGCGGTTGCAGCAGTCGGGTTGAAGGATCTGGTATCCAGGAATACACCAGTTGGTTTCTCGCCACCACGACTGGCAGTGTGAGTGAGGAGCGTTGTGGATGGAACACAGCGAGCAGTTTCCGTCTTCGGTCGAGGCGTTGGCGAGACCAGGTCACCCTTACCATTGCTGATCACGATATGGATGCATGACATGGGGACATCACCATCACATTGCCTGTAGAACGTTAGCGCCAACACATATGCATGGCACGCAGGCCCCATTGCACCATGTGAGGTAGGCATCCCCGTTGGGAGCGCCTGAAGGAACCTTGAACTCTGCAAGCTGCAGATCGACACAGTCAGTGGCCTTGAACAACCACGCCATTTTCGGGAATTTGTCGTCGGAGAACTCAAGTTCCGCTCGGCATTCGTCACCCCATGGGTTCTGGATCTTCACGGATATGTCCGATCCTGCCTTAACGGGCAGCATGGGCTCCCAGGTGCAAAGCTCCGAGGTGCCTCCCAGAGCCGAGCCGTGGGCAGCAAAGTAAAGAACAGGCAGTAGTCTGATGGCATTCATGTTGACGAAAGTAAATTGAAAATGAGAATGATGCTATACCTCGTAGTGGGAAGGAAGGGGGTGACTGTGACCCTTTAAAAGGACCGACGGAGGTAAATTTTCGTTTCCTGCCGTTTGATCGCAGGAGCCGCCATGCGGTTTTCAGGAAGAGGCAAACAGCCCTGTGTGGGAGTTGTGCCAGCGTAGGTATAAAGAACCCCCTCTCGACAGGCACCGGAAGGGATTCATCAACCCAACCCAACTTTCTCTACCACGCCATTCGACTTCAAACCATTTCTGCCTCGTTCTGACCATGGATCAACTCGGACAAAACGGACTTTTCATGGGCTTTAGCGACCAGCCGATCGATATGTTCGCCATGGCTCCTAGCTCAGAGCAGGCTACCAGCAAAGGGGCTCAGCTTCCGATGGCCAACGCTGACCAGCACGGGTGAGTCTTTAGACAAGTCAAGAGGAAAAGGAGAAACATTGACGGAGTCCTAGCTCTCAGGACAACAAGGGCAACCTTGACACCATATACGTTTTATTGAAGTTGATTGTGGAATACCAAGTCAAGATGGGCCAGCAACTCACCGACCTCCAGCAGAAAGTTGAGCAGAAAATCGACCAGCAAAGCGAGAAGCTTGAGCATAAGATCCACCAGCAGAGCGAAAAATTCGAGAAGCAAGAGATCTGCTTACTCGAGCGATCGCAAATGATCATCGAGAGGGTGAATGAATGTGCTGGAATGTTGGAAATGAATTTCCTCGATAGGCCAAGGTACAGAGACACAGACTTCGAGTACAGCAACGATCATGACTCACTGAACGGACACAGCTACACAGATTCCGAGTATAGCGAAGACTCAGAGTCCAGTTTTCCTGAGCTGGATTACCCCTAGGGGTGTACAAGGGCGACAAGTACATAGACACGTAGCAAGATTCAGCAGGATCTGGTATTCTGCTTCTCAAGACTAAATGCTCAAGACTGTTTTCTCTATTCGTAAACTTGTATTGCACGCTCTTACAGACCATGCTGGAGGTGATTTTCCTGCCAGGTATTAAAAGCAAGCCGTTGTCCATCAACGGGGATGGGGTCAGCAACGCTCTCACCATGAGCACTTACGATAAAGAATTGCCACCCACGCCCAGGTTCCCACAGCCACAAATCCTTGGTTACTCCGATGCCAAGCCTGATCAAGGCAGGACTTACGGGGGTGTCTATAGCGTGAGAGAGAGAGAGAACAAGGAACTCAAGGAAGCCAACGAGCGACTGCAACGCCAGGTACACCGGCTGGCTATCGAAAACAACAACCTTCTAGACTGGAAAATGCAAGCTGAGAAGGAGAGGGAGCATCACCAAGAAATCTTAAAAATCCAGAAAGGAGCACTCAGGGATATTATGAGATACATAGGTATCACTGTAACGGATTGTCAGACAAGTGTGAAGCAGAAGCAGAAGGACTGGGAGCAGAGGAACCCAGGGCATGCCTCCCTCTCGATGGGCACGTCCATGATCTAGCCTAGCACTGTTAATAACGGAACCCCTTCCTCGTGTCGATCATGACCAGCCGGATGTTCCGCAGCCGTGCCCCGGCTTGAACGGACTCTCGGTCGAACGGACATTCAATTCTAAAAACCCCCATGTTGGTCATCTTGAAGGAATGTAGGAGGATACTTGATTGGGAAGAGGTCATAGCGCACAGTGCAGCGCGTATCGCATTTGAATCACGAATGAGAGAGTGAGCAGAGGTTGCCGAAGGAAAGCTGTTGGTGATGACTTTGAACTGGCCCGCAAGTGGCAGACCAATCACAGCTGACCCAGCAGTCTGGAACCGAAGACTATTAGTCCGCATTAGTTATGCCAGCTCAAAGGTAGTTTTGGGTGGGCGCGTGAGTGAAATGATAAGCGCGCCCCAGAATAGTACGCGAAGAAAACTTGAGGGGATAGTACAAAGTCTCTTTAAATGCATTGTGTATTGAAGTAGTCAGGTCTCGTCGTTATTTGACAAGATATCGATTGAAACTCGGAAACAAGGCCATCACGGTGCTGCCTCATACCCCACGGTGCACGCCGTTGAGGTGGGTCTAGCTTAAATGTGGCAGCCTGGAGACGTAACGCCACCACCGGGGAACGTTGGCCTGCGCTAAGCAAGCCACTGACAGGATGAGTGTGACAGGCAGGAACCGCTCAGAAAGGGAATGGCGCAGCAAGGTGCGAGAGAAGAGGTAACAAGTGGAGAACCACCCCAATTGGCCCGGTAAATTTTCCCCGAGTGCCGTGAGTGTAATGCTCGTATTCAACGGAGCCCGTTCCCACATGCCAAATTTGACAGGTGCATCAGGGTGCCTTCTGCTGCGGGCCTGAGTACGCTCCTGCAAGATCCTTCTACCTGCAGAAGCCCAGATGCTAAATCCGCAGCGCCATCGCTAACGCGGCGAACGGCGCGTAGATCATTCCTTTCCAAGCGATAACTTTCAACGACATCACGAAAAAGTGATAACGATATTTGGTCTTTAGTTTGACGTTGGCTCATAACCTTATTGTTTTGGCAGAATTTTGCAACCGGGCATCTTGATCCTCTCTCCTGTTTCCAGGTTTTTCGAGATTCCCTGCTCGGGTGTTGGTAAGCTCCTTCGAGGATGCACCGCTCGGTCCTCCCTTGGGCCAACCACCCTTTCGTCGCCCTCCTTACAAGTTCTCAGCCGCCCCACCCTCCATAATGTTTTTCCTTGCCCAGGTTCCCCCATTCCGCATCGTAAGGTTAATCATGGCACACGAGGCGCTGTCACTCTTGGGGGTTGTCCAGGTCCCAGTCGCGAACCTGTACTTTGTCAAAGACATAGGAGGAGGCGTAGGAGAACGCCAACACAGCCAAAAACAAGTCCAACATCTTGAGACTCTGTTCAGCAAAACGACGATTGATCACGAAGATCACAGGCATTGGATCAATGGCTATGTGGATCAAACAGATGTCCCGTCGATTCTAGGGCACTTAGGAGGCTCTATAACCCTGCACCAGAGCAACGCGGCCGGCTTTTATCCTTGTCTGATCGATCATCAAGTGGCGTATACTCATGGTCGCCACCGTATAGAGGCTTCCCAAAGGATGGACCCTCAGTCATGCTGGACTATCTTCCTCTGCAGCACGGATCTCTCAATGCTCGCCAGGAACCGGGTCGTCCAGAGACGGACGGAGCATTTCCATCACGAAGAACGCTACACGGATGGATACATCTATTCCAAGCTCCGTGAACACCCAATCAATAGTCTGGACTACAATGAATGGTACATGAGACTGAGCCCAAATAAGCAGAAAAATTTCGAGGCTATCAATAAACACTCAGATGTTGCGGGCGCCTTGGATAGGCTTATAGGTTTCCCGGGCATCATTGATGCTCTGCGACTTGGTAACTTCCGCAAATATTCTGCTTGGGGCCTTTTCAGCGAAGCCCATACGTGTCTGGACCATATCTATAGCGAATGGTCGAGGTACATCCTTGGCAATCGTATCGTACAAAAGCATCTCACCCCCGAGACCGTGAAGCTACTGGAAGGGCGAGCCCCAGCCATCAGCCGGTCCGATCATGAGTGGGTGCGTGCTGTCTTCCAGGCCAAGATGGTTTTCCCCGCAATAACCGATCAACAACAACGAGATCAGCTCGAGAAGAAAATCTTGGGAACATCGGGCATGATTCCAAGCCTTCGAATCTTCCAAGCAAACATGCTTTACCTTGGTATCGCCGCACAGGTTGTTTGGTCTCTCCTGGTTCCCAGCGAGCTCAAGAAGACGATCAAAGCCGGAGATGGGCCGACGACACTTCAATCAGCGCTCCGGGGATGCTGGGTCGAGACGGAGCCGTACGTTGAAATTCGGGAGGGCGAATTTCAACCGGTGCTCGGCCGTCCCAGCTTCAACCTAGCTTACAACACGGTCATTGTCGCAGCACTTCGCCAGTTTGCCTTCATGGCTCGAGAAGGGCCAAAGATCGAGCGTGGTGAGCCAGCACCTCGACTGTCAACCGACGATATCCATTCATGTGAGTCTTTATTTCAGCGCCGAGCAAAACTCGTAGGCTTCCGCAGTTATGTTATCGAAGAAGGAGCTACAAAGAATATGAATCCATTCAAGCCGGAGAAGCATGCGTTGGAATCGGATGAACATGTTTTCCTGAGTCGGGTAGAACATCGTTGGGGCCGGCCATTTGCTAGGGTGTTGCCCGTTATTCAAGAGGTGGCTTTTCTACCTCGCCTTTTCGAGGAGGAGGTGCATGCAGGAGAAATCACTGAAGCCTTCATCCTCAAAGACATGGTGCGGGCGTTCTTGCCCCATTGCTCATTCAACCTTGACTTGTCGCGCCCAAGCGTACACATAAACAGCCCCGTACCAGAAGTCGGGGTGCAACTTGTACATTCGAACTCTCAAACGACGGCCTCCTTGGATCTAGAGCAACGAATCGACATAGATAGCAACGACTATCGTGGCTTTGAGGCTGAGAGTATTGAAATGGATGTCGACACCCCGCCTGCCTTGCCAGTTGCGCCCGTCGTCGAGGACGAGGATGTGCCCATGGAGGATCAGTTCATTGAGCCGGCTGCAACTGAGATAACTGAATACTCTAATTTCTGGGAGCAGCTCCTTTTGGAGTACCAGACTTGTGCCGGCACCAGCAGTCGATCTAGCCGCCTGCCTTCGGACGCATCGACTCTTGTGCTGGATGATTTGAGTCGCCCGGAAAGCCTTTTGAGAGGATCCACCGCTCGCGACAGCTCATCTGCCATTTCTATCCCGTCCTACTCTCTAGTAGCCGACCAGAGCCGAACTGTTTTCGATTATTCCACGGGCAGTTCCCAACTTGACGGCTCGACACTTTGGTCGCCGAGTGACTCAGAAAACGACACAGAACATCAAATAAGATGTGGTCACTCACGGAATATGTCAGACTACACGGAAAAATCATGTACAACGAAGGCGCATCACAAAGACACGCCAGCATTTCTCAAAGGCCGTCCTCCAGCCTCACATCACAACGAAAAAGACACTCATAGTGCGAGGAAAGACGTGGTGCTGCCAGCCCCTCGGCAGCATAAACCTCTACCCCCTCTTCCGCCACCACCCCGAGAAGATGACCGTCCAGCAAGATTCTACAGATCTTTTCAAGAGAATTCAACATCACTTTATGCTCCTCATCATGCACCGTCTAATCAAAATGGCCTCGCAGCCTGGGTTGGAAACTGGTTGCATGAGAGACCGCCGTTGCCATCACCGCGTGCACTCCCCTCGCCGTCTCGCCAAGACCTCCACCCTTCTTTAGCCAGTGTATACAGCACCTCGCCCGAGAGATCAGCATTGCCATCGCCTTCTAGCGGGTGCAAAGTCCTGAAAGAGTCTCAGGCCCAAGAGGCTGTCCCTCCTCCGGCCCATTCTGATCATCGTCTTACCTACGCGAGTCTCTATACTGCCCCACACCCAAGATCGACCTTGCCTTCACCAAAAGGTCGGCAGCCGTCTCGCGCTCCCCGAAGGAGAGCCAAACCTAGCGCATCCGAGGTTTTAGGATACAGATTGGGCCCGCCATGGAAAGGGGCGTCTTCCGCGTCAGTGTCGGCGGATTCGCAGCTGTGTAGCGTAGACCTATCCGGCAACTCTCAGATCCGGTCACACTCAAGCATGTGTTCGCCTATCCTTTCACGATTCAAAGCCCCGGCGCAATTCCCAGTCCAGAGTGACTCCAGCTCCGCCCGTTCTTCCTGTATGACCCCGGGGTGGGTTGACGGCAACTGTCAAGTTGCACCTACGATGGTAGGAATTTCGCACCCCCTTCTACGTAAACCCCAGGGGCCGCAGCAGGAGCTGCTCTCGAAATTCACCGATAGTGAGGATACCATGACGACGATCAGTCTGAGTTAGGCTCTGGTTGTATGGGAACTTGGCATGTCAGAGAGCACATGTCACAGCGTTCTCCATTGGCCATAGGGGCGTGTTGTCTTCACCACCGGTGTGTTGTCTGCTATTGGTCATATATTGGCCACAGCGTGTGCCATTCCCTATTGGTCATAGGGGCGTGTTGTGTGGTTATGCGTGCTGTCTTCTACTGGTCATATACGACAATTACCGGCTGGCTATCGGCACCCTTCCTGTCCACGCAGTTCTAGAGTCTGATTTGCAGCTGAAGCATGATCTGTCAATTTTGAGGCTGTTTTTAGTTTAGTGCTGCCTGATCTTGATTATTAAGCTCTCTCGATTTTACGCCCGCTCTCCCCGATTCCTTGCAAACTTAGTCGCAGCCCCCACATCCTGTAGTGACCAGCTCCTCCATCTAGCTCATCCAGCATTTCGTTGACTCAAAGCCGCTCTCGTTCAATCTCAGCTACCCGCCAGAGGGATCTTGCAGGCAGCGTTGGTCAGCCCTTGGTTTTCACCGTCAGAATTCTCTCGCTTCCTCGCCAAAGCTGCAGCGCCGCAGTCCATGCTCCAGTACCCACGCGGTGGGAATAGCCGAGGGGCGGCAGCAGGGAAAAACCCTTCGAGAGAATCAGAGGCTGTCGCGCAGCTTGCCTTCGGAGAGAAAAACCTCCGCAATCGATCACCATGTTTGGAAAGATGGGCTTTCCAGACACCCATAATCCCTAGTTCTAAAGGAAGCTACAGGTCGAAGTGCAGCTTGTCGGGACCAACTTTGCAGAGGATGAACTCCCCCGAGGGCCTCCTCTGTGCTGTTAGTGTCATGATAGGCGCTAGCAGCAAAAAGTGTGGTCGTGTGGCCTGTAGAAATCTGTCCAAGTATCCAGTCACTAACAGCTTCCAAGGCTGTAGAATTTTTACAGGGGAGTTGAGCAGGTTTCGTGCGGCTGCTTATTCACCAGCTATAGGGTAAGGCGAGTTGAATTAAGCATAACAGTCTCATATTTCATGTGAAATGACTAAAAGGTAGAACCAGATTTAAATTCAAGATGACCCGTGGGCATCAAAACCCCTCCTAATCTATACCACACCTGTCGTACTCCGTGTCATCAACTCGCCAGCACGTACAATACTCTATCACTTGTCAGCGCCAGTCGCTTGTTGGGGAGGTGAGTACGAACGGCCTTCTATGACTTGAATTTTTGTTAGCAACTCTTGGTAGCTAGCTCTAAGCTGTTCGAGTTCTTTCAGCACCTCATGGCAGGCGCATGCTGTAGCCGTCATACACTCATGCGGCAACTTCTGATAAATTACCACGGGCGGTTTCCACCGACGATCAAACATGCCATCGGATCTGCTGGGATTTGATGGGTGTCTGGAACTAGGAATGCGAGTAGTATTGGACATATTGCCGTCGTGAGAGGAGTTGTACGCTTGCAACGAAAATTTAGGAAGTACAAGTGCCTCGGGGGCGGGGGGCGGCCCTTTTATAGATCTAAGAGCTACCTTGAAGCGTGGTGTGCCAGCACATAACTTTAGCTACCATTGCCATGCCTGCCTCTAAACACGCGACAGTACTATCCTCATCTCTGGTGAATGTGCGACCATGTCCGCCTCTACAATCGCACCATGTTCTAGAAGAAAGTGAACAATACCAACATAGTTCCTCGCAACTGCAAAGTAGAGCGGAGTCTTGTTGGACAACCCTTCGGAGTGTGGACTGGCCCCGCGTTCCAAGAGTAGCTTCACGCAGGCTTCGTTATTGTTAAGGACGGCTATCTGCAATGCAGTGCTGCCACGCTCGCCCGCATCATCGAGGCCGTTTCGGCGATCGACATTAGACACGCAAGAAGCGCGGACGTCGCTCGGCGCATCGTCTCCAAGTAGAAGTTCCATGAGTTGGAGACCCTCTTGCTCCGCCTCAGCTATGATGTGGAGTGCGGTATTACCAAACCGGTCAGGCTCCAAGGGATCGATACCATGTTGCAGAAGTTGTTTGACGACCTCCGACTTACTGCTCGAGAAGCGAGCATGAGAGGTGCGAAGGAGGAAGTGGAACACTCGGTCTCCCATCTGCCCCAGTATAACCGGGTTAAGGTCCACTGCCGGGTTTGCACAGAGTGCTTGGATCATTGGATGACCTTGTAGACATGCCTCGTAGATGGTCCATGCATCAGACGGGCGACTATATGCCCCAGCAGCCGCTAGTTCTCGCGCCTGCGTCACGCTTCCAGAGAGAACTGCGTATGCAGGAGTCTCCGAAGGGACGTCGAGATCGTACAAAGTAGACTCACTACTGCAGCAAGGCCAGGGGCTTTGGGGGTCGTCTTGCGACCTGGATTTACCATCGAGCATCACGTATAAGAAGTCTGGACACATTTCTACCGGTGAAGAAGTAGGCTCGGGCTCTGTCGGTAGTGCAGGTGCAAGAATAATCCCAGGAGGCGACATAGTGATCTTTGACAATGGGCCTCATGCAACATCACGCCCGTCTCTGCTTCACTATAAAGCCATGTTCTGATTTTTTATTAAGCTGCTTGTACTTCCTGCTACATGAAGAGGTGATGTTGCTGTTAAGGACTGCAGCGGAAACAGAAGACAAATATCAGAATTGTTCACCAGTGTTTCTATAACAGGATCCAGAAGTCATGTTACCGTATACATCAAACCTTAGGGCTACCAAGTTCCACCCCATCAAGTGAACCAATTGGAGTCATCTTCCACTGTCGGGGGTGGCTGGTAGATTACCTCAGCAAAGAATGACATGTGGGCAACATTAAAGGAGGCAAGGTGTCCTATGACGATCCAGGATGTGGCATAACTTGATTTCCACCTTGGCATTGGCATCTACAGATACTGTCATCTATTCTTTTTACCTCTTTCAAGAGAGCCATCATTCTTCGAAAGCCATGTTGGCAGATTACCCCCCAGCAATCAACGCATTCCAAGCAGATTTGCCAGCGAGCGGGCACAATGGAACAGAATTTTTCAGTAACTACGGCCTTCAAGAATATTTTGTAGGAAATCTGCTGTTAGGATGTAATGTTGCTGCTGTCAACATGATTTGGTCCCCATATGTGGTGAACCCGGAGACGTGTATGCCATCGGCTTCCATGATCTCTCCCCTTCCCTACGGCACAAGACAAGAGTTACCTTGGCCATCTGCAATCTTAAGGAGCGAAGTTCCAGCAGCTTGTGGATCACAAATATCGGAAGATTCGGCCGCGGCAGCTTCACCTTGGTTGGCACTCGATGCAGACAATCTTCAACATAGTCTCCAGCCCGTGACAGAGTCAAATGTCGATTGCGAATCGAGCAGTGTCATTTCTTCGCCCCCAAGGTTATCCCCTCAACCACCCAAGTATATACGTGTCCACTAATCCAGCATTTTAGACCCCCAGAAACCCCCTTAACGACGGAGTTGGTTTCGATAGAAAGAATACCTCCGCGAGATTATTACAAAAATGCCACTCCTGGCCCGGACGGCCTCTTCCATTGCCCATGGGAAGGGCAAGCGGAATGCAAACATGAACCACACAGGCAGAGGCGTGCTTATCGGTAAGATCGAAGCTATAACCCAAGCCATTGTAAATAGCGGCTGACACTATTTCCGTGAACAGAAGGTTTGTGGAGAACCACTTGAAGCCTCATCAATGCACCATATGTGATAGTCGGCTTGCTTCTAGAAGTTCCCTTCTCCGACATGAACGTGAGGTTCACAAGGTGGAAGGCTACGGAAACAAATCATTTCTTTGCCCCTATAACGAATGCGTCCGCGCTCAACCCGGAAAAGCGTTCGCTCGCAGTAGGAACCTTCGTGAACATTTACGTAATAAACACTTGGATCACTGATATCGGACAAGGAAGTGGGATTGATAGCTTAGAAACACAAAAATAACAGCATAGCCTATAACCAATAGAAGATGGCACGCCCTATGATCAGACAATACACCCCTATGACCAATAGGAAATAACCTACGCTTTGGTCAATAGAAGGCTAATAGCTGACCAATAGCAGATGAAACACCCTATGCACACACAACACGCCCCTATGACCATATGACACGCCCCTAGGACCATATGACACGCCACTATGACCAATGGCAGACAACACGCCCGATGTCACACAAGATTGAGACTGGTTGCCGAACATGAGCCGTATTGAAACAAGCGCCCGTGAAGTTCATTGACGAATGAGGTTTACTGACGAGTGGGGGTCGTTGGCTCATCGACGAACGAGTTACACTGACCAATCAGCTTAATACTGCTTTTCTCTGTCTCACCGTTAAAACTTTTTCTAGTTGAATCTTATTCACCTCGATCGGGTGTCGAATCTCATTGGACCGACCTTCCGACGACGTTTCCTGAATATACCGATCAGGATGGCATGACTGCCTTCTGGGAAGTTTCATGCGCACCTGCTGTGACAACTCAACCCTTTGCTTCCTAAGGAATCTTCAACGTTCTTGCCTTTCTGAATCTTTGGATATGGACTCTTCACATGAAACGCCGGTGCTCGAATCAATCACAGCTTTCAATCAGATCAAGCAAGATGTAGATTGGTGCGAAGGGAAATTAGAAGGTATACAGTCGCCGGCGCAAAAGCACAAAGTCGGCGTGGAAGCCGCCTACGCCAAGCTCGATACAGCATGGAAACACGTTTTTCAAAGTACTGATCTTTCCAAACGGCCTCAACTGCAAAGGGAGGTTCAAAATCGTGCTAGCGAGGTGGAAATACTTGAACTCAACTACAGGATTAGTCTTAAAGACGCAGAGGCAAGGCACAGGCGTGAAGTCGACAACATTCTTGGAGACTTCTGCAAGAAACTCGGCAAGTCAGTAAGTGCACTACTGAACTTACGTGAGAATGAGGTCCTGCAGGAGTCTCCCCCCAGCGACTCTTTTCGGGGTCATACAAGCGAGCCGCAGCACACGAGTGACCCGTTGCATTCACAGGCCGGGGCAGTTCCCCAGCGCAATATCGACCAAACTGCGGTACGCTAAAGAACTCTTCTATTGACAATCCCACGTCCATTGCTGATAGTACCAGGAAACACGCAAGAGAAAAAGGGGCATAAGCCAGCAGGAGCCCGAGCAAGCTACAGCGGCACACATATCCAACAAAGCCAAAAGATCAATCCACTTCGAGGAAATATTCCAGAATGGAAACGCTCGTGTCAAGCATACCATCGTCCAATGGCCGCCGAACCAGGGCGATTGGTTCATCATTCGATGTGATGATCATGATTTCAACTTCAAAGATAACCCACTCGTAGGTGGTATGGCGCACATGCGCGGCAGAAAGCATGGTAAAAAGCCAAACTACGACGAAGTTGTGGAGCCTTCTGGGAACTAAGGTTTTGGGCTGTGACGGAAGTTTGGTCCAAAAGAATAATGCTGTTGCTCGCGCGGCATTCATGGACAGGTCTGAACATCATATTGCCGAGAACATCGAAGTGGACTTGGGACCTGTCCTTCCCCAGCTGGAAGGACATGCACCCGAAGCTAGAGCAAGAGTCTCTCCCATCGCGGATTCGGACAACAATTATATGCGACGGGGAATAGCGCCAGGTTCGATGCAGGAACATAGACATTGCTGATGACATCTTGACTGATACAAAGCCGCAGAACACACTCAGAGTTCCAGCTCTTCAGCCTCATCGACTTCAATAAGTCAAGAGGCACGAAATGCCAGCATCACCACGACACCTATGATTAATCCTGGCGGCGAGGAGATTGCGATCCGAAGCATACAGCCAATGGAGGCTGTCATTTCGACGCCCCAAGGACATCCAGACCAAATGTCCCACGACCGCCATCTCAAAACTGCAACGTTTTCACCTGTCGATGAACTGGACAATCGGCGACTTCATGCTTCAGTGGCAGGACAGTGGATACCGACGTCGCAGTTTGTGCATCAAGGTCATACTAGGACTGTACCAGGGACATCGCCATGCGTGTCAGGCGCAGCTAGAAGTGCCTGGAGCATGGTCGGCTCCCGCTGCTGCACGACCGAAGCCACCCCGATTGTGCAGGCTCATAGAGTAGAAGACGCACCATCTATAAGAATCCTGGAACCTGCGACCTCTCTGAATACACAGTGTTCTCGGAAAGAAGCGCCACAATGTGAGGATGTGTGCCAGAGCTATAGCTACAGCAATAGCAACAACAACATTAGTTTACAGCGCACCGACAACGCGCATTCAGTTGCGGTGCCCATCCCTCAGAAAAGTCACGCGCGGTACCGGCAGCCAGCTTCCTACAGACAGCCCTTGAGGGTTTTGAAGCCTAAGCCGCCCGGAACTTGACCTCTGCAGCTAAGGCAAGCTCGGCTACTCTCTGGGTGGAAAACGAAGGCAGCATTTGAGATGAGAAGGCGGCACATTAGCATAGCAAGTTGAACGAAGTCTCTGATAAAGAATTGGTCTTTGACGTGAAATGCCCTCCCAAACTCGGTAGGTGGTGTGCCAACTCTACTTGCATACGACGGTGTCTTGCCGAGAGTCCTAGGATCAGACGTACAGTATCGACAGTTAGAAAGCCAGAACCAAGATTGTGGCAAATGCGATCAAAGTGATTTAGCGGTAGTGACGATGGTTGGATGAGCTGGGCAACAACAACAGCGGCTGAATGGCCCCGAAACACCTCCAATCTACGATTGAGCGGCTAAGACAACCAAGCAAACGTCGCAATAATTGGATGGCCTCACGCCTATAATTGGGCGACTAAAGTGACCGGAGCAAGGGATACGTGATTGGACGGCCGCGTACTAGACTTAGTCGCTTGAACAAAGGCGTGGGAATTGTAAATCCCTTGCGAGGGGGTGGGCTTAGAGGTTGAACGAGGAGTGGTCAATATTCTTACGTATGTTGCCGCCGGCGGACGCACTTTCTTGGAATCGCGGCTGGTATTAAAGCAAAGCAAGTGGGCTGACCTACCCCCCACCGATCTAGTAAGTCTAAGCCTGCCGATCTACTCTTTACCAAGATGCCGCCATCCGATGAATCTGCTCATAGCTCTTTGCGTCTGACTGGCTTGCGAGACGCCATTCCAAGGTGTGAGGGAAAGCTGAAAGAATTGAAGATCCTCTATGAACAATCCGTCAACAAGCCAGAAAAGCCTTGTGACTATCAGATACAAGCTTCCATTCAGGCGCTCTGCAGAAATCTCGCTCAAGATATCTGTGAGGATATAATGGATGGCCTAGAGCAACATGTGGTCGTGGAATTCACCAAGGACGTTGCGCAAGAGCAATCAGAACAAAATGACAGACAGCAAACGCCTGAAATGCGTGAAGTCCTTGCTTCTGCCGAGGGCCCTAAAGAAGACTCGGTTATATACGTGAAGGGGGTAAGTTTCCTAGCGGTATGGTTGAGTGGGTTATTTTCTAACCTCTCTAGGTTGACGAGCAAACCGTATACCGGAAGGTTCGTCGTGGAGGTGGACGGCGAACTCTTCACGACCAGGGCAACAAGCCTACGTTGCGAACCAGTCCTCGCCGACAGAGCGCTTCGAGTGCCTTCGTAAAACCCGTCCCTAACGAAGTATACGTGGCATATTGGCCGATGTCGAAGAGTTGGTTTGCGGTGCTCGTTCTGCCTTTCGAAGACATTGAGAAGTTCGGGCTCACTGAGTCAATACCAGCCTGCTATGATTGCAATAAGCACACAGGGCAAGTCGGTTGGAAGAAAGGGTACGAAGATGACGGGCCCCTCGCCGCAGACCGAGAGTTTCCAGTCATGTTCTTCGAGGGAGCCAGAGTTCTCGACAAAGGTGCGCTTGGCTGGGTCGCTGCCAAAGACCTTCAGGTCTTTGACTTTGAAGGTTCTCAAGCCTCCCTCATCCCATATTACGACTCGGTACGCACCTTCATTAGGAACCGTCATGTTCCTCGGACAGACGACGCATTTGCTGGCTATCACCACGCAGCACACGAGACTCAAGAGGACGGTGACAATGGAAGCCAATCTGATGAAGCACTAATGTCCACCTCGGCTTTAAGCTCTGCGGAGAATACGACCGAACCTTCTCACGAGCGAGAGTCCAGATCGAGACGGTCAACTGCGGTGGATTCCGCACCAACAGGGCGATTCTCCCTATCTGAAGGCCAATCTGCGACTGAGGAGGCCACCGTGACTGAGAAGATGCCGACAGCAGTCGATACTGTATCGGGCATGCAACCCCATCCTATTGACTGCGCTCAAAATACGGAGCTCTCTGGAGGCTCAGCTTCCCAAATAACGACTGTTGGCGTTTCACTGCCAGCTTCGATCTACCTCACCAAGCCAATCCGCGTTTCAATGTCAGGGAACTCGCCGACTTCCTACGATCTACCACCTCTGAATGCTGTCACGTCACACACGGCCCCCTCTCTTCCCAACCTTCGTGCTGTGCTTGGATCGGCGTCAACATCGTCACATAGATCTACCATGACTACAGATCGTGGCGTTCGAACAAATGCGGCCCACCGAAAGATGGCACCAGAAAGAAGGCCAGTCATTAACTGGCCATCATTGTCCAAGCCAAGATACAGGCCACAGAGGACTCGGCCTGCGGATTGGAGGTCTCCCGTATCACCATCGTCGCTCGGCAGACACGTAGGCGGAATGAGGTCTGGCGCTGGGCAGCCCCGACATGAAAATCCTCTAAAACGCGAATTAACGCAAGTCTGTCCCTTCTGTCTGAAGGGTTATAGGCATCTTGGGCGACACTTGGATCGCCACCGTCTTGATGCGGCAATGCGCAAAGAGAATAGGCAAGAGTAGGCACTTCAACACAGTGCTGAAGCAGATGATACTGAAAGCAGCGCAAACTTTAAAGCCTTGATTTCTAAAGTAACTTTGCCATAATTGACGTTCGGAAATGCAATTTTTCTCCCTCTTATTTTGCTGAGCTTGTTTGATTCCCTGCTGGTGACTCTAAATATGAGTTACATGCCTTGCCGCACTGGTGTGAACATCAAAGAGCATAGCGTAGGGAAGCCTGCAGCGCGATCGTAAACTATTGGACATAGGGTTCGGGTTGAATCAAGACCTTGACATCTTCGTTCCTACACGGGTGCTTCAATATGTGGCGAAAGAAGGTGATGACGGTAACGTATGACGCTGGCTAACAAGATGTACCCGAATCGGTAGGCCGTAAGCAAGACACTTTCGCTTCCCCTTCTGCCCCTTGATACAGTACATACAGCACCCCATAACCTCGAACACTAGCTTGCATGCCATCTCGTTGCTCATAGTTAATCGGTGGGAGCCCAACCTCCCCCAACCTCCCAACAGCGAATGCTGGTATGTGTACACCCCTGTGGCCAGACAACACGCCCTATGGCCAATAGAAGACAACACGCCCTGTGAACAAGTAACACGCCCCTGTAACCAATAGAAGACAGCACACGCTGTAGTCAACGGATAGTCAATAGTAGACACACGCCCCATAACCGAATACCACACCCCCATAACCAATAAAAAGTCAGCACACGTTGTGGTCAACACATGGCCAATAGGCAACAACACGCCCAGTGACCAAATAAAACGCCCCTATGGCCAATAGAATAGAGCACGCCCTAGGGTCAACAGATAGCAAGTCAATAGCCAATAGGCAGGAACTTGAATAGTAGCTTATCATTGGCTTATAGATGCGAAGCGTCTTTCGGAGAACCGATGATCTAAACCCCATGTGGCGGGTCAGACGGCATGGAAGCGACGCACAGCATAGATGGATGTACAGACTGAAGACAGAAGAAAACTGTAAACGCCAGTCTGAAAAGATCATGGCGCCCGAGGTGAACGTAATTCCTGATTCTAAAAATCCGTTGCAGTCATTTTTTTCTTCTCAATCTGTCATCTCAATCTCATAATGCGTCTTACCATCCGACCTCAGCGTCAGTACAACAGTCCATTCGTTCGACGCTCAGCTAACATGTAGTCTATACCACAGTTAACCAGCCGTTGAGCAGGCATGCGACGATTTCATTCGAGCGGATCGTTCACCTATACCCAATATTCGGGATCCTGGCAGCTTTCCTAGGGCGCCTGTCCTTGTCAGTCTTGACATCTCACGACTTTCATCGGGGCATGCCAACTGCCTTCCTTCAAGCAGCCGCGTTCTCCTTGACAAGCACCATTGTTGCTTCCGTTGCCGTCATATCCTTCGCTGCGATGCTTCTTTTCATCTTCAAAGGATACCAGAGGCCAACAAAGGAAGAGCTGGTGATCGCTTCGACTCCGTTGCTGTTACTCAACATCACCATTACCACATTTTTGCTTCGTCTGAACTGCTGGTACGCGCATAGGTACTCTCAGTCTTCTAGGGTTGTTCTTGCCGTAGAGACCGTTTTGGTATTGGTGCTGATGGTTGTCACTGCTGGATGGATATGGAGACGATGGTGCACAAAGAGTGAGCCTTACGACAAGTCGATAGCAAACAGCTAGACGAGTGAATAACTAGAGTCAATTTTGCCTAGCACATATCTTGAACTGGTCTCGAACTAAGCTGGCTTCTGTCCATACACATTGCGATAACGTCAGTTGAGACCCGAACAGGCAAACTCACATTAGCCAGTATGCATGGATGAGTCGGTCGTTCAAACCCCCATCCTGTTCGATGCGCAGTGCCCTAACAGCACCCGGGGTTCTCGCCGAGGGAGGCGATCCACAAAGATCTGCCGCACAGTCAATGAGGCTTGCATGCCATCTCGTTGCTCCTGTTATAGTTAAATCGGTGGGAGCCAAACCTCCTCCCAACAGCGAATGCTGGTACATAGCACGTTCATCTCAAATCCTCCAGCCGATTGATGTTGACTGCCTTAAACCGCTCAAAGTGGCATATGGGCGGCTACTTGAGCGTTTGATGAGGTTGCAGATTACCCATATCACCAAGCTCGACTTCCTAGCCGTATTCTATGTAGGATTTGAGAATGCAATAATAGGAAAAGAAACATTGAGGGAGGTTTCTGGGGCATTGGGCTTGTTCTTCATGATCTAGAAGGTGTAGTTTCTCAGTTGGACTTGCAGTTACGCCCCCCATCGCCTGTTGATGGAGGTCTTAACCTCCCTGAACTCTGGGTTCCTCAGATGCCAAATGACCCAATTGAGGCACTTCACAAACCGACTTTGTTAAAAGTTGAATCTACTATCCCTAAGGGAGCTTTCCAACGCCAAAATCAACTGCTATAGACCACTTTGCAGGAGGCAGCGAGGGGAATAATGCACCAGATGACATTATTGAAGGCTGAGATCGATACACTTCGACAGGCGAGTTCGGCACTTGACAAACCACGCCGAGCCAGAAAATCACGTCTCCGACATGGAGGGAACATCACTCTAGCTGAGGGACAAGAGCTACGAGACTAGAGAGACATTGAACAGCAGATAAGGCAGGAAACGCGGAAAAGGGGTGGTAGGAAGATGTTCACTGAGACGAGGCAACCGTGCTGTGGAACATGCGGCAACATAGGCATAATGCACGCACATGCAAGAAAGATGTACAGAGAAAGAGTGGTAACGGCTGCTGGCGCTAGTACTACGGACGATGACCTTTGGCTAAGTTGGTGATAGACAATCTCTTAAGGAGACTTAGACTGGTGAAGTGTCTACTGCTACTTATTCCTATGTTCGGGGGACTGTCGTGGGAGCGGGAGCAGAAATGGGAGCCATGGACATGGCCCTTGGAGGCTGGTACGCTTCAGTGACGGGACTCTGGGCCGCATTAGCCTTCACCTCCTTCTCCTGTTGGATAAGAGCGCGGCAGCTACACCAGCAACTGGTATAACAGTCGCTCATGCCGTTGCCCTTGATCCCGAATTGTTCACGGATCTGTCTTCGCTTCATCAGAGTGTAACTGTTGTGATAAGTCAGAGTGCGTGAAATCAATGGAAACAACATTGGTATTTACATCCAACCACAGCCAGTCATACACTGGATAGCGCAGAAGATCATGCAATCACGGTTGTAACTCTCAGCCGTCTCCATTGTTGGGTCACGTATGCGGTCCGAGGTTTGTCCAAGCACTACATCATCTCACGTTAGCTTCTCGTCGGAGGTATCGCTACTTCCTGGCCGGCGTAGCCATCCTTTCTTTTCCAGGAAGAATGGAATCGAGCTCTAGCTCAAGTGACAAACTCACATATGCAAGGCATATAGGTGCCGAGTAAGTAGGTGTTACAAGGACCATAGCTGTAGAGGTCATCGGACCACTCTTTTTTCTGGGGGTCGAGCCCCTGAGAGTTTTGATGTGCCATCTTGATTAACCCGATCAAACAGGGATCGATTTCTAGGCGATCTGAGAGACCTGGAAGAGGCAGACACGGAAAGAAACTGGAGTGAAGTAACAGTGAGATGATAGATAGGCTTTCTCTGTCTTTCAAGCAAAGGATCTGAATCCTCACTAGAAAATGGGTGGAAAAGGGAGAAAATGAGGTCTCCTGATGGATATGCATAGAGCAACGTAAATTCTAGCCGTTCATTTTATGCTTGGAAAGTTGCCGCTATATACGCCCCTATGACCCAAAGGAGATAACATACCCTATGGCCAGATAACACGCCCTTATGGCTAATAGAAGACAACACGCCCTGTGAACAAGTAACACGCCCCTGTAACCAATAGAAGGCAGCACACGCTATAGTCAACATATGGCCAATAGACAACAACACGCCCAATGACTAAATAAGACGCCCCTATGGCCAATAAAATATAGCACGCCCTTAGAAGATGGACGAATTGGAACTTGAACCTCTATGCGCCATGGACACCGATCCCTCGGACCATCCCGTGAACGAGGACTAGATCACAGATCACGTGGTGGTTCTGATAGATAAAATTCCAACTCGTTTGGGAGCATCACCACTAACACGCAAACTGCCTGGCGAATATGTACAACAACATGAATACGAGTCTGGCCGCCAGGAGGTTCGTCACCGACTATGAGGTCATAGAGTCCATCATGAAGAACCTCTCTGCCACGGACTCATCCAGATTCATGTACGCAGTCCGAGCCAAGATGTCGGACTACATCAGGAACAAGTACATGTCTCCGATCAGAGACTTCCCGGAACTGGATGACTGGCTCACGAAGATGAAGCAGGCCGGGTTCACCGTCACCATCGTAGGTCGGGATCTCGAGACTCTTAGAAGAAGGATCATGTACCCGTGGGTCGATTCCAATCCGTCCGGCGATCCGCTGCGGGTATGGATGGCGGTGATACCACCACTGGGAACGATAAAGATGCCAGAACCCCCATTGGTCAGCGCGTTCGGGCGTGACTGCATACACGAGACAGGAGCCATCATCCCGTGGGTGGAAGCCATGCCGCACATGATCAATATAGAAGGCGAACCATACGTCGAAGGGAACAACAATCACTCACCCGATCCAGTCAGATGTGGACACGGAGAGATCGGATACGGGATTTTATGCACTGGTTTCGCAGTTCCAAACGATCATCTGACACCAGTGACGGATATCGAGCGTCACGATCCAGATGTGTGCACTGACTACGGCTGGTACAGATGCACGCTCAAGAACGAGAATGGGACGATTGCAGTCTTTAACAAGAAGTACTGTACGATTGCGAATCCGCTTGCGGTGGAGATTACAGAGGAGAAGGACACGTTCAACGCGCTCGAGATGGGGTCTGATAATGATGCACGTGGGCATTGGCTGGTCAACACCAACCTCCCTCCTAACTACGCCATGCGCAAGAACTGGGGCGTGATGTACTATCGGGAGAACGAACCTGATGTCGCGGAGGGATTCCGAACATCGTCTATAACGGCATACGGACTGGAACATATGTTCAGACACGAGGATGAGGAGCACATAATAATTCGACTCAGGCAGCCAAAGGTGACGTCGTACAGTTGCGAATCGATTATAATCCCGTTCACGTAGACGGTCCTGCTCCGCTCGTGGCTCTCTTCAGACTTCGAATATACCCGGTCCGATCCATGGACAACCTCTCAGCGAGTGGCGCGTTTCTACACGCCACCAAACTGTATCGCGGGGGGCCTGACTATGTCAGTCTTGACGTCTCACCGATAGCAAATAGCTAGACGAGTGAATAATCAGAGTCAATTTTGCCCAGCACATATCTTGAACATTGTCTAGCTTCTGTGAGCGAGACCAAAGTGTCGATCCAGTGCTTAAGTACATTTGTCGCATGAGCTCGGTCCTGTTGCGGCACGGTTCCAAGCCTGGACGGAATCATCGTGAAGTAAATCATGGGCCACCTGCGTTCGGCGACATTCAAGTCGACTTGACTGGGCCGCTGGCCACCAAGCAAGGAATGACGGGTGGTCGTGGCGCGGTGGCCGGCGATGAGGCCCAGCCCCGCTAGATGTACCTTTGTCATGCTCTTGACGGAGATACCTTATCTCAGTCACAGTTTCAGCGATGATTTCCTCATTTCTCTCCTGGGTAGCCACCAAATGCAGTTGTTGCAGCCTCGGCACCTTTCTGAGCAGCTGTTTGATGCGTCTCTGCTTGAGACCGATGCTTTCGCAGAATTTGCAAGCCGTGAGAAGACGATGCGTTTCGAAGATAAGCTTCATGCCGCACGTCTCTCCCAGACGATGCTCCTTGGGACAATGCTCCCGGAACCGCCCCCACCTCCAGTATCCACAAGTCCAGAGAGATTGCTCGTAGAAGCACATAGAGAAAAGAAATAGAAATATTGCACGTCTTTCAAAACTTCCGCAAAATCATCATGAAGTCGCTTCCACAAGACGTTTGGACGCGTGGGGGCAGCAGTCATGATACGCAATTCATGGCTGGCCCACAATGCCATGGCCCATGAGGGGAACTTGTGTCCTAGAACTCATTCATTAGCAATTGAACTCTCATTGGAGAACTTGTCATAGCCCTTCGCACAGGGTATGTTGTCTTCTATTGGCCAGAGGGGCGTGTTGTCATCACCACAGGGCGTGCTCTCTTCACCATAGGGGGTGTCTGCTATCGACCACCGCGCGTGCTACCTGCTATTGGTCATGGGGGCGTGCTTTCTGGCTGTAGGGTGTTTTATTTCTAATTGTCGTACGTTGACCGCGGCATGTGTTGTCTCCTATTGGCTATATAGAGGAAAGGACAGTCTTCTGAATAGTTCCGAGGGGATCCGGGCCCTTGAGACCGGTTCCTAAGGAATCCGTGTTTAGGTTCTGTCTGAGAGGCGGGAAAAAGCAAACATAGCCTCGATAGCTGATGTGACTTAGTGTCTTGTCGTAGGGCGTATTGTCAGGGAGTGTTGTCCTCTATGGGATTTTATTCGATGACCTTCAATCGTGGCTGGCCCGTCATACTAGCAAGCGTCGCCTCCCAGGTGTGGTGTTTGGCAACGGTTGGGTTCGATCAGCGGAACGAAGACGCGTTTCGCGTGATGGGTGGAAATTCCCTGGACGGACTCCCATTGCAACAAACGCTACGTTTACAGCCTCCCTTTTCACAATCGAGAGCATCAAGGACCGTATTGTCCTCGCCTATGCAGACGCTACCTTTTGCCCAGCCCTAAATCAGCTTCCTAGCTACCCAAGGTACTGCCATGCGCTTATTATACTTGTGGACCTTGGCAATGCAGAATCGCTTCGTCTCGTTCAGCCAGTCGATGCCGTCGTATCGGGTACCGTCTCGCTCTATGGGGCAGAAGAACGCGCACTGCTCGTTCGAGGGCCCGTTGAGGCAATAGCCAATCTCGAGTTGTGCAGGCTGCTTCTATACGTAGCAATGACGTAAACGACGACCCCGTGCCGCGGTGGCAAGAGGGGGTGCTCTAGAAAGAGAAAAGATATCAGAACACATAAGATCCGACAGTTTCCATGCTAAAACTCACCGCAAACGTTGCCAACGCTGATGTCCTGACGAAGGACGAAGTCCAAGACAGGTTTGGCAGGGTCATCCGCCAGGTTCCCCGTCCACTCTTTGAGAGCCGCGTTCAAGAAGCCTTCCATGGTTTCCCGAGTCGATGTCAAGGTCGCGGTGAGATCGGTGACAATTGCACAGGCATGAAGAATCTCGAAGCATCGTTTCAGTTCAACTTCGCCGGCAGTCGTGATCGATCGAGGGATTCAGAGACAAGAGTCGCCATGTTCCAGGGCCGTGAAGACTCGGTCGCGAGAGCGTTTGCTGGATCGGGGCGCGGGTGATGGCCAGCGGCTGCTGATAATTATTGGTTCGTCTGATCTTTCTCGCTTTAGCGACGAGGCTTGAAGGCTAGTAAGGAGCTTTCTGACTGCATCGTCAAACAGACCTAGAGTGCTGGGCTCGTATACGACGGGCTAATTGAAGCACCGAAGCTGAAGCACTGAAGCTGATGATGGCAAGTCCATAACAGTAGAAGTCCTACAAGGACAGGAAGACTTAGGGAGGTTGAATTTCCTGCAGAGCTTGTATGCCGCATGGTGGAAGAGAAAACGCCGATTCCGCTGACTGGCATCCAACAGGGGCTCACACCTCGGCACCAGCCTGTGAACAATTCTGCTCCACAACTCAAAAGCCTCAGCCCCCCTGTCAGCCCCCCCCCCCTCCCCGGGCGCCCACAGGGGAGCGCCCGGAGTCTTTCTTCCGAGGGGTTGAAGCACGTTTTAGCAAAGGGCATTGCATTGTGAAGCTTCTTCGCTGAGAATGGAGGATATAGCGCCCATGGTTATGGTTTGAGCGCGAGTGCGAACCAAAGAAAGCAGTCGCTATGTTTTTTGTTTTTGTTTTTTTTAACCTCCCATCTGTCGCACCGCGTTGGTGAAGTTCTTATCACTACGTCCAGATGGCTGCTTGACGCTTCCCAGTTTTCCAGCGGCTGTGTCCACTGCCCAAGCTGCGGTCCAAGTGCACCAACCCCATCGACTCATGGGGTTGGTGCACTTGCAGCTCCAGGTCCCTTCACAAAGGAGGCTAGTTTGATCTTCATGCTTGGGAATAGATGGCCTTCCTCTCTCGGAACCAAGTGGCAGTTGGAATGTTATGGGCACGCCCAGGGGTTGATGCTGGCCTCGGATGGTTGGCTGGACGAGTCCGCCAGCGCCTGCCATTGCCAAGAAGCGATACCCTGCAAGACCACTGATGGATATGCTGATGTAGCTCATGCACGATGAGGTTGGGGAGGGCCAAGTGTCTCTCCTGGTTGATGCATCTATTCGGCCGTCTGCCAAGTCTCTGCCGTGCTAGTTGACCGATTGCAGGAGGGTGTGGTGGTGGAGGATCCCTAGCCGTGCTTCCTTGTTTTGCTCAAAAAGTAAGTGACAGAGGGATGAAGTCAGCCCTGGTGGATGAGAGATGCTCAGACCCCAGGGACCCAGGGCCACACCACACTGCAATGCACCAAGACATGGTGGAGGGGTCTTGGACGAGAAGAGACAACAAGGCTTTTGGCCTCATTTGCTACATTGCATTGTGCGTTGCACTTTGGTCAAGCCGAAGTGAGGTGGCCAGAGAGGATGATCCTTGGGCATGCATGCTCTGCGACACAAACGGGCGTTGAATGAGAAGCTTGCCGGGGATGAACCTTCGTCCCGCACATCAATCTCGTTAATCGGGCCAGCCCTGGCGAAATATTTATTAAAAAAATCACACCATCTACCCAACAGCCCTTCTTGTCAGCTCTGAGTTCCATCTCTGGGGTTCATCCAGGAGTCTGCTGCAAGGAGGGCTGTCAGCCTTTTAGTGTGGTACCTGGCCTTGTGCTGCCATGCATTCCACTACCCTGGCACTACGCTTAACCATCCATCTCTACATGCTCGTCCGACCCCTCATTTCTTCTCCTAGTGCTATTTCAGAGCTGGTTCCTATTTACATCATTATCCTGCTTCCAACTTCTCTACTCGAGTTCCCTTGACCTTCCCATCACCAGAAGTCGCCAGATTCAGAATCACCGGACACGATGACGCCTGAAACCTCTCAAAGCTCCCGACCACCCGCGGCCACGGCCTCCCAGCAACCCGAGGCACACGTCGTCGAAAACCACCGTCTTGAATACTACCGAGAGATAGCTTCGACATCTTCAGCATCCTTCTCTCGCTCCTACGCTGATGGGTCCGAACTATCTTGTCCCGCACAGTATCCTCCCATCGACGCCATGGACAAAGGAGCCTTCCACCAGTTCAACGCCTTGACAGGCGAGCCGACTCTTGACCCTTTCAACGTTCCTCCGGACCTTCCATGGGATCAATGGTGGTCGATAGACCAGTCAGTCCTTATCGGTTCGCTTCAGGACAGAGGTGGCATAACACCTGCCTCTACGCAGACCAATTTCCTGCCTAACAGATACGCATGTGGCTACGACACCAACTCTCTAGGCGATTCGACCTGGCCGAGCCCAAACACTGAATACACTCCGATGACATCCGTTGCTGAGCAGACTGTGTTCCAGGAATCCACCGCGTCAGTCAACCGGCTAGAGCTCCCAGTAACAGAGAAAGAACCCGGGCTCGAAAGGCAGAAACGCGACTCTGACGAACATCCAACTCGAAATATCACGAAACGAGGCTCTGTGCAGAACGATGAAATCAAGGCACAATTGCCACGAGATTCAGAACATTCCAAAGGCCACCGTGACAGCGGCGGCAGCAGCGGTAGCAGCAAGCACAACAGCAAGAGCGACAACAAGTGCGACATCAACAACACCAACAAGGACAAGAATAGCAACAAGAGCACCAGCAAGGACGAGGCCAGCAAGAATGATGATAAGAGCAACAACAGAGACTGTGCTACTAGTTTGAATTCAGGAGGAGGGTGCCGGCACAACGAACGGATTCAACAACGAAATAAAATCGCTTCCAGCAAGTTCCGAGCCAAGAAGAAGGGAGACGAGTTAAAACTCAAATCTGAAGTGGAAGAAATGGAGCGCATAAACCGCGACTTATCCAGCAGGGTAGCCAACCTCACCCACGATGTCTACTTGCTTAAGATGCAAGTTCTACAACACGCCGACGACTGCAACTGCTCAATGATCCAAGAATACATCAAACACGAAGCCCATCGCTACGCCATGGCGATCAACGAGCCATCTCCAAATGAAGGCCACCATCATCAACAGCCTTGAATTTCAAATCTTTGTAAGAGGGGAGGGAATCAAACGCCTGTATTGCCGAGACACAACACAAACACAACCATGAACGCGACCACGACCACGACCACGACCTCGAGAAAGCAACAAAAATCTCTATCACTTTGGATCGTCTAATGAGGGGCCTTGGGTGGGTTCTTGAAAATTCAGATCAATGCAGAATCGAATCAGTATACAATTCACGACCAACCACTCTCTTGCCACAAAATTGAGTAGGCCTGTTAATGCTTCTAAGTTCGCCCCAACCAACCAGGGGAGACCTCCACCCTCTAGGCCGGGGGATTACCACTGTCTGCATTCCCGTCAACCAGTTCTTGGGGTCGGAGGTCCATATTTGCCACTGCAACCCTAATGCAACCGCCTCCTCAGCTGTGGACTGCGTCAATGTTCAATGGCGCCACATGGACCCTGGGTGGTGAGTGGCACCCGTTCCCAGTCACACGGTGTGTCTCGAACTCGTCTTCCCTGTCTCGAACTCGTCTTCCCTGTCTCGACGGCTCCCAAATCAAGAGGTTTAAATGTGGGAGCAAGGGTGTCACACGGCCACGATACGTGCCTCATGCTTGAATGGCAACAAGCTGATGGTCAGAGGCATGGAGATCTAAGCCACGGCCGCGGGGAGCCGCGTCTTCATGCGATGCTCGTCTCGGCTTCAACGCACATGGCCATTCATTGACGGGCGCCGTTACATGGCCGCCCAAGGGTCTGCACCAACAAAGTGCAATTGTCAACAAAAGTACGGATCGCCATCACAGAGGGTCATCCCATGCCTTCCCAGGCCAGGGTAGGACATGGCGCCGCTTCTCTCTTGATTTCCTCGCTCTCTCCTTCGTCTTACCTCCACCTTGCCTTACCACTGATTAACTATACCCAGCATGAGAACGCCTAATAACCCCGATTTAGTACTAGGTAGGTATGCATATTACGTCATACGGTGTGCTATGCATGTACATCGGCCCGGGTCCGTGGTTTGACTTTCGCGATGGGAAGTGCCGGACTGAAGCGTCCCCACACCACGTCATATGCGCCATGCTGCATCGAAACAGCAACCGCAAGTCAACTGTCTTTCTTTTTCTCTAACCTGCAGCATGACGCTCCGCAGAACGAGTCTTGCCCCTTGGGGGGTACCCGAACCCAACGCCATTGTGTGATGTACCGTGACTCCCAACCACTTCAGCTGTTCTCAATGGCTATCACTGCTGTCTTGGCAATGCCGACCTCTCTTCTTCCGTCCAATACCCGAACCACTTGCTCTCAGTGCTTCGAGTACTGTGAGCGTGATAACAAGGACAAAGTGTGAATTCAAACGGGCTCGCACCTAGCATCAGAGGCTGCAGCGTCGGAGACAAAGCTCACGGCATATATGGAACAAGGGCGTTGAGAATTCGAAGGGTGTAACGACACTATCTCTGGATATGACTTGGCGAGTGCCAGGATAACCGTCAAATAATATAAATCCGGAGCCAAACCACCTAAGATGAGAAGAACAGCTTCAGGAAAAAGACCTCCAGTGAGTGTACATTTTTGGCACAGAATTGTATCTACCATACAATTAAGTTATTGGAGTATCTGTCATCGATCCTATGAACCGTTATCGCAGACGTTGAAGTAGAGCTGCAAAGTTGCACTTTCATCCGGGATGGACCGCAGCGGCCCGTCCACACCAAAGACCCAGAACCAGGGGCAACTGCTCGGTAACCAAACGCCAACCGACGATCACTTTACACGAGATGGTACCGCGATTCCCACGGAGAATCTCGAGCTTCATTGGCCAAACCCCAGTCAGCCGATAGCTCATGCTTGCAACTGTCCCAGATTGTGGCACACTGCTCCCATGTGTGATGTCACAACTATGTTATTATTGCATCAGCATTATGCTAGCGTGCTGGACTCGGACACGTCATAGTCGTGTTCCGCGGCAGCATCAAACGGGTCGAGGGGGACTATGGAAAGCTAGCAACTTGGTGTGAAATCACTCGAGATCTGTACAGTATGGGCTTTTAGGAGATCATGACAAAGCTTGGGAAACGGATATGTACAATAGCAACTGGTGCTCTATTGGTTGGAAGCCACCGGGCGAAATAAATTGTGTGTGTGTTATGTGTGTATCGGATTGTGCTCTCGAGACTTCAGCTGCGAAGAGACTAGATCATGTGACAGGATGGAGATCTTTAATTGACCTTGCGTGAAATGGAAGGCAGAAAGCTGACTCCACACACCTGAAAGCATGATGCTCGCCTTCTTTAACCAAGAAAACAGAAAACGCAACTCCGGCACCGCTGCGGAACGTGTGCAAGAAATCAAGGCATTGCATGCCTATCTTCCTTCCACATCCCCTTCCTCGTACCCAGTCAACCATGATTGAGCGACGTTACGAGCATCTTTACACCACGTACAAGCAAAATTAGCTTAACATTGGTGCTTCAAGCATCACGATGACAAACTCCTTTACTCAGGCTCGGATTCCTAGGACCTGAACCCTCAGTCCACCTCCCACAATATGGGCGATGGTATGGAGGCAGACGATGCTGACTACCCTGAAGACTATCATGGTGTTGTTGAAGTAGGAGTCGCGATCAACATCAATGCCAATACTGACATTGTGATCTCGTCTGGAAGTCGCGTGAGGGCCGATAGGAACGAGAGAAGGAAAAGATGGGAACGCTATGCTAAGCGTAGGAGAGCAAACGACGAACGGATAAGAGAGAAGCGTTGTGGATGGATTGGCACAGCTGAGCAGCTATGGGCCAAGACGAAGCCCCAGGGTCACTGCTCGCCTTCTCTAAGCACATGACGGACTACTTCCTCCTATCTTTGTAGCTCTTTCCATATCTGTGAAGTTTCGCGGTCCATTTGGGCATACACATATGGCTCATATTCAACTGTGACTTTTGCAGGCACGAGACAAGTCTTAAAACATTGGTAGAGACTAAGACCAGGATTTTACCCATCCTCTACTACACAATCAATTCAATACTTGTCGTAGCGGCGGGGTAGCGAAGGTGATTCAATAGATTCGCTGTCCCTTAGCAAGTCCGTCATCAGGCCTTTATATCTAGCAAGTAGCTGTTGTTGCTTATGGTACTTCCGCCTCAGTTCGCAGTACTCCCGCTTGTACTTTCCGCTGTGCCTTTTTGCGAGAATTGTCTCAGATCTTGCCTTTTTTGCGAGCTGCATTATCTCAGATCTTTCCTCCTTGAGTTTGGAGATTTCATCTCTGAGATCTTGTGTTTCGTTCCAAGGCTTCTTGCCGACCTCTACGGACGGGCGTACCGCCTGAAAAGACGTCCCCACTCCTTTGCAAAGCTCCATAAGCGGTCCAACGGAGAGCTTACTGAGATGTTTTTCGAAAAGATACTCCTTCTCGGAACTCCGTTTCCATCGATAGGGATCTTCCTCGCTCGGTATCAAGCGGACATCTGCTGGGTCTATTGTAAGGTCCAAGCTATCATCTGATGAGTTTAGCATTACTCTGTGTAGGTCTGCGTGGACTCGTACTGATATGCTCCGCCAGCCGCTGCCGACACTTGGTCCTCCATTGACTTCGATCGACGTTGCTAGGCTTAGACATGTTATTAGTAAGGTTCTGCAAAAGATGCCTCATTTTTGGCGTTAGAGATTAACCTTTAAACATTTCCCTTTGTCAAACTAAGCTCTGTTTTCTTGATTAAGATCTGTGGGTTTGTTTTGGGCGCTTAACGTGGATGGCGAGTAAAAGACCAATCCTTACATTTCCGAGGTCCCCAGTAGCGCTAAGATTCAGCCAATTGTTGTCAGTCAGCTTTCAGAGTGCGTCACCACCCCTATTGGCTATCTAATTATATCTACTTCTAGTTTAGTGCAGTTTGTCAAACCAGCTTTCAGTATTATTCCCTCTCTAGAAGCGCCTGTTGATTGGCTGGTGCTCAACACATGGAAAAAGTATTTAAGAATCCAGTAAATGTTCAATTGAGCACTACCAAGTCATAATCTAAATAACTGAAAACATGAAACTCGCCTATACTGCCCTGGTCATTTCTATTCTATTCCAATCATGTCTGTTCGCATTAATAGACATCACTCAGCATGAGCTGATAGCTCCTGAGGAGCTTAAGGCTCGCCTGGGGACTACGCCTGCTGAATACAATCCGGATAAGCGTCATGATGGGATGGTAAGACCCCCTCACCTCCAAATTCTGGTATTGACAGCTGCTCCCAAGGTCTACTTCTGCCGCGAGGAGAACTGGGGGCCCCCTTGCTTTGTGTATTACCCGAAGCTTAACTACACATGCTCTCAGCTTGGCCCCAATCTGGCTGGCCATATAGGTTCGGTATTTGTTGAGCCTGGCGTTATTTGTCGGCTATCCAAGTAAATGTACTGAGTGGCTTGGTAAGAGCAGTACTAACACTTGCTGCAGTCTTTCATTCAATGGATATATACATGGATTAGCATGGCAAGAGGCACTGGGTTGGGGGCCATTCTATCAAGGAGTAATTGGCAGAAAGGTAAATAGATGTGCGCCATTTAAGTTTTTTGCATGGCCGGAGACCCAGAATGGATGGTCAAACCTCTTCCATCAGGACGTACCTGGGGGAGGGGTAATTGGATATGCGACAACACACTTTACATGTGCACAGTGTACAGCCTGCATTCGCGATTGAGGTTAGGGAAGCCAAAGTCCGCTCTCTACCATGAAATCTGTTGCCATGTACAGTTATGTGCGAAACCATTTTCCTATTTGACTAAACATAAAAAGAATAATTGGGCGCATGGACCAGGTGGCACACTATCAAAATGGCCAAGTGACGATGCGAGCGATTCCCAGAACTGTGATCTTTCAACTTCCGATAGCGAGAAGTCTCAGCATGCAACCCCAACCCTAGACTACGCCCACACACTTCGTGTATACTATGTTTAATCATCTTAAACGTGTTCCGGAGTGGTTAGTGTATGTGATTAAGCTAAATCGCAGTCCCCGACTCGCTTTGCATGTGACTTGCCAAAATCAGCCCGATGCCTGTGGCCGCAACTCTCTGCACACGTGAGCTAAGAGATCACAGAAATGAACCTGGACTCCTTCTACCCACCTCTAACAAAAGTTATTAAAGGCTATGCAAGTACTATTTTCCGAAAGGGGGGAAGAGTATGGTCTTGTAGTTATCGAGATTTTCATTGAAGCAGCTTGACAATGGCCTCGCGCCCATTCTCGACGGCCGAAGATAGCGGCGTCTGACCATATTCGTCCTTGGCCTCGACGTCGGCGCCCTTCTCGAGCAGCAGCTTGACAATGGCCTCACGCCCATTCCGGGCGGCCCACAATAGCGGCGTCCGACCAAGTTCGTCCTTGGACTCGACGTCGGCGCTCTTTTCGAGCAGCAGCTTGACGATGGCCTCAGGCCCACACCCCGCGGCCCACGATAGCGGCGTCCGACCAAGTTCGTTCTTGGACTCGACGTCGGCGCCGTTCTCAAGCAGCAGCTTGACGATAGCCTCCTGCCCATTCTTGATGGCCCACGATAGCGGCGTCCGACCATCTTTGTCCTTGTACTTGACGTCGGCGCCCTTCTCGAGCAGCAGCTTGACGATGGCCTCGGGCCCACGCTCCGCGGCCCACGATAGCGGCGTCCGACCATCTTCGTCCTTGGACTTGACGTCGGCGCCCTTCTCGAGCAGCAGCTTGACGATGGCCTCGGGCCCACACCCCGCGGCCCACGATAGCGGCGTCCGACCATCTTCGTCCTTGCACTCGACGTCGGCGCCCTTCTCGAGCAGCAGCTTGACGATGGCCTCACGCCCATTACGGGCGGCCCACGATAGCGGCGTCTGACCAAGTTCGTTCTTGGACTCGACGTCGGCACCCTTCTCGAGCAGCAGCTTGACGATGGCCTCGCGCCCATGCTCCGCGGCCAGCGATAGCGGCGTCTGACCAAGTTCGTCCTTGGACTCGACGTCGGCACCCTTCTCGAGCAGCAGCTTGACGATGGCCTCGGGCCCACGCCCGGCGGCCCACGATAGCGGCGTCCGACCATCTTTGTCCTTGGGCTCGACGTCGGCGCCCTTGTCGAGCAGCAGCTTGACGATGGCCTCGTGCTTGATGGCCGCGTGCTTGGACTCGAGCAGCAGCTTGACGATGGCCTCGGGCCCACACCCCGCGGCCCACGATAGCGGCGTCCGACCATCTTCGTCCTTGGACTTGACGTCGGCGCCCTTCTCGAGCAGCAGCTTGACGATGGCCTCATGTTCATTCTTGGCGGCCCACGATAGCGGCGTCCGACCATCTTCGTCCTTGCACTCGACGTCGGCGCCCTTCTCGAGCAGCAACTTAGCGATGGCCTCGTGCCCCTTCGTGGCGGCCCACCATAGCGGCGTCTGACCATCTTCGGGCTTGGACTCGACGTCGGCCCCTTTCTCAAGCAGCAGCTTGACGCTGGCCTCGTGCCCATTCCCGGCGGCCCACCATAGCGGCGTCCGACCATCTTCGTCCTTGGACTCGACGTTGGCGCCCTTTTCGAGCAGCAGCTTGACGCTGGCCTCGTGCCCATTCCCGGCGGCCCATGATAGCGGCGTCCGACCACCTCTGTCCCTGGACTTGATGTCGGCGCCCTTCTCGAGCAGCAGCTTGACGATGGCCTCATGCCCATTCTCGGCGGCCCACGATAGCGGCGTCCGACCATCTCCGTCCTTGGACTCGATGTCGGCGCCCTTCTCGAGCAGCAGCTTGACGATGGCCTCGTGCCCATACGCGGCGGCCCACGATAGCGGCGTCTGACTGTATTCGGGCTTGGACTTGACGTCGGCGCCCTTCTCGAGCAGCAGCTTGACGATGGCCTCGTGCCCCTTCGTGGCGGCCCACGATAGCGGCGTCCGACCACCTCCATCCCTAGACTCGATATCGACGCCCTTCTCAAGCAGCAGCTTGACGATGGCCTCGTGCCCATTCCCGGCGGCCCACCATAGCGGCGTCTGACCATATTTATCCTTGGACTCGACGTTGGCGCCCTTCTCGAGCAGCAGCTTGACGCTGGCCTCGTGCCCATTCCCGGCGGCCCACGATAGCGGCGTCCGACCACCTCTGTCCCTGGACTTGACGTCGGCGCCCTTCTCGAGCAGCAGCTTGACGATGGCCTCATGCCCATTCTCGGCGGCCCACGATAGCGGCGTCCGACCATGCTTGCTGTCTTTGGCCTCGACATCGGCGCCCTTTTTGAGAAGTAGCTTGACAATAACACGATGGCCATAGTATGACGCTAGCTTGAGATCCGTAAAATACTCAGTAGTCCTCATACGTGTAGTTTCCCAATAAATTTTAAACCATACCCTGTAGCTGTTTGAATCCGGATCACAAATTCTCAGAGCAAAAGGTATAATAGCGGCGTCATCGATGAAACCAGCCTCGCGGAAGTGAGCGCCCCAAGTTTGGGCCGAGTAATCTAAGAAGGCACGTCTATCGAAAGAGGAGCCGGCTTCCCCATTCGCATCTGGCGGTAGACTAATGTTGGAGTTGAAGAAGTTCAGATAGAGCACGCAGAGCCCCGCAAGAACGGCTTGTGCGTCTTGGGCAGTGATGGAGTGATGCCAGTGCAACTCTGACGAAACAGTTGTAGGCAATGTCAAATCTGCGAGGAGAAACTCGCGAGCTGTTTGGTGAAGGAAATAAATACTGCCTTGATGGGTTGAGACGAACAATCCACACCAGGATGTGAGTCGTCTCTTGAAGTCCTCGTCATCCTCCAAGTCGAGGTGGTGAATAGACTGCGATGTGTAGTCTATATTCACCGCAATCTTCATTTCCGGGACTGTTAGCGGCCGACTCGCGGCCAGGATGATACTCAAAGCCTTCCGAACCATCGGATGTTCTTTAGACCTATTAAGAATTTGCTCATATGCCTCATTAATACTCCTCGGAGGCGTTGCAATGGCGGACTGGACCCCGGTTTGTGTTTTTACAAAGTCGTCTTCCTCCAAGTAGTTGAACACGAGGTATACCCAGAGATAGGTGCGGTGAGGAGTTTCCCGTAGACTTTTCTCCAGCTGACTCTTGACTTTAGGTGAGAGAGCCTTCATCTCCGACAGTTGATTAACCCGGTGCGTAATAACGCGATTCACTTCCTGGCTGATGGTTTCCGACTCTTCCTCTCCTGGTATACGGATATTTGGAAAAGCTTTCAACAGGCTGTGGAACTTGGACACAACCTGCTCATACGGGCGGCACGTTAGAAGATACTTCAACTTGCCATAGCCCGACTGGTCGCTGCGGAATTGGCTCTCCACATTCCGCGTCAAGTCCGCAAACTCGGACTTGGCACATTCGTCCAGGGCATCAAGGACCACGATTACAGGTCCTGCCTGGGGATCTTTTATAGCGTTGCGTAGAATCTTCCAGAGCGATTCTGTAGAGTTGATCAAACCTTGCCCATCCTTACGGAATTGTGGCATGGCATGTTCGATCAGGGACGGCTTCAGAGAGAAGAGCTGGTGAAGCAGTGCGCAAAGCGCTTGCCGGACGGTGTTCTGGTCTTGGTCTTTGAAGAAGAAGTAGCAGATAGTTGTCGATCGTGGCAAGCCGTGGTCGATCAGGTACTTGGCCAACACCGACTTTCCACAACCAGGATCCGCCGTGACTAGCAGGGGGCCAGACTCCTGTTTCAACCACGTCTGGAAGTGCTCGTGCTTGAGGAACCACATGCACGTGTCTTCAACCCGTTCTTCCACTCGGTCTTTATACCACTCGTATGTGGCGTCCCTGCTGCCGGTTGTGAGGCGGAATAGCTGGTGACACTTTTCTTCTTTTTCAGACAGTCTCTCCTTGGCGAAATCTTTCTCGACTTGGAGATGCTCCTTTCCAATGTCCCGGTGCTCTTCTGCAAATTCATGGAGGCCTGTACATAGGATTAACATGTATTGATTGTATTATTCTAAGACCTTGGAATTACCGGATAGAATATCGCCGATCTTCTTCTCAGTTTCAACCCTATTTGGAGCGATTCGACAGAGAAGATCTTTTGCGTATGCAGCAGCCACCATTGCTGCATAGCCCTGCCACTCCTTGTTCTTGTGGGAATCCGAGTAGTCGCATATACCGCGGATAACTAGGCAAGGAAAGTGGTTCATTAGCCCCGCCGCTTCCATTTCAAAACATAGAATGTTTTCTTCTGCGGCAAGCTTATCCCTGACCGAAGCATCCTTCATCAGCTGGTTTCCCGAGGCAATAACGCCGTAGTGGATTGTCGGATTATCCTCGTCTTGAGTCCGTTCGGATCGCAGTATCAGCTTTGATAGATCACTACCACAGGCTGCCACGCAGCTTGAGTCGCCATCTGCGGGATGCACGACCTCGGACTGATACAGTCTGTCACTGCTTGGGTCTGGCCGGCTGTACTTCTTCCGCAGTCTTGGCTTCTTTTGGAGAATGTTGTTTATCTCCTCTTCAAGACTGTGGCCATCGCTCTCGTACTGGCCGCTAATTACAGTCACCGCTGTAAGCAGGACAGCTGGAGGTTGATTTAGAAACCCTGTTGGCCTGAAGCTCTGATCTTGAATGGTTTTGCCAAAGTCGTACTGGAACACGCCCCCTTTCCCCTCTCGAGGAGCGCTGACCACGATGTCGCCCAGACGGATGTCATGCTTTTTGCTTGGCGCGCCGCCCCCAATGCCGACCATCAGACCAACTCTAATATTAGGAAAGCTGTGCATCATGTCTCTTGCCACACTTGCTGCAGAGGATATGCCGTACTGACCGTCGGGTAAGACAGCAATAACGACATTGTGCTCGCCTATTTTGCCTAGTGTATAAGCATTATTGTCATTAGGCGACACAGCTCCCGGTCCTCTATGCTCCTCGTCGAGAAATGCTCGTGCAGCAATGTACTCCGTTCTTATGGCGCATATCCAGCCGATTGTGTAGTCGTTAGGTTGAGACATGTTCGCTCGCAGGATAATCTAGAGGCAAGGTGAGCTACGAAGAACGATTAGTGTTTGTCGCCGAGGTTCTTAGAAAGATCACTTGCCTCCACCTGGACAAGTTGGATCCGCCTGCAGACTGCTGTGATCGCCAAGCACAACAACCGACCTGACAGCGCAACTTGTCCCCACTAATCGCGGGGGTTCAGTGGGATTTTAGGATCTGCGCCCAAGTTCAATGGACAGAGCGTACAGTACCGCAAAAAGAACAACGATTATGAAAGAAGCCACGACACTGCGACCATCGCTCAAAAAAAAGCGGTTGGGCAACATTGGGCAGAAGCAAGTCGGTCATCTGCCCCCCTCAGCCACAGGCGCTTACTCGCAGTTGAATGGGCACCTCTCGCCCAATAATATCGTTCTCATGCTGGTACAGCAGGGCGGCATCACACGCTTTTCACCAACCATGCGTTATTGTTGTGTCTCGTCTCGTCAAGGGACCTGCTTATGGACAAATTCTCCAAGGCAGCAGAGTCGAGTACTCGAGTTCGTGCTTCTCCATCGCCGACGTGTTTGGGCTAACAAAACCGTCAATAGAGTTCTTCGTTCTCCATCCCAGCCAGCCGAGTACGAGAGCAGCATGGCGCCGACGCGTCGCGACACGGTCACGACCAGCCTCACCTGCATCGTACCGCACAGAACTTCGTGACTTGGCCGCCGCGGGTTGTCGAGTCACGGCCTGCATTGAGGAGGAGCTCGACCTTGGAGCGGCTGGCCAGCATTCACAACAGACTCTGGGTCGCGGGGTAGCCCATGTCGCTGCATCCGCTCCACGACCAGTTCGTGCCCGGTCAGGAGATCTTCGTCACGGAGCGTATGGATCTGGACCTCGTCTAGCCAATAGGCAGATATTCCTCAGGCCCTTCATGCGCTTTCTGCCTTAGCGTCGCTTTGGACCTGATATTACCTGCGTGAAGTGGTGTGCGGCAGCAGGGCTGGCGGCAGTGTACGCAGGGGACAATCATTTTGGCTGCGTCCTTGTCATTAATAAATTCCTCACCTTGTAATTTGCTTATGATGACGTCTGGAGCTTGGTTCGCTGGATCTTAGATAACTTAGGTGCTATTTGTGGACGATGCGCACTGCTACTTGGCGCTATCGATATTGCATGACGGCAAAACATTATTCCGAGGTTATTAAGAAATGTACACAGTACACATAGATTAGGGCAACATGCCGGGCTGAGGCTAACGAGACCAGCAAGCAATCAACCTGAACCCTCCCAGATCTTAAATTTCCCTCTAAGACTGGGATACATGCTACTTTGGAACGGTCCATGGAAGCCGAACCGTCATAGTTATGTGTCAATAAAACTTTCTCCATGTCTTCTTTTCCGCTGCTTGCCGAACCTCTGCCATAATATCCTCATCTGTCTTCGGTGTGCTCGAGTCGCAAAATCGGATACCAATAAACTCCCCTACCTTGCGCTGCTTCTCTTCAATCGCCATGTCGGGGTTCCAGTCCCTGATAGGGTGTGGATAGAGATTGGTGAACTCGTTGGGGGTTCTTTGGTGATAGAACTCGGCCAGGGACTCGAGCTGCTCATTCGTGAGAAGCCAGAACAGAAGTACGGTCCTCGGGAATGCGGGGTGGACAGTGCCATGTTGCACCTCGACTAAGGGGGCGAGAGGTAAAGCCATCTGCTCTAGCTTCGCTGCTAGTCTAGGGTTCTTGATAATTAATTTATATGAACGAGCATTCATTGCAGAATAGTTTTCTTTTCTTTTGTTAGACCGAGCTGTTTGACGGATATTGTATGTATTAATACAGTCCCATAGCATACAGGACCCATAGATAAGATGTCTGCTGAAATGATGGCGCTCCTACGAACAGGGTGTCTGCTAAATTTCTGAAATAATAGTGTTGGTTCGATGTTGCTGGATGCTGCTTTCTAACAACGGTGTTCTGGGACATGGCGTCCCGCAATCCCGCCCTTCTCCCCCACATCCCTATACCCCGCCACCGCTCCGGCGCCCGACCCACCAAACTCCTGCACCCGCCAAACTCCTGCACCCACCAGGCAACCTCCAGCATGTGCATGTTATTGCTTGAGGCTGGGTTGCTGGGCACAACCTCATTGGTAGTACCCCGCTGGAGGTTGTCCACAATGGCCACCCCTGACGATAATGCTCAACATTGGAGAACCCAACACTGGGTGAACAGCAAAGTCTCATTGCCACCCTTCAACTGCCGCTCTGACCCGAGGCGGCAGAGCAACCTTCCTCGGCTGCACACAGTGCCCTTCGAGTACCCAAAACCTCATTCTAGACAGGTCGAGATCCTCAGATCGGAGAAATCCCCCACCAAGATAGCTCCAAGCATCTCAGTGCTTTTCTTCATTTACTAATAGTGCGGCTTGATCATGTTGCTGCGCGAAATTGCGGCTTCGGTAGACATTGGCGAGGTTCATATCCCAGTCCCTCGTTGCTTGCTTGAGATTGATATACTAACACAGAACTAGACTGCATATACACACACACACACAATTTATTTCGCCCGTTGGCTTTAACCAATAGGGCACTAGCTGCGATTGTACATAGCCGTTTCCCAAGCTTTGTCATGATCTCGTAAAAGCCCATACAGCGTCCACATTCTGCTTTGCCTCTTCGTTTTCCATCTCTCCGCGGGTCTCGTGGGGTTTGTATTAATAGCAAGCTAGCCTGAAGGCTATTCTCCAATTGTTCAGAGTCCTATCTACGGCGGCTGAAGCGGTGACTGCTGTCCATGGCACGAGGTGTTTGATGTAGGGTAGGTTAGTAGGAAGAGTAAGTGAGGTTTTGCAATCTGTCTTCAACGTTGCGTGTTGTCGAGTCGACCTGTAGCTAAGAAGGTTCGACAATTGAAGTTGAGAAAATGAAAAATTATATGAGTAGTATAGTATGTAGTATATTACAGTGCAGTAACAAGACTGGATGTTAATACTGCTTGTGACCTAACGGATAATGAGCATATGCTATTCATCGCTCCGATTTAACTAGTTTAGCAGCCAAAGATCAACAAATCTTATAATAATCACTCTTCCCGAGTTACAGCCAATAATAACAGATAACCCAGATACCTTTGAACAGGTAGGGCGAAATGGCGCTGGTAACCAAAGCAATCTCTTTCCCTGCCACGTAATCCAGCACTTGTCTTCACTAATCCCAATGCCGGAGAGACAGTTAGTAAAATGCATAGTGGTAATTTCAGGTGATAAAACAGGACTCTTAATAGAGATAGCACCAGCATCAGTCAAGAGGCATGAATTTTTAAGGTCAAATTGCAGCTGAGAAGAGGAAATGCCAGCTACTTCTTGGATGCAAGTGCCATCATCAACGCACCAGAGCCGGATAGTCTTATCGTAAGAGGCTGAGGCCACGAGGGTCGAGTCGTGCGAGAAGGCTACTGACAATACCCCATCCGTATGGCCCTTGAGCTCTTGGATGCATGTGCCATCATCGATGCGCCAGAGCCGGATAGTCTTATCGTAAGAAGCCGAGGCCACGAGGGTCGAGTCGTGCGAGAAGGCTACTGACGTTACCAAGTCCGTATGGCCCTTGAGTTCTTGGATGCAAGCGCTATCATCAATACTCCAGAGCCGGATAGTCTTATCGTAAGAGGCTGAGGCCACGAGGGTCGAGTCGTGCGAGAAGGCCACTGATGACACCAGGCCCATATGGCCCTTGAGCTCTTGAACGCATGTGCCATCATCAATACGCCAGAGCCGGATGGTCTGGTCGTGAGAGGCTGAGGCCACGAGGGTTGAGTCGTGCGAGAAGGCCACTGATGACACCAGGCCCATATGGCCCTTGAGCTCTTGAATGCATGCGCCATCATCAATACGCCAGAACCGAATAGTCTTATCGTAAGAGGCTGAGGCCACGAGGGTTGAGTCATGTGAGAAGGCTACTGACGATACCCCGTCTGTGTGGCCTTTGGTTTCTTGGAAGTATGTGCCATTATCAATGCGCCAGAGCCGGATGGTCTTATCGTAAGAGGCTGAGGCCACGAGGGTCGAGTCGTGCGAGAAGGTTACTGACGTTACCCCGTCCGTATGGCCCTTGAGCTCTTGGATGCAAGTGCTCTCATTAACGCACCAGAGCCGGATAGTCTTATCGTAAGAGGCTGAGGCCACGAGGGTTGAGTCATGTGAGAAGGCTACTGACGATACCCCGTCTGTGTGGCCTTTGGTTTCTTGGAAGTATGTGCCATTATCAATGCGCCAGAGCCGGATGGTCTTATCGTAAGAGGCTGAGGCCACGAGGGTCGAGTCGTGCGAGAAGGTTACTGACAATACCCCATCCGTATGGCCCTTGAGCTCTTGGATGCATGTGCCATCATCGATGCGCCAGAGCCGGATAGTCTTATCGTAAGAAGCCGAGGCCACGAGGGTCGAGTCGTGCGAGAAGGCTACTGACGTCCCCCCCCTTGTATAGCCCTTGAATTCTTGGATGTATGTGCCATTATCAATGCGCCAGAGCCGGATGGTCTGGTCGTGAGAGGCTGAGGCCACGAGGGTCGAGTCGTGCGAGAAGGCTACTGACGTTACCCCGTCCGTATGGCCCTTGAGCTCTTGGATGCAAGTGCTCTCATTAACGCACCAGAGCCGGATAGTCTTATCGTAAGAGGCTGAGGCCACGAGGGTTGAGTCATGTGAGAAGGCTACTGACGATACCCCGTTTGTGTGGCCCTTGAGCTCTTGGATGCAAGTGCCATCATCAATACTCCAGAGCCGGATAGTCTTATCGTAAGAGGCTGAGGCCACGAGGGTCGAGTCGTGCGAGAAGGCTACTGACGATACCGGGCCCGTGTGGCCCTTGAGCTCTTGAACGCATGTACCATCATCAATGCACCAGAGTCGGATACCCTCGTAGTAAGAGGCTGAGGCCACGAGGGTCGAGTCGTGCGAGAAGGCTACTGACAATACCGGGCCCGTATGGTCCTTGAGTTCTTGGATGCATGTGCCATCATCGATGCGCCAGAGTCGGATAGTCTTATCGTAAGAGGCCGAGGCCACGAGGGTCGAGTCGTGCGAGAAGGCTACTGACGTTACCAAGTCCGTATGGCCTTCCAGGATCTGTTGACATAGGTCCCAATTGTCTTCTGGTTCTGGTGCATAGGATATCCACTTTGGAATCTGATGATCTTGGAAAAAAGCGTTTCGTACAGCACTATTCTTTGGCGTAAAGGCAAGAACTGAGGAGTAGATCTGAAGAGGCACAGAGTCAATTGTTGATATGTTGGTCAAGATGAATCGCTGCGCGTCTTGGAGAAAGTCCACTAGCATTCCACTCCCTTCTAACTGAAATATCATTAGTATACCCAGTCGTCTGCTTCCTAATACCTACTTACCTTATGAACTGCTTGTAAGTCCTTAATAATAGTAAGGCTTTCTGAAGCTCTTCCAACTAGGCTTAATACTTCTAGCCAGTGGAGAAAATGTTGCAACAAAAATTTGTAGACTGGTCCTTTGCTATCAACACACATATCAGCTTGTTGTATGTGATAAACCCAGTAAAGACAAGCGTATTGCACCTCTGGAAAGATATGTGAACTGATTTCTTGAGAGCTGATAGATGCACGGTCTGTTCCTGGCTGTACGAGCATGCATATATCCGTTTCCAGGCATTTGTTCATAACATCAAGGCAGTGTACCGCCAATTGATTATGAACGTGTTTCTCATCTACCCAGAGCAGATGCTCGGCACGCTTCCTAGGGTCCACCAGGAAGTCGCGGAAGGAGAGATGTAACATCCTGACAGGAGATTGCTCTGATGGAGGGATGCTCAGGACCGAATGAAGCAGGTCCAGTTGGCCTTCGATCGTCTCTTTCTGTATGTTAAGGAGTCGTCCGAGGGCAGGTATGGAGAGGGGGTTCCCTAGAACCACAATAGAGCCAACGATATGTCGAAACCGCTCAATGAGATCGTCCCGCTGCCAGTTCTCCAAGCCATCAATCAGCCTGTTGAGAACAGGTAGGTATGTAGCGCTGAGTTGTGATATCTGGCTTTCTCTTTGAAGTTGCAAAATTTCCCTTAACTGCTTGTTGGGATTACCAAATCTGCGATCAGAAAGAAAACGGCAGACTGTGGTAGCAAAAATAAAGAGAGGAACAGCCATTTTCACCAGACGGTGGACATTTTCTTCTCCAGGCCAGTCGAGTGGTAGGTGTCGATCTTTAGACACAGATGAGTTGTACTCAGTCTTGATTTTGGCAAGCTCGTGGTCGAAAAATGAAGAGATATCATGCTCAATAACACCAGATGGTATTTCATGAAGTATACAATCTTGGTATGTGCCCTTCACAGCGTGAAAGCCAAGTCGAATTGGCAGCTCTGGCCTGCTCGTGACGAGGATCCTTAGTTTTGGAAACTGTAGATCTTTTGTGCAAGAGAAAAGATTGATAAGAAGTTTGACATCCTCATCCCGGTCACATTCGTCAAGGGCATCAACAATAACCACCAAGGGAACTGATCTCCGAGCATCTTGAGGAGTGTTTTCCAGTGGCTGCATAATAAGCCTCTCAAACTGCTCTCGTACTGCCTTTCCAGCAATATGAGGATCAACATCGATAGCAGCCTTGATGTGTGGGGCGATGGCTGGTTCCCTCTCTGCCAACTGGGCTGCGAGTGTTGTGAAGAACTTGGCTAAGCTTCCACGGTCAGCCTCTCCTCTCTTGAAGAAGAAGCTGGCACCAAGGCAGCCTGAGCTTACAAAAGACTGAGCAACCGTACGGGATATTGTAGACTTTCCCGTGCCAGCCATGCCGTTAAGCCAAAAAATAGCCTTGGCATTAGGGTCCTTGGCCCATTCCTGTATTTGTCGGAGGAGGTCGACCCGGGTATTTTGCAGGCAGGTCGGGCTGTGTTCCTCGGCACGAGAGTCGTAGCTTGCCCCTTCGGCGACAGGAAGTCGGTCGAGAGCGGTTTTCCGGTCGATGTCAAGAATAATCGCGCTGATCTCTCATCTCATTAGCCTGATGCATCACAACCTGGAGCGTAATAGGACTGACGTCTGATCAACTTGCAGGACTGAAGAGATGGCCTCAGTGCACCGCCTGAGGTCATGGATAAGTGCTTCAACCTCCTTGCTTTGAAACGGCCATTTCATAGCATCTAAGCTTGCATTTCTCCCGGACTTCGTTGACTGTCCACACACAAGCACTTCGTCCAGCCGTCGAAGTTTAGCCTCGCTGTTTCTCGTTGCGACAAACAGTGCTCTGGAACCCTTGAGCCTTGCGCCCTGCGGGCCATTTAGTAAATCATCGGCGTTCTTCAATGCTAAATGCAGGCGGGTTGCTTCTTGGGACAGTCGCGCTTTGTCGTCTTTGGCGTGTTTGATGTCCTGGGCGTACTGCACGCAATGCCTAATCACATTGGCGGACAACTCAACGACTGCGATGACGTTGGCGGCAGCACTGAGTCCGTCCATCGTGGCCAGACAATAAACCCACGGGCTTCTGCTGTCATGAGTCATGTATTGGAAAAGGTCTTCAATCTTGCCCAACCGTCGAAAGTGGATGAGGGGTTAGCAAGGCTGTGTGGCGGCTGCCTGTGTGATTTCCATTATGATTGGATTAGGATGGATGTACCACCTGGCACGGCATTGTGAGCTGCTCAATATTCACATACAATATTTCAAGACTCCAAGACAGTGGTTAGAGGAAGCATCAATTCCACGTTTCAAATGGGACGGCCCGTTCCTAGCGCTGCTCCAATTCGTTTTTACCAGCTATTATCGATGCCGTCACCAGTATGGGCCGGTCCTTGGGTGGAGGAAGTAGCGACGAATACGTAGGGACGACGTTCTTCCAGGTCATAAGCGGAGGAACAATTTTCCAGGCAAGCAAGCCAATCAGCTCAGTTAACCACTCCAATGTGGACACGTGCGCTACCACCAGTTGGACAGAGCGTAGTGAGAGACGCCGTTTACAAGCTGGAGAGGCTGAGAGACAAAGGCTTCTGTTTCCCCGCCCCACTCACCCCCAAAGCCACGACAACATTATACAAACCACATCCCATGTTAAGCCAGTATTCCACTGCTTTCATTAGACATGCCTTCTATCAGCTACGTGCACGATCTTGAACGCCAGGCCGGCCTCGGTGTCCGGGCTTTTCCACAGGTCACCGAAAACATGCCAGACATTCGAGATCGAGCGGGGCAAGGCTGCTTCCTCTGCCTAGAGAGTCATAGACAGGGACAGTATGCTGCTCTCGTGCCGTGTCTTCGACCAGCGAAGGCCCGCCGGGTGGTAGGACGATCCGAGATTTTTACCGACAATCCGAAACCAAGATATGAGAAGAAGATGCCTTGGGACATTGCCTGCGAGTCAGATAACGATATCTATCGGAGATTGGTGGACACATGCTACCAGTATCTGGGCTGGTGGAAGAGATGGCTGCCTTACTACGGAATCACTGAAGTGCTAGAGGTCAACGTAAGGTTGAATACATCATGCTAGTGGACAGACCTGACGTTGTTGAAAACACAGTTTCAATTTGCCGGTGTTGTCGAACCGGATGGGCGCTACCCTATCCGGATGGATCCAGTGAAGCCCGACAACGTCTCAGAGGAGTGCGAGAAGATTATAGCAAGGCATCCAACCGGTTCATACTTTGATATTAACGATGTATGCTTAGACGACTATCATCACAGTGACCAATGCCTCATTGGTATGGAGGAGTGGTCCCAACCATGTATCAGGGTTAACGCAGAGAAAGCAGAACAGCGCCGCAACCGGCTTCTGTTCCTGTCGCTCCTGAAGGACTGTGCTCGGGACCCGGGGAGAGCCAATGGGCTGCATACGTTGGAAGGTTTGGCGCAAGAGAGTTGCATCTACGACACAAAGTATTTATAGCGTCTTCTCCTTCCATCTCTCCTCCCCCTCATTATGGGAGCGATCATATTCTGACCTACTTAGGGGCCCGAACCAAATCGCGCTGCCTCTTCCGCATCAAAGATTCCAGGGAACAGTTCGGATGAGAGGCCTATACTTCGTTCTAGGATTGCAGAAAGATCGAATGAGGATAGAATTGCCATTCAGAATCTCATGTGCCTGGTTTGGAATTGCCGCCATTTGGCTTTGCCTGGTCCTCGGGAGGGGGGGAGGGGGGGACTGGGGAACTGCACTTGCATTCGCGCAAGTTGTTGCAGCGTCTATTTCTATCGTCATTGTCTATGTCCAACAATAATTTAATTTTGAAGCAGCTGCTAGCCATAGGGCAGGTCAACGTCGTCGATTCGAAGGATGGGTCTGGCCGGACGTCGCTATAGTAAATGTATGATCGTGGGCTTGATGCTGGCGGAGTTCCATGCCCGACAACCTATAGCCCCATGGATTGGGCGCCAACCCTAGGTGGCCAGGATGGCCAAGCAACTGGAGGATGTAGTGAAGGAGATGTACATGATGCCAGTCAAATGGCAGGTCGCCAAATCAATGCAGAACGTCAGTTTACAATTGCAGAATGTCTGTCCGCTATTGAAGACAACCAGCAGAAGATGCATCTTGTGCTGGAACACGCATCTGTTCCTCGTGATCTGCCGCAGGGTCCGGACGCAAGTGGACCCGGCCCAAATGATGAAAGTGCTCTGGGTTCTGATGGAGATGTGGAGATGAGCGAGCTGTGATGCTGGAATTGACCGAGGTAAATCAGGTACGCCGAGCGGACGCTCGCGTTTGTGGAGGGTTTATGGATGAGGAAGGAGAGGAAAGAGCTACGAGGGGGTAGAAGCTGCCCCCATTCTTAGTTTGGGTTTGGCTACTGTTATGACTTTGCTTCGTTCTTCTGTCGCGACTGGGATGACGGCGAATTGCGTCAATAGAATGTTGTTGCGTTTTTCTTTAAAGTGTGCATTCCCATCCATCTACCCCTATGTACAGAGTTATTAAAACCAGTAAAGCCATTTGTCCATCACACGTTCTAGCTCCCACCAACTACAGGCGTTATCGACTGATCTCAGAGGAAGACGGAATCCAGTGGTTTCACACAGAAACATCTAACATTGCTCTCTCTGCGTTCACCAGACGCCCAGAACTCCTTCAGACACCACACAAGAAGCCATTCACTCAACATCGCTGTGACTTCACAGCCGATGTATGCTACTCTGTTTCGCATGGAGGACGGAGGAAGCGTGTGGCTATATGAGAGTTCAAGAGGGGTCTGATAAGGGCCGAGCAGTGGCAGAATGGGAGGCTAACTTCTCCCCAAAAGCGGCTCGAGAGAGAGCTCAGAGCGTGAGTGATTGTTACAAACACAGCAAGTCTCGGTGTGGCTCCCGTGCTGATCGACAAGAACAGATATCCATGTATATACATACGTCTGCCCCCAGGTCTCCGTTGACAGAGAGTCGGTGCCATGGAATGCTCCGTAGAAGACATTGATGGTTTACACCTTTCTGCCCTGCGTAACGGGCGCGCATCATTCTGGCTTTGTCGCCGTCCAGACATATCTGCAAAGCGGTTAGCATGCGATCTGGATCGACTAGTCTGACTGCCTATCATGCGCGGCGAGCTCACATGTTGCAGTAGGTGTGGCATCGCGAAGTATAGATCTCACGTTTGACTCTCGCGCATAGCTCACAAACTTCTTCGTACTTCAGGCCCAGGCTCGGTCATAGTACACGATAACGCACTGATAGTCAGGGAAGTAGTTTTCAAGGGAATCAAGATGGCGCTTCAACAGCCCTAAATGATGAGGCAGGGGAGGGGATCTGACGGTACTCATGTGAGTGCCCAGCGTAACTGCAGCGTGGCTGGGTTGCGGCTTAGACATCCGCCGGGGAGGCAAAAGCTCTTTCATGCAGTTCGCAATGATTGGCCCGACACAGTACATCGCTATTTTGGGAGAGAGGCAACGGCTGATAGTGAAAATGAGCACAAGAATCTGTGCTATGGAGGCGCTTGGTCCAGTTGATGTCCACGGCCAGCGGTCTCCTAGCACTACTGTGGAGCATAGCGCGTCGTAGACGCGTTCGATCGCTCACTAGTCCGTGGGCGACTGGAGTGTGTGGCACACGTAGGGCGATCGTTAAAACCCTGTTATGGATTGGTGGGCATGGGATGGATCGCTCGGCCTCTGAAATCTAAGAATAGCCATAATAGCAGTCGTCTGCAGATCTCGATAAAGGAGGGGTCATCATACTTGTATCTGCCATAATCACTACACAGCAGCCCCGAGTTCAAGCCATCCTAAAACAGAGAGCACAAGGTGTCTGCTTTCAACCGCATGTGTCAGGTCAAATACCAGTCATCCGTTTGGACGAAGCAACATACATGAGCAAAGAGCTTCTGTTTTGTATACCTGAAGTCCACTATTGCCTCTTGGTCGATGTGCCCGCCCCCACAGACCAAAGCTTGAACCCTTACTGGCGCCCGAGGACATCCGTCCCGTAAGGAGTCACGAGGCTCACCAGCTTCCGCCAAGGCCTAGGTCACGTGGCTGAAATCCACTCAGAACTAGGCAGAACTCGGCTGGGCTCTCACGTTCCTATCCCCACTCTCAGGCTAGAGGGCTAGGACTACGTGCCTATGCCCAATGCTGATGACGCGCCTGCTACGCTTCGGAAAACGACGAGCACGACAGAGATGATTTCTACATTTCTGCCTTTCTGCCTTTCTGCCTTTCTGCCTTTCTGCCTTTCTGCCTTTCTGCCTTTCTGTCTCGGCATGTTTATTAACCAAGATCAGCTAGGAACTTGGCATTTACCTCCTGCCTGAGAGTCCTTCGAATTAATACGTGGATTCCCGCGTACCGCTGTGCTAGCCGCTCTAGCATGCGCTGCATGGGGAGCAAAAGGTCGCTTCATCCATAGCCGCCCAATTTCGCGGGCAGCCTGATCACGTTGCTTCCCTCTTGCCAACCTCTCCCAGGACGGCTCTCTGAAGCACCATGCCCGACAATGACATTCGCCTACTTGCCCTTGACGGCGGCGGAGTTCGCGGCCTGTCCTCGCTGATGATTCTACAAAATCTCATGTCTACCATCGACCCCGACTCCCCGTCCAAGCCATGTGACTACTTCGATATGATCGGCGGCACCAGCACCGGCGGCCTGATCGCTATCATGCTGGGGCGCCTGAGAATGACGATTGACGAATGCATCACCGCCTACACGTCCTTGTCCGACAAGGTGTTCGAAAAGAAGAGCCACAGGATCAAGATTAACGGCCAGTTCCAGGGCAGATTCGATACTGCGGCGCTGGAGCAGGCAGTCAAACAAATCCTGGTGGACAATGGCCACGGCGAAGACGCGCTTCTTCAAGATCCCCCCAACACAGCTTGCAAAGTGTAAGTTTCCAACTCCCTCATTTCCTTACGGCACGGCTAACCGATAAGCTTCGTATGCGCGACGAGCAAAGAAACTGGCGACACAGTGTGCCTAACGAGCTACCGTCCCCGCGGATTGGCTCACCTCTATGACTCCACCAAGATATGGCAAGCCTGTCGCGCTACGTCTGCCGCGACTACCTTCTTCGATCCAATCGCAATCGGGCCGTTTCAAGAGCAGTTCGTCGACGGTGCCCTGGGAGCGAACAATCCCGTGTACGCGCTTTGGAACCAGGCTCAAGATGTCTGGGGCGACCAGCTGCGGGGCAGTCTTCGGTGCCTGGTGTCGATCGGAACGGGCGTACCCGCCATAAAGCCCGTGCGTGATGATGTCCTAGGCATCGGAGCTACCCTAAAGAAGCTTGCGACAGAAACAGAGACGACGGCGGAGCAGTTTCGTCGCGACAAATCCAGCCTTGACGATGAAGGCCGGTATTATCGCTTCAACGTTGTCCGTGGTCTCGAGGATGTTGGTCTGGAAGAGTCGAGGAAGCAGCGCGAGATTGCGGCGGCAACCGGCCGGTATGTTGCGTCGCAGGACGTGTTTAGACAGATGAAGGCATGCGCAAACGGCCTCGCGAGAAAGCAATGTTAGTGAATTCTAGTCTCTGCTATATTACGTTCCCACCTCCCATCGTGGCGTCGCTAATCCATCGTCGCAAGCCTTCGGCTCCTACAAGACACCTTTTAGCCTGGACGGTGTCCCCGCGTCGAGCAACTTCGTCGACAGGCCGTCCGACGCCGCCGAACTGGAGAAATACCTCCTCCCCCGCCGATCGCATTCCCGACAGACGAGGAAGGTCTTCGTGCTGCACGGACTCGGCGGTGTCGGAAAGACACAGCTAGCTATCGATTTCGCCCGGCGCCACCAGGCTACGTTCAGCTCGGTCTTCTGGCTCGACGGCAGGTCGGAGGACCGCATCAGAGGGAGCATTGCCGGCTGCGTCAACCGGATTCCTAAAGGGCAAATTCCCAGCACAGGTCGGGACCAATCCGAGGCGCACGGCAAGGACGATCTCGATGCCGCGGTTGCGAGCGTGATGGAGTGGCTTGCGCGGCCTGGCAACGGCGACTGGCTGTTGATCTTCGACAATGTCGACCAAGACCACGATCAAGGCGGCGTGACAGGCGCATACGATTTGAGACGCTACCTGCCCGGCGATCACGGGGCAATACTGGTCACAACACGGCTTTCGCGCCTTGCGCAGCTAGGCGAGTCCAGGCGGTTGGCCAAGGTTGATCTAAGTCTCAGCAGGACTATTTTTGGGAAATGGTATGGCGGCGAACTCGGTGAGTCTTAATGGTCTCATACACCAACTGCAACGTGATGTAGTCTTACCTCGTGCCAGGCTCGGACTGTGATCAGCTCCTCGAGCTGCTAGATGGCCTACCCCTGGCGCTGGCGCAAGCCGCCTCGTACCTCCGGGAAAAGGGGATCGACGTGACGACGTACGTGCAGATCTACAAACACCAATGGGACGAGCTGATGGGATCCCGCGATGCATCGAGCCGCCCACTTCTAGATTACGAGCAGGGAAGCATTGCAACGACGTGGATGGTTTCGTTCAAGGAGATTGAGAGTAAGAGTACCCACGCCGCTAGTCTGTTGCGACTCTGGGCCTTTCTCGATAGCAAACAGCTATGGCACGGTCTACTTGGAGCGGCGGCAGTGGCGAAAGGGGTAGACGGGTGGCCCGATTGGCTCAGGGAGATGGCTCGCAACAAAGTGCGATTCCTGGACTCTATCGGCCTGCTACTTCGGTACTCGATGGTCGAAACCCAGCAAGGATTGATAGGCAGCTACTCCATGCACCCGGTGGTGCACAGGTGGGCGTCGTTCTTGGATGGCGACCAGCAGAAACACGAATCGGCAAGGCTGGCGCTCGTGGTAGTCGGTTCCTCGGTGCCGACGCATGATTCGAAGGACTATTGGGTCTTCCAGCGGAGACTTCTCCCGCACGCAGAGAGGTGCGCAGAATGGATGCGAGAGGCACTCTCGGACGCAGGTGTTTGGTATATTAGCGATGAACTGGTGATGGCCTCGTTACATATGCTCGGGATGCTCTACTCAGACCAAGGCAAGTTCAAGGAGGCAGAGGAGATGTATGAGCGGGCGCTAGAAGGCTACGAGAAGGCGCTTGGACCTGATCATACATCGACTCTTACGACAGTCAACAACTTAGGTCTCCTCTACTCGGACCAAGGCAAGTTCAAGGAGGCAGGGGAGATGTATGAGCGGGCGCTAGAAGGCAAGGAGAAGGCGCTTGGACCTCATCACACATCGACTCTCGACACGGTCAACAACTTAGGGAACCTCTACTCGCACCAAGGCAAGTTCAAGGAGGCAGAGGAGATGTATGGGCGGGCGCTAGAAGGCAAGGAGACGGCGCTTGGACCTCATCACACATCGACTCTCGGCACGGTCAACAACTTAGGGAACCTCTACTCAGACCAAGGCAAGTTCAAGGAGGCAGAGGAGATGTATGAGCGGGCGCTAGAAGGCTACGAGAAGGCGCTTGGACCTCATCACACATTGACTCTCGGCACGGTCAACAACTTAGGTCTCCTCTACTCGGACCAAGGCAAGTTCAAGGAGGCAGAGGAGATGTATGAGCGGGCGCTAGAAGGCAAGGAGAAGGCGCTTGGACCTGATCATACATCGACACTTACGACAGTCAACAACTTAGGGAGCCTCTACTCGGACCAAGGCAAGTTCAAGGAGGCAGACGAGATGTATGAGCGGGCGCTAGAAGGCTACGAGAAGGCTCTTGGACCTGATCACACATCGACTCTTACGACAGTCAATAACTTAGGGAACCTCTACAAGGCCCAAGGCAAGTTCAAGGAGGCAGAGGAGATGTATGGGCGGGCGTTAGAAGGCAAGGAGAAGGCACTTGGACCTGATCACACATCGACTCTTGACACAGTCAACAACTTAGGGAACCTCTACAAGGCCCAAGGCAAGTTCAAGGAGGCAGAGGAGATGTATGAGCGGGCGCTAGAAGGCAAGGAGACGGCGCTTGGACCTCATCACACATCGACTCTCGACACGGTCAACAACTTAGGGAACCTCTACTCGCACCAAGGCAAGTTCAAGGAGGCAGAGGAGATGTATGAGCGGGCGCTAGAAGGCTACGAGAAGGCGCTTGGACCTCATAACACATTGACTCTCGGCACGGTCAACAACTTAGGTCTCCTCTACTGGGACCAAGGCAAGTTCAAGGAGGCAGAGGAGATGTATGAGCGGGCACTAGAAGGCAAGGAGAAGGCACTTGGGCTTCATCATACATCAACTCTCGGCGCGGTCAACAACTTAGGGAGCCTCTACTCGGACCAAGGCAAGTTCAAGGAGGCAGAGGAGATGTATGGGCGGGCCCTACATGGTTTCCAAACAACCCTGGGACCCAACCATCCCAAATCATCTACGGTCATACGCAATATGGAATCTTTACAACACATCGAAGGTATCACAAGTCGTCACTTTCCATTAATTGCTAAGGCGGCCTAACTGGATCAGCAGGTATTTCCATAAGCATGAACAAAGAGAGCAAAGAGGCTAAGTCAACGGGCGGACCGAAAGCGCTAGGACGATTAGCAGCTAGGATCCGCGGAATCGTCAAATCTCGTCGTGTAGAGAGACCGAACGAGTCGCCTCAATAGGGATGCCGAGGTATCCGCTCTCTTCAAGACAGAGCTGCACATCCTACATCAATCCATGCCTTCAAGGGTGGGAGGAGTTTAAACTCCTTTCCGACGATCAAGCCGTTTTTGATGATCAAGCGGAGGACGAGTAGTAGCAAGGCCGGATGTGAGATGGCATCCGTAGTCAGTGACCTCTGCGCCTTTGCTCATTGAGGGGTCCCTGTGAGGTCGTTTGTGGCCGCCTGGGTGAACCTGATCATGGACATAGTTTAGAATTCTTGATCAAAGGACAGCCAGAGAGCGTTCACGAGCTGCTTTTTCCATTGAATAAAGTTAGCAAGTGCACGTTCTCACAGGAAGTGCGGTTGGGGGGAGTGACTGTTAGGTAGGGCCGGGCGTTAGCCAAGCGTTTATTGATGATCATTGCTCAGCGGCACACTTACCACTGTGGATCCTCTCGAATGCCTTTGAAGTCAATGACCTTTTCGCGTGCCTTGTGGCAGTCTTTGAAGATCCGTTCGGTATCGGCAGGTTCTACCTCTTTCCGCTCAGGTTGGCTGCACTTGCATGCTGCGGGCGACAAGCTGTGCGTCATGTGCACGCTGCCGTACGTGGCTGTGCAAAGTAACTTTGGCTGCCTCACCAGGCCGCCGATAACAAGAGGCACCCGCCTCAGATTCATTCACGACAACCAAAGCACGTAGCCATGGAACCTGTTGGACTGGCTGTTGGGATCGCTGGGCTTGCCGGCCTCTTCAGCTCCTGCTTGGAAGCCGTCGAGAAGGTGCAGTCTTACAGGTCTTTCGGGGCTGATTCTCAGGTGCTAGACACCCAGTTCAAGGCTGAAAAGCTCCGCTTCGAGCAATGGGGCTGGCATGTCGGGTTCGACCGGGGGACGCCGTCGGCCGACCACCACCAGGCTCTCGATGACCCGAACATATCTTCAGCAGTACGGGACCTTTTGCTGATCATCGACAATATTTGCAACGCAAACGGCGCTTCTCAGCGCCCGCTCCTGGCCGGTACCGGGCTTGCTCAAGATGAGTTGTTTCGCGCCAGCCAGGCCCAACCTTCCCGCACCGCACCATCCGAATCCAAGAGGCGAAAGCTTGCTTGGGCGTTAGGCGGTAGGGGAGAACGCACAGAGCAGGTCAACCTGCTCGGGAGGGTCGTGCAGCAATTACACAACTTGGTTCCTCCTGACGGCGCGAAGGCTACACGGCCGGTACATGGACCAAACTCCGGGGGTACTGATGCCCTTGTGCCCCTACAAGGTACGGACGCGAATCTTGACTTGTTGCCAGTTGTCCCGCTGTTCTAACCGAGATTTGCAGGAACATTCTCACATCACACTTGGCCTACCGAGCTTCGGCAGATTCTAGCTCGGATAGACGGCGAGATCAAAGGTAAGATGACGGACCCCACCACATTCCCGTCCCGAAGCTAACGGGCGAAGCCGAGACTCGACGTGAAGTCCACACCTGGCTGCTCGGTCGCCACTCTGCCAACGAACTCTACGACGACTCCATCCAGAAGAGGCTGGACGGCACCTGCGACTGGATTCTGGACCAGCCCGCATTTCTCCACTGGCTCTCACCCGACTTTCCGGCAGGGACCGCCAAGCTGCTTTGGATTAACGGACCTGCCGGGTTCGGAAAGACGATCCTATGTGCTAGAGTGGTCGAACACCTGTCCTCCACGCTGGAGACGCCCGTCGCTCATTTCTTCTTCTCGTCCGACTTCGAGAGCCGCGGAGACCCCTTTGCGGCGATACGATCATGGATATCTCAGGTCATGTCTCGCGACCAAGGCGCGTTCGACCTGGTCCGCGGGAGGTGGGAGGCCCAGCAGGAACAGATCGCGACGCGAGCGGACGTCGTCAAGCTCTTCCGCGAGCTTGTTCGGGCCGTGCCTGGGTGCACCCTTGTCTTAGATGGCCTGGATGAATGCACTTCGATGAGCGAGAACCGGATGGTTGCCGGCAGCGAGTCCGTAGAAAGGTGTCTCGAGACGGTCAAGCAAGCAGTTGCAGATACGACCACCCGGGTCATGCTCGTCAGCCGTGACGAGCCTGACATCCGACACGCTCTCATGGATAACACGGGCGAGGAGTTCGCCGAATATAAGATATCGCCCGAAGACGTCCGAGCCGATACGGCATCGTATTCAAGAAGCATTGTCGACAGGAAGCTGTACAACAAGAACGAAGCGGTCAAGGGTGACATCTCTCGGAGAATGGCCGACCGCTGTGAAGGCCAGTTCCTGTGGCTGAAGATGCAGGAGGACTGTCTGAGCAGAGGGAAGAACCAAAAGCAGCTCGAGGCCGCAATCGATGAAACCCCAACCGGGCTTGAACGTGTCTACGATCGAAATTGGGAGAAAATAGCAGGTCACCGAGAGAGGAAAAGAGCCGTTTCCCTGCTACGCTGGGCGGCATTTGCTCTACGACCTCTAACGATTTGCGAGATAACCGAAGCTGTGCTCATTGACGACGACTGTGATGATCTCCCGATTGACGAACTGCCCGACGCTATCGATGAAGACTATATCGACAGCGAAATAATGGACCTCTGCGGATCGCTCTTAGAGGTCCGGAGCACTCCCTCTGAGCCTTCTGCAGGATTGAGAACTGTCCACCTAACGCATTTCTCGGTCAAGCAGTATCTCCTCTGCAACATTCCAGCTCAAGGAAAGCGCCTACTGGCTAACGAGAGCTTACGGGCTTCCAACGAAGCGATTGAAAGCACTGTACTCGCCAAGTTGTGTCTCCGCTACATTAATTTTCCGCGAGTCTGGCATGGCACGCTTCAGGAAAAGATGGACCCTCTCGAGAAGTCGTTCCGAGACTACGCAGCAGGTTCATGGTATCGCCATGCTAACTTGGGAGTGTCAAATGATGCGGATGTGATCAGGCTCACGAATGTCCTGTTTGATAGCACCAACGCCAACTGGGATTCGTGGAGGCAATGGTTCGACTCGAATGATGAAGAATTGAAGAAAGCAGAGCCGACCAATGAGACCAGGCCGCCCAGCCCTCTCTACTACGCATCGAAACTTGAGTTGACGGGCACGGCGATCTATCTGATCCAGGAACGCAAGTACGACGCAGACGAAAAAAGGAGTTCAGGAAGAACTGCTCTGGGGGCCAGCTGCGCGAATGGGAACGTGACAATAGTGAAGACACTACTTGACGCAGAGGCCAACGTCACGGTTGCGGCCAAGAACGGAGTGACGCCGCTCATTGCAGCATCGTTCAATGGACACGTCGAGGTGGTCAAGCTGCTCCTCGAGAAGGGGGCTGACATCACTATTGCAACTAAGGACGGAGTGACGCCGCTCTATGCAGCATTATTGAACGGACACGTCGAGGTGGTCAAGCTGCTCCTCGAGAAGGGGGCCGATATCACTATTGCCACCAAGGACGGATGGACGCCGCTGGATTTGGCCTCTGATAGTGGATATGTCGAGGTGGTCAAGCTGCTCCTCGAGAAGGGGGCTGACGTCACAGTTGCGACCAAGACCGGATGGACACCGCTGACTGCAGCCTCTGATAGTGGATATGTCGAGGTGGTCAAGCTACTCCTCGAGAAGGGAGCCGACGTCGCAGTTACAACTGAGAACGGATGGACACCGCTGAATTCGGCCTCAAATAAAGGACATGTTGAGGTGGTAAAGCTGCTCCTCGAAAAGGGGGCTGACGTCGCAGTTACGACTGAGGACGGATGGACACCGCTGACTGCAGCCTCTGATAGTGGACACGTCGAGGTGGTCAAGCTACTCCTCGAGAAGGGGGCTGACGTCATAGTTACGACTGAGAACGGATGGACACCGCTGACTGCAGCCTCTGACAGTGGGCACGTCGAGGTGGTCAAGCTGCTCCTCGAGAAGGGGGCCGACATCACTGTTGCCACCAAGGACGGATGGACACCGCTGAATTTGGCCTCAAATAAAGGATACGTCGAGGTGGTCAAGCTGCTTCTTGAGAAGGGGGCCGACATCACTGTTGCCACCAAGGACGGATGGACGCCGCTGAATTCGGCCTCTGATAGTGGATACGTCGAGGTGGTTAAGCTGCTTCTTGAGAAGGGGGCCGACATCACTGTTGCCACCAAGGACGGATGGACACCGCTGAATTCGGCCTCAAATAAAGGACATGTTGAGGTGGTTAAGCTGCTTCTTGAGAAGGGGGCCGACATCACTGTTGCCACCAAGGACGGATGGATGCCGCTGAATTCGGCCTCTGATAGTGGATACGTCGAGGTGGTTAAGCTGCTTCTTGAGAAGGCGGCTGACATTACTGTTGCCACCAAGGACGGATGGACACCGCTGAATTTGGCCTCAAATAAAGGATACGTCGAGGTGGTCAAGCTGCTGCTTGAGAAGGGGGCCGACATCACTGTTGCCACCAAGGACGGATGGACACCGCTGAATTTGGCCTCAAATAAAGGATACGTCGAGGTGGTCAAGCTGCTTCTTGAGAAGGGGGCTGACATCACTATTGCCACCAAGGACGGATGGACGCCGCTGAATTCGGCCTCTAATAGTGGATACGTCGAGGTGGTTAAGCTGCTTCTTGAGAAGGCGGCCGACATCACTGTTGCCACCAAGGACGGATGGACGCCGCTGAACTCAGCCTCAAGTAAAGGATACGTCGAGGTGGTCAAGCTGCTCCTCGAGAAGGGGGCTGACATCACTATTGCAACTAAGGACGGAGTGACGCCGCTCTATGCAGCATTATTGAACGGACACGTCGAGGTGGTCAAGCTGCTCCTCGAGAAGGGGGCCGATATCACTATTGCCACCAAGGACGGATGGACGCCGCTGGATTTGGCCTCTGATAGTGGATATGTCGAGGTGGTCAAGCTGCTCCTCAAGAAGGGGGCTGACGTTGCAGTTGCGAATAAGGACGGAGTGACGCCGCTCTATGCAGCATTATTGAACGGACACGTCGAGGTGGTCAAGCTGCTCCTTGAAAAGGGGGCCGACGTCACAGTTGCTACCGAGAACGGATGGACACCGCTGAATTCGGCCTCAAATAAAGGACATGTTGAGGTGGTCAAGCTGCTTCTCGAGAAGGGGGCCGACATCACTGTTGCCACCAAGGACGGATGGACACCGCTGAATTCGGCCTCAAATAAAGGACATGTTGAGGTGGTCAAGCTGCTTCTTGAGAAGGGGGCCGACATCACGGTTGCGACTGAGGATGGGTGGACGCCGCTGAACTCGGCCTTAAATAAAGGATATGTTGAGGTGGCCAAGCTGCTTCTCGAGAAGGGGGCTGTCATCACCGTTGCCACTAAGGACGGATGGACGCCGCTGAATTCGGCCTCTGATAGTGGATACGTCGAGGTGGTCGAGCTGCTCCTCGAGAAGGGGGCCGACATCACGGTTGCGACTGAGGATGGGTGGACGCCGCTGAATTTGGCCTCAAATAAAGGATACGTCGAGGTGGTTAAGCTGCTTCTTGAGAAGGGAGCTGACATCACTATTGCAACTAAGGACGGAGTGACGCCGCTCTATGCAGCATCATTCGATGGACACGTCGAGGTGGTCAAGCTGCTTCTCGAGAAGGGGGCTGACGTCACGGTTACGAACAATAACGGATGGACACCGCTGAATTCGGCCTCAAATAAAGGATACGTCGAGGTGGTCAAGCTGCTTCTCGAGAAGGGGGCCGACATCACTGTTGCCACTAAGGACGGATGGACGCCGCTGAATTTGGCCTCTCATAGTGGATACGTCGAGGTGGTCGAGCTGCTCCTCGAGAAGGGGGCCGATATCACTATTGCAACTAAGGACGGAGTGACGCCACTCTATGCAGCATCATTGAACGGACACGTCGAGGTGGTCAAGCTGCTTCTCGAGAAGGGGGCCGACATCACTGTTGCCACCAAGGACGGATGGACGCCGCTGAATTTGGCCTCTCATAGTGGATACGTCGAGGTGGTCGAGCTGCTCCTCGAGAAGGGGGCCGATATCACTATTGCAACTAAGGACGGAGTGACGCCGCTCTATGCAGCATCATTCGATGGACACGTCGAGGTGGTCAAGCTGCTCCTCGAGAAGGGGGCTGACGTCGCAGTTGCGAATAAGGACGGAGTGACGCCGCTCTATGCAACATCATTGAACGGACACGTCGAGGTGGTCAAGCTGCTCCTCGAGAAGGGGGCCGATATCACTATTGCAACTAAGGACGGAGTGACGCCGCTCTATGCAGCATCATTCGATGGACACGTCGAGGTGGTCAAGCTGCTTCTCGAGAAGGGGGCTGACGTCACGGTTACGAACAATAACGGATGGACACCGCTGAATTCGGCCTCAAATAAAGGATACGTCGAGGTGGTCAAGCTGCTTCTCGAGAAGGGGGCCGACATCACTGTTGCCACCAAGGACGGATGGACGCCGCTGAATTCGGCCTCTGATAGTGGATACGTCGAGGTGGTCGAGTTGCTCCTCGAGAAGGGGGCTGACATCATAGTTACGAACGATAACAGATGGACGCCACTGAATTCGGCCTCTGATAGTGGATACGTCGAGGTGGTCAAGCTGCTTCTTGAGAAGGGGGCCGACATCACGGTTGCGACTGAGGATGGGTGGACGCCGCTGAACTCAGCCTCAAATAAAGGACACGTCGAGGTGGTCAAGCTGCTTCTCGAGAATGGGGCTGACATCACAGTTGCGACCGAGAACGGAGTGACGCCGCTCATTGCAGCATCATTAAATGGATACGTCGAAGTGGTTAAGCTGCTTCTCGAACACCCTGATATTGAAGCCACTAGCAAAGACAGCCACGGCCGCACAGCATTGTTTGTCGCCGCCAGGCAGGGACATCATGAAGTGGTGCAAGTACTACTTGCCAACGGTCCTTCCGCGTCAAATGTCAAGGACTGGTATGGTACAACACCTTTATTCGCCGCATCGAGAAACGGTCATACCAAGACGGTAGAGCTTTTGCTCGCCGCCGACGATGCCTGCGTTGATTCTCAAGATGGCTTTGGCCGAACTTTAATCTGGTGGGCAAGGCGGAGCGGAAACCCTGAACTCCACCAGCTCCTCCTCCATCATGCCGAAAGGGCAGGTACCCAAATCAGCGCCGATGACACTATCATAAAGAGCAGTGCGGTAACGTTCGATCAGAATTCCCGTTGGTGTGATGCCTGTACATTATGCATCCCGGCTGGCTGCATATACTACTCTTGTGAAATTTGCGCTGGCGGCAATTTCCATATCTGCCTGGAGTGTTCTGAGATTGGCGTAAAGTGCTGCGCTGGTTCTCACGCGTTGGTGCGACACGAGCCAGACGATACTGTCGATGGTGGCTAGCACAGGGCCCTGCGACTAAGCAGACTGGGTTATCCCTCGCTGCAGACCTAGACAAGGTCCCGTTGGTTTCTACCATAACTCTCGACATTTTACTCACCGTATGTGCCCCATTATAACGCGATCTGCATCAAGTTAACGACGTGATCTTTCAAGGTTCAGTACCATACCCGCGAATTATTATCGGACACGACCTCCCACATCAGAACACAAGCTACACAGTCCATCGCCCTGGAGCGCCTGACCGTGAGTTCTGCTGATGTTGAAGAAGAAAGCTATGCTCATTCCGGTTTATAGATAGTTTGAGGAGTCATGCGAGAGTCATTGGCGATTAAGGGAGCAGCCGAAATCTTGAAGGACAAATGACCCAGAGGCTGAATACGGCCGATAGAATAACGCACATGGTAGTATTATTGCTGTTATAGAGAGGAATGCCCAAGTTGCCTCCCATATCATCAGGCGACTTCAGGTGGAAGATTAGTGAACCTAGGGAATAAGGATAGGCTGCCGTTATTGACTATCTAGGGGATAACGAGAGTGTTTACATAGTAGGAATGACAGAAAGCAGGACGTGGTCTAAAATGCGAGGGATATGCGTGCGGCATATCCGGATTCATTCAAAATACAAGGCTTCAGATACCCAAACTATGGCCAGTATCACAACCAAACTCAGGCGCCAACATATTTTCAACAAGATAAGTGTCACATGCCGTCGAGGGTTCCAATGTCGAGTTGCCAATCACACACCATGCGCTGAGGAGCAACGAGAGTGAGGTTCATGATGACTTGTGTCGGCTCCCTGTCTTCTCGTCCACACTCTTAGACAAGAGACGCAGCGGACGTTCGTGGCTCCGACTGGTCATCAGTGTAAATCTCGCCCACGGCCAAGGCGGAGCCCGTCGTTTCCTCGTGCTCGCTCGCGTAGATGACGATCTTGGCCTTGCGGAAGAGGGAGAAGAAGTTGAGTAGACTGATGGCGAGTTGGAGCGAGCTGTGGAGGTTAGTGGAATCCCCAGATACCTGTAGAGACAAGAACACTCACGCCAAGGTAATAGTGATACCGCCGACATCTGCGGGGCCTTCCCACCAACAGTCACGCCAGATATCAGTCTCGAAGGCAAGGACGCTCAAGATGATCATGAGCGAACAGAAAACAAAGTCGATGAGCATGAGGTGGTAGGGGCGTCTTTTGCGTGTGGTAATCCCGGCGCTGTCTCTTCTTCCACACCAGCACACGAAACCACCAAACTGTATCTCAAACTTGTCCGCCCTGGAAGCTCCCCGGAGAACCTGGAGAATGCTCCAGATGGTCAGGGCGGTGGTCCAGCACCCGAAGAAGACAGCCCAGCCTGCGCGGCCACCGCAGAAGACTGCAATGACGACGGTGTCGGCGATGGAGAGCGCGATGACTGGCAGGCGCATAACAAGGATGGTGGAGAAGTTGAGAGTGAACTTGGACTGCTCGTCGAGATGCTCCAAAGGGTCGAGAAGACGCTCTCTAGCGCTCTCCACCGAGGAACGCAAGTTCAGTCCGCCAGACTTTTGGTCCGGAGAATCCATATTGGATGGCGTTTGCTATGTTGTCAAAGCTGATAGTTGATGTTCTGTGATTTGGGGGTTGATGGTTGATGAAAAAAAAACCTGTTTGGTTGAAGATATGTGATTGAGATGAAGTTCTCGTGTCAAGGACAATACGCTGTATCTATGTATTTGGCAGTGCTCTCTGTGCCGTTGTTATTACCACACCCTTGTCTAGCGACATTCGGCCGTTTCCTTGTCTGATCGGGTTGAAGGATTCGTGTTCCAGGCGTCCTCTTAGGGTCTAGTATTGGTGTCTGCCTAACTCCGCCACGTTGATGCATTGTGTGGGCCAACCGGCTGCGCGATGGAATGAGCAAAGTAGTACCCAAAGCTGTGGTAAACACAGCCATGAGATTTGCATCTCAGACTGTGATTAATGCGTCTATCGATGTATTAGGCATCGGGTTCTTGGGTTGATCCTAAAAAAAATTGCATCGCCATGTCAAGATGGCGCTGGGGTGGTAGGGCTGCAGGGTTGCCGTGTTGATCCGTCATGAGTGTCACCGCAACCTGGCCACTTCGGAGAGATTGTTCTCCACACCCTCCGTAGGTAGACATATGCATCCAGCATTAGCATTGAGACTCCCGTTTAAGTTGTTGATGCTTGGGGTAGCTCGATTGCCGCCGGTAGGTCCTCGTCATCTAGTTTGGGAACGGCCACCCATCAACGCAACTTCATGTGTTCAGGAACTCAAGGTCTACCACGTCCATGGATGGTCCGTCGTATGCCCACACGTCCCAATGATGCCAGCGTCAGCGTCCTATGTCACTAGCCCACGGCAGGACCCCGGTATCACTCCCGGCACGAGCTGTCAACGCACGGCTCAGTAGGAATGCAGCGACCTCGATCCGTGAATGGCACACTTACTATCTCTTACAATCGTCACTCCGACTACGGCTATTACAGGCAACGACTAGGTATTGCATTGTTAGAGGACTATCGGATCCTTCTCCTCCTGCTGTAGCCTCAATACCTTCACGTTGGTCTCCTCGTCCTTATTTTATTGTGGCGTGGGGTTCCTGTTAAAATTGCAGTATAAATATTCACCAAGCTCATGAGGAGAGCGACTACCGATTTAAGCAGACCAGGTGTTGCAAGTACCTCGTCAGACACGTGCCTCAATTACCTCAGAGTCATACTTACACGCAGATCTGATTGACGAACTAGACGTAGTTATGCCTGACTTTGACTTATTTCACATGCATATATGGTGCACGCGATTTGCCATATTCTTGGCTGTTAGCTTAGGTCACTCGTGAATCCTTGATATTAAACCAAAATTGCTCAACACATGAATGCTTGACGCTATGGGACTGTAGGGCTCGGCATTCAATGACGTCGTTCAGCGCCCCGGCCTCGAGCACTTCTGAGTATTGGCGCAGAACCGCCTAGTTAATGCTCTACGCCTTACTAACCAAGGGTGCACCACTCGGAATTACTCCGTACAACTCCGGGGCTCATCAGGTTACTCAGACAAGCTCACAACCAGAGCTGAGAAGAGGGCATGGTGCTGGTGCGCGGCGCCAGAGGGTAGGATTTGGTAGTCGTGAGAGACCAGGAGGACCCAGAGCTCGACGACGTCTTCAAATTAGCTGCCAAGTCCTTGGGCCTACTTACCAGATACCACCCCACTCTACTAAATGCGTGTTTTAGATGTACCTATGGCATTGAGTGGGATGGGAAATGCACACAAGACACTTGTGTTTTATACTCAGGCGCGGCTGGTCAGTCGTGCTTTTGAGCAAGATGACGATAACTCCCGAATATTTGCTGCGGTTGAGCAGTCTCTTGCACGGTTTCGACAAGAGGTCGCCATCGTAGTCACGATCCTAGGACTACCATTCGTTGAAGGATCACTTCTACGGCTTTAAAAGCAACAACCCTATCGCTTTTGCCCTTGCCTGTACTTTTAAGGCCATTTTGAGGTGAATGTTCTGTACCAACGTCTTCCGGCCTGCCTAGTGGCTTGCCCACTAAGCACCTGCGGCACCACGCAATTGGCATTAATGAGAGTACGTTTTCTAGTTTTTCTTGCCATGGAACGCCTCGGTAATTCTGATGCAGTTGCTGCTGCGTGTGGCTTACTTTCCATGGTTAGGGCACGAGGTCAGCCATAGGAAAAGTCAGCCTTGGCCAGTTAATAGAGACTACGCCTTCAGTTCACTCCGGAATGTTTGGGTGGTAGGTAACGGCGAGGCTTCCTGGCCTCGGTGCTGAACTACCAGGTCAACCGCACTGTGCTCGTCCAATAACTGGGGACCCACCGGATGCCCAAGCTGGTGGCTTGGAGGGGCGTACCAAGGCAGAGCACGAGAGCCCACAATCCGAGGCTCCGATGAGCTTTCTTTTGCGACGTTGTTGAGGTGGCGGTGACAGCGCCAACCGGTGGTGGCAGTGCGTGCATTGGCCTGGCAGCGACACCATCCCTGGCTGCCTGATGCGCGCTCGATCGTCTCTCCTCTTCTTCCTTCCATACCCAAATACGAATCGGCCGAGAAACAGTCAGTTGCGATAATCGCCCTTCATCGGACGCCTTCAGTAAGTCATTCCGCCTCATCTCCCTCTACCCCTACCGACGCTTACGCCCCGAGCAAAGTCGCGCCTGTGAATCATAACCAGATCGACATCTCGCCGAGATGGATGGGAGACGACCTTGGCACGAAGACCATGCTGAGACAAGCCTCCCTCACCCTCCAAAGCGACAAAAGACTTTTCACGACGACCTGGGCAATGGGGTCCACGAGTCGCGAAACGGGTCGCTCACTTCGCATGATCAGTACACCATCGCCTGGCTCTGCGCGCTGCACATAGAGATGGCCGCAGCTCGCGCCATGCTGGACGAGGTTCACGAAGACCTGCCAAGGCATAGGAACGACAGCAACACCTACACGCTCGGCAGCATAGAGCACCACAACATCGTCATTGCGTGCTTGCCAACAGCCCAGTACGGAACGAACAACGCGGCGAATGTGTTGACCCACCTGGTCCGTACCTTCCCGTCGATCCGCCTGGGTTTGATGGTGGGCATTGGAGGCGGGGTGCCGAGCAAGGCCGATATACGTCTGGGCGACATCGTCGTCGGAACGAGGGTGATGCAGTATGATTTGGGGAAGATTGTTGGAGACGGACAGATCCAGCCGACAGCGATCCCAAAGATTCCCCAACAGCTGCTCGGCACAGTCGTGTCCACCTTGCGATCAAAACATGAGCTAGAGCCCAGTCGGGTCCCATCCATCCTGCGGGAGAAGTTTGAGGGACACTCCGAGTACGGTCGCCCGAGCTCACCGGATTACCTCTTCTGCGCGACGTATGATCATGCATCTCCAACGCCTGGCTGTGACGGATGCGACCAGTCAAAGCTGGTGCCACGAAGCGGGCGGTTGACGGATGATCCGCTGATACATTATGGTGCAATCGCCTCAGGGAACCAAGTCATGAGGAGCGGCACTGTCCGGGACAACATTGCTCGTCGAGTAGACGTCATATGTTTCGAAATGGAGGCCGCGGGTCTGATGGATATTCTCCCTTGTCTCCCAATCCGGGGAATCTGCGATTACTCAGACTCTCACAAGAACAAGGAATGGCAAAGGTATGCCGCAGCTGCAGCGGCTGCATACGCAAGGGAATTACTGGCGGTGCTACCCGTGGCCGAAGCGCGTGCAAAAGCTGCCTACGTGCCCAAGCCTCGTAAGTTCAGTGGTGTTGGGAGCATGTTCTGGTCATCGTGGCTCACATCCGGTGTGTAGATCGAGATTTATCGAACGATCACCGGCAGCGATTGCTGGACTCCCTCAGATTTGAGCATATGGATTCTCGTAAATCGACTATCAAAACCGCCCACGCCAAAACATGTCGATGGTTTCTAAACCACCCTGACTACCAAGCATGGCTTGATGCCGGAAAATTGACGCAACATCATGGCTTTTTGTGGATCAGTGGCAAGCCAGGTGCGGGCAAGTCGACTATCATGAAGTTCGCATACTCGAGCATGAAGAGCAAAGCCCGCCGCAAGCATTCTATCACTGCTTCTTTCTTCTTCAACGCTCGGGGAGAATACTTGGAAAGGTCGATCGTGGGGATGTACCGATCTTTACTACTCCAGCTGCTCGAAGGCTATCCTGATCTCCAGACAGTCTTAGACGATCCCGACCTCGTTTCCCCGAGTCAGAACGGCTGTCCTTGCTTAAACGTTCTGAAGGACCTTTTTTGCAACGCGGTTTCCGCCCTCGGTCAACGCTCGTTTACTTGCTTTATTGATGCTCTCGACGAGTGTGATGAACAACAAGTGATGGACATGGTCCAATACTTTGAAGACCTAGCAGAACAATCCACAGACAACCGCATTGCGCTCCGAATCTGTTTCTCTAGTCGACATTATCCATACATCATCATACGACGGGGGATCCGACTCACGCTGGAGGACCAGCCAGGTCATGCCGAAGACTTGGCAAACTACGTCGCAAGCCGCCTCCGGATCAAAGAACCTGCGCTTGTCGAAGAGCTGCAACCCCAACTTCTCGGGAAAGCCGCTGGTGTTTTCCTGTGGATCGTCCTCGTTGTCGATATTCTCAACAATGATTATGGACGGGGCGGACTGGCTCTGAGAAAGAGACTCGCAGAAATACCGAGCGGCTTGAGCGAACTGTTCAAGGACATCCTGAGGCGTGACAATGAGAATATGGAGGATCTCCTGCTTTGCATCCTCTGGATTCTCTATGCAAAGCAGCCTTTGCGACCGACGGAGTTCTACCATGCTCTCTGGTCTGGGTTATCACTGAAAGGTCTGGCCGATCCCGAAATCCCCGATGTCACCGTCCCAGATGCTGGTGACAGGGTTAACAGATGTGTTATCAGCTCCTCGAAAGGACTTGCTGAGATCACGAAATCCAAGCAGCCAACTGTGCAATTCATACACGAATCCGTCCGAGATTTCCTCGTCAAAGACAAGGGTCTGCATGAATTGTGGCCTGATCTTGGATTTGATTGGGAAAGCCCAAGCCATGAGAGACTCAAACAATGTTGCAACACATACATGAATCATACCTTGGTGCGTGCGTCTGTTAGCAAGCTGCTGTCAGAGGCCAAATCCAACGGACAGACGGAAATCTCAAAGTACCCGTTTTTGGAGTATGCCAGTCAGCATGTTCTCCACCATGCCAACGCCGCGGCGAATGCGGTTCCTCAAGACGAGTTTCTATCTCATTTTCCCGTTCCCAACTGGATCAGTATCATCAATCTTTTTGAAAAGTTCAAGGTTCGTGAATACAGCCCGGGTGCAAGTCTCTTCTATCTTCTCGCAGAAAAAGGATTCTCGGAGCTCATCCGCACGAGGCTCAAAGAGGATCCGCGTATTCATTGTTTTGGAGAGAGATATGGGTACCCCCTATTTGCCGCTTTGGCCAATGGTAATAAAGATGCTGTTGCTGCTCTTCTGAACTCTCCTTCGAGCATCTGTAACGGAGTCGACATTACAGAGGGTCTGAACTGCAGGAAAGACTTGAAAGACTACAAAAGTCGAACACCGCTATCTTGGGCTGCCCAGGATGGTCGGGCAGGCATTGTCAAGCTGCTTCTCCAGACAGGGACGACCTTCAATGAGGTGACCTTCAATGAGGTGGATGGCGGGGGCCGAACGTCACTTTCACGGGCCTCAGAGAACGGCCACGAGGCGGTGGTGAGGCTTCTTATCGACAAGGGAGCAGACGTTAACGCTAGCGACAAGGATGGATGGACACCACTCTTACGGGCCTCAGAGAAGGGTGATGAGGCGGTGGCGAGGGTCCTTATCGAGAAGGGAGCAAACGTCAACGCTAGCGATAAGGACGGATGGACATCGCTTTCGTGGGCCTCGAACAACGGCCATGAGGTGGTAGCGAGGGTTCTTATAGAGAAGGGAGCAGACGTCAACGCCAGGAATAACTTCGGATCGATACCACTCTTAGAGGCCTCGAACAACGGCCATGAGGCAGTGGCGAGGCTCCTTATCGAGAAGGGAGCAGACGTCAACGCTAGCGATCAGGATGGATGGACACCACTCTTACGGGCCTTAAAAAATGGCCATGAGGTGGTAGCGGGGCTTCTTATTGACAAGGGAGCAGACATCAACGCCAGCGACAAGGACGGATGGACACCACTCTTACGGGCCTCAGAGAAGGGTGATGAGGCGGTGGCGGGGCTTCTTATTGACAAAGGAGCAGACGTTAACGCCAGGAATAACTTCGGATCGATACCACTCTTAGAGGCCTCGAACAACGGCCATGAGGCAGTGGCGAGGCTTCTTATCGACAAGGGAGCAGATGTCAATAGTAGCGATAACTTCAGATTGACGCCACTCTTAAAGGCCTTAGAGAAGGGTCATAAGGCAGTGGCGAGGGTCCTTATCGAGAAGGGAGCAGATATCAACGCCAGCGATAAGGACGGATGGACACCGCTCTTACGGGCCTCAGAGAAGGGTGATAAGGCGGTGGCGGGGCTCCTTATCGAGAAGGGAGCAGACGTTAACGCTAGCGACAAGGATGGATGGACACCACTCTTACGGGCCTCAGAGAAGGGTGATGAGGCGGTGGCGGGGCTTCTTATTGACAAGGGAGCAGACATCAACGCCAGCGACAAGGACGGATGGACACCACTCTTACGGGCCTCAGAGAAGGGTGATGAGGCGGTGGCGGGGCTTCTTATTGACAAAGGAGCAGACGTTAACGCCAGGAATAACTTCGGATCGATACCACTCTTAGAGGCCTCGAACAACGGCCATGAGGCAGTGGCGAGGCTTCTTATCGACAAGGGAGCAGACGTTAACGCCAGCGACAAGGACGGATGGACACTACTCTTACGGGCCTTAAAAAATGGCCATGAGGTGGTGGCGAGGGTTCTTATCGAGAAGGGAGCAGACGTTAACGCTAGCGACAAGGACGGATGGACGCCACTCTTACGGGCCTCAGAGAAGGGTGATAAGGCGGTGGCGGGGCTCCTTATCGAGAAGGGAGCAGACGTTAACGCTAGCGACAAGGACAGATGGACGCCACTCTTACGGGCCTCAGAGAAGGGTCATGAGGCGGTGGCGGGGCTTCTTATTAAGAAGGGAGCAGACGTCAACGTCAGCGACAAGGACGGATGGACACCGCTTTGGTGGGCCTCAAAAAATGGCCATGAGGCAGTGGCGGAGCTTCTTATCGACAAGGGAGCAGACATCAACGCCAGCGACAAGGACGGATGGACACCGCTCTTACGGGCCTCAGAGAAGGGTGATAAGGCGGTGGCGGGGCTCCTTATTAAGAAGGGAGCAGACGTCAACGTCAGCGACAAGGACGGATGGACACCGCTTTGGTGGGCCTCAAAAAATGGCCATGAGGCAGTGGCGGAGCTTCTTATCGACAAGGGAGCAGACATCAACGCCAGCGACAAGGACGGATGGACACCGCTCTTACGGGCCTCAGAGAAGGGTGATAAGGCGGTGGCGGGGCTCCTTATTAAGAAGGGAGCAGACGTCAACGTCAGCGACAAGGACGGATGGACACCGCTTTGGTGGGCCTCAAAAAATGGCCATGAGGCAGTGGCGGAGCTTCTTATCGACAAGGGGGTAGACGTTAACGCTAGCGATAACTTCGGATTGACACCACTTTCGTGGGCCTCAAACAATGGCTATGAGGCGGTGGCGGAGCTTCTTATTGATAAGGGAGCAGACGTCAACGCCAGGAATAACTTCGGATCGATACCGCTCTTAGAGGCCTCGAACAACGGCCATGAGGCAGTGGCGAGGCTTCTTATTGACAAGGGAGCAGACGTCAACGCCAGGAATAACTTCGGATCGACACCACTCTTACGGGCCTTAAACAATGGCTATGAAGCAGTGGCGGGGCTTCTTATCGAGAAGGGAGCAGACGTTAACGCTAGCGATAAGGATGGATGGACACTGCTTTCATGGGCCTCCAAAAATGGCCATGAGGTAGTAGCGAGGGTTCTTATAGAGAAGGGAGCAGACGTCAACGCTAGCGATTACGATGGATGGACACCGCTTTCGTGGGCCTCCAAAAATGGCCATGAGGTAGTAGCGAGGGTTCTTATAGAGAAGGGAGCAGACGTCAACGCTAGCGATTACGATGGATGGACACCGCTTTCGTGGGCCTCCAAAAATGGCCATGAGGTAGTAGCGAGGGTTCTTATAGAGAAGGGAGCAGACGTCAACGCTAGCGATCAGGATGGATGGACACCACTCTTACGGGCCTTAAAAAATGGCCATGAGGTGGTAGCGAGGGTTCTTATAGAGAAGGGAGCAGACGTCAACGCCAGCGACAAGGACGGATCGACACCAATCTTATGGGCCTTAGAGAAGGGTCATGAGGCGGTGGCAAGGGTTCTTATAGAGAAGGGAGCAGACTCAGCGTGAGCCAGGCTGGTTACTACTGTTACAATTAAGAAAACTTTGTGGGCATCATGCCATGTTTGCAGGTTTTATCACTCGGGGACGGTTCCAGGCTTGTTTGAATTCTATGTCTGAAGAGAAAGGAATCAATCAACAAGATAACCACTACGATCGACTCAATGCAACATGTCATTTTTGGGTGCTTAATCTCGGTGCTGAATATTTTTCTCTAATCCCTTCCTGACCTCAAGTACCATCATTAAAGCCTATTTCGCCCCTCATTTCCGCCCTGCGCGGAACGATGTAGTAGGAGTGGGGGGAGCAGTCAAGTTTCCGGTATCGATGAGAGGTGGCTCAGGCCCGAGACCTTCTCGTTTACTCTTGGTATGAGAACGGAACAGAACCCATACAGCGGAGAACTTGCAGCGATGGAATATGCTTGAGGCGAGTCCTACCATACTTCAAATATCGCAGCGTCTTACTCATCACGAGCAACAAAGCTGCCGCGCTCTCACTCAAGCAGCCCCGTCAACAATCCGGACAAGAATATACGCGGTATTTACGATTTGATTGAGGAGCTGCGGGAAGATGGAAATGTCGTGAAGGTTCTGTGGCTACGCTCACGTGGCGAGAACAAGCTTCTCAAGCATGCCGAGGAGGAGGCTCGGAAGGTGATACAACAAGGCGCCAACTCCGAAAAACAGCTCCCCAGCATGCAGTCGACAACACTCAGAATTGCACGATCGAAAGTCAACATGAATAGAGCGCTGCCGGAAAAGTTGGCAAAGAATCCAAACGAGTGGACTTTATAGTTGAAGAACATGAGGCATAAGTAGGCAGTGTATTTACAAGGCTTGTCTAAACTCCCACTCAGCTATCCCCGTTTATCCGTGATCTCTTGTGCAACCTCCGTGAACCAGTCTTGAGGATGATGCGCGTCTTGGTGGGCTTTGCCACTTGAGTTTGTTTGTCTAAGATGGCCCACATGGGCTCTGCACCCTTGGTCTGTTTGTTCAAGATGATCCGCTTACTGGTGGGCTTTGAAACCTTGGTTTGCTTATTCCGACGCTCTTCCCACGGAGGAGCTTTAGCATCACCGGCATGCTCATTCTTTTGGATCCATGGTCTTGTCTTCAAGGTGATCCGACACTTTTTCCGCGGAGGCGGGGACTCAACGTCATCGGTATTCTCAGACCGATTACATGACGCCGTAATGATTTTAATCCGACGTTTTTTTCCTCCTGGGGTAACTTGGCCTGGCATCGTCGAGCCAGTGTTGCTTGCAGCACAAGGAGACATTGTCTGCGAAACTGGAGGCGTAGCGAGCCGGGGCGACGGACAATGCGGAGATGGTTCGAAGCCTGTCGGATTCATGTCTGTTACCGTTGCTGTCGGGCTTCTACTAGGCGGAGGAGACATTAAAGCTGCCTGGCCGGCTGAAGAAGGGTCCAGGTTGGAGCGGCCCAACAAGCCCGCCTCCTGGTCTTCATCAAGAGAGAACTCCGTGGTCGGTGGTCTTCCGGCAAGCATGCCCGACAATAAGGTGTCTGAAGGGCAAGATTCCAGTAATGACAACGATGACCTGGCAGTGAACGCTAGATCAAGATCGTTCGCTGGAGCCATGACGGAGTTGCCGATGTACGGATCCAATGACGAGGCATCGAGGGGATGGAGATCCTGCTGCGTCTCTGGCAAACTCTCGGCGTCGCAAGTTATGTCGATATAATTGCCTTCGTCCTTAGCACCTTCCTTCTGGGAGATACCGACCTGAACATGTTCACCCTCAGGCTTCCAGCTGACGCGGGTTTCGCAGCGTGCTTCCTTCCGAAGGCGCTTAGCCTGTTCTTCCAGTACCGGGAGCTCATCGCGGTCATCTCGCTCATTGCTAAACAGAGAGGGTGAAATGCACGGCAATGGCTCGCTCGCGCCAATATCAGTTACGGACAACTCTGGGGAACTCGGTGAGTATCGGATGAACTCTGACATCCAGTCGTCTGACTTGTCTCCGGGCGAGACATCAGTGTCGCTTGAGGGAGTTCCAAACTTGCGCTTCTTGGCAAGTTGATAACTGTGGACATCATGCAGGTGATAATAACACGCCTCCCCGTCACCTGAAAAGTCACACTCAAGGCATGACCATGGCCACTCGTGCGCGTGCGCTTCTTCCATGTGGCGTATCGCGTCGGCATCCCGTTCCCAAGATTGCATTCTCGTCCCTGGCGAAAGATGCTCTGACTGCCTGCAGAGCAGACAGAAGGCAGGGCGAATCAGGGTGTGCCGGAAAGTGATGGAGCCGTAGTGTTTTAGCGGCTCCGAGAGGTGGTCTCGACAGTGACCCTCCCATTCATCACCGGTAAAGAACAAGTTACAGAAATAGCAGAACTTGAGCTTCGAAGGTAGAACAAGAAGTTCATGGGCCACCGCCTTTTTCCGACAGCCGTGGATGTGCTTGCACCTGTGTCGCTTGTTGGTGATGCTGTAAAATGTTAGCATTTTGCCATGCTAGTTAAGTGTATCCTCCTTACCTTTCTATCTTCGTTGGGCAATAGGGGCACTGCCCGTTCTTGGGTTCCTCTCCAGGCAGATAAAAGACGGTCGATGCCGCGAGTAATGACAGCATGTCGCGCATCGCGTCAAGCTTGTCTTGGCGGCTCGCGGGTAAAGTGCTTGCCATCTTCTGAGCCAATCGGGCCTTCTCGGGCCTGAGCATATGTAGGGGATCTGGGTCTGAACGGGGTGCCTGTGCATGGCGGCCATTCAACAGCCTTTCTCGCTTCAGTTGCGCCAGACGTTCTCGCCGGTGTCCTTCCAAGGCCAGCTTTTGGGACCTGTCCAAGGCTTTCTGTCGTTTTTGCCTTGCCCATTTTCGTGTTTTCGCATCGGAAGCTTGCGCTATCTTCCGATCCCATTCCACAATTTCCGAGTTGTGACGTACTTCATCCTTCAGCGCAGCGGGGAGTCGGGTTGGAAGACCGTCGTGTCGGAATTGAGTGAGGCCCTGGAAGTATTCGACAGCCCTGTGATCCGGTTTCTCCCGGAGGAAGGCCGATAAACCATCACAAGACGAGGTATCCGCAGTGTAGCTTTGTCCGAAAACAGCTTTATCGGCCTGTGTCAAGTGTTGAGACCTTTCCACCTCTGTATATCGTGCTTGTTTGGTGTTAGCAGGAGCAGATTTGATCAAACGCGCCAGTCGGCGCAATAGGTCGCTCTCACCGTCTAGTTGCTTTCCAAGTTCTCGGCGGATCATGTGTATCGACCCAGGCACGAGAAGGTATCCTGGCACCGAAGAATATCCTGCCTGCATCAGGAACATTTGGAACATCTCGATGAACACATCATCAGTCATCGGCTTAGTATCGTCGACAGCTCCCTGTTTATCCACCCTTCGGCAGACAGGGAGATCGCGACATTGTTCGTTCCACTCCACTTGACCCTCTCCGCCATTCTCTATCATCCGGGTCAGGTCTTCTCGGTCCAGTGCACCATCGACGACGGCCAGCATGAGAAGTATAGACACAGAATCATAGCGAAGAACAGGGTGTTGCATGCAAGGATCGCCGAAGCTGCAGACTGTTAGTTTTCGCTCGCTCGATAACATAAGACCGTACCTACGTTCTGTTGTCAGGGTCCTTGTTGTTTTTGACGTGACGTTGGGCAAGCCTGTAGAGAAACCGAGGTTCGCCCTGATCCGAACTTAGGACCAGATGGATGTCCTGCAGTCTGTTAGGAGAAACAAAAGACTGTTGTTGTGATGTAATCACCTTGTACGGCACGCCATACTCCAATAGCGCACCACGCCTGGCTCCGCTGTGGCAAAACCAAATGAGTTGAAGGTGAAACTGAAGCCGGTTTCTGTCGTGGATGTGTCTGATATCTTGGCCTGCCCATACTTCGTCGAGGAGTCGGCCTAGGTCCAGCAGTTGGAAATTGTATTTCGGCTTTTGTATGTCGCAACAATATCTTGCGCCATCTTTTCTTTGCTCGTACGGCAAGTCCTCTTTCAACCACTGCGCTCCATTAGTTTTCGATGCATTCTTTGGTTCGGGGCCCGTACACGATTGATCTCTCTTGTATCCTCGTCATCAAGTTCATTGCCCGTTCGCCGCGTGAAGCCACCTTTGAACATCTTCGCTCTCCCTCGAAGGGTCGTAGCTGTTGGGCATTCCGACCTCCGGCCGTCGGAAAGGACAATACGGCCGTCGGCTTGGCTTGCGTAGAACCTCCAGAAGTCTTTTAGTTCATGGATTGCTGGCAACGGCGCCCCAGGGCCCAGGCATTTCGCTTCGCATTCTTCGACGGACACTTCGCCATTCAATCTGTCCAGGCACCAACTTTGTAAATCAGCTTCCAGTTCATCACAGACGACACCGCTAGCACTTACGCCAAGTAGATACCAAGCACATGATCCTGTTGTCGTATAGTCTTGTCGTCGAAGTGTGTGCGACCCCGCTCTTTATCGCGCTCAGCATGCTCGCCACGTTCCCAGCCACGAGATTTGGCACGTTGTGCTACAAGCTTTGGGTCGGTTCGTTCTTTCCTCGCCATCGTTTGCAGCAGTCGAAGGGAAGCGAGTGGGGGAGAAAGCCATGGTGTCAGCGCATGGGAGGCATCCGCATTTGAATAGCCGCCAATTCACGGCAAAACGCGCCATGACAGCGTTGGCGTTGCTCATCGTGTCTGTGTTATGATTTCTGAAATGTGAATGTTGGTTCAAGTTGCATGGCTCACCCCGAAGTCGCGCGACAGGTGTGGTAGCTCACCTCAGGCATCAACCACGGGCTCCGGCAGCACGGGCCACCTAGGAGTAGCCAAATCCGCAAACTCCCCTTAGTCTAAGGGGATTTGGAGACGGGCGATGGGCCATCGAAATGGTGGGGTCAGGCTGCTTGCTGGTCCGTCCAAGAAGGCCGAATGCAGGGCAACGCTCAGACAAGGATTGTTCTGGACGTGACCCCGCCAACGCCGACGCCATTACCATTGTTCGACTCAGTCATAATTTTACTATCCAAGCGCAAGGCTGTCGAGTTTGTATGTCGCAGGATTTGGGCTTATATTGTTCTCTGCCTTTGTCGTGAGGTGGCGTGGTGGTTTGGTCAAGTCATGGGGACCATATATATTCCCAACTAGACTCACGCCCCATGTTGGATATCTCCAGGTAATCTAAGCTCATTTGTAGTCTACAAATTTGACATGTTCAATGCAAGCGATTTTCGTGGCTGTTTTTTTTTTCAAAGCATGCAAGGCCGCTTGAGCCCTCCCCGGCCCATCTGCCCTGCTAGTTGAGTGTCTTGGATTTCATCCATTAGACTATCGCCAGGTTCAGAGGGCACCGCGACCTATGCGAGTTACGTGGTAAAAGAGGACAAGTAACAATCATCGTCTGACATTAATGAAGAAAACCACATGGTCTGTAAATTGCGTCTCTTCGGGTGTGGTATCATCGTTCAATCCAATCAAGCCTCGTCATATCCATAACCATTTATTTTGCATTTCCCTTTCCTCTTCCATGCTCTACAACGCGCGGAAGTTTTGCGACAGGATGAGCCATCGTTTCATCCCCCTTGGCGGGTTTTTGACCATGGCGTCCCAGTTCGGCACGAGCATGATGGTCTCGTTGAACATGGTCTGTGGTGCCTCCCTGCCTCTTCCCAGCTGCAGTCGGCCCATGATGGTGACGGCGATGCTAGTTTTGCCGCCATTCTTCTCCACCCTTGCGTTGTCATAGATGGTCTCGGGGGCCCCGTATTGGAACGACGGGTTCACGGGGTGTGCATCAAATGATTCGATCTCGTAGTGGGCTTCTTTTCCCTGGCCCTCGAGGAGCTGCGAGTAGTCGGCGGGCGTTGCGACGATGGCGCCGTTGATGGAGATGTCGGCAGGCAGAGCGTAGCGGGAGGACGAGTTGACGTAGAAGGGGAGGAGGGAAGACCGGTTGTTGATGGCTTGGTAATAGTGGTTGACAAAGGTATCGGCCGCTGGAAGCATTTGTTAGTTATACATGTCCTGCTTGTGTCCGATGTTTGGCTGGCCGATGATGCCAAATGCTGGCTCTGGGTGGGGACACAAACCTTCGCTCGAGACCTTGATCAGGGTATCGTTGTCGGTGGCAGGCATTGTTACTGTTTATAGACGTTTCGGTGATGTATCTTAGTGATGGATGAGAAAGCTGGCTTTCTTCTGCTCTCGGGGGGGAGTTAAATGCTTTGGCGCAAACAGGCATGCAAGTGGAAGCCTGACAACTTTTGAAGGAAGCGTTCATGGTAGAAGCTAGGACACAGTTATCGCCTGTGGCAATGCGCACTGTGAGTTATCGGTTAATATTGGGTGGAATCTCTATTCGCACAGGTACAAGACATATTCGCACAGGTACAAGAATTGTGAACCTCTCACGGGCCCAGGAAATCGCGGTTTAAAAAAAAAAGAGATCAAAGTCATAATTGCCAGGGGCTTCGTTGCTTTTCAAGTTTCTTGTATCAAATTTAGGAGCTTGCTACTGAATTATGTTAGAACAAAACATGTCTAAGGCGGTGCAAATCGAACCGCGCACGTGTGTAAATACCGAACATTTTTGAGAGCTCCCACCTCTAAACGCGATGTAACCTGACACTTTCATCCCACCTTCGTTGCGTCGAGTGTGTGAACGAATCGCACGCCTACGCATCGCAATGAGGCCATTCAGGTTCCAATCCCTCCGTGGGCTGCGGCCAGTCCAGACCAGACTCCCTCGCCAAACGAGCTGGACCACTTCGGGTTGCCAATGGCATCGTGCGCCAGCAACGAGATGGAGCAGCTCCGACAGCTCTCCGCCGGCTACGGACAAGCCATTCTACATCACATCGCCCATATTCTATGTCAATGCCGGTCAGTGATGAGCTCCAAGCCCTCCCCGGTTGAATCCAACTGACGCCATGGAAGCTCCCCACATTGGCCATCTCTACACCATGGTCTTGGCCGACGTCCTCAAGCGATGGCAGCAACTCAACGACAAGCCGGCATTCTTTACCACTGGTACCGATGAGCACGGCATGAAGATCCAGAAGGCAGCGGATAAGGAGGGGCTGCCTCCAAAGGAGTTCTGCGACATCAACTCGCAAAAGTTCCAAGACCTTGCTGCCGCGGCCAACATCTCCCACGACTTCTTTGTCCGAACCACAGATGAAGACCACAAGCGTGCCGTGGAGCAGTTCTGGACGCACCTCAAGAATACGCCGCCAGAGGGATTGGGTCTGTACAAGGGATCGCACGAGGGCTGGTATAGCGTCAGCGACGAATGCTTCTACGCCGAAGGCGAGGTTTCGGCCACTGTTGACCCGCAGACGGGTCGCAAAACCATGGTCGCCGTCGACTCAGGCAGCGAGGTCGAATGGATCAAGGAGGATACCTGGTTCTTCCCACTATCCAAGTACAAGGATCAGTTGCTCAGCTTCTACGACGAAAACCCCGACTGGATCAAGCCTAGGCACCGCATGAACGAGGTCCAGAATTGGGTTGAAAACCACCTCGAGGATCTCTCCATCACTCGCCCTGCATCGAGACTAAGCTGGGGCATCCCTGATCCCGAGGACAGCTCCAACACCATTTATGTCTGGGTCGATGCTCTCATCAGCTATGCCACGAAAGCTGGTTTTGGCAGTGATTGGCACATTGGCAGCGCTGAAAAGGGCCTGTGGCCGGCGGACGTCCACGTCATTGGCAAGGACATTGTCCGCTTCCATGCCGTCTACTGGCCTGCTTTCCTTATGGCCGTTGGCTTGCCTCTCCCCAAGAAAATTGTCTGCCACAACCACTGGACCATGTCGAATCGCAAAATGTCCAAGTCGCTTGGCAACGTTGTCAACCCCACGTTCGCCCTACAGCGATGGGATGTGGACCCTCTGCGATACTTTCTCATGCGCAACGGCAGTTTCGGCAGGGATATGGAATACTCGAATGAAGTAATCCTTGCAGTATATGTTAAGGATTTGCAGGCCAACATTGGGAATCTGCTCCAGCGCATAGCTCGCCCCAAGTCAGCTAAATGGTCGACCCTTGAGGCTGTGCAGTGGGCTCAAAAGGGCTTTGATGCGGCCCAGATCGGGAGCCTTCACGATGGCGATGCCTACGATGCCTTGGTAAAGTACCTTGAAACGTCTCCCCAATACTTTCGAGACCAGATGGCCGAGGTTGACGTGAGCGGTGCCATCCGTGAGATCTTTAAACTCCTCGCGCAGGTGAGTTTTGGCAACCATAATTTGTCGAATATTACTTTCTAACTCATGCAGGCCAACCGCTTCATTAGTGACACTGAGCCCTGGAAAATTTGCAAGGATACAAGCCCGGAAGCGCAGATGCGCCTCAACTGGGTCATTTACAACAGCGCCGATGCCCTGCGCATCGCCGGCATCCTCCTACAGCCCATCATGCCATCCAAGTCAGCCGAGCTACTCGACAGCCTCGGAGTGAAGCCCGAGCGACGCACAGTCGCCTTCGCCGAGAAGGGCAAGGATCTCGACTTTGGCAGTCCGACGGAAAAATCGCAAAAGGGGACACGCACACGAGCCGTGGCCCAGTGGGACTCTCTGTTCCCGCCAGTGCCAGGCGTAGAACTCTTGGATGAAGACGCTGCTTCGCAATCGCGTTCTTCGATACCTACCAAAAAGTTGAACCGTGTTCATCGAGCTTCGAAGCTTCTCACTCATGCGGCGCGCGATAGTTACCATAACAAAGAACGGTAGATGCGAAGTGACAAAGCGGGTAGCATTTCGTGTGTACAATCTGTCCAGAAGAATATGAAGAACAAAATGTATGATATGTGTACGAATAAAACCATTCCATTCGATTCTTTCATGGGATTTATGACGTGTTGTTATGATTTCTTTTCTGGTTGGCCTTCTTGTCCCATCTGACCTTGGATTTTTCGCCGATGCGGCAGTTTCGTTCTCCATCTGAAAGACCTGACCCATTCACTCCAACTCACAGCTTCAACCACACTTTGAAAATGAAAATCAACGAGTCAACAGGTTAGAAATCAATAAGAGGGTGAAAATTGTACAAGGTGCAATCTAAGCAGTCGCAGCAATCGCCACAAGCAAGGCCCTACTCGTGCCCTATGAAGCCCACCATGTGCGGCAATACCACTCATGGATGCAAGACCCGGTATGTGCCTCATCGCTGCCACGATCCTGTTTCTCCTACTCGTACGCGCGATTGAAGCTGATTTTTTTATTTCATTTTTGGCTTTAGCATATCCAGGAGGCTACGGCGTCAGAGCCCATGACGCTGGACGAGGAGTATGAGAACCAGCAGTCGTGGCGATGCTCGTCCGACAAGCTCACATTCATCGTATGCGCGCCACCCGCCGAAGAGGCCTCGCAGCCCGTCGTCAAGGCCAGGGTCGCGGACGCAGACGAGAATATGCGCGGTGATATCAACTTCTTCCTGTACCCATACGAGGGTGAAGACGACGAAGACGCCGAGCAAGGCTGGTGCACCGGCGAAGTCGACGTCATGATTGCCTCGCCCACGCATCGCGGAAAGGGGCTCGGCAGGGCGGCCGTGTGTGCGCTGCTCGTCTATCTGCGGGCTCATGTCGGCGGTATTTTGGGCGAGTACGCAGAGGGGGCGGCGCTCAAGGGCTTGATGGTCAAGATCAAGGAGGCCAACGCGGGCAGCCGCGCGCTGTTCCAGAAGCTGGGCTTTGTGCAGAAGGGAGAGGTCAACTACTTTGGCGAGGTCGTGCTGATGATACCGTGGGATGAGGTTGTAGCGACGGATTGGTGGGAGGCTGCTGAGGGGGACTATCGTGAGATTAAATATGAGGATGGCAATGCCATCCAAGGATAAAGGGCTACGAGGTTTAACTTCAAGATACAACGTGAGGCTTGCGATACACGGGTCAAGATACAAAACCACCAGAAAATATACAAACTCCCTCTCATCTAGCTGAGGTCCTCGACCTCCCGCCTCGCCCGCTCCACAATGGCAAGCGCGCTCTCCAACTCTTTGATCTCCTTCTTCAATGTGAAGCGCTTGTTCTGTGTCGACTTGTCCTCGCCCGCGATCCTCTCCAGGTGCTCCTCAGACAGGTTGAGGATGCGTGTCGACTGGCCGCCCTTGATCGGGCCGGCTTTACTCGACACGTAACCTTCGACCGTGTTGGTGATGCTCCTGATGAAGGCTTCCATCGAAATCTAAGGGCGGATGTTAATAAGTTTCAGCTGAAAGCGCGTGTTTTCATTTACCTTGTAGTACACCTTGAGGACGTCGTGGACCTCATTGATCATGTTCTTCTCGAGGCTCGGATGGGCCTGGTCGAAGAATTCCCTCAGTGCCGCATCATTGTCTGGCACGCCTTGGCGGAGTGCCTCGAGGCAAGCTTGTTGGAACCTCACTTTGCGCCAGAGGATAATGTCCCTGCTAAACGCATCGCCGGTCGTGCTCAGGAGTTCGGGTTCCGTCTCCTGCTTCTGCTGCACTCGATACAGCTCCCTCGCAGTCTTGCCAGCCGACTCGAAGGACTGGTTGAGCAACTCCTTGAGCCCATTATGCAGCCGAGCCATGCCCTTGTTGGGGGGACACACGTCGTCCAAAATTTCGTTCATGCACTTACTGACTGCGTTGCTTACTCGGTCCATGTGGATATTGGAGATGGCGACCCATTTGGAGACCTGGACTTTATGCATGGCAGGGAAGATGGCCGGGTTGATGATGCCGGGGAGCTGGTTGGACTGAAAGCCCTTGAGCTGCCACACGATCTCCTCCAGGAGTTTATCTGAGCCAAACGTCTCAAGGCAGCCCTTGAAAACGGCATCAAACGTTGGATCTCTGCCTCCTTGCGATGTACTTGGACGAGGCTGCTCGTGGACCTTGTCAACTTTGAGCTCTTTCAGCCTCGTCATCGGGTTGACTTCGTAGTCTTCGAATTCCCATCTTGCCCCCTTCAACCGCATAAACTGGTCAAACTCCTTATTCAAGCGATTGATCTCCTGTCGAAGCTCCAGCACCGGGTTCTGCGAGCTGCCAGGGTGGTCAAGAGCCATTACGGCCCGCCTGTCGTACTCGTTGGCAATAGCGGCCGCGTAGTTTCGCCTCGCTGAGTTGTTATCCCTCGGCTCCCCGAGCATTTTCTGCTCGGTTAGCTTGGCATCGAGGTTTCTCGCAATGTGGTCGCGGATCGCGGGGAAGCTGGACTTGATCTTGGAATCCAGTATCGCTCCCAGGTGCGCCTTCAACGCGGTGCATCCGCGCCGCTCCTCGGGGACCTTATTCCAGGGGAAAGTGTCCAGCAATTGCTTCTCTGAAACTTCGAGCTCAGAGCGGTCCGAGTCCTTGTCGTTACGGTTGCGGACAAGAAACCAGCCCTCCTGCAGTAGTCTCGGGTCGTCTTCTGCGAGACTGAGGTTCGTCGTGAGATCATACCCAAGCGCGATGGACGCAGCCTGTATTCTTCGGTCAGTCAAAGTCAATATCAGTGTTGCTTGAAAACTCACCCGTTCTGCCTCTTCGAGATTGCTTCGAAGCCTGTCACATTTGGTGAAGACGCCAAGAATACGCCCTCTGTCCTCTATATGATCCTGTGCCAATTGCAAGATTGGCTGATGCGATAAATCACTAGAAGCATCAAGTACGCAGCTTGGCTCGGTCAGCGTCTGGAGAGCCTCGATGTGTTTGGGTCAACTCACATGACCGTGTTCTCGGGCTTTTCCATATACTCAACAATCATCTCCTCGATTTTTGCCTGGTCCAACTTGTTGACCTCATAGGTGCTGTTGAAGTGACCTGGGAGGTCGAGGATGCTAAAGTAGGGTCGGTTGGGGCCAGAGAGCTCAACCTTGAGAACTTCGGCGGCGAAGTTGTTACTTTCGGCCGTTTTCCCTTGGCGGATTCCAATGTACTTGGAGGAAACCTAATCCATCAGCTCGGTTTTGTCTCGATAGACCTAGTGACATACCTCATTCACGGCCTGGACAAAAACCTCGGCTGTAAAAGTCTCGCCGGTGCAGATGTAATCCCGGATCGTTTCGGGTGCCTTTTCCAAGCCATGTATGGTGACCTCGGCCGGCTCGATGGTGATGCGGAAACAGTCCTTGCTCCCACGAGGCGTACGTTTGGAGGTGATGCGAGTTGGGAAACGGGTACAGCAGCCAGCGCCCACTGGAAAGGGAATGCCGGTCAATCTTTGGAGCAAGGACGACTTTCCCGAGGATTGGCCTCCCACGACGATGAGCTTAGAGTCGTTAGTGAAGCTTGTTACAATTGCGAGTGTATCAACAAACCTGGGGAATCTCCAGTTTCTTGCTACATTCGAACTTTTGCAAATCATCGATAGCTTCGAACAGGATCCTGCCTCGTTCGGTGCTAAATGGATTCTCCGTCACAGTGTTGGCTTTCTGCGCGTCCTCGGCTGGGGACTCTCCGGAGGCATCATCAGGTCCAGCCTTTGATATCTGCCTTTTCCGTTGAGGTTGCCGCTTGGGAGATGCTTCTGGGCTAGTAAGACCCTCAACGCCAGAGTCGTCGGGATTCTCGGCTCCGACGGACGAAAATCTGCGGCTGCGGGGGGGCGTAGATGGGGAGCTTTGTGTAGATTCACGGAATGAGAACATGATTACCAGCCAATAATGGAGAGAAGAAAAGATTCGTTTGGTGACACGGGATGACAAGGTGTTGAGGATTAAGTGGCAAGATAAATAGAAAGGGAGTATGCTTTGATTGAGAAATGGATGTATGAAGTGCTTGTTGTAGTTTCATGGACTGGATAAGTGTCCTACTTATGTCCCTCAGACCTTGCTGTGGCCATATCCTAAACAAGTTCCTGACCATCCTGCATGCAGCTGAAGTCCTCAGCCGAGACGGTACATTCCGCTTTGTTCTTACGATATGCACCTCCTAGGGTCAATGGTTTCAGGCCACAACCTCTCCTAGGTGAATTGCAACCATCGATATAGGTATGGACAGGATCTTGAGTTTCTGGTTGCTATATTCAGCCCCAGCCCCCGTCCAAATCGGGGTTCTTGATGAGTTTATGCTGTTGGTTGTCCCCTGTACCTGCATGGCACGCCACAACCCATCGGTATGGGTGGGGTTACAAGACGTCCAAAATAGCAACGACTGTTGGGTCTGTAAGTGACGGACCAGCATTAGCGAGACGATGCCATACAGGCCGGGCGCATCCGTCGAAACCGGACGAAATAGCCGAAGGAGAATCCTCAGGGTTATGCTCAGTCGGTGGCTGAATGACGCCCAGGAAGATCTTCTCTTTCTGGGGTTGAAGCGTAGCATTGGTTCCCTGTGGAGGATGCGATTCCCGGGGGCATGGCGGGAGACTGGCTGATAAGATGCAGGTCATGTCACAGGTTGTAAGAAAGTAGTGTTTCTAATCTGTAATGTGTGGCCGAATTGCCACGCAGCCTTGCAGCGAGTTGTTCGGCCACAAACCCCTCTCAGGCATTCTTGAAAACGCCAATGGTACACTATATTGCACCATGTTGTACCGTCTTGCGCAATTCAGACGGGGGACCATCATGTCTCTCATATTTGCGTTGCAGTATCCGAGACTTCGGCAAGTGAGTCATGGCCGAAGAATAGGCCAATGGCGCAACAGAGCGGCTTTGCGCAACTGTTGACCATTACGCAGGCCTAAACATTTATTCGTCCGCTGCCGCCCGCAATAAACGCCCTGCCGGATTTATTTAAACGCCATCAATTCAGGTCGCAGTGTTTTGACCTCCCAGCTTGGCCGCTTGTTTTGGTCTCGCAGTTCCCAATTTGGTGATCACGTTTGACCCCCTGCATGCGCTCAGCCATTTCCACTAACACGACCAACAGAACCAACAACCAACAACCAAATCCCCACAGCCAATGAGATAATGGCACCGCCTTCTCTCGAAGCACTTCTGGAGCACTACGACTTCGACCCGAACCGGCTCGAGCGGATTGCTTTCCGCAGGTCCAGGCCAGCGCTGGCCATTGTCGAGCCCGATGCCTCTTGGCCGCAGGCCTTCAACCTCATCAAGGCGCGTATCGAGTCCGCTCTCGGCCCCGTGTGCCTGTCGGTCGCCCATGTCGGCTCCACGTCCGTCCTGGGCCTCCCGGCCAAGCCCGTCATCGACATCGACCTCGTCGTCCGGGACGTGACGGACGAGGCGTCGTACGCAGACAAGCTCGAGGCCGTGGGCTTTCAGTTTCTAACCCGGGAACCGACGTGGCACGAGCACCGCTTCTTCTGCGGGTATGAGCCTCTGTCTACAAATCTGCATGTCTGGGGACCAGAGTGTCCAGAGACGGCTCGGCACGCCATCTTTACTTCATGGCTGAGGCGCAATGAAGCGGACAGGGAGCTCTATGCGAGGACCAAGAGGGAGATGGCCAAGTTAAGCAATGAGAAAGGAGAAACAGTGATGGAATACAACAGGCGTAAGGAAGAAGTCATTCGTGAAATTTTAAAGAGGGCGTTCAAAGACTTGGGGTATTTATAACATTTAGAAACGTGATGTAAGGGGGGAGTTGGGAATCAGATCCGATGGATTCGTGCAACTTGAGAGAAATTGGTTGCATCGGACATCAGCACACGATTCAACTTTCAACCTCAGAATGGAATGGCGGAAAATTGAATCAAAACGGATCGACGGAATCTAATCAAAGAACCTATTTGTTTCAAATCCTTGCTAATTGGAGTCTTTCGTAGTCTCATATCGAAGCTAAGGCCCGAATGTATGAAGAGGAAGATGTAGGGTAGGTGTCCTGCCAATGTAACCACGGCCCCCACCTACATCATCCAATCCCGAGCTTAGCTCAAAATTTCGACCTCCATCTTCAACATCACCACTCTCATCATTGCACCAGCCGTTATCAGCCGCAGACCTCCTCTCTGCGCTGCAATCGGCCATGAACACCATGTTTCGGTCCGTTACGCATCTCGCGCGCCCCGGCCTTGCTAAGCCGCTCTCCCAGTCCCCCAGGTAAGCTACTCTCCCGCCCGCACTCATGCCGCACAATTTGCATCTCAAAGCCATGCTCTAATGCATCAACTCGCAGGACCTTTACCACCCTTGTGCCCCTCCGACCGTCTCTCTCCCCCCTCACACCCGCCATCCGTCGAACGGCGCTTCCTACGAGCTTCACCCCCTCGACCGCCGGCGCCGCCGATGTCGTCCCCGTGTCCGCTATCTCGGCGCACCCTGCGCTAGGAGGCTTGCAGATCCGCTGTGGACCGCGAAACACGATGAACGGACACACCCGGCTCGTTCAGAAGCGCAGACATGGCTTCCTCTACCGCCAGCGAAGCAGGACGGGACGGAAGATTCTCATGCGGAGGAGAATCAAGGGCCGCAAGAACATTGCTGCTTAAGAGGGTACATGAGAGACGGGACGCGATAGAGACAAGGTATTTGGCAGGTTTTCCAAGCAAGTTTGGCTCTAGGAGAAGGGGGAACGGCGGTGGTAAACAAGGCCATCTCCTGTACGATAAATGAATGGGGTAGATCTGGATGATGCGGGAACAGAGTGACGAGGGATGAGAGCAGAACCCGTCCTCGCTCCCTTGGTGTGATACAACTGTACAAACGCAGCAATTCAACCATGAACGAGTCGTTATGGGTTCATTGAATCTGACAATGCGCAGTGACGTGCAGCAGTGGCTGTGTGTGGAACTTTCGGCTTCTGATGGGAGACAAGTGTTGTTTGGGGATTGGTCGAGTGGCCTCGGAAGTATCTCGAACGAGCAACCAATCCATTTTCTAACGTCGCCGGATACATCGGTTAAGCAAGTTCTCTTTAGCAATTTGCGAGAGCATCTCCTCTCGATACAGACCAGGCACCGAGCCCAATTCGTTGGCGATGCCGCAAGCTTTACAAATTCGGGGTTGAGCCGGCGCGACTTTCAACGCCGACTTATCTTGTCTCTTTTCACGGAAGATGGCCGCAGCTGCAACTTCAAGCCAAGAACATGGCTAACTCGGGAGTGCGCACCGCAAGCAGGATGGAGGAGGGACGGAACTGGCGGAAAGGATAGAAACCCAAGACCTCGTGATGGTGTTCGCGGCCATGGCATGCGGGGGCTTCGCATGGGACGGCTGGGCCTCGACCGCTCCTCACCGTTCTCAGAGGAAGACAGTTGTCGGCGATATCTACATCCACGACTTCAAGTGCGGGATGATGACAATCACAGGCTTGGAGAAGGACGAAATTCGTCTCGTTTCCTAGTTTACCCTCGGCATGTCTGCCTAGCCTCTCGCGCCTGCAGGTCCACGCACACGCAGATCATCAGGAACGGGACCAAGGCACGGCGTTCAGAATGAGGGGGCGGGGGGATGGAAGCCAGAGCTAAACCGGAAGGACGAAGATGCAGTCAGGAAGTTCGAATGGGTGTTCCGTCAGCGGGAAGATGCAAGCTAGATGGGGAGGGGAGGAAGAAAGGGCCGAGCTGCATATGCGTCAGCCCCAAATGCTGGAGTTGGACGAGGTGGGATGGCATGGTTCGATGAGAGAGGGTTGGATTAGGGAGGTGAGTTTCGATCCAGCTGTAAGTGGGCTGAGTGCCGGTCAGTCCTTGGAAGCCTTTTTGGTAGTGGTGGTGGTGTTGATGGGTGGGTGGTGATGGATGGATGGTTGTGATGGTGGGTGTGAGACGGAACGATTGCTAAAATCAATCATCAAGATCAACCACTGTGTAGATGGCGGATCGACCAACCGACCATGACATAATCGGGGTTGCGAATGGCAAACGAAGAAGAGACGACTATTCTTTACTATTGTTTGTATTAATTAATTACTTCCCTTGTTGGATTACGACGTGACTGACCGTTTCTACGGTTTGATGATGGTCATGATGGTCGATACGTAAGTATCGCCAACCCTGGCGCGAGTTCTCGGTATCTCGGAGCGACGTACAGTGACGACAAGGCATGGAAGAGCGCGCAACTCAGGCCATGCTCACGACCCCCCCCCAACAGAACACAGAACAGAGCCGATCGACTTCCCCGCAAAATGAAAACCCCCATGCCAGCGCTTTTTTTTACCGCACAAGGGTCAAGGATTAATAAGAGAGGGGGCCCACGAGAGCCGAGAACTGGATGCAACGGCGGGCCCTAATTAGTGAATTCGTCCAGGGTTGGCCAGCCGGACGGCGCTGCATTGTCCGAGTCTGGCAGAGGGAGGCAGATGTTCCGGCGCTGGCATCTCGGGATGCGGGCGAGCTTTGGGCTTAGTTAGAACCCCAAGAAACCAAAATCCCGGGGTTTGTTATTCCTTTGGTTGTCTTTTTTGTTCATCTACTAGCGTGCGCTGCAGAGCTCACGTGTGGGAATCCCGGGGGCCAGCTTGCTTTTCTCTGCAGGTTTTGTTACCATCCCGAACATAAGGCAGACGAGGGAGGGGTGTGTGTGGTGGGCGTTTGCGTGTTTGCGTATTTGCGAGTTTGCTCTCTGGTGCGAAACCGTATCGCAAGTTCTTCTTCGAGTGTGAGTGCTGCGAGCGCTGTGGTTGGACGAAGCGCCTCTGAAGGGTTGACCATTCGTCACAGCCCCAAAACCATCCCCCCCTCCTCCGCGGTAAGTCCGTATTGGCGATTGGGTCTAGCATGTGGCAATTTCACCATTTCGCTGTGACGCAGCAGAAAACTCGCAGCCTCACAGCCTTGCGGCCGAGTTGGACGAATTGACGCCGCGAGTCGGGCTGTGACGGTCACTCGCCTCAGACAACTTGCGCCCTTGGCGGTGGCTTTTGTTGGGCTTTCTCCACAGCCTTACTGCCTGTTAAAACCCGCTGCTATGGGGTTTCGACTGCCAGGTTGTGATATGGCTGCCGGAGTAATTATGTTCTAGGTCCCACCTTGGGGCTGCTGGGAGGTACGCAACACCAATAAACGACAACAAGCGACAACCCTGCTATTGGATCCCATGGTCCAAAAGCCGACGTGATGTGATGTGACGTGAATGGATGGGGGTTTTCCCGCCCTACGAGCACCGACAGAACTGCATCTTGGACCAGTCCCTGCCCCAATGCGACGTTGTCTTGGTTTGTCCGCCATTTGCTTCCCCCTCTCTTGGCGATTCTAATAGACCCTGGGCGATTTTATAGCCCTGGACGATTGATTCTAGGACCCTGGAACCCATTGATTCTACGAACCCCCCCCCCCCCCCCCCCCCCGGCAGAGGCTCCCAACATGACGACCCCCCTTCCCATCATCAACCCCCATCAACCGCAATCGCACTATATTCCATGTTTCCTCACCTATTGCCTTTCCACTCTTTTCTCATCCATCTCCATCTCGTACCATCCACCCTTACATTGTAGGACCCCCTACCCCCCGGAAGCAAAGCCTCACGTGGCGCCCGCCCCTCCACCGCACGGCACATCATGTCCATCCCCAGTCGCACCCGTCTTGCCCCTTCTGGGAAGCTCGTCCGGAGACGAAGGGGATCAGCAACGCAGTTCGCTCAGTCTCCCTAACCTGGTCCCTCCTAACCGCCCGCCAGCAAAACTAAATGAGAGGCCCCCCCAATCGTCGTCAACCTCGTTTTGTCGTCCTCTAACAAAGTCCACACCGATGCCAACATGGGATGGGGGGGACCCGGCCTCGCGGAGCGGGGAATGTAGAAGGGACAAGGAAAAGAAAAGACTTGGAACTTGCAAACCACACACCCACCCGTCCTATGCCCACTATGATCCTCCTATGCCCACCATCGTCCTATGCGTTTCCCGCCTATTGCTTTGCCCCTCCCCACCTCCCTCTCTGTCTCAGATCCTATACGGGGATTGACCAGCCCATATCCTGTTGCGGATGAGCTGAGTCTTCCAGCTTCCCAAGCGGGATGGTAACAGCTCAGCATGGACCACGGCACTGGTCAACCGGGTTGACATGTGGCGGAACGAAGCGTGTGCCTGGAAGCCGTTGAAGCCGCTGCCTCGTCTCGAAGCTGAGGTCCCCGTCACCTCGAGAGGGCATACTATCCCCTCGTCGCTTTGCTACCTCCACCCCTGGTCGATCCCCCCCCCTGGCAGAAAGGTCCTCGTGGACTCGGCTTTCGGTGTTAGTATATATATCTATGCGACTTCCCCAGCTTCTTCCTACCGTGTCACTCCAGAACCGAGCTGCCATCGTCCACTCATAGCTCTGCTAGTTGCCAACAGCTTCATCATCATGCTTGTCCTGTCTTTGCTCTCCTCTGTCGGCGTTGCTGCCGCAGCCTCCATTGGCAACTATGCCCGTATCCTCGAGGATAGAGGTGAGATCTCTCAAAGGAAGAAATAGAGAAACGGAAACTGACACCAATGCCGTAGCCGTGACCGTGACGTCCGCAAACTTGGCCAACTTCAAGTTCTACGCCCAGCACTCGGCCGCTGCCTATTGCAACTACGGTGCTAAGGCCGGCGCCAAGATTTCATGCGGCGGGTATTGCCCGACCGTTGAGAGTGATGGTGCGGTTATTGTAGCATCCTTTGGGTAAGTGACCTTCTCATCATGACCTTCCATCATGAGTACTCGCCAAAACCTAGAGGATGCCTGTGTAGCTGACAACACCACCAAAACAGTGGCAGCGCAACGGGCATCGCTGGCTACGTCTCGACCGACGCCACGCGCAAGGAGATTGTCATCTCGATCCGCGGCAGCAGCAACATCCGCAACTGGATCACCAACCTGGACTTTGGCCAGGACTCGTGCTCGTCGCTGGTGTCGGGCTGCGGCGTCCACTCGGGCTTCCAGAACGCCTGGGACGAGATCGCGGCCGCCGCAAAGGCCGCCGTCGTCTCGGCCCGGACCGTCAACCCGTCGTACGTGGTTGTTGCTACCGGCCACTCGCTGGGCGGCGCCGTCGCCACCCTCGCCGCCGCCTACCTCCGCAAGGCCGGCATCCCAATGGACCTGTACACCTTCGGCTCTCCCCGCGTCGGCGACGGTGACTTTGCCAACTTCGTCACTAGCCAGGCCGGCGCCGAGTACCGCGTCACCCACGAGGCCGACCCCGTGCCCCGACTGCCTCCGATCATCTTCGGCTACCGCCACACCTCCCCCGAGTACTGGCTCACCGGTGGCTCCTCCGACACCACCACCTACTCCGTCTCGTCCATCAAGGTGTGCGAGGGCAATGCTAACATCGGCTGCAATGCTGGTACACTGGGTCTCGATATCATCGCCCACCTCAACTACCTCCAGGACATCTCGGGTTGTGCTGCTATTGGCATCTCCTGGAGGCGCGACGAGTTGACCGATGCAGAGCTCGAGGCCAAGATTAACCAATACGCCAAGTTGGATGTTGAATATGTTTCCTACCAACCAAGCTAGTTGATAGAAAGTCCAACAAGGAGCCAAGGAGGGTAGCGTTGAACATATCGAGAGCGTTGTGTATATGTGATTCAATTTAGTCGCAATCGTCATGCCATCCGTCATGTTGTATATAGATACTTAGGTAGTTATGAAAAGAACAGGTGATAGTGTCCATGGATTGTTTCGAAAGTCATGAGTCTGCTCACGAAGTATGAATACTCCCCGTGCCAAGCAATGCAAATACAAGCCCTGCTGCCCTCCTGTATCGGTTCCCTACTTGAAAACGACAATAGCTCTTCCATGCTCAATGAAATCAGAGAAACAAAGCGCCACTGCTCCAGTGGTACATGTTGTTATTTAGGGCCTCCAGGACCTTCCTCTGCCTTAGCAAGTTGCTTGCTAGATCTCACTTACCTATAACAATCCTGCAGACAAGCAGTTACAAGAAGCGAGCCTTGGTCAGCAGAAGGCCTATATAGCTAGGACCTTCTGCAAGAGATCTCCTTCCTCTCTCTTCATCAGCTAGCGTAGAATCTATCTATAGATCTACTGTTATTCACTCCAGAGATCTTCTGTACAGAGTCTCAAAATAAATGCACCACATCAGTCATGAGTCCCCTGTACAATCATGCCTTGTGCGTTGGGAACTCCCACTAGGATGACCCCACGCGGTACCCGGACTTCCTTCACCTTCATGCAGCCGAAGACATTCACCTCGCGGATATTCGGGCACGCTCGGAAGATGCAGCCTAGTACAAAATCCGTCACTTCTTCGCAGAAAGAAATCTCCAGTTCTCGCAGTTCAGGGTACTTGTCCTTCTCATTGAACACCTCCTCAAAGGCTTCGCGAGAGATGTGGCGGCAGGCGTGCACATTGAGGTGGCGTACCTTTGGACCAGAATGCGCCATCAAGGCTTTGAACCCTTCACTGCACAGCCCAATGTTGTCGGGGTTGTCGCGCGGCTTGGTCGAGTCGAGTTGTCGGCATTTTTGGAAATCGATCATGTGCAGGGGTGGGTTCGCCCACCCGGTGAATAGGGAGACGAATCCATTGTCTGTCATACTCTCGCTGTCTGTGATGCGCAGCTTGGTGAGAGAATGGCAATGCTCATTGATTGCTTTCAGTAGATCGTCATTGACGGCGGGGACAATCTTGAGCGAGAATGTCTGCAGCTTCTGGCCGATTTGCGAGATGGTGTGAGTGTAAGCCGCCGTGGAGGTTGGTGTCTGCAACTGAAGACCTAGGTGTACAAGGCTAGTTATCCCCTCAAGGGCCTTGACGCCTTTGTCAGACACCTGTTGATTGTTCTCAATCTTTAACCGGGTTAGATTTGGACAATGCTCCCCAAGTTTTCCAACAGTTTCGTCCCCGAAGTGCTTGTCAGTGTAGTAAACCTGCAAAACCTTTAATGCTCGTCCTCTGGCCTTGATGAACTCGTGCCACTTTTCCTCGCTGAGCAGATTTGCACCATGGAGATAAAACGACTCCAGGGAGATGTCGCGGGTCAGGAGATAATCCATCACCTCGTCCTTAAATTGAATGCCACAGCGAATTTTGAGCCGGCGAAGGTTGGGCGACACCTGAAAGATGCTGACGTAGTCTTGTTCGCCAAGCTTCGCGCCATCATAAATGTGAAGGATCTCGGTGGAGGGTTGCACAAAGAGCGGAAGCGTATCTGGCTTCAGCAAGCGCCGCTTTGAGAACATTCGGGCTATTTTGTCGACCAAATGATCAGGCAAGTCTCCCAAACTGTCCGCCAGGTCGACGTTCTTGGCCAGGGTCTGCACACATAGTGTCACCAGGCTTTTGGTACCAACATCGCCATCTAGGATTCTGCTTTGGATGGCACGTCGTCTTCCTACACCCCCTGCAGCAGCCTGTTTCTTGGGTTTCTTTTTTGGCTGGCCTACTTGTTGTTCCTTGGCGACTTGCCGTCCACATGGAGCGCAGAGCAAGCCACCCTCGGGGCCAGCGACTGAGTAGGGGGTGACTGTGAATCTCTTCTCACAAATGGCACAGTTCTCCATTTGGCCAGGCATTGGGGCGCTTCGTTCATCGAAGATGGCGCGGGCGATGTCATCTTCGTCGTCGGAATCAAGGGCATGCTTCTTCCGCTTCTTGAAAGCCTTGCTTGCCTTTATTTTCTCCAATGCCTTTTCCTCTTCCTTTTCCTTCTTCGACTTTTGGTCATCCTTTGCATGGCGACTTGATCGTCGTGCTGAGGTGCTTGACTCGGCGGCAGCCACTCCCTCTTCACCAGACTCATTATTATTCTGTGCTGCGGCGGCTTGGCGGCGCGCATCGGCATCCTCTCGAATTCGCAAAGCTGAGATATTGTGAGACTGTCAATGCAGGTTAGAATTTTGGTTAAAGAGAACGATAATTCTGGTCCTTACGGCAAGAAAGTCCGTCAATGCGGATTGCCTGGTGGCGTTAGTTGATAGTTTCAAGCGTGAGTGTTTCAAGGTATACTTACGGCCCGATGACAGCGCGCCTAGTGGGCACATTCGGGTTGTTGATCGGATCCCCGTTCTGGCCAGTATTCTGGTTGCCGGTCTGGTCGTTGTTCTGGTGGACATTTGAACCATGGGGCGGGTGCCTCCTTGGGCGTACCCTGAAAGATGGAGTTAGCTACCCTTGCATTCTTGTCGACAAGTAAGGAAACGGACATGATCTAGGAAGTAGACGTGACACTCGCCGTGGAGTATCGCTGTTTGGTTTCGTAGTGACTGGGAATGACCATCCATGAAGTTTTGACAACGGAAAGTCTCGAATGGTCGCTAGATTTTGGTCGGCGCAAGTGGGAGGCAAGTGGGAGGCAAGTGGCGCCTTTCCTTCAATTCCAACAGCCAGCTGAGGAATCACAGCGCGCGGTCGCTCACCACGGAATTAACACGGTGTCATGTGACTTCCGTGCGCTTTACCGGGATTCTACACATTACAATTCGTACTGTACAAATGCTTCCGGCTGTATGGAGAACTACACTGGTCGAGTGCATTGACACAGTGCGCCTCTAAGCTTCGCCACCCACTTAATCTGCTGAAAACTACACGTGACTTCGCGTAGAGGGGCAGCGCGCCATCGCCCTTCCCTGGCCAGGCACTGTGAACTTGTGAATTGGCGGCTACGACGACCCCGAAAAAGGAGCCACCAGTGGCAAGTTTTCTTTCACTCGCACCTCATTTTCATCCCAGTCACTGTCACAGATAAGGAGACATTTTCTCTCATTGAGTGAGGGAAGCCCTCGCTGTGTGTTATTTTTTTCCTTCGTTTGTTTGTGCATGCACGTCGCAGACGCATCTCCTGGCCCTGCCTCTCGTCGTCCCGCTCTGCCAGGTTCGACAGTACAGTACGACTCGCAGGGGTTCGACCTGCACCTCGCCTTTCCACTACTCCCTGACTTTCGTTTCCCTCTGACTTAGGGGTCACATACCTAGTCTTCCCCCAGGAACACCTACATACCTATCTAACACACTGCTTGGTCGACCTTTTCCACCTACTTTGTCCTTGTCCCATTCGAAACAAGTGCTGGCTTTGACACTGCGTCAGCTCAGTCGTGACCATGCCTCGTGGTCGCCCCGCTGCCCCGGGAGCATCCACCCCATCTGCAGCAAATGGTGGGTTCAATCATGTTTAACCATTGTCCTTGGTTGCTAATAGCCTTTAACTCAGATTCCAGGGATGCTTTATCTACCGGTACTGGTCGTTTAACTAGATCAACATCCACTAGGAACCTAGTTCCACCTGTTGTCGCTGCTGCTGCCATCGATGCCGCGAACCTCTCAAGCACTCCCACTTCTGCGGAAAAGCGCCCAAGAGGTCGTCCTAGAAAGACAACTTTGGCTGCCGATGGCGCAACTCCCCCCGCAACTGCCCCTACGAAAAGAGGTCGTGGAAGGCCAAGCAGGGCTTCCCTCCTCGGCAACGAGTCGGTTTCTACAATTCCAACCCCAGTGGAGGGCACTTCTGAAAGTGAATATTCGACTCCAGGAACCAGCATTGTGCCCACACCGGCTGCTTCTGACCGGAACAAATCTTCCTCGTCTTTCGAGGTGCATCTTTCTGGAACCCGTCAAAATGGCACAGACCGGGAGCGCGGGCTTCGAAATAGCATCTACTCCATGAAGTCCGCTCCTAAGGGCCAAAAGACCGAGATTGATGATACTGAGGAGGAAGAGGAAGGATTTTCGGACGCAACTCTAGATGCAAGATTGGCTCGCCGACTGCAAGACGCGGAGTTCCACAACTCGGACAAAACAACCTCATCACAACTACCCGTGCGCCGCCGAAACACGCGAGGGGCAGTCTCTACCATACCTGTACCGCCTCCAGCTGCTGCCAAACCCCCAGTAACTAAGCGAGGCCGGGCTTCAACCGGCTCCAGCATAAAGCTCAGCCATCCGTTAAAGAAGGCCAGGGTTATTGCTGACTCTGATGATTCTGACATCGACATGGATGCTGAGATAGCTGCTGCAGTTGATCTTCAGAGTGGCATGGATTCCTTTGATTCCAAGGCTGATGTCTCCTTACCAGAGACAAATGAGGGTAGCGATGAAGCTGCCGAGGACGATTCGAGTGAAGACGATGCACCCTTGGCAAGGAGGCTCGCGAAGGCAAAACAAGCAACACCATCTTCCGTGGCAAAGGGCAAACGCCCCCTACCCCCGATCATGCGGGCACCTCCTCGTGCCACTACGACCCAGATCTCCTCGATCCTAGATGATAGCGCGGACGAACTCACTGAAATAGATTCGGACGTTTCGGCCAGCGGATTGTCAGAAATTTCTTCTGTGGCAAATGGATTGAGCTCTACCGATAATAGTGATACCGACATGGATCAGCATTTGCAGAACTTGCGGAGAATTGCCCAGGAGCGACGGGCTTACCGAAGGCCGGGTCACGGTGACCGCCGCCTTAAGAAAGAGCGTGACCGCCTTGAGGCCAACCACCCCGAGATCATTACTATGTGGCAGGACCTTGAAAACATGCCTGTTCTCAAAGCCGGCAAAGCACCTCAACCCGAAACAATCTCTCGGCAACTCAAAAATTTCCAGTTGGAGGGCCTTGCCTGGATGAAGGCCATGGAGAAGACTGAGTGGAAGGGTGGTCTTCTTGGAGACGAAATGGGTTTGGGGAAGACCATCCAAGCTGTCTCGCTCATCATGTCGGATTACCCTGCCAAGCAACCGTCGCTGGTCCTTGTACCCCCTGTTGCTTTGATGCAATGGCAGCAAGAGATCAAATCCTACACTGATGGCACATTGAAAACATTTGTCTATCATGGCACAAACCAAAAGAGCAAAAGCATGACCGCTAAGGAGCTCAAGCGATTCGATGTCATCATGATGTCGTACAACAGCCTCGAGTCTATGTACCGGAAACAGGAAAAGGGGTTCAAACGAAAGGACGGCATTTACAAGGAGAAGAGCGTTATACACTCCATTAATTTCCACCGAGCCATCTTAGATGAGGCTCACTGCATCAAGACAAGGACCACGATGACTGCAAAGGCATGTTTCGCCCTCAAGACTGATTTTCGTTGGTGTTTGACGGGAACACCCCTTCAAAACCGAATCGGCGAATTCTTCTCCTTGATTCGATTCCTCAACATCCGCCCCTTTGCATCATATCTCTGCAAGCAATGCCCTTGTTCAACCCTTGAATGGAACATGAATGAGGACAGTCGTTGTACCCAATGCAACCATGCTGGTATGCAGCACGTCTCCGTCTTCAACCAGGAGCTTCTCAACCCTATTCAGAAGTTTGGCAATCTCGGTCCAGGGCGAGAAGCTTTCAGGAAGCTTCGATTGATGACGGACCGCATCATGCTGCGCCGTCTGAAGAAGGATCATACGAACGCCATGGAGCTCCCTGTCAAGGAGATCTACGTCGATCGTCAATTCTTTGGAGAAGAAGAGAACGACTTTGCCAACAGCATCATGACGAGTGGCAAGCGTAAATTCGATACGTATGTCGCACAGGGTGTTCTTTTGAACAACTATGCCAACATTTTCGGTCTCATCATGCAAATGAGACAAGTTGCGGATCATCCAGATTTGATTCTCAAGAAGAATGCCGATGGCGGCCAGAACATTCTAGTGTGCTGTATTTGTGACGAGCCTGCCGAGGACACGGTGCGCAGTCGATGCAAGCACGACTTTTGCAGGGCTTGCGTTGGCGGCTATGTCCGGTCTACAGCAGAACCTGATTGCCCACGATGCCATATCCCCTTGTCAATCGATCTTGAGCAACCCGAGATTGAGCAGGATGAGAATCTTGTGAAGAAAAACTCCATCATCAATCGAATCAAGATGGAGAACTGGACTTCATCGTCGAAGATTGAGCTGCTTGTTCACGAGCTTCACAAACTCCGCTCTGACAACGCGTCCCACAAGTCCATCATCTTCTCACAATTCACTACAATGCTGCAGCTCATCGAGTGGCGACTCCGCAGAGCTGGCATCACTACGGTTATGCTTGATGGAAGCATGACACCAGCTCAGCGGCAGGCTTCTATTGAGCATTTTATGACCAACGTCAACGTGGAATGCTTCTTGGTATCTCTCAAGGCGGGTGGCGTGGCGCTCAACCTCACAGAGGCATCGCGAGTCTTCATTGTTGACCCGTAAGTATCCTTCGTTTGACTTGTCTGATACAGTCGTGACTAACTTACAATCAGATGGTGGAACCCTGCGGCCGAATGGCAGTCAGCTGACCGATGCCATCGCATCGGTCAGACTCGCCCCTGCACCATTACTCGACTATGTATCGAAGATTCAGTCGAAAGCCGCATGGTTTTGATCCAGGAAAAGAAGACCAACATGATCCACTCGACTGTGAACAACGACGATAAGGCAATGGACTCTCTCAGCCCCGAGGATATGCAGTTCCTCTTCCGCGGCTCCTAAGTCGCTCACTGCTATCCTGTCTTTGGTTTTTCTTCCTTTATGATGGCGATTCTATTTGGCATGGCGAAGTAACGTCTTAACGTGGAGTTTCCTTTCTTTCTTTCCTTTTTGACCTTTAGGGACATTGTCTTCATGGGCCGCTCCAGTTATGTTGATGATACGGGGAGGACTCAACCTACAATGGTTAAGAATTAAGAAATGGTACGGTTGGGGAGGTGCATGGGAGTTGAGTGGACGGCTCGTATGAATCAAGACACCACCTGAGGGAATCAGGTATGTCGTACTGGCGATGTTCGCAGGCTATGTATGCATGTATGTATGAGTATTTATTAGACAGCAAGACCGAACCAACCATTGAGGAAAAAGTGTATAGAGCGCTCGTCACTCATAATGCCATGGTCTGTTCTTTATGAGATTACTAGTTTCCAAACAACAACAATAGGATCAAGTATCGTAATGATATGGCAATAGCTACTGTCTGTTTCGAATTTTTGTCACAGTCAGCGTTGAGGGAACGGGAAACAAGTGTCATGAGCAAATCAACAGCCGGATTGGTCTATTCCGAACCACTGTTTTCTTTTCTATCTATGTGATTTCTCAAATATCTTAAGCCACAAGATCATGTGGATCGCATCTCTGTATTCTAAGCCTAAAAAGCTGGAGAAATGAGATTCCAAAAGGGTCTATCAAATCCTTCCCAGGGTGGGAAAGCAGAAACGAAAGGAACATTGGCGACGGGTGGCTAAAAGTCTTCTTCATAAAGAGACCGTCTTGTCACGCCGAAGTGGAGCGCGACTTGTCGTTGTCTGTAAGTAACAACTCGATGAGGACACCTCAACACTCAGAGACCAAGGAGGGCGTTGGCACCAGGCTCGCTGCATACATAGATGACGTCGTGGGAGTTGGAAAAGCCATTAAACTGAGTAGCAGAGCACTTTGTGTAGGCACCCATTTCCTCGAAGTAGAGCCAGTCGCCAACATCAAGGATGCGGTCAAAGCGGGTGCTTTCAGTGATGCGGTCGATGCCGTCACAGGTGGGGCCCCAAACAGAATACTCAAAGCCCTCGCCAACAGGAGTAGGATTGGCAGCAGAAGTATCGAAAAGAGTCTTTCCACCAACACGGAGAATCTTGGCGATGGGGTTCTGGTGATCAAACACGATGTTGGAAAAGTTGCCGTAAACGCCATCGTTGACGTAGACCATGTAACCCTTGCCGTCGAGAGTGGGATCTTCAACTGTGCGGCGTGCGATGATGTTGCAGGCGATGGTGAAGGCCGTGGCGACGTAGTAGCGGCCAGGCTCGGCGATGATTTCGATGTTGCTGTGGGGTGGGAAAAACTCCTCGAGAGCGCTGCTGAGGACTCCAGCCATGGCCTCGAAGCAATCGCCACTGAAGCCACCACCAACGTCAAGGGTACGCATGTTGAAACCAAACTCATGCGCCTGTTGGAAAATCAGGTGGGCATCGCGCACAGCCTTGTAGTAGGCCAGGGGGTCCGAGGCACCTGAGCCGACGTGGAAGCTGACACCAACGACGCTGAGGCCGAGGTTTTTGGCAAGAGCAAGGAGGCTCTCAGTGGTGTCCATGGCGGCCCCAAACTTCATGCTAAAGCGGCAGAGACTCTCGCTGTCGTCGGTCATGATGCGGAGGAAAAGTTCGGCGTCGGGGAAAAGCTTGGCGATCTTGTAAAGCTCGTCGGCATTGTCAAAGGTCATCTGCTTGACGCCCACGGACTTGACAAATCGGACATAGGAGTTAGTCTTGCAAGGCTGGGCGTAGATGATGCGGTCAGGGCTGAGTCCGGCGCCAAGGACCTGCTCGATTTCCGTCTTGGAGGCACAGTCAAAGCCAGTGCCAAGCGCGGCGAGGAGCTTGATGATCTGGGGGTCCGGGTTGCACTTGACAGCTGAGGTAGAAGTTAGTATCCGGCTCAGGGCTAGATATATCATAACAACTGGGATAGGGCTCACCATAGAAGGGGCGAACCCTAGGCAGATTCTTCTTCCAGCGAATGTGCTGGCGGTAGACCTCGCCTAAGTCGGCGACGAAGAAAGTGTCTTCTTCACCAGGGTCACACATCTCATGGTCAATGGCCTCCACACGCTGGTGGAGAGCATTGCCAATGAGCTGCTTGGGGTTAATCACGCCATGCTGCTGAAAAGAATCCAAGAAGATGGAGTTCTTCAATGCGACATTGGTATGATTTGCATTGTTGGTATAGTTGTCGAGGACAGCCGTTGCCATAACCATATCCCAAACAGTTGCGGGGGTGCTGCTGGGAAAATCTGCGGTGGGAGAGAGGCGAGCGAGCAACCGTCGAGAGGGCGTAAAACGCGGGTTCCTCGAAGACGATTGACGAAGATGGAGTTGCGGTAGAGGTGCTTAACCTTTCAGGTCAAGCAGGTGTTAAGGTGGTCGAAAGCGGTAGCAGACTGGTCCCTCAGTGGACTGACGAGGCCTCCTCGACTCTTCCTCGGCGAGAGGAAGAACCTCTTGATTCCTCCTATGCGGCAGCTGGTGGTTGTCGGAAGTCGACGGGGGAGTGTTGTTCTTTGGTTCGTGCAAGACGAAGGGATCGAAAAGCTTATGCGACGGTGTCCGCAGCAGTGGGAGGGGGAATGACGTTGATGATGTGCGAAGTCTTTCGAAGACTGAAATCTTTGTCGCTGACGAAGCTCACGGCCGGAGGAGCCGTGCTGGAAGCGTTGCCTTTGAAAAGACCAAAGGCAGGTCTATTGGTTCTTTTGGGGGAAACGGGGTAGAGGCAAGCTCTGGCGTTGTTATTGTTGTTTTGTAGTGGCTTGGGAGAGTCAGCAAAATGGGTTGTTGTCGCAGTTGGATGCGAGATGGCGGGAGGAGAAGAGTCGGAGTTGAGTAGGAGAAGAGCAGGAGTGGAGTAGAATAGAGCTGCGGGAAAGAAGGAAAATGATGAGGAAGCAGCCTCCTTATATGTGGCAACTGATTGGATGGATCCCAATGAATCACGAACAGATATACCCGAGTGGTGCTTTGGTTTTGGCTTGTGCTTGCGGAGCGAACAGGTGATGTGAATGGGTGAGAGGCACGCGAAGTGGGAGGTGTTTACGGTGAGCACCCAAGGCGGGACACGCCCAGGCCATAAATCATGCCCTGTGACGTTGACACCAGTGATGAGGGGCAGGAGCCGGGGGGAAAATTGAGAATTTTTTTTTTTGGGGGGGGGAGGGGGGTCAAGATCCCACTGGACAAGGAAGGAGGGGGGACAGTGCATACTGTGGCGCAGCAGGCACAGGGCGAAACATGACAAGTGCACATACCTGGGGGGATTCGAGAACAATACTTGGCGTGGCAGTGAGGTAGAGCGAAGATGACCTGGATCGCGTGAGGGTGTGTGATTCCTTGTCGAGTGTGACAGTGAAGTGTTTAAAAACAGACCCAAGTTGAAAATCAGATGGACAAACGGACGGGACAGGTGGATAGATGGATGGGCGGTGGGCACCTCCTCCTTCCCCCGGCGCTACGGGGCTTCCGGGAAAGCTTCCAGCAATTTTTCGTCGCTAAAACCCAGAGCTTCCTCTAAAGTACCTGTGAGGTATCATACCGACGGAGCATCGATGAACTGTGCGTGAAAAGTAGGTACCTGGCTGAAGCAAGACACCTTACGGAGTACCTGGGTTCATGCCAGTGCCGAAACCTACATGGCCAGGCTTGCAAGCTTGTTCGGTGCCTGCGGCTTACCGACAACTTGGCGTGTGTCGATCTGTGGCTGAAGCGGCGTGCATTTCGCCTACGAACCTCGGAAAGTGTATCCCGGTGCCTGACTTGCCGCCATTTGACATCTGTCAGAGGGCATTGTTCGCAAACCTGCCCAATGGAAGACGGTGGTACGCCGCTGAAAACGCCGCTGGAAACAAGGGCCAACCTACAAGCTCATGGGCATCTTCAACTGCTGCGCAAAGCCATTCCTACATCCCACTTCTCACTTCTCCATTGTGTAACAGGTTTGCCCTAGGAAGCCCACCTGCATGTGCCCTGCAAGCTTCCATTTCCATGCTTGTCTTGTGGGGAGCGACTAGGCAACAATCCATTGGCTAGGACTGCATCCGCCGGGTTGACCTGCCCGGAACCGGCTGCACCTTGTCTTCCAAGGTACCACAAACAGAACAACTGCATATGCTGCCAACCTGGGTCAGCTCGAGAAGTTGATGTATCTCTCTATCAACTAGGCCGTTCGGCCCCACCTCCGAGTTTCCCACTCGGCCGCCTACACAGACCCAAGCTTGGGCAGGCTGGCAAAATGACTCTACACCGACAGAGACACGAGCGTGGTGCAGAAACTCTGGGGTTGGGGGCTTTGCAGCGGCACACGCCTACAACAAGAAAGAGCCTCTCGCGTGTTTCTTATATTCGCCCCCCCTCCGACTCACCCGTCAACAACAGCGTCAGGAGACGGCTTGGGATGGCCACGGATCATTACTGCCCAACCCGCCCAAAAACGAGGATCCAGTTCATAGCCGCGGTCTAGACCGCAACTCTAGCCATCGCCGATTGAGGCCCCCTTCGCCGATTGTTGCTACGTCTCTCGCAGCACAGATCCCTAAAACGTCCGCGGCCCTCAGTTGACAACTCCCCAAAAAGCGCCCCATGCATCAAATTCCCTCAGCCATTTCTATCCACAAATGGAAAATGAGCATCCCGACCCAGCTGGCTCACACGTCACCGCTTTGAGCTATCTGTCTTCGGGTTGTCGCCGTGGAGCAGCCGTACGAAGCACCAGGGGACACTTAGCCCTTTCACCTTGCAACTTGCCCCGGTCCCTACCGACTTCAAGAGCACCGGCTATTGCCGAATGCCATACACTGCAAATTCCAATTACGTACTTAGAGAGCCCTACAGAGTACATAGCATCATAACCCGCGAGGTCAGCAGCTTTTCGCGTCAGCCCATTGCCTGTTCTTATCCCTGGAATCGGTTGTTTCCCAGATATCGAATGTCAACTCATTGAACCACCCCTATGCCAACTCGGACTCGACTTCCAACGGACCTTTCCGGTTCACGCCCCTTCAATAAGAAGAGTAATTCTGGGCATCCCAGTCAAGCCTCCTTCTCTTTTGATTCAAGTGGTGTAATGTTACTCCCGTAATCAACGGCGCATTTCTCGACTGTCACAGCAACATCACGAACTCTAACTTGCTATTTATAAGGTATGCGATTGTCCTTCATAACCACAATACCCGAGCACAGTCTCAAGGTAACCGTTCACGACTTTGCATGTACTTCGCTCTTTAGTCCGGTAAAAATCCAACGCTCAAGGACTCCGGCTCTGAGAGAACTAGCTCAACCTCCTCCACATCCCCCACCTAATCATCCTAAACCACCAGCCTCAAACAATCCCCTTTACCCCGCAAACTGGCTCTCCGTGCTTGGTGCTCATGCTCCGCAGCGTCGGGGGTACAGTCAGCAGTGTGTAGGTTCGTAGGCTTGGGCGGGGAGAAGGTGACAGGCGGGGAAGGGGAAGGCGATATCAATCTTATTCTTGCGTTGCTCTGTGATCTCTCTGCCATTGAGGGAAAAGGTAGAGAGATGTATCGTATCTGAACGCGTTTGGTATGCAACCTTTCTCGTGCATTGGTATGGCTAAATCTGCGAGTCACAGAAAGCTGCATCGCACACGAGCTATTCATGAATGTTCAATGTGGAGGAGAGTCATCTATGTGTGTGTCGTAGGTTATAAATACATCTCATCGTACAAGGGCAGCCGCCCTTCATCTGTCGTCCCAGGCTCTTGATATGCGTTGCTCATCCAAAATCTCTATGACATGGTCAGCATGTATGCAAACATGAAAATGCAGCAAGTAGATCGAGATGGTCGCCCGCCATTTACTCTATTCGGCACCCTGGACGTCCATCTCCCGGATCTTCCACTCGCCGTCCACCCACGGTTGCTTCTCTCCCAAGAAAGCGATCCTCTCCTCGCCCTTGCTCATAACGTCCACCAGGTGACGCTGGGCCACCTCGCGCACCTGGTCCTTGGTGACATCGAGTAGCTGCACGCGCTTGCGCTGCTTCATCTCCTCTGTGATGCCTGATAGGAATCGACCCATGCCCTCTTGGTTGACAGACACGGGCGCGTCAACACCCTGGAACACCGATATCTTGGCCTCCTCTAGATCTCTGTCCGACCACTGCTTATCGACTGCCCACTGTCCCGCGTTGCGCATGATACCCAGCGTGTTCTGGGGATTTGGGTCACGGTAAGAGTAGAACCCAAACAGGCCATCCAGTGGTCGCGAGTATGCACCGCCGCCATAAGCACCACCCTTCTCACGAATTTCGTGGTGAAGGTGCTTGTGGGTAAGAAGCTGGGACAGAATCTGAAGCGGCGCCCCATCAGGGGACGTGTATGATGCCGTCGGCAGTGATAGGCCACCGTAGTACACCTGGTATGGGAGGGGGAAGAAAGTCTTGCTGTCGCGAGGCAGCTGTCGGGGCTCTAAGTTCTTTAGCTCCAAAGGTGCACGCAAGGTATCACCCAAAAAGGTTTGTAGGGACGCCGCGTTGTTTGCGACGCTCTCCGTCCCACATGTAATAGCAGTGCGGAAGTTACCAGAAACAAGCGCAAAGTTCTGGATCTGCTTCAGTTTTGCGATGACGTCCTCTAGTTTGTCCGACTCTGGTCGACTTGCCAGCGAAGTCACCAGTTTGACCTGTGACAGTCCAGACACTTGCTGGCGTAGCCACGAAGCTCGTGTGAGACCTGCCTCAGAGTAACCCATGGCGTATCGGTGTCCGGTGGATGCAATATCGTTTACCACGCCATCCGCAGAGGCCTGAAGGAGCTGTCGGATACGGAGGGCGGCCTCGGGACTGTTGAAGTCGGTCCCCAGTACCAACTTCTGGATAATGTCGAACATGATGGGGACGTTTTGGTCTAGAGCCATGCCAGTGAAGATGAAGCCCTCACTAGCTTGGTGGAAGTCGGTTGGCGAGGGGGTGCAGTGATATCCCACCGATACACCACCCGTCTTCAGCTTGATGAGATCCTCGAGCTGCTCCATCGACATATCCTTCGTACCCAGTCGCATGATGCTGTCGGTGAATAAGGGAATCAACTCGCGGAGATCATCCGGCAGGTTCTCCAACGTGTTGATAGCACGGAAGTAGGTGAGGCCGTTGGTAGGGGCTTCACGCCATTGAATCTTCGCTCCGGTGATGTCCTCGTCTCGGACCACGACTGGCTCCTTGGCCCTAGGAATATCCTTGACGTGGACAGTGGGTAGGCAGCTCAAGTCCTCCGTGTTGGTCTTGTTCTGCTCCACTAGGAGGTCTTGCTCCTGCTTCTCAAAGTGTTTGCGAGCGTTCTCCTCGCTACCGGCCTTCTTAATGGCCTGCTGAATCTTGCCTGCCAACCTATCCTGTTCCTCCTTGGCCAAGTCTTCGCCATAAGTAGCGGAGGGGGCCATCGTGAAGGTTAGGGCATTGTCGTTCAGCAGGTATTTGTCCATCAAGTTTTCTAGATAGTTACCCTCCGCCAGCTTGGCTTTGAAGGCCGTGATGGTATCGTTCCAGGCAAGCGAATCAAAGGGATCAACCCCATTAAACCACTTGGGCTTGAGGCGGTTGAGCATAGAAAATCCAAAATTGGCAGTCTTGTGCTTTAATGACAACTCCAGCTGGTGCATAGAGCCATCAATTTTGGTCTGGTCAAAGCCCTTGGCGCGGGCCTCACGCAGAATCTGTTGCACCTTCTCCTTCAGCTTAGGGACATCGGACTCCTGTACACCAGTCAGGCCAATGGAGAAGATTCCACGCTTTGCGGAGCTGTCGTATCCAGCATTAGGACTCCAGTCAGCACCCATACCAGCCTCGATCAGGCCTCGGTAGAGGGGAGATCCGTAGCCATCCATGAGAAGGGTAGAGAGAAGAGAAATTGAGAAAGACTCAAGAACATCGGTGGTATCACCAGTAACCCAAGAGACGGACGTCTTGTACTGGCGGTCAGCGTCCACCAGAGGATCCAAGGGGCCGTAGAGGGTGACGTCCTTGGGACCGTCAAGTTGGATTGGCTCATGAATTTGCTTGTCACTCTGGATTTTGTCGAAGGCTTGGAGCTGGGCGTTAACCTCCTGAAGGTGATCTGCGAGGGGCATATCGCCATATGAGAAGAGTTTCGCGTTGCTCGGATGGTAGTGCTCGGCATGGAACTGCTTCAACTGCTCATAGGTCAAGTCCGTAATCTTCTGAGGGTCGCCGCCAGAATTGTTGATATCGGGGAAGATGTGGTCGTGGAAACGGATGTAGTAGAGATATCCAGCATCTGACATCTGGCCCTTCATCTCATTGTAAACTACACCCTTGAAAACCAGCTGTTTACTGGCTTCATCTCCAGCGAGCGGGTTCTCCGGGCCGATTCGCCAACCTTCCTGAGTGAAGTCGGATTGCTTGAGCAGGGGGTGCAGAGTCGCATCGAGATAAACGGACATGAGGTTCTTGAAGTCCTGCTCGTTGGTGGTCGCGAAGGGGTAAAAGGTGTGGTCTGAGGCTGTGAAGGCGTTCATGAAGTTGGAAAGTGTCCGTGGTAACATCTTAAAGAATGGGTCTCGGATTGGGTACCTGTAGCACAGTTAGCCATTGCCTATGCCCAGGTACTCATGATATTTCGCCAGAGGGGGTCGTACTTGTCACTACCACAGAGTGTCGTATGCTCAAGGATATGGGGGATGCCGGTGTCATTTGGAGGATTCGTCTTGAAACCAATGGAGAAGACATTGTTGGAATCGTCACGAGCAATGTGCAAGTAATCAGCACCAGTCTTGTCGTGTTGAAGATGCAGAGCTGTCAACTTGAGCTCAGGCACGTGCTTAGAGCGCACGAGAGTGAAGCCGTGGAGTTGTTCCCCAGGTTTGGGGAACTGCGACAGCTCCGTCACGGCCTTTCGCGCGGTTGACGCCGCGTTGCGGAGCATCTTGTCGGTCGTTGGTTGGAGTCGTCGAGGGGAAAGCCGTGGAAAAGTATGTACTCTATTAATGCATCGAGCCAGAAATAAACAAGGGCGAGAATCAACGTATGGTGGTATGACGAGGTGATGTCTCGACTCCTTGAGAAAGAAGGGAAGCGGAGGACGAAAAGACGAGAAATCGGATGCACGTCGTCGGCACAATGACGCCTGGTCTGCCTGAGGTGGCTAGACCGCACCCGAAAATTTACAGGGCCGATCGGGCCAGGGCAGTGGAGTGCTCAGTGCTACCCTGACGCACACAACAACGTCAGTCCAGTGGCCAGCGAGGCTTTTCAGTGGTGGCCATCCATTGACCACAGCGGACAGGGCCTCGGTGGAGCCGCGCGATTAGTCACGCAGGGTGTGCTGCCGGCTCTTCAATGGTCCCCAGCTTTCCCGGGGCTTCCACCAGTAGCCTGCTATCTCCACTACACATTACTGGCTATTGGGCCCTGCTAGTGCCCTAGCGGGCTGTGATGATGGCACAAAGGCCATGGCAAAACCTATCGGTGCCTTTCGAGACTCCATGAGCCCTTCATCTCGTGCTATCAATCCCCAAGAGTTGGTGGCTTCCACGCTCTGAGCCGTGAGCACTAAGAGTCAAAGCATATACAATTTGCCGTTGCGGTTGTACAACGCATATCGAGCGTACGTTAGCAAACGCGTAGCCTTGCGCCTACAGCGACACCCAGCACTCCGCCCACTGGCTGTCCTTAACTACTACCTCCAGGGCACCGCGCTGCACAGTGACAATTCTCGCCCGGTCTCTCACTAACGCCCATCTCCTCCAACCTAGCCGACGCCATCTGCCTCGCCAGAGTTGGTCTCTTTTCATCTACCGACACCGAATTCACGGCGACGACGACCTGGCCGCGGCCTCTTCCATCTTCCATCCCCCGCGACCACCCGACGACATTGAATCCTAAGACACTCGATGCCCTCAAACCACTCGACGAGCGCCCTCGTAACTCCCACCCGACCGGCTGGACGACGGACCAAACAACACTCGGTAATCTAACCGGCGATGCCTGCCAGTCAGTTGGACGCTCCTCTGGCCAACGGGCACGAAGGACATGTCCACCCCCCGCCAGCGGCAGCCAAGAAAACGAAGGGCAAAAAGGCCATGGATTCCAACGAAGCGTCGCGCCTGTTGCAGGCCCGCATCTCCCAGCTCGAGCAGGATGCCGCCGGCGAGAAGGATCAAGAGCTAGAGATTGGTGTGTTGCGCCCCCGTTTGATCGAATCGAAGATCGCCCAGAAGACACCCTCGTCAATTTTGAGATCCGGCAGGCAGAATGAATTATGTGCTGATTCATGGCGGGTATAGAGCGTGAAGTCAAGAGGGCGAACCGCGATCTGCTCCAGCAAGTCTCTAAGATGGACAACATGCAGAAGATCGATCACCTCACCAAGCGCTCGAGCGAACTACTAGCCGACATGCGACGCCTAGAGCGGGAGAACCAGAAGAACAAGCGCCGCGGGGATAATCTGCAGAAGGAGCGAGATACTAATCGTACCGAACTGAGCAAGACGGTTGGACTGAAGGAGAAACTCGAGAAACTCTGCCGCGAACTTCAACGGGACAACAATAAGATGAAGGTGGGTTCCTGGATCATAGCGGACGATTAAACCCGAGAGCAAGTTCATTTGCTGATCTGCGCCCAACCAGAACGAGAACAAGGAGCATCAAACAACGCAGAAGCGCAACAATATCGCGTGGGACGAGAAGTATGCGACCTTGCTATCGAAATTGGAGGGATACCAGGAAGAGAAGGACACACCGCGAAAACAGGTTGTGGACATGGAGGTCGACGAACTGTGAGAGACCATGATGAGGATAGAAAACAAAGTCCACCGCTGATGTCCGTTTCTAGGTTCCGGGTCCGCTTCAAGTCTTTTATCGAACAGTACGAATTACGAGAGCTGCATTTCCACTCTCTAATGCGAACGAAAGAACTCGAGGTACAATACCACATGGCCCGATACGAGCGCGAGAAGAAGAATGCCGAGGCGGAGTCCACCAAGGCACGACACCTACAAGCCCAGGTTCAGGCCTTCACTAAGACAGAGACGGAGCTGAGGAATCAACTCAACGTCTACGTCGACAAGTTCAAGCAGGTGGGTAAGTCGCGCGACCTCGGTGCAGCGTCTTGACTAATTCCACAGCAGGTGGAGGATACACTGAATAACAGTAACGATTTGTTCTTGTCATTCCGCAAGGAGATGGAGGATATGTCGAAGAAGGGGAAACGTTTAGAAAAGGAAAACGAAGCCTTGAAACGACAGAAAGAAGCGACGGCCACAAACATCATAAAAATGGCCGAGGAACGGCAAGAGTGGAAGAAGAAGACGGAGGCTGCAGAGAGCAAGACCAAGAAGCTTATGAGCATCATTCAGCAGATGCAGCAGCAGGGTCGTAAGGTGCCGCCGGGTCTGACAAACCCCGTGGAAAACTGCTCTTCGGACGGCCATGGTGGTGGCGAGGGCGACGAAAGCGACTACTCCGACGAGGACGGCGAGGATGGCGACGAAGGTATTAGCGATTTCGACGACGACACAGAGGAGGAGCCGCACATCAACGATCAAGGCGTCCCCGTACCGTACGGTCCCGAACGGCCACCCCAGCCAACACCAGCAACAACCAACGGGCATTAGGAGGCCATCGATAGCAGGACCTGGGCAGGGCTTTGGAGCTGTGTGGCTCGTGATAATGGCGAGTCCCATGTATTACCAGTATGTGGCGCAAGCACCTCGTCTAGATCTCGGCCAACATGATCCGAGAGCAGTGGGCTTGTCCCACTCGCCTGAGACGAGTTTGTCGCTAGCTAGTTGTCAGGCCTGGCCGTTGTGCTAGAGGCGCTCTTTGTGCTGTTGCCGTGTAAGATGCAGTATCGTAGCTACCTGCTCTATTAATCCGTCGCCATGTTCGTGGACCTACTGGGTCTATCTTCTCAATTGGATCAACCCTGATATGTTCTGAAACGGGTCCTTCGGGTTTGTTGGACTTGAACTCTCCAGCGTTCAGCCGTCTAGGGCAAGACTGGGGGTTAAATCTATGGCGATTGAGAGGTTCTTGTGCAATAAGAGATGTTGTTACCGATTCCGACCAGCGACCATGTTAAGCGTTGGAGAGTATGCAAGCTTTATCCGTCTGGTAGCAGGAATAGTCGACCATGGTGAAGAGGGATGAAAGAGGGAAGTTGCACAAGGGTGTTTGAAATCCGGTGTACCGCTCTATGACCATCGTTCCCCTGCAGCTAGCGACGCAAACCGCATCGCCCACCAGAAGGGCCAAACAGAGAGAGTCACTCCGAATGGTAGCCTGTAGATTGCTCGCCTGCAGCAGAAATGCATGATGGAGGCCACCGAGCCCACCTGCCTTGTCCCATCCCATCCAGGGCTTCAGTTTTCGGGAAAGGATCTGGTCTCCACTAACATGGCCCGTCTTCCTCGCTCAGTAGAACTTGCGGCATTCTACATGAGAGCTTGCGATTTACCTGAGAGTAAATGAATGGCTTGATCAACTCAGAAGAGCAAACACATTTCAGGAAACCCGTCATCTTTTTATTATTATAAGCATTTCGTCGCATAGGTAGCTACCGCTATGTGAGAATCAGGTACCCAACTGCCGTGGCTATTTTATCGATACTCTCGTCGGCGGTCGGGGCTATTCAATGCCGATCCATGTACATTACAGCAGGCGCATCTCTTGGGGCCACCTTACCTCACATCCCACCTTTTTACTAGCTGCTGAGCTCCCCCAGCTTCACTCCTTCATCCCACCAAACATCCTAGTCTCAAGCCACGGTCCATCGACAAACCGCAGCCATGGACTTTCTCCAGGTAAGCCGTCGAAGTGCATTCTCTCATCCGAGCTCGGCGCATCTCGATGCGCCCTCCTCGTGCGACAATCGCTAATCCCGTTCGCTCCAACAGCGCCTCGCGCGCTTCCTCGATCGCCCGCTCTTCCCCTGGAAGCGCCTCATCATGGGCTTCTCGGTCGGCCAGTTCCTCTTCGAGACCTTCCTCACTCTCCGCCAGTATCGCGTGCTCCAGAATCCCAGCCCCCCCGCCGTTCTCTCCAAGGAGGTCTCCCAGGAGGTCTTCGACAAGTCTCAAGCTTACGGCCGCGCCAAGGCCCAGTTCAGCATTGTCGACGGTCTCTGGAGCCAGCTCCAGAACATTGCCTTTATTCACTTCGACGTTCTTCCTAAACTCTGGTCCTGGTCCGGCGATCTCCTGCTCCGATTCGCTCCCGCACGCTTCACCGGTGAAATCAGCCACTCTATCGTCTTCGTCTTAACCTTCATGGTTGTCGGCCAAATTCTCCGCCTGCCTTCCTCCATCTACCATACATTCGTCCTGGAAGAAAAGTTCGGCTTCAACAAGCAGACTCCCAAGCTCTTCCTCACCGACTTGCTCAAGAGTCAGCTTCTGACATTTGTTCTGACGCCCCCAATCCTCGCCGGTTTCCTTGCCATCATCCAGAAGACGGGCAACCAGTTCTTTTTCTATCTTTGGGCTTTCGCTGCCGGTCTTCAGGTCTTCATGATTACCATCTACCCGATCGCTATCCTGCCTCTCTTCAACAAGCTCTCCCCTCTTGAGGATGGCAAGCTCAAGACTGGTGTTGAGGCTCTCGCCGCCAGCCTCAAGTTCCCCCTGCATGAACTGTATGTCATCGATGGCAGCAAGCGCAGCGCCCACTCCAACGCCTATTTCTTTGGTCTCCCCTGGAAGAAGCACATTGTCATCTACGATACCTTGATTGAGAAGAGTGAGAGTGAGGAGGTCGTCGCTGTCCTTGCGCATGAGCTTGGTCACTGGAAGTTGGGTCACACCACCAGCCTCTTCGGTATCTCTCAGGTATGTACTTTCTATTCCATACCCCAATACCCTTCACAAAGCTAACCAGTATTTGCAGGGTCATCTGTTCTACATCTTCACTCTCTTCTCTGTCTTCATCAACAACAACTCTTTGTACTCGGCTTTTGGCTTCCTCAAGGAGCATCCCATCATCATTGGTTTCCTCCTCTTCTCCGATGCCCTCTCACCCACCGACCTTCTCGTCAAGTTCGGCATGAACATCATTACCCGCAAGTTCGAGTTCCAGGCCGACGCCTTCGCCAAGCAGCTCGGCTACCCCGAGGAGCTCGCCCGCTCCCTTCTCAAGCTTCAAATCCAGAACCTGAGCACCATGGATGCCGATTGGATGTACGCCAGCTACCACTTCTCTCACCCCCATCTTTCCGAGCGCCTCAATGCCCTCGGCTGGAAGGGCTCCGAAGGCGTCACTGAGGGCGTTTCAGACAAGTCCGTTGCGGCCGACAAGGAGGGGGTCGCCAAGGTCACTGGTCGCGACGAGCTGTAAGCTACCATTGCCATTTAGACGTAGAAAGGAGTTGTCACACGGGATGGCAACACCATGTTGCAGAACTAAAGCCTCATGGTAGAGGTAGAGTTGAGCGTTAAGAGCTGTTGGGAGGATAGTTTGGCCACAAGAATCGGTCATCTAGAGTCGTAGATTCCAAGCCAGCGTGTACAATACAGATCATTTGCAAACTATTCGCTCCAGTTGTTGGCATTGCTGCCAAAATTTAGGAGACATTTCGGGCCGGTTTCACTACCTAGACTGTACATCATGAAGCACCAATCGATGTGTACCCGTTCGCCTCTAGGACTTGTTCCTCTTTGTCTGTGTCTAGCAGCTCGTCTAATCCTCTTCCGAGTCATCCGAATCATAGGATCCCTCGGAGCCGTCCAAATCGTCCTCGTCCTCATCTTCTTCTTCTTCCTCTTCATCATCAGGTTTCAGGCCATAGTCATCATGGAAGTAGCTGAGCTCGTGCGTCTGAACCTTGTATCCCATGCCCTTGAAAGCGGTTTCCATACCCTGAGAATAGTTAGCTACCGCAAGTGTGTGGGACAATCGAAACACGTCCATCACAAGACCGAGAGAAAGGGCGGGGGGGTTAGCCACGTACCTCTTGCATCAATGTCGCACAAGTCACAATGATATTGCTCTTACCAGGCTCGAAGCAAGGCAGAATAAGGTCGACCATAGCGGCGCGCATCTCATCGATGGTGACGGCGCGCACGCGGCGCAGAACCTCCTTGCCCCAGTCACTGGGCAAGCCGCGGACGACGCCTTGGACAAAGTTCTGCTGTGCGGCGCTGGGCATCGTCGACTGCTCATCTGCGAACATGACGACAATTTGACTGATGGTGCCCTCCAAAAGGTGTCGGTCAATCTCAACCTCTCCTTCCGCGATTTTACGAATGGCGTCCTTGGACGCCGCGATAGCCTTGAAGGCGTCAGGTGAACGGTAGACACGGTATGAAAGGATACCCGAGTTGATGTCTCGCGCAAAGTAGGAGCCGTAGGCGTAGCCAGCACCACGGACAGCGTTCCAAAGGGGGCCCTCCGGAGCCTCGAGATAGCCGATGGCGACCATGAGAGCGGCCATGTGTGGGTCAGAAAATGATTCCAGACCCTTTGCTGAGGAGACAGCGTACGAACTGTCGAGGGTGGTCATGGGAATGATGACAGCACCCACGGATCCAGGGTTACGACCCTCAGCATTAAGCAGGCTCACGGGCTGGGGGATTTCAACCATATCCTCCTGGGCAGTCAGGGACTTGGACAGAGTGTCCCATGTGGTAAGAGGGTTGGGGAGAGTATCCAGATTAGCAGTGACAAGGAAGCGCATGTTCTGGAACGTGAAGAGTGACTTTCGGACGGTGTTAAACCACGATACGACCTTCTCGGGCTCCTTCTCCAACAGCTTCTTGAGGCGCTTGAGGTACACGGCACGAACGAGTACACGCTTCGCAACAGCGAGTGTCGTCTTCTCCATGTGGAATGCTGCGTCAACCTCTCCAGCCATACCACGACCATCACGCTTACCCTCGGGGATATCAGCCAAGTTTTTGGTTACACCAGCCTTGAGGCGCTGAGGGTCGAAGATGGAGTCAAACATCATGGTGCGGATCCATTCCACGGCTGCGGCATACTTCTCTGGCTCGACCTGAAACTGGATCATCAAGCCATCAGCGTCACCCAAAGACCGAGCTGAGCTGAGCGAGTAGCTGATTGTATCACGCTCCAGTTCCATGACGACCTGTTCGAAGCCAACTTTCGCTCCATCTCGCGTGATGTGAGTGTTGAAAAAGTTGTCGGTGAAGATGGGCATCAAGGGTTTGAACTCGTTGGGAACCTGGGAGGTTCCGATGTGGATAGTGATGTGAACGAAGTTTGTCGGCACGTCTTCGAACTGAAGGAATAGAGGCAGCTTGCCACTAGGAGCGGCATCAATGAACTTTTGTGCAGGTCCAGAACCCAGGCCAACAGTACGGGCTCGTCCAGCGCGAGCAGTGTCAGACTCAATGAAGTGGATCGAGTCTGTTCCAGGAACCGACCATTGATCAATGAGTGATTCGGGAATGGGCGCGTCGTTCTTCCTCTTTGCTTCCTCAAGGCGCTCTCCGAGTTTAGCAAGGCCGTCGGGGCCGAGTTCTTCCTTTCGCTTAGCAATTCGGGCTTCTTCATCCTTCTTCATCTTTGAGGCCATCTCAAGAGAGGGCTTGCCGAGAACTGAGATGTGGTGAGCATCCGCCATCCACTTGCTAAGAAACTCGCGCCAATCCTTGTCTTCCCATTTCTCCAAGACATCGTACTCGTCTAGATTCTGCAAACCCTTGAGGGTCGATCCATCACGTTCTCCAAAGAGATAGTCAGTGATAATGTTGGTGGCGTAAAAGGACTCGGAAGTCTCGGCGTGGTACTTGACCTGGCGTCTTTCTCGGCGGATACACTCCCTCATATAATCCATGTCAAGAGGGTTAGAGGCGACCTCCTTCAGCAATTCGAAGAGTCGCTTCTCAACAAACTCAAGCTTCTCAGTAGCGACGCCGGTAGGTTGCAACCAGATGACCGAGTTTGGACGGGAGTCCCACCAGTAACTGACAGAACTGGCGAGCTCCTCGCGCTCGACCATGACATTCTCAAGAATAGAAACAGACGATCCGCAGAGATAGGTTAGGAGAACATTGAGAGCAGATGAGGCAGTGGTATCAATGCAGTTGGGGCCAAAGAAACCCACGAGAATTTCGCCAACCGTCTCGTCCTCTTCCGGGAATTCAGCCGTGACGATGGTAGACTCCTTCAGAGCAGGAGGCTGAGCAGAGTCGATCCATGGTCTTTTTCCAAAGAGTCAGTTACCAGAGCCTAGAAGCAGCGTTTTCAGTGTACATACCGCTTGAAGGGCGAATCAACGGACGGAATGTCATCCTTGATAGACTCTTCGAACTTGTCGAGGATCTGGAGCAAATTCTCCTGATCCGTCTCTCCCACAATGACCAGGCAAAGGTTTCGGGGCTGATACATGTCTCGGTGGAACTGTCGGATGCGCTCAGGAGTCAGGACACGAAGAGCATCGGTCATGCCACCAGTTTCGTATCGGAAACCGACGTTTTCTGGGTAAAGTAGGCGGCGGGCTTTGAGGTCCATGATCTCGGGGCTGCGGAATTGCACAGCTTGCATCTCGGAGTAGACAACACCAGCATCATTTCCTTCGCCGTCGATGTGGCAGACCTCGGTGACAATTCCATCATCAGTAATGGTAGGCAGGATAATGTGCTCTAGGTAGACGGGAAGAATCTGGGCAAAACCTTCCCATCCGGCAGTCTCGAGAGTGTAGGCAGTGTGATCCGTTGCAGTCCAGGCATTTGTGCCGGAATAGGCGCGCGAGGACAGCTTGTCGAGAAGACCCTTGTACTGGTAGCTCTTGGAACCCATGAAGATGAGATGCTCAAGAGTGTGGGGAGCACCTGAGTCATCAAAAATCTCAGTAGCTAAGGTGAAGTAACCATTGACCTTGGGGCCTTTGCGGTCGGCGATGACAACTTGCAAGCCACTGCGTTCGGAGACATATTGAGTGATGGTGCAGGGAGCATAGTCAGCCTTGAAGCTCTGGATCTTGCGAAATCGCGACTTATGAGTTTCGGAAGACATGGTGGATTCCCTCAAACCACTCAATTTCCGCAGAGAACTATCATCATCAGCGTCATTCTAAGAGGCAACCAAAGTAGCAAAGAGACAAAAAAAGGAGTTGCAGAGAAATCGGAAGATAGGGAACTTGGTGATTGGCTCGATGAGCGCGGCGAGCTCCAGAGACGCCAGAGATTCCAAAAACGCGATGCATATTTCGTAGTTCTACCGATAAGAAGAAACCAGAGAGCATTCGTCTGGATCCCATGAGATGAGGAAGAAATAAAACAAGAGAGCCTGTGTTGTGTGCTATTCAAGAAACCCTTGCCCCTTGAGGCAGGAAACAACTAACTCGAGTCCGGGAATTGGTAGCGACTGCAAACCAATCCCTTCTTTGAGAACGATAAGATAAGCCAGAATGCTCAACAGGGCAACTGCCACTGCGAGAACCACCTGGAAGCAGTTGCGATGGAGAGTAAACATGATAGATAGACAGCAGGACACCTAGAATTGAGTCTTTGGCCAACCCGGTGAGTGCTTCCACTCCCACTGCTACCGGTGCCGTGGTACGTAGAGTGCAAATTCGGAAACAAAAGCTCGTGAAGGCGGGGTAGTGTATATTCTCTCAACGCGGGGAGACAGCCAGGTAGTGCCAGGGAGGACAGACTCGCAGAATCCCACGACAGAAAGGAATCCGAAGAGATGGAAGAAGACGAAATCAAACAACGGCCAGGCAACACTTGCTGCCAGGCAACAGGAGGACAGGCAAATGCAGTCAGCATGGAAATCGGCAGCCTCACTCACCTATTTTCTGGGCGTGGATGCGTGAGAGTGATGAAAAGCGCCAATCACCGAGAACGAGCCACGCAAAAAAGTACCCCGCTACGGGGATCGCACGTAGCACTGGTCTCTCAGGCACCTACAGCCACCAGACAGCCAGCACAAGCTCAGGCACAAGTGGCAGTACCAACGCCAAGATGGTGACTTTTCGATTTTGCGTACCCAAGTGCGTTTCAGGTTGGTGACAAGTGCGTCGGTCAATGTAGTACCAAATACTCACTGTTACACCTCCCAGGACCAAGCAAACGAGACGACGACAAGATGTAGAAGACGGGATTGGGAAGATGACAAGCTGAGATTGCAACCTCGGGGAAGTAAGGAAGGAAAGCAGGGTGATGACCGTTTATAAGCACAAAGATATCGCTCCTCCCTGCATCGCTGGCATCACGGGCAATCCGAACCACGCTTGGGGAAGGAGCTCAGCACTGACAGTGCCCACAGCACTGCGAGCCCAGCACCCGACGGGCTAGCGGGGCAGTCACGACCACTAGCACGTTATGGAGTTGAGGGCAGTGGTACCAGCCAAGACGCCCCTGCCTTCCGGAACAATGCCAGGTAAGGACGGTCCGTGCTCCGATTGGCTGTTCAGCCGCTAAGCGCAGCTCCTATTGTTCTCAGCCACTCGACCTGGACAGCTTGCCGCCACAGTGGGGCTCAGGCCGCCACGTTCTTCAACCAAAGCCCCCCGCGCCACGTCCAAGGAGTACGTACCGTTTTCAAGGGCGGTGCTTGTTGGAACTTGAAGCTCCGAAGTGGCATTGCTGGAATTCTGGAAAGTTGACAGCTTGTGACCTGCGACCGACACCACAGCTTTGCAACCAAGTACGCAACACGGAGAGGCGAAAAACACACCAAACTCGCGCCGGAACTGGCTCGAACACAACGCACGAGGCTTTCTGACATTTCATATTAGCGACAGCCAAGACGAACCCCGCGAACGGCCGACCATGCTCCCTGGAACACGACACCTTTCAATGACGTGACGATATATAGCCAATATCACCAACGGCACACGAAACCAGCAACCATTCTCTCGAGCTGACATACATCCTCTGTATTGGCTCTACTCTTCATTCTCCAACCATGGCCACCGCTACGGAACCCGCGCAGCAACTCAGCAACGCCCTTGTCGCCTTCGCGCTCCAAGGCCGTTTTCCCGATGACATTTCCCACCTCCCTCCCGTCTCCGAGACCGACCTACAACCAGCAATACAGGCTCTAGATAGGGCTAAAAAAGACCTCGAGGTACTACAGCCGAACTTCAGCAATAATATTGATGTACTCACGATCCGGTAGACCGAGCTGACCGCCATTGATGACGAGACGAAAGAAGAAGCCAGCTCCTGGGCTAGAAATCACAAGAGTCTGCAAGAAGATATCATTCGCTCAAGGACTATCGCCAATGATATCATCAGGCAGTCCGAGGCTCCAGACACCTCTGGCGAATCCGTCGAGGATGCCGAGGAAAAGGCTGAGTTCGTGAATCGGGAGGTTCAGTACAGCCAGCAACTTCACAGTGTCTTGCGAAAGATTAAGCATGTCAATGAGCTCCTTGGCGAGGTCGAAGTGGCAAAAAATGAACGCCGTATTCTTGATTCATTACATCTACTTGAGAGTATGTCTCGCCGTACTCACTCCACCTCATATCATAACTAACTATCGTGAAGAATCATGGACCGCCATCGATGAAGTCGGGGTGAGCAGGACATGCAGGGTTATGAAACTCCTAGATATCCGGAGTTTCGAGCTCAAGTCTGCTGTTCATGAGGTCTTTGATCATGTATGGAAGGCTTTGGTTCACATCGACATTGACACCCGCCAGCTTGCCGTCCACAATGATGTCAATGGTAACTTTCTCGCAACTATCAAGTCACACAGTTCTAACTATGTCGCAGACGAACAGATGAGTCTTGCAGACGCCGTGGTTGGTCTGAAGGCGTACAAAGAGGTTGATGAACGCATGGAGCAGCTATGGCGCAACGTAGATGCAGCAATTGTGTCTCCTCGCATGGATACCAGAAGCGATGCTCTTCCCCAGATACAAGTACATGGCGACGTCCTACTACTATCGGGGCAGGCTGAACAGTCAGTCGAGGCACTATTGTCTGACCTCGAAGTTATCTTTATTTTTCTCGCTCAACATCTACCTTCCGATCTCCTCCAGTCACTCTGCAAATTCATGATGGCTGATGTCATTCCAAGACTTGTCAAGAACTGGCTCGACTCCGCCGTTCCTGCGTCATTGTCGGAGATGGGAAACTTCGAGGCAACAATTGAGACGGCACGGGGATTTTGCGACATTTTGGAGAGAGACGGGTACACTGGTTTCGATGAGCTGAGGAACTGGGTGGACAACGCGCCATCGATTTGGCTTGGGAAGTGCCGAGAAACAACTCTCGATGCAGTCCGGTCCAGGTTGCTGAGCGGGATTGGCAACCCGAAACAAGTCGAAAAGGTCGAGAAGCAACTAGTGTCCATCTCAGAGGGCAAGGAACTCAGCAAGACTTCGGGGACAGCGGCCACTACGGATGCGAACGATTGGGGTGATGCGTGGGGCGAAGCGTGGGATGAGGACAAAGGCCAGGCTGACGATCAGCCAACATCCAAAACCAAAACCCTTGATACCTCAAAACCCGACGAGGATGACGGTGCGGATGCCTGGGGCTGGGACGAAGAAGACGCTGCTGTGGGGTCCGCCGAGCAGAAGGGAGTGGGCATTAAGGATGTTGAAAAGGACAACGATGATGAAGACGACAGTGCCGCAGCTTGGGGATGGGGCGACGAGGAGACCACTCAAGGACCTGAGCCAGAACTAGCGGCCCCTGCGAATAAGCCGGGTAAGGCGCAAGAGGAAACTCGAGAGCTCACCCTCCGGGAAACGTACAGCATATCGTCCATGCCAGAGCCCGTACTCGAACTCATCGCAGCTATCTTGGAGGACGGTGCCAAACTCACCGGGGGTGACAGCGAGCACACATCCGTCGCGGCCACTGCGCCAGGTCTATTTGGCATACCTACCTTTGCACTGGCATTGTTCAGGGCCATCTCCCCATACTACTATTCCTTCAGCGAGGGTGGTAACATGCAAGTTTCTCCAAAAACAACCCCAAATATGCAACACTAACTCGGAGACAGGTTTCTATACAACGATGCCAGGTATCTAGCCGAGAGCCTCTCCGATTTATCGGACAACTGGAAGAAGCGTGAAGAGCTCACGCTCCGAGCTCGAAACATGCTCCGTCTTGACAATGACATCAAAAGCCTTCAGAGCTTCGCAAACCGGAGCTACGCCAACGAAATGAACATCCAAAAGACAATTCTGCGAGATCTCCTTGGTGGCTCACAAAGCGTCATGCAACAAGATGAGACCGAGTCGTGTATAGAGTCGGGCACGTCACGCATCCGTACCATGGCTACCACTTGGGAGCCAATTCTAGCCCGCTCTGTTTGGACGCAGGCCATCGGCTCTCTTGCGGATGCGCTCGCCGCCAAGCTCATTACTGACGTCCTTGAGATGCCCTCCATCGGCCAAGACGAGGCCTACAATATCGCAAAGCTCATCACTACTGCCACTGAGCTCGACGACCTCTTCCCAGGCACCGGTGAGGACGCTGTTCCCAGGACGGCACAGTTTGCTCCTAGCTGGCTGCGGCTGAAGTACCTGAGCGAAGTACTGCAAAGCAATCTCAACGAGGTCCGCTACATGTGGTTCGAGAGCGAGCTGAGCCTGCACTTTACTGCCAACGAAGTCATTGACCTGATCGAGGCCAGCTTTGAGGCGAACGCGCGGACAAAGGAGACGATCCGCGAGATTCAAGCAAAACCAGCGCCGCTAGCCGTATGATGTCAACTAAGACGAGGGGTGAAATGTTGAACTGTGCATGAGCACAGCAAGGGTTAGGTCTGGAGTTGAGTCATTGGGTGGAGATGTGATTATATTAGATACTAGAACGAGGAGGCAGGGAAATTATTTGGCGCTGGGCTTGATCCAATCCCCTTTCTTGAAAAGAGTGTCATTTTCACTTTCATTCATCATCGACGGTTTTGCTGTCAGACTCAGTGATTGCATAAACTACTAATTGCCATCAATGCATAGACGATGCCCATCCGCAGTCATTCACTATACTTGGGTCGACCTGGCCCGGGATCAACTCTCAGTCGAACGACTAGCTTAGAGCATCTTACCGTGTATCTTCACAAAATGAACAACACGGATTTCGTGACGGGATCAAAGACTGGCGAGCCCCTTGCTGCAATCTTTAATGAAAGGAGTCATCAAGGTTGAATGACGAAGAGCACATTGCGTGCTGCCTTGATGTTTGTTCTTATCTCTCAGACAAAGATCCTACTATTCGGGGTGACGCTCTTTAACATTCTCTCCCTGTCAGTATCATTGTAGTTTTATGTCCTGTGTCTAAGATCGACCGTTTGTGTATCCAACAATTTTAGGAAGAGATAATCCACCACATGTGACCAATGTGGTTCTCCGTACACCAACTCCGAAGAATTATCACGCCAGGGTGATACTGCTATGCTCCAATCTGCTAAAATTCTAGTATATCAAAGACTGGAAAACATACATTGATGTTGTGCACTGATTTCAGGGGCTTGTTCTCGGGAGCGTTGGACTTACCCTATACCTGGACACGAAAATGTTACCAAAATCACTCGTCGACATAGGCTTACTGTCAAGTCGAGATACGTCCACACTAATGAGTTATGACTCGATGGAATTCGTAAAGGTATATTTTCAGTCATGTGCATTTGAGATCACAAATGGAGCATTGAGACTCGTGAATTTTGGGACGAAATCCTCAGTCCAGCTTCACAGCTGACGGTCCGCAAGAGAAACGACGTCGACGAGCAGTTTCCAAGACAACGACAACGAAAACTACCAATGGAGCTGTACCAAATAGCACCTAGGACACAAGAAGGCCAACGTTTATGTCTCTCGGGGTTGGTGTGGGCGAAGAGCTTGTACCCCTGGGCCGTCTGTTGCCGCTCGTCTACAAACCACAGCATCACTACGAGAACGCATGCGAAGAAGGCGCTCATAGCGTACACGGAAAGATCTAGCATGCTACGTCGGTTCCACGAGCCAAAAGTTCCCTGTCCAAAGATTCCCAACACGCCCCCCTTTTGGGAGTCCCTCGTCTGGAAAGCTTTGCGTAACGATGCCACGAGGCAACCAAGACTAGCTTGTAACGGACTCGAGACAAACAAACAACAAACAAAAGGACTCACCGAGACACCCGCCGGCGAGGCAAATCTGAGGCTGCAGTGCAACTAGAAAAAAGGAAAAAAAAAAACATTGAAGTAAGACAAACCACGTCGAACAAGGTCTGAGACATCAGGGAAGGCGAGACAAGACACCCGAATCCGAGCTGCCTCGTCCTTCTTCGCGGCCGTCCGAGTCTCCCGCGCACGACAGCATCAGGTGGCCATCTCTGGCGGTTAGCACGCGATCGCCCGAGGCATGACGTCCGGCGGTGAGAGGGTAGGGGAGCGGGCCCGCACATGACTACACAGAGTCAAAGGCAAATCTCCATGTAGGACGAAGAGGCTGTTCTACCTAGACACGGGCGTCTAACAAGACGGGTATCCAACCTCTACCTAACGAGGAAGGGGGAAAATGAGAGAAAAAGGAAAGAAAAGGCCCCTCGTCGACGAAACACGCACACCTGCACGATGCGCTCATCATGAGCGGACGGGGGAGGGGGAAGCAGACGCTCCGAGACTTGACGAGCTGCCATACTCGGACTTCGATGCTTGGCGCCGGCTCACACGGGAAGCTGCAGGGACAACAGGATTTGCATTGCGCATTGTCGACGACTCCCAGCCTGTCCCTTTTTGCGCACTGATTCTAGGGCCAACATGTGTGTTTTGATTTCCTTCATCCTCGAGACTGTTGGGGCGCTGGTTGGTAGACAAGGAACCGTACACACAAGTCCTCCCTCGCGAGGAAGGGGCTGTGTGGCCCAGCGAAGACGAGGAGGGATGGACCTAGACGAATCTGATGAGACTCGTCAGCGTGTTGTAGGAAGTAGACCAACAACAAACAAAAAAACGCTGCAATGTCGGTGACCCTTTGCAATGAAAGTCAAGACGCGCCGGGCAATGGCATAAGCCTTGTCAAAGTAAAAAAAAGGCCATTGCACAGACAGATGCAAAACATGGGGGCGCGCCAAAGGTAGCTGAGTCACATCGTCCAGTCAATGAACCCAGTTATCCAGTCGATCAATAGCTAGTCCCGTCAAGCGCCAACCCCCCGCGAATAAGGAAACCAATGTTCCGGGCTCGCAATGACAACCCGGCGAGAGAGACAGCTAAGAACACCAACGCAGTGTCTGGGTCTGGCCTGGAACCTCATCAGCCGACTTCCGTGCTCTTGTTCCCACTATACCCTGATCCGCAGATACAGTACATTGCAATTCAGGGTCCCGCGACGGCATTCATAGCCACCGGGGATAATATGCGGACGGAGGGGGGAAGGGAGGGAGTCAAACTCTCGGAGGATTTATCGTCTGTGGTGCGTGGAGCAACAGAAAAAGGGCCTTTTTCACATTGATTACACTTCTTGGCGTCTTTTTTTTGGGCGTCTGACGAGCATTGCCCGGTCCTCCCCCCCGTCACACTTGATGCAGACGGAGCAACTCTAATAAGTTTTTGTTTTTGGTGTTGGAGCGAAGGATGGCTGGACATGCGGATAGCCCTCCCCCCATTCCGGAGAGGGGTGAGGGACGGACGCCTCAAAATCGAAATCGTCCATGCTCTAGTTACTCCCCTCCCCTTGCCAACGACGGTAGGGCCTGGGGCTTGACTAGCTGGGCTGCCAAAGAGTCAGAGCAGAAGAGTTTGCTGGGATCCGGCAACAAACTCGTATCCTGGTCATCTCTGTCTCTAGCCCATCTGCATCCTCCCCTAGTCCATGGCACCCTGGGCATCAGGCTGAGGAAGAACCCACGTCACCCCCTTCCATCTCCGGCAGAAGCGTGGATCCCCCAGATGCAAAAAAGATGGCAACGGACAGCGAGCGTGTCTCAGATCGGCGTCTGAGCTTTTGTTTTGTTCCGATCCGGCCGCCCTGTCGCGAAGGCGCACCAAAAAAAACACCAACTCCGGGGATGCTCCACCCGGCACCCGGGCGGGGGGGGAAGCAGCTCCGATGACGGTTCCGAACGCCCCGTTTTCCCGCCGCCCCCGAGCGAGCCTGGGATATCCCCGTTTGCCTCTGTCGCTCAATCTTCTTCTTCAGCTTGCCAACGTCCATCACCCGCGTATCCCGCCTTCATCCACTCGCCATTCGACCCATTCATCCCTTCGAGGATCCCCATCCATCGCCCAAACGCAGCATCGCCACCCTCTTCCCATTCTCCTCCCTCCTCTAACCACTACGCCTCGACCAAAATAAACCCGGACAGCTGTCACTCCATCTCCATGGTCCACCCCCGCAACGCCTCGACCAAGCTCCCGGAACCGAATCCGCGGGTTTCGTGCCCGAGCTCTGCCCAGCCAGCATTGCCTCGTTGCAAAAAGGGCCCCATTCCCTGCTCGCTGTCGGTGCCAATGAATCGCGGGCCTCTGACTGGCTTCGTCGTCCTTGTTTTAATCTGGTGGGTAAAAAACGTGACTGGATGGATATGCGAGCAATGGCCTGATGTCCACTCTGACGTGGGAGATTGATTCAATGCGTTGGTCCTGGCGCAATGGTGTTTTTTGGTGTTTCCCTTTCGTCTTTTTTGCCTTCTCCATCGGCTTCGCTCCTTGTCGTTCCGACGACGACATCCGTGGAACCGTCCCACTCCCCGGCCCCAATGCGTTTTCTTTGCCGACGCCCTCCGGGTAAGCCTCGTCGCCGTGAAACATAGCTAGGAAAACGCACGCAATAAGAAACGGGAGCGGGGCGGACCGGCAGGTGTCAGAGGGGATAGGGTCACTCCGTCAGATGTCAGTTTTGCCATTTTCGGAGTCACGGGTGGCCATTACTAAGTAGAGGCCGAGCATGACGTTTACCTCAACGGGTTGACGTGGCACTCAATGGCGTAGGAGGCTGATCGTTGGAGGTTTAGAAGGGGAACAACGCACACAGCCCTGATAGGAAAAGGTGGCAGGAGAATGGTAGAGGTGGTAGTAATCCAGGAGTGGTAGAGGTCGGCTGGCTAATTGGTAGCGGGTGTTGAAGTTGGTGGTGGTGGTGAAGCGTGAGCCAGGTCATCAAGTACTGCCTACGCAAGCAATACCTACACCCGGCTCTTAATCCCGCTACCAAAGACGAGCAAATGGGTGATAGAAGAAACAGAAGCCGAGGGTGACAAAAAACAGGTGGCATGACCATGACGGCGGCTCATTCTAGTCCTGATGATGCCTATCCGCTTTGACGTCCTCCCCTTCGCCTTGACGGCTGTGGGTGATAGCTCACCTGCATGAGCAGTGACATGAACACTCAGCTGACCAGCTCTTTGGTATGGTACCTACAGAAGCAAACAAACAAATCTTTACTGCTCTCGGCATTTCGCCGCTGGTGGGTCGCATCGCACCGACTTTGCGGTAACCGTGGTCCCCACGGTGTTGAATCGTGTCGAATGCCCGTGTGTTAGAGCACCCGCCCCATGTAAGCCTATTATGGGAATTGGCTTTGGCGGCCGGCTCCCCCCAAATTCGACCTGCCTGAAGAATGATCTGCTTGCTAAATGCACTCGAATTGAGTGCCTTGGGTTTCACCAACAGGAATTATCAACGGCCAGCATCACTTCAAGCCCCTGCCTCGTAGACGTGAAAGATTGGAGTGTTGTGTTGCACAACGCAACTCGTTTCTAAGCGATGCTCACTGACTGGTTCGCCTCTTGATTTTTCAACCACCCTCTTTGGTTCCGATGCGCTGCGGCAAAGCTGGTGAAGCAACCAACGAAGGAATTGACCTTGTCTCTCTCTCTCTTTCAAAACCGCAACCCCAGAGTTGCCCTAGTCTCGCACATCCCTAAACCAACGCAGTCTACTAACGCATGCACGGCGTTGGCTGCAAGAGACCCGTGAGGCTGGGAGAGACGCCCCCTCCTGTACCCTATCTACCCAAGGGCGGTACCATGGGCATGGCATTGGCGCTCATGCCCCTTCGAACACGGCGCGAGCTGCGTGATGCGTCCCCCGTGAGCCACCCCTCCAATTCACCGGCCGCTCACTGGACTAGCTGTCCTTCGGACGCGTTCATGTCTCCCAGATGGCGTCTGTACCTACTGCACCGTCATACCGTCCTGGCCGCAGACCCCTCCCCCTCCCCTCCCCACCGGCTTGAACCTGTCATGCCAAAAAGCCAGAGGTGTGCGTTCAAAGCTGTCGATGGCTGCAAATGGATTGAGGAAAAGTGACGAGTCAACCTGCAAGACCGCACATGGGGGCCGGCCCGAGCCAGACCTTGGGTCCGCCTCAGCCCGCAGCTGTTGATGAGAAATAAGAGGGGGGGGGGTGTTCCTCCAAGTACTGCACTCCTGTATGTATCATATGTAGGTACTGTATGTATTCTGCAGTGATGCTCGCACCATCGCCGTGCTGCGAAAGCTCGGCAGCCTGCCTGCTCGTCTGAGCGGGCGATGATGGATGTCCGAAGAGATGCAGGGCGGACGACGGAAACGTTGCAACCAGGCCCCCCAAAAACCTCGAAATGCCATTTGCCAAGCCTGCAAATGGTTGTCAGCCTACATGGCTGCCTACCTGCAGCCTCAGTCCGCCTGACCGCACGTCGACGGCCGTGAGTCAAAACTGCAGGCGGCCGTGATATGTCTTCCATGTCCCACCGCCTCTTTCCCAGACCGCGGTGAGGCCGTGGTGAGAGACGGAGAGATGACAAGACACAGGGCTGAGAAATGAGAACCCGGCACTTACTTTAAACTAGTATGGGGCGCAACATCCCAGCCCCCCGGCGGAAGGCCCGGCGCGCTCGCTTTGTGCCGTGGCCGTGAGTGTGAGTGTGAGTGTGCACGACATAGTGTTTATTAGTGCTAGTGTAAACGAGCAACGCCTTCTACGTAGCAGTAAGCTGTCGCCTTGGCTAGGGAAATGAGGCCAATTTCGGTGACATTGTGCTGGGCTCATCATCGCTGGCCGATTCGATTGTTCCAGAAGCCCTCGTAAAGACCACGCCGTCTTCTGGAGTCCGACATGGGGGAGGTTGTTTTAGCGAACGGCCATCGTTTTCTTTAGGAACCTTGCCTATCCACGGGACCGACCTGGGTGCAGCGAAGCAAACACGCGAGTTCGAAATAGATTCCACCCACATCTGGAAACTCCCGGCTTCTAGCTGGGTATCTTTGTTCGTGGCATTGCCCTGATGCGCAGCCCAGGCTGGTATGCAATTATCTGACACTGGTTGGACGGGCTCGAAACGTCCACCGGGGGGCGTACATGGTATCGCTTCCAGCTTCACCGAACGGGGAACGAGCCATTGCATGACCAATCTCCACCGCGGTGAATGTATCTGACAGCACGCATGTATCCAACCGTCCCAGCCTCACTGAGCAGCAGCTATCCAGCAGCTATCCAGCACATTCACAGCCCAGGGCTGGCAGACGGGGATCATGATGCGCCACGTGAGAGACAGACAGACAAGAGCTCACATGGGGCGGTGAGAAAGCAGAGGGCTGGCTGCAGCTTCAGCTTGCCTGCGGGGTGTCTTGTTTCGCAAACGAGGCTGTGAACAAGACGCGCCCCGCCCACACCTTCCAGCGATCAACAGAACAGCTTTTCTTCTCCATCTAGAGACACACACACTGAGCTGGTGGGCCTGCAGAAACCCGTTGTTGGTTGTGATTATTTTAGAAACCTGCTGCTGGGCCTCTCCCCCCCCCCAAAGGCGTCCCGGCCCCCCGTCAATTGCGGAGAATGATCGACAAACACTGGCAACAAGTCATGCACACAGCCAACAAGAACCTGCGACTACCTACGAAGTACCCCCCCCTCGACAGCCACAAAGACGCGGGTTAGCGATGGGCCTTTCAGGGGTTCGGTCCCGATTCTTGGGGAAGGATTCTAGAAGGCTGAGTTTGAAGCCAACATGGATCGACCCTCCGCACGAGTACCCATCATCCCTCCCTCTCATCATCCCTCCCCTCCCCCCAACCAACAGCCAGCCAGCCAGCCAGCCAGCAGAGCAAGCAAAACCCAGCCTTCTCGCCCGGCAGATGGGCGGCCATGTCGCATTCAATACCGTTCGCCCAACAGGGCGGCCAGTCACCAACTATGAAACATGAACCTGCCGGCAAAGGGTGACAAGAGCCGCCCAGGTCCTCCTCACGTAATGCGGGCCAAGTCGCTCGTCAAGAATAAATGCGAAATGGGGACGCCCACACCCCCCGGATAGCCCTGTCTCTTGGGTTATTTGACTGTCCGATTGGGGCTATCCAGGCGGCTTACACGGCCTTCTGCCACCTGATACCATGTCGTGGCCTGTCATGACTAGCCGGCACGCAAGTAAAGGTGGCCTTGTGTCGAATCTCTCCCTGACACCAAAGGGCTGCACGTCTGCGAAAGCAGAACCGCGCCAGGTAGACGAGGTGTGAGAGAGATAGAGGCTTCGTCATCTGTCCGACCGCCCGAGTTGTAGCGGTGAGTTGGGCAAGGCGACATGGCCCTCGCATCGCATCAAACATGACACGGCATTGCCCTCCACCGCCGGTTGCCTTGCCCTCCCTGCCATGCCGCCTTGATGATCCAGCTGCCTTGCGAATCGCAGTGATCCAGCGTGCCTCTCTCACGCCTCCTTTTCACACCCCCTCATCAGAAAAGGGAACGGAATAGTCTCACTTGGCTTGGCATCCCATCATCTCCCAGGCAGTGGGAACGCCGTGGCCGCCGCCGCTACTGAGAGGCCGGTGCGTCCGAGCCATCTCCATCTCTCCCATCACCAAGTCCCGCGGATCTGGCCCGAGAGATTGGACAATTGATCCTTTCAATCACCCACCGATATGTTCCAAAAGCCCGGCCACCTTGGAAAATGAATCCAACGGCCCGGGATCCTGACCACGGGCTTCTGCCTCATTTCCCCACGTGTACAAGGAGCACCCCTTGCTCAGCAACGCATCCCATCAATGATGTGCAGCAGGCCCAAGCGCCCGCTACTGAGAGGGCGTGTCGTTTGAGGTTCGACCGTCTCAGATCCTGTGCAAAAGACGGACGGGGGGGATGGCGGCCGTGTCTGCTAGGTTAGCAATTAATTAGCATCCATGATCCAACATCCGGCCGCAAGAAGAGACGACGTTTTGCGTAAGCAGAGCGGCGGCTGTCCGTACCTGGTCCCTTTCGCGGGGCATGGGGCGGCGCCGAGTCCTCTTTGAAGGTCTGTTCCATGCTCCATGTCCTGGTGGGTAAATCCAGCCCGCGGCACGCGAGTCGAGAGGCGGGTGGGCATGCGAATCCTGTGCCATTTTGACTGAGGGTAGCGTGTCGTGAATAGATTGCCCTCCCTTTCCACGGACTTGGGTCGGTAGTGGAAGGAGTGCGTAATCGTCGCTCACCCTGGAAACCCAATATCAGGGAGCGTCAACTCTTTCGGTTGGGCATATATCTTGGCAAAATCATGCGGCTATCCTGGATTCCTGGCCAACTGCGACAGGATACATACGACAGGATGCGCTCCCGCACGCGCGCTTCTGCGGAGCAGGCTCCGACATGTTGGAACGTGGTAGCTGGTCCGCAGAGGATGAATTGTTATTGGAGTTGCCAACAGATCCGCGGTCATAGTACTAGGCATATAGAGGCATCCCGCGGTTGGATGGGCTTGCCATGGCTCTCTACGTGGTTTGGTGGCTCGGATCGTCTCAGACTGCCGGTGAGGTTCCGTGCGACGTTGTGGCGTCGTCGCATTATTTTGGTGGCTTACTGACTTGCCTGCCTCGACTTACATGGAGGCCGACGCGCCACGTCTGAGCCAACAAGCCGCAGGCCAGAGCGTGGAGGCTATTTACTTGAGCCAACATTTTAAATTTGACCCCGGAATATTCTGTAGAATCGCTTTGCTAGAGCCCCGACGGCGGTTGCGTGGCGACTTGAGGCCATCCAGCCCCAATACCCATGCCTATCGCGGCGCCTTATTCGAACGTAGACTCCGGAGTCCCCGTCATCATCATTGCCCAACGCGAGCTGTTCTTTTTGATACAGCTCGAGCTATTAACTGCCGTGCCTGCCGTGCGCCTAGAAGCATAATCCCTCGGCGCGGCAGATAGCATAGGATTAACGCCTGCGTAGGGCCGGAGGTATCGCAACGCAGCCTACCACAGTGGTGGACGGCTCCTCACGAGGGCTCGACCCCAGCGCGACGCAGCGACGCAGGGCGCTCTGCATTCGAGATGCATGGGCTCAGCTGCCGTCAGCGTCCAACCGTATTGCATCGCGGGTCATGTTGCCATGAGGGGATTGCAGCGGCAGGCGCGCAAAAGACGGGCGCTCCCGCAGTCCATCCGCACCACTTGTCTGGTCGGAGTGCCGGATCCGGATAGGTAAAATCGGTAGCATGGTGATCAGCGCGGGATGTCGATGCGTGTCGCTCATCGCAATGCGCCGTCGGCCTGCGGATGTGGCCAGCGTGGGTTGCCTGAGCGGGACTGTTGGAGTTGTATAGTCAGCCATCAAGCAACCACTGTCTATCCTCTGCAGTTGTGTGTGGGGGGCTCGTGCAGCCCATGTTCTTTGAGCAAGTAAGGGACGAGGAACTGGTGATCCTGGGATCGATCGAGGGAGGTGAGGCGAACTGGGTCGCGTAATACCACAAATCCCACAAAACGCAGAGGCGCCTGACCAAGAATTATGTGAGATATTTCGATGCCAGCGCCTGCTACATGGTGCCCTCTAGGTCGAGTTCATAGTTTGTAGTTTCTCGAGCTGGACTCCGCAGGCTGGCCGAACTGCTGCTCGATATGAGGCTCAAGCTGGACTGTCGGGGATTGAGTGGATTCTCTCTGCCGAAAACCAACTCAAATTGCGGCCAAATGTGCCGAAAGGCTAACACATTGACAAGTCTGGAGGAAATGATGAGGGTAGGAAATGAGGTCAATTCCTGTACGGTCAAGGCGACGGCCCCGCTCCGTGTTCTCATCAATCAAAGGCTTTGGCCCATCCCGGCTTGAGCCGGCTTCAAGAGTCCGGCCCCGAGCATTCGCTTGCTTCCCTAGTCGCTCCATCAAGTGAAGCCCAATCGCGAGACGGGCCAATCTCACAGGTTCTGCTGCTCTGCATGCTGTGCCACTTCGTGCTGGCATGGCATTGCATGGCTGCATCACATCAGCTGCCCGTCCGCCGTGATGACGCGATAGGCTGCATGCCGAGTTTAGTCGGCGACACGTTGCGTCCTGGAGGACCTGGACTCCTGATCGAGGGTAAGCTGCCCGAGTCTCAATTGAGCACGGCGAGAGGGAGCGACCCGATGGATGACCTGCCAGGATTCAACCGTCAACCGGTTGCATGCTGCAGCTGCCTGAGTTGGTGTGATTGGTTGTCGTTCCACAAAGGGGTTGGTCGTTTGTTGCGTCGCTTTCAAGAGGCACGTGGTCACAGCCCATCGTATAATCGAAATTGAGGGCGTGCTGCGTGCTGGGTCAGCCTGGGTGTAAGTCTTGGTACGGCATGGCCGGCATTTTCAGCGTCATACATGGCTCCCTTCTGTCACTTGGAAACCGAACCACGCCAGCCCTGAATGAGGCACAATAGGACGGAAAGGCCAGTTCCATCTTGGCTCCAAGACGTCTTGGCGGACATGCGTCTCAACTAGTCCTCAGGGGGAAGGAGACGGTCGTATTTCATGTGTCCTCTGTGTACGAAGTATGCGTTTCGGACAACGGAGGCAGCGCAGCGACCTCCCATGAGAGCAATGCCATGGGCCACGAGCCCTGAGCCATGAGCCTTCCCGGAGCGCGATAACAGAGACGCCGATTGTACAGCCGCCAGCGCACGATGGCGGGTTTCCTGATAAGATACAATAGGGCGGCGCCTAGGTCGAGGCAGGTCTAGAGGAGTTCTAGGGCCCATATCTCCAACCGGCATGTCCCCAGCTGTTTGATGTATTAGGGCAGTTGGGGAAGGGGGCTTGGCTTACGCTTGAACCAACACTTTGGGTAATGGCCGATGCGGCCCCTATTGGAACTCAGCTCGGGGAAGGAAGGGAGTGATTTTGCGACGAGTCTGGGCTACTAAGTAGAAATAATCAGGCAAGCTGAGCGCAGCCTCCCGCCGGCGCGAGTCAAGGCCTAAAATGAATTCAACAACTGTGGGTGGTTGAATGCAATGTGAGTGCGACGCGATGCCATGCGGCGAGGTGCAGCGCGGTGCAGACTCAGTGCAGCCAGCATGTCTGATATGCAAGCCAACGACAGACAGCCAGCCAGCCAGGCATGCCGGGCACTCGCCAGCTCTACTACGTAGAGGTGTGCTGGGGGCGGCAGAGATCCTACGAGGATTATCGAGCATTGCCCCCCCCCATTCAGGTTGTCGAGTTCGCCGCGTGACACCCTCCACTCCCGGTTTTGCATCGCAATGCTGCAACGTCCTCGGGTACCTTTTCACACTCCGCGCGTCCCGCTGAGCTTCTGAGAACCCCTACGTCACCCCTTCTGCGTGGAGCGGGACCAATCGCGTCACCAACACCTTGGCTGCGGATGCGCTCACTTTCCCAAGCGCCCATCCTGTTTTCCGCGTACATTCGTACATTTGCAACCGATACGATTTTGTGGTGTTCTGAGCTGGCTGTGCTTTGAGGGAGGAGCTAGCGACATAGCAAACTATACCCCAGACTTGGACCATCTGCTGGGAACTCAAAGGGCTGGTGTTGGTTTTGTAGTGGCGTGGGGGGATGATGATACAGCACATCAACTATGACCAAGCCAGATAAACGCAGCGGGTGATCGCAGTGAGTGAAATCGGTGACTGCCGCCCATCCCACCTGCTCTACATCCAGGAGGCCTACATGGTGAAGCCCGCGATATGATCGAGACCCAGATAAGCAACCGCCCTGTTGGTTGACCGCAACCGGCACCGCCTAAACGTCAGTTTGCTCTTCTCAAATGCCATAGACACCAGCAAACCACTCAGACAGCCCCGGACCCATGTCTCACAGCGGGGGACCCCTTGAGATCACCCTAGGGACCGGGTATCGGCACCACTTAATGTCTCAGCCGATTGGGTAGATTGCGGGACGGGAACGTCATTCCCCACGTCGCACACCTTGAAGGTGCCTTGCCTCCACATCCAACAAATCACAGCTCCCATAGCGGCTATGCCTGGCCCAGCTTGTCGGTGCATTTCAACAGCGACATTGCTTGAAGTTGCTTCTGCGTTTCCCTCTCACTGGGCGCCAAGACCTCCCTGCCGTCCTTTTCCTCGACGGCCTCCAAGTCGCTAGAGTGGTCCGATGTCGTCCGTCTTATTGGAGCTGCTCGTCGCATGGCAAACACCACATGTGATGTGATGATGTCGCCATGGCCGCTTTTCACTTGTCGGCAGCGTTTCCCTTGTGTCCAGTTATCGTCTTTGTTCTCATCACAGCGTGCGGTCGCCAAGCGGCTCCGCAACGGGACTGGCCCAGCGACACCACATGACCCTCATGGTGATTGTCCAAATGTCGGTGTATACCGGGAATCTCTTGAATGCTGACCCGCGCGTCTCCGCAATTGGACTCGACTACTTCGAAACGGAGCGACACGGGCTGCTGTTTGCACATAGGACCCTGACGTTGGCAGGTGGGCTGGGTATGCTTGGTAGGCTTTGTACTTGGTAAGGGTGACTAGGCAGGGCCACCACGGTCAGCGATGCGCGAGGGAGACGCTGTAATGCAGACCTGTACGCCACAACATGGAGAGACATGGAGGGACACGGAGGGTGGGAGGGTGTCAACGCAGGGTTCAATCAACGGCCCAGTGGCCACTGTTGGTCTCCATCCCGACTTGGGACGGCGTTGGGTCTGATCGGAGACTTTACCAACTTCCGCGGGCGGATGCTGGCGATGACACCCCCGGATTTTCCGAAGGGCAGCGTTCCATCAGCTCACTTGACGCGGATGGTAGGTTGCCAGCGTCGTAGACAGTCATGAAGCGAAAAGTGCACTATGTAGGGCACATTCGCGGGCGGGACATTGCTGATGGCGGGGCACCGACAAGGCTGCAGAGAGCTGCCTGCCCCTAAGGTTCGTGACAGAAGCGGGGTTTTGGACTGACGAGTGAGAGGACCTTGAAGGGTTGACGGATTTTGGTTTTGTACAGACTACGGAGTACGTACTGTACAACTGAGATACCCAAACGGGACCCACAATGCTACCATCCTAGCTGCAGCTCTCCAGTCTCCGGGCATCATGGATGATTTTGATGCCCACACCCCCTGCCCAGGCATGCTTCTCCTCCACTGCCACTGTTACTCTAAGTACAGCACGTAGCTTTCCACCACCGGCTGGCTGGTCACCCTGTCTTCCTCGCTCTGTTTGGCTCCAACCCGCGGACAAGGAAATGACGGGACTCGGCGCCAGAGGATCGACGACGTGATGATCTCATTCCGCCGTTGGCTGTCCCAGGGCGTTTGTTTCAAGATGTCTCGGGCCCAACCCGCTGTCTCTGCGCTCGTCCTCGAATCACACCGCCGCCGCCAGAACTGACAGAACCCATCGTCAATGGCGGATAGGCCTCTGGGGGAACCTGGTATCTCGGGAGGGGGAAGAGGGGGTGTTGAAGCGCTGAAAGGCCCTTCGGGGCTATATTGGCTGCAACAAAGTTTTTTTCCCTCCTCATGACGCTTTTTCCAATCCAACCCTCTGGGCCTCGGACGCCATTGGCCTTTTCCCCACATCCTCTTTTTCCCGGACGGCGGCACCTTGCCGTCTGGGCGTCTGGGCAAGTCCCCGTCCGTCGTCGGGGACCCTCGCGCCTAGGTGGGCATCTCCGGTCATCATTACCGCCCTTTGTTACTTTGTGACTTGTGTGTGTGTGTCTGTCTCGGTTTGCTTCTGCTGGACCTAGCCCGGAGGAGGGCGGGCACGGGGAAGCACACGCTGGAGCCGGATGTGAGGGTGGTCAAGCACCAAAACATCCCACCCTATCACCTATCGTTGGCCTTGTCCGCCCACGCCATGTCAGTTGTGAGGCATTGCAACGTCCGCTAGATCTGTAACGGTCCAAGTAGACGGGAGACTGCTGCCACGTCACTTGGGGTGGATTGCAATTGTTTCGCCGACGGACCCTCACTCGCATCGGGTACAGCTGCTACAGATGAGGATCACGATGCGAATCCAATGTCTGAATTTGAGCTTTGGGGTTGCACGCACTTTACTTCAATTGGCACACACAAGATGTTGGGCATGCTTTTCTATATCCCCACCACCGTGAAGCATGTGAGGCATGTGAAGCATGTGTCAATGGTCGACTTACGACTTGACTGTCAACTTACAGCAACCTTGAACCGAGCACCTGGCCACATTTGACGTTGCAAGCAAGTCATCAACTTTAGGTGGGGAGGTGAGTCTTGGAGTCAGAATGACAACTGAACAAGAACTAGTAACAAACGTCATGCGAATTATCAAGCGCAAGTGAGGGAATTGCATCATCATTTCGTCTTTATTGTTGACCTCACAAACGACTTTTGCATGCGCCTGTCCGTCCCTGCTGCATGTAATTGGCAGCGCGTGTGTGCGTGCGAAGAGCGGTGCTCCCAAATTTACAGTGGTGCCGCGAGCGCACTGCCCTATCTGGCGGATGAACCCTGTCACCCTCGACCAAGTAGCTGGTGCACCCGGCTGTCGTATTATCGACAAAATGAGACGGCGGGGAGCCGGACCTTACCAAGGAATATCAAGTCAGCAGCCAGCAAGGAACAGCTCGCTTACCCCAAGTTGACAGCACTGGTGCGGTCAGGGTTGATGGTTGAGCTTGGGACAGTTCCGATTCTACCACGTTCTTTGTAGAGGATCAATTGGTCCGGGGCCGAAAGAGCCCTCATGTCGTCTTTGTGACAGTGGATACCCGGGCATCATCCGGACATGCCAACAAGCGACGTGCGTCTTGAATATGGAGACAGCAAGCTCGGAGGCTGGAGGCTGTAGAATGAGGGATGGCCGGTTGCGACATTCAGGCTTTCTGTGTCACTTTTGGGATTGTCTTTCCGGGTCGACTCATGAAAGTAGTTGGGGCTAACTAAGGGCCGTCTCAAAACAAGCCGCCCACTGCATTGGTGTTGACCTGGATTCCCTGGCCAGACCCGTTGCGAGCGTGGCAGCTGAGGTTTGCTAGAGAAAGAGGAGGCGCGCTAATAATAGCCCGAGCGCGAGTTGGCCGCGCCCGTTTACACTCGTCCAATTTCTATCAGGGACACGATGGAGGGGCAGCGCGATGATTGAAATAGACAGGTGTTGCCCATCGTCAAATCTTGACGCCAGGCACGGGGAAGGGAGCGTGAGACCTGTCCCTGGACGATTCCTGGGGCGCCGTGGATTGTGAAACACAACTCAGAATGCGGGTTGGGCCAGTTAGCTAGGTTACAGGCTTGCTGGCGTTTGATGATTCCATCTATGTCCAACGCCGCCGGTCCAAGGCAGACATGGCAAAGGGTATTCAGGGCAGAAGCATTGGACAGCTTTACCATGGCCCACCTGGCAAGGCAGGATCGGGAACAGGGTGGTGTGGTGCACATGACCATCTATCGTATCTGCCCTGGCTTTTTTGTTAGCTTCGGTGGTTTTCTTCTTCTTCTAACAACTTCTCCCCCCAGAGAAACTACACTCGAGCTTGCCTCTTGCATCCCCATGGCTCAGGCTCAAATGCTCGGCCAGGCCCAGCGCGCTATCCTGGTTCCTCGCTTCGCTAGGAGCCGGCGCTGCAGCCTCGTTGACCGCTCGAGACGGCGCCTAGGCATCGGCGAGCGATGGGCAGCACGAGGTCCCAAGCCCCTGGCGCTGAAGGGCGAGATGGTTGGGCAACTCTTCGCTCTCAGGGCCGGGGGCCAAAGGAGATCGATTTCTCCGGATACCTGGCGGCACTGTTTGTTCTGGTGCGTCTCAAAGTACTGCCTGTGCACTGGACTGCTTGAACCCCCCATGTCCAGACGATAAAGGGGGGTGGCAAGATTTGGCCAGGCCCTGTCGGTAGATCCTTGTCTTGGATGCGCCGGGCACATGGCGAGGTACCGGCCGAGGCTGGTACAAACAGACGGGTACGGTACCTTTTCGCCTTGGAAGCTGGAACTTGAAGGCGTCGGCCATGGCCTGGCTGCTGACCCCCGGTCATGGAATTGTTCTTTTTCTGTGACTATCCGGGGGCCGGACTCCCCTGGTCTTACACACTCGCTCTCCCTTCGTACCTTACCCAGGTCATATTGGTCTTGGTCTTGGACTTGGCTTGTCGGCCGACGGCGCCGGTTTCTGTCAGTTGGCTCCCCCGAGTACGAGCATCGTTTAGATTGAAATCCCACGACGGGAGTACGAGGAGCCATTCCGAGTCGCCATGCGAGTATCAGCTCCTCCCGACTTAGCATCTCGTACCTGAGGCGGGGATCAGCATCAGCCTCGGGGCCTTGTTTGGCCCCTCCAGCCTACTAGATCTGCTCTTCGGTCCTGGCCTGCACGGCGCCACTCTCGTGGTTCCGCGCCTTTGTGCCCCTTCCTTGCCCGCAGCCAAGCTAGGAGCTAAGTTACTTTGACGTCCCAAGAGGCTAGGAACCTCGTTTTGCCTCCCTCGTGATCGAGCCCTGGCTCGCCCTCGGCGCACCCAATCGGGGTGAAACAAATTCTTGAGCAAACGACATGAAAAGTGAAGAGGAAAAAATGGACGATGAAAAAAGACCTAATCAAGGTGTTCGGCCGCTTGCTAGTGCCCGACCCCCCGCCCTCCTTCTTGCAGGTGGACTGCTAGCATAGTCGACATGTTCGCTCGTATCTTATTATGATTAGCTCTAGCCGTGCAGTCCATGCTTAAAAACCTTTGGCCTGGCATGATATGGCAGCATCTGCCGAGGCCGCCGCGGACTAGACTCTAAACTCGAGGAGGGGTGAGACTTCTTGTCTGGACTGTTTCGATTTGCCTATCGTCATTATTCGTCGGTTGCTCATCATCTGGCGGAGCGACACCGCTTCGCTCATTGCACTCCGCTCTCGTTGACTGAAACGTGACGAAGGCTGCGGATTTCCAAGGGGCCGCATGCCTCTCGTTCTCTTGGTACGCGCTGTGCTGTTATTAGGAGCTGGAAGGGATAAGCAGATCCTCATGCCTCATGTCGAGGCTAAGTTGCGCGATCCGAGAGCCGGAACGAGGACGAGGGACAAGGAGGGACGGGTTGGACGAGGATGAACGAAGAGCTTGTCTCTTTTCTCTCTATTCTTGTCTCTCTCCTCGTGTTCTAATCTCCTCATATCTCACCGTCATTTACAGAATGGCATCCACGCGCCACCAAGCTCCCTGGCCCTTTTCTCTCCCATTCCATCCCGCGCCGGGCGATAGAGGGAGAAGAACGGATGGCGTCTTCCCCACCTCCAAGGGCTTCATGGGGCCTTTGGGCTCGCTCTCGGTTGCGCCTGTGGGAGCTGCAAGCCGAAGTCTAGCAGAGGGGAGAAGGGGGGCTAGGTGGGATGGCAGAGCTGGTGCTAGACCGACCTTCTGGTAGTCTGTCCCACCTCTTGGCGCCTTTGCTGGCCGCTGCCCACACAGAGTCGCAGAGAGTCGCACTGCCGCACTCCGATTAGACGTATCGACTGGAAAGTGAAATCTTCAGGATGACGGGCGCAGGGAAGGCGATGAAAGCTACCAATTGGGGCGGGGAAGGCAAAAAACAATGGACCCGTCATCCATAACTCTCATCCATCCACCAGAAATCCCACTGAAGCATCATCCACCACGATCCATCGCCCTTCAGGCGGATTGGCGGGTCCGCTTCCTGTCGCGAGGCCCAGTCCTGAGCCCCCGTGCAATGGTCCCCCCCTCAGCCTAAGCCCCTTGGGCAGCCCAAGCCTCAATCCTACTGCCAAAAAAGGGCCACCACGGGGCTTCAGGCTTTGAGGCTCCAGGGCTTCCGGGGCTTTTTTTCAGGGCTACCCTCACCAAAAAGAGAATGAGAAAAAAAAAACCCAGAAACCCACCCAACGCCAACAAGTCACTCCATCATGTTTGAGCCAGTGCTAGCCCCATCGCATCGTCATTCAACCACGTTCCGTCCCATCCATGCCACACACACACTTTGCGCTCACAGGCACACATCGCATTGGCCTGGGCCTCGTCCGCGTCCTCTCTCCCTCTTACACATGGACGGATACACCATCATTCGCAAACCGGGCTACTTCGTCCATGGCATTAGCCACATCGTTGGGCCCCGGACCCATGCGAAATCGGCGATATCAAGTCATGCCCATCATCTGTCATTCCCTCCATGTTACCATGGCATCCCTTGCGACTTGCATTGGCTGCTGGTTCTGGATCGGTCAGTGAATTCCTAGTGGTATGCTCGTTCGTGGTTCTGCCTTTGGCGGAGGAAGGGTAGCCTTTCGACCGTCTTGGTGTAGCTATCTCAGCGGGCTGCTTGTGTGGTAGTGCTTTTGCCGTTATCAGTTCCATGGGGCCGTGATTCGACACTCGCCCACGCCCGCGCATGCCCGGTTCGCGCCCACGCGCATGACTAACACGATGACCACGATGTCTCTAATATCTACCTTGCCTGTACTCCGTATGACTGTGTAGCGATGCGCTGTGCTGGTATGGGCGGATGCTATGCTGGTGGCCTGGTGCTGTGCTGTACGTACTACGTAGGAATAGCCCGGAGGTGTGCTGTGCGGTGTGTGCTGTGTCTGCTGTGTGTGACACTGGGCTGGGTTGGGTGGGCTGTATTATCTGGAAGGCCCTGGCCCTGTCAAATCCGTACCTTGGCTCGTTCGCCCTGTTCCTGTTCCTACTGCACATCCCGTCGTCTAATGGACCCACGCCCCGTATCGTGATGCCAACCCCCTTTCCCCTTGCGCACAGGGTTTGTCGGGGAACATCTGCAGTTCTGCACCTTGGGAGCCATGGCTCATGGGAGCGTGCCTTAGGCCCATTTTTACACCCACCCTCGCCGTCATCGTGGCCTTGTTGGTGTTTCGTCTGTCATCCCTCTGCCTCTGGCACTCTACCACCAGCGCCCAGCTCCCTTCGGTCTGGGAATCCCTCACCATCTCTCCCTGTCATCGGCCCCTCCCACTCTCCCACTCTCCCTCATACAGACGCTTTTTGCTGCATCTTCCAGCGCCACACGCCCCCCCAGTCGCTCCCCAGTCCCCAGTATGTCCTCCCCCCCCGTCACTCCCAACTGTACGTAACCCCAGTTCCAGTCCTCGTCCCAGCCAAATCAATCAATCAATTCTTCTGGTGCCCCCGCCCCTGGACGCTGCTTGGCTGCCCACTGTGCCACTGTGCGCTGTGTCGTCGATGATGCTTGCTTGATGCTGCTGCTGCTGCGACTGCTGCTACTGCTGTCGTCGCTTTGCCTCCTCCACGCTCCACGCTCTATGCTCCACGCTCCACGTTCCACGCTCCACGTACTGCTGCTGGGTCCTACTGCTGCTCCTCCCAACTGAGACCGACAAGACAGCAACAGGCTCAGGAACAGGCTCAAGCACAGACTCGAGCCAGCACGCACACGCTCTCGTGTCGTCCAGCGATCCAAATAAAGACGGCCTTCTTGGCTGCTGTCCATCCCGCCATAATTTCCCGGACCCCAGCCCAGATACAAGACGCTGCCGCTCCCGTGCCCAGCTTTGGCTTTTAGTCCTGCTTCCACTGCTTCCACTTAAAGCGCCCTACTCTCCTCCCTCCTTTCCCACCTGGGAATTGCCTTTTTTTTTTTCCTTCCCCTTCCCCCCGCCCGTTGACCTTTGGGACCTATCCTGTAAACTTCGCACCTTTGCCCCCCCAAGCTACTACTTGCCACTACTTATTACTACCTTGACTCCCCCCAACTTACTGCCCACCCACTCCCGCTCCACCAATTCTTACCACCACCACCACCAACCTACAACTTCAAACCTCGAGAATCTTTCTGTCGTCCTCGGCCTCGCTTCTCAACGCCCAACAAACAGAAGGACGGACACTCGCACAGCATTTTCTCTTGCTCACTCGCCGCAAGCACTTCGCCTCATGCCCAAGGAATGCTCACCTGCAAACTTGCGAATTACGGAAAACTTGCGAGCCTTGCGCAACCCACGATCTCGACCTTGTTTCTCAGTATCCGCATTGGGTGACTCAGCGAACGCGCCCTTGCAACTTCAACCCTTCAATTCCGCCATTGCTACGTCCCGACACGCCTGTACCCGACCTGTCTGCGTCTGCGACTATTTCTGCGTCTTTGAGCTCTCGGCCAACTACTAGAATTCACCTCCCGCGCTTCCCGTTGCGGTGACTTCCTTCACGTTACATCTCCACCAAAACAGCTCCGGCGGAACCGCTTTCACAACTTCTCGCGAGCCTCCTGGACTGCGCAACCCGACAACGGACCTATTGGAGGAGGTTTTTGCTGGACAAAGCACCCGAGGACCCGCACCAGTCTGCGGTGATCGAATTTGCCAATTGCGCGTTTGCTGGACGACGCCAAACTCGCCACGAGTAGTAACCCTCGACGGGTGCTGTATCTTGACCTCTCTCATTTCGGCCTCGTCTCCGCGCTCTGCGCTGCACCGCGCTGTGCCGTGCTGCAGTCACCCGCCTCCCCACGGACCCAGGCTGCCCTACTCCAACCAACACCCCAAGGCGGCCCAAAAGCAGCCACCTGCATATTCTACTTCTGCCAGCTCACCACGCTGCCACGAACTTGGCACGTCTCCGCGCATCAGATCGGCCTCGATTGCACCTCCGCAGCTCCCACTCCCGCTGGGTATCGCTCACTGCGGCCCACTTGGTGGTGCTCTTGTGCTGCATTTGTCCCTGCATCTACGTTGATACCTTCGTCCGTCCACACCCTGGCTCACTTCCCGCGGCATCTCGCCTGACGTTGGTCTGTACCCCAGGTCCACGACCGTCGCTCCAAAGAAGGAACGTCGTTTGCAACTGATTCTTCCCCGCAAAATCACTGCCCCCAAGCCTGTCCCGTCATGGCTCCTCATACTGCCTGATCTCTTATATATGTCGACGCAACCTTCAGACAGATGCGCCCTGGCTCACTCACATAGTGCAATCACCACCTTATACGCACAGCCATGTCTCTCTCCAATTCAGACCCCGAACCACACCACTTTCTTCCTCCATCTCCTCAATTACAATTAGACATGTCTTCATTCCCGGCACAGTTGCCTACCTCCTACCCTGGTCCGGTTCAGACTGTCTTCCACTCACACACCCAGCCCTTCAACGTCCCGCTGTCCGCCATCAGTGCGTCCTCCGTGGCCTCCAACTCACAACAAGGATCGCCCATCATGTCACCCGATACTGCTGTTATGACCACAAGTTCCTCGGTCCAGCCGTCGCCTGAGCCAATGCGTGGCCGGGACGAAGAGCCGTGCCCCTCCATCTTCCAGCTACCAGATCCCATCCTATCTCGCAAGACGAGCACCACCTCTCTAGGACAAGCATTTGCCAACACACCGAGCATAATGCCCGAGATCCCCCCCAAGAGCAACCTTATGCGTCGATTTTCCAACCGTGCCCATCGATTCGCCAGCAGGAGACGACAATCATCGGCGGCCCCTGCCAGCCGCGACGGCAGCGTTGGCCCCAGCATTCTGCGCCGCCGCAGCGACAGCAACGCCACAGCCCAAACGGAGTCTAACGTATTGACTGATACCGACGAGGAGGTGGACCCAGTACAGGACGATGCCATCTCTTTGTTGGGTCTCGACGGCACCACAATCAACTCATCAGGTAACAGCAGCGCCGGTTCCATCAGCGGCAGCTCTAGCACCATGGCTGGACCCGTGCTACCAGCTCAGCTCCAGAACGGCAGTGCCGTCCTTAAGGTATCTAGGAAGAACAGAACCCGAAAGGTCAACCTCGTATATGAGACTGAATCGAACAAACTCTCCTGGGACCCGGCACGCCCCCTAAAATCTCTCCACGTCGACGAGATTAAAGAGATCCGAACAGGTTCAGATGTTCAACAATACTGCCTCGACTTTGGATTGTCCGACGTGTCAACAACAGACAACTGGTTCACCATCATCTACACTGCCCCCGAGAACGCGAGAACCAAGTTTTTGCACATTGTCACGGATGACCAGGAGAGCTTGAAGGGTTGGACAGATTTCTTGGATGCGATGTTGAAGCACCGCCAGGACTTGATGACTTCGCTGATGACTTTCAACGACCGAGCAATTGCGCAGTACTGGCAGTCCGAGATGGCAAAGGAGTTTGGCACCCTACCCCGTGGACCCGAGTCAGAGGAGCTTGACATTGCCGGAGTCAAACGTGTCTGCCAGAACCTTCACATCTACAGCTCGCAGTTGACCTTGGAGTCAAACTTCTTCCTCTCGGACGCCCGTCGCCGCGAGAAGCTCAACTTTACCGAATTCAAGGCCTTTGTCCGTCTGATGAATCAGAGACACGATATCCAGCGAATCATCCGCAGCATCGCAGCCAACCCCGAAACCGGCATCACCTTGCCCGAGTTCCTCACTTTCCTTCGAGATGTCCAAGGTGAGGATGTTGACTCTAACCTCAACGTGTGGGAGAAGGACTTTGCATACTACAGTCGTCAGTATCGGACTGACGAGCCGGGAACCCCCGACGTGCCGGCCATGTCGGAAGCCGCCTTGGTTGGATTTTTGGCCTCGGAGCACAATTCAGTTCTTGTACCCGTACCTAAGGAATACACCCTGGATCGCCCTATGAACGAATACATGATCTCCAGCTCCCACAACACTTATCTCCTTGGTCGACAGGTGGCGGGTCAGTCAAGCGTCGAGGGTTATATTGCGTCCCTGGTTCGAGGTTGCCGTTGTGTCGAGGTCGACTGTTGGGATGGAAGCTCTGGTCAGCCAGAAGTTAATCATGGTCGCACACTGACCACCTCCATCAGCTTCCGGGAGGTCATGACCACCATCAATAAATACGCCTTTGTCAAGTCGAAATTCCCGCTATGGATCTCTCTCGAAGTTCACTGCAACCCCACCCAGCAAGTGATCATGGCCGATATCATCAAGGAAGCATTCGGCTCTCGACTGGTCCTCGAGACGTTGGAAGACTCGCCGGACAAGCTACCATCTCCGTCCGAGCTCATGGAGCGCATCCTCATCAAGGTTAAGAAGCCGCAGATCAAGGAAGAGCCTGTTAACACCGATTTCCGAGGTCGCCGCCGAGGAAACAGCTTGAATTCGCCATTGGCACGCCCCATGACCGAAGGCACCAATCTTATCCCATCACAATCGCTCCCTCAGAGTCCCATGCTCAGCCCCAGCCACTCCTCGCGCCGCCTGGTTAGCAAGACCCGAGTCAACACGATTACCGAAGGTCGGGTCCAAGACTTGCTGAGCAGCAGCACGAGTGACAACGAGAGTGGCGCCGAGAGGAATTCCAAGAAGGCATTCAACAAGACTGTCAAGGCTCTCGGCGAGCTTGGTGTTTACTGCGCTGGTGTCAAGTTTGCCGGTTTCGACACTGCCGAAGCCAAACAGTACAACCACATTTTCTCCTTCATGGAGTCGAGCTTTGCGAAACACTCTCGAGTCAAGGAGGAGAAGATGGCTCTCGATATTCACAACATGCGCTACATGATGAGAGTGTATCCCGATAGAACCCGGATCACATCCAACAACTTCGAGCCCCTCCACTACTGGCGTCGCGGAGTTCAAATGGCAGCGCTCAACTGGCAGACATTTGACCTGGGCATGCAAATCAACCGTGCTATGTTCGATGGCGGATCGGACTCCTCGGGCTACGTTCTCAAGCCCGCAGAGCTTCGAGATATCCAGGTTCTGCCGTTCAACCCAGACATCGCGGAGGGCAAGAAGGAGCGCAGCGTTGTCTCATTCAGCATCGATGTCATCTCGGCACAACAGTTGATGCGGCCTGCTAACCTCCCCGCTAACAAGTCGATGGATCCATACGTCGAAGTCGAGATCTTCCACGCCAACGATAAGCGTGACAAGAAGAACCCCGAATCGAGTTTGTTGCCAGACCTGGACACGCCCCTCAAGGTCCAGACCGATGTCATTCGCCAAAACGGCTTCAACCCTATGTTCGACCGCCAGTTCAAGTTCAAGGTCACAACAAAGCACCCTGAACTGATTTTCGTTCGTTGGTCGGTCAAGCTCTCCAGCGACGGCGAGAGCTATAATGAACGACCAGCAGTGGCTACCTACACTGCCAAGCTCACCAACCTCAAGCAAGGATACCGCACGCTACCCCTGCTCAACCATGCCGGTGACGAATATCTCTTCTCTAAGCTCTTTTGCAAGATCAATGTCGACTCTATCGAGAAGATGATGATTGAGGCACCCCGTCGCATCCAGGACAGCAACAAGTTCAACCGCCTGGGCGGCAAAGTTTTCAGCCGAATCAACACTAGCCCCCGAGGCACGATCGAAAAGTCTAGCTCGGAGAAGACGAGCTTTGATAGCTATCCATGAGTGGAAGCTTGATCTGTATACTACATTTCATTTCTTGGACATTTTTTCCCCTCACTCATCCTGAGTTTCTTGACGGGCAGTCTACGAACTGCCGTCCTTCTTTTCAACATTTCTTGGGCAACGAGCCCTGGACGTGGGTCTTTTTGGGAGTTGATCTTCACACCCACACCCTATTCCACGATCCGAGATGATCCTGGCGCGGCAAAAGCGGTGGGATTTGCGTTTCTTCTACCCTGGCGGAAGCACTCGTTTCTTTTACTTTTGAGCAATGGCTCTTTTGTACTTTCAGTATGCTCTTTTCCTTTGTCTGACCACGGCGCATGAAAAGATAAAGATGGACGGATACCCCCCCCCCCCCCAAAGCGTGAGCGGTGTTGGTAATTTCGTTTTTCCTGGGTTGAGATTTTTATTTATTTGGGAAACAAGCAATACACACGGGAAAGGAAAGGAAAATGGATATGCATACACCACGCTTGATCGTGTTTGGAGCGTCAGGAAATTAGCATTGCACTGGAACTGGAACCAAGTATTATAGACTGGCACAAGGCAGGGAAACCACACGGCAATTCTGTTTGTGCACTTTTCTTCTTTTCATCTTTGTTCACTATGAGCGATTGCTGCAAATGTTACCACCCGGGAAAGGCCAAGCTTGACAAGGCAAAACGAACGCGATGCGGAATGACTGGGCGAGAGCCCCCTTTGGAAGCAGAACTAGCCAACAAGCGAGCAGGGACAATGTGACACATTCCAAGAGCATGGCCGAGTGGTTTTTTTTTTTGTATGGTTTGATGGGCACCGGTTGTATACAAAACGGGACAACTGCGGGAGGAACATGATTGATACATACACGGTGGCTCGCGCTGCAACACTTGGCTCGGCTGGGATCCTGGGAGGAATTGCGATATGGGCTATCATGTATCCCCTCTGGCAGATGGAAAACGGGCCAGCAGGAGGTGAAGCCAAAAAAGCCTTGACGAAATGAAATGAAATCAATTTTCACCTTACTCTGTCTGAAACGAACGGTTTGCACGCCCCCCTTGTGGAAGATCCCCCATGGGCCATGGGCAGTGAGCCTGGCCAACGCAGCCATGGTCCACCGTTCGCCGATCCTTGCCCCTTCACACTCTAGATCTCATCCCTTCTCCTGAAGTGATCCTTGTCCAGCGCCTGGGATGAATTTTGATAGCTGACTATTTTTCATGTGCCAAATATCCACCTTGGGGCGCCGATCCCTGGCGACGTGGCGTTGTCGTTCGCAGCACACTCGTCTTACTCCTAGTATCCTCTCGCTGCCACGCCCCCCTCTTGGAGCCGGCCGTTGCGGGGAGGGGGACGTGTCACAGCGATCGGCAACGCGGGGGTGGCGGCAGTCATTTTCTTTAGTACGTAGGGGGAATGAATGGTGGGATAAAAAGAAATGGAGTTTAAAGGGACGCCGTTGGGCTGGGCTGAAACTGAAAACAAAGGGACGGGTGGGAATTTGAGAATGGGGGGCGTTCGTTGAGATGGAAAAGGGGCAGGCTTGGAGATGGGGTTGACATGGGAGATGCAGGAAAAGCAAAACCAGTACAAGGACAGTACTTACAACTTCGTCAAAGGGGGCAGAGGCGGCAAGCAGAAAAGGTCAAATCGGGCTGACATGAGATGCGATGAGATGAGATGATGCGCTGCCCGCATGCGTCAAGCATGCAGCCTCGGTTTCGGTGCGAACTCTAGGCTTCCGAGCCCGTTGTCGCGTCAACTTGGCGTCATCATGCCTTTTCCGGCCTCTTCGTCTGCTTCTTCATCTTCCAATGGCAGCGTGGCCTTTGCCCGCATGGGGGCACCATCAGAAGTGGAAACAGCTAACGAAGGAGTGAACCTCGAGATCATTGCTGGTATGCATGGAAGTGGAACAGCTGAGAGTGAGCCTCGTGAGAAACGTTTTGACGGGATGCCACCATCAAAAGTGGAAAAAGCTAGGAGGGTATGCCCCGAGACAATGGTCGGATGGCACCATTAGAAGTGGAACAGCCTCAACATGATTGTCGGGGTGTCACCATGAGAAGTGGAACAGCTAGAGTGAGCCTCGGGATCGTTATCGGGACGTCACCGCCAGGAGATAGAGCAAGCCCCAGAAACATGGTCGATTAGTATCCGTAAGTAATGTACCTTTATGACATGGCATATTCATACAGCATTGTTCCACCCTACCAAGGCCCTCCTCCTTCGCCATTAACAGACAACACGCCGGAGCTAGAGCCAGAACCAGAAAATAAATAGCCCGCAGCATGACAGCGCATAGCGGCACTCGAGAACGCCTCCCGCCATGGTGCTCGTCAGAAAGAATAGGGTTGCGCAGAAACGAAAAGCCGGGGAGGCCCTGCACGTGAAAGAGACGTTGTCGCATGGTCCCCGAACAGAAAGGTGATTGGAAGCCATCATCAGTCCACGCCCTCATCATGAAACTTGGGACTCACTGCCCGACTCGAGTTCAGACTCGTCTGCGAACCTCCCGCTCGTAGCATGCCGCTTGCCCCGCCTCGGCCCCAGCCGCCGTTGGTGACAACGTCCATGGCCTTGCGCTCAGCCTCTTCTCGTCGTTGCTCCTCCGTTGAATGCCCCTTGGTCTCCGTCTCATCCCAGTCCAGATCCTCGTCCTCTTCACTGTCCAAGTCCGCCAGTTCGTCCTCAAGCGTCCGGCCGCGGGGGCTGAGGCGCCGCATGGGCACGCTCTGAGTCGCATCGGCGTAGAGGGCCGGGTCGCGGCCGAGCACACGGTCGGCCTTGCTCAGGGTCTTGGTAGGGCCCGGCGCAAAGTGTCGGCCGGCCCCGGTGGGTCGCTCCGGGATGTCGGGGATGACTTCGGGATTGGCATCCGGCGCACCCCAGCCGGCGCTGACCTCGCGGGCGCGCTGCTGTTCGCGTTCTGAGCGAAGGCGGTCACGGGCTTCGACCCACGTAGGACTTGCCTCCCACGACCAGCCATCTCCGGTGGTGTTACAGACGGGGACGAACCAAAGAGCCGGCGTTGGCCCAAACAGGTGCTGCAAGTTGCGTTTCCAGCCGAGGTCGAAGACGTTGGGGAGCTTCTCTGAGTCTTGTTCGTCCAGGTACTCCTCGTAGCGTCTCCGCCGTTGTTCGCGCTCCATCTGCACATACGATAGCTGCACCGGGCGTGAGCCGTCGGGAGGGTACGTTCGGGGTAGCTCCTCGGTACGGCGCTCCTCACCCTCTTCTGGCCGCGTGATGCCGGGTAGGGCGTTAGTGTGGAAGTCGACAAACTGCTGAGCAGCTTCCGGCAGGCCGTTGGCAGGGTTGTGCACCGAGTTGTAAGTCTTGCGCAGGGGCGATAGGTAGCGCGTCTTCTCGAGGCACTCAATAGTGGTCTGGCCGCGTCTGGCGAGGTGGATGTGCCAGCCAGTGAAGGCACCGACCGCGAGTCCAATGATGCCGCTGACAACGCTCAGCATGATGTAGTTGACGGGCATAAACGTTTCGAGGTACTGGTTGGAGTCGTCGAGCACTTCGTCCCAGACCCAGCATGCGCTGACGGCAAAGGCGAAAAAGCAGAACATCGTCGTGTAGATGAGGAAGAGCAAGAAGGCCTTGTGGTTGCGTAGCCCAATACAAGTTGCCAGCCAGGGACAGTGGTGATCCATCTTGAGAACGCAGCGGCGGCAGGTCGAGCAGTGGTGCGCACGATCGGGCTTGCGGGCCTGGCACTTCTTGCAAAATCTATACTCGCCATTGGATTTGACGGTGAAGCTGGTGGCCTGCGGCGCGTTTTGGGTCGGGAGGAGGCCGTAGCCCATGTCGTTGGTCGTCGAGCCTGGAGGCGTGAAGACGGCCGTTGTATATGACCAGTTGAGGAGGAGGTAAAGACTGACGCCGATGGCGGATGAACCCGTGCCTGCGAATCCCCCCATGTTAGTATGTCTTCGTTCTTGATAGTGTCCCCCATGCTCAATAGCCTCCACCGCCGTCAAGGGTTTCCGTACCTATCCAGGCGCTCTTGGTGCTGACGGTGCCAATGCTGACGACTACCCACACGGCCCATGATGTCAACCCGTACACAAACACCAGCGGGATGTACGTTGCGAACGCGCAGCACGCGCGCTCGACCTTGCGAGCCCACCGACGAGACATGGCGCACGTCGTCCCTCCTTGAGCGTGAGGTCGACTCTTGACAGACGCACGCTCCTCCGTCTGGTCCGAAGCAAGTGGTTGCCGATCCGTCTATTGGTCCGGCTATCGATGAATGGGAAGCGCCAGTCGGATCTTATTCCATCATTCGCGACGAAAGGCACTGAAACAGCGGGAGTGGAAAAGCAACAGTGCGGCAGCGACGGTTGAGAGGGAACGTTGTTGAGATCGGAAATCGAGAAACGGGCGATTGCAACGGTAATCGAGGACAGGGGACCGCGATTGGCAGGGGATGCGTAACGGTGACGGCTTCAGGGCTTCAGGCCACCAAATTGAGCAGTGCCACGTGGGTTCGAAATGAGCGTAGCGTCTGGAGATTGCGTAGCGTGCCAGCCGAAAGATGGGATCTATTGATGGGATGAAGCTACCGACTTGCCTTTTTGTACAGTAGACTTTTGGAGCGACGTTGAGAACAGACCCCGAAATTACGTACCTCTCCAAGGTACCTGTAAGACGGGCTGAGGTGTCCCAGGTCCAGGCTTAGGTCATCAGGAGGCGCAGTCGGCATTCGGACCTGCAACCATCCGATCGTTCCTGATGGACCCCGGTCCGGCCGGCGCGGACAACCATCATGGGGACAAGGGGAAACTTCAACCTCAAATTTATAGTCATTGTAAGGACTTGATATTCATCGAGGCTATCAATCCCAACTGTTGCTTTCTTGGTCCCTCCATCTGGCCATCACCATGAACCTCATCATCTCTCGTTTCATCTACCATAGCCCAGCTACCATCGTCCCAAAATTGTCCTGACATCTCATTCATCTCCAGTTTCAGTTCGCCATGGCCACTGCCAAGTCCACACTCAATATCACCGGCTTCACCAATGTACCTCTTTTCCCTTCCACGGATCCTCATCGGCAGCCTTTGCTCTGACGACGGTGCTTCCTGGTCTGAAGGCCTCCCGCGATGCATCTGTCGTCTCGTACTTCACGGTTCCATCTTCGTTGCGTGTGGGAGAAACGTCCACGATGCCAGAAGTGAGCTGATCCAGATACGAATTGTAGTTGTCTGAATCTCGGATGTGACACCGAACCCCATTCGACTCAGCGTGCTGTGTTACTGCCGACAAGGACGAAAACGTGTTGAGGCAGTATGGGCATCGATACTTGGTGGAGGAATGGGCAGGAGAGCGAAGATGCCCAATGAGACCACCGGCCTTTTTGAAAGTTTTACTGCTCACAATTAGCTTCCAAGCGGTATTGCGTCGGATGGACATGTGCTTACTTGCAGCCGGGTCTGGGACAGAGGAATTTCTCAGTCACCGAGCAGTAATATCGCGCCGAGTTGAAGTTTCGATGATCTGGGTTATCGAGATTCAAAGCCTCGAAATCCATCCTCGCGCTCGGAGCACTCGCCCCTTTGAGCTGCTCCTTGGTTGGCTGCTGAGCCGGAGGAGCGTCTGGGAACAACTTCTTGGTACCCCACTTGCTCGCCAATTTGTTTCCTTTCTGAAGCTCATTCTGACGATTGCCGTCTTTCTGTGTGCCAACACGAGACGGCTGCTTTGAAAGGCTTGGGAATTCTTTCTTGTTGGACCAGGAAATATTGGGCTCGTTGGAAGTTGTCCAGGCACTGTTAGCACCACAGGTACTTCCGGCAGAGGGCATGTAAGCAGCGTAGTTCGATTTGACGGTCTCATCGGTGAGAGCCACTAGCTTGTTGGGAAACTCGAGCTTTTGCTCACGCATCTCGGTGAGGATAGAGGAGTCAACTGAGTGGCAGTTGCCCTCCAAGTGTTGCATCAGTGCTCCCAGGCGGATAAAAGGGCCTTGGCCACATGCTGGACAGTCCAGGTTTTGCTCTTTGGGGTGCATCTTTTGTAATGTTAGCCAAGCCTTCACGCAGGTAGGGTGGGATTTTTCTTACCTGTTGGATGTGCGTGATCTCTGCCGCCTGGGTCTTGAAGTTCTCGCTGCAAAACTTGCAGTGAATGTGCTTTAATTTGCCGGCTCGGCGCATAGCACCCTTGTGTTCATGGAGCTTCTCCCGGCTAGAGAAGATCAAATTGCATGGCTTGCACAGGCATGTCTCCTCGAAAGGCTCATAAATCCTGCTGGAGGAAGACATGATGCCGAGTCGTGATCTTGAGTATAGTGTTGGTGGAGTTGTTTCCCGACCGACAAAGAATGAGTCCAATAGGGGAGAGCTATCAATCCTTCTAGTGGTGATATTTGAGTGAATACACAAGTCTCGTAAGTAGACGCGGGCTTTGTTTCAGGCCTTCCCGTTTTTTTTTAAGAGGCGTGGGTTGGGAACGTGAAAACGGCAGCGTGGAAAAAGTTGAGTAGAAGGGAAGAAAGATGAGAGACTGAACACACGGGTCGGGGAAAGTGCGTGCCTTTTATAAGGACCGGAGAACCGAAGAGCTCACAAGGTGAATGCTCACAAAGTGAATGGTGGAGGCGGAAGGAAAGAGCAAACCGTAAACGCACCTGCCTCCTGGTGAGAAGCCAAACGAAGTCACTGGAAACCCAACCATAAAGGATAAGCAGCCCGTGATCTGGCTGAATTGTGGCGCGTTTCCTTCTTTGTCGCAGACGGAAATGATACGTTGCAAAGGTGCTGTGGTTCACTGCTTCGAGATCTTCGATAATTGTGGCTCTCTCGCCAACGGGAATGATTAGATTAGCGCACTCTGTGTTGCCATATCAGCCCCTTCTTCACTCCTTGTTGCATCTTCGTTCTGTCCGATGTCTTCGTCTTGAACAGCCCCATGCTCCGCGTCGTCCTCATCTCCCGACTCGTCTTCCTCGTCATCGTCACTTCCTGAGTCATCCTGCCCTGAATCTATATCGTCGTCTATCTCAAGCAGCCTGGCTTCCTCATTCTGCGAATCAGGTGCCGACGGCGCGTCAACGGCTCGTTTTGCGCCTGCATTTGGATCCCTTACCCTAACACTGTAGCCCTTGTGCTTATTCTTTCTTGACGGCTGTCGTCCTCTTAACAGCGTGAGTTCCTCGTCCGTCAGACGGAGATTTGGAAGAGGCAGGTGGAGAGTTGCCGATGTTGATCGAACTGGCGTTTGGTCTCCAGCTTGTAGGGTCATTGCGAAGTCCTCCCGAGTGAGTCGTCGGTCGAACTGGATCGCCACCAATTTCGTTTTCATAATCGCCTTGACCTTGGCCCAAAGACCACCGTGAAACCATCCGCTGCTAGGATCCCACGTCGGACGCACAGCTGCATTATCGAGTAGCTCTTTTAATAGCGGGTCTGTAATGTCACAGACCTGCCATACCTTTCCATCAGTGTGGTACGTGTCGCCGTCAAAGACATGGCTCTCAGAAAGCTCTTCCAAAAACTCCTTCAGAGGACCCATCTGTGCTTTGCGAAGAGATTTCCACGTCTGGTCTCTTTGAGGGCGTTTCTGCTTCGGAAGCTTGAACATGAGTGTCTGATAAATACGATAGTTGGGATCTGTACGCGGGTCGATACCATACGGGACCACACCGTCGCGCCAAGGTCCTCCTTTAAACTGGTAAGCCGTGTAGTTGAGATACTTTTTGAGCTCGTTCCAGTTCTTGAGTTTCCCACCAAGGTGGTTGAGGAGTGACCGACGGGTCCAAACTGGCCGTTCCTCGAATGCGTCCTCTAGCTCTGCAATAATCTCAACCATGCGAGGATCTGTCATATCAGGGGGGATTTGAGGCTCGGTTGGCGCAGGATCCTCGGCTCCGATAAAGTACCCCACCTGCTTGACGGCCGTGGTATTGAAGGTCCCGCCGTCCTCGGTGGCGCGTACGTATGGATTTTGCGAATACTGGTAGTTGAATGGGAGGCTCATGTGTGTGAAGATTGGGGGAGGAAGAATGTCCACATTGGGTCCCTCATCAACTCCGGGTAGGAATTTGAACTGCTTGATCATTTCGACTTCACAGTCATCATTAGTAGACCATTGCATCGGCATGAGGAAAATGGGACGTACCATCACCTGGCAAAACCTGGTCAACATATCTCTGAGCAAGCGAAGATTTGTTCATGTCCCAGAAGAAGTCTGCGAGGCCTCGGAAACGATGAGTGTGTTTGATGACCCCGACTGCCTCTACTTGATAGCTGTCGGCGTTGTCTTCCAACTTGCGACGCAATATCTTAGGATCGTCGAGACGAGAGCGTGAGTGAACTCCATCATCCGTAATGGGCTGGGTCTCTGCATCAGGCAACTCGACATCTCCCTCCCAGGGAGCGTTGGTGCCTCTCTTTCGTTTCCTGCCCGTCCTTTTGGGAACGGTCACCTTGAGGACGACGTTGTGACTTCTAGCATTGTGGGACATGATGGGTTTGCAGAAAGGGTCTTCCGGTGATAGGTAGAAAGGAATTGAGTTCTTCGCAGCATCCATTACCTTCAACGCAGGGTTAGCGGATTGATAAATGCATGCCGGGGAACAGGCGTACATGTTGAAGAGAGGGTCCCCGGCCAAAGGCCTGGACTGCACGATCCACGTTTTGCACCACGGCAGGAATCTCGACAGCACCGAGGACACGGTTTGGAACAGTGTATTTTGGAGCAGCATCTGGCGGTGCAGGGCCGGCAATAGTTTCCTCATCGCTTTCGTGCTGTAGATCTTCCGGGCTGCTACCACGAGAGAAGTCTTCATCTGATGAAAGGTCCATTATGTGTAAGGCACCGTTATGGACCTCCAAGGAGAGCGTTCATGAAAGTATGGCGAGGCTAAGGGTCAACTATCCAGCCCTGGCACATAGCCAGTCCAATGTCACCGGTCAGTACTTGTCTTGTGTATGCTTGGCTGGGGCGTTGTTGGGCTGCTGTTGCACAGCCAAACCACCAAAAAAAATCCTGCCGAAGCACCATTTCATGTCAGTCGGTCTCCGTGGGTGTTCAAGCGCTAGTAGAGGTGATCCGGGCAGGGGATCACATGTGTTGCAGCAGGTCAAAGACGTACCTTGTGGTTGGTCAGAATTGGGAATGGACAAATGCTGTCGTTTCTCATCACACTGCATTTGCTATCGTCGAGATGCAATGGGCAAGGTGTGGGCCAGGGCGGTATGCACTGTACTTCGTATTACAGCATCAGAGGTGTCTGTCTGTGGCTTGACCGGTGGTTGAGTGATGAGTGTCATGGACAACTCCAGATGTGGCTTGTGGCTTGTGGACTGGCCCGTGCGTTGTCCATGATCCCCTTTCGACGTAATTAGTGCGTGGTGTTGGGGTTCCACCATTCATCAGGATCATGGCTGAGAGAGAGCTTCCAGCCCACTTGTCGGCCCAGCCATCTCAAGACTTGGGCTTGTGCACGAGGTATCACTGGAGATGTTACACGACCAATGCAAGACGAGGACAGGATTCCAGAGCAAGGCTTCCATGGACTGTCGCATCTCGCCCCTCGTTCCGATTCTTGGGTGTTGATGGGAGCCCTTCAGTGGACGGGGGCTGGCAAGGTGCAGCCAGCCCCTTGCGAGTCTCCTCTCGCCCTTATCCCCCTACAATAGCAATTACTACGTAGTCACTAAATAATCCCCGTCCATGACGGAGTGCCAAAGCGCAGTGATTGTGACAGAATCCGCACAGGGCGGCTGTGTCCTCTCCGGTGCTCCTCGATGTCACCTTGGTCTCGTCACGCTTCGCCCACACGCGTACAGACACAGGCAAGACAGGCAAGACAGGCCAAAGACGTCTGGCTCCGTGCATGAAGAAGATATCAGAAACTACGAAATTGAGTTTGGGACAGTACTACTACTAATGAAGTATGGATGACACTGGCGTCAGGGTGACTCCTGGAGATCCGGCCGGGTGTAGCGATGTGTGCAGCACAGCCCGCTCCAGTCCCCTCTAAAAAAGCCCGCTGAAAGAAAGCTGCCCCCCCTGATACACCCCTAACAAATCGTGGTTCGCGGCCCACAGCACCTCAAGAGCCAACACAGGCCTGATTTTCACCACCCAACCCAGCCCATCCCATCATCCCTACTCCACCACGAGCCCACCTCAGCCCCAGTTGCCTCCCCCCTCGCAGCACCCAAAAGACCCCCGAAAGCAACAAGGCGAGCACCCACCAGCCGCCTCTACAAACCTGGACCGCATTGGATTGCAACAGACTGGGTCCCAGTCGATTGGCCTGCCTCCACTGTCGTCGCCCTCCCGTTTCCAAGAACGAATTACGGCGCGTCCTCGAGCTTTCCCCCCCGCAAAGCACAACATCCCTCCCGGCGCCCAACGACAACTGCCACTGCCCACGACAACGACCTCGACAACAAGCGACCAGCGACCAGCGACGACAATCCGCCGCGTCGTCTTGTTATCCCTTCTCCCCCGGCCGTCTCTCCTCGCCCGCTCCCTCTCCTCCATCCCCTCCATCCTCAAAACACGTTACGTCTACGCCGGCATCAGTAGTGACCTGTGTATTCTGCGCCAGTGCCAGCGCAAAGGAGCCAGCACCGCACAGTACCTGACTGCAGAATCGCACCGCACGCACCGCCCATATCCCGACCCCCCGAGGACTGGCTGGTTCAGTGCTTCTACAACATCCTCCTGCGTGGGAGGCGACGCCACGATACATTTTCTCTCGACTGCCCTACTCGGCTCTCGCTCTTCTTCGCTTCGTCTGTCCGCTCGCCTTTAGCTCACAGCTCGAGCTTCTGCTCCCGCTACAGCCGCTGTCTCGCTGCCGCGTCGACTCCGGCTCCCCTCCCGACAGAATCATCATCAGCAGCCACCTTCTCGCCAGGCTGGCCCCCTCTCCCATATCGCTTGCCCACGACGATCTCCGCCTGTCCCCCCATCGTCACGACGCTCCTCCTGTCCGACTCCTGCTGCAATCATTGCTTCGCTTTGTCGCAGCCATCCTGTCGTCTTCTCGAGCCCCTGACGTCGTTGCCCTGCTGCCCCACCGCCCTCCTCGATCCAAGTAGCGGGCGTCTCAATCTGCCCCCCACCTACAACAACACTGTTGTCCGACAAGATGAAGCGCTTCAGCCAGAGAGTTGTGAGTATTGTCTCCCGCTGGTAGCCCTGGCTTTCCTGCTGACATGTGCCGTCCCCTCCCCGTAGCTCTCGCGTGGTAAAGATTCCAGCAAGTCTTCTAAGAAGAACAAGGACTCTAAGGATGGCACCGCGTCTCCCTCATCACGGGACTCTAACCAGTCTCCCGTCCTAACGCCATCATCCTCCACGTCGACGCTCAACGACATCCGCAATAAGCCGCTGCCCTCGAACAATGCTGGCCAAGGGAGTGATCATACGGGCGCCTCGCAGCCCTCCAACCTTTCCAATGTCACCCAGGCTGCCAGCCCGGATCGCTTTGGTGACACCAGCCCAAACGGAAGCTCTAGCTCCAGACTGCCCCCAACCGTCATCATCAGCCCGACCCCCGGAGTACGTCGTGACATAACCCCGCTCTGCATCGCCATCTGCTGTAACTATTGCTGACCTTGCACCCTAGCACGTTCCTCCCCCCGGAGCCGCCGAGACGATGCCGCACGACCTAGCCCCTCCCAAGGCCGGGCAGAAGTCTCTCCTGATTCATCGGGGAATCGACAACCGAGATGCGATCCCTGAGGGACTGCGCACCCCTAAGCGACAGCACTCATCGCGATTCGACATCTCTGCCCACCGCGAGCTCGAGAAGCTCCCGGGCTTTCATGAGGTCCCCCCGAATCGACGACAAGAACTCTTCATGCAGAAAATTGATCAGTGCAACGTCATCTTCGACTTCAACGATGCGAGCGGTGACATGAAATCCAAGGAGATCAAACGGCTGGCCCTTCACGAGCTACTTGACTATGTGGCCAACAACCGACAAGTCATTACAGAGCCCATGTATCCCAAGGTCGTCGACATGTTCGCCAAGAATCTTTTCAGGCCCATCCCGCCACCCATGAACCCCCAGGGGGAGGCTTTCGATCCGGAGGAGGACGAGCCCGTCCTGGAGGTTGCTTGGCCTCACATCCAGGTTGTCTACGAGTTTTTCCTGCGCTTCATTGAGAGCCAGGACTTCAACACCAACATTGCCAAGGCGTACATTGACCACAGCTTCGTCCTGCAGCTACTGGAGCTGTTCGATTCCGAGGATCCCCGCGAGCGTGACTTTCTCAAGACTACCCTTCATCGAATCTACGGGAAGTTCCTCAATCTCCGCTCTTTCATCCGACGATCTATCAACAACGTCTTCTTCCAATTCACCTACGAAACCGAACGTTTCAACGGCATCGCCGAGCTCCTCGAGATTCTCGGATCCATCATCAACGGTTTCGCGCTCCCTCTCAAGGAGGAGCATAAAATCTTCCTAACCCGGGTGTTGTTGCCACTTCACAAGCCCAAGAGCCTCAGCATGTATCATCCCCAGCTTGCGTACTGCATTGTGCAGTTCTTGGAGAAAGATGCGTCGCTGACAGAAGATGTAAGTTCTTTCGAATATTTCAACGCAAACATGCTGACTTTTATCGCAGGTTGTTCTCGGGCTGCTGCGTTACTGGCCCAAGGTCAACAGCACCAAGGAAGTCATGTTTCTTAACGAGGTCGAAGATATCTTCGAAGTCATGGACCCTGCTGAGTTCGCCAAGGTCCAGGAGCCCCTCTTTCACCAGCTGGCCAAGTCCGTCGCTAGCCCACATTTCCAAGTCGCCGAGCGCGCATTGTACTTCTGGAACAACGAATACTTCTGCAACCTTGTTAGCGACAATGTGGAGATCATCCTTCCTATCATGTTCGCACCCCTGTACGAAAACTCAAAGGGTCACTGGAACAGGTACGGTCAACCCTATTTAAACTGATGGGTCAGCCCTCTAACAAATGACGACAGGACGATCCACGGCATGGTGTACAACGCCATGAAGCTCTTCATGGAGATCAACCCCCAACTATTCGATGACTGCTCTCACGACTACACTGAGCAGCAGAACAGCGCCGCTGCGCGAGAAGCTCTCCGAGAACGCAAGTGGGCTGCCCTGAGCGAGAAGGCGGAACAGCAGCGAGAAAGCAATGGCGTGTCAGACACCCCTCGCAATCACGTTGTGTCTCTTTCGCGTGTTGATGAGGTTGATCCCGTGACGGAAGACAATCAGAAGCGCCTCGATTCGCTTAAGTTGCAGGACGGGTCCGCAACTGGCCGTCGGCCGAGTCTCCACGAGCGACAGAACTCTGTAGGGTCTACGAGGAGTCGGTAATCAACATACTCGCCTCACCATGAGCTCTGTTTCGACGTTCGCATCAACATGTCTCAGATGATTGGAACCGCGAGGGCACACAGATTTCAATCAAATCATTCTTGAAAGCATCAGAGATCCCGATAGCATCCTTCGTTGTGTGGGGAAAATTGCAGGTGACGACGCAATGATGTGTTGACTGCTCATCCAACAACTGGATTGACTTGTCTGGACGATACGTTCTCGCAGTCTCTTGCTGGGTTGGCAACAGATTCGGAAGACCTCCTACACCGCATTCTTAGCGTCGTCTTTCACGGGCTCTACCTTGGACGAGACCGCCGATTACCACCCCGAGGATTCGTGTGCATTTAATCTCCCGACCATTCTCCCCTTCTTACAAGGAACCACCGCACCGATGCATAGGGATCACCTGGGCTCAGGCAACACAAAGAGCGCGAACCGAGCACAGAAAAGTCGACGTTTAAGCTTCTCGTGTAACTTTTTTCTCCCATTCATTCTTCTTCTGCCCTGCTACTTCTTCTCTTGTTTTTCTGTTCTTTAGTTTCTTCTTTTTTTTTCTTGTTGCTGCTTGCTCCCTTCACAACTTAAGAGATCAGGCGTATGGAGGAATTACGATGCTTTCGACGTGCCACACGGGGTCTCAGTGTGTGCGCCGTATGACATCAAGTGTATGCGCAGTAATCGCGCGTGTCTAGGGGGTGGACAGGAGAGAAGGTGATAGGGGTAGGGGGGTTTCTCCTTGGTTTATGTAGACGATGAATGAGCAAGACTAAAAGTCAACCGGATAGAGAATTGGTCACGCGAAAGTATAAGTTTGAGGTGTGGTGCGGACGAGTGACTGAATCATATCATGGTTGGTATCGTGAGCCACTATGGATAGCTCCAGGCTTGGCCATAGCACAAGGCATTTTTAATGACTACTTAGGTAGATTGGGCCTAGAAAGCCTTCTCAGAAGTTTTACCATCCTCCTCGACCACCACGGTCATAGCCGCCCCTTCCACGTCCCCGAAACCCCCCTCTGCCTCTTCCGTTGTCGAAGTAACTGTTGTGAGGCGGCATATGCGGCGGTGGTGGTGGGGGAGGAGGGGCCGGCCAGCCCCCAATCATTTGCGGGTTCTGGAATAGAGCACCAGGGTGCCCTCCCATGGAAGGAGGCGGCGGCGGCGGCCAGGGACCTTGATAGCCGGCTGGCGGCGGAGGAAGTGGAAAATCGACGGGTAGTGGAGGAGGTGGAGGGAAGGGTGGCGGAGGAGCGTACTGCGCCTGTTGAGCATATGGCGGCTGTTGAGGGACGCGAGCGGGAGTCTCGCGATGGTAAGGGGGCGGCGAGTGTGAGCCGGATGGCGATCTGCTGTATGATCGACGGTGACTTGACCGGCCAAACCGTCCGCCCGGGCTGCGGCTGCGGCCCCGATCGTGAGTGTGGCGATGGCGTTGATCGGGGCTTCCGCTGCGAGAAGGGCTCCGGCCTTTGGAGTCGTTGGACAACCGTCGACGCTTGAAAGCGGGCGGCGACAAGCTTCTTGACCCTCCCCGTGAGTAATCACTAGACCTTGAGCGAGACCGCCCTCTGCTTGAGCCCTTTGTCTTCCTTTTCCTCCTCTCTGTCATCTTTTCGCAGAATTGACGAGACCAGCCGTAGTACGTCTCGCCGCCGACAATCTCTCCTGTGACTTCATCCAATACAACCCTTTCGCCCAATTCGTTCAGATCAACATTAGCTTCATCGTCGATCTTCTGTCCCTTGAAGTAGATGCGCTCAACGTCAGAGAGGAGGTTCTTGACGGCAGTCGCAAGCGCCTTGTTGGCGGGACCTGAGACTAGTTGAATCGGCCGAATGAGCTCGGGCATCATGGGCTTGGTGGAATTCGGTGTGAGATGAGGTAGCCATGATGCCGCAGGTAAGTCGTACCACGGAATCGTGGGGTCCCCATGTAGCGAAGGCAGGGCGTATGGTGCGTCTTTGGTAAGTTTCAGGGAGGTCGTCGAAGACTGGGGGTCTGTGGAGACTTGCGAGGCGACACCGTTCGTAAGAGCGTCTCGGAGTGTTGAGTAGAAGTCGGGTTGGAAATACTGCTTGTCCTCCCACAAGCCAATGAGGCTGTCAAGCTTTTTCTTGTGCTTTGGGCAATTGTGGAAGGCGGCGGCGCTTGCGACGAGACTGGGGAGCGCGGATTCCCACACCGTCGCAAACTTGGAGTCGCCATTCGTTTTCACCACATGGTGTAACACGTCGTTGATAATGTATAGAATATGGAGTTTCCTCCGTTTGGTGCTGGGCTTCTCGCCATTATCTTGCACGTTCTTGGACAGTGCCGTCAGGTACTTGGTGAGCGCCGTAATACGGGTTGGCGATGGCGCAATGTTGACAATGATCCAGACCTTGCATTTCTGTCTCGGGAAAACAGGAAAAAATTTAGTGCTTCTGCCGACAACTTAAGGGAGGTGCTTGTCAAGCGATGGAGCAAACCTGGACGTTAGGACGGGAGCACTGGGCGAGGGCGGACGTGATGAGCGAGAAGAAGGCTTCGACGGCTGGGCGGCTGAGTGATGATGGATCGGCGCGGAAGAGCGTCGCAGAGAGCGTAGCCTTCGCGATGGCCAGCTCTGGCGTTGCCATTTCGAGCTGGCGTAGATTCGGTTCTGGGTCAGGAAAGCTGGGAAATGCTCTTCCTGGACGAGCAGGCGGATCAAGATTGATGTGATGAACGAGCTTGTTGGAGCTCGCTGAGCTTCGATCCTCGTGGGTGGCATGCATAAGTCGCATCCTAGCGGAAATACTTCGGCGCGGTCGCACGTGGAAAAGACGCGGGACAGACGCGGGACAGACGCCGGCAGCCGACCGGCGTCGGCGAATTGCAGCCGCCGCTCGAGGCTAAAAGACATAGACATTTTGATGATGAAGAAATGAGGTCACTTGCATGTCGACGTCATGACAGAGCAAACGCAAAACAATCTCACATTAAAGTCGTGAGAAATACAATGTAGTGCATGCTTGGGCATATTGACAGCTTGGTGAGGCCTATTGAGCCAAATAATCCAAGAGCAAGCCAGCGACGTCGGCCTTTCCGCTTCGGCGCTCCACTCAGCCGCAACCCCAGGCGCTTTCAAATTCAAACCACGCAGCTGCGAAAGCATCTTCGATAGACTGATAACATCAGAATTTCCATGAGTAATAAGTGCGTATTTTGCAAGGAGCGGGAAAATAGCTCGGTCTGTATTCCATTTCGTCGTAGCAACTGATAATGCCGTCTAATCCGTAATGTACATTGCTCCTTCACAGAGTCTTCACGTTCACAACAGCGCCCATCCCACCGCTTCGCAGCCCTTCGGGACTACGAAAACCGGTCTCCCTTCGGACTTCGGTACACCGTACTACTTTCGTATTTGCTCTTCTCTCCAATGCGTTCGGACTCGGTTGCGGGGGCGTGTCTCGTAGCGGCGGGATCGCTGCTGGCTTCCTGGCTGGGCGAGCCAGTGCTATCGGTGCGGGCAGGGCTGCCGTTGGCGGTCGCGGACGAGGACACTCCCTGCGAGTATTCGAGCGCCTCAATCTGGCGCATCTTCTGGCGCTGGGCCTCCATCTTAGCCTGACGGTCGGCGTTGATCTGCTTCTTGGCAAAATAGTAGGCACCACCTCCGGCTGCAACGAGGTCAATTGATGTCCAAGATGACGGTCAGTTTCGGGTCACGGGGTGGGATTCGTACCGGCGCAGAGAGAGCCCCAACCTAACCTATTTCAAGGGAGCGTTCAGTCAGCTTGGAGCGGGTCGTGGTGAGAGTCGGTGGCGAAGGGATACGAACCAGAAGGACTTGACCTGAAGGCACAGAGGGTCAACATTGCGACATGGGCACTAGAGAAAACATGGGGTGTCTTACAGTGTTCATTTTGACGATGATTATTAATGGAAAGCGAAAGGCGCAAATCTGATCGTTTTGAAGCCGAGGTCGGGTGCAGAAATCAAGAGGACAGGGTTTTTGTAAAGCTGTTGGAGTCTATAAGTGGGATGGCCTGACATGATAAAGCGATCCCAGTCTAGGCCTGTCGGCCGGGTCGGCATCCATCAGGAAGGGCGAGGTACGTACCTCTCAGAACTTTGAGGTGGCTATCACTTTTGCAGCGGCAGGGCAATGGAGAAGCTTCAGCGAAACACTCAAATTTAGGTGGATCCCTTATGCCCGGGTGGCCCCCCGTCACCCGCTGGAAGTTAGCGGAGGTGGCCCCGGCAACCACCCGCTGGGGCCTTGGTTCACGACTGAGGCACAGGCGGCGAGCTGGCGCTGGTGGCGCTAAGGTCATCTGCCTCAGGGGCCCCTCCAGGCACCCACAAACTGCCGTTGCATGTCACAGGGTATGATAATTAGCGGCCAAACACTCCCAAACACCGTTACAGGGGCAAGACGTGCCGCCATTTTTAGCACCCACCTCAGATTCGCTTCCCCGCTGTGGCGCCCCTGGAAGGCTTGTGTCCCAGCGGCGGTTTCGTATTTCGCACGGTACTCTACACGCCAATTTGCATGTGTCCCACAGTGCCCACCCCGTCCTCAAGCGCACCCACTTATGACATAAGGGTGGCTCAGCCTAGTCGCGCCGGCGCTGGAAATTGTGGGAGACCACGCAAGACAACCTGCAACATCTCGAGGCCACGAGTCGGATAGGGGACAGACTGGAAACAAACGACTTCTTGGAGCCATCCGCATTGTCCTGCATCCTCTTCTTTCTCCATTTCTGCCCTACCTCGGCGCACCATTATGCTAAATCACCTACCTCCGCTCCAACGCCCCTCCTTCATCGATCCCCAACGACTCCCGTTCACCACCCAACGGCTACCGCTACAACCCGCGTGCTTCTGAGACTTCAACCACTTTCGCTCGTATCCGTCCCTCGTTACGATCTCAATTTCTACCCTGCTGTATCCATCGACCCAACTGCGCGCCCGTCTGTCCAGCCCGACTGGCTTCGGTTGCGACCCCGAGCAAAGGCGCCCTGGCGCTGACGACTTGATGAACGAGAGGAGCTCGGCGTGGGTGTAGTGGGTAGAGCTCTCGACCCCCGCCGTCAAGAAGCATTTCTCCCTACGCCATGGATCCCTCCAAAACGGACGGGCCTGATGGCTCATCTATTGTATGAGCTTCCCGCTAAAAATACGTCTTGTCCTATTAACAATTTGTAGAAACCTGTGTCGTCGCTACGAGCGCGGTTCGAAAACATTACCAACACCAACTCCAACACCAACTCCAACAAACCTGCCGATGTCCCCGCCCCGCTTCCGACACCATCACGATCCATCTCTCCGGCGCCCAAGCCAGACCGGCTCCGAGACTTCAAACAGGCACAAGAACCGTCCCTCGTCCCTTCGACACCGACAGTGCCTGCTAGGCCTGCTGTGCGACCCAAGTCAGTTATCGTGGCTGCCAGCCAGGATCAGAATGGCCCTCCTCCAGTCCCTCATCCATCCGCAAGACCGATCCCGGCCGCCAAGCCCCAAGCTGTCCCGCAGAATGCGCCACCTCCTCCAGCTGTTATGGTTCAGCCTCCGCAGTCGCCTCCAAAGGGACGGGTCACCGGTCTTGGGTTGACTGACCAATCGCCCTTCTTGAATCCTGATGCTGTTATAGCCCCGAGTACTCCTGGTGGCTCTCCTCGACAATTTCGGATCCCAAGCCGGCCTCACACCCCCTCTGCTTCCGTCAGTCTACCTCGATCGCCGCGGGCAGGCGGATCGAACCCCCCTTCGCCGCCTCCACCAAGACGATCCGCCGAGTTCAGTAGGGAAACAAAGACTGCTCCTCCGCCACCCCCCGCCCCTCGTAACAGTGGCAAGCCCCTGATCCCTTCGTCGAAGCCGATCGTATCAGACGCACAAAGCCAACAACTCATCAAGAGGGGGGACATCTCGCAAGAAGCATCGCCGTTTAATAGTCCTCCGAGCAGTTTCGAATCTCACGATGCCCCTCCAAAGCTCCCCACCCGGCCGAGGCCACAGGCACAAGTCGACTTACCTCCTCCTCGCCCGCGGTCTGTCGTCATTGGGTTCGATCCAGCATCAGGCAACTACTCCAGTTCTAGTATCAAAAGGGACTGGGAGCCCGTGGTGAATGGGAAATTCAAGGGTCGTATCATGACTCAATCCAGTGAGGAACCTCGACCGGCCCTACCAGCGAGGCCCCCGGTCTTTGAGATTCCACCGCGATCACCTGCCGCAAATAACAGCATGAAACCTCCACCTCGGCCACCGCGAACAGGAATCACATCCGCCATGCCTGCAGACCTTCCTCAAACTTCAACCCCTCCGAAGAGAGTCGTGTCAACCCCGACACAACAACCGGCTCAGCAACAGCTGGCTCCTCCAACCCGAACACATGGTAGATCCATGACGATAGGCAGAGCATCTGATCGAGCACCAGCCGAGTTTCGCGCCATACCGGCGTCTCCGTCTGTGGGCGCACCCTCAGGAGCTCTGACAACCACAAGCGCCAATGCAACTGCGATTACTGGACCCTCAAAGCCAATACAGTCCACGCCGGTCGCTGTCAAGCTTGCGCCGAAATCCGCTGCATCTAATTCAACTGCAACTGCGGTTACTCTACCGTCAAAATCGATTCAATCCACACCAGTCGCTGCCGCAATTGCGCCCAAATCCGAGCCTGTGAATCATGTAACCGCTTATCCCGATTCCTCCAACACGAACCGCCGACCCCCGTACATCAAGCAAGGTTCCTTTGAGATCCAGACGAAGTATGATGCCAGAACATTCGACGTCTGCGGTGAGTTCGTTTGCGCAAGTGGCCACATGACGAGGGTGTGGAGCTTGCTTGATGGTGAGATGATGATGAGCTTGTCACACACGGAAGGGGTTAAGGCGACCGCAGTTATATTCAAACCGGCTGCTGATCCACGAGAGGAAGGCAAGCGGTTATGGATTGGCACGAACACGGGAGAACTCATGGAGGTGGAAATTGCGACACATGCGATCACGCCGAGCAAACCCAATATTCATGGCCGTCATGAAGTAACAAAGATCTACCGACACTTTAACGAGCTATGGACACTCGATGATTCCGGCGCCTTACTCGTTTGGGGACCAGACGACAATTCAGTTGCGAATATCACCGGAAACCCGACTCAGAGCTACAAGGTTCCCAAGGGTCACACTTTTTCCATGGTGATTGGCGATGATCTCTGGCATGCTACAGGCAAGGAAATTCGCATTTTCGCACCAGCAGCCGATGGCCGGACACAGTTCCAGGTTCTGGTTCGACCCCTGATCTCGGACAGCGCTGGCGACGTCACATCCGGAACCCTGCTCAAGTCTCAACCAAATACAGTCATTTTTGGGCACGTTGATGGAAAAGTAACCATGTATTCCATCAACGACTATTCGTGTCTGGGCGTCATCAATGTCAGCACCTGGAAGATCAATGCTATGGTGAATGTGGGGAGACATGTCTGGGCTGCCTACAACACCGGCAAGGTTTGTGTATACGATGTTGAAGAGTCCCCCTGGACCATCAAGAAGGAATGGCTAGCTCATGACAACCCCATCGTCAAGATGGTGGCGGACCCAGCAAGCGCATACTTCCTAGATCGACTACAAGTCATCTCACTTGGCGCCGACAATAAGCTTAAAGCTTGGGATGGGCTTTTGCAGGAGGATTGGCTTGAGGAATCCATGAAGTCAAAAGACACCCAGTATTGTGATTTTGACGAACTCAAGGCACTCTTTATGACCTGGAATGCGGGCGCTTCTACGCCGTCCAGCCTGCGCTACTCTGGCAATGATTCTTCTTTCTTTCAAGAGCTCGTTCAGTCGGCGGATTCGCCAGACATCTTGGTGTTTGGATTCCAAGAGTTGGTGGATCTGGAAGACAAAAAGTTGACTGCCAAGAGGTTCCTGAAACCAAAGAAGAAGGAAGGGTCGGATCAGGAGCGGATGAGCCATCAGTACCGAGACTGGAGAGACTACTTGATGAAAACTTTGGACGACTACATGCCAGCAGATGATTTGTATCATCTCCTCCATACGGCACCGATGGTGGGCCTCTTTACCTGTGTCTTTGTCAAGTCATCTCTCAGAGACCGGATTCGGAATCTGAGCGGCGCAGAGGTGAAGCGAGGCATGGGCGGCTTGCATGGAAACAAGGGTGCGGTAGCGGTGCGCTTTCGAATCGACGACAGTTCCATCTGTCTTGTCAACTGTCATCTGGCAGCTGGGCAGTCCCAAGCCAATGCGCGACACAGCGATATCGCGGCCATCCTCGAAACGCCCCTGTTCACGACAGAGCGCGATCCCGGGGTCCTCGTGGACACATATGTGGGCGGTGGTGATGGCAGCTTGATTATCGATCACGAGCTTTGCATCCTCAACGGCGATTTGAACTATCGCATCGATACCATGTCGCGGGATACAGTGGTGACGGCGGTCAAGCAAAACAACCTCAGCAAGCTCCTGGAACGCGATCAGCTCCTTGTCGCCCGGCGCCGCAACCCCGGATTCAAGCTTCGGGCCTTTGATGAGCTACCAATTACGTTTGCGCCAACCTACAAATACGACGTTGGGACGGACACATATGATACGAGCGAGAAACGACGAAGCCCCGCGTGGTGCGATCGACTTCTTTTTAGAGGTCGAGGACGAGTAGAACAACTGGACTACAGGAGACACGAGGTGCGTGTAAGTGATCACCGCCCGGTGACTGGAAACTTCATCCTTTGGGTCAAGAAGGTGGACCCAAGGCGTAGAGCGATTGCATGGGTGGAAAGCCAACAAACATTTGAAAACATGCGGGAAGAAGAAACCGCCGAGGAAAAGTAAGTCTCATGAACTCTTTCGAGGGAGACGATACTAATACTACATGCCAGAATTCTATATCTTGAAAATACGTGTGGGTTCGACCAAGTGACCAGCCAGAGACTAGTCAAGGAAAGATCGGCGCGTCGAGATAACCGAAGTCCCAGTCGAAAGACGTAGGAATCTGGCTGCCGACATGTTCTGGAAAAAATAAGGCACATGAGGGAGACGGTGTTCGGTACGGGCGCAGCAGCGTTACTGGCTTGGATTGTTTGAGAACGGCGTGAGAAGGGACCCCAGGGTTATGCGAAGGACCGGGTTTGTTGCAATGGCATGGCATGGATGGCGCACAACCCCGAGCGGAATGAATCCAACACTAGACAGTTTTATTTTCTTTCGTTCTTTCTATTTTCTGGTTTGATTTTGCTTAGACAAGCGAGCATTCAGTTCGGAGCTGAAGGAACCAGGGGTTTATGACCATAGACAGGGGTGACCAATGTAGGGTAGGCGGGATGAAGCGAGAGCAGTGAGCACATGGCTGTGCCCCGGCAGGTAGCGAGGAATATAAAAGGTGATTTTTGTGGCTGTTGGTGATAATTGATTTTTAAACATTTGCAGAGAGCAATGCGAGTGTTCGTGGCGAGAGTCGTGACTGATTAGCTGGGCATCATGACGAAAGGGTAGCGTCGTATGACACGGAGAAATCAGACCCGAGCGCCCCGGATGCTCTGTACATACAATAAATATCCTCTCGGAACACGGTTGATCAAGCTTGAGATAAACCCCCACTGTATCTCAGGAGCGTTCAGGGCAGGTTTAGCGCAATCTAGGCGCTGAGACAACTGGGCGAACTTGGACAGGGGCCTGGAAATTGCATGGCTAGCTGCTGTCGAATGGTTGAGTTGCGGCTCTTACAAGGGTATGGCCCCTTGCGTTATAAGGCTTTCGTCATGCCCAGCTTCCCAACCAAAACTACTATCAGACTGGAAAGCTGAGGTCGAATTGAAGCCATTGCTGTCGAGTGCATGTCTCCTATGAAAAGAATCTAATGTAAAAGGAGTGACTGACCTTGGAATAGAAGCTTTTGGGTTCATTTTCGCGGAGACTTGTTTCAGCCGGTCAGTTATCGCAGGGCTCAGTCCGTCGCATCACAGGCGGCTTCCCGGGTTCATTAAGCGGTGAGTGATGCAGCATTTGGTGGGGGGAGAGAATGATTGGAGCTGACTCGGGCGGCAGCAACTTCCAAGCAGGCCAGCCAAAACTATTCACGAGTGGCAATTCGCAGACCGTCGAGGTAACTTGGGTCAAGGCGCATTCCCTCTCTACCCATTCTTCTTCTTCTTCTTTTCTTCTTTTTAGATTTAGAATTGGAAGCCATGGCGTCTGTCAGTGAAGCGACGGCCTCGGCGCCTCGAAAGACCCCTATTGCGGCGCCCGTGGCTGACATCCAGCTGGTGCCGCGCCCGGAGCTCACGGAGGAGCAGCAGACCAAGTACGGCACGCTGCTGGAGCAGGCGCGGGCTTTTACCGAGATCACGAGCGACAAGGACAAGGAGAAGTCGGGCCCTATCAGCGAGAGAGAGCGGGCGTGGCTCACGCGCGAGTGCCTGCTGCGATATCTCCGCGCCACCAAGTGGAACGTCGACGACTCGGCCAAGCGGCTGCTGGCGACGCTCGCGTGGCGGCGCGAGTACGGGCTGGACGACTTTACGGCCGACTACATCTCGCCCGAGCAGGAGACGGGCAAGCAGATCATTGCCGGCTTCGACCGTCAGGGCCGCCCGTGCCAGTACCTCAACCCCAACCGCCAGAACACGGACGCGAGCCCGCGCCAGATCCACCACCTGTTCTACATGGTCGAGCGCGTCACCGACATGATGCCTGCGGGTGTCGAGATGCTGAGCCTGCTCATCAACTTCAAGCCGTCTAAGGAGCGCAAGAACACCAGCGTGCCCGTGTCGACGGCTCGCGAGGTGCTGCACATTCTCCAGAACCACTACCCGGAGCGGCTGGGCAAGGCGCTGATTATCAATGGTGTGTATCTACCTACCTACTCTTCATTTCCGTGACATACTAACCCCTCTGCAGTCCCCTGGATCGTTTGGGGCTTCTTCAAAGTCATCACCCCCTTCATCGACCCCGTGACACGCGAGAAGCTCAAGTTCAACGAGGACATGAAGCAGTACGTGCCCGAGGAGCAGCTTTGGAGCGCCGACTGGGGCGGCGCCATGGACTTTGAGTACGACCACGCCGAGTACTGGCCGGCCCTCAACGATATGTGCCGCCGCCGCCGCGAGGAGCGCACCCGCCGCTGGGAGGCCGGCGGCAAGCTCGTCGGCGAGTCCGAGGACTACCTGGCCGGTGGCACCGACGAGAGCGTCTCGGGCGTCAAGTACAACGCCGCAGCTGCCGCGCCCGCCGCTGTCGAGGCTGAGAAGATGGCGGCTATCCAAGAGGTGGAGGAGAAGTTGGCTCAGACTAAGCTGGAGGAGCAGCCTGTCGTTGCAACGGCATAAATGAGCAGACCCAAAGCGAACGTCACTTGAAACAGGGCTGAGGAGGGGGAAATTAACCGTAGATGAGAGGGCAATAATAGAAACCATCTGGTACACTTTCAAACAGCCGGCCAGAACACGCAGAGACATCCGATGTAGGTAGGGCTGAAGTTGCGAACCACATCTGATACGGACCAGGGCATGGATAAACTCGGTGTTTACTGCTTACCCGAAACCCATGAACCGGGTCGAGAACAGCGGGCTTAGCCAAGACGTCCGTATTCGCCCAAGTAAATGTCTCGGAGGAAACGGGCAGCCTTCTTTTGCGAGTGTCGAGGTATCGTGCAAGTATCACAAGTATCACACAAGTATCAGCCTAGTTCCAGAGCCCGTTTGGTGCACATGAGGCTCAACTCCCCGCGTCCCGTGCGAATAGGAAGCGGCAATGCGAGGATTTCCGACCGCGGCTGTTGTGACGTCGAGTCATGCCATTGCTGACAGCGGCCACATCCGGCTTTGGACGTCCAGCCCCCCATGGCATCGCTGCCTGAATCGAGAAGTTGACGTGGCGGAGCCTCATGCAGCAGCACAAGACCGACAGTTGGCAAAAGAGACCCTCCCCCCGGTCAAAACAACCCCGCTTCAGGCTGCGTGCGCGTGGGCTAGGGATGACGGTAGGGCTGAGACTTCTGGCAGCCCGTAGCCCGTGTTGGGATGTGTATGCATCGATTCGATGTGTGACTCTTTTTGCGTGGATGGAATCTCGGACGGGCACCAACCAGAGCCTCGTCTCGCCGACTTGGTTGAGTCCTTTCGCTCCAGTGTAGGCTGAACTTGCGGCGCAGCAGTGCTGCGAGGAACTACTGCATGACGACACAACCATCGCCGCCCATGCATGCATCCCGGTATGGGTCTCTGTCGCGGCACTGATGGTGCGCGGCCTGTGTTGCGGCTCTGCAAAGAAAATGATTTCCCTAGCTGTCACTAACATGCTGGGACGCTAGAGTGATGTAACTCATGGCCTTGGCTTGTCTACTTCCAGTAGTTGTGAGCTCCACGAGGTGATTGATTAGCCAATGAGATGCATATCAGTCGTAATTAATGCTGTGGACGTTCTCAAAGTGGCCATAGACAGTAGTGTTTCCCTCCTCATGACATCTTTACCAAGGAATCCACTCCAAGTCAAGTCTAACAAGGACCGCAACCTTTCCTGCATGAAGATCGAAGCGCATGCCGTAAATTCCCGCGCCTCGAAGACAATCTGAGGAAACAATTTGCAAGACCGAGAGACAGTCTGGCCACGGTATACGATGCTGGGTGAGGAAGCTGTACTAGGATAGTAGAGCCCGACGTTAGCACTGGGCGATAATGCGAGGACTGGGGCAGTCCATTCGGCGATGGTAGGCGGTTGACTAGGTCGTACCCAACCCAGAGTGCCCTCAAGACTACAGGTTGTCACTAGCCCCAGAAATAATTGCTAGATTTGAAGTGCAGTGAAAGCGACCGTAGTGCTGCTTTCTCTGCTCTTGCTTGAGAAAACACAGCTACGCAGTCGAAACCGGCTGATGTAATTAGTATCAAGTGGCGAGAGCGTCGTCATCTCAGCCATAGACCCCGTGCAATCCTACCCAAGGCCAACACTACCTGTTCAATTCAAACCTCTATTGGCATCTCGAGCATTACAAGATGGTTTCTTTGACTAGCGGCCACGGATATCGTAGATGACTCACTTGGAAACATGGCGACACAGAGAACAGCAAGAAATGTCACACCCAAGCCTGTTGTGGAAGCTGGCAATGACTCACAGGCACATACATGTTAAGCTGCTCTTGCCGTTAGATATATTTGTAAAAAAGCACTACGTGATCCCTTCAGATAATATTCACCAAGACAGCGCTCGTTAAGTTGATACATTTTCTCTACGGAGGGAACAATTCGAGGATGCCTTGGAATCCTGCAATGCATTCGGTCGTGGTACAGGAGCGGGGCACATGCTGCTTTCATGACAAGATCATCTCGCAGAGGATCGTCGACAGGGATGCGGGTTTTGGTATCAATGAAACTGGGTTGATAGCTCATAGTTGGGTCACATAGCTCGCAGCCACCAAAAGCGAGGGCAGGGGGCCATTGCTGTTACGGAGCTTTAAAGGCGTCGGTGTGGCGGATGCTAGGAATAACTCCGAAGGCTACTGTAGGGCCATGACGGCGTTGAAATGACAGGTAACAAGTGTACCTTCTTAGCTGCTTGGCTGCTCAGAAGTTTAGCAACAATTCCTAGGGGGGTCCTCACTTACTGTCGGGGTTAGAGTAGTGTTTCTCGGGTGTATTGCTGTTACTCCGAGGTGTGGGTGGTATGGAAGACTGTTATTCATGTTAGCCATCACGACTGAGATACCTGCCTGTCGTTCACGGCGGCGAACATGGAACACACATTGGGGCAACTTTTGGGTCCAGGTACCTCCCAAGAAAGGCATGGTCGATCGGAAATCGAACATGCCTAGCGCACCTAATGACGCCCTTGGTGACATGTTGCATTTCTAATGACCCAGGTTCCGGAGTGACGCGCGTGCATGAGGCGTGAATTATGCCAGTCTTTTTGCATCGCAGCTTAGCAAAACGAATAGGTTCAGTTTTCCCCTGCGCACCACCTAAGTTCAACGTCCACTGTAACGTCGGGGCAGGTGGTGGCACCAGCGCTACACTTTTTATGTATTCGTGCGGCGAAGCAGCGTGCTGGCGGGCGAGTCTAAGAACCAGTCAAACTGTCGAATAGCCAACATCCTGTTTCATGCAGCCGGTGAGCAAGAGGTACAGCAGACGCACCTGATTCTTTTTCCGTCTTTCAGTACAGTAGTGTAGGCTCTCTGAGTAGTCCATGTGATGACGAGTAATTCGCTCTCTTGGACGCTAGACTAGAACTATCTCTATTATACGGAGTACCAACCTTTTGCTTGCTGACCTGCCCATGGAGTACCGGCAATGTACCTGCAAATGCACCTGTCATGCAGCAGGCTGGATGTCCACTATCCGGTTCATTCCATGGAACGAACGCTGTGAATGGTTGGGATCGCCAGCTGGTTGGCTGGTTGGCTGATGGCTAATGTGTCGATTTGCCTCGCGACCCATCCATGTCCAGGCTGAAGCCTTACGACGGGGGACAAGTCGTCGTCGCCTCACCCTTACATCCAGAAACGGGCCATGGCAGCCTAACCACTTCATGCAATGCAGTCGAACAGTAGAGGCAGCATGCGTGGTTCCAGTTCCGTCACAAGGACTGTTGGTGCCAGCATCAATTTATTCCCATAGCCAGAGTTCCTAAAAAAGTTGGCACCGGCAGCTGACGCTGCAAACTGGTGCGGGAGAGTGCTCCGGCTAAGCGTATAAAAGACAAGAGATTCCGCCTTGTGTAACAGCCCGGCAGCACCCTCTTCTGCGTCCCCTCACCCGCCCTCGCGTAGATTTGGGGCTCTTGGTTATTCATTGTCTCTTCTCTCTTCTCTCTTCTCTCGCATTGATTCTCGTGGATCCAGACTCTGTTTTATTCGGGTTTCTTTTCCTCGTCGGAGGGGGCATTCAGAATCGCATCCTTGAACCAACTGCTATCGGATGCGACAATGGAGTCGCTCGCCAAAATGACCAAGCTAGGCTTGCCTCCATTTTTCCAGAATAATGGCATCAACTTCACGGGAAACTCTTCCAATCCGTTCCCGCCTGGCATGATGGACAGCTTCCTGGCCACGGCCGGCGGCGCCTCACCGTTGATGCAGCTGTTCCTCTTCATCTACCGCCAGATCGGAGAACGCTTCGGCCTAGATCCATCGCTCCTCCTGACCCTGCTCGGTGTTCTCTGGGGCCTGTCAAAGATCCTCACCCAGGCCTACGCCGTGCTCCAGACCCTCAACAGTCGCTACCTCATGTGCGCCATGTCCGTCGGCGAAAACGACCACATCTACTCGCACCTAATGAACTTTCTCGCCCATCAGCAGAACATTGCCAAGGACCGCTTTCTAATGGCCCAGACGGTGTGGAAGAGTGCGTGGGAAGAGGAGGAGGAAATGGCAAACGCCTTGACCCTGATTGAAGTGGGCGATGGCGATAGTGATGACGAGCCCAAATACCTCAACTTTGCCAGCCAAGCGGCAAGATCGGTATGTTATCCATGCTAGAAGAGTGACCAAGGAAACCATCCTGATCTCAAAGCAGAGCCCCCGATATGTTCCAGCCATGGGCACAACCGGATTTTGGCATAACGGGACTTACTTCAGAGTGAACCGAAAAAAGGAGTCCTTTATGAACACGACTGGGTGGTCTGCCATGAAGGACCTCGAGGAAATCAGAATCTCCTGCTTCGGTCGACGTATTGGTAAGTAACCTTCTTTAATTCTGCGTTGCATCCAATAATTGTATCAAAATCTAAACCGTTCTCAGACCCCATCAAGCAACTTCTTGCGGATGCAAAGACAATGTACTACCATGATACCCGGCAGAAGACCACCATATATCGTCCCAGAGCTAAAGAATCACGGCGTGATGGCAATATGTGGCACCAAGTTGCCAGGCGACCTGTTCGGCCCATGCGCACTGTGGTGCTCGACCATAAGGAGAAACACGCCATCCTACGAGACGTCAACGAGTATCTACATCCCGGCACTCCTCGGTGGTATGCCTCGCGTGGTATCCCTCTCCGACGAGGATACCTATTCCATGGTCCCCCGGGGACTGGAAAGACCAGTTTCTCGTTTGCGCTGGCTGGAGTCTTTGGAATTGACATTTACGTTATCAGTCTACAGGATATCAGTGTGACCGAGGAAGATCTTGCGGCGCTATTCACCAGGCTCCCTCGACGTTGCATCGTTCTGCTTGAGGATATTGACACCGCTGGCTTGCGGCGGGAGGATGATGCTGATGATGCTGACGACGTTTCAGAAGAGAAAACTGAAGGGAAAAAGAACGAGTCCAAAGATGCCAAGATGAAGAAGTCCAAGAAGAAGCCCAAGAAGCAAAAGAAGGAGGAGAGTGACAGCGACTCCGACAGCGATTCCGATAAAGACTCTGACAGCTCAGAAGACGACTCATCGCGAAGGAAGAAGAACAAGAAGAAGAAGAGCAAGAGAAGAAAACACGGCAGGGGGATGAACGGCGTCCTCACAGTCGAGAGCATCTCCCTCTCGGGCCTACTCAACGCCATCGACGGAGTGGCCTCGCACGAGGGCCGCATCCTCATCATGACGACCAACAAGCCCGAGTCTCTCGACGAAGCCCTCATCCGTCCCGGCCGCGTCGACGTGCAGGTCGGCTTCAAGAACGCCTCGAGCGTGCAAGCGGGCGAGCTGTTCCACCGCATGTACGAGGCCAAGCGCACAAAGGTCATCGGCAACGGCTTCGCGGCCAAGGCGGAGAACGGCTCCGCGTCGAAGCAGAACCCGGACGAGCTGGACGTGTCGTCCGAGGAGCTGCGCGACATCTCGCTCGAGTTTGGCAAGCTGATCCCCGAGGCCATGTTCTCGCCGGCCGAGATCCAGGGGTTCTTGCTTAAGCGAAAGAAGACGCCGCGCAAGGCCCTGGCCGACGCATCCGAGTGGATCGAGGCGACGATTAAGCAGAAGGAGTCCAAGTCCAAGGTGGTTACCGTCCAGTGATGAATAGCAAATGGCCGAGGATAGAAAGGGGAGAAAATAATGTGTTCCGCTAAGCATGACGAATGAGAGAAGACTGGATTTAGGGGCCATGTTGAATCTGTGAATTGGGTTGAGAGTCGGGTCCCAGAAAGATTGCATAAGTACACGCGCCAAGCGAAAGCCACCTACAACAAAATGATAAAACATAAGTCATTTCACGTTACTAGTATTTTCATTGATTCTATCATATTGACGGACGGACGGACGGAGGCGTTGCGATTGATTGATAGTTGATGGATGTTTCCTCTGGCACCAGACTTACCCTGGAACAGATGCCTCTCCTGGCAAGACAAAGTGTGATCTGGGGAGCCGTCAGATGTATAGTTACGGCGGAACGGTCGTATGACCTCGATTAAGGCACGATACGGCACAACTAGGAGACGGTAGACCGCATCAAAAAGTTGAAAGCCAAATTACGCGAAAAAGATATGCTCATGCCCGCCTTGGACGCTGAATCACGAGCATAATACATCCCCGACTTGGAAACCAAAGGATACACAGAACGCCTGGAAGCCTTGGAAGCCGCATTGCGAGAAGTTAGAAATCAATGCACGGAAATCGAAAGACAGTCATTACAGCAAATACCAGGTCCCCCGGGTCCTCCTGGCCCTCCTGGTCCTCCTGGTCCTGGCCGACTTTCGGGACTTTCGAGACTCTCCTTGCTCTCGAGGTCCGGCTGGCCGCTGCGGTGTGGTAGGCCCACTAAGCCTGGCCGCCCCCCGCAGGCCCGGTTGGCCTTGCGAGCTCCACGAGAGCGCCCGACTATGCTGCCATTGCTACGGCTAGAACTCTTTGGCGTTAGAGACGACTCGCGCTTATGCTAAATGATGCAAGTTGGAGAAAGGGTGATGGGATTGAACTGGAGAGTTATGAGGTCTTGATGCGTCCAAGGAAAAAAACATTCACGGATGGTATAATGATTGTCTTGTGGAAGGGATTTCAATAGAGCTAGATATCAGACTTATGACTGTGGCAGACTGATCTTACTGGCGTCAATAGGCACGCTACGACAATATTTCATTATGATAGCCTCTGATTTATTGAGTACAACTCAATTGATAGGAGAAAGTGTGTTATTTCTGCTGCGCTAAATGCCTCTGTGATGTTTTAAGCGGCACATCACAGGCTGGAGCTTTGGTCGGCCTGGGTGACATGGGTTCTCGGTCAAGGCCAGGTGAGCCTAGTTCCTTAACCCCACACCGTACCTTATCCCACTCGCAAAGCCACATTCCACGTGCTCACCCCCGGTCGACATTTCCCACGTCACAAGCTAGAGCTCCAGCCAGGCCTGTGGGAAAGAAAACAGGTTCTCTCTCTGTCGCCGCAGCAGCAACAGCATGCCCTGCTGCCCACACCAGCGACGACGACGACGACGCAGCCGACCATGGCCAACCTCCAATCCAGCACACCCTCCAGCAAGGAGCCCGGCCTGAGGCACCCGAGCAACGGCAAGACCATCTACCACCGGCCCCTCAACCGCTCCAAGACGGCCGAGCTGAGCCAGGCCAGCTTCGCCTACCTGTTTGGCGAGATGGTGTCGTATGCGCAGAAGCGTGTCAAGGGCATCCAGGAGCTGGAGCAGCGGTAAGGACGCCTTCCTCCGAGACGCTGAGGGACACGGCTGACCAACCATCTCTATAGACTCAACGTCCAGGGCCATCCCATCGGGCTCAAGCTCCTCGACCTCCTCATCCACCGCGAACCCGCGCGAGCGCAGCTGCGGCCTCTGACCATCATTGCGCTGCTGCACTTTATCAAGCAGAACGTCTGGCAGCACCTATTTGGGCGGCAGGCGGACCGACTGGAGAAGAGCGCCAATCCCGAGACGCCCGACGAGTACATGATCATTGACAACGAGCCGCTGGTCAACCAGTACATCAGCGTGCCCAAGGAGATGAGCCAGCTCAACTGCGCCGCCTTTGTGGCCGGCGTCGTCGAGGGCGTGTGCGACGGCGCCGACTTCCCCGCCCGCGTCACGGCGCATACCGTCGGCGAGGGCGACATGTGGCCCGGCAAGACGGTGTTCCTGGTCAAGTTCCGAGGCGAGGTCTTGGAGCGGGAGGGATTTTTGGGCAAGAGCTAGGTTTTGATAGGGCTGGCCGATGGCATGCTAGTTTTACGACGGGAACGGAGTTTGGGAGTTGGGGGTGGGCTTTGAATTGACTTGGGCCTGGCCCTTGATAGAAAGGAACAAGCGGACTTGTAGTCATTTGTCTCATTGTCCTTGTCACCTGCCAACTAATGCACCTATCGTGAGTATACAGGTTGGCATCTACTTGCTTGGACGAATCCGACTGATTTGTCCACGGACTGAATCTCCCGGGCTGAACGCCTCAGACCGAGTCGCCCAGGATGAGTCCTGTAGGTGGACTGCCATGCATTGTCCGTTTAAAGGCCCTGATTGGAGTGGGTGCCGTTCTGATATTCGCTTTGACCCTAAATTTGCAAGAATCTCACTCAACGCCGTGGTTCTAAAAAAGAAATATGAACGGCCACCTCCAATCGCCGTCAAATTCAATCGCCATTGCCCAGCAATGTCACAATTCATGGCTCCTCCAAAAACGCGCGCGGATCAACGCGGCAATGCGCGAGCGCTGGGCCCCTTTGATGCGACGCCACGGCTGCCACTGGGCCCTTTTGTCATGAGCTCAGCTAGCCCCAGGTCCTTCCAAGCAGGCTCCTTGGACTTTTGGGTCGCGCGCTGGATGCCAAAGGCGGCGTGCTGGTCGGGCACGACATCGTCCTCGTCCTCCGGGTTGATGGGCTGGTGAGCGGGCGGCACGTAGATCTCATCGTCGGGCAGCTTATCCTTGCAAAAGTCCTCAAACAGGTCCGCGTCGCGCGGCCGGTGCATGTGCACAAACGTAAAGGACGAGTCTTTGTTCTGCGGGGGGAAGGGTTAGTCGTCAGTCAATCGGTGTCTGCGGCTGAGAGGCAGCAGTGTGCGGCAGAAGCAACGAGCTCAGCAGTAGAAGAGATGGGGTGGGCATCAAAAGCAACGGGATGAGCATCGAAAGCAAAGAGAGGAAGGTCATAACATGCCATGGCTGAGATGGAGGCCGGCGAATGCGACGAAAGGTGTAGTGAGTGCATACACTATGGCGTGCGTGATGGGTGCAGCACTGCAAAGGGTGTGACTTGTGAGCGTCGAGCCGTGTACGATACCTTGATCAACTTACGGAAATATGCAGTATTGGCTGTTGAAGTTCAGCAGGGTTGCAGCGAGAATGAATGCCGGCCAGGGTGAGGTGAGACTTGGAGTTGGTTGTGTGGGATGAGTTGATCGTTGAGAGGCTGAGAGCCGTCTCTACGCTATTGGCGCGTAGCAAACCGTGGGGGAATCGGAAATCTAGAGCACGGCCGCTGCTTTTAGCTGCCGTCCCCACGACCCTAATTGAGCCTCTGAGCGGGAGGAAGTATGGGCGGTGGAGGCATCAAGAGCGAATGTCTCAAACAAGAATGGCAATTGTTATCTCCAGAATTGATTTCCCTTCTAGGAAAGGGAAGACAGACCGACATTGCGTCAGCGCGCTGTAGTGTCGTCCATCTTTTGCCAACTACTGTTTGACTTCTTGTCAACCAACGCAGTGAGACTGTATCGCGTCTCGGGTCTCGACTGCCAAGGGTCTGAGATGTTGGACCTCATTTCACATGAGATATGTGTACCAGTCAGCCACAAAACATGGATTGATGGCTGCCGTTCAAGTTTTGCCCGTCCCGTCTCTCTAGGCTTGCTTTCGCAATGTACAAATGGTAATCTCGTCCCACCACCTACCTAATGGACGAGCCAATTCCATTTGGAAGTGTACACAAAACTCGAGCATTTTCAAGCCTTCTTTCAAGCCTTCTCAAGTCTTATCACATCCTTCAACAACTTCAAAATTGATGAATGGCTGAAATGCCCTCCTCAAATCCCCAAACATGGGCTCTGTCCGTTGAATTGATCCGTCACATTGGCCTCTTACTTCTTCCTGAGGAGCCATGCGTCAACTCCCCAGTCAAGTCCACAGTCAACTTCCACTCCCCGGATTTCGCCGAAAACAACCGCACCCTCAATGCGTTGACATACACTTGCCGCACTACCAGGGGCCTTCTTGAGCCCTTGCTGTTCCGCTTCATCTTCATGTCCAACACCGCCGACATCACTCACTACTTCCTTTTGTTTGCCCGAAATCCAGGGCTTCGGTCGTTTACCCGTCACATCGCATGCCTCTCAAGCTTGCAGTGGATTGACGAAGAAATACCGGCCGAATCGCGGGCTTGGAAGATATGGAAAGCGCGTTGCGGCCCTGATGCTACTGGCCAAGACGTGCTAGAAGACGCAGGTTTTCAGCTTGACTATGACCTGGCCACGGAAGGAAATCCGAAAGTCGTCACTAATATCACACAGAGCTTTTACTATGATGGATTTCTGAGGTTCATGTTCTGCTGCGTGCTCCTGATGCTTCCGGAGACGGACACGCTGTTCTTCCATCAGGAGTTGGTGATCGAAGGCACAGAAAGTATTGGTGGTATGTTCGAAGCAATGAAAGAAGAGGGCTACTCGGTCACGCCAAGGTTGAGGGTCATGGAACTCGGCACGCACGAGGCAGACCAGACAAGTGACCTCATGGAGCTGTTCTTTGGCGATAACGGCCTGTGGACAAACCTTGAGACGCTCGTCCTCAACAACACTGACTTTGATAACGAATTCTTCCAGATCCTCGAGGATGGGTTGTTTAAGGCTTCAATGTCAGTCCAAGAGTTATACATCCGTGGCCCAGGTGCAGTCTTGGACCCTGAGTGGGAGATAACCGCCGTGGAGCAGTGGGCGATGATGAACCTCGACCACCCTCCACCCCACACAGCATTCTGCCACTTGCACCTGCTGGACATTGACTTCTCCCCAAGCGCGATCCGGGCTCGGGACGGCTCCAGGAGCCTCAAGATGTTCATCTCGACCATCGGCGGTGCCCCGGAGACTCTCCGCCTCACCCGCCATCCCTTCCCGACTGCGGCTCTGAGTCAGGCTATCCATACCCGACTCAAGGTCCTGGTACTCAATGAGTGCACCGACATGCCCGAGGCGATGAGCGACGGCCAAATGAGGACGGCTGTCGCCGCGCTTACTCGCAGGGGTAAATTTTGCCTTCCCAACTTGGAGTGGATTGAGGTGAATGGGTTCCGGAAGGGACGGGAGGAGTTGGGGTTGTGAAGCAGGTTGAGATTTTACTGGCGACTTGGTCTGCTCGAAATTGAGATCGAGAAGGTCTCAATTATGGGCGGAATAACTAGTTTCGCCTAAGAGCAATGATGGATTGACTGAGTTATGTTGATATGGGAACTTGGACATGTACCGAAACGAGTTTGGAGGGTGATAATGGGCGTACGCGGGTGTTTTTTGTGCTTATCTGGGGTTGAACTATGCATTGAGTCAATACGGTCTGCCTACCGGCAGACAATCACGCTGTTATTATTTGGTTGATCAGTGACGCATGTTGAGACTTTTCCTCATGCTGTGAGAGAGCTGGACTAAAATTATGCTGGCAATCGTGGTACCTGAGAGGAAGAGCGAGCTTCCATATACTAAGCCTTGCAACTTTAGAGAGGTTGCGATATAACTTATTTGGTTTTCCATGCATTGCGTTTTCCGCTTTCGATGATGCTCTTCCTTCTGCGTCTGAAAAAGAATTCTTCTGGAAATGACTGTCGGAGAATGAAAGAGAGGGATTGCGCCTGAGGCAGCTTGCATGCAAGCTGGAATGCTTCCTCGGATAAACCGAATTTCCAGGCTGAGCTCCCCGTCGGCAGAGTGGGATGTCATTGCGGGGCAATGCTCCATAGCTCCGACCTTCTCCCGCCTGCCTGTTATCGAGGGAGCTCGACCCCTCCACCTCACACATCTGCAACACCAGTGGTGGTGAACGAGATTCATCTTTCACCTTCATCGCTAAAGAGAGTCTTCTTTTTTCCGCCCTAAAACCCTAAGGCCGTGTTTCGTGGCCCTCTACCACCCATCGCACATGTCCTGAAGCGTCCGGCTGACCCCCACCTCGATCCGCTCCGTTCCAGCGAAGCTCGCCCAACATGGCCACCACCATCAACGCCACGCCTCAGGCGGTGATGGGCCATGTTCAGAAACTTGGCGACGCCGACCCGGACTTTCGGTTCATGTCCCTGAACGACCTGCTGCAGCTTCTCACACATGCGAAGCCCGATTTCCTCCATCATGACTACAACATCGCCGCCCGCACTGTGGATAGTATCATCAAGACGCTCGACGATCAGAATGGTGAGGTTCAGAACCTCGCAATCAAATGGTGCGTGTGACTGGTAGCTACAAACTGCAGGCGGCCCGCTAAACAAAATCGCTCTTTACAGCTTAGGTCCTCTTGTAGGCAAGGTCCCTACCCCGATTATTGCGCCCATGATCGAGAAGCTCTCGTCCCTCAAGCTTAAGAACGCGGTGGACAATGCAGTTCCATCCCTGGCCCTCCGATCTGTCATAATCGCACTCCCTCGTCCGGTTGTAGGACTTTTACCCTCCTCGGAAGTCCAAGAAGCATACACTGCAGTGAGCCGCGTGCTCATTCCTCGACTGATTGGGCCTGGTCCCAAGACAACTGTCCCCAGGAACGCCCAAGTTACGCTCCCCCCCGTCCCAGAAGGCTTGCTACAAAATGAGGGAGATCTCAACGCCGAGGCCGTTGACGTGTTAATAGAGGTTGTTCGGTGTTTTGGACCCATGCTCGTGCAAGTCGAGGTCGAAGCCATGCAGGAGGTTGTCCTTCAGCTCCTTGAGAGTGAGAAGGGGTCATCAGTGGTCAAGAAGCGTGCCGTTGTTGCCATTTCCATGCTCGCTGTTTACCTGTCCGATGAGCACTTGGACGATGTGGTAAACCGAATCACAGCTGGCCTCTCACAATCTAGCAGAGGTGCAGTCACACGCCGCCTTTACATCTCTATCTTGGGAAGCATGGCAAGATCTATTCCCAACAGGTTCGGGCCCCACCTCCCTAAGGCTGCTCCTTTCATTCTTCAAGCTCTCGGAGAAGCCGAGCTGCAACAACACTTGGAGCAACTGAGTGATGGTGATGACCTTGGACAGGACTACAATGACGTCCGAGAGGCCGCTTTGGTCGCGCTTGAAGCTTTCCTAGCCTCGTGCCCTCAGGAAATGCGACCATTCACGGAGGACACAATTTCCTCCTGCCTAAGGTTCCTCAAGTACGACCCAAACTACTCTATGGATGACGACGACGAGGATATGGAAGTGGACGAAGAGGAGGAAGAAGCTGACGAAGACGATGAATTCGATGCAGATGACGGATTTGAGGACGATGACGACGACGCCAGCTGGAAGGTTCGCAGATGCGCTGCTAAGACGCTGTATACACTCATTTCAACTCGGGGTAGTGGCGACCTGCTTGAGAACGGTATTCTCTATAACCAGGCCGCGCCCCTTCTCATCAAGCGAATTGATGAGAGAGAGGAAAACGTCCGACTCGAGATCATATCTGCACTGTCTCTGCTCATTCGTAAGACTGGGGAGGGGCTTGAAACGCCCGACCTAGCGCTTGATGAATTCGAGCCAGAGTCCGAGTCGCGCATCCCCATTAGTCGGAAGCGGAGACGACAAAGTAGTGGTGGTGGTGGAACTGTGTCGCAGTTCATGGCTGGCACTGGCCTTGCTTCGCCGGTCCTGGAAAAGCTCCCTGCAACTGGCCCGCGAGCCGATCTTGCTCGTCTCACACCAGTCATTGTCAAAGCAATCACGAAGCAGCTCAAGGGCAAGACGATCCCAACCAAGCAAGCTGTCATTAGCCTTGTTGATGACATCGTGTCGGTTCAACGTGGCGGCCTCGCTGAATACTTCGACGAGGTTATTGGCCCTATTATCGAAGCCATCAAGCCCACCGGTTCAGTGTCTGTCTCGACTTCGCTGGCTTCCGCTGGCGGATCCTCTTCGGCGACTCCCAGCACTCTTCGAATTACCGCCTTGAAGCTTATCAGCGACATTTCCAAGACTCACTCGTCCACCATCCTTCAACCCTACTTGACCAATGTCGTTGCTGGAGTTGCTTCGGCTGTTCATGACCGCTTCTACAAAATTTCGAGCGAAGCTATTCGCACTAGCGAGGAGCTTGTTAAGACCATTACTCCCCCAAGGTCGCGCAACGCTGGATTCAAGTACAAAGATGAGTTGGAGAAACTCTACACCGTCATCATGGACCGATCTTCTGCCAACGATGCTGATGCGGAAGTTCGCCAACGGGCAATTCATGCGCTCGGAGTCCTCGTCTCCCGAACGTCAAGCCCGGAGGGATCCAGCCTGCTCTCGGCAGACAAGCGCAAGGCTGCTCTCAGTGTCCTTCAAGAGCGATTGAAGAATGAGACTACGCGGCTGGCAGCTGTGAGAGCAATCGACAATGTTGCTGCCTTTTCGAAAAGCCCCGGTCAGCTTGAGAAGCAATGGATCCAGGACGTTATCTTGGAGCTCTCTGCTCAGCTACGGAAGGCGAACAGATCTTTGCGAGGTTCAAGCATCGTGGCGCTCAAGCACTTGGCGCTTTCAAATGCTACCAAGGGCCAGCTGGATCCACCAACAATCGAGGGCATAGTCTCCGCTTTGATGCCCATCATCACTAACAGTGACACCCACCTTCTCGGTCCATCTCTTCTTATTCTGGCCAAGGTTGTACCCGACCACGCTGAGCTCGTCGTGACTGGTGACATGATCACGTCGCTGTGCGAGCTTCTTAAGTCTCACTTTGCAAGCATTGTGATGGATCAGCTGCTAGTGTTGATCAGCAGCATTGGCGAAAGTGGCTCTGGGCAGGCGCTCATGCATGGTTTGCTCAAGGATGTTAGCGTCTCTGGAGATCCCGCGGTCGTCGGCAAGGTGATAGGAACCCTTCTCGTGACCGGAGGTGAAACTGCAGGCGTCAAACTGGACAGTTTTGTTTCAGAGCTGCAAACGAGTGCAAAGGGAAACGACGACGCTCGCGTGAGCCTTGCTCTCGCTGTCCTGGGCGAGGCTGGAATGAGGCTTGGTGCGAAATCACCTCTCAATCCCACTCTCTTCCTGGAGCAGTTCCACACAGAACCCGACAAGGTTTCCCTTTCTGCTGCAATTGCTCTCGGCAGAGCCGGCTCTGGCAATGTTCCCGAGTTTTTGCCTGTCATCCTGGAGAATATGCAGAGAGGAGGAAACACCCAGTACCTGCTCATCCAGTCCATCAAAGAGATCCTGCAGTCCATCTCGGCACAGTCTACTGACCTACGAAACTACGCCCCTGCTATCTGGGATCAACTTCTGAAGGCATCTGACAATGCCGACAACAAGGTGGTGTGCGCTGAGTGCGTCGGGCGCCTTGTTACCCTTGACCCCACTGTGTTTATGCCTCGTCTTCAGGTAGGATTGTCCTTTCAGCTCAATCATACAAACAATACTAACCAATCGCAGACTCTTCTTCGAGACCAATCTTCGGGCATTCGTGGGATGGCCGTGCAGGCTGTGCGATACACATTGCCTGAGAGTGATGAGGCCTTTGACTCGTTGCTCCGAAATGTTCTCATCGACATGCTACTTGTCATGCTGCAGGATTCAGATATGGACATTCGCCGTCTGGCAATGACAACACTTACCACAGCTGCGCGCAACAAGCCCGACTTGATTCACCCGCATCTGGGCGAGTTAATGCCGTACGTCTTGAAGGAGTCGGTGCTCAAGAAAGAGCTTGTTAGAGAAGTCATGATGGGTCCTTTCAAGCACACTGTCGATGATGGGCTCGAAGTCCGCAAGGTACGAAACACTCCTAGGCCGTCTGTCGAAGCATACTAATTGGGGGCAGAGCGCGTATGAAACACTTTACGCCCTGATGGAAACTGCCTTCAGTCGCATTAACAACATTGACTTCTACGATCGGGTTGTCGACGGCCTTAAGGATGACAACGACATCCGCCAACTATGCAATCTAATGGTTACGAAGTTGATTACGATAGATCCTGATGAGACGACGCGCCGACTAAACCCACTTGCCGAATCGTACCGTTCAGTTCTGTCCGTAAAGCTTAAGGACAATGCTGTCAAGCAAGATCTCGAGAAGCAAGAGGAGGCGAACAAGAGCATCCTCAGAGTGACACTACTACTCGGCGAGAAGATGAAGGCCATGACAGGCAACGCCGGAGCGGCGACTAGTAATGCAGGTGCTGCGGGCATATGGACGGCCTACTGGGAGTGGGTGAACAAGGAATTCGAGAAGCAACTGCGGGGTTTGCGAGAGGAGAATAGCCAGCTGCAGACACGTATGGTTTGAAAAGGGTCGAGCTGGATGATGGCCTGCGTATGTAGAAAAGGCGTTCACGATAAACGTAAATTGCTGGTAATGGATCGTTGACATTCGGTGCTTCCATTGGAGTGAACATGGGGAGGCGACGCCACCTGAATGTGATGTCGGAACTGAACGAGTCATGCGTATTTATGATGGGCGGGAATGGGGACTGACACTGACTTGAGCTGCAGGATCATGGTGCCACTAACAAGCGATGACAAGTGCGCATGATGTATGTGCAAACACCGTGGAGAGACATTTGGATAAAGAATCGTTGGACCTATCACCAATTGGGAGTAATGATTGTGTGAGTGGACGCCCTGTGGGGGTAGACGCCCTGTGTCATCTCACAGCTCGGACTGGACCTGCGTGGTAGTATTGTGTCAGCTCCAAGTGACAGTGATCGTCGTCATGCATGCAAGTGAAGCTTGGTGTCGATGTGAGGATAATGCGCACAATTGCTAGTGAGTTTTTGACTTTGACGGATAAACATTTGCGGTGTACCTGAACTAAGTAGACGCTTAGCCTTCAAACCCTTGGTCTGTTGACAAACGTTGAAGACAGACCCTGTCGGTGATATCTCCCGAGTAGGCAGCTGTGTGAAGATGGGATTTGCTCATGCCTGGGCGGAATGGCGACAGAACAATAACCCAGTGGCGGCTGGAGACTAGGCCTGCAGGGAACGTCCCATCACGTCATAATCCTCTTGACCAAGATGCAAGCTTCGTTGCAAAAGGGCCCGGAGGAGTCGGGACTCCTACTCCTCGTCAAGCTTGCGAGCTTATACCAACCCACCCACCCACCACCCCCTCATGGATCTTTGTCGAGTGGGGTCAACCCTTTTTACGAGCTTGTTTGCACCACCACACTCTTCTCTTCAGGCAACTGGCGCGGCGCATCGCCAATGGATCGACCCTGCAAATGCGAATGCGTGCGTAGCGAGTAAGCCGCTGCAGTCAATGTGGAAGGTGAGCGTGGTCGACTAAAATGCTGGGCAGTACTTTTGATCGGCGCCATGGCCGGATGCTTGGTAGAGGGCCCAATGGCGAATTCCGCGGATGACTTCACGCAAGAATCATCGCCGTAGCCTCACCGCGGGCAAGTCGAGTGGTACTGTCGCGTCTATCACGTGGAGGAAGTGGGAGTATATTAGGGGACCTCTCGCAGATCAATTGAGGGCTCTCTATCAAGCTTCGACGGATATCACTTCCCTTCTCGCTTGTTTCTTCATTCCTCGGAATCAACGGCATCCCCCCGGGCCATCTGCATTCCTCCTAGCAATGAAGCTCACGTTCTCGACTACCCTCCTCGCCTCGCTCGTGCTGAGCGTGGCGGCAGCCCCGAGCGTCGAAGGCAAATCCTACGATGGATACAAAGTCTTCCGCGTAAAGACGCACGGCGACCCGTCGTCGATTGAAGACAAGCTCTCGGCGCTGTCGTACGAAGAATGGGCGCACGAGCACCTCTTCATCGACGTCGTCGTCGCCCCGGACCAGCTCGACTCGTTCGAGGCGCTGGGGCTCGATTCCTCCGTCATGCACGAGGACCTCGGCGACTCCATCGCGGCCGAGTCGTCGACGACGCAGACGTGGAAGCGACAGGCCAATGACCTCGCGTGGTACGACTCATACCACAAGTACGCGGACCACGTCCAGTACTTCAAAGACTTGCACAAGCTGTTCCCCAAGAACTCAAAGATCATCTCTTCTGGAAAGTCGTATGAAAAGAGAAACATTTTCGGGCTACACCTGTGGGGTAAGGGCGGCCCGGGAAAGCCGGTCGTGCTGTACCATGGAACGGTGCATGCTAGAGAATGGATCAGCGCGTTGGTACGTGGGAACACAGAGCGATTGATGTTTCAGTTTTGCACAAAAGACTAACCTGCTTTACTAGACGGTCGAGTACATTGCTTTGCAGCTTGTTCAGGGTTACAAGGACAAGGACAAGTTGGTGCGATCGTTTTTGGATTCATACGACTTTTACATTATCCCGATTGTCAACCCCGACGGTAAGTTGACGATGCTTCTGTCGATATCCCTTCTCAGCGGCTAGGTCTGACTTTGCTACCAGGCTTCCATTATTCTCAAACAAGTGATCGCCTGTGGCGCAAGAACCGCCAGCCTCCTCCATCTGGCACCTGCATCGGCCGCGACATCAACCGCAACTGGGAGTTTGGCTGGGACGCCAACCCCCTCGGCGCCTCAACCAACCCGTGCTCGCAGGTGTACAAGGGCGAGAAGCCGTCCGACAGCCCCGAGAACCGCGGGCTGGACAAGCTGGTGCGGAAGCTGCGCGACGGGCCGGGCATCAAGCTGTACATCGACTGGCACAGCTACGGCCAGTACATCCTGTCGCCGTACGGATACAACGAGACGTTCTACGCGCCCGAGCTGGGCAAGTGGACCAAGGCCGCGTCGCTGGTCAGCGAGACGATTCGCGACAGCTCGGATGCCCGCACCACCTTTACCTTTGGGCCTAGCGGTGCGACCCTTTACACCACGACTGGAGCTGCTCCGGACCATGTGTACAGCATCGGCGGTGCTGATTTCTCATACACCATTGAGCTGCGGGATACGGGTGACTTTGGCTTCGTTCTGCCACCGGACCAGATTAAGCCCACGGCCGTGGAGCAGTGGGAGGGCCAGAAGGTCCTGTTGACGCTCTTGGACGAGGTCTTCTTTGACGGAACGGGTCCGGCCCTGTAAGAGCATCAAGGAGGGACAAGACGGTGACTGCAGTAAACATAATCATGAGAGAACAGAAACATGATAACCAGAGGGCGATGTTTTAGACCAGCATCGCATCAATTGACTTTGGGGACTGTCTTGTTTCCCACGTGGTCGTCCGAAGTTCCGCTGACTTGTTGTCCACAACTGTGTGAGGCACTCCATGATCTTCCCTGATCACCGCGTTTGATAGCCTCCCCAAGTCAGCAGTGCTTCCAACATTGGCCTAGAAATGTTGTTCATGTGATTCGGTCTAATCGAAACCCCGACCATCTAGTCAAGGTTTTTTATTTCATTTTATTTTTTAGCTTGTGTTGCATTTGGCCCTGCGTTTGTCCCGACTCCATGGCCATTTTACGCGAAGGAGGCAGTGCAAAACGTCGTCGCTGCCGAATTCCGCACGGCAACAGAGGAGGAAACCTTATGAAGCGACCTATTCTCCTTCAGATCGGCCATTTTGCCGCCAGATTCGGGGGGCTGATACAGGGCACGGAGGCCTCACGGGGCTTTGGTGTTTGCATCTAGTGTTTGGGAGCTGAGACCGGGCGCGTAGAAAAAAAAAAGGCGGCTGCTGGATGCTACCCAATGGGTCTCCGTACGGGGGGGGGGATTGGGTCCCTTGGGAACTAATTACAGCACCTAACACTGCATACTGCAGCGCGTAAAGAACATGGATGGCTTGTTCGGCTGCGTTTCATCCAGCTTCAAAGACCCTATCCCGTGTAAGCTGGACCCTATCCCCCGCATTGAAATGCCGCTTACCATTTCGGATGGTCGGCAAGCCTTAAAACACCAGCCGGAATCGTGCCAGGGGCAGCCAACGTCGTGGCTGTATCAACCACGTTTGAGATCCACCCCTGCTTGGCATTCGCTTGAAAGACGTTGTGTTTTGGAAACTCTTGAACGGGAATTGGTTTGGTGTACTTTCGAGTTGTCGAGTATAAGTAGGGAGGCCGTGGACGTGTACGAAACCATTATTATTCTACATCACATTCTTCACAAGCTAGTCTTGCCTTTTATTCACTTTCCATTATTCTCAAGCTAGTCTTGACTTTATAAACTACAACAAAACCGTTCTTTCCACCACCATATTCATTCCACGATACCCTCACTTCCAAAACTCCCAACAAAATCCATCAATATGCATTCATCCATCCTCCTCACCCTGACCGCCGTCACCTCCGTCCTCGCCCAGTACGGCAACAGCGACGCCACGACGACGGCAGCCTCGGCAGCCTCATCCTCTACTGCCTCGGTCGATGGCGTGCACGTCGTCAAGGTCGGCCAGGATGGTCTGAAATTCGACCCTGAAGAGCTCACGGCCGCCGTCGGCGACACCGTCGAGTTCCACTTCTGGCCCAAGGCGCACTCGGTCGCCCAGAGCAGCTTCGCCCTGCCCTGCGAGCCGCTCAACGACACCTCCTTCTTCAGCGGCCCCGTCGCTGTGTCCAGCGGTATGAGCGATACCGTCTTCAGCATCACCATTGAGAGCGAGGACCCCATCTGGTACTACTGCGCGACGGCAAAGCACTGCCAAGGCGGCATGGTTGGAGTCATCAATGCCCCGTAAGTCTTAACAGTACTGAAAACAAGAGAGAACTTGTATTAACACATATACTTTAGTTCGAGCGGAAACAGGACCATTGAGAATTTCATCGCTGCCGCTGCTGAAGTCGAGGACAACGTCGCCCCCAGCGCCACCCAGGGCGGCACCCTCGGCGAGGCTGCTACGGGCACCGGCTCTTCGCCCAGCTCAACCGAGAGCTCTGGTGAGAACGCCGGTATCGAGACGAGGGGAGAGATCCGGTGGGGCCTTATGTCCATGGGACTCGCCATGGCCGGTCTATTCGGTGTCATGCTGGTCTAATAACGTCGACATCAATACTTAGTCGACATCTATCTTCCCTGGCGGATACTCCCTAGAGGAGGAAAATGGATAGATGGATGGAATGGGGGGTTGTGGGAGAAATTGTACACAATAATACATGAACATGAGGTGCGATGAAGAACAAATCATGAACTACCATTTGCTTGGTCCAACACAGGGTGACCGGAGCTACCCGCAAGGACATAGTCGTGATTGAAATATAGAAAACTCATCATGTTTTCTTCCAGGCTTGATCCGCGTCTATCGCACATGTTAGCAGTGTTCTGGATCGTCTTGGTCCTGCTCAAACTCACCTGAATGGATCTCTGGCGTCGCAATGCCCTTTCTTGCCTCCGCCTTCTGCCGATAATCCGTCCCAAACCTCCTATCCCTCGCCTCCACATGCTTCTCAAAGTCCAGCTGTCCATCCGCCGTGTAGCTCGTCATGAGCTGCGGCTGCCCGAGCGGCAACGTGTGGCCCTTATCTGTCTGCCACAAGTGGTACACCTTACCGTACAGGTGGACAACCTGGTCCATTTCCCAATTTTCAGCAGTTTCCCAGGCGGCGTTTGGCACAGAGCGGTTGGGCATGATCAGCATGCCCGATTTGACCTCGTAGGCGTGCGAGTGCCATAGCTTGCGCTCCTCGCTGGGGAGAGTTTCGTATAGCTGCGGAGTGATCATGTACTCGATCCCAATGAGTCGAGCGTTGGGCTCGTCGGAATCATAAAGAAGGCACTGCCGCACATCGTTGTCTTGGGTTTGTTAGCAATATGTATGATAACTCCACTAGGCGCTGAGCGCGCTCGACTTACTTAGGTGGGCACAGTAATGGTTCGTCTCAACGCAACGGCTTGGTTCGTCGGCATATGCGTGAAATGCATTCAGATGAGCACAAATGTTCTTGATTGGTCGAAAGTCCTAACAAGCCAAAATGAGTATTTATGATTCGTATTCTTGGGCGAGGTTGAATCTCACCTGAGTAACTGCAGCGCCAGCAGTCAATACATGATTTGTTGCCGAAAGCGGCTTTCCGAGTCCTCGGTTAGTGACGGGCACTTCTTGGTCCTGTGCAGATGCCATTGTGATCGCGATGTGATTGTCACAGTATTGCATTTGCGATTGCAGAGTCGCATTTTAAACCTCAAGAATCGAAGTCTTGGCTATCTGATGGTTTACGTCATGGACTGCACTTTTGGCGATACAAGCTGGTTGCCATTCCGGGGGTTTGCAGGATTGATGCAGCATTTCCAACTAAATGCAAGCCATGTTCAAGTCTAAGCGTCAGGATGACGATCTATTTAGTAAAGACATTGGATTTACCTCCAAATACCGAGTTGCTTCTCCCCACTCGCTAAACCGGCTGATAGTGGAGACGGGAGTGACCAGGATAATCATGAATGTTACAAAGTAAGCATTGTTGCGATTGATCGTTATATGAGCCCCAGGGTTGCACTCTCAACTACTGCCACACATGACACTGCGGAATGCCCAAAAGCTCACCTGAATACTTTCCAAACAGCAGACAACGGTGATAGCGGGTTCATCATAAATTGATCAATTGCGGGCGGGAAACATCTACTCGATGCACCTGATTCATCTGCGGATCCTGGTGCGGGACCTGCCTTGACGGAAACGAAGCCGGGATAGCTTCAGTTCGTCAACCAGAACCCGCTGACCTACGGGGAGGCTGACCTAGGACTAACGGTAAACTAAACGCTTACTACCTAGTTTATGTCGTATATCGACCAATTTGTGGTATTATTCATCCAAGTTTAGACATATGTTGTGCCTAATCTATTGCGTTTCTTGTCCGGACCTACCTCAACTCATCCTCGACTCCAAAGCACGAAATTGAAGTTCTGCGTTCCACCACTGGACTCAAATCCCGTCAAGACATTGCTACCCGAAACACTCCCAGTTTGAACAGAGCCTCTGCCTGGCTGAGCGTCTTCAATGAGACCAACGCGGGGCTTGTTGCTGGGCGGCTTGTCCGCCTGAGGATACTGCTCGATCAGGGCCATGGTGACGCCCGCAGCCGGGGCAGCGGCAAAGTCCTGCCAGAGATCGTTCTTGTGGCTGTCGGTGTAGTCGCAGACGCCCTTGGCGATGATGCAGGGGATCTCATCCCATACACGGGCGCCTTCCATCTTAAATGCCATCACGCCCTGGCGCTTGGCGATGGTGTTGCGTTTCTCGCCAGACGTCAGCACCGTATCTCCGGAACCGAAGCGCCCGACGAATACATAGGAGGCTTGCGATTCCTTGATAAGTCCGCTGGACTCAAGGTCTTGCTTTTCTTTTAACCGTTCGCATTGCAGCAGCTCGTTTTCGTCGCATCCGAGGTTTTTGCATGATAACCGACGGGACTCTTCGCAAGCGGCGCCCGAAGCTCCGTTGCATTCGTCGCAGAGTTTCTGCGAAGTATTCTGATGTCGATGTCGGTAGTTGGCCTTGAAGAGAACGTCGATGATGGCACCGAGATACTGGTAACTGGTCTTTCGCTGTTTTCCTAGGGCGAGGGTCTGGATCTTGGCGAGATGCGAAGCCGCTCGCTCCTCGAGCTTCTCACGCTCCATATCCTTTTCGAAGGATGTCACAAAATTCCCCGCATTCTTTGTCAATCTTCCAAGGCTGTCGTCGAGGTTGTCTTTGGTCTGAAACCTTTCGGGATATCGTTTGCCGAGATCATACTGGACGACAGTCTTGTCGATGACCACATCGCCGAGGAGGAGTTCTTCGCCCATTCCCGGACTGGGAACGCCGCCGCATATGCCCGGGAGAAGAACAAGCTTCAGTTCCAAGAAAATCATTCGAAGACATGCGGTAGTGCTGGCGGCGCTAGATTTGCCCACATCCGACAGACAGAGGAGAACAATATTGAAGTCGCCTATCCGCCCAGTCACGTATGCATTGGAGTCTCCGGCCGCCCTTCCGCAATTGGTTTCCCAGAACTGGTCGACAAGTCGAGACACTGAGTTGTACTCCCTTGAAAGGGCAAAAACGATGGCGATCTCAAATTCGCTGCGGCTGTCAGGTTGGGATGCCATCTTCTGGGCCCATGCATGAAAGCCTACAGAAGATGCCTGACTACGCGCGCTCGAGACGGCTTTTCTTGGAACCGCCTGCATTCAAGACAAGAGACCGCCACTTGGTGTGAAATGATTTCTTATTGGCTTCGAAAGTGAGGCTGCAGGAGTCCCTCTCAGTGGCCGAAACTGGCGGTTTTGCACAGCCTGATCTGACTGCGGCTGTGACCCAACCGAGATTCTTCCCTTCGATATTGAGATCGCAACATCTGCCAAGCGCGCACTCTTACCCTTACTTAGTATCAACCTAGACATGGCGCTGAAATGAATGGGTCCGCGTCTTTCGGTACCATCCACGACGGCAATGTTCTTACCGGCATCACTGCTTCGGGCTCAGGAACACAAAACTTCAACTTCCACAACTCTCGCCCTAGTCTAAGCTCCTGCCAGGTCATTTCTTACCACCGCAATGGGAGTTTTGTCGATCGCTTTGAAATTACTGAAAAACTCAAGACAATGTTATCACCGACTGTCAAAGGGGACCGCACTGCGGCGTTATGGGGTCTCGGCGGTTCAGGGTGAGTTGGAATCAGTTCTCGACTCTACCACATACAAGGCTTGTTAACAATGCAACAGGAAAACAAATATTGCGCTGGAATTTGCCTACGAGCGATCTCACAACGACCGGTGTTCCGTGTTCTGGGTCCACGTCGACAACGAAACCACCTTCACGCAAGATTACAAGACAATGGCCATGGCGCTTGGCTTGAGAAGGAAGCTAGATGGGCAGGACCTTTACAAGGCGGTGAGGACTGGCATCCAGTAGAGAGAACAATGGCTGCTTGTCATTGACAACGCGGATGATCTGGCGGTTTTTGGTGTGACAACCGCGGAAAACAAGCCGACCAAAGACTTTCTCGACTATGCTCCGACAGGTCCCAATGGTACAATTCTATGGACCACCCGCGACAAAAGAGTCGCTGGAACTCTCGTCACACCCCAGCGATATCTTTCTGTAGCGAATATGATGGACGACGAGGCCTAGAGGTTGCTTGAGAAGGCGATGAACCGACTTATAAACAGTGATGAGCTCTCAGGCGTGAACAAACTGCTCGACGAGCTTGACCGACTGCCACTGGCCATTTACCAGGCAGGAGCCTACATGCGCAAGGCATCTACACCAGTTGCAGAATACTCTTCGATGCTCAACGAGGGAAAAGAGCGATGGCGCATGCTCAAAGACACCGAGTTCGACACACACAGACGGAGCGACGCCCCGAATAGCGTCCTCGAAACGTGGAACATTTTAATCCGGCGCATCAAGAAAGGAAACGACATGTCATATAAAATTCTTCACACCATCTCGTATCTCGATAACCAAAGCATCCCACTGGAGATTCTAATGGCAGCTGCGACTAATAGCCACAGCAGCAGTGAGAAGCGACCGAGAAGAAGCGAACGGGAAGTGAGAACTGCTATTCGCCGCCTCGAAGAGTTTTCATTCATCACTGCACAACAAACGGAGCTGGGCAAGAAGACTTTTGAGATGCACAAACTCGTACAGGAAGCCTCGCGCTATGGCCTTCATATTCAAGATCGCCAGCAGAAGAACAGTTGGAAATCCAGATGGCGCTTTCGAGGCCTGAAAATAACACAGGGCGAAGATGAAGCACCCTTTTCTTCTGTTGCTCGAGAAATCATGACATAGCTCGGCCTGGAGACTGACATAGATGAAGCAGAAGTGTGGCCGATATGCGAAAAGTACTTGGCGCATGCGATTCGAGTGTCCGACTGGGCAGACATATGTTGGAAAGTGAAGGTGGTAGACCTTCTATTGAACGTCAGTGTGTATCTGGGCTACCTTGGACGGTTGGGAGAGTCTGGAGGGATCCTAATGTGCAGAAGAGCACTAGCTTTACACAGGGAGATGCTCGGCAAGTCGCACCCACAGTCAGTTAAAGCTTTGTACGACTTTGGGGTCTTGCTTAAATATGAGGGCAAGTATCAAGACAGTGAAAGTAAGTATCAAGAGAGTATGGAAGTTATACAGGAGGAATTAAGCCTATCGTGGACGAATTTGGACGAGTGGCCCGATGTGGCGATCTACTGCAAAGGACAACTTTCGGAGCTCTACTTAACACAAGGCCGCACTCAGGAGGCGAAGTCGATAGCCATCAAAGCATTGTCCTTAGCAAAGGAAGTGTACGGCAAAACCCACTTTATAACCGCCATGTGCCTATGGACCTGAGCGACTGTACACACCCAGCAAAGCCAATTCGAGCACGCACAGAGGCTTCTCCTCAGAGTTTTGCGGGTTCATCAGCACAATGGAGAGAAGTCCGGCCCCACAAGGGATGTGCACCAAGAGCTTGGGCGTGCATACCAGGGCCAGAAAAAGTGGCAGAAAGCCGAGGAACACTTCAGCAAATGTCTTGGGCTCGCTTGCGATGGGTTTGGCAAGGACCATCCGGGCACAATCGAGGCAATGTTTGACTTGGCACGCGTTTGGAGAGCCTGAGTGAGGCCGGACCCTCCAGGCTTTCTCAAAAATGGAGGAATGCTCGCGATTATCACATCGAGTTCTCGGGCCTGACCACCATCATTCAAAAAAGTGCGATGATTCACTTAAAGAATGGGCAGATGTGGACCAACGGGAGCCATGAAGTGGCTAAGGAGGGGCTTCGGATAAAGGATGTTTCATGATCTACTATATAATAAATTCCATGCTTCATACAGTAGAAACATTGACCTTTTGAGTTTTTATGGGGCTCAGGTACCAGGTCTATCACACTGTTATTACTGTTCAATTTTATTTTCCTGTTTGACCTCTGGTTCCTCCTCCGGTTGTGTGCACTAAGGCCGACAAGCCTACAGATAATTTATCCCATAATTTACTACGTAGTTTAGTCTATAATTTCATATGTTTCAAGCATATATGAACCACCATCGTTTACAATTATGCGCGTTGCCCGTGTTAAGTGTGAAAGTGTAACCGTAATTATAGAAGATTTCGGCCTGAAAATGTACCTTAGCCTCTGTCTAACGATGCTTCTAGATTCTTTATCGCCTAAAACCAACAATCCAAACAAATTTACTCTCGGAAATAATGGTGACACAAGTAATCTACAAAAGGGGTCCTCGCCAAAGAAACGTTGCGGCATATGGCATCTCCCACTACCCCATTACAAACTCGAGGAAATGCCCGGGGAGATACTCTCCAACTTGCCAATTAGTTCCTCGAAAAATGCTAACTGGATCCTAGCACCCATCTTGTTGGTGACATGACTCGCGGGGCTATCAATTACGTAGCCTTGGTTAATAACTTGTCTTCGCGAGGAAACGGCTTCGAGTGCAGACTTACTTTTGGTTATGGCAGTTACTCAAGTAATGTCCACTGCTTTCTGGACCAGCAAGCACTCCATGCACAAGTGCTCGGCTACCCATCTCGGTGCTGCGTGCAAGGAAATCAGGCGGAGTTCCTGGAACTCCTTCTCTCAAGAGGTCCGACTTGCAGTAACTCGGGTTCGGCGTGTTGATGGTAATGGCTTTCTTCTGGGATGCTTTCATTCGGGAGGCAAGTTCGCGCGTGACGTAGATGACCAAGAGCTTAGTGACCTGATAGCGAGAACCCATGTCGGCGCTGTTGGGGTCATTGAGCCGAGAGAAGATTGTTTCGTTGTCCTTTGGGATAAGTTCTTTGATGGGAGCCCAGTAATGCATGCCGGAGTTGGGGATGACAAACTTTCCGGGAACGGGCGACTCCCTCAGTTTCGGTAGCAGAAGGAAGTAGAGTAAAAATGTAGCAACGACGTTGACTGTGATAGTAGTCTCATTGTCTTCTGTCAACTTGAACTCCATTGTCAACATGCCAGCGTTGGCGAGCACAGCATCGAGACGGGGTAGTGTGGTGTTGACACGCTGGGCAAAGTCCTTGACCGAGTCGTAGCTTGCCATATCGAGGTGCCAAACCTCAACTAAGTCAGGGTCCCTCTTTGTCGACTGAAGAAGCTGTTCTCTGGCCCTTTTACCCTTTTCCAGGTCTCGAACGGCCATGATGAGCTTGTTCACCCCGAGTCGAAGCAAGTGCTGGCTGGCTTCGAAACCGAGGCCGGTGTTGGATCCCGTCACGATGATGGTTTGCTCGGACAGGCCATCTTGACTTTCGGGATAGGGAAGTGTAACGAATAAGTTGGAGTAAAAGACGGATCCAACGCCGTGCAGTGCTGAGAGGAAGGACATGATGGCCGTGCTAGTGGAATGGGCAATATGGCGTGGATTAACAGATGATGGAAATGTGATTGAGTGACGAATATCCAGAAGACCTCTGGGAATATGTAATTTAAATACTACATGCTCAAAACTGAGTGCTACATTGGTACTTTCGTAAATCACAACATTAAGGGCGGATTTATTGTCGCCGACTAAGCATGTCCTGGTGCTGGAGCGGGTTTATAAACTCCGTTCCGATAAATGGGGCTTTGCGCATCTCCTTGGAGGAGCGGATTTAAAAACTCCTGGCTAAAAACAGACGTTTCCATTCCTCGGGTCGGATTTTCCAGAACCCGGTGTGGGCATGTCAGCATTGTAAGCATGCTCAATAAATCTGAGGATCCCCCATGGCTTTGCCCAAGTTATCCCCGGATGCGCAGCCATCATGCGTGAAGCGAAACTGGAGAAGCGGAACAGGCCACCTAAATCTTGTGAGCCCTGTCGCAATCGGAAGTGAGTCTGAGATGAACGTTTTGTTGATCAAAATTCTATTCAGCATCAAATCGAGCATTAATCTGACAAATTCGCCGGTGACAGATTGAAGTGCAATCGCGGACTTCCTTGTGACACATGCATCAGAAGAGGCAAGAGTGCACTTTGCCAATATGCCTCCAACGCCGACAGAAATGACAGACACGAAAACAAACCAGAGTCCATGACTGAGCGTCTTAAGACTTTGGAAGATCTCATCACTTCTCTTGCGCAGAAAAGCCAATCTAAGCCACCGGATACAATCATGACATTGGCCAAGAATCGTTCTAGAACTGACGCAGCTATGACTACCGATTCAGACGCCGGCTCCGATGCTCATGTTCGACCAAAGGACGAAGTTGAAACACTCGGTGGCGGGCTGCTCAGCGGACTTCAGGCCAGTTATACCGACTCGAGTCACTGGTCTTCCATCTTGGAAGACATCAAGGACATCCGAGAGCAGTTGTCATCTTCGTTTCCTCAAGAGCGGACGTCCACAGCAACTGCATCACTCACAGATGCCACCGAGGTAAGCTTGGAAGACGAGTCTCAGCATGAAACAGATCTCTTCTTAGGGTGTACTGTCCCGCTGGACTTGCAACAAGTCCTCAGGTCGTTGCCGTCGCGACGTATCTGTGATAGTCTGGTGTCGTGTTATTTCCGCTCACAGTACACGATTTTGCGTAGGTTGCTACTACAGTCTTGGGTCGTATCGATAATCATGATTAACAAGCTTCTCTCTAATACAGCCATTCTGCATCCGATCAAGTTCCAACGCGAGGTGAGTGAGTGCATTAATGGCGAAAGTGCATTGCACGATAACATGCGCATGTTTCTAACAAAATATTCAGTATGAATCATTTTGGGAAACGCCGAATGAGACCTCTACTGTGTGGATCGGCCTTCTCTTCTCGGTGCTCAGCCTCGCCGCCATGCTTTTCGAATTCTCAGACACAAGTCGTTCATCGGAGCACCCCCCAGCCAATGCTCTTTCGAAGAGTGCAGAACAATGCCTCGTTCTCGGGAAATACTCTACCACGAATGAGCACAGTCTAGAAGCTCTCATCATACATTTGCAAGGCTGTTTTCTGCGGTCAAACGACTCGGACGTCAACCTTTGGTTTCAAGCGGGCGCCATTATTCGGCTTGCGATACTGAAGGGCTATCATCGTGACGCAGATAAGCTTCCAGGGTCGCCGTTGTCGCCGTTTGCTGGTGAGATGCGTCGCAGAATCTGGATTAGCATTTTCCAAATCGATGCCCTCATGTCGTTCCAGATGGGGCTTCCCAGCATGATACCGTCCGAGTACTGCGATACCAGTTTGCCCCGGAACTTGGAGTACTCGGACTTTTCCCCAGAGACAGCGGTATTGCCTCCCTCGCGCCCTTCATCTGACTGTACACCGATTCTGTACACAATTGTCAAGGCTTCGGCGATGACCATGTTCAAAAAGGTCGTGAGCCACACGCGATCCCTTGTGCGACCTTCTTATGAGCAAGCAATGGTTCTTGATGAACAGGTCAGGGATGTTTATAACAACATGCCTGAGAACTACAAGCACAAGCCGCTTCGGCAGTCCATTTTCGATAACCCGGGCATCATAATGAATAGAATTACGATAGAGATGGTCTACCTCAAAAGCATCATCGTGCTTCATCGACACCACATCACAATCCGAGACGACCTTCAGTCTGAGTTTCCAAAACGCGCATGTTTAGAGGCAGCGGGTCGTGTCCTCGATAGACAAGCCGAATTATATGAGGTGACCCAGCCCGGTGGTCAACTTTACGATGTGAGGTGGATGGTATCGGCTCTCACCACAAACGACTTCATCCTCGCTGCCATGGTTATTTGTCTAGATTTGACCATGAACCTGCGGCGTCTAGGCGAAAGGGGATTCTCAGCAAGTAAAGAAAGCGACGATGGGTTTCAGAGGTACTTCGCTGCTATCAAGGCGTCCCATGGAGTCTGGATGGCAGCAAGTGAATACTCATCCGAAGCGCGGATCGCCGCCCATGCGCTGCAGTCGACGATGCAGAGGATCAACGATCATCGCGATGCTTACTATGGATCTTTGACGTCCCAATTTTCGCAAGTTTCGCCATATTCCGAAAACCCTCCGCGTCATGTCGAATCGAGCTCTGCGGAATACCCCCCTGCAATGGTAATTGAGACGGATTTCATCGACTGGGTATGTTGTTGAGTCGTCTGGTGCAACAATTTTCGGAGAGAGTGCACAAGAGGCAGAAGCTGACCAAGTCATTTATCTACCCAGGGCCTACTCGACAATTACTCCCACGATCGGTTTGGGGAAGATTTAGATTTGGACTCGTGGGTTTTGGACATCGTCGGACCGGCTGGTGCAGGCAATTGTGGCCAACAGAGTTGAGCTTCGCTTTGGGTTTAAAGAGTACTAAAACTGTGAAGAAGGAGGGTTTTTTTTTTGTGTTTTATATATATATATTTTTTACCTTTGTACCAACAACTCGCCCTTGATGGAGAGGGTAGTACTTTACCTAGAGCAAGCTTCATGTTGAACCGGTGCACGAGAATTGAGGCTGGGCAATGAGACCGAGGGTAACCACAAACAACAGTTGGGAAGTGACTGGCATTCAGTGCTCGCTTGTCTTCAGCGTCCATCTCGCAGTGGTTTAAAGCGTGTACACAATTTAAAATTTGCTCTCATGTAACTCATCATAATTTCTGTCACCGCTATGTAGAACAGGCCTAACAGATCCTATTTGCACTTGCTGCAGGACATCTCCACCAGGCGTGATGCTTAAAGTACTTGGCTATTCTTCTTCCAAATACATGACTCGATATTTGCTCCAGGCAATTAGTTTCGCTCCTCAAGCTCGACCTTGTCGATGCTTCCAGTCTCAATGTCCTTCTTGGGCTTGGACTGCTCCTCCATACCAGCGACGGCATGCTCAAAGTGTCGGCCGCGCTTCTCGGGACCAAACATGGTGGTGACGACGATTCCGATGGCGATGATGGCGGTGGCAATTCCCATGACGGGGCCGTACGCTTCGACCTTGTCACCGTTCTTGATCGTCACAAGGGTCTTTTCGGCAATGGCGTTGACGATCTGGGCCGAAGGAGACGAGATCATGTTTCCGATCTGGTAGGTGACACCAGGGAAGGAAGATCGGAAGGCAGGGGGAGACAGCTCGTTGAGGTGGATGGGAATAACACCCCAGGCGCCCTGGACGAAGAACTGCATGAAGAAGCCAGAGGCACTGAGGCTTCGCTCACCCTCGGGGAGGATCCAGGCGGGGATGAGAATGGCGGACATGGTGGCAGACATGATGATGGCTCGTCGACGACCAATGAACTGACTAGTGTATCCGATGATGGTACCACCAACACAGGCACCAACCTTCATCATGATTGAGGCGCGAGAGGCAGCAGCGTTCTCCAGCTCCTTCTGCGTCAGCATGAAGGTGGTGTAGGAGTCTTGGGAGGTGTGCGAGTAGTAGTTGAACCAGGTCATCAGGATGATGCAGTAAACACACATCTTCCACTCAGCGCGCAGCATCCTCTTGCAGTCTCGCCAGAAGGCGCCGGGAGAAGCCGACGACTTGCCCTGGGCCCTGGCGTCGAGGAACTGCTGAGACTCGGGGAAGAAGATACGGACAACACCGACGAGAATGGAGATGCCAGCTGTAGAGGGTATGTGTTAGCATTGTGTGCATGTGAATATACTTTGATGGTGGGGAAGCATATGCTTTGATGGTGATGAATGCATCATGGAACTTACCAGCAATCCAGAAAACTGTCTTCCAGGTGTTGACGGCACCTCCAACGCCAAGGTTGGCGCATGCTGCCAAGACGTAACCAAAGGAGTATCCCTGCTGCAGAATGCCGGACATCAAGCCTCTCGCGTTTGCGCTGCACGAAATTAGTATGGGAATGAGAACTTCTCCAACTCAGGGAGAGGGGAAGCCAGAAGCATGAACTTACGGGCATGACTCCAACGCCATGGCGATAGCATTGCCGTAGACACCACCCATGAAGAGGCCAAACAGACTTCGGACGGCCAAGAACTGAGAAAAGGTCTTGCTGTAGATGGTGGCGATCTGGAGAATGCCGAGGATGATCATGTTGAAGACCATGGGCCACTTGCGGCCCCATTTGTCACCAGCGAGACCGAAGGCGGCGGCGCCGACGGATCGCAAGAGGAGGGTGAGGGTAATGGCGGTGGTGATGGACGTCTTGCTGGTCTCGTAGTACTTGGCCAGCTTGACCGTCTGGATGGAGAGGGCGTGGAAGTCGAAAGCATCGGCCGTCCAGGCGCAGAAGCCGACGATGAAAAAGACCCAGTCCTTGGCCGACAGCTGGGCCATGAGGCTGATGGGGTTCTTAATCGGGTCTGGGTCATGCCATTCTGTTGCCGTCTCACCGTTCTCGTTGGTGACGACGACGCGCTGCTTCCAGATGAAGAGGTCACGCAGCGACTGCTTGGCCGTGGGGAGGATGCCCTTGGCGAGAGGGTCGGCGGCCTCGCCGTGCTGGACTTGAGGTGTAGCCATGATGTGGAGGGAGAGGGGAAGTAGGACAAGAGAGCCAAGATGTCTTGACACGAGATTGTTTGATTCTTGGAGAAAGAGAAGAGAGTACCAAGGCTTATAAGAGCTATAAGACCTTGTATGAGACCGGCAAGAGACCAGGGAAAGGAGACCGGGGTGTGCTTGGTCTTCTGGAATACTCTTCCTTCTTTTTCCGTTCGTTTTGGAGAGAGACGGAAGCTACCTTTTGTATCTACCCGTAGCGCCCACGATTATGCCCACCACATGGAGGATGGGCAACCAACATCCCCAAGATGCAACCCCAAAGGTTCACGTTATCTCGCATTGCTTCAACCCTGCCCAGGATGGTCCCACGGGACGAAGACCGCCGTGGGGTAGGCTGCTAGCCTGCTAGGGGTCCCAGCCTATGGCCTGGTCAGCCAGGTTGTCTCAGTTGGGGAAGAGGCCGGGATATCGCGGACTGGGAGACCTAGACTGCGGAGAGGGGTTTCCCCGCAACTGGGAGGGGATGCATCTCGTCCACCCCTTGTTCTATGGAGTACCGTAGTCTAAGTTACGCAGTCACACGGGTCGGACGCCGTCCGCTTTTCCAGGGATCATGGATGGAGTGAGTTTGATGCGGGGAACGCCCGTCCGATGGCACCCAACACCGGCAGCATGAGCCCACGAAGCAAGATGAAATTACCGCAAGAGAGATATATTGCAGATGCGAAAGCGGAGAGCGGGCTAACTGGGCGATGCGAGGGGGCAGGCAAAGACCGAATCGACAGCACATTGCGTGTTGCGGGCTGCGTTGCGTGTTGTGTCCCGGGATGCCACCATCGTCATCATGGATGTTGGTGGCATCTAACATCTGCGTAGTCTGTCCAACCGGCCCCGGCCCGCCTCCTCTCCATCTCCGACCATTCTCTCCTCTTTGGGCCCTGTCAAGCCCGTCCCCCCTATGGGTCTCTCCTGTCTCCTCTTTGGGGAAGCCCGTCAAGCGGCATGGGGCAAACGGTGACGAGATTGAGAAGGTGGAGGGTGCGGAGAGCCCGGTCGATGGGCGACCAGCACGGCAACTCGGCAAGCAGCAGCACCAACTGTGCGACAGCCCAAGACGCTTCTTGGCTCACCAACAGAGTCATGTTCACGCATTACATGATGATGTTGCACTAGCTCGACCAAAAGCGGCAAGGAGCGGCGAACGGAAGAAAAAGAAGAGGGTTGGTTTGTTGGCCAGGCAGGATCTCGTCACTGGTCAGTGCCGATCCTGCTCCGAAACCGAGCATCGAAGGCCAACTAACGAACCCACTCGCTGCAACCGAAAGGCAAGATGGAGGGCCAGATAGACTCGTCAATAACCTTCGGGTTTAAGGTCTACCGTTAAGCTTACAGGCAAGAATATGGAGCCTGGAACCCGCATGGCACAACGCGCGAGCGCTCTAGAACACCTTGAACACGACCGGGAGTTTGCAGGAGGCGTGGAGTTGACTAGGTAGGGTTGCTCCCCCGCTTTGCGGATACCAGCCTGGCATCTCGCTCTTGTCTTACAGGCCACAAGAGTCATGTTCCAGTGGCCGCTGCTACCTGTGCAGGGATATTGATGTTTCATCACGCGTGGGCTCTCGACCAGGGCATGCGTGTACTTGTGTGCAAATTCTGCGCTCTTGACAGGCCTTGACGCTCTCGAGACAAGCCTTGACGCTCTCTAGACCGGTTCCTCTGCACTCGCCTCTAACCCGCTAGCAAAAGATCGTCGTCGGCACTTGTGTCTACGCCAAGTGCCACCGAGTATTGCCCGGACGTCATCTCCAAGAACCGTCCATTTAAGTGAGTTGCTGACACATGGGTTGCGGGAAGACCGACACGTTCACCCTCACACTCACACTCATTATGACAACTTACGTTGATCCTTTGGACAATCGTTGCTTGGTCAGATATATGCAGCATGACCCACGATGGATCAAGGTAGCCCAGTTGTGACTCCATCCAAGACGCGGTGCCCCAATGACGCCCTCGCCTTGATGGGCTGATAGCACCAATCCAGCCCCTCCCCTTTGCAGGCAAACACGAGAGAGGCGACGGATCCGCTTTTGAGGGATGCTGGGCGAATTCGGATCCGCGTCCATAAACCAGGTTCATCGATTTATTGCCGCGTGCGCACTGAGAAAACAAAAACAAAATGTCTTCGCAAGCAGCAATGAAAAAAAAAAAAACAAGATGCCCAATCCAGACATCGTGGGGCCTGAGTCAAGGGCGGTGGGCGGCAAAAACGGCACAGGGATTTGGCCTGGGCTCTCGGAGACGAGACACTCTCGTATGACCCGCACGAGGGAAAAGACGGGCTCGATGCGTCCACGGACCCAGGATTATTCGCAAAAAATGAGCGAGTCTGGGGCCCCGTACGGCTGATATACTGCTTCTGGAGCCGTTGTGCCCGTTATCCGAGGTTAAATGCCATCTTCCACCGATCCGGGGTAATATCTGGGGGCCGACACGAGTCCAGAAGCCGCCGTACGGTTCACCTTCTGAGCCGGCCGTTTTGTTCCCCAGTGTCCCCGTTGTATTGTTTTTTTCTCCCTCTTTTCTCTCACAGGGATAGAAGTCAAGGGCTCCCTGGCTCGGGGCTCATGCGCACATAAAAAACCGTCACATCTAGCACGACGAAGCCAACGGTACCGTGCACAGCATGTGTGTACCATGTAACGGAGCGGAGCCTGGCAAGTGGTCGTCACCGTCCACGCGGGTTGCAAATCCCCATAAGCGGCGTATCAAAATGGAGACGTGCCAGAGATTTTCGAATCTCGCTGTGGATATCATCTACGTAGTACCGTTCGTACGCAGGCCTCTGAATCCTCCAGGCTCTACGTACCACAAGTTGTTCAACGGGCGCCCACTCGTCGCAAGCAGACGACAGCCCATTTCCCCAGTGGCAAAGAATTTCATGTTGGCTCTTTGGTTGACCCTGTGGCACTTGGACCACGGAGATCCTTGCATATATATCGGAACTTTTCCGTTCTATCGTGAACGAAAGGGGGCCAAAGTGCCTGCATACATACTATGTACTCCGTAGCTCTGCGTCGATAGTGTTTAAGTTTGAGCCTCGGATCATTTCGGGATGGGACTATTCTTTGTCAACATCATTCCATGACAAGGTCAGAATGATGTTTCTTTCCGTTGGGGATCATGACATTAGCTGACTCAATCGTCACTGACTCGATGTTGTCTGTCGCGATGAGGCGTACGCATGGGATCCGCAGCTGGTGGCTGGACTGAATCAATATGAATCAAATCCTAGGATCCCTTCGCCATGTATCTCTGTCTTATTCCGTATGAAGATTATTCAGTGAACGCCTACTCCGTAGAGATAACAATGAGTTTTATCGATAGACATCGATAACGTCTTTCCCTTCCCCCGAGAACCCCATGCTGTCGTACGATATCCCTGTCGAGCAAATCGTCAGCCCCAAGTGCCTTACCCCAAATCGACCAAGTCAGGCAAACGTACAACCCCGAAGACTGAGAAATATTTCCTACTCCAAGGCTCGTTGCATATTGCACCAATCTTTCCCTTCGCGAATGCTTCCAATATCGGTCATGATGTTTTCTCTCACAAATCGGGCCGGTTAGACATGGACTCTATGGGGCTGTTCCACCTGAGGGACGACGTCGAATCTGTCACGCCACCTCTGCTTTGAATCCCCAGAAATCCCCAGAAATCCCCAGTCTGGATCTAGATTCACACTCCAGAGATCCAAGCTGGCTCCAGATGCACGCTTATCGCCTATCTTGAGGATATGAGATTTTTTCTTCCCCCCAAAAGGTGGGCCCTGAACAGATCGTTGGTATGCGACTGGATTTGATTCCATCGTCACGCCATGAATCAGAGTGCAATCAGCAGACACTTTTTCTCTGACTGCCACAATCCCGGGAGACAATCGCCGCAAGATTCTCACTATGAGTAGGCAATCCCGTGCTCGTTAGATTTTAGAGGCAACTGATATTTAGGAAATGGGAGGTGTGAGGAAAAATATGGACACCAACCCAAAATTCACACGAAACCTCATGAGGAGGGTTGGGCCCCGAGAGATGAATCTGCCTTCCGTGAATAGCTTTCTCTTCTGTTCCCTTTTTCTTAGCGATTCAAGTCTAGGTCAAAAACATCTTCCATGAGGCCGAAATACCCAGATTTTGGGATATTTTTCCAGTTCTCTCCACCTACTGGGTCTTCGGACAAGAGTTACGACTGAAGTTGTGGCACGCCCCGTGTCAATATCATCGCGCTCACACTAGTAGTTAAGCATAATTCGTGCGCCAGTCATCTTGGCCAATTTATTAGTCCTTCTCGAAAACGATGACATCAACTTCCATCCCAGAGGAACCAATGAACCTGACCCATAACCACACCGAAAAAGAACTTCGGATTCCTTGCATAGCTAGATCGAGCCAACTTAAGAGAGTCACAGCCCCGTTTCCTTTGGGCCGAAGCAGCATGTTGGCTTCCATGTTGTGGGGCTCGGCTTTCCCCCCTCCCGAGCGTAAATAGCTGCAAAACACTCCAAGTTTCCCCAACTGTTCATGTAGCCTTAGGGAAAGAAGGGGGAGAGAATGTTCTATCTTACTATTGCGCTCCAGCCAATCGTGCGGCCCCAAGGGAGCCGGGTGTGGTTTGCAAACAGAAGCTGCCCTCCCCACCATGTCCGACCGTTGGCGACTGAGCCAAGCATCCATGCAAACCCTGATGCTGCGAATTTATCTTTCTTTTCCATTGAGAAACGAAACTAAAAAGACATGGCAGGGATAATTTTTCGGGTCACAATTATCCTATTCTCCTGGTAAAATCGACTCTTGTGCACGATGATCTAAGCGGAGGTAGTATTGTATGCTTTCGGATTCTAGGGTAGGACCTGTTAAAAATAGTCCATGCAACACAGTTACAATGAACGTATGCGAGTCTCTGGCACTGTTGGGCTGACTCTCGGGGAAAGAAAAAAGCCATGCACTAGTTTACCTATTCCAAAAAACCTTCAACCTCATGTTCATGTTGTGTACTGTGGCCTAGTCGTCGAGAGTCCGTGAGGAAGTCAGCTTGAAATGGGCTGTGAGTCGCCCGAAGCAGCCAACGCCATCCATTAGGAATCGTGTCATATTTTAAACACCAGGATTCAGGGTTCTGAAGTTTTGGGACTTAGTCAAGATCCAGGTGACAGGCTGTGAAGTAAATAATTGTGTTTTATGGAGCATTTGTCATACATCCTAGGTTAAGTTGCTGAGGTAGTGTGCAAGTGCAATCGGTGAATTAGGTATGAATTTCACATGGCTTCGTTTGCCCCTATACTATCAATTGTTTGCAGGAAACCTTGAAGATATCACTGACCTCAGCTATTCGTTGTGAATGAGCGTTGCCAAGCCCCTCTCAGCGCGTGAATGTCAACAACCAATCGGCGGCGAAGATTCCAATCTGCTTGTGTTTGACACGATGGTACGAGGATGGAAGCTTCAAGCCAGTTAAAATCCAAGAGAGTCGTGACTGCGGGTACACCGCATCCCACCAAGATTTGCCTGAAGTCGAAGTCCCGATGAGACCCATGGTAACGCAACACTACTTGGCACCTATTGCTGCGACAGATATTTACGAAGAAAATACACAACGCCAATTTCTTTTGGTGTGCTATTCATGATGGAAGAAGTATGCATCAATGTGCAATCCAGGATTAGATATCTCAACGCCTGAAAACTACAATTCTAGTCTATAAATAATCTGACCGTCGACTCATATGTCTTTCATTACTACAGACTCTGTTAGGCCTCATGTTACTGCAAGTCATCTCGCCCGGCACTTTGGTGCAGCAAAGGGATGTCACGCTGGCATGCGACAATTAACCCATGTCCATGCCCTTAGCCACATTGCGCAGCTGCGCAACGTAGACAGATCACAAGCGCATCTGACACTTCCTGTGTTTTCCCCCAATTGAGTATCGCACTTTTGATTGCTTCAAGACTCCATGAAGGCGGACTTTTGCCTTGGCTGACCACCCCGGGACCACACACCGAATTGGGCCCCAAAACTCCCAACATGGATTCATCTCCATCTCCACTAGACGATTACATCAACGCTCCAGAGGAGCTCCCTGACAAGTGGGCAATTGATTCCTTCATTGCCGATACTGCCGGAGGCGGCGGTCATTCGGATGTGGCGAGCCATCCGACAACTGCAGTTGGCCAATTTGAATCAATCCAGCAAAAGAGCAACAATTGCAAGAGCCCACAAGCTACCCTCAGTGCAAGAGCTCTCACCGAACCCCAGGGACAAAAGAACACCACCAAAGACTCCCAAATACAAGAGAATGGCCAGGTTGATGCACCAGTGTCCGGGCGCAGCGAGGCGAGTGGTTCTATACCAAGCAATGACCAGATCCCTGAGGGACACTCTCAGTCAAGAGACAGTCTGCATGAAGATGAGGTGTCGGGTCCGAAACCATCAACTAATGTGACAGAGAAACAATTCATGGCCCTCACACAAGCTCCACAAAGTCCGGGCGTTGCCCATACATGTGCCTGCCCTAAACAGCCTCCTACCGAAAACGAGCGAGTGTCTGACCAGCTGGCCTCGTTACGCTCTGAACCTGAAATCACGAGCGAGCCTCTGCGTGGAGAAAAACACGATAAGTCACAAAGACAGGATTTCAGCAACATCTCAAAGCCCGAGGAAACGTTTGGGAGAGACGCTAGGCCCTCCTCCGCCGCGCACAACCACCCATCAAAGAGTGGATCCGTTTTCTCAAAGACCACGTATATGTCTCAGGGAGATACATGCTCCCTAGGGAGCGACCCGATCCTCAATAGATTGGTGACATCACAAAGCAGTCACTCGCGGAGCCTCGCTTCTTATACCGTATCTAGCAATTCGCGGGTGGCTAAACGAGATCGAGGCGGATCAGACGATGGGGAAAGTCGAGATAAAGTGAGTGAAAGTGGCGAGAAGAGTCAGCAAAAAAAAAAAAAAAGGAGAGACAGCGAACTCTTTGAGGTTTGCGTGTCCATACTTTAAGCACAACCATGAGCTTTACAGATATCCCGAGTGGAGTTGCTGTTGGCCTGGGTGGCCAAATGTCCACAGAGTTAAGTCCGTCACAGACGCTCTCCTTGAACCGATTCGATAATAACCGCTGACCTCTGGCTAAAGGGGACACTTGTATCGGCGTCACATTCTACCGAGATACCGGTGCAATCGCTGCCGTCTTGACCTCAAGTCACCTGCAGGCCTCTTAGAGCATCAGAGGCTCCCTGTTTCCTGTCAGATTCAACATCAGGGGCATCAAGAGGGAATCGACGAAGAACAAGAAAGAAATCTTCGAGCTAAAAAGTTTTACAAGGGAAAGATATCGGAAGAAGAAAAATGGGTTGAACTTTACGAGACTCTATTCCCACATGATGAGCTCGTTCCAGCACCCTGTAAGACCTCTCTCATCGTCCATTGATCAAGACCTATGCTGACAGCCACGCAGACCAAGGACCTGTCCCTGTTGAGCAGCTTTGTAACGACCATCAAAATGATAGAAGCATGCTGGAGCGATTTGAAGAATGGTCCCGGGCCGAGTTTCAAAGGCGTGTGCACCTTCAGATAGAGGGTCTTCCAGATTGTACCCACGAGCAGACAGAATCATTGACACGCAAACTCGTGGACGAGTTTCAGGGCCTGTTCGAGACTTTCCGACAGAGCCTTCCACGGGTCGAGCGTTCCCTCAATGCAGCTGAACGGGCCGGTCTTGAGCAGGAAACCCTCGGAGGAATTGGCGTGCAGCTTGGAAGCACTTCAATCTCCCCGCGACTTGGCATGCGGGAGGGCGCGTCAGAGCCCGGGTTGGTATTGGCCGAGAAATTTGGAGAAGAAACCCCCGGTCAACTGGATGATGACTTCGAGCAGTTTTTGGAAGGAAACCCTATCCCTTCGATTTATGGGTTCGAGGGGCTTCTAGCATCAATGGGTACTCAGGAGTAAGTTGGGTTCAAGTACGGTACAATATGTATTTTCCGCAACATTCATTTCCATGAGGAAAGAATTTCGATTTCTGCAATTCCAGGCACCAGACTGTACACAAGCGAATACTATAGGGACGGACTGTACAGCGCCTACACAAGATCCCCAACCCCCGGCGTACAACTCAACATTTGCTAGAGTACTATACCTACTTATTTCCATGCTTTTCGACGACTTTGTTCCGCCCGCTTACTCAGATCATCTTGCACTTCCTTGCTGGTCTCACTAATACCCACCAACATCGACGCATCGCTGACTGCACTGCCCGTTGTCCCCACTGCTCGGAGTCGAGTCTGATCCGAAAGGGACTCCACCTTCATTCTTAATTGTGGATAGAAGAGGGTCTGGTTTCATCTCAACTCTAAAAGGGAGTTCCATCGTCGCTATTCATGCCCTAATTTTTAAGTTGACGGGGCCGTTTCCTTTCGGGTTAAGTCTCGCCAAGCATAGTATCACCTATCCTATCGGTTCGTATCGCCAAGACAAAAGTTGAGCCAAGACTACCTCAACTTTTGGAGAAGGCCTAGCCTAGTTGCCAAGCCACACGAACAAGCCCGTCGACAAATTTGTGAGTTTTGGGGTTCTTGGAGTTTTGGAGAAGTGCCAAGAAGCAGGGCACCCAAGCCATTGCCCAGATTCTTGCCGCATTTTGGGGAAGCCGGAGTTTTGGACCCCCATGGTAGGCTGTTAGGAGGCGTGGGGGTTTTGCACAGTAGTTAGAGCCTTAATCCTAGCCTTGTGGAGACGGAAAATTGAGTGTGCTGGGGACGGTGAATTTGTCAATCATGACATATGCAGCCTTTCTTGCCCACGGTGGCGATCATTGCCTGCCGAGCTTCCTGTCACCCCATGCACCCCTTTTACTTACCGGTCTTAATGGCGCAGTTTGCGGATTTGATAGGGCCATCTGGCAAATTCCATTGCCTGAAATGGAGGCTTTGCCGCTCTCGCAAAAGTGCCGACTCCACCGCATTTCTTGCTTCTGGAGGGCCTGAGCAAAGGCACAGTCTTAGAAAGTACCCAATTAAAGATCAAATGAGCAAAATCCAGTCCTTTAGAGTTGGGTGAGATTATGGCATCTCTGGATGAATCGTGCGCATTTGATTGTATGCTCGGTTGCTCGGGGTAAAGACACTCCTTGCTCCGCTGTAATACAGGAATCTCGTTCGTCACGCAATCAGAAAAATGCGGACCTTGGTGTTGAAGCCCAGAATCTCAAAAAAGTGGAGGCAAGGGGCACTGCTTATGGTTGACCAATGTCTGGAATACAGGAAACAGCCAAGGATTTGAATCTTGAAACAGAACATCCCATTGAGGAGTGCCTGGGCTAGATGATGATGCAATGCGATTTCAGACCAATGGACCTGACTGTAAGAAACCTGCTCGAGGTCGACTGAAAGTGCCAGTCAAGTATCACCTACATGACGATCTCATATCCGAGCTTATAGGGTTGCTCTCGGCTTGGTCAAGCGAAGGGTACCTTCGCGTCATTTTCGTCTGGAGTACGGATCCATCTTATCAATCTTATCCGTATGCCAACCCGACGCTACGGTTTTGAAACAGGGCAGAGCAAGAAACTGAATGTGGCCTGACACGCGAGTACCCGCTGTTCATCAAGCTCAGGGCACTGAGACTCCACCAGGATCCGAATCGCTGGGCGAGCCGGCAACTTTGACGGGCCCGGATTCTTGTATTAATGTCGATCATCGGCCTCTTGTTCTTTGTTTCTACCACGCTCACCTCTCACCCAAAGTCAATCCTTAACATTCAAAGCCCAGGGGCTCTCTGTCATTCATTTTCATCAAAAACCTCCGGAAGGTCATCACCAACATGCGTTTCGCCGTAGTTGCCCAACTCATCGCCGGCGCCCTTGCGGCCGAGCCTTTCATCAACGAGCCCGATACTGGCCTCGAGACCTACCTATACAGCACCAACTACACGGATGGCTCCCTCCCCTTGTTGAAGGACATGCGCGGCGCCCCCGACTTCGACTGGGCTGCTCGGCAGGTCATGACTGACCAGCAGTATGCCTTCTACCGCACTGCCGCCGCTGGAGAGTGGGGTAAGTGATGGCTACTCTAGATGCTGTGCTTTTGCTGACCGTTGTTGTGTAGCCTACCGACACAACCTGGATGTGTGGCAAAAGGCCAGACTTCGCCCTCACCAACTTGTTGGAGTTGCCGGCCTGAACAAGACCGCGGGGTGAGTAGAACACTCTGCATGGACCATTGACGCTCGGCAAGTTTAATAATTCAATAGTGTTACGATCCTCGGATACAACTTCACATCTCCCTTCTTCATCTCTCCTGCTACTCGGGCTGCCTACGGCGATCCTGACAGGGCCGAGCTGAACTTTGTCGATGCCTCTGCCAACGAGAACATCCTCTATGTTGTAGGTTGAATATGTCACCGCCACAACCCTCTTACTCACCCACACATCAGGCTGCCATGTACGCCTCCAAGTCTATTGAGGAGATTGCCGCTGCTAAGCACAACAACACCCCCAACGGTCCTCAGGTCGTATTCCAGCAGGTAAAAAGAATTCTCAGGCATACTGCCCAAGGCTTTTCTAATACCTGAGAAGATTTACTCCAACGCAAACCTGTCTGTCACTTGGGACATCATCAAGCGAGCCGAGGCTGCAAACGCCAAAGCCCTCGTCTGGACCATTGACGCTCCTGGTGACTCTACTCGCCACCGCGCTGCTCGCTATGACACCACCAACGCGTATGTTCAACACTCTCTGTAGCTTTACTCTCTGGCTAACCTAGGTTCAGCAACGGCGTTACTTCTGACCTGACTGTTCGTTGTCTCCCTGATCACTGACCCCATTTCTCGTACTAACATGCGATTAGTGGGACATCTACGACCAGATGAAGAACCGCACCGACCTTCCCATCATTCTCAAGGGTATTGCCACTGTCGAGGATGCTCTCACTGCTGTCGAGAAGGGTGTTGAGGGCATCTGGCTGTCCAACCACGGAGCCCGTCAGGTTGATTACTCCCCTTCACCCCTTGAGATCGCCTACGAGATCCGCCGCAACGCTCCCCAGGTCTTCGAGAAGACAGAGGTTCTTGCCGACAGTGGTGTCCGCTACGGTTCCGATATCGTCAAGCTCCTTGCCCTCGGTGTCAAGGCCGTTGGCATGGGTCGACCGTGAGTCCCAATGAGTGATTCACCCAGAGCCGAACTGACAAATTTCGCATCAGATTCATGTACTCCAACATTTACGGTGTTGAGGGACCTACCAAGCTTATCCAGCTCATGAAGAACGAGATAATCCACGATGCAGCCCAGGTCGGCATTTCTGACCTCAAGAACATCCCCAAGAACATCGTAAGTGCAGCGTTCCCACTGCCCGGTGTCATAAAACCTAGCTGACTGACCCGACAAAGCTCAACACTCGCGCCCTTGAGCGTGATGTCTACATCATGGACGACGACAACTAGACCAACAGCTTAGACATTCTCTTGTATAAACTTGATACGCACATTGCTCTCCAGAGACAAGTCTGAACATAGTTGAAAGCATTTATCTCTCGTACTCAAACAAGGCACACCATATTTACTCTGGCCTCACTGACGCTTCTCGGTCACTTTCAACCAGGTCCAGCTAATACACTCCACAAGCTATGCCTCTAATCAGCCTTTCATGCCAGTGCTGTTATAACTCGCTGAAGGCCCTCATCAAGATAATCGTCTGGGTGAGAAAACACAATCCTATACCACCCAGGCTTTTCAGAGCCAAAATCTTTTCCAGACGCAAGGAAAATCTTATTTGATAGTAAGGCTTTAGTAATCAGTTCTGTGGTATCTTCACCGCCCGTAATCTGGTGGCGCGCCCCGTAGTACTTTCCAAGGTCGATCCAAAGGAAGAATGCAGCATTGACTCCCGGCGCATAGGTGATGCCATGCTTCTTCGACCACGAGACCACCCGATTGTACTGCTCAGAGAGCCTCTTCTGATTTTCTGCAATGTACCCTTCGACCCAAGCATCATCGTCGAGCACATTGGCTGTGATATGGTCAGACAGAGATGAAACCGAGCTGTAAAGCCCCACCGCAACGATGGAGGCGTGCAGCGAAGGGTTGGATTGAGAAACGATGGTTCCAACCCGAATACCATTGGCTCCAAAGTCTTTGGACATGCCCCAGAGAACATGGACTCGGCATGGATCGATGATGCCGGTTGGGTCGATAGACAGGGCAGATTCGAACGGGACAGAGGGAGGGTGTGCGTCCACGGTGTTGGTCCAGACTGAAAAAGCATAGATCTCATCGCTGATGAAGTGAATTTGATATTTTTGGCACAATTCCATTAGACGAATGATGATACTGCGAGAATAGCAGCGACCCAGTGGATTGTGTGGATGACTGATGATGAGGCCAGCCACTTTTTGGTCTTTGGCTTGAGATTCAAGAATGACATTCTCGTACTTTTGAACCGCGTCTTCCCCAATCGGGTCAACATCATGGAATGGAACGGGAAGAAGCTTTGCGCCAAATCGGTATGTGAGATCCGGGACGAATGTGCCATAGTATGGCTGTCCAAGGAGAAATCCTTCGCCGGGGTTTGCCAACGCCCACGAGAGATGCTCAATAGCGGCGCTGCAGCCGTTGGTCATTGAAAGATGCTGAGGCTCGATGGGCCTGGCGGGCTTCAGATATTTCGTCAGGAAGCGGGAGACGGACGCTTTGATACGTTTGGTGCCGGTTGTACCATCACCATAGGTAAAGGCAGGATTCGACAGAGCGAGATTTTCGTGGATGTGCTTTGAGAGGGTGTCGTGCATGAGGGAGTTCTCTGCTACTCCGAGACTCACGATGCCATCAGGGTTGGATTCGGGGTGCCAGAGGTTTGGGACAACCTCCCAGATTGTCAACCCCTTTGTTGCCTGCTCTGCGTTATATGCACGTGTTGAAAGGGCCATGATTGCTGTTTGCTTGGTATCTTGAGTATATGGTGAAGGCGGATGCTGGGTGGGAGTCACAAAGGGTTTTATCTCGGCCCATCGCTGCGAGATCCGCTCATGGTCTGCCGCCCCTACCCGTAGAAATGCGCGCGCAGGTCCAATCAGCGGCTTCTCGTCGAGTTGGTGTGGGACACGAAGAATTCTCAAGCGGGGAACACGCCTTTCAATGACAAGTACGGAGTACTGGGCTGTTCAATTACGAACTCATGAATTAGCACATGATATGGATCGGGGAGTAGTAGCGTTGACATCGATTCGGCCCAGGAGGGGGTCAGTAGTAACGATGAATGTGTATGTAGATGGTTGGAAGAAGTGAACTGGCTGTCGGTGTCGGATTTGAGGTTCTTCATGAACAAGTTCGAATGGGCAGTTTTGAGTTCGTTAATTGGCTTCTTGAGTGCAGGAACGGACTTGGTGTCATCGTTCACAATCGTAGGTATTTGGGTGGCGATTGTCATCGGCGGATCCTCAGCAAGAGAGGCGACGCTGGAAGCAGTAATAGTCACCTAAAGCGGTAGCCCTTCCACTGTTTACGAATCAGGAGAAATCTACCTGAACAAGATTTTTTGAAGTATATAGTTTGCCAGTATACATTTGGTTACAAAGTGACAGATTCAGAGGATATTTGACCTATTACTGTACTTGTAGAAACTCGAGCCCCGGACGAGTTCAGATGCAGGTCAGAGGGAAGGATTCAAGGTTGCAGCCTCTTTTCTACGCTATAGCCGTTGTCATGAGGATTAAGCACTACAACGCCGAGGTCTGTGACCCTGGGTGCCTCCCTGTTCTTGTCGTTCGAACCGGTGTTGAGGGCGGCCTCAGCGCACCTATCTCCTTTGACCGTACTACCGAAGATCAGCGGGAGGGCGCTATATACGAAAACGATGGGGGGGTATTGGCCATCGAGACCACCTTGGAAACGGCAGTCAATTTCTTGATGGACTTGGAACAGCGTGAAATTGCGGCCTTTGGCCTTCGACCGGACCCCGTTACATCTACTAGAAACCTGGACAATGGCTTTCTCGAGTCGCCTGAGAGTCTTCTCTCCTTGGCCGAACGGCTTGGTTGGAATGACGGCATGCAGCCCATCGAAGGACCGAGCTCGAGATGGGTTGACGCGGGAAAATATCCAACGTGGTCTGGACTGGGTGCTGAGGCTGACAAGGAGGCTGTGGATGATGTGGAGGCTGTGGATGATGTGGAGGCTCAATTTCGAAGGAGAGCTAAGGAATGGGCGAATGGGCCACCCAGTTGATTGGACATTCACCTTGTCTTCGTCGCTATGATTCGTCAACCTTGGACTACTTAATAGTTGATTCCCAACGCATCTCGACGTTGCTCTCGTTGATGGGTTTCGGCGATAACCAGTTGGTTTGAAGCTGCGCCGGGTGGGGTAGAGGGCAGGGAGGACAACCTGACGCATTGTGGTGGATGTTATCAAACAGCATTGCAGGTGATGGCAGCGGGTTAGTTAGCAAGCTATGATAGACAATTGATACCATCAGTTTTTTTCAATTTCCGTCTGACACTGCATTGACTACAACGACTACATGGCGGACGTGGAACCACTTAACTTACCTAAACTGGCATGATCCGATGGTGGGACTGGGATCATGGGTATGAATTAAAGCGAATTGGGTGACACGAATATGCAACAAAGCCAGCGTATCGGGTTAGCGCGCCAATCGACATGCGTTTTACCCGACGCAGACCTGGACCGGACTCTGTCACTGGTACGCCATGCTCGCTGAGTCTCTCATCAGCCGGCATTGAGAAATCGAGAACAACGACGATGAATCCGACGAAATGGCGCATCTCCAAGGCCTGCCAAGAATGCCGCGTCAAAAAGATCAAGTGCAACGGCGAGACGCCCTGCGAGAGCTGCAAGTTTCGCGGCCTCAACTGCGTCTACCGCGAGAAGGCCCGCAACCGGATGCGCAAGACGAGACCGCGAATCGCCGCCTATGAGACCATCATGTCGCAAGAGGCCCAGGAATCCCCGTCGCTTGACCCTTCCGAAGACGGATCAGTCGCTGCGCCGACGCCAATCCCCGAAGCCAAAGATGTTGACCCTGTCGCTCCGCCCGCCTCCAACATTGGGAGTGAGCGAAGCATTAACAACGCAAGCGTCGCCGCTACCCACCGTGCATCGCCCTCGTGTCTTCTTCAGCTCTACTATGGCCCTTCATCTAATTTCGCACTCATCAACTCCATCTACCACCAAATTGAAGGGACGCGACCTAAATCCCCATTGCGCGAAGACATGGAGGAAGTCGGCCCAGGTCTTGACCTCTTCAGCCATCGACGACTGTTCTTCGGTGATTTGGCAGATAACCAACGGTCATTAAGCATGTCTGATGACTACTCAGCCATGGTACTGGATACTGATACAGCGAAACGCTTGCTTGAGCGATATCTCCTAACCTACTGGCATGGCATCCCAGTTCTGGATAAGGATACATACAGGCGCCGCCTTGACAAACTGTTTCGGCCACCTGCAATCTTCGACTTTGACTCGCCAGACACCATAATAATGATGCTGGCTATAGCACTGGGCGCGTCTATGACTGGTGAAGAGGCGATCGCCGAATTTCTTTTCCAGAAGGCAAAGCAGGGAGCTGCCAAGCTGGATGAGGTGGTCAATACACAAGTTGTCCAGATACATCTCATGATGATAAGTCTTCATCTCCAACATTAAAGATGCTCAAAAACTAACATAATTTTACGGTCACTTCCAATCTGAAAGAGCCAAGCCAAACTCGTCATTTCTCCACATCGGTAATGCCGTGAGAAAAGCTGTCGCAGCAGGGTTACACAAGGATGTCTGTGTTCGTCCTGGCCAAACACTGGAGGATGTTCGTCAGCGAAGGATATTATTCTGGAGCTTGTTCTTTTGGGAAACGTGCGTCACAAACTCTCAAGCATTTCAAATGTTTCGTTGCTGATCTCATACAACAGTTGGACTTGCTTCGTTGTTGGTCGTCCAAGCTCTATTCCTGACCCGGGCTTGGCTGTTCCAGTACCCGGGGATCATAAGCTGCTTGTCTCACTGGTCACTTTATCTCGCATCATGTCGAAATGCGTTCGTCTCATTTACAGCCCACGGCATGATTCGCTGTTACCCGTATGGAATGCGGCAAATGAGATCCGTCGCGAGCTACACCGATTTGCCGAAAAGCAGTTGAAAGACATGAAATTCGGTCTTGTTGGGGACCCAAGCACAGGAGAGCTTGGAGTCTGTCAAGCAATGGTGTCTACTAGTGAGTTGAGACTGAGCTATAAAAAAGCACATGGATAGCTAATTAGTCAGTGTATCACCATACGTTACTTCTGACATTTAGGCCGTTCCTGATTCTACGAGCAAAGCTGAAGCAAGATGGTTCAGCAACTGGCAGTGGATCTTTAGAAAGCCATCATACGCCTCCCTCGTGGCTTGACACTGCTTGCGAGTATTGTTTGGAAGCTGCCAGAAATTCAGTTGGATTCTTGACAGGATCCTGCGCCACCAACGTCTTGTGCCATGTGAGTGCGACACGGAGCGCCGATTATTTTGATCCACAACCTCTGACTAATATTAGGATATCAAATACCATGGCTTCTTCATTGAAGGCGCTTGCTACGCTCTGGCCTTTGACATGTTGCAAGAGCGGAAGTCTGCCCATCGCAACCTTCCTTGGATTCATTCAGGATTGAGATGTCTCCGATCCATGATCACCAAGAGCAAAGATGGAGCCGGACAACTGCCTTACACCATTGCAGCAATCGAGCAAATGGTCCGCACAGTATTTCCCGACTTGGAACTGAAGGACAAAGTGGAACCGGAAGCACGGCAATCAGACACCCAACAAAGCGCCCATTCCGCCGTGCCGGGCCCCTCGTCCATGATCCCAGCTAGCGGAATCGGAGAGACACCGGCATTTACGTACCCTTCCATGCCCTTCGGATTCGATATTACCGGAGGGATGAACGGCACTTCCCCGTCATCCGGCATGCGGTCTGACGACCAGATCGATTTCACCGCCGCTGACGTCGGCTGGGACATTGACTTCGGAACTATGGATGTAGAGACATTCCTGTCTCTAGATGCAGGCCAGACATTTAATTTTGGACCTTGATCAACGTGGATCGATACGGGCAGTGCTCCGGGTTGTCTCCCAACAAACGTCAGTGTGGGTCAAGCTGACATTCATGTTTCGGGGTTTAGAGTCTTCAGCTTGATAATGCTGCGTCAGGTTGGCTGCAACAGATTTGTCAGGACGAGAGGAAAAATACCGGGATCCTGGAATTTGTCGATGAATGATTCGTCAGTACGGGCCCATTCCTATTTTAGTTGATGGGTCATGTCTTGAGCCCTGATGGAAATACGGTGGATGGCGGCCCCTGACGGAAATCCGGCATTACGGATGTAAAGCCACATCCGGGGTTTTTACTTGACTTACACATTCATATATACCATAAGCCTAGATAAAGATAATTTACGAGAAGCAGTTCTTCAGAGACTCGTTTCATTGACGCTTGTGCTGTTGCCGCGAGTGGAGAGAATCTTTGCCGCAACTACCAATCTCTTCAAGCAAAGCAACAGCAACATGACGTCCACGCCAACCGATACCGACACAGTGGCTGAGCACCCTCGCCAACCTTCACTTCACGGCCAAGGATCGCAATATGCATCCTCGAGTGCAACAGATGTGGAACCCGAAAGTGCTGACCAGGAGAGGGGAAAGGACTTTATCCAGAAGCATCTTACCCTGACTTTCAAGGATGTCACTGTGAATGTTACAGCTCCTGACGAGGCCCTTGGGGAGACTCTGTGGTCAAGAGTCGACCCTCGACAGCTCTTGGACTTGTTCGGTCGGCATGAAAATTCGAAGAGAGTATGCAGTTGAATCTCCAACTTAGATGGAATATCGGGAACTAATGGCGCCAGACTATTCTTCATGAAGTGACGGGACAAGTCAGTCCAGGGGAGATGGTACGTCTCGACGAGCCATCAGTTGTATTGCTAAGTAATACTAATGTCTTAGCTTCTCGTTCTGGGCCGACCTGGGTCGGGTTGCACATCCCTACTTCGCGTGCTCTCCAACCACCGCGAGTCGTTTCAGGAAGTTCTCGGAGAAACGCGATACGGCAGCATGGATCATAAGGAAACTAAGAAGTACCGTCAGCAAATTGTTTTCAACACTGAAGGTTTGTTCAGAGTCACTGAAAACACTGTCCTGGATATTGACAAGTTTTGTAGATGATATTCATTTCCCGACCTTGACTGTCAACCAGACGATGAAGTTTGCTCTTCGAAACAAAGTGCCCCGCGAGAGGCCTGAGCATGTCGAGAAGAAGCACCATTTCGTACAGGACATGCGAAACAACATTCTTGACTCACTTGGCATCGGCCACACCAAAAAAACCCTGGTGGGAAATGAGTTCATCCGTGGTGTTTCTGGCGGCGAGAGAAAACGAGTTTCTCTCGCAGAAGTCATGGCTAGCCAGGTTTGTTTTCCCAAATCATGCTTTCTTGTACCTAAGTTAGAGTGAATACTAACACCACTTTAGAGTCCTCTGCAGTTTTGGGATCAGCCAACGCGCGGCCTCGACTCCAAAACGGCACTTGAGTTTGTGGAAACGTTGCGAAGGGACGCCGACGTCAACGGCAAGTCCATCGTCCTCACGACGTATCAGGCTGGGAACGGAATCTTTGATTGCTTCAACAAAGTCATCGTCCTCGCCGAAGGCCGTGTCATCTACTGCGGTCCTCGCGCCGATGCCAAAGCGTACTTTGAAGACATGGGATTCGTGTGTCCCAAGGGAGCAAACATCGCCGATTTTCTGACGTCCGTCACAGTGAAGACGGAGCGCGAAATCGCCCATGGGTTTGAGCAGCGCGTTCCAACTTCGGCCGAGGAATTCGAGGCTGCATACAAGCGCAGTGAGACTTTCCGACTGATGAACGAGCACATCCAACAGCCGGAGACTCTTCATCATCAAGTAGACGACCTGAAAATGGCTGTCGAAAGAGAGAAGAGACAGAGACGATGGAAGTTGGGCACGCGAGGTGTTTATACTGCTGGTCTGCGAGAGCAAGTAATAAACTGCACGCAAAGGTATGTTACATAGTTATGGTTTCTGGGAAGCAAATGCTGATTATTCAGACAATGGCAAATCATGATGGGTGACCGCCTCTCCCTGGCTATCAAAGTCGTGTCTGCCACGATCCAAGCCTTGGTCTGTGGTAGCTTATTCTACAACCTTCCCGACACCAGCCAGTCAATATTTCTGCGTCCCGGGGTTCTCTTCTTCCCAGTCCTGTACTTCTTGCTGGAATCAATGTCGGAGACAACCGCCTCTTTCATGGGTCGGCCCATTCTGGTGCGCCACAAACGATTCGGATTCTATCGCCCAACAGCCTTTTGTATCGCCAACGCCATCACCGATATCCCTGTCGTCATGCTTCAAGTCACATGCTTCACCTTGATCATCTACTTCATGAGTGGGATGCAGACTGATGCAGGAAAGTTCTTCACTTGCTGGGTCGTTGTGAACGCCAGTACGCTGTGCTTTTGCCAATTGTTCAGAGCGGTGGGAGCCATGTTTAACCATTTTGGGACAGCCAGTTACATCTCTGGTCTGTTGTCGACAATCTTTTTCGTGTATGGTGGTAAGTTCAAAGATGGATAACATCAACTGCAACACTTGCTGATTTACTCGTCAGGCTATTTGATCCCCTTCAACAAGATGCACCCGTGGTTCCGCTGGATCTTCTATCTCAACCCTGGCGCCTATGCCTTCGAATCTCTCATGGCCAACGAGTTTGACGGTCTTCAACTCGAATGTGTTTCCCCTCAGTATATTCCATTCGGCGGCGACTACAATAACCAGACCACAGACTTTAGAGGCTGCACCGTTCTAGGAAGCGACGCCTCTGGGATGATCAGCGGTATTGATTATGTCCGTGAGCAGTACAGCTACTCCATTGGCCACATTTGGCGTGGCTTTGGTGTCATCGTAGGCTTTTGGATCTTCCTCATTGGATTAACAGCGCTAGGATTTGAACTCAGGAACAGCCATGGAGGGTCTTCTGTTTTGCTGTACAAGAGAGGAGCCCGCACCAAGAAGTCATTGGATCCGGAGATGGCTGTCGGGCAAGCCCCCGAACGGTCTCTGCAGGTGACATCACAGACCGCGCGACAGTCCACATTCTCATGGCACGATCTCGACTATTTCGTTCAATACCAAGGCGCCCAGAAACAGCTCCTGAACAAGGTCTTTGGATTCGTCCAGCCTGGCAACTTGGTGGCCTTGATGGGATGCTCCGGAGCGGGAAAGACAACGTATGTGAAGTAGTGAACAAATCATTCTCACAAGCTTACATGTGCTAATCAATTGTTATTTGTAGACTATTGGACGTCCTCGCCCAGAGAAAGGATGCAGGCGAAATCAAGGGTTCTATCCTGATTGACGGCAAGCCCCAAGGAATTTCCTTCCAGAGAATGACTGGATACTGCGAGCAGATGGATGTCCATGAAGCGACAGCGACAGTTAGGGAAGCCCTGCTTTTCTCAGCTTTGCTCCGCCAACCCCAACACGTTTCTCACGATGACAAAGTCTCCTATGTTGACCACATCATTAACCTTCTGGAGCTTGAGGACATCTGCGATGCTTTGATTGGAAGTGAGTAAAAGCCCCGATACAGCGCAAGTGTTGCAGTACTGACAGTCAAAGCCCCTGGTGCTGGTCTCAGCATTGAGCAGAGGAAGCGCGTGACCTTAGGTGTGGAACTTGTTGCCAAGCCGACTCTCCTCTTCCTTGATGAGCCGACCTCTGGACTGGATGGCCAGTCTGCTTACAACATCGTTCGGTTCATGCGTCGACTGGTTGATGGCGGCCAAGCTGTTCTATGCACAATTCACCAACCCTCTGCCGTTCTCTTTGATGCATTTGACTCTCTTCTCTTGCTTGCCAAGGGAGGCAGAATGGCCTATTTTGGAGAGAGTGAGTTATCTAGTATAATTTGAATGCCGGTTGGCTCATATGATGATAGCCGGTCAATATTCCGACACCCTACTAGATTACTTCGCCAGAAACGGGGCTACTTGCCCTGAAGGCGTCAACCCCGCAGAACACATTGTCGAAGTCATTCAAGGCAACACGGAAGTTGAGATCGATTGGTTTGACGTGTGGAACCAATCTCCTGAGCGACATACGGCACTCCAACAGCTGGCGGATCTGAATAGGGAAGCAATTTCCAAAAGCGAGGGCATCGAGGAAGACACTGCAAACTTTGCCACTTCGAAATGGTTCCAATGGAAAATGGTTCTTCAACGTCAGATGGTCCAGCTCTGGCGGTCTCCAGTAAGTTATCCTCTAAAAATATGTAGAAAGTATCCTAACTTCGGTCTAGGATTACGTCTGGAATAAGATCAACCTGCACATCTTCGCCGCTCTCTTTAGCGGATTCACGTTCTGGATGATCGGAGATGGAACTTTCGACCTACAACTGAGACTCTTCGCCATCTTCAATTTCATCTTCGTTGCTCCGGGCTGTATCAACCAGATGCAACCTTACTTCCTCCATAACCGGGATATCTTCGAGACGAGGGAGAAAAAGGTACGCTTCACCCATCCGGTATACTTCGTTTCTGTTTCTAACACAAAAGCTAGTCAAAAACATACCACTGGATTGCTTTCATTGGCTCTCAAACTGTGGCTGAGATCCCCTATCTCATCATTTGTGCAACACTGTATTTCGCTTGTTGGTACTTCACCGCGGGCTTCCCTGTGGAGGCTCGGATCTCAGGCCACATTTACCTTCAGATGATCTGTACGTTCATGCACCCGATTCTTTTTCAGTAGTACTCATCGCTAACCTTGATGGATCAAGTTTACGAGTTTCTGTATACCTCAATCGGCCAGGCTATCGCTGCGTACGCGCCCAATGAATATTTCGCAGCGATCATGAATCCCCTTCTCATCGGTGCCGGTATGATCTCTTTCTGCGGTGTTGTCATGCCATACGCAGCAATGCAGCCATTCTGGAAGTACTGGATCTACTATCTTGACCCCTTCCGCTATCTTTTCGGTGGTCTGTTGGGCCCCATCATCTGGGATGTTCAAGTCAATTGCAAGCCCGAGGAATTTACCTCCTTCAACGCACCTGATGGACAAACCTGCGGCGAGTACATGGCCGATTTCCTCAGCTCCAACGCAGGATATGTGGCGGATCTCAACGCGACCGAGAACTGCCAATACTGCGCCTATTCCACAGGAGCTGATTATGCCAAGACCTTCAATCTCCAGGAGGAATATTACGGCTGGCGAGATGTAAGTGCACAAGGCCGTCATATTTAGGATACCTTGCTAACGACAGCCTAGACTGGAATCACCGCCCTGTTCTGCATCTCATCCTATGCATTGGTCTTCTTGATGATGAAGTTGAGAAGCAAGAAGACCAAGAGTGCGAGGTCAGAATAAGGACCCTAGGTAATAGTGTTGGTAAATCATCATGTTCAATAGGTCGAAAACTTGAAATATAGATGGATGCTTTGGAAGCATTGGGTATAATGGCACATGAGAAGAAAGTTGGACGAATCCAAAAGGTAGACCAAACATAGATTGAAGCAAGACAGCATTCATAGATTGTGACACAGCTGGGGCAGAATAGAAATCTTTTTAGTAACTGACCCATTTGGCTCTCAGTTCACAGCTCACTTCTCCCAAGGCCAAATTTATCACTATTTTACGTGACAACCACAGTGGAGAGGGAGGGTCGTCAAAAAATAAAGCGATCAAATTTAAAGAGAACAAGTATGTACAAGAACATTTCAAGGCCATGAAACTGAGTGTGTTTCCTGGCTTTCGGCATCTACACGCAGTGCCAGCTATCGGCAGCGTTGGGGTCACCTGTTCCCTTGTAGCTGTTCCTCAGAGGGTACTTGCAATGCTTTCTCTCGAAAGCCACAACATCTTTCTTTGCGCTGGTGTAGGCAGTGCCCAAGACGTAATCAGGTGCGATACCCTTCTCAACCCACTGGACCATTGCATTCAGGACGTTGCCCTCAGGCTCCTCGGTAGAAAAACCAGACTGTCTGTTGCCAATGTTGTAAGCACCGGATCCTCCACTGCAGTGTCCCATGCCTGAGATTCGGAAGTATCGGTAGAACTCGTCAAGTTCCTCAGATCGAAGACCCATGGTGCGCGAAACGTGATTGTAGTACCGCGCCGAGTTGTCGCTGGTGATAATTGGGTCCTGGAGGCCGTGGTAGTGAAGAATCTTGGCGCCACGGTTCTTGACGTCAGATAGATCTCCATCCCATGTATCGATGCCGAAAGTGTCGACGTCCTTTGCTGCCTCGATATCATCAAGCGTCAGCTCGGGTCCCCACGAAGGGTCGTTGTAGATGACGTAGCGCCACCAGTCGACGCTGTACTGAAACGGAACGCCCGACCAGATGGTGCTGGTGGCATTGGCACCAGGCTGCAGTCGAGGATAGAGCAAGGTGCCCGTCGCATCGTATAACGGAGAAAAGACGTCTCGAACCACGCCAGCTTGTAGTCCCGTAATGCAGTTTGCAGTCTTTTTCTCGCCGCAAATCAGACTTTCAGGTCGGTATTGGCAGAGATCCGGGTCCTCGATGATGCCGTCCACCTGGCCATCGAGTCCATCGCATTGGTCGAGCACATCTTCCACCACAAGAGACCACTGGGCGGCCGTCAGGAATGTTGAGGAACCAGGAGGGCCAGTCAAGCTGTAAAAGTGACCAGACCAGGCCTGAAGATTGCCAAAGTCGAACGCCGGGGCTCCGGCCACGATCCCATCGAAGTCATCTGGGAAGCTCTGTGCCTCTTTGAATCCTTGTCTGCCACCAGTAGAGCAACCAAGGTAGTACGATTTGGTATGCTTCTTCCCATACAGCGCCTTGGTAATCTTCTTTCCGGCAACGACTCCCTTGTGAAGAGCGCGGTATGCAAAGTCCTCGAGGACCTGCCGATTCTTGTAAAAGGGAAGACCGGTATTTCCATCATGGCCGTTGTTGGTTCCGACAACGGAAAAGCCCCTCGCTGCAGCGTAGGCCATGTCGTCGTATGAAATGCAGCCGCCCAGGCCACCGTTGCCAACGCTGAGGAACCGGCCAGTCCAATCGAGTGGCAGCCAAGACTCCAGGGTGATGCCGCTCTTCTTTGAGGTGCTGATGTACATCTTGACCCGACAGAGGTCGACATCAAGCGGCTGGTTGAATGCCGCACATGTTGCGTGAGTTGAGGGAGCCGTGAGGTTGGTGCCTGCCTTGACGAAGTCCGTCAGGTTCACCTTGGCGTTGTCAAACTGGCGAGCCAACGTCTTCCCAAGGCCTTCGCACTTGGTGGCGAATTTTGTGCGACTACACTCTCCGCCCTGTGTTGCAGCCAGGAGGCCTAGGAGCGAGAGGCCGAGGACCTTCATTGTAGTAGAGTGATGATTGGAAGGCAGTCTCTGGGATGAAGACGAGGCCGCCTTGAAGTTCATGCTGGGGATCATATATTATATACGCGCATTCCCCTGGTCAGTTTTCTCCGTGCCAAGGAGCGCAATGCTGCCACAATAGACTTTACCGGCATAGTCCTTGTTTGCGCAGCTTAGACATTGCCCTGGGATACCAGAGTGAATACTACAGGAAGCAACCGTCCCTGCGCTAAGTCTGCAACCCCGATCCCGAGGCGATTGAATCGATTGCGGGGATGAACAAACTAAACCGTATTCTGGGCGAATGCGGGGAGACAGCGGGACTCTGTTCGGGAAACGAAGATGGTTTTTTTGTTTGCTTGAGGCGGATTCGCACTTGTATCGAGGATACATTTCCGTCGCGGGATTATCATGTAACCCTGGCCGTTGGCATTGACTCTGCAATTAATTAAGCCTCGGTCCATGATTCGAGGTCGATGCCAACCTGCCCAATTGAGAGAAAATGCAACGATCATCACCTCACCTGGTCAACATGTGGGGCCGACGCAGGGACCAAAGGCGGAGCTGGTCCCTCCTCATCAACCCGAGGCAAATTTGAATAGAGGAGTCAATGCCTAAAGGATCAAGCTGCTGTGTCTCAAGCTGTTGTGTCTTTGAGTGTCCATTACATGTAAAATGATACTAAAATGATATTTTATCCATGGATATCAAAGTCAGAGGCTAATTTGTTAAACTGTTAGGGTTTTTCTAGGCATTTCATGTTTTAATTTAGTGATTCTAAGACTCTTACTGTTTGTTCGTTCTACATTTTTCCATAGACGTTATTAGTGTGAGATGTTTTTCTTCCCAAGAGGGACCCCCAACTAAGTTGGTATCGTCCGCATAAGACACAAAGCTGTTCCTAGACGTCACAGGAAATTGGGCAACCCATTTGACTCTCTTGCCGACCCCATTTGCCGTCGCCAGTATGGGGTTTCTCAACCCCATGTAACTTCCCCCGCATTTTTCGCCACACCAACGGCCACTCCGAAAAGACTTTAACCGGCATCGACTGCTTCCATTATACAACGGCGGATAAACGATTAACAGTTATAGAGTAGGGCTTAGATTTTCACGGCACATTATCACAATCAACATTTCTTTCATCGCAGTTGTGCTGACCTCGGCGACCCGTGCTTCAGTTACTTCCTAGTTATATAGGGTGGGAGATTTCAGCATGCGGCCAACTTATTTTGCCTGAATCTGCTAAATGCTGTGCAACTTCGAGAAGTTAAGAGTGAACCGTCCTGGAAAATCAGTTTGAAGCTCGCAACAGAGCCATGTTTTAGCTGCAACATTTAATATCTACCAGAAGGGCTGGCTATTTCAATTTTGTTTATCAATGCGTAAGATGATGGGTGGGAGAAAAATCTAGATCATGTCTAGAAGTGACAAATCGTAAGTCTTACAAATTCCTTCGGCCGCCAATAATTTCACCCTACCTCGAACACTCACTTTCAAAATCGTCCTTGGTCCAGGCATGTCTCTTGTTCTCATACTTGCAGTAGAACTTCGAAAAACTAGTGTCCGTATGCAGGAATTTCCCACCTTAAATGCCATTGACCTCGTTCACATTCCGATTCTCAGCCGTTACGAATGCTCATCAAGGTGGTATTGCATAGTAGTAGGGGCATTCTAAGGCAGTTTTTATGAAACGACCACACATGCCCGAGGTATTGATGAAACTTATGTCATGTCTTACAGCTTTGGGCCTGATTTCATCTTCCTCTTCCAGAAATGCTGGCGAGTTGCAGGCTTGAGAAAGTGTTTGGCTATCTGTGCAAGGCTAGTTCAATGGATCAATCCGAGTTAAACCTCACGATTTCAGGTACCAATCATTGAACTTGAATGATGAAGTCACACGTCTTCGTCAGCACTAGTGGTACCTGAAAGTGTCGCTTATTGAAAACATAATTCGTTCGGCAATCTCCAGTCGTCTTAGTGATATCATATCGTCAGGAATTTTCTGGCCCAATCCTGATATCAATGGCAACTGAGCTAGGGTAGAATGAAAAAAAGTACGGATCTATTGGCTTGACGTCAGATTAGCACCCAGCTGTGTCAGGGTTCGAGTCGTGGATGTAGGGAAGTTCAGCAAACGCAATGTTCATGGCAGACGCACCGTATCCCTTGCCAGCTACCAATGCCTGAATGGTAACTTGGTGAATGCCAACATCCAAATGGACACAATGAAAAGGGTAGATGTTTCAGAGCAAAGAGGCCGCTAGGTCGGTGGAAAGTAACTTTTCAATCTGAGGTTTCGCTCTTCGTTACTATCTCGTCGTGCTTTGTAGGTGTTTAGTATGTTTGCCATCATAGACGCAAACGGGGTCGTTGATATCAATGAAACGGCGATTTGAAAATCTCGTTCACGCCCAAATGGTTCATCCCCGTTGTCGGGCTCATCACGTAAGCTCTGACCATATTGACCAGGGAGCCACCGGCATCACTCGATTCTGTCACCGATAGCCGTGACCATGACACATGACACTCGCACGTTGATCGACATGGGTATCGACGGTTGTCTTGCCGAGACTCGAACTCTAATGGTAAAGGGAAACCATTTCGTGCATAAAAATACTAGTGTTTCTCTAGTATAGGGTTGCACAACAGAAGGGGCTGGATCATGCAACCGGCTGACGGCCTGACTTACACTAATAAGTTTCTCCCTTCCAGCCACGCTGCTACCCTGTCTCCCGAGCTGTAAGTAGACTGGACCATTGATTACCATTCGTAAATTCGAATTCTTTCTCACCACTTCTTCGCGAACGCCGGCGTCAGTCCACGTCGGGTCTATTATCCCGTCGAGCGGGGCTGGCGCTTCGAGTTGCCGTGGCTGCAATTTGCTCGAACGATGACGATCACTTCGTATTTTGCCGCGGTTCTCAAAGAGCCTGTGCCCGCAAGGACCGCACCACTTCAGCCTCCGACCCAGATCACCGGGCTGGTGTAATTACCGTGTAATTGGGATAAACGCCGGTTTTGGTCCCACGCGGCTGGGTCGACAAGGTGCTCGCAGAGGTGTCCGATGGTCGAGGGGAGGGCATATGGCCGATCCGACGCCATGGATGGGACCACCAAGCCGCAAACTTCTCCAAGCACCGGGAGTCTGGAGACTCTGGGATGTCGTCGAAAGCTCGTCGGCCAGATTGGAGCCATAATAGAGCCATAACAGGGCCGAATACTCCAGCGGGGAAAACGGCGCAGGTCGCTGGATTGAGCGGGATCCCATGGGGATTTGTGCTCTTTCAAGTCCGTCCTCGCCCATGTTATCCCACAATCCCACATGCCCCAGATCCACTCGGCAGTTGGAGCCATCACGGGAACAACAGACCCTGACCATGCCTGGCTGCAAACCGACTATTTGACCGCTGGCAAATCATCGGAAGTTCGGTTCTTCAACGGCCGTATTCGACGTCGGTGGAGCTCCGAATGCCCCGCGATCCACTTCCCCGGCTCCATGATATCACCACAATATAACTCCACACGCAACACTCCCGAAGGCCCGGGGGCGAACGTCAATGGCCCGACCGCCTTGAATGACGACCTTGTCCGAGTCAGCTGTACCGCGAAAAGGGTCCGGTGGCAACTCGTGTACTTGCCGCTAGGCGTTGCCTTCGGTAAATTGCACAACGTTGTCTGGGGACCCTCTCAAGCCTCTCCAGATGGGTTCCACAGTTTGCCTTCTCCCACGCCTTGCGTGCGGCATTAGCACCCTGGAGCATCATACCATTAAGCTATCCTAGCCCCCCATGTCCTCCGCAATTATTATCCCCGCAAGCCGGTTCCAACCTGACTGGACGATGGTTGTGGGAAAAAACACCACATGAGAAGCTAAGTCCGAATTTGTGGGACTAACCTCCGGCCACCATCATGAGAACCGGGATGACGCAACCTACTTCGGAACTTGAAGTGGTTTGTGGATTGTAAAGCCATTGTAAAATATCGGAGTGGCTATGGGCATGCAAACGTCCGGCTGTGGGCAAATTATATAAAAGGCATCAGAGACGTTCATGAAATATCACCATTCAGATCAGCCCAAGCCCAAGCTTCTCACGTTCAACCTTCACAATGGCTTCTGTTTTGTCTCTTGTGGTCTCAGGCCTGCTTGCAGCCTCTGCTGTCAATGCTCAAAACTACGATTCCAGTGGTCGAGACGAGGACTCTTTTAGCTATGTCCAGCCTTTAAACACAACCATCCTCGGACCCTATGGACATTCTCCCGCTGTCCTGCCGTCCCGTATGCTCTTCTGCCTTGAATCTGTCACAGGAACTTATCAACTAACACCGTGGTATAGCTAACGCTACCGGCCTTGGCTGGGAAGCTGCATTCGAGAAGGCGAAGCAGTTCGTCTCTCAGCTGACCATCGAAGAGAAGGCCGACATGGTCACTGGAACCCCAGGCCCCTGTGTTGGTAATATCGTCGCTATCCCTCGCCTTGGCTTCAACGGCCTCTGTCTTCACGACGGGCCTCTATCTATCCGTGTGGCCGACTACGCCAGTGTCTTTTCCGCGGGAGTCTCTGCCGCCTCGACCTGGGACAGGTCCATCCTCTATGAGCGTGGTTATCTCCTGGGCAAGGAGTTCAAGGGCAAGGGTGCTCATGTTGCTCTATCCCCCGTTGCTGGGCCTCTTGGACGCTCCGCTTACTCGGGCCGAAACTGGGAGGGCTTTTCTCCCGACCCCTATCTGACTGGTGTTGCCATGGAGGAGACGATCAAAGGACACCAGGACGCTGGCGTCCAGGCGACTGCGAAGCACTTCATCGGCAATGAGCAGGAGACTCAGCGCAACCCGTCGTGGAACGGCTCCGAGATTGTGCAAGAGGCTCTCTCTGCCAACATGGACGACCGCACCATGCACGAGCTTTACCTGTGGCCCTTTGCCAACGCCGTCAAGGCCAATTGCGCCAGCTTCATGTGTTCATACCAGCGACTCAACGGCTCGTACGCCTGCGCCAACTCCAAGGCCCTCAACGGCCTGCTCAAGGAGGAGCTCGGCTTCCAGGGCTACGTCATGTCCGACTGGGGCGCCACTCACGTCGGTGTCGCTGGCATCGAGGCCGGCCAAGATATGGACATGCCTGGCGGCATCGGCTCCTACGGCATGGACTGGAAGTCCGGCTCTTTCTTTGGCAAGAACGTTACGTCGGCTGTCAACAACGGCACGCTCGACGAGGCCCGTGTCGATGACATGATCACCCGCATTATGACCCCCTACTACTGGCTCGGCCAGGACGTCAACTTCCCCGAGGTCGACCCCTCATCCGCCGACCTCAACACCTTCTCACCCCGATCCAAGTGGCTGCGCGAGTTCAACCTGACGGGCGAGCGAAGCCGTGATGTCCGCGACAACCACGGCGAGTCCATCCGCAGACACGGCGCCCAGGCCACCATCCTGCTCAAGAACGAGAACGGCGCGCTTCCACTCAAGGCCCCCAAGTCCATTGCCGTCTTCGGAAACGACGCTGGTGACGATGTCTTGGGCTTCTACAACCAGAAGGACTTCGAGTACGGCACCCTCACGGCCGGCGGTGGTTCCGGAACTGGTCGTCTGACCTACCTCGTGTCTCCCCTTAGCGCTATTAATGCCCGTGCTAAGCAAGACGGTGCTCTTGTCCAGCAATGGCTCAACAACACTCTCATCGCCGAGTCCGATGTCACGACCCTCTGGGTTCCCACTCCTCCCGAGGTCTGCATCGTCTTCCTCAAGACCTGGGCCGAAGAGGCCGCTGACCGCCAGCACCTGAGCGTCGACTGGGACGGCGACGATGTCGTCGAGTCCGTTGCCAGCCAATGCAACAACACGGTTGTTGTCACCCACTCCTCGGGCATCAACACGCTCCCCTGGGCCGACCACATCAATGTCACCGCCATCATCGCCGCCCACTACCCGGGTCAGGAGAGCGGCAACTCCATCGTCGACATCCTCTACGGCGACGTCAACCCGTCCGGAAGGCTGCCCTACACCATCGCCTACAACGGCAGCGACTACAACGCGCCCCCGACCACCGCCGTCAACACCACCGGCGTGTACGACTGGCAGTCGTGGTTCGACGAGAAGCTCGAGATCGACTACCGCTACTTCGACGCCAACGACATCGACGTGCGCTACGAGTTCGGCTTCGGCTTGTCCTACTCCACCTTTGAGCTCGCCGACATTGCTGCCGAGCCTCTCGTCGAGAGCATCGCCTCTGCGCCCGAGCAGCTGCCTGTCCAGCCCGGAGGCAACCCCGCGCTCTGGGAGAGCGTGTACAACGTCTCTGTCGCCCTGACCAACACTGGCGAGGTCTACGGTGCCACCGTTCCTCAGCTCTACGTCACCTTCCCCGATAGCGCCCCCTCGGGTACGCCCCCCAAGCAGCTTCGAGGCTTCGAAAAGGTGTGGCTTGAGGCCGGTCAGTCTCAGACCGTTGGGTTCGAGCTGATGAGGCGAGACCTCAGCTACTGGGACATCGTCTCCCAGCAGTGGGTGATTCCCACTGGTGAGTTTGTCATTAGTGTAGGTTTCAGCAGCAGGGATCTCAAGGAGACCATCAACATTACCCCTGTGGATGCTTGAGGATGAGAATGAGAAAGAAGATCTGGATTGATGATAATGAAGATACGAAGCATAGTTTATAGTAGTCAGGCTGTTGTAAATATTGGAACACACATATATTCCATATATTATTGTCTTGTGGCATTCAGTGATGCGTGTCATGTCTCATTTAATCTACTTGTCTAACTAAACAGTCTAATCCACTCGGTGCTTGTTTCGTGAGGATGCCCTCTCAAGTTCAGGAGTGTGCACAACCCGCTTTCTTTTGTTATCCGTGACTTCATACACCGTGGCGTCCAGGCGAACCCGGAATGATTTCCCACGCCAGTGTACAGTCCTCCCAAGCATAACCGCCCAGATCCAAATGGGCAGTGCAAGGGTTTCTCGACCGAGCCAGGCAGAAAGCCACTCCAAGAATGGCCGTGCTGGAATTCCGCCCTGGTTGGCGGCACCCTTTGCAAAGTACGGCGTATTGGCGTCAGGCACCATTGTGAGGCCGCTATGCAGGCGACGGAACATGTACCTGTCTCCTAACATCCACGTAGTTACGCAGAGAAGCCAGATAGATCCCATGGCGCTCCATGTTTGAGGCACCCCAAGTGTCTCCCTGAAGAAGGGCAGCGTGGTAGCTGAAAAAGCCATGTAAGCACAACAGAGAAAGGGCTCCACGCCGGGCTCGACCAAGGTTGCAGCCGGGACAGTGAATTTACGAGCCCTCAGCCATCGACCGCGTCGAGCTGCGTAGGCGCCGACAGACATGCCCGACATCGGCTGGACGACGAGATCTCCCCATATGATCCCATGGTTCCGGTGTCCCGGAACCGTTGACTTCCAGAACAAGTCGCCAATCAAATGGTCCTCGCAGATATTGTGAGAGAAGAAATCCACACCGTGCGGTCGTTTACTATCCGGCGGCAGGTTCGGGTTCTCGGCAGGGTTTGTGATTTGGTCCAACTGCGATTTCCTGAACATATTGCTTTTTCCGACGACGCAGGGAGCGACACCGACAGCGTTGATGGCTCCATAAAATTTGGCATGAGTCGTCGACATAAACATCTCGTCAAGACGTCCACCACCCTGAGCCCAGACTCGAGAAAGGAGCCCTGCATCTGGGTCCGAACTCCCACGCCCTTCGGGAGTTGTGTTCAGCAGAGATTGACTGTCGCCGGAGGACGAGGAGGAGTAGTTAGCAAGGTCAACAACGATGGGCATCTGGTGGACGAATTTGTATGGGAGACCAGAACTTCCCCCTTCCTCATAGCCCATCAACTTGTCCACCATACGACCCAGAATCCCGGGACCAATCCACACATTGCAATCCGCAATCCAGATGATGTCGCCCTTGGCTTCTCGATATGCCCTGCTGATATTGCGAATCTTGGGGTTGGGTCCAAGATTCTCCACGTCACCATCCGAGCCGTGCAGAACGGGGTCCTCAGATTCAACAAGGACGCGAGCGTCAAAGGCAGGGAAGTCCTCCACGATTTTTTGTAGGATTGGATATGATGAATCGGACTTGTCATCGACGCAGAGGCGAACGTGAAGCTTGTCAGCGGGGTAATCCTGTAGGAAAGACGATGCAATGCATTCGTATAGCTGCGGCTCAACGCCTTTGACGGGTCGAATCAATGTGACATGGGGCGCGTCCTGTTGGAGTTTGGGAGATACGGGAGGAGGCAGCGGTCGCTTGTAGTTTCTCAGACTGATCGGGTTAGCAAAAGTCGAAGCAAAACATTGAGGGCACATACATGGCGCGAATTCCGATGGTCTCAACCACGACAACGATGACGCTCCACCCCAGACAGACCCAGGCAACAGATTCTGTGAACGAAGTCATGGCTAGCGGCTCAGCGCGATCATCTCTCCCACATTTGTTGGAAGAACGAGGAGTATCAGGGGCCGCGGCAGCAGAAGTGCATCAAGCCAACATGAAAGAAAAAGGAAATTGAAACGTGTGATCGTGGAGCTATTCATGGAGGGACGGGAGGGAGAGTGGGTGGATGACGCTAAGGTGGTAAGGCCGCCAGGGCTGATGGAATAAGCCGCCGTTTGCCTGCTAAACGACAGGTACCGACCGCACTGACCAGGGCTGTTCAAAGCAGCATTTCGTGCACTGAAGGACGTCGAACAGGCCAATCGAGACGAATACCGTGATTAGAGGATTTTAAACCGGCGATCGACAGAGACACGGCTCACTTTCACCGCAGATTTGCCTATGTTCCGTCTCTTTTTATCCGTACCGAGACCCGGGTGAGCCGGGAAAGCCGGTGGGAGCTGACCCCACTAGACGTCACTGTCAGCTTGGCAGTCAGCCCCTGGATGCCTTAATTATGCCCTGTGCGGCCTTGCGCTCCGTGCCCGCTCCGTGGCCTGTAAGCCTGACGCCTTGCGCATGAGGCAGCAAAAATGGGTGGCTCCAATTCAAGAAAATTTCGATGCTGAGGCGTCGGCTTTTTCTTTCCTTCTCCTCCATCATCATTTGGCTCAATCAATTCACCTCTACTCGGCCTCAACGCTGAGCGACTGCCACTGATCCCGTCAAAGGATAACAGTGTGCCGCTGTGAATGGCCACAGGCATTGATTCTTCTCCAGCATCGTGCCTGGACTATGTCCTAGACAAGTAGGTTCCCTTTTATCTCTTTGCGGCACTTTGCTTCAATCTCTTCGCGAAACTGCGACGTGACTCACGGGTCGACCACACCGAACCCTCATGCAACCCAAACATGGCCTGGGAAGTCCCATGGCACCCCTCGTTACGATGATGACACCATCATGTGCTTAGAGAACTCCATTCAGTTGGACCTCTGTGATTGCCTTGATAATAGACTACAACGGTATCTGATGTAACAACGACAAACCACCTTCATCTATCAACCATGCATAGACAAGGACGGGGACGCTAATAAGCTATTGTCTAGACCAAGATGACACCAGCGAGAAATGGCTGAGATTCAACCATACACCCTAGAGCCTGGAGCAAAGTCGCCCGCCCCAGACGCTGCTCGCCCGCAGCAGCGAGGGCCTCCGCTCCATCAGATCTATGCACTACCTGCGCCGATCCGGACATTTCCTCTGCCAGCGTTCTACCCGAACAACCCCATATCCATCTTCCACGTTGCATATGCGTGGCTGAGTCAATTATGGTCCCCGCCTCCGGCAGAACCCTCGGCGGTTCATGAGGGTGTTTGGTCAGCCAAAACAAGTTCGGTCCACATTTTGGACGAAAACTCTACCCGAGCCTTTTGGGAGCAGGGTTTCTATGGGAAAGGAAACCTTAGCCGTAGTGAACCCAACTGGCTGAAACGGGAGAAGGTTCGCCGGGGACTTCAAGAGGCGCATGTCAGTGAGATTCTCACCGTTGAAAGACGCGAGGAGCGTCACCGAGCCAAACTAGAGCGCGCACGCCTCGAGCAGGAAGCAATCCAGAAGACAAGGCTGGAGGAGGCTCGGGAAGCTCTTGCTGCCAAGGTCAAGACACAGGCTAAGCCAAGGACGCCTACCCCGACAAAGGTATCGGCTCATCAGTCAATTACCGATGCACCAGTCAGCCCTGAGAAGCTGCTGGCGCTGCCCAACTCGGCAGCAGAAGTGCAGTTCGCTACCCTTCCCAAGGATGTGACGACCAATGGAGTGAGCGTATCAGGTGCAAAGTCCGCCAAGGACATTCCTGCCTCAACACGTCCTCCCCTACCACGTCTCTCCACCAGCGTGAACAACGCTATACCTGGTGTTGCATCCGCCAATGGCGTCGTTCACGCTGAGTCTGCAATCTCTTCTTCTGGCTCCTCTGGCTGGCCAAAGCCACTGAAACGGCAGAAGAGCGTTCGGTTCTCCCCAATGGTTGAGTCGACCCCAAACTTTAAGTGGCTTGATCCGTCCACCCCTCACCGTTTCTCTCCAGCCAACGGAGAGTCTTTGGCAACGCTCAACGAGGAGGATCCTCAGTCGAGCCAGAAAAGTCCGCTCCCGAGAAGTCCTCTACAGAAGAGCCCACTCCAGAAGAGCCCACTTCAAAATAGTCCGCTGGTCGAAACCGAGCCAGACTTGCTGCTTAACAAGGAGCACCTCCAGCTGATGCCAGAGGAAGCATTCTTCTTGAACTTTGGTCTGGGCGTTCTGACGGTAACCGATCCCACATTCGAGAAGCCGAAGCCGCTGTCCACAATGGAGCTCTTCACACTGTTTCGACAGTATTCATACTTCCCTCCCCGAGTTGAGCCGGGCGATCCTGCGCTTCAGCCTGATGACAATTTCTTGGTACACTACTCAGTGTATCACCACTTTAGATCGTTGGGTTGGGTGCCACGTGGAGGCATCAAGTTTGGTGTTGATTGGCTTCTTTACACCCGAGGTCCTGTCTTCGACCACGCCGAGTTTGGCCTCATTGTCATCCCGTCGTACTCCGACCCCCTCTGGAAGGAGAGGGGGAAGGAGACTCGTCAGAAGTCGTGGCAGTGGTTGCACGCGACAGTCCGAGTTCTCTCTCATGTCACCAAAAGTTTGGTGCTGGTCTACGTGGATATACCACCTCCATCAAAGTTTGATGAAGCGCTGGAAAAGGGATTCGCCGATGTGTTTGAATTGTACAAAGTTAGAGAAGTGATGATTAAGCGATGGTCCAGCAACCGGAACAGATAGCAGAGTGGCTACCGGCATAGCAGACCTGTGTACGAATGAATGTATTACTATTCCCATGACGAACCTCAAGACTCAGTTTCACACTGCAAAGCGAACAATACATGAGCGTGCTTGAAGTTGTGAAGGTGGTGTTGTCAACCTGATGCCGAGTTGTTCTCTTGACAGGCCCTTGGATTGGTTCGTCACAATTGCCGTCAGCATGACCCGGCAATTGATCCCGGTTCTCCCCTTCTCTCTTCCCCATTGTCCAATCGACAAGTCGCGCGTGCCAATTACTTCAAGCCATACGAGATGCTGCATCGGCACAAGACAACTTCCTTTGCTTTTGATGATGGCTATCCACGGGTCCAGATAACGCGGGGTCAGCCAGTCAACCCCACATGGAGGAGCTGCGTCCCTTTCGGCCGAGGTACGTTGGTATAGCTCAGGCGACCTACAACAGGTTGCTGTCTGACCCTTTGCCCTTACTTTCACAACTCCCTGAGCATCACAGGATTGCCGTCTTAACTGCTCGCTCTGGGAAGTCGATTAAACGGTGAGGCTGTACCTGTAGACGCCATGCTTTCTCCCAATCGGCTGCTCGCCAAGAGCTGCAGGTCAACTCCGTCGCGTGCCCTGGCTTGGCTCTCAGGCATCTCCTCGCGTCGATCTCTCCATACCTCGCAGAAAGTGTTCTTTCAAGCAAGTGCGCAACGGCGGGCAGAAGAGCGCACATATCCATTTGAGTCGCCCAACAAAGGCGAGCTGCCCTCGCTCCGGACGCTGGAAGGCATCTCGGCGAAGAGGACCAACCCTCCTGCTGCCTTTGAGCCGCGGACGGTGCTTGAGGGCTCCATCAACGGCGGCAAACGCATCGTCGTGTCGAGCTCCGACCGCTTCGTCCAGGTTGAGGACAAGGAGCAAGGCGGATGGGTGCGGTTCGATGCCGTCGTGCTGCGCGACAGCTGCGCGTGCGTCAAGTGCACCGATCCGGCGTCGGGCCAGAAGAACTTTGCTAGCACCGACGTACCGGCCGACATCGAGATCAGCGAGGTCCGGCTGACGGAGGGCGGGCTCGGGGTTACCTTCCGGAACGACATCCGGCGCCTCGCCGAGGGCGGCCACGAGATGGTGGTGCCCTGGCAGACGATTGAGAAGGCCCTGGGCCACCAGCCCTTGGAGAAGATGCCGTACCCGCGGCAGGACGCCGTGTATCCCAAGACAGGACGCACGTTCTGGGACAACGACACAATCAAGCAGCGGGTGCGCAAGATCGACTACGCCGAGTTCATGCAGGGTGGCGAGGCCTTTTGGCAGACGCTACTGGACCTGTCGAGTCTGGGCCTTGTGTTCCTGAAGAACGTGCCGCACGACGAGGACGCCATATCGGACATCACCGCGCGCATCGCCAACATTAAATCGACGTTCTACGGGCGCACCTTTGACGTGAGGGCCAAGCCCGACGCCGAGAACGTCGCCTACACCAGCGGCTACCTCGGCCTGCACCAGGACCTGCTGTACCTGGAGCGGCCGCCGGCGATTCAGATCTTGCATTGCCTCGAGAACTCGTGCGCGGGCGGCGAGTCGCTGTTTAGCGATGGGTTGCGCGCAGGAAAGCTCATGTGGCTGCAGCGACCTCGGGCAGCCGTCGAGAACCTGGCACGGGTGCGCGTGCCGTATCACTACGAGAAGCACGGCTACTGGTACAAGCAGAAGCGCGCGATGTTCGACGTAACCGAAGAAGACGACATCCTCGCCAGCGTCTACTGGAGCCCGCCCTTCCAGGACCGCTTCCAACTGCCCACCGTCGACGCGCGCGCCTGGCTAGAGCCCGCGCAGCTGTTCGACAGACTCATCAACGACGAAGCGGCCATGTACCAGGTCAAGATGTCGCCTGGTGAGTGCGTCCTCTTCGACAACATGCGCGTCATGCACGGCCGCCGGGCCTTTGACGCCGGCGGCGGCGGCTCGCGATGGCTGCGCGGCGCCTACATCGAGCGCGAGGACTTTGTCAGCCGCGTGCTACATATTCCGGATGATCTAGCCGAGGCATATCGCGGTAATGAGGCCTGGAATCGCGCCGTTGAGGACCAGAGGCTGACTGAGTCGCCCTGGTTCGCCGACACGAAGGTCAAGCTGAATGCCGTCGTCGATGGGTTGCGGGCCAAGGGGGCGGCCGAACTGGGCGAGGAGCACTATCAGCAGCTCAACGCTTGAATACTCAAGCCTTTTCAACAAGGAGTGCTGGACATGGAAACATTGGGAATACCACATCACAGAAACCATTAGCATAGCGAAAATGATGTAGAATTGTGCTACAGCTCACAATAATCCGAAACCCCAGCCCGGGACCTTTCCTAACGTCGCCTTTTTCCTGTTGCGCCAGTGCATTCCCTCAACCAGATTCACAGATGCCTGGAATACGCCATGGCAACTTCCGTCATGCTTCATCTCCTCATTCCCACTTCTTAGCATTGACACCGTCTGGGGGCACCGTCTCCACCGTTCTATCCTTGACGTCGTTCCAGTCAGTGCTCAGGCTCGTGCCGTTGCTCTCGGTGAAGCTCTTCATCATGGCCCGCTGCTGCTCAGGAGTACTATTCTTGAAGAGCTTCTTAAAGAATCCGTTAATGTCTTTACCGTCGTCCTCGTCCTCTTCTGCGGTCAACTTGTCCCAGTCCTTGGTCCCGGTGCGCGACGATGAGGGGTACGGAACACCAGCGGGTTTCTGGGGCTCTGTCGACTCGGCCGTTGCTTTTCCCTTCTCCTCGGCCGGCGGAGGGGCAGTCACATTCGAAGCGGCCGTCTTGGTCGCATCCTCGGATTCTTTGATCGCCTTGTTTCTGGCCTCCTTCAGGGCTGCCAATCTGCAAATAATGGGTTAGCCACGTTGTAGATTAGGGTACGGAAATACCAACTCGGCTTTCTCTTTTGCCGCATCGGCATCAGTTGGCTCCTCCTTACTCTCGCCCTTGAGTTGAGGCCACTTGCCAAGAGTCTTCTTCTTGAGGTTGAGCTCAACCTTATTGGGCGTGACTGTGTACTTCGAAGCCTCGGTGTCGATCTCGCCCCAGAGGTCAAGTCGGAAGGGCCTCTCGTCGCCGTTAGGATAGATGACCGAGTCGAGAACAACTGCAGACGGTAGGTAGTGGACCTGTAGCTTCTCTTTGTTGACACCCTTGGAGAAGATGGAAACCGACATTGTCGCAGCATTCTGGAACTCCTGGAGTCGGAGCGGCGCATCACTGGGAATCACGGGCTTGACTGGTACCTGAGCCGGTGCAGCTGTGGACTTGGTGGCTTCCTCCTTCTTTTCCACCTTCTTTTCCGCCTTCGTCGAGTCGCCGAGGTCGGCAAGAGCCTTCTCCTCGGGCTTCAAGCTGGTGGTGAGCTTCCGCGCAGGGTCGTCCTCGGGGAGCCTCTCCATGGGAAACAGAATCTGCATTCGCAAGTTGCTCGCCAAACGCCACTCCTTTGCCTGGGGCACGCTGCCGCTGCCGCTCTGGTTCAAAGCCGTGGACACGTCGCCGTTGTTCTTGTTGATGTCGTCGTTCATGGCCTCTTCCTTGGCCTCCGCCAGCGTCGCCTTATAGAAGCCGTTCTCGTCCGTGCGCAACTTCGCTGGATCCTCCTTTTCGATGGCGGGGAAGCCCTTGATCACCCTCATCGCGTACACGCAGCACGCGTCGGCGTTGGCGTACTGTCCGAGGCGGAAGTATGCCACGGCGCGGCGGTAGTGGGCCTCGGCGAAGAGCGGGCGCTTGTTGCGGGCGTAGGCAGTGTGCCAAGCCAGGTTCGCATCGTCGAGGGCCTCTTGGAATCTTTTAACGCCGATGAGGGCCTTGGAGCGGGCGACGAGCCATGCTGGGTTCGGAGAGGTCTTCAGGGCGGTCGAGAGGTGGGCGATAGCCTCATCCCACTTTCTAGCCTCGGAGGCGGCAAGACCAAGCTCAGCCTGGGTTATGTGCGACATGGTATAATATGCGCGATCGGGGGCTGCTATGTTGACGAGCGCAATCTTTTGTGAGATAAGACCGAAAGATATACTCCAATGGAGGAGATACTGGCTTTGTATGCTGTGTTTGGTTGTTGGTGGTGATGATGGTAATGGTGGGTTCTGGAAGCTGTAGTGGGGCCCTGAGAGCTGCCTGAATATCCGACTCGGAGGGGCGGGCACTACCGTGAGGCGGCAGACGTAGCGGGGTAACTAAACATAAAGCACACCAAGCAACAAAGATGAACAAGCATACAAATCTTTTTTACTGAAGGTGCACGAAACTTTTTGAGATTCTGATTACGATTACATAGATTTTATTGCCCGCAGGCCTCACTGCCTGAGTGCTGCCTGCTACTCTTTCTCGTCCTCCTGCTCGTCCTCCTCTTCTGATGCGAAGCTGATTCCAGCAACGAGCTTCTCATCTGGGAACCTTCTCGCAAACATACCGAGAGCCTTGATTGTAAACGTAAATTTGTAGTTTGGATACGAGATCATGCACGACTTGTTGAAAACGCCTTCAATCGCCTCCTGCAGCCACTCTCCGTTGGGCTGTTGTCGATCCATGATGAATTGGATTCCCTTGCGAAGAGGCTCCACATTAGAGTAGTCTGCCTCCATCAACCCGATCAGAGCCCAGGCTGTTTGCACGACAAGAGACCCCGAGGGGTGTTCGTGATACTCCATGGTTTCACAAGCCTACACACATTGGTTAGCACATGCCCGAACACATCGATGAATGGATAAGTCTGTTGTACCTTGTAACTCTCTGACCATCCACCGTCAGCTCTCTGCTTGGACAACAAGAAATCACAGCCCCTCCTCGAGACCTGGCTATTCGAATATGTCTCGCCAATATTCATCATGCTTTCGAGAGCAAACATGGTAGCGTATGTGAAGCAGATACCCCAGCTGCCATACCAGCTACCGTCGGGTCGCTGGTTTGTCTTAATCCAGCTGGTCGCTCTCTCGATGGTCAACTTAATCTCATCTGCCCGGTACTCAGGCCAGTACTTTTGGAACAGCGAGAAGGCGGTGACGCAAGCCGTAGTGCATTCGGGATAGTCGTACTCAATCATGATTCGGCCAAACACCTCGGCGGCGTTGAGCATTTCCAAATACTCTCCTCCTCTCCGCTGCTCATATGACGACATTCCACCATTGTCATTCTGGTAGAGAAGCAGCGTGTCGATTGCGTCAAAGATACGTTGGTCTTTGAGAACCTGAGGGAAGCCTCCTTCCTTCTGGAGCAGAATAATCGCCTTCAAGGCTTCGGAAATGCAATCACTGACACCATAACCCTGGTCTTTGTTGCTGAAGGGCCAGCCACCCTTACGGGGTTGGCGGTAGCATTTTTCTTGATCCACGCAGTTCTCTCGAATCTGCTGACGTTCAAGGTAGTTAAGAGACTTCATCAGCATGGGGTGCCACCTCTTATCGTCTTGTAGCCCAGCTTCAAACACAGCTTGGATCAAGAAGGCAGTATCCCAACACTGAACGCCGTTTGTGCCGTTGACCAACATGCCCTCGTCCTTGACCCATACATACTCTTCCAACCGTTCAATGTGTCGCTTCGTACTGAAGGCGTCTGGGCCGTCCCGAACATAACAGACTAGGGTGTTCATAGGGGCATTGACTGGGGCGAGACAGGCAAAGCCTGTGTTGGCATCTTCCATATCAATCAACTCACTAACCCAGGCTTCCGCCTTCTCCTTGACAGAATTCAGCCTGAGGTAAGGGTTGTAGACATTCACCAACAACCAATTTGCTGTGTTCAAGATCCATGACTTTGGATGGTAGTTGTCAACAGCCGTGATGCTATTTCGATGGCTTGCCCAGTTGATCTCACTGTGCGGTTGCGGAAACAGCTCCTGCTTTAAGCCACGGATGACTTCTGTCTCCTCACAACTCCATTTTTTGGAGTAGAGGTATCCCATGGGCAAAAAGACCATACGGATATGTATCCACCATCGCCAAGGAGCGAATGGCAGCCAGTCTGGGAGCAGCCAAATCTCGGGAGGCACGGGATTCACAAGGTCCCAGCCGACAACGCCCAGCACTGCCATCCAGAACTTGGCCCAATGGGGTGAGTAAAGGGCTCCTCCAAGCTTGTGCAGCGTTCCTCGAGCCTTGACCATCAACGGGTCTTCAGGGTCCACCCCAACAAGTCGCAGAACGATGTAGTTCAAGGTTGTGCCGAAGACGGTGCTCTCGCCCTCGATGTGCAATCCCCAGCCTCCATCCTCGGGGTGTGCCCGTGCGGCAAGGTAATTCTTGATCTCGGTCGCATACGCGGAGGAAATGGGTGTCTTGGTTATGTACCAGGTGATGACGATGCCTGGAAGAAGGAACATGGGGCCGCCGTACTCGCAACCCCAGTGGCCGCTGGGCAACTGAAGCTTTTCGAAGTACATGAGGCCATTGTTGGCGGCTTCCAGGGGGGTCTCGGGGTTGGGGAGTATCGGTAGGCCCTGCGCAGAGTGTTGTTAGTTATAAAAACAGCCAGTGACGGCGGAATTGCTTTGGAGGGGCAATTAATTACCAGAGGCAGGTTCAGAAACCATTTTTCAGCATAGCTCTGTGGCCATTTCTCGGCGGCCTTGTCGTCAGCGAGGTAGTGCCACGTGTGACGGCTGTCATCGTCTCTAAGTCTCCATCGCGTATGGTCCGTCTTCCCCTCGATGCGCGGCTGTTTGGGGAATGGGCGGCCATGACTGGAGCTGGCATCAGAGTCAGCAGCACGCTTACGCGACGTCGCTGTTCTGACGTCACGTCCAGTTGCAGACGCCATCCTTGACTTTCGAGGAGTGAGTCTGGTGTCCTGTCCTTGGGCTGCGCTCTTGGTTTGACGATGAAAAAGGAAGCAATTGGCGAGGCGGTGGAGATATATAACTTAACCCAAGCCCGCCACAGAGACTCCTGAGAGATGGCGCCGTGGCAGGCGCTGGCCTCCTTAAAGCACCCGTCCCACTTTCCGCCGTTGCTTTTGTCACTTGTGGCAGTCCGCGGGTGCCCGGTACATCTTGGCCGCTGACTGTACGGCGCACCCGCCGCGTTCCCCAGGTCCGCCCCTACTGAACTTCGCACTAGCGGTCAGGATTCAGGACCCCTACCCTGTGTCGCATGCATTGCATCAAAATGGTTGGGCAGAATGAAACCCCGCGTACCTTTTTCGCATGTGACGGAGACAAAAAGAGCACTGCCAAGAGATTTTTTCGTTTTCGTTTGAAGCCTTCACCTGTTTCGCTCTCTCTGTGACTTCCCTCACATCCTCGAGACCTTCAATCGCCCTTTGCCAAAGGCTCCATGTCAGCAGCAGCAGACATGGATGTCACTTCGAGTGTCATCGAACATGTTGCTACACCAGAACTAATGCACGGCACCCCAGGACCACCCGCTCCAACTGCAGATGGTGACGATTCTGATACGAATACGACGACAAGCCGGGCGACGGTTGAAGCCGTCGGGCCCGTTGTCGTCCGCATTGAATCCATCCTAGAATCGGTTGTGGATTCTCTAGCTGCATGTCAAGAGTTGTCAATCACCCTATCTCGCAGAACTCGTCAAGGGAGGTCCAGTGAAAGCCATCTCGAGCATGTTCACTTCCCTGGCCGAACCGTGCAAGAGGCCCGCAAGTTTGGTATGCAATGCGCTGCGAGGCCTCAATTCCACCATTGGCTAATTTTTGCCAGCGAGGGTTCTTCTTCTACTTCAGTTGTCCCACGATGCGCTGGTTTCCGGGACCATACTTACCAAGCGGTGTGTCTTTGGCTCCTGCGATGCACGCCTTGTGCACCATGGTACTGACTGGGGTTATGTCGTAGCCACATCTTTTACCAGCATCAGGACCTCTTTGAGAAACAACGTCAAGTGGATGATCTCGTTGATGACCTTGCTCTGACATTCGGCGTCACTCGTGGAGATCTCAACATTGTGCGCCTACCAGCAAGTGCAAGTGCACTTCAATGTCAGCTAATTGCAGCAGGTGGCGGCATCAAAAGGAGTTCTGGCAGGCCAAATGGTAGTTGAACTGAGAGATGGCAGCTGTCTTGATCCGACGGTGGGTAACTTGGTTAGTCAAAGTGATGCGGTGCTCTAGGCTTTGTTTAACCGATCCAGGGCATTCCCATCCCACACGCCAAATCCATCTCGAAGGTTTATGTTTACAATTTGAAGTGGATTTTGGTCGTCGAGAAAGATGTGAGACAACCTAAGCTTGAACTTGACCCTACTTTGCTAATTAACAAAGGCAATCTTCAGATCCCTATGCTCCTCCCAGTTTTGGAGGACTTCTTCCTGCGGACCTGGCGCCATCATCACAGTAAGCAGGAGTACTCTTTCTCAATTATGAAGCTAATTATTGTCAGGCAAAGGGATATCCTGACTTGACGACTCGCTCGTTCTTGAATCTCGTGCACTCCACCAAACCGCAATTGCCGATACTAGGCTTGGTGGATTTCGACCCTGACGGCATCAACATCCTCAGATGCTATCGATACGGCTCTCAGAAACTAGCCCATGAGGCTTATGTGTGCACACCTGCAATAATATGGCTGGGCATCAAGTCAAGACAACTGATGGATACCCACGGGCCGGAAGATGCGAGCCAAAGTTCAGACTCGGCTTCTAGTCAAGTTCGACTGGGGTCGGAGCTCGCCTTCACTACGACCAGGAGCTCTGTCTCGTCTACATCATGTCAAAATCCGATTACATACCTGTCTTTAAGGGATCGCCGAGTCGCCGAGTCGACCTTGAAAGTACTTCGGAACTCGTCGCCCGATGACATGGAAGTGGCAGAACTGAGGAGGGAGCTCCAAGTGATGCTTCACCTTGGAACCAAAGCGGAAATCGAGTGGCTTGACGACTCTGGAGACTTATGCCAATGGTTGAATCGGGAAATCTGTCTTGGTTTTTCATAAAACTCAGGGTGTATGGTAGTGAAAGGTGTTTCTGGTATAGATGCACTCACTACCTGAGTGTGCAAACGGATGTAATTGCTTTCGAAAGCATCTAGCTTACCCTGTACCTCCGAGGACCACCGACCGCGCCCCACCTGTACTGTGCGAAAAGTGCGGGGTAACCGCACACACACAGTCCCCTCATTCTTCATAAAATTTTGTAATTTCTCACACCTGAACACCATAAATCGTCATCATGGCTCCCAAACTCACCGAGGAAGAGATCGATGATCTCATTTACTTTTCCCGAGCCGGCGAGAAGGGTGATCTAGTCGAAACCCTCAAGAGCCTCGCTGAGCGTGAGAAGGTGACGCCGGCCGAGGTCGTCGCAGCCGCCCAGGACGACGCCAAATCCACATGTCTGCACATGGCCACTGGAAACGGTCATCTAGGTATGGACGCAACTCCGATGCCCAAACCCAGACGGCGCTTGATGAGATGTTCATGGAGATTTGGAGGATCCGAGGCTAACGTAACTCAAAGAGATTGTCAAAGAATTGGTTCAGTACTTCGACTCGCGACCAAAGGAGGAGAAGCAGGCGTTCTTGGATGAGGGAAACGAGCATGGAAACACGGGCCTTCATTGGGCAGCCTTGGGTGGTCATCTCGAGACCATCAAGTTTCTAATGGACCAAGGAGCCTCTCCTGCGCTGGCCAACGAACAAAACTATGTCCCGTTGGATCTAGCCTACTTCAACAATCACAACGAGGTTGCTCAGCACTTCCTGAAAGCCGCCGAAAGCCTCGAGGTTACCAATGAGGAGAGTGGTCTGAATGCTGCCGTCGAATCTGTGGAAATTGGGGAGGCGGATGAGAAGACCGAGGAGAAGAAGGACGACAAGGATGCAGTTTGAGAGGTGAACAGGAACATTAGAACATGATATCGCCGGAAGGTCCAAAGAAGATCAAACACTTCCAAATGTACCGAAAGGGAATAAAATATGGAGGGAAACGGGGCTATTGTCGATGAAGGGGCAGTTATCGCCTCCTGAAATCATCGACAAGGCAAGGTGCTGGAACACTTAGGCGCAACGGAGGAACAAATGGTAGGGTTTAGGCTGAGATTTGTGACGAGCTATTCCGTGATTTGGACTGTCGCAAGGTAGTTGAGAGGATAGAATGGATAGAAGTCATCACATTGCCAACATTTCGTATGCCTAGCTCGATAACAATGCCTTTTGCTTGATCCTTCCTTGTACCTTGTTTTCAGATCAATCGACGAAAGAATGCGGGCTCCTTTGTCTTCATGATCGATGAGTAGAAAACATGCACACTGAAACATGGCACACCCGAGCTGTTCATTGGATTTATCTTGTGCACTTGACGATTTCAAACGTATAAAGCCAAACAAAGGACCAACGAAATGAAGCATTGAGGGGTTTCGTGATTTTCAAAAATACGTAACGCCAAAGCCAAAGGTTGGGATCACAAAAATTAGCTCTACTATCAACATCCCAAAATAGCGAGCATACAAGGATTTCAACAGTACTATACCCAAAAAGCAAGACTCAAAATGTGTCACTTTTTGAGAGTTGTTTTCGAGTGCCAGCATAGTCAAAGGATGAATACGGTCATGAGATGCGCCGACACTTCGAATTGCATGAAGAACGACCTGATCCAGAGAGCCAGCAGATTCAATATGGATGACCTCCCCCCTCTCATGTTTCGAGATCGTCATATCCTCGGAGTACACTGCCAAAATTGTTCCATTGATTTGGATGAAACAAGGCCCAAGAAGGAGAATGCTGCCAAAACCATGGCCACCATCTCCGCGATCATCGTTGATCTCGGATACGGCCCCGAATCGACGAAAAGCCACGGGTGGTATGTTGAAGACGAAGCTGAAAATGAAGTCGAGAGCCCAACTGACTACCAGGAGAAACCTCTCCCGGCGCTGCCTTACAGCCCTAGAGACTTTTGTGGCTCTGGCACCTGCATGGAACAGGTAGTTTTCAGTCACGACGGACGCAGGGGACACTTCTGCAAGCAACACACATGCGCGGCGAGCGATATTGGATGCGTTACCGATATCTACAGCCCGACCTTTCCCAGACAGTGGTCGCACTACTGCCAGACTCATACTTGCGTGTACTACGGGTGCAGTTCAAGGGTGTTTCGTTCAGCTATGGATCTGTGTGAGGCCCACATGTTCGGTAAAAAGACCAAGAAGTCGAAGAAGACTCGGAACAGCGCGATTGGGGGCGGATACTTCGAGAGGACGAACAGAGATGAGGAAAAGGTCCTCAGATGTAGCGCTATAGAGCGAGAAAAATCAAAAAGACACTGAAAATTTAATTGAATATTCACTAAGATGTGGAATCGATTGCCCGACAGCGCCAACTCGGCGCGAACCAGCCAGATTGCCCCCGAACTGATCGCTTGAAATACCCTGTAAACAACTCTGTACTCTAACAGTGGCTTGGATGAGAAAATTAGCTGGATTTCCATAAGTAATTTAGGGCTATAGCTGACTTTTCAGTTCTATTTTGAACAGCGTGAATTTTGGCGTTTCCAAGATAAAACCAGGGGTAGAAGATGATAAACATCTTATGGGTGAAATAACGAAGATTTGAATATTGCAAGACTCAATACTTCTCGAATACCATACAAAGGTGGTGCACTAGTATCGGTGTTCTTCGCCGCTTTTCAATAGTCTTCACTTCCCACTTGCTAACGGTTAGCTTCTTTCTCAGTGCCACTCTTTTGAATTGATATTGGACCTCGATCCTTATTTTCTGATCTTCTCTCGTCTTCGATCTTGGAACATTCGGTCGACTTGTAGTCCAGGAAAACGTCTCGAAAGATATGAGATGTATTTAGAACGCCCTTATGTGTTGGTGGCCGAGGAAACCTCCTAACTAGCCGTTACCACGTTGACCAGGGTATCGCGCTTCATCCCTCCGTAATCGCCCTTCGCTATTGCTAGTATTGCGTGTGTACTTTGATGGCTGACCGAGTCAAGTCTCGCCATATTTAGTGTAGTTTGCAGCTCGGATCGCCTTTTAATGTTGAGTGCGGAGACTAAACGGAGAGAATATAGGCCGTGGCCGGACACTTTCCGGTGACTTCCTGCACGGATGAATATATCAAGACTACTGTGGTCTTCATCCTTTCGCATTCATTCTCTCCCGTTCTCTCCAACTTAATTCATTACCACGCTATTCAGCCCTAAATAACACAAACGATCCGCATCCGCTACCAGATCATTGAAGCCTACCCTTGACGACGAATAATCTTATCATGGCGCACCATCACTGCGATCACCATCACCATGGCGCAGAGAAGTCCTTGGGAGAACAAAACAAGGAGCATTTTGAGTAAGTATAAAATGCACCAGCGACAGCGAAGCCACCAGAAACTGACAGCTTATAGCCAAGTCGCTGCCGACGTCTTCTCGATCCCCTGGATCGTCGAACTGTCGAACCAGATTACCACAGACCTCCAAGAGAATGTCGAATGGCTTGGCTTCAAGCGTTCAACAATGGGAGGGAGTTCTCACACCATCAAAATGCTCGACTACGCATGCGGAAACGGCCTTGCCTCTCGTGTAAGTCTCGCTCCCGCGAAGCCTTCATCGCCGTGTACTAACACAGAAAAAGGCCCTGGCTCCTTTTGTCGACTCCATCCGCGGCATGGATATTTCATCCGGCATGGTCGAACAATACAACAAGAAAGCCCAGGAGGAAGGCTTCTCGCCCGAACAAAGACGCGCCATCGCGTGCGACCTTTTGCGCCCCGACGCCACCCCATCCCTGGAGCTTGACTCGCCAGAGTTTCACGGGTTCGACGTGATTGCCATGTGTATGGCACTTCACCACGTCGAAGACCACATGTTGATGATCCAGAAGCTCTCCGAGAGACTCGCTCAGGGAGGTGTGCTGGTGATTGTTGACTGGGTCACACCTTCGGAGAGCGGGTGTCCGCTAGCCGAAAAAGCGCAAGAGATGGCGAATCATACAATTACACGTCTGGGATTCGAGGAGAGCGATGTTAAGGAGGCCTACAAAATGGCTGGCCTTGAGGGCTGGGGTTGGAAGTGGGCTTCGAAGAGGTGTAAGATGCCCGAAGAAATTGGTGGTGAACAGCAGTTGTTCATTGCTCGAGGGGAAAAGCCAATCACCCCATAGACTCTAGGTAGCTAGGTGAATAGGTCGGCTGGAACTACTCTTGAATAGCTGGAATAGAGAGCGGATAGCATGACGTGATCTCTCATGAACTAGCAAACGGCACCACGACAGAGCGATATCTTGGGCGAGGGCTTTTACATGTGTGTTGTAACTTTGACTATCTTAGCTATTCTAACCTGAACCAAAATTTGTCCATTGTTAGGCCTTTCCCATTCTTTGTTCATCTGCAGATATCATCATCCACCCCCCAGCGACCCGTGAAACAGTTCATCATTCCAGCCATGCCGTCACAACCTAGCGCTGTAATTCGAGTATAAATCGCTCAAAGACAAAAGAAAAAGAAAAGTCATAAATCTTCATTACTCCTAGTATTGCTTAAAGGGAGTGTCCCTCCACTTTGAGGACGATCCGCAAATGTCTAAACGCCAACTTTTCACCTTTGTGGCAGGCCAGCAAGTTGGACGTCTTGAGCACGTTCTTGATCTGGCGACCGTTGAGCTCGAGGTGGGCCAGCGCCTTGATCTCGTCCTCTGAAATCTCGTGCGCCGCCTTGCCCTCCATCTTGGCGTTGAGGTTGATGGTGCGGGATAGGAAGCCGCGCCAGACGGCCTCGCGGGCCGAGGCGTCGAGGGGAGGGTACTCGAGCGACATGTGGATGCGGCTCTGGAAGGCAGGGTCCATGTTCTTGACGCGGTTGGTGGTGAGGAACAGGATTCCCTCGTAGTACTCCAGGGTCCGCAGGAAGATGGAGACGATGCGGTTGCGGGCAATGTCGTTTGCGCAGCGAGCCTCGAGGAAGACATCGCACTCGTCGAGCAGAAGAACGGCGTTCCAGTTCGCAACCATCTCGAGAATCCGGCTAAGGTTGTCCTCAACTTCATACGCGTCGGCGCCAAGGTCTCCGGCGCTCATGATGTAGAGGGGCACCTTCATCTCTTCAGCCACCGACTCCGCGGTAAGCGTCTTGCCAATGCCGGGTCCTCCAGAGAGTAGCATGATAATTCCCTTGCCTTTGCCCGAGATGATGTCGTCAAAGGCATCCTTGTACTTGACTTGGCTCTGCGCGAAAGCGAGGATGAGCTCCTTCTGGTCCTCTGGGAGGACTAGAGAGTTGAAGGCCTGGTCGTTGAACTTGACCTCGGAGACGTCGTCGATGAAGAACTCCATCCACCGCTTGTTCTTGAGCGAGTAGCCGCGCACGATGGGGGAGGTCATGATGAGCTGCTCTTCGGTCAAAGGAGGGCGCTTGTCCGAGCCCAGGATGTCATCAACGTCGTCGTTGTTATTGTTGCCCCAATCATTTTCACTTCCACTGTCGCTGTCGCTGTCATTTCCGCCTCGGCCAGTGACTTCAACCTGTTGGTGAATATTTTCAAGCCACACAGTGTGGTCGGGATTCTCCTTCTCCCAGTTCTCGCCATCGATGACAATGCGAGACTGAACATTCTCCTTGCGCGACTTGCGAGCATCGACATGCCACACGGCGGTTCCCTTGTAGAACTTGTAGCAATAGCCGGCGAGTTCCTCAAACCGACGGCCGCGGTCAAGGAGGAGAGCCATTGCAGCATCGAGACGAGGGTGGTACTCGAGGGGGTAGCAGTTGAGCTGGGAAAAGGGAACGGTGCCGGGAAACTCGCCAATCTGCTGGTTCAGGTCGGTCCAGCCCATTATCTTGCCGTCCCAGTCAAGTATCTTGCATTGAAGAAGATACACCTGGCCGCATTGCGTCTTTGCGTAGTATCCAGAGTTGAACTTGACAGCAACGGGCTTGCCCTTAGAGGATCCCCAAACGGTGCAGCCAGGGGGGAACAGCGTCCAGACGTGCTCGAAAGCGACAGCGCGGTTCTTGAAGTAGTCCTCGCGTAGCTGGATGACTTCTCCAAGCTCGTTCTTCATGATGTTGTACAGAAGCTCAACATGCTCGCGAGTGATGTCATCGTGAGCAGAGTCATCCTTGGCGGCGATTAAGCGATCCCAGCGGTGGACGAAGCACTCGAACGGCGCGTGGAACTTGAGCCGTGTGACCTCAGTGACGATTCCGGGGTAACCATCAAAGACCTTGCCCAAGACGCGCTTGAGGTAGGGGGACTGGACGATGAGGCTGTCAATGACGAGAGGCTTGGTTGAGTCGGCCTCCTTGGGCTTGACTACGGGGAGAGTTAGCCGTGATTCGTGATGTTTTCGCTCTGGGGTTCCACGTACTTTTTCGGATGATGACAGCATACTTCTGAGTCTCCTCGTTCTCCGCAGCTTCCTCGAGGTCATCGGGGTACTTGTCGGTCCATGACCGGTCACCGTTCTTGTCATACTTGGCGTACAAGTCTTTGCTGTCAGTGACGAGGCCAACGATAACCTTTTCCTTTTCCTTTTCGTCCTCCTCGTCATCCTTCTCGTCGTCTTTCGTCTCCTCCTTGCCGTCCTTCTTCTCCTCGTCGTCATTCTCCTTCTCGTCTACATCCGTATCCGTGGCTTTGAGTGTGTTAGCATTGGATGCAGTCAGGCCAGAGCGTTTTGGTTCATCAGCCTTACACTCAGTAGATTTGGCCTCGGCTTCCTTGGTAGTCTGGCTCTTTGACTCGGCCTCGACAGGTTCCGCGGGAGTTACAATGACGACGGACGAGGTGTCGTCATCGCGGCTCTGAACCGACTCCATTGTGTCTGAACCACCCATGATGCCTCGCTATGGTGGTGCTGTGTGGGAGAATGAGAGCGGAGGGTTTAAGATGCGAGATGTGAAGGAAGAGGAGTTAGAAGAGTGAGATGAATGAGGTTGAATGAAGATAGTGAGGGGATAAGGGGGTGAGGGTTGTGACAGTCGTCTTTATACACGAGAGTCGAGTAAATCCCTTGGTTGTCGGGAAATTCTGTTGGTTGCAGGCACTGTAGGCTGCCGCTGCCAACGCCAACAAGCAGTAGGCAGGATGCAGAGGATGCAGGCAACAGCGCTAACCCACAGCCTTCTCAACTATCGTTGGCCCATCCCATCGGAGGGATCCGCAACAGCGTTTCGCTGGAGATGTGTAACCAGACTCATGCATACCTACCTGGTCCTGAATACGATGCTGCTCTAAGACGAGGCCTTAAAGGCGACTGGGGTGGGCAGGTGGGTTGAGAAAGCTCCAGTGGATTTGGGGGGCTTTCTGCTCTGATCCTTGTCGTCGGCGAGTCAGCCGGTAAGCCGTCATCATTGGGGGCGCTCGCCTCTCAGTGTTGGACGCCTCAATTAACATCATGGATCTTGAGGGTTTGTTTCCAATATGAGAAGCTCATGATGCTGGTACGTATCAAAATGCTTCTGTTTTTTACTAAGAATGCAAGCAGTAGGGGAAAGCCGTATTCAAGGCCATCATGCTTGGACAGCTCAGCACTTCTCTCCACAGGTTGAAACATGCATGATCTCATTGAAGGAATGCACAATGCCAGGCTTTCATTGACTTGTGTTTCCTCTCTAGTCTTAGCCGTTATGTCAGTCCAGGGGCAACATCGCCACTGTTCTGGCTGATTTTACCATCTGACTGCTTCTTCCTTCAGTGTCCTTCTGGACGACGCTGTCAGACGCATACAGTGTATACTTAAGCCGCATGAGATGGCAGGGATAGCTTATCCGGAAATATGTTGTCTCAGATGTAGATTTCTCCCACTGGTTCCTCTCCATTGCTCTCAAGTCCTCTTCGCCAAGCCCGCCCTGTTGCAAGTGGTGATGTTCAACCCCAACTGAAGCCGCCAGCCCCTTAGTGTACACCCCACTGTAGATCCCTTTAGGCACAGCCATCTCCTCTGACGAAACCCCCCATAGCGACTTAATTTAGGGAGGCCTCTACGCAGTAATTAGCTGCTTTAGTGCCCGCACGGCGTAGGCATCCTCCCGCACCAACTCTTCGACTCCCTAGGATTCTCTTGGCTTAGACAAACACCACGGATCAGATCGTGCACTTATGCCAACTAGCAATTGATTACTCGCCCCAGAGGCCGAAAGAGTCACTCGGTCAGCCCGCCACCCTTCGAAGAGAGCACTAGTGCTGCAACCGGCACTTTGCCGCCTGGGCGTTTTCGTGTATGCCTACTGCGCCACTCGAAGCCCGACCGCAGTCTATCTTTTGCAGTCAGTGAACATGCGCTTGACTACAACTTTTCATGGGGCATTATAGATGTGGATTGGACAGAATCAACACGTTGTGGGAAACTGTTGAAAGGAGTCCGAGACCTCTAATTGACTAGCTTAGAATGAGGAGGTGTTAAGGAATCGTCTGAACTTGTCATACACACACATGAACGCTTTGGACCATGGGTCAGTTGCTATTGAGGCACGTTAGTCAAAGAATGATGACAGGCTAGGGCACGAGCCAATAGAGTACAGCAAGATAATTATATAGCCACTCCACTTCATAGTCTTTGCGCCACATACGCAAGATGGACTGCTGAACTATTGTCACCATCCTCATTGTCCCAAGTAAAATTATCCAGCTTAGAATTTTGTATTCTATTGAGGGGAGCTGTCCAATCCTCCAAAATCACAACTGATCTATGTCCTGCGCCGAAGGTATCTCAAATGCTGGAAGAAAAAAGCCACTCAAAGGGTAAGAACCCCCTACACACAATACAAGAAAGATGTCGCTTGTCGTAAAATTCGTCTCATCGCATCCGTCAAAGCCATTCTTAGGCAGCAACTGCATTGGCAGTCGGGGCCTCTGGGACGGCCATCTCTTCACTAGGGTCGAGCGAGGCCTTCATCTCAGGCTCAGTGTCCTCGACCTGCTCTTTGGCAGTCTTGCCTGACTTCTTTTCGCCGGCGTCGCCCAAGCCGACGACGTCGATCCATCGCCAGTGATCAACAGGGTTGCTTCCGCTCCTATCGAAGATAGCCTGGTCATCATTGGTGCCTTCAAGACCTTGGGATCCATCATCTTTCTTAGTGACATCAAGTTTGTCGAACTGGGCGCCGTCTATCATGTCCCCGGCAGACGTGCGCGCGACGGGGACGTCGTTTATGCGCAGAATTTGCAGCTGCGCTCGAAGGTTGAGGCGTAGCGCCCGCTCAGGTTGCTCGGCATCAAAAATCTTCTTGGTCAACCAAGGAAACAGGATACCAAAGTCGGATTGGTTCAGGTGGGCCGAGTTGACGACGTAAAAGAAGTTGGGCTCTGGCAGCTTCAGCCCGCTAGGCCGTTCATACAGATCTGGTGTAACTATTTTCGCAGTCGGATCAGGGGATAGTGCCCGGGCCTTCACATGAAGATGTTCTGTCCACTTGAAGAAGGACTCGGATTCGACGGCCAGGATGGCCTTTCCACCAGGAGCCGTGGGGACATCGGCATAGGCAGGCAGGGGGAGGTTGAACAATGGCGCGGAGTTGGGGGACATGAGTGACAAACACCACATGTCAAGCAACATGATGATTGTCTTTTCGGTGATCTGCTTGCGGATGTCGGAGCCTTCGGTGGGCACAAACAAGGGCTTCTCCATGGCCGCAACCACTGGCTCGTTGACGTAGTAGGTGCTCTTGAGAAATTGCGCCACCGTCGCAGCGCCAAAGCTGTGACCGGCGAAGATGATGCTGCCGGGATCGTGGACGTTCAGCTTTCCGACGAACTGGTCCAACTTTGGTGTGGATCGGTTCAGGTTCGTGTACTTGGAGCCGCGATCTAGAGCAAGGACGGCTTGGTGAACCAGACCCATCTCCCAGCATCGAATCCTCAATTGATAATCGCGAGCCTCGTACACCTCGGGGCTCACTTCGTGGGAGATCTTTTCGTAGGGGATATGGCGCCGCCCAGCGGAGGCGCTAGAACGAGGCTCGTCGGGTTGTCGGACAAAGGTAGTGACGGCGCTTCCATCGCGATGCTCCGGGCAGAGCACCACGATGCCGTGGGAGGCCAGGGAACCGGCAACGTACGAGTAAGAGTTTCGGCCTCCACCCAATCCATGGGAGAAGATCATGGTCGGCCATCGCTGGGTTTCGGTGGGTTCGCTCAAGGTCGCATTCTTGTGGACGGGGATAGTAGTGTAGTGCAGGTGTCGGGGAAGGAATCTAGAGGCGGGGGAGGTTAGCAAATGAATTCGCCGGGTTGATAAGTTGATTGCCATGGGTTATACGTACGAGAGGAACTCAGCCAGCATAGGGCCAATACCTAGGAACTTGGTGTATGCTGATAGGTGCTGGCGCTGGGGGGTAGGCAGCCAACCAATTCGCTTCTCGCTGGATGATGCGACAGCAGGGTAGAACATGCGGAACTGGATGGTATGGATGTCGCTGGCGCCTTCGGGAACTGGCACGGGAGATTCGAGCTCGGAGACGGGGATCTCAATGTCGACAGTGCCGACCTTGTAAGGGCCTGTGTACTCTGGGAAGGCCGGGATGGGGCTCAACCTCGAGAGGTACGAGGCCAGCTTGGTGGTGGTAGATTTTTCCATGACGCGTATAGTAGCTTGGGCGTCTGCGATGATGGCGATGGTGGTGTCGTATCAATAGCAGCGAGTGCAGGAAAGCGTCGAAATCGGGTGTCGCTTCAGGGTTGCTTATCGCAGATCGCGCGATGCGAGCCGCAAGTCGTGATGTCGAAAAGGAACGTCCGGAAATGAAGGGGAACGCAGTTTGACAATCAGAACCGCAGCAAGTCGAATAGGAAAAAGGTACCGAGGTGGGCTCTGGCTAAATAAAGAGAGACGAAAGTGATGATGAAGGGATTCAGGGGATCAGGAGAAACGATGCACCAGGGCTGTGCTAGTAAAAGGGAGCGCGTACGAAGCAATGCGCAACGTCGGGGCTCTTTTTTTTTTTTAGATTCGGTGTCAGATTCTGGTGACGTACGTGGTCTGGGCTGCTTGGCTGGTTTTACAATCCCTGTCAATGTCCACGTTTTGATTCAACACAAGCATCAACGGCGGGAAGCAAATAAAGAAGTGAACAATAAGCAGCAATAATCAGATTAAAAGAAGAGCAAGAGAAAAACATCGACAGAAAGAAGGAAACAAGTCACGCGACCTTTGTTCACTGCAGACACACAAGTTGACCCAGTCTCCAGCAAATTCTTCCAATCCTGCCCTCGCTCTGTTGCAGGCCTAGACCCGAATAAGAGACCGAGGCACTGAGGCATGTCTCCATCGAGGCGCATCATCGCGGGATTGGATCATTGGTCTTGTGCCCGATTGCCACATGAGAAAAAAAAAGTATCAAAACTAAAACGTCATCACTGCAGCTAACTGGTACTACGTAACCGCCCTGGAAAACGCTCCGGGGGGCGGGGGCGAGTGGGTGGACGGGTCCCCGTTGGAGGTGCAGATCGGAAATTCCGAGGCATGGACGATGCGTAGAAACAGGGCACGAAGATGGGAACAGGAGTTGGTTATCCTAGGTTCCCTCAACTATCTCAGGCTGAAAAACTCTGGCTTCGGTACTCGGCTGGTAGGATACGCCACCATCTCGATTCCGCCCCGTCTCCCGCCACGATGAATGCCGCCAGAGCAGTTCAAATTCGAAATTCTTTCCAGAAGTCAACTTCTCGGCCGAGTGGGCACTTCGAACAACGCTTCTACCCTTACCCTGCCTCGGCTCATTGACGACCCAAAAGCTCAATATTCGCCACAAATAGAACAGCTATGCTCGAGCAAGTTCCGTTTCTAAGGCGCCTTGCACGCAAACTAATTATCTCCTGGAAGAAGTAACATTGGAAATACCAGAGGTATTCAGCTTGAAGTTCTACTCAACAAAACCAGCCTCCTTCGTTATCGGCTTCCACCACTCCCACTACCTCGGCCAAGATACGTCTCCTCGCCCTTCTTATCACTTCTTATCCGCCCAAACTGTGCAATCCATACACGGCTGGTGTTCGCATTCCTCGACATCCCATCTGTGTACCGCCAGAACAGTAGGGCACCGGTCTTTTTCGTTGGGTCCCTTGCCGCACTCGCAGCATCTCCACCCCTTGGCCATGAGCTCCTGATAGTTGCAGCCAGGCGTCTCACACGTCCCACTAACATCTTTGGGATCAAATTCCATCTTGCCGCAGCCCGAGCTACTGGCATACATGGGCTTGCCCGTCCTGCAATCGATGTAGTCGCGCTTCGACTCGTGCCTGCAGACGTATTGTTTGAAGATGCATTTGCACATGATGAGGTAGTTGATTAGATAGGTACGTGGAGTTCTAAGATGATGTGGGTTTATGTATCCGTGTTTTGCTCTACAAGCGTCTTGCTGTGTAGCTGCCTGCGAAGCTGTCCTATAGCGTGAAGAATTCTGCTACGTTTTCTGGTTCCCAATCGTGGGGCCAAGGGTGCAAGATATACCACCCTGGGACAATGTGATTCACCGATTATCAACCCGTCCAGACGTGACAAGGACCCCTCTCGGCCTGGTGAATCCGTCTTTCACTTCCCACTCGTCTCCACGTCACGGAGCATGTAAAAGTCGACGGCCGTGCCGGTGGGCGACTCAAACTTCTGCTGGCCCACGACCCTGAAGCCGTACTTCTCGTACATGCCCCTGCCGTTGGGCGTCGCCTCGAGGAAGCATGGCAGCCCGTCCTCGTCGGCCCGCTCCACGCCCCATCGCATCATCGGGCTCGCGGCGCCCTTACCCATCCACTCCTTGCGTACGCCGATCAGCTCCAGGTACCAATGCGGCCGGCCGTCCATGATCCGGCTGTGCGCCGCCGCCAGGCCCCCGAAGAACTCGACCGCCAGCGCCGGGTTGCCGTCCTGCGGCCATGCGTCTGCCGGCGGAGGCATCTCGACGGGCGTCCCGGGTCGGACCCATTTCGCGTAGCCGACGATGACTTCGTCCGAGTCGTCCGAGTCGTCCTCGGAGCGGGTTGTCATGACGAATATCTCAAAGTTGGCATCTTCCAGGTCCTTGGTTAGACTCTCTGTCCAAAATCCCAGCGCGGCCTGGGAGCCAGGCGGAAAGACTTGTCGGCCGATCATGGTGTCGGAGAAGGCGGAGAAATAGACGGCGCACAGTGCTGGGATGTCGGCCAAGACGGCCTTTCGCATCTGGAACTTCATACTGAAGAACGAGGTGCGACAATGACATGCAGGTTTACCACGCAGATTTTATCACGCAGATGCCCTTGTCTCAGCTTCCGGTCGGGAAAATCCTCCATTAATCCAGATCCAGTCAAACCCTCTCTTTTTAATGCAGCGGCGTCCTACTCCCCACAAAGCTGGGGACCTACTCAACATGGCAATTGGACAAGCATCCCACCAAGTTACATCATTCACGGCCCACCCTTCCTCGGAACTGGTACAAATCTTCGGAATGGTCACTTAGGATGTTTTAGTTTTGATCCCTTCTTTCCAAGAAACGATCCTGAGCTTCTAGCGTGGGACCAAGTGGCTATCACCGGGCCAAGCCGACAGCTTGGATTGCCCCGCATATTACCACGCCCTTTCATTGACGGGGTCATGAGCTGCAGCGTGACTCAACCATTACTTCACTATTCTCACTTAAAGAAGTGTATGAACAGCACCGCGGGTCTCTTCAACTCGAAGGCACACAGTGATCCATGCCGCAAGAAAAACATTTCACCATGACCAACGACTTTGCCAAGCAGCTCAAAGCTCTCCACGTCCCCTCCGCTCCCATTGTCTTCCCCAACGTCTGGGATATCCCATCGTTCAAGGCTGTAGTCTCCCTCAATGACGGCGACTCCAAGCCCTTGAAGGCCATCGCAACAGCGTCATGGGCTATTGCTGCTGCCCTCGGCATCGAAGATGACGATCTTACCATGGAGCAGAACTTTGAAGCCATTGCCAAGATTGCTCTGTTATGCAAAGCAGCCGAGCTACCCTTGACCGCCGACTTACAAGACGGTTACGGTGGCCACATCGCCGAGTCCGTGAAAAAGGCCATCCGACTCGGCGTCGTCGGCGCCAACATCGAGGACAGTATCCCCACCGCGGGTACCATGTACGACCTCGACGAGCAAGTCCGGCGCTACAAGACCGCTCTCGAAGCCGCCGCTGAGGCTGGGTGCCCCGACTTCGTCCTCAACGCCCGCTGCGACATCTTCCACCTGGATACGGGGCTTTCCGAGAAAGACATGGTGCAGGAGGCCATCACCCGCGGAAAGGCGTACTTGGATGCCGGTGCAACCACTGTCTTCTACTGGGGAGGCTCAGGGCGAGGACTGCGGACTGCTTGGGTGGAAACGCTAGTGAGAGAGCTGGGCGGTCGAGTCGCTGTCAAGCTTGCCGTGGAACCGGGCACGTTGACGACAGCTGAGTTGGCCAAGATTGGTGTTGCCAGGATCAGTGTTGGCCCAAGCCTGTTCCTCGTTTCGAACATTGCCATGAAGAAAGCCGCCGCCAGCATCCTCAACGGTGGAGGGCTCTTCTAAAGCGGGCACCAATAGGTCACTGATCATGGGATACTATTATGTTCAAATGAGTGTTGGATTGTCAGGTGTATATATCGACTAGCAGGTGACTTAGGCTGATGAATTGATGTCACGAAGAACGAACGCACCAAAAGGTAAGGATCCCTACACGCAGGGCTTGTCTTATCGCTCAGTATCCCTTGTCACGGTTGGTATATTCATCGATCGCAGCCTGCTTCTCTGAAAGATCGACATAAGCATAAGGGGGCATTGAATCTCGAACTTCGATGACGAAATCCAGGTCCCCGCCGCTGAGAATGCCGCCCTTGCCTCCCAGCACGCATTTCATCATGAGCGGGTTCCACATACGCCCGACAATCTCATTGACATGAACCTTCAAGTCCCCCCACGGGGCACACACCGCTGTCCGACAGCGCTTGTTTTCAGCCGTAATGCATTGCCCATCTTCGACGTGCACGTAGCTGTTGTTGTTAGCCATATCATCCCATGCGGAGATGGCGCCGGCACAGTCAAGTCGTTTTGGCAGGTTCTTGGGAAAGTGTCAGCGATGAATCTGGTTAGGATGAGTTCTGTGGTCATACATATGTGCAGGCAAAGGCCTCGTCCTTCGAGTCAGTAAGACTGTGTAACACCTTTTCGTCAATCCCGGTAACGTTGATAAAGTCGGTCCACTTGACATGGCTGATTTTCGGGTCGTAGAGGCCTTGAGCGACGAGAGTGGCAATCAGTATCGACTTATGCATGATCGTAGGCGTTGGTATCGAATGTGATGGTGGATGAGGCGTCAATTGCTGATTGATTGTGTAAGGGTAGCCAAGAGCTCGAGCAGAGAGCTGGAAAAGCCCGGTATTTGGCAACTGTGGAAGCCTTGCGTGTTGAAAATGTTAAAACGTGGCACAAAAGACTGTTTTTTTGCCTTTGTGCCAGCAACTCACTTGCCTCGACGAAGCGCACAGCTTATTCCCTAGACCGCGAGCAGAACTGGCCCATGAATGATGATGGAGCGAAGGGCTATCAGCAATGTTTCAATGCACGTTGTTTTAGGCGAATCATGTTCGGAAGCCCCTTCCAGTTCTTATAGCAAAGTCTGGGTTTTTGTGTGTTGACGTAACATGTCGACGGTTTCGGATCCTCCCCTCACTGATTGCAATCGCGGCTCTCGAGGCGAGGGGATGTTCGGGATGTGGAGAAGCGATTGGCTTTCACTCACGCGTAACTTCCCACTGACAATCACTTATGCCGGCGAGGTAAGACGGAAAGTCGCACAAGTGTCGCGGTGGTGTTTCCGTTGACGAAAAGCAGACGGCACAAGTGCAAGTGCAGCATCGCCAAAGCATCGCCGAAAGCGTCGGTCAAGGGAGGACGCAAGGGCGCACCCGGCAAGAGGCATATTGTGCAATGATGCTGAATCACACCAAGATCGCCTTTGGGTCACCCATGCCGGTACAAACCGTGTCACCAAGAACCGATCAATTGGTAGAATATCTTGTGAAAGGGACAAGGACTTCTCCAGACGCTCATATTCGCATTCCAAGCGAGCCCTGTTTGTCAAGAACGAAGTTAGACGACGCCCTAATCCACACATCTGGACATCAAGCTGGCATACGTGAATTGGCGACTGATTAACGAGGGAGGATGCATCCGTCAAGGTCGTAATGAAAGGTGATTTTGTACATCATAGCTTCACCTTGGTTTGAGGCCAAATCATCCGCCATGTCGGTATCACATCGCCTGCCAGCGGGCAAGGTCTCAGGGACGAAAGTGGCTATCAAACTGTAGAGACAGCGCATCGATAGCCGCTACATCTACATAATGTAGGGTTCCGAGGCAACATGAAGCGATATCTAATATTCGAGACTCCCTTCTCGAGAAGAAAAAAAGTGACCGGAATGAGGGCGGTGCTGGTTAACAGACGTCAATTTTAGACATTTCTTATATTAATCCCCGACAATGATTAAACCACTTCGCCAAAGTAGATACCTCCATCATTATTTACTAAGTCTTCCCCGTTTAACATTAGTTCATCGAATGGGTTAAGGTGAGTTACGAACAATCGACGATCTTTTAGGTGTTATGACTATAGCTGTGTATATATTTCTATGAGCTCCCTTCAGACCTCAGACATGCCTCCAGAACCTCACCCTCCGTCGGCTACATCCCTAATACAGGTTAAAGTCCTTACTGCGAGACTTTCACTACGACAGTCTATGTCGCGATGCAGGTCACGATGAAAGTGGCCGTTGAAAAAGGTCAAGAAAGGAGCTTGGTTTTCTCTTATAGAGATGTCTCTAGTAGGCCCAAATTTATAGCAGAAGCCGAGCTGGTTTGACCTCCTGCTTTGACCGTCTGCTCTAGCAGTTTAAAAAAAAGGATGGCTTCTGATACAAGAGACTCTTAAAATTATATCAGCACACACGGGCTGAAAGTAGGGATGGGATGATGCATCCTGATCAGGACACTGGAATGCTAGGGAGTTCCTCGTATCGCCTCAGAGCTAGAACTAGCACCCATGCGCCAGCAAGGGACAATTTCCGTTCGGCTTTCAGACCTCACAACAAGCTGGCCCTGCCCATGACATCTCGGAGCAGCTCTTGAGCCCAGTTCGGCCACCCTTTCATCGAGCTCGTGAATGATAACGAATCTGGCAGCACGACTTGCCCACCGCGGCACGAGAAAATCTGCTCCAAAGTCTTCTCTGCTACATACGCGGGCGACAACATTTTGCCCTGCTTGCGCTCAATCTCGTCCGCATTCTCTGGCGACATCGGTGTGCGTACCCAGGTCGGCTGCACCACCGATGTGATAATGCCATATGCCTTATACTTCGTCTTGAGCTCGCAGGTTAGTCCTTCGTGGAATGCCAGCCCAGCAGCCTTGCTCGCGCAGTAGTCGACCATGGAAGGAAGAGCCATGTATGATGTCACGCTGTTGATATTGGCGACATGGCCCTTGTTGCTCTCGATCATCTTAGGGAGAAATTCTTTGGCTAGGAGCCACAACGCGATGGCGTTGACACCGAATATCTTGGGGAGATACTCGGCCGGCGTGTCGAGGATGCTGTGAGCAGCCCCCAGCCCTGCGTTGTTGATGAGGATGCTGGGTTCTCCATAGGTTCTGCGTATGGCCGCGCCCGCCTCGGCGACGGCGGCCTCGGACGTAATGTCGGTATTGAGATACAGTATGGCGGTATTACCATTGAACTCCTCTGGAGCTGGGATAACGTCCAAGATAGCGACTCTGACCCCCTTCTTGACGAGGCCAGTTACCAGTTCCTTGCCAATGCCTCCACAGCCGCCAGTGACTACAGCAATCTCTTCGCTCCAGCGCCAGCCTTTGTGCGCCGTGATTCGCCAACCATTCGTTGCCCATGAGTTGAGGGCCCTATTGGTATAGGATATAACACCAAGCCCAAGGCAAGCATAAAAGCAGACCTTGGCTCCAGATCGAGTGACTAGTCCTGACGCGTATTGGTTGCTGAGTATCTTGTCTGTAATGGACGGGGGGCCGTACGCAATTGCGCCGAATGCGGGCGCCAGACCTAGGATGAAAGCCATAGTGGTCTGATGTAGTTTGTAGTTCGAGGTTCTCTCAAATAGGCGGAGATATAATGTACAAATGGACTTTTATACTTGCAAAGTTACACTACCCACATCAACCTAGCAGCTCGTGTGCGGCATTGTGCCCTCGGTCATGGTCCTCGTTTCACCCCGAACTTCTACGGTGAAGCAATTCCGGTCAAGTTGTTGCGCCGGTCCATTTGATAGCGCCTGCAGACTCGGCGCAACAATGGCCGAGCTCTCATGTCTTGAGCTAATGAGCTTCAAGTGTCTGGGGCTCAGCAACGACTTTGCACGCACTCGAATGACGGACAATGAGAGTTTCAGTAGAATCGTTCGAAGGCAGCAGTTGTGTAGCTCGAAGCACACTCTCACGGCTAGCCGTGCTTCACATCAAGTCTTCCTAGCATGCTGGCGATAAATAGAAGCTTGCATCGCGCGGAAAATAAGCTTATCGGTTCGGTATTTTTATGTCATACCCCCGAGGAACATGTTGATCTCCTACCTGGCGGAGAAAGACTAAACCCTCAAGGTATGATCGATGGGCATTTTTATATCAATAGCCCGAGTTGCATTGTTGGAAATACCCCGACATGTACTCACCGTACGCAGCCTCGCCGGGAGAAGAAGAGTGCGACCTCCGACCTCTGCCGTGCGCACCATCATTGCCTTGGCACTTGGCGGCTCCAGGAACGCACCTTTTGATGTCGTGCTACCTGGCTTAGTCCCAACAGCGTATCCAGGGATATTATTCTGAGAAATTTTGAATGCATGCTTTTAAATCTCAATCAAGTTTGGGGTGGCAGAGTCCCGGATTCACGTTGTTAAGGATCAAGAGCTTGCCTACATCGGCCCCTGCTTCATCGCCCCCTGCTTCATCGCCCCCTGCTTCATCGTCTCAGCTATGGACGGAGCCAGCATGAGTTCGAACAGCTTCTATACATTATAGAGATCCTACATGTGCAAGGTTTCTTTCGAGTTGAGCGCCTTGAGAGTGACATAATCGCGCCGTTCGCGGAACTTCGCCTGCGAATGTTCAATTAGAAAATGATGAGGGACTGACGTGAATAGTCGCGCATGTTGGAATGGACAAGAAAGCTTGTAACCACCGGCCTAGGTGCATGGTCGCCCAATCTTATCATTAGAGAAAACAGGCTCAAGGCAGGCAACAACGTGCCAACGACGTTGACTTTTATGGTGGTCTCGATCCCTTCAGATTGCTCGAACGCGTTTCTCAGGACGTCCCAGTCCCAGCTATCGCGGATGATGAGATTCTCGTCAAGTTTAACCTGGTTGCTCTGAGCCCAACAGATCACAAGCCCATCAACGTGATCTCTCCACCTGAATCTATCATCGGCTGTGACTATACCGGCACGGTAGCAGAGGTTGGTGGCAAGGCCGCCCAGGCCTAACGAGTCGGCGATCGCGCGGCGGGCTGTGTTCATGGCGGGCTATTTTCTAATCGAGGTGCCTTTACTGAATACTTGTAGGTCGAAAGCGACCTCGCCTGGAAGATACCGTCTGCAGTTGAGGATGCTGCAGCCGCGACATACGGAATCTCAGCGGTCACCGCTATGCAGTCTCTCAACGCCCACATTGGTGTCCCCAGACCGGGCACTGTCCCATCAGAGGAGACCCGCTAGTCTCCAGCCATACTCATCTATACGGGTTCTACGGCAGCTTGTTTCTTTCACATCCAACAAGTGCCATATAACCTCTCGACAAACGTCTGCCAAGACGTAAGTTATTGCTGATTGCGTCACCTCGTCACCTCCAACAGATGAAGCTCTCCGGGAGCATGGACCCGTTCATGACCTGACGTCGGCACTCCCTTGCCTAGCCCCCAGCAAACCAAGCCCAGACCCTTCCTAAATCGATCCTACTGAGTACTATTGCGTGGCCCTCTGGCGAAGACCGAGCTGTCGGATCGCCCCAACGTCCGAAGTGGAACCACCGTCGCATGGGTGGAGCGACTAATTAGGCTGTGAGTTATGAGGTTATCGATGCCAGGCCCCTTGTTCGTGGTGTGGACGGCCAGACCCACCACGCTCTGTTGAACATTGGCTCACGTACGAGGATCGAGTGGCCTGGGTAGTTCTCAAGATCTAACAATATAGTTGGTTCTGCAAAGCAACACGCATTCGGGTATGTCAGCAACGAAAACAAATTTACAGACACGCTCTGAGGATCGAATGCCATCCATTTGATCAAATGAGTGCCTCATTATGTCATATTTATCTACCAAATCTATCCCACAAAATCCCCTGGCTTACCGTAGACATTGACGGTCAAATAATTGCATGATTTAGTTGAAGAGGTAACGGGGTTTATCCAATGGAAAGCATAACTCCCTACCAGAGGTGCTACACTCACTCCGACTCACTCGCGACCGTCAACCATTGAGATTCCCGCCTACTGCTCTAGAAAATCCCGATAGTTCTCTCAGTTCCAATACAGGGCTCACGAATTTTGGCAGACTGTTCTATCCAGCTAATCTCTCTAGTTCAGCGCTGCTATCGAGGTGTACCGAGTCGCTAGGTCTTGCGCCTGGGGAAAAAGTAAGGCAGCCAAAACAATCATGGAGAAACCGCGAACAGAATCAACGGAGATGTCGGGTTAAAAGCCTAGTTCTCAAAAGACTGAAAGTCGGAAACATTCTTGATCCGGAGCGTTGCATTGTCCCCGAGGCTCAGGAGTTGACACTCGACAGCGTATCCGGGACCCGTACACAAGATTGACCCAAGTCCAAAAAATTACAGTTCACCTGTGTCAATGAACGCCGTGAAGTGAGAGTAACGGTTGGGGTCTAAACTAGCTGAGCATCGCAACGCAACTTGATAAATTCAAAGCACGCTCACTTCTCAAGTCGAGATGCAGAGCAGAATAGCATTGGACTCATACCAAACGGCCAAAGAAGCCTTTGCACTCTCCCCTCAATGTTAGCACCGGGGTTTCCTATTCTAGACAGGAAAAACCATACGTGTTGGAAACAGGCCGCGGTTTCTGGAGGTGGCAAAGGGGCCACAAGGGACCGTGTTGTTGAAATTGCAAGTTCCGCGTTGTCAACTGCGTACCTTGCATCCATTGCAAGCGGTGCCACCAGACCTTGGCGAACTTGATACACTAATGCACCTCAGTTCTTGACGTCTCCCTCTTGCAGCCATGCCCTCAACTGGCTGGCAGTTTCACGCGAGTGGCGAGAGTCCATCTTGACCCTCAGCACAAAAGTGCCCCCCCATCCGCCTCGGCCAGGACGAACAATTCTCGGTGGAGAACTCACAAGGGTCATCCATCCAGTCTAACTCAATGGGGCTATCGTTGCAACCTTTGCGATGGGGCTCAGGGTGGAAGTGGGTTGAGCGATTATCAGATGATCAGATAAGATGCAACCCAGAATCTAATCAGATCAGGTTATGTGCGCTCACTGGCCAAGCCGGCTCCCTGCCCCGACTTTTGACCATCAGACTCGCCCTAGACCTGTAGAATCCGACATCGGTAGGTCGGGGTTAGGACCGTGAAAGCATGACTCAATCCTGGAAACCCCACGCAGACCTTGAACATGTTGGACAAAAGGGCGAAATCCTGGCTGACGATGGCCCGTTCGAGCAAGCTGATCCGCGGACAGGAAATGAGCGCCGTTCTAGCTGTGCAGCGTCTATGAGCTGGTACGCGCGTATCGTCTTGGCGATGTGCCTTGGCGATGTACCTCTTGGCCTGATTTGCCGGGTCATCGAGGGTATAAGTAAGCTCGAGGACGCATGCATATGCACTTGAGCTTCACGCATCATCCCACACAACTCCAAAGCACCTTTTTCACCTTCATCCAACCCTCTTCCGCTCGTTAAGCTTCGTCCAAAATGCAGTTGACTGCCTCCACCCTTACTCTTGGCTCGCTGGCCACTCTGGCCAGCGCCTCGGCTCTGGCCAACGCCCAGGCTCGACGCAGCTTCCAGTTCCCCGACTCTGTCTCCCTCGCCAGGCGTGCCGTCACCGGTGCTGAGTACCAGTGCCACGCCAGCTGTGGTAAGTGATCAAGACGAGGCGACAGCCCAATCGATTTAGATGCCATCGAGACTAACGCCGCCGGCTCCCCAGGTTACACCATCCTGGACGCCGAAGAGGATGGCTACTGTGATAGTTCGGAGTGGACCGAGCTTCTTGCGGCTTGTCTCGCCTGTGCTAACGAATATGACATGTGGGGAGACTACGGTGAGGGTGTTGAAGCCGCCGCTGAAGCTTGCGGCCTTGATGCCACTCCTGCCAGCGCCGATGCGACCACCGCCGCTGCTGCTGAGACCACCGCTGCTGCTGCTGAGACCACTGCTGCCGCTGTCAAGACCACTGCCGTGGCCGTGGGGTCCACCGTTGTTGCTGAAGAGACCACCGCCGTCATTGAGGAGACTACTGCTGTCGAGGCGACCGAGGCTGTTGAGACCACCGCTGCTGAGAGTGTTGCAGTTACCTCTGCTGCCGCTGTCAAGTCCGTCGCCACCACTGCCTCCGTTGTGATCACCACCCCTGTCTCCAACTCGGTATGCCTGATTCCAATCATTCCCGGCTTACGATAACTCCATCACTAACCAACTGCGCAGACCTCCAGCACTCCCACATCCTCTGTCGTCGAGGGCGGCGCTCCCGAATTCGCCGTCTCCCACATCGTTGCCGCTTGCGCTGCTCTCATGGCCGTCGCTGGTCTCCTGTAGAGTGGGATCCATGATATGTGCGTCACGGGATGATCATCGAAAGAAGGTCGCGACAGATACTACCATTCGATAGCCGCATAATGTATTCGTAATTGCCTTGAAATAGTAGTTGCTTCCGAACAAGAAGGAGATGCGCCCGCGCCTGCTCATGATATCGTCGTCAATCATACACTTAAAAACCCTTACTCTAATGCCATCCCCCCAAATGCTCGGTCAAGTGCAGCGCCTTCGTGGTCAGTTGGAGGCTGTGTCGTTTGGGTGTGGACTTGTTGTCCCTCCGGCACATTCCCAATCCCCTGCGACTGCGCTGGTGTACTCCTCTCAGGCTCAAGCAAGCGCGATTCGCTGTCCAACCAGCCGGGGGCGACTCTCCTTTTCTCGGCAAGGTCTCGCGCTTTGAACCTCTCGTCCAATTCCCTCAACTCCCGTTCCGCGTCCTCCTGCATCGTCGAGACATGTGCTTGCAGCGCGCGGCAGGACGCAATGATATCATCGGGGTGCGCAGCATGGCCAGAGCCAGATACCACGTACCTGGGTTTCGGCTGACCGGCCGGGTCGTCGGATGCTGCGGAGATGCCGAGAGAGGAGGGTGGGAGGGCCGATGGCATAGTCTTGTAGTTGTAGGAGAGTGTCGTAGCGGCCGGGAGAGAGACGAACGGAGAGACTGTCAGGGGAACCTGCTCTAGCAGGGGATGAGAACCTTTGATACATGTCAGATCAGAACTAAACAGGCGTTCAGGGAGCATTACGGCCGCTATGCATGGTGGCTTGGAATCTCGAATGGCGGGGTGATGGAGGTTTCAATCGGTCCCGTCGGAGCAGCGCTGAGAGTCAATGCCGACTTCAAACTTTCGAGAATGGATCGCGTCAATATGTACAGTAATGGTTTCGACAGAAAACACGACGCCACCTGCTCCTAGTTAAGACATGCAGCGGGCTTTAGGTTGTCGGCGTGAAGTTGCTGGTCTGAGTTGGTTCGGTTTCGTCATCTCATGGTTGACGAAGCGCGATAAGCGATAGGCACGATCGATAACGATAACGCGATAATGCGATTAAGCTCCAACCCCACATCGAACTCTGAATTTCTGTCCCGCTGCCTGGACGACCCCTCCAAAACATCATCAACGACCAAACTCAAGATGTTACCAACCACAATTCGGACGCCCCCCGCTGTGGGAGACTTCACTCCCCTGTCAGAATACCAGGCTCAAACTCCTGAGACCTTCGTCGGTGGAAAGCCTGTTCTGCATTTCCACGTCACCGGCGCAAAAGCATGGATCCCCAAGTCGCAGTGCGGCAAGCTGGCCCTGTTCCCGGCCGATTCGAGCCAGAAGCCGACGGCTCCCGAGGGCGATGGCATTAATGGTGACGCCGAGGAGCTGGTCGAGCAAAATATTGATATCTTCGTCAACTCAGAGTAAGCATCACCATAAGTTATGGCTGTCCATTTTCCGCAGTCTTGTTAACTCTTCATAGGAATTTCACCATCTTTAGCCCACAGGTTGAGGCTGGCGTCTCGATCCCTTATCCTCTAATTTCCATCCACGCGGTCAAGCAAGTTGGCACCCAAGCGCAAGGAAGCCAGACCCAGGCCGTCTGGATGCAACTCGAGTTCTCCGACGGCGGTTCAGACGACGACGACTTCAACACTGTCGAACTTACAGTCATCCCTCCAAGCGCCGATTCCGACCCCAATCCAACAAAGCAGCTGTACGAGGCAATGGCCAACTGCTCGGACCTGAACCCCGACCCTAATAATGGCGAAGAAGACGACGAAGACGAGTACGACCGGATCGTCTTCGAGGGTAGCGCTGAGCATGAGGCCATTGAAGGTTTCACGGGCGTTATGCGCGGTTCTAGCACTGGCGGGCTGCCCCCGCCTATGCCAGGCAGTGGAGGCTGGATCACAGCAGACAACGTGAACGACTACTTTGATGCGGATGGCAACTGGATCGGCCAGGGGGCTGAGGAGGATGAAGAGCTAGGCGAAGGCGCTGGCAGAGTGCGAGCCCGCGATGAAGTCGAAGGAGACGGCGCCAAGGAGGATAGATCAGCCGAAGACCCCGAGAACAAGCGACCACGTGTGGATTAAGTTGCATTCGATTAATACCAGGGTCGAGCGGGTTGTGGGAGCATCGGCGTTTCGGGGTAATAACACCGCCGCAAAGACCCCATTCACGTGCCTTCGAGGACCATCCAAACTACACAAATACCTACTATTAAGATTACTTCTGACGGTGTATGTCCATGGAGCTCCAAAGTATATCAGTCAGTTCTCATGGGCCCTTCTAAGCTTATCTAAGTTACAGGAAAGCTTGAAGCCTATATACAGGAAGTGATTGGTGGTTGAAAGGAAAGTTACATGATTCGTCGTACCAAGATAATGATGAGCGACCGACAAAAGAAAAGAAGACACTGATTACCGACCTAAGCCATGAATTGTCATTTCGTTTTCTCTTCACATACGCAAATACAAGCCCTTCAAGTCCTTCTCGGATATCTCAGGCGACCCCTTCAGAAATCCATCTTCGTCGTACTCTCCAGAAGTATCGGGGCTTGCTCGCCCCATGTCGTGGTGATGCTCGGCGACAGTACCCAACTTCAACATGCTCATGCGGAGTGACTCGCGGCCTTGATTGCTAGCTCGACGGGCTTCGCGAAGAGCTCCTGAAGAAATTGATACGTCAACGCGCGGCATGTTGAGGTCCTTGTCGTGAATTTCATGAGCCTCGTCCAAGTCATCTTCGCGAATCTCAACAGTCAACCCACCGCTAACGCTGTGGTTTGTCGAAAGCAAGCGTCCACTTGATGATCGGATTCCTGTTGTTATATCACCCTTGGGAGGGCTTCCGAGGCTCAGATAGCTCTTGCGGGCTTTAATATCGGTCTTTGAGTTGGGTCGTGAGGGGGAGCAGCCGCCGCCGCGCAGTGTCGGCAGTGTCGGGGACTCGGGCTCGTAAACAGATGAAGTCATAGACGCGACGCTATACGAGCTGATCATGCTGTTCATTCTCCGAAGTTCAGCGACCGAGTTCCCCACGGATCCTACGCCGATGGCAGAGTCTGTCCGGGGCGGGGGAGGCAGCGAAGGACACTTGACTGATCGAAACGTCGAGCGACGACCGGGCGACCCCGTGGATACAGCGGCAGGATCCCCAACCGCCGATTCCTCTTCGTACTGAGAGCTGACGTTCGACACCACGGATAGCTTTCTCAGCTGCTCGGAGAAGTCGCGTCTTGGTCGAGGAGAAAGGGGTATCGGCATGATCGACTCGTCAATGTGACTATAATGCCTTGGGGGCTCAGGCAGCGCTCTGCGAGGCGCGGAGCTTGACATGAGCATAGAGAGCATGTCTTGCTCGTCAAAGGGTGACGAGGTCATTGTCGACGGGCTGATTGCGTCAGCGGTCGTAGTGCTGTGTTCGTGTGAATGGGGCAACGGCCGTCCTGATTTTGGGCTTTCAGTCTTGTCCGAGATGGCTCCAACTGTGTCGTCGTCATCTGAATCCACAATGGTGGTCACAGAAGGTGTCACCATGCTCGTGATCGAAGGGCTGAGGGGTAGAGTTGGTGAATTTACATCTTGGCTCACAGGCTTGAGGCACTCTGCCTCCCGAGCATGGCCATCAGCCGGCGGATCAAGGACGATGGCGAGGCGCGGCAGACCGCCAACGGGCTGCGTGCTCCTCGGGCTGTGTCGAAGCTGAGGTTGTATCGCTCTTGGAATCGGGTTCGATGAATACGGAGCCCTCATGTTCTGGCCAGTCTGTTTGTACAAACGAGGGCCAAACAGGGTCGGCCTAGGCTGATGGCCTGTAACTGCAGGCATCGCGCCTTCGACGAAAGGGTCGTATGAGTAAGTCACTCCATTCTGCGGGCTATGCTGCTCGGCCCTCTTCTCCTCCTGCTCCCCGACACTGTATACAGTCGACAGCGAGCTCGATTGATCACTCTCCAGCGACCGAGTCCTGGGCCGACCCCGCGGCTCCACATCGAGGTGGATGATCTGGTCATCCTGGGGTTCCCACTGGTGATGGCTCCTGAGGCGACTGGGGCTCGCCTGGCCGTTGGGAAGCACGAGCTCCTGGGTCGCTTCGGCAATCAGGCTCTGGGCGGCGCTTCCAATGGAGCTGATCGAAACGTTGCGGCTGTGCGTGTGCGTGTGCGCGGGGACGGATTGGATCGTAGCTCTCTTGCTAGGGCTGAAGGTCATGCGGGTGACGCGAACGGTTCCCGCGGTTCCCACTGTCCCGATCGAGCGGATCGAGCCCTGCGTGGAGATGGTCTTTTGGCTGTGGGGGGTCTTGACCGGCGATGTCTTGGCTGGCGTTGAGCTGGGCGTCTTGACTGGCGAGCCGTGCTTCCCGTCTCGGAGACGCAGGTCGGTGGATCGCAGGATGTCGTGGAGGTCTGAGTCTGCCATCGACATCGAAAGCTCGAGGGGGGCAATCACGGGCAGTTGGATCCTTGACGGCGAACCGTTCCCTAAATCCCGAGTAGGGAACGCAGGTGCAATTTGGCTTGCATTCAGCGGCGGGTACGGCGGTTGTTGTGTCTGCTGTTGCTGCGGTTCTTGTGGGGGTTGTTGCGGAAGTTGCTGAGGCAGTGGTTGCGGCGGCGGCGGCCTCTGATTGCTCTCCCTTTTTTGTCCGTGGACATCGAGGATATCGTCAAACGACCCCTTCTCGGCGTCGTCCAGCATCAGGCTCGGCAGTGTTGGCGCCTTGGCGAGCCAACTGTCCCGCTTGAACCAGCTGTCCCGGAAGCTCTTGCTGACCTTGGGTCCGTGGAACTTGTCCTCCTCGACCCAGCTCCGCGACCGCTTTCTATTGGGCCCGACCAGGTCAGCCGAACCTCCGGCTCCGGCTCCTCCACCGCCGCTGCCGCCGGCCTGATACGTCGGCGCCGGTACGGGGAGAATCGGCGGCAGCGTAAGCGACAGCCGGCTCGTCGACTGCGCCATGACGTACTTGCGCCGCGTGAGCCGTTTTGTGAAGCCCAGCAGCCTACCCGGGTTGGGCCGGTCCGACACCTCGTATATCGTCGTCGTCGTCGCCCGGCTCTCCGGCCGCTTCTTGATGCGCCACGCCAGCAGCAGGCCCACGCAGGTGAAGAGGAGCACCGCGCCGCCCAGCGAAAAGGCCAGCAGCCAGCCCAGACCCAGCGTCCGGCCCGTGTGCTCCGCCGCTGCCCTGCTGCCGAGGAGTGTCGAGAGGCGGCTCATGGTGGTGGCAGCATCTAAGTGCTAAAGACCTTCTGGGAGAGGGGGCGTTAATATCAGCTTCGCTTGACCAAATTGAAGTGCGGTACGCATTAAATAAGACAGGATGTAGCAGAAGAGGGTGGCCGGGAGGATGATGGGCATACATACGAGCGGAAATCCCGCCCCTTTGTTCGCCGGGCTGCTTGTTTCCTGACTCAAAACCATTGTTGAGGTTATTTCGACAGTTTCACCGCAATACCAGGTGGAATGCGTTGTCAGGCACAACCCATTCCATATCCCGCCAAAGAGCGTCCCGACTGCGAGACAGATCAATACGAGCCCTCGACAAACTCCATTAAATAAGGGACGCTTCGTCCATATATTCATTGATGCGCATGCCGGATGGCCTCTAGTCACAACAATAAAGCTGCGAGGGGGACCAGATCACCGCGTTCGGTGTTCATCTAGTCCAATATTTGGCGTTCATCTCACATCCCTCGAACGCGTGCACCAGCGCGAAGGGAGAGCAGAATGTGCAACACCAGGTTGCCCTTTTTGTTTTTTTTTATCATTCATCATTCCGGTATATTTACATGCATAGGTAAGTAGCTACTTTTGGTCCACAAATTCCCAAAATGATGGGCGCTCGTCATCGCAAATGAAGCTGAAGTAAACCAGCTGCGGCAAAGTCCGTTCGATGATGCTTTTGGCGTATCTGGCACCTGTCCAGATTTTGTAAATTGCAACAATCAGCCGTACTCGTGTGTTGTTTTTTCGGATTTTTTGTTTTACTCTCTTTGGCGTCTTTAGTAATGGTGGTGATGTCCGTGGCCATGCATGTGCACACCCCGACGCCATTTCCTAGCAGCAGCAGTAGGAGCTGTGACGACAGCCGTCGACGTCACCGTCACAACGACCGTCTTCTCCTCTAGCTCGGTGACGTATGCAATCTCCTGTTCCCAGAGAATCTTGCTGACGATATTGCCATTGGTGACATATTGAGTGCTGTAGAAGCTGGCGGTCTCGCTGGTGACTGGGCCAGGGGGCGGCGTGGTGGTGATCACTGCCTCAACTCCAACCTCGGGCACTGAAGAGGAAGAGGAGGAGGTGATAATGGTGGTGGTAGTAGGAACGGGAGCCACAGAAGCCACGGAAACGACCGACTCTTTGAAAACCTCACCGGGCAGGGGCGATCCAGAGTTGCTTGCGGTGGCGCCAGGAGCATACGTCAAGGTTGGGTTGACACCAGTAGATGTCGGCGCAAGCACACTAGAGCTTGCGCTCTCGCCCGCGCCATCTTCGTAGGTGATCTGGACACCGCCGGGCAGCTCGCTCATGGGACCTTCCACATCGTCGCTGGTCAATGCGTTGGGCAGTGTCATCTCGCAAGATTCCGCCTTTTCTTCACTGACAACGTCAAAGACAGAGCAGTCCTCAATCCTTCCCGACTCGTTGGTGCAAGTATCGACGGCGGTCTGGAGGAAGTCGGAATCCCATCCCATGATGAAATCGGCGTGGTAGCCATATCCTTTTAAAGGTCAGAGTAGTCAAGTGAAGAGGACGAATGAACTTACCGGTCGTGTCGCCGTTAGCGATGACGAATTGTCCGTTACGGCTGGTGTAAGAAGCCGTGTCCCAGATGACCTCGTACATGAGACTGGGAATACGAACTGGGTAGTCGTCGGGGCACGTGCCGGTCATTACCAGGTCAGGGAAGGCAACATGGCTCTTGTGGTCATCGCTGTCCGTCTCATCGCCTCCTTTCCAGCAGGAGGGGAACATGATCTCGAACCGGATACCGTCGGCGCAGTTGGCGTCGAGGTAGGCCTTGTCGGGCAGGTAATGGCGATAAAGAGTGCCCTCGGGGTCCTTGGCATAGTTGAGGCAGTTGAAACCGAGCGCACGCTGGGCCAGGGTGTCCTGGTCAGTCTGGCCAAGCGATTCCCAAAGGGACTTCTCAGGATCAGGTTGGCTTGGATCTCCGGCCGTGTAAGTCCTTCGTTCGTTCGTTCCTGACAACATTCTGAAGTCTGGTGGGAAGGCGGTGATGTTGTCGCCGTAGAGAAGATAGTAGCTGGTACAGGTTAGCTGTGCTTTGCTTGGCATTGAGAGCCTTCATCGACATTCGTTGCGCCCACATTGGGCACAAACTTGGAAGAGCGAAGGGAAAGCAGACTTACGCTAGCATACCGCCAACCTGTTCGACAAGTTCAAACTCTCCTGTGTCACTATCCTGGAAGTAGAGTGAAGGGTGCCAATACGCGGACTTGTCCTGAGTGACTCTGCACGAGGTGCAATCGGCATTGACAAGACTCTCGGTGGTGACTGTTTCGGCAAATGCTATAAGAGTGTCAGTTTCAGCATGATATTACGGCACAGCCAAGCACATGGATCCCTGCACCCAAAGGCACACCAATTGCACGCATCGCACAACCAGACGTGATTCGGGGAGGCTTGCAAGGAAACATCGGGCTTACCTCCTGATCCATGAATCGAATGGGCGTGCATAGAAACAGCTCCGGGGTTGACGATGGGGTCGATACGTGCCACGCCAACGCGGCCAGGGCACTCCATGCGCCAGAAGGCATTGGCGCCGCCGATGAGGCCCGCTGAAGCGGCGACAAGTAATTTGAGCATGGTTTTCTAGATTTACCAAGCTCGAGATTGGGGTTGTTATGTGTAGCACAGAAAGTGTAGGACGCAACGAGGCTGTCTGGCAAGCTGTTAGCAGGTTGTTGGAGTAGGTGACCAGAAGTCGCAACGAAATGATGAGGTTTGAGGGAAGAATGCGTCATGACAAGTGGGAAGAGCACGTGTAGTCGCAAGTAAGATTGTTCGCAACGACGGGCAGGAGCAATTGTGCGGTTGGCCATCCGAGCCCCTGCCAGCACTGGCAACGATCATCGGCAACAATCATCACCAACAAGCGACGTATAAGGGAGCAGACGAAGCCATATTGCATTTACGAGTACGATCTCATGCCATGATCTTGTTCTGCAGCCCGTGCTTCTCATTTGAGTCATGGTACGTCGCCAATTGTGCACACAAGGAAAAGGTGTAGTGTTGTGGTTGAGGGATAAGGGTGAGGGATGAGGTGAGGGATGAGGCGTGTAAGTGGACGTCGACTCACCAAAGCCGCTATGCGAGTTGCGGGATTGCGTGGAGATCGAATCACCTCCAATAGTGCTGTCGCCCTTTGCTTCCCCCCTTTGATGCTTCTCCCTGATCCACAGAGAGCAGGCGCTTTCAAAAATTGAGAGAGAACAAGTTCGGATCCGGAAAGCAGGGGAACAGAGAAATGGGCAAAGTGTCGGATCTCTTTATTCCTTTTTCTCCAGAGGTGGTCGTGCAACCCTTTCCAGCCCCGCCGAGGCTCTGAGACTCTGGATTCCAAAGCGTGGTCGAGTCCCGAAAGTCACGGCACTGTCTCGATTTCTATGCGCGTCACGGGTCTGCGTAGAATGGCTGCTAAAGCGTTGGTTGGTCCGAAAATTGGAAGAATGCTTTGTCAATGGTGTCGGTGGCGATTACTGGCGTGGTATCTTTGCTAGATTGGTCGCCCTGTCTCGGTATCAAACGCTCGTCGCCTCAAAGAGAATGGATTTTCAATAATTGGATCTAAGCCTTTCGGGTCCGAGGCAGAAAGCGAGTAGGGAGAGTCTTGGTGATGGTTTCCAGTTGGTTCTGGGCGTGTGAGTGGGATGCGCTGTTTAGAGAGTAGCAGAACTCGTGTTCGCAACACAATCCACCGGGATAACGTATGCACTGCAATTCGGTCAAGCCGGCAGTAGAACTTTGTTAATGGGGATCCGTGGTACGAAGTCGGTCCTCCTGTGTCAATGTCGTGCGGTGCGTACGGCTAAACAATGCTGTCGTTTTCCTGCGGTTCCAGAGACCAAACGAGACAAGACTCAGGAAACAATGGGCAGCCTTTCAGAATGAAACAAATGAGTAAAGAAAGAATGGAACACCCGCACCCGGCTCGGGCAGTAAGCGATCGTGTGTCGAAGTCGTCGAGAGAAAAGAGTGTGGTCGAGTGAGCTGGTAAGGAATGCGGTCGAGGCAGCCGGCAAGGGAGCGCGGAGGTGTATAGTAAAGTGCAAGCGGACGATGAAACGAATGGATGGATTGCAATACTTGGAGCTAGCTCGGCTACTCAAGAGAGAACGGAAGAAGAAAAGCAAGCACTCGCGAAAGTGAGGGAATGAAGGAACGGCGAGTACGAAAACCAATGAAGAGAGAAGGATGGCGAAACAAACAACGAAAGAGAGAGCAGACCGGGTTGGGGTTGTCAGTGAAAGCGACGAAGCAAAGTGGACCGATTTGCCCACCCAAAGAGAGGCGGGATTTCCGCATTGCATTGCCAGTCATTACTGCATCTGGGGGGTCCAATTGGGCCCTGGGGGAGCAGCAGAGCACGGAGCAGCCAGGGGCCATTCTGCCCCGGAAGGCGTCGCAAGCAAGATTGGATCAGTTACAAGGGTCAGCCGAACCTACAAGGGGGGGAGAGGGGAAGGCAATTGGGACGTTTCGGGGGTCCTGGGCTCCTGGCCGGCATACGGAGTACCAAGTTGCCAGTGTAATTGGTACACAGTTCGGCAGGAATATAACCAGCATATGCCTGCATCGTCGGGCGATCAGCCAAGTTGATGCCCCATCGCCGCAGCTTTTCCAGGGGGGCGCGAGTCACGTATACATTGCCCCCTGCGGTGAGCCACGCGTGCCATGCAGGTACCAGCAACCCAGGTCTCCCGTTCTTGTCGAACGCCGAGATCTCTCTCTCTTGTTGGGCGGTCAAGCTCGCGCTTATTGAATACCTGGAGATGGCGGGCACCAATGCCATTGCAGGGGGCCCAGGGTCCTCCAACGGTCCAGCCCGTCCAGCGCTCTCCAGTCGCAGGCCATCAGGCGACGCGGCTCGTCGCCCTGGAATTTCCGATGGTGGTCCCAGTGACAATCCAATTGATGAGACTGCGAGAGCCCAAAATAGCTACTTGCGAACATTCAATGGGTTTCTTGCATTGCATGAACAGAAATGCTTCTGACGTGGTGCAGCTCCACTACGTGGTGATCACCCATCATCGAGGCCAGAGGTTTGATTGGGAACAGCGCGGAAAGCAGGACAGCCGCACAGCGCACAGCCTACGGCCCACGACCTACAACTGACAGCAAGCCATGTCATAGGTAGGATGCCAAGCGCCCCTTCGCACAGCAGACAGGCCACTCCGTCAGTGCAGACCCAGATGGGCGGGCAATTAATACATTGTTTGGCTCAGTGTTTGGCTCCTTCACCCGCAATTTCAGCAATTCGGGATTCGTACGAATTAAGATCCAGGGGTCTCCCATTCCGAGCAACCAGGGACGGAGCTAATGTCAGGGCGTTTAGTGACACTCTGCTAAAGTGCCCCGGTAGCGATGACGGTGTCGCGTGTTTGGTAGAATGCTGTACTCTGAGACGGCGGGCGTGCTGGTGGCTGGTCGAGAAGCCGCTCAACGTGGTAGCGATCCAGGACCTCCCTTCTCCCTGGCGTCGCACACGCGACCTATGATGGAACAGTGACGGCTGAACGAGCAAGATCCGCGACCGAATGCGCATGAGATCCGATGTCTACCCCGTGTTAGACGGTTAGACCCCCAAAGAACCCCCTCTTTCGCCGCTGTCGTTCATCCATTCTCCATCCCGGCTGTCTATCCCAATCTTCGGGAGCTGGTAGGCTGAGGATCTTCACCAGTCCCAATGAGTAAGTGCCTGTCAAGGGCCTGAAACGAGTTTCAATTAGAGCCTGAGCGAATCACGGGGCTTCAGTACCTCACTCCCGAGCTCCACTCTACGTCAGTCGCTGGGAGTGGCGTGGATGGCGTCTGCAGCCACTTACAGAGGGACCAGGCACAGGGGCATCGAACCATGAATCAAGTACGTACTCTGGCAGAATGACAGGATACAAAACATCATCCTGCTAAGTCATTTGCGACACTTCTCCATCACTCAGCACTCAGTATCAAGGGGTTCAATTGTTGACAGAGTGAGTTGTTCGCAGTGTAAATTAGTGGCAAGGTGAATTGTGTCGTGTGAGACTGCAGGATCATGGCCCCCTTTCCGCCAACACAGCATTCTAAGTACTATATTTGACTTTTCCTTGGCTCCAAAAACTATTCACCAATAAGCGATTGCTCACAGGAGAACCTATATGATCCTACGGCCACGCAGTCGAATCCTCCCAGCTTCACCTCATCTCATCTCGTCTCAGTTCATCTCGACTCGGCATCTCTTTCCCAGAGGCCAGTCCACATACTGGCCTCGGCGTCTGGCGAAAGGGACCCGGCTATATCGGCGTCACATTTCATTAGAATCGGTGACTATGGCGGCAAATCTATCCGTTTTCCGATAAAATACCATCAACCCAGATTGTGAAACGGCAGCTTCTCAGCCGCTGTGGATCTAGCGACCTATTTAGTCCCGTCACCATCACCAAACATAGCGCTCTCCCATGTAGACTTGCATGCCGTGGACCCGTGCTACGTATTCAATGACATTCGCATGCCATCGCATCGCAACTCACAAGTAACCCATTCCATGGCTCTGCGTCAATGCCTCCACCGACGTGGCCATGCTTCCGACAATTTGGTCTTCACATGCGGCTGACGGCAAGTCGGGTCCACCCGAACACCAACAAGTCATGTAGTATATCTCGTATAAAGATGTAACACAATGCAGTGTTATTCGTATCATGTCGCGTGTCGAGTATATAAACTCTATAGGGACCAACGTTTAATCGGCCACGTAGGAGTCAAGGCGAGTCGGGGGTATGCCCGGTCTGAGATAGAAGAGCTTGGGCGACTCTGATTCAGTCAAGCCTTGGCCCGATACTCCAGGGTCCAAGAATTTAGGTGAGGAGAAGCTCCCTTCAAAACCAATCGCCACAAAAAAAAACATGCAGGGAAATTTAATGAAGTAAATACAACCTGGGGCCAAAAAAATAGAGGAATGGTAGTCATGCTGTCGGTCAAGCACGGCGCTGTCCCGCATGAAAATGGTACAGGGTGGGTGATGCACCAACACGCTCTCAATGTGAATGCAAGTTCCATCATGTCTAAATAAAGCGAACAATGAGGGTATTTCGAGTAGATTTTTTGTTTGTAGTACATATTCATCTTGGTAGCTCATGGTATACGTACGCAGTGTGTAGGTTCAACTGGCCCAAGCTGCAAAAGGTCAAGAGCCGGGTTGCATAAGTTGTCGTGATCACAACTACGCCTCCCACTGAGCTCTGTTGACAATTTCTCTTCCTTCGCAAAGATGAGTTAACTCCACCACTTTAAAAATCTTAATAGATTGACTCAGCCAGAATGTTACCAATTTCAAACGTGAAGATGCAATTTGACGTCCTCGCTGACCAGATCTGATGTTCAAGAAGTGCCAGATCACAGCGAATCATGTGATCGCTAGAGCCACAGCACAGCCACATCTCAAGCACCACATCGCAACACTAGCCCCCCTTATCCGGGGAGTTGCCTCGAGCGCTCCCAGATGCGACAAGCAACACGAACTTTGGGTATGAGTGACGACTCTACGTAAACCACAATCCCTTCAACATGGACGACCTATCGGGCCTCGATTGGTCCTCCAAGCCCACCGGTGTACAGCCAAAGCCGCCCGTGATGAACTCGCCCTACTCATCATTGCGACCGACACCATCTCCACTCGCCTCAGGACGCAACACACCTCTGTCGGTCCAGGGATCTGGCTCGGTCGCGTCGAAGCCAGCGCCCGCGAAGGCATCGCAGGACAGTTTCAGCAACTTGGTGAACTTCGGCCCGGCCAAGGCGAAGCAGAACCTGACCTTGGCCGAGCGACAAGCCCAGCTGGAAGCGGAGAAGCGTCAGAAGGAGGAGCAGAAGAGGAAGCAGGCCGAAGCGCAATTTGGGAACGGCCAGTTCTGGGATACACTGGGATCCCGAGGCTCATCAGTGAGCCCTGCAGCTCAGCCGCCCCCTATCGCAAAGCCGCCTCGGAACGACGACGACGATCTCTTTGCCGCCTTCAACAAGGATACCAAGGTCGACAGCGCTAGCCACTATCCTCCCCCTCCCGAGTCGCAACGATCTACACCCGCGAACGCCGCCCCGATAAACTTGAGCGACCCGTCTGCTTGGGGGCCCTCGAACGGTGGAATCAATGGAAGCTTTGGAGTGGAAGATGACGATCCTTTTGGGCTGAATCAGATGAAGCCAACCCCCGCCACGAGCCGCACGCAGCAAGTGAACGACGACAACGATTTCCTGGGAGATCTGGCGCGTCCCGTCGAGGAGGTTCGACGAAGGCAAGAGGCTGTAGCTCGTCCAGAGCCCGGAAAGCCTATCGAGGATGACGATGACGATGATTCGAGCTCGGCCGAGGAGCCACCGCAGCCCGTTGAGCGACGGCCGAGGGTGAACAAAGATCCGTTTGACAGAGCTGTAGCGCAGCTCGTGGACTACGGATTCTCTGCAGAAGATGCCCAACGGGCGTTGGTGGAGAGTGGCCAGGGTTACAACGCACAAGCCGCAGTCAACTGGCTACTAGATGAGGCACATCGCAAATCCAAGGAAAAGGCACAAGGCGGACAAGGTGGACAGGGAGGACCTGGAGCGCAGGGAGGGAGGAGCATTTCCACCTCGAGCCAAGCTCCCCGCATCGAGAGGTCACCTGCTAGGGCAGAGGCTGACTTGACCAAGACGGCTTCTGCGGTGGGTAACAGTTTGTTCAAGACGGCAAACTCGCTCTGGAAGACCAGTCAAAAGAAGGTGCAACAGGCGGTTGCAGATTTCCAGCAGGACGGTGACCCGAGTCAACCCAAATGGATGCGAGAGGCACAGCAAGGGCGGTCACAAGGGTCTTCCAGAGCCAAGCCAGATGTTACAGACGAAGCACTCATGCTCGAGTCTGGTGGCCGGCCAGAACCCAGACGGACTACCAGCCGGCCTGCTCCCGAGCAAAGGTCCTCGTCGCAGCCTGTCTCTAGGGGACCGTCGCCAGCGCACTCATCGGGTAGCCGGGCCAGTCCTGCCCCAAGATGGCAGCAACAAGCCCCTCCTCCCACGGCCGCATTTGATTCTAGATCGAGACTGAATCGGTTGGCAACAGACGACGACAGCTCCTCTTCGTACAGTAGCCCTAACAGGAGGAAGAAGCAGTCCTCGCCTGCACCAGCACCGGCGCTGAGAGTCGTCGAGCCCGAGCCCGATCTGCTCTTCAACTCACAGCAACCTAAGCCTTCCCAGTCTCTCCCTCACAGGCCAGTTCAACGACAGGCCCAGCCAGCTCAGCGACCGTCGCCGTCACCGCCAGTCCCAAGGCCAGCTCCCCGCCCGACTCGACAGATCCCTTCAATCAGCCCTGTTGCTCTCCAGACCTCTACGCAGCACCGACTCCAAGGCACTGCCCATTTCAAGCGCGGCGATTATGCCTCGGCCCACGCATCATACTCGTCTTCGCTGTCGGCCGTGCCTTCGACGCACCCGCTGGTCATTGTTCTTCTCACCAACCGCGCCTTGACGGCCCTCAAAACCGGCGAGCCGAAGCAAGCCGTGGATGATGCAGACAATGCGCTGAAGCTCATCGGACCCGCGAATGGACAGAACGAGGTCGTGGCAGTGAGGGGCGAGAATGGACAGGATGAGAGCCGAGACATGAAGGACCTCTACGGAAAGGCATTGAGCCGAAAAGCAGAGGCCCTGGAGCAAATGGAGAAGTGGTCCGATGCTAGTGCTGTCTGGCAGATCTGTGTTGAGGGCGGTGTTGGTGGAGCGAATGCGATTAAGGGCCGACAGCGCTGCCAGAGCGCCCTCGCTCCGAAGCCCAAGCCTGCACCTAGACCAGCCACTGCCAGACCCCGACCTAAGCCTTCAGCAGTTGCTAGTCTTGGATCCTCCAAGAGCTCTGAGGCTGTTACCCGTCTGCGGGAGGCCAATGACGCCGCGGCAAAGGAGGACGACGAGAAGTTTGCACTCTCGGAGAAGGTCGACGCCAAGGTCGCGGCATGGCGCGATGGAAAGAGGGACAACATCCGGGCTCTGCTGGGTAGCATGGAGAAAGTCCTCTGGGAGAACAGCGGGTGGAAGAATATTGGCCTGCACGAGCTGGTCATGGCCAACAAGGTCAAGATTTCTTACATGAAAGCTATTGCAAAGACCCACCCTGACAAGGTAAGCACATGGATACACCAGTTGAAAATGCGAATGCTAACTGTACCCCCTAGCTCCCCCAGGACGCAAATACCGAGGTGAGGTTAATTGCAGGGTTGGTGTTTAGTACTTTGAACGAGAGCTGGGACAAGTTCAAGGCTGAGAATGGACTATGATGGAATGAAGCATAAGCGGAGTTTGTAGAGCGTTGCTTAACTCTGGGGATAGAAGCGTGTCTTGGTCAAGGTGACGGAGAGATGTGAGGTGTTAAATAAGGATTCGGCGGCCATGCCGTGCCGCCAGTAAAGACTATGGTACGCTACGTAAATAAGAAGAACAGATATGGACGCCATTACTCCAAGGCTCTTTGTCTTCCACCGGCCAATGGCAAGATGGCAGCCATCTCGGATCCCAGGGTCCCTCAGCTACAAGCCCAGCATCCTCCGCACACCGTCGCGGACCCTGTTCTCGTACTCGGTGCGACGCTCGCGCCACATCTTGGCGGCCTCGACATTGGCCGGGCTCTCGTCGTTGGGCTCGGCCAGCATGCTCATGACGGAGATGAGGATCTTCTCGACAGACTGGATGGGCGACCAGCGCTCCGAGGCGTGCTCGTAGTGGTTGGGGTCGTCGCCGGGAGGGTGGAGGATGGAGATGCAGACAAGGCCACTTGGGTAGACTGGGAGAATAAATTAATAAATAGAAGAGATGGAGAGGCATTGTAATATATCGAAACGAACCATTTGGGTGCCAGACGTCGGCGAGGAACTTCATGGACGGCGGGGCCAGCGGGTAGTCCTTGGGGAACTTAAGCTCGGCGGGGAAGACGCCGCCCTCGAACGGCGTGCCCTCGGGGCCCTGGATGAGGCATTCCCAGTGGAGGAGGTCATCCTCCGACACAGGGCCGGCCGTGATGCCCTCGGGCGGATTGTTGGTGAGGGCGCGATACTCTTGGAGGAGGCGGCGGTGGGCCGTCGACTGAGCCATGATGATTTGAGGGGTAGCGATGAGAGAGAGCGTGAGGATTCTCGCGGTGGTGGGCGCAAAGCAAAAGAAGACAACCGAAGAAGGAGAACAAGCACAGAGTTGTGTAAGAGGAGAAATGTTCGGGGGTCGGCGATGCAGGTGAGTTTGGAGAATGCGTCGGTCCCGCGGCCTCGGAGGGCTGGCGGGTTGGGGAGAGAGTGGGGTCGGCCGGATGCCCCGCGCTGCAATTCCGCCCCCGACGGGCATGACACGAGGAAGAGAGACAAGTCACGATGAGAGTGAGTAGAGCAAGGGCCATTTGAGAACAAAAGTTTCTTCTTTCTTTTAAAAACTGGGATTTTGATACCTGGAAGCCTGTGTTTGAAGTATTCCTCAACCTTGCATTCGAGCCGTCATAGATCGTATAACTGAGAATCAACCCAACATGGATCACTGTTCTGCCGCTACAGTGTGAGCATTGCTGGCTAGAATGACTTCAATCATTATGATTAGTTAATTTCAGAATGGTATTTCGACCATAAATTGCCAACCGACGGAACATAAGTCCTCCCTGACGCTGGAGATCGATGCTGACTGTTGTAAGGACTGAGTGAGACGTGAGTAGGAGGTATATCAACCTGGCAAGATGCGACTTACTCCAATATCCCATGGTCATCCATTCGTCAGTCAGTCGTATACTACTCGATCGTAATTGCTCATTCTTATTTAAAAAGAAGAAAAAAACCCCCAAAACCAAGGACGAAATCATCCAGATGCAAAAAGGTCAAAAATCAAACTCCGATACGGGGAATCGAACCCCGGTCGCCGCGGGTCCAGGTTTCAGGTGAAAACGCGGAATGATAGTCCACTACACCATATCGGATATTCCGATACATATCGTTGGAGTGACTAAGCTAGTCAGTCGGTTGGAAACAGTGCCTGCAAGCTGCTTTATAAACCCGAGTATTCCAGGTTGACTGGAAAGCGAGATACACCATGCAAGCCTCACATTGTCCGCCCTTGTCTTCGTGAAGCAATTATGAACACACAGTTACTTTAGAGAACATGAGACAATACTCCACAAATCGGTTTCCCCCAACATATGTACACAGCCCTTCTTACTGTCATCAAATGCAGACACGTCAAGTAGTGTAGGTATATCATCCGCACATTCAATGCCATGATATTAATTTCCATTTGCTACTTCATACATGGCGATGCCGCCTTCCGAGTGTTCTATTTCCCATTCAAGAAGCCTCTTTCTTCGCCTTGTTGGCAATTTCATTTGCCTTTTCTGACTTCTTCTCGAGCACCTGCTTCAACTCCTCCACTGTCTCCTTGAAAAGCTTCTCTCCCTCTTCCTTGTGCTTGTCCGCAATTTCGCTCAGATGCTTTAGCTTTTCCAGAATAGAGTCGCTCTCGGGAATCATCTTCATGTACTTGTCGACATCAACCCAGCCGCTGTCAGAAGCCTTGGACTTGACCTGTTCGGTGGCCTTCTTCACGTAACTCTCCAAGTCACCTAAGTCGCCAGATTTGGCGGCAGCCTGGACCTTCTCGAAAATCTCTTTCGCGTTGCCTTGCTTCAAGGCATCGGCATTCTTCTCCAAGAGCTCCTTAACCTTGGGGTTCTTGTCGAGGAGGGGCTTGGCTTCCTCGAGACCCTTCTTCCAGGCCTCGTCACCGAGTTTCTTGATCTGCTCCACCTTCTCCTCAATCAACTTTCGTGCCTTTTCCATGCTTGATGCACCGAAGCCCGTTGCAAAGATATCCTTGACCTGGCTCCATGTGTCTTCGACTTGCTTCTTGGCCTCGGGGCCATACTGGTCACCGAGCTGTTTTAGTTGGTCGACATTTCCGCCGAGTTTCTCTTTTACCTGGGGGTGGTTGTCGAGAATGTCGGAGAGGGCATCCCCGGCGAGACTAGCAATTTTCTTAGAAAGCTCAGCGAGTACGTCGTAGGCCTTGGTGGCTGTTTCTATGCTGAGACCGGACTTGGAGATATCCTGGAACTTTTTGTATGCTTCGTTGACGATTTGGTCCGCTTCTTCACGGTGGTTCTTGCGGACTGTCTCCCAATCGTTGAACGCGGCATCGACGTAGGCACGGCCGCCAGGAATCCATCCCACGTAAGAGTAGGCAAACTCTTTGATGTAGTTTACGGCTTCGTCGGGAGAAGGCGTCTTCTCTTGAAGCTTCTTGGCTGCCGCCTGGTATGTCTTCTCGGCCTCCTTGGCCGCCTTGTTCAGCTTTGATGCTGTTCGTCCGGCAGGAGTAAAGGAGTAGGCGCCATAGAAGAGTGCTGCGCCAGCAACTCCACCAGCGATACCGGTAGCGAAGTGAGAGCCGCTGGTGGCAGTGTTGGGTGATGCCGTCGACTGGAATCGGAGCTGTTGGCGCCGAGGAGCACGCAGCGAGCGTGTAGCCCGGGGGAGGGACGATCTGACAACGGGTCTAGAAATCATCATGTTGGTTGAGAAAGACGATGGGTTGATTGCTGATATAATTGAGGTCTGAGTTGCTCGTGTTAGGAAGAGGAGGGAGAAGAGCGTAGGAGCTTGGGAAGTACCAGGATGATATGTTCCGGCAGTAGCACGAGTTTTTAGCACACAGCCTTTCCATTTAAGCTTGAGAGCTCATTGGATCTATGACGGCATGTCACAATGACGAGTTGACGCCTCCAATCGCGATCGCAGGCAAAGGGCGTCAAGTGGTGACGTCAAGGCTGCAACTGTGGGGTAGCGGGAGCATGTTTGTCGTGGGACAGTGCAAGCCACAGCCGAGTAATTGACTCTCAATTGAGAAAAATCAGGTCGCTAACTTCTCAAGATAAATTCCATTGACGCTCATATGGCGTTCTGTCGACGTCACTACTGAACTAGCTTGTCAGGGGCTCTAGTGGATCATTAGGCCCAGGGACTGACTTGCAGCTCTTGCTGGCTTGTGACATTGCCAAATTGCGGGGAAGCTCCAGGATTTCTAGTTGGTCCAATCTGAGGTATAGCAAGGGAGCCACAGGAGTTTATTTCATTCATTCATTTATTCCCTCAATCGTGACCAACTTGACATCTTCTGCTGGGAGGGACAAATTTGGGACATTCCTGCCTGAATCTTTGGTAGTACCTCGTCCAACGGCTTCGTCTTGCCGGCGAATTGCAGGACCATGAAACATCGGATTCATAATGCCTGTGGTTAGCTTAGATTATAGTTTCTATGAGAATTGTTTGTCATGGGAGGGTAAAAACAATCCTCACGTTCATAATTGTTTTAAAGAGAGATGAGCAGTTGGTCAAGATGGGAAGACCATAGCATCATACGCTGCGGACCAGTCTTGAGACCAAATGCCATCAAGGATTACATTTTCTGTCTACCCATCCACCATTTGACAGTGTCCATATCCAACGCCTCAAAAAAAAATTCCAATTTAGTAGGTCATCATTCTTCTTACAAAGTGTTCCTGGTGTCTTTTAACACTGTAGAAGCGATCCAGACACATCAATGAGGCGCCCATCACTGGGACCAACGTCGCCAATCGGCTTCTGGGCGGGCCGGCCCGAAGGAGGATTTGATGGTAACGTATCACTGTTGTCTCGCAGTCTGGAACGGGGCGTCGAGGTGAAGGCTAAGGTATGCATGGTGCATGTACGAACTCGCAGGTTTCTCACGCGCATGGTTTAAATTGTTGACCGACCGTTTTTTGCAGTGTTGACATACACGTGTCACGTAGCTTTCATGGCAATTCTGAAAAAGGGACTGGCAAATATGAAGCCAAAATACTGAACCTTATGACGGTGCCTTGCCATGGCCAACCGCGTGTAAGCTGTTAAATACGGGCATTTCTAGCGTCTTCGCTTCTGGAACAACAAAAACAGAATGCTTTTAATCTATCGCTGTAGAGGTGACACACGACACGCTATCGCTACGGAGCCATCTTTTGCCTTAGTCTCACACCTTTGCCAAGTTCAAGGTGCCGAGTCCCATCTTTCGTGTCCTGACCACCCTGGCCGCAGTAATGAAGACAGTCGCCAACAGCATCGAAGTACCAGAAAAGACTTGCGCGCCGACATATTTCCCGCCCTGGGCACTGATGATTGCTCCAGAGATCGGGGAGCCCGTCAATGCGGCAAAGCTCACGATGGTAAAGACCATGCCCATCCGCGTTCCCTGCTTTTGGGGGTCTGTTATGAGACTCGTCAGGCCGGCAGGAAATACGCTTTGGACGCCGCCGACGGCAATGCCGTAGAAGCAAGCCCATACATATAGACCTGGTACGGCATCTACGGCGGCCCAGCAGTACATGATCAGTCCCGCCACCAGCGTGCAAATCATGTAGACGTTGACGGGGCCAATTTTGTCACCGAAATATGCCGGGATGATCCGACCAGGGCCACCAACGCCGTTGAGGACTAGGAGGAGATCCAGCGAGGAGGAGTAGGATATGCCAAGAACATCGCGGGAAAACGCAGCGAGATAGTGGAAGGCAAAGTATGCGGATAAAAATGCCTGGCATCTCGGTTAGCGTAGGAATCGAAAATCGATGGACCAGTGTTCTTTACCAGATACGCTCCGATGGCATAAAAAGTATATTCCAAGTCCTTGAAGGCCGCCCACTCTACCAACGGCCCTGCACTGCGGGGAGGGATACGTGACTTCATGAAAAAGCCGGCAAAGACGAACGTCACCAGCTGGACCAAGACGATGGCTCGAATGGTCCAGGAAAATCCGATCTGAGGAAGTAACTGTCGGACCATGCTTGGGAAAACCAAACCGCCCACGGTGCTTCCGGCAGCGGTGAGGCCGAACGCAAGCGACCTCCGCTTCGCAAAGTAGGTAGCAGTGACGGCCATGCAAGGGCAGAAGAGCAAGCCGTTTCCGAGGCCCACGCAGATGCCCTGGGCAAGGAAGAACTGCCAGTAGGTGGCGCAGAAAGAGGTCGCAAGCATGCCCAGGGTGGCGAGCGTGATTCCGACGATGTACATGGGGCGGAAGAAGCCAGCATCCGTCAGACGGCCGGAAAAGGTGCCAATGAAGAAGAGAAGGAACACCTCAAAGGATCCAATCCAGGAGACATCTTCGGGCGGGCGCTGTAACATGTCCTGGTAGTATGGCTGGAAGACACCGAAAGAGTTGACGACACCCCTGAGTCAAGTTAGCCGTGAGGCCTCAAACAACTTTGCGGGAACACGTACCAAGTATCCATCGTCACTAAAAACGTACTAAAGACTAGAACAGTCGTATCAGAAATTGTGATGAATCTCCTGCGTGGAGATGAATACTCACCAACCATCCAAGCTACGAATCCTCCATCGGGGGGCGGTTCAACCACACCACTTCTTCGGGAACGCAGACGGCTCAGCACCGTAGCAAAGGTGCTCGTCCTTTCTAGGTCCTGGCCCTGCAGATTTGAAGGGTCTCCATTTTCAACACTGGAATTTGGCGAAGGTGGTCGCTGATCTGTCACGTCTTGTCGCTTCTCGACGTCGGGCTGGTTCATGTCCGCGCCCCCACTTGACTCGTGGGGAGTATGAGATGAGGTTTTGATTGACATGATGAGTTTCCAACAACGAAGCAGAGCACGGTGGCAGATATCTGAATCTGACTCAACACCATAAAACACATCCAACAGTACTACATATACTAGTTACGTGACAAGTTCAGGCAGCCAGGAATGTCGGTGCTGGAAGAACGATTAATAATTGACTAAACCCCCAATGCCCCCGAACTTTTCTCGACAACGACGCCGCTTATTAATATCATGAACTTCAGCCGCCGCGCCAACTGCTTTGGGCATTTCGTGGGGAAGCGAAGTAATTCTTAAGTAATTGTTTAATTGAAATGGGACGAGTCGTAATTGCATGTAACCCGGAAGATTGCGTCCATCAATCGAGTCGGTCAAATGAATTCAAGGTGATCGTCAGGGCAAGTTTGGGGGAGGAGTCGTCAGTGCGTCACCAAGGCGGTTGAATTTGGGGGAGGACCTTTGGTGTAATACCCGACCAATCAATCAAGGAGAATTGACGCCTTCTAGGACCGCTTACGCCGAGTGACTCATGGGCGGACTTACCCTAGACCTGAGGCGTTCATTATAATGAATAGCATTATGGGAACATGCAACATGAAAAGTATTTTGTGATATTTACTTCAATTTCACACGCAAGGCTTGTTAGAAGATACTCTTTGGATAGTAGCTGTCGACTTTGTCGAAGGGGATGAAACGATTGCAAAGGCTTGAGGGATTTTCTTATGGACTTTGGGGATTGTTGCTCACTTTCCGAAAATTATTAGGCACGAGTCTATTTCATTTGTGTCAGGATCGTTTCCGCTTTAACTTGTACAGCAATTGTTTTTTTGGCCGATGTGATTGCGTTACATTTCTAATTGCGTCATCTAACTCTGCGAATCAATCTAACCGTCATGCCAAGCGCAGGCTCGACCAGGTGATGTATATTTAATTGGTATCTTGTAAATGTCTGGCATCGTGGAGCGCTCATAGTGATCGGTTGCGCTCAAGGGAAGTACTTGAGGCCCTTCCGTGTCCACTTGCGACCGTTCAAGATAAAGTACTGCAAGTTGGCCAAAACAGAACAAACCACTCCTAGAGTGACGAGTCCTAGGATGACGCTCCAGCCGACGGGGTAAAGAGGTCCATCTTTCGCTTGGAAGATCTGGCTGCCGATGATTCCACCCGTGTTGGCAGACATGATTTGAATCGCCAGCGTGATGGATCGCTCTCCAGGCGTCCCAGAGTTCAAAGCCATCCATGAACCATTGACGGGGTCTGCAGGCCGAATTAGCTCCAAGCCTCAAGTTATTGTGATTGTAACGGCTTGACTTACGCCAATTTTGGGCAAAGGAAAGCGCGCAGATCAACACGGCAAGCCTTTGCTTTCCGTTGCTGGAGTTGATCAGGAGTCGGTTCCCGAGCTGTCTATGTGTAAGTATAGAGGTCGTTGGTGAGTTCATTGGAAGGGGGTTCATACCGTGAAGCACCAGTAAATCACCAGGCCAAGTGTTACCATAGGTCCTCGAAGGCGGATCTTGTCACTATGCAGTCGCCCAAGTTAGCAAGACATTATCCTACGTGAATCTGATAGACTCACGCGATGGTTCCCCATGCGATGTTAACAACCATGAGAATCCAGTATCCAATGGAGACAAGTGCATTGGACTTGAGCCTCTCGTATCCAAAAGACGCGACGAGAGTCGGGGCGTACGAGCCCATTGTTCCGGCCGGCGCGATGCAGGCAATGGTGAGAATGATGTGGGGGATGAGTTTCCAGTTCGTAAACTGAGATAGATTAGAGGTCTGCCATGACTTTGGACGAGGTGCGTGAGGGATGTACATACCACGTTCTTCATCTCCTTCCGACTAATGTGGACCTTAACGTTGACCTTGGATGGATCATTGGCCAAGATTCTCTTCGTCAGGATCTTTGCTTCCCTGTCGTTGAAGAGGCGCAGTCCCAGCAGCGACACCGGGTTGGCGGTGTTCTGAGGGAAGAGCGAAAGGAACATGACGCCGACGACAACGGTAAACATGCCCTCAATGAGGAACATCCACTGCCAGCCGGTGAGACCTGCAACGCCTCTCATGTGTAGGCTAAGTTTCCCATATCAATAACGTGACATAAAGAAGTACATTGAAGAGTATTGAGACGTACATGGCGTATGCGAGCAGACCGGCGCATCCAGACGCGGTCTGATTGCCGATGAAGTACCACGAGAATCTCTTGCTCGTCTCTTCGTTCTTGTACCAGCGAGTAATGGTGTAGAAACCGGCCGGAATGAAACCAGCTTCGCAAAGACTGCAGTTTGTTAACATCGCCGCTTCGCGAAATGCATTGGGATTGAGAGCTGCTACTCACCCCAGGAGAAGTCGGGTTACGAGAAAGGAGGCCAAGCCTTTCTGAAAGGCTTGAAATGTTGCAACGAGGCCCCTAGTAAAAACGTTAGACTTGGGGCATGGACGTGTTGCAGCATAACTCACCATGCCACAATCTGGCCTCCAATCCATAGGGAGGGCCCCACTCGGTATAGAACGATATTGCTAGGGATCTAAGCCTCGATTAGCCTTGGGCAAGGACACGGATTTCGGGAGGCTGTGGCCGTACTTCTAGCAGGACAATTCCAAGCGAGAGGAGTTGCTGTCCGACGTTGAACTGGTTCTGGGTGATACCGACGTCGGCGAAGAAGTCATCTGTAAGCGCATTTCCACTGGAAAGGGAACTGTTAGCACGGTGACGGCCGGAAACAAAAGACAAAGGAGAAAATTACATGTTTCCGCGGTCGAGCTGCAGGGCAAAGAAACCGAGGATCAAGAGCGGCATAATAGTTCGGTCAAGCCTGAGACGAGAGCAATCAATGTCAGTGGGTGCATTAACCTGGTGGGAGGAGGCATGGTCACTTACTTGCGAACCAACGACTTCTCCTCCTCGGGCGTCCAGTCGACGTCAATGTTGTCGACATCGCTGAGGCTGCCGCCATTCGGGCTGTTGCTCACAGCGTTGATTTCGAATTGTTTCTCCATCTGGGGCAGAAGGGCACGAGGAAAGCTGCTGCTTGGGGTGTGGCCGGAGCTTAACGTAGACGCCGAAGCACAATATCGAGCATCACGAATCTCCAGAAAACGAAAACCCAGCAGCATACGGGCCAAGGCCTGTTTTTATTCATCCCACCCATCTCATGCCAGGGTCGTCGCTGGAACGGATCGCCCCGAAGAGCGACGAGCCGTACGGCGACGGCCCTGGCCAAGTCGGCCCCATTGCGGTCACCAACACTAACACCAACACCGGCACCATCATGGGTTTCTCGCAAATGCATGTCGAAAAACGTGCGCTGCGGGCCCGTCGACGCGGAATCAGTGACGTTTCGGGACCGTTGTGGAGGAGTGATACTGCGTCTAATGCCTGAGATGGAAATGTATGCCATGATCCTCCGCTGTCACGCAATCGCTCAAACGGAGCAGGGCGGAGTTGATATCCACCAAACCAGCCAGGATCTGATGTTTGAGTACGAGTAAAGAGTAAGGTATTAATCTCTACGAGAGAATTCAGACAAAGCGTTCTTTAGTCATGGTTGCATTGTCGCCTGGTGTGTGTCCAGCCCTTGTAGATCGCATCTCAACTCAGTGTGTCCTGGTCATCTGGGCTTCAGGAGGGATATGGGATGGTTTGCTTGGCGACGAGCGGTACGGCTTTGTTAGCCTGGCACCCATCACTCTCAACGCCACTAATATATGTGCATGCATAGATCTTAGTCACATTGTCCATCTTTGAAACAACTAAACCATCGCTCACTCAACTGATACCACGGGGAATTCATCTCGGGGAGTTCATCTCAGAAGATCCAAGGCTCAACTGCCGATACCCACTGCCTGCTCGCGCGTCTCCCTCACAATTCATCATCCAGGGTTTCGATCGCGCAATCGATCGCACTACAAAAGTGGTAACCGTTCGCACCTCCACTGTACCCACTCTCATGGAACCCTTGCAGCGACTCCAACTCAAGATTCGTCTGCTGAACCAGAGCACTGGGTCCTGGTATAGTTCGGCCGGCGACATGCGAGTGACAGGTGAAGCGGAGGCATTCCGACGCCAAGAATACACGAATAGTCCACGACACACCCGTGGAATTACCGCCGACCCTGGTTGGTTTTGCACATGGCTCAACATATCAAGCATTTTGTCATAGGAGTATTACGTGTGTCAGTTCTACTAATGATTCATCTAATTCGTCACGGCCAGAATCTACCTTCTGGCTGTCGCCTTTTGCTCACAGCAAGCCCTTCACTTTGAGGTCCTCGTGGGCCTTCTTCTGACGGTCCCACTGCTTCTTCAACGTCTTGAGCTGGCTCTTGGGCACATCGCTGCCATCCGTCAGCTTGGTGGGTAGACCCTGGCCGTCCCATGCGCTATACCGCTCGTCATTCTTGAACAGCTGCTCCGGGGGCACCTTGGCCTTTTCGCGAGCCTCCTGGTCAGCCTTCTCACGCGCCAGTCGGGCCTCCTCCTTCTTCCTCGCCTTCTCTGCTGCGAGCGCCGCCTTCTCCTCTCTAGCTGCAATCAACTCTGCCGCCGGAATGAACTTGATCAGGGAAGGCTGGTTGTCAGACCGATCATCCAAATAGACGCCCAGGTTAGTGAAGTCCTGGTCGCGAATGCGGTCGGTCAAGGCGAGAATTGCCTTCTTCGTCTCCGGCACTTGACTACCAACAATCTGGCGGAGCTCGTCACGGATCTTTGACACGACGCGCAAGTATGGCAGGGCTAGTTGCTCCGGGTCGCGGGAGCCACTGGCAGCTACAGACTCAAACTCTGCGATAGGATCCTGTCCGAGTAGAGTCGAAATTGTTTTGTTTTCAAGCGAAAGACTAGAAACATCTGCCTTCACTTTCGTGAGAACCTCTGCATAGGGCTCTACAGCAGTCTTGGGCTCCACATTGGCGGCAATGGTAGTTGCCCAGCCAAGGCCGTTGTATGGAGGCTTGGCATTGGCGTCCAGTCCAAAGATGCCAACAATCTTGGTGATCCATCTTGCGATAGCCTCCAGGGCCTTGAGGTCGGCGTCCTTGTTGTCCTTGAGGTAAATGTTGGCCGTGTTGACCAGCTTCAGAATTACAGCCATGGCTCGGGGAGTGTCAAATGAGTTCACCAGAGCAGCCTCAAACTCTTGCTTAGCCTGCTCGAGCTCACCAAAAAGACCCTCGGTAGACTTGTTATCGGAATTAATAGAAAGAGATTGGACACCGCTTGAGATGCCAGCCTCGGCAAGCAGGGACTTGGTGTTGACGAAAAAGTTCTGCTTGTGGTTAGTCTTTATGCTACAAGATTACCAGTGAAGCACTTACGCTAATGGTGGTTTCCCAATTCTCACCCTGCAGTCTCATGTCAGGAGAAATCTCTACACCGTCATTCCATCGGCCCAAGAGGAAGACAATTCGCATGCCACGGGACGAATATGTGGTGGCCAGCGCATCCTGGATGGTCTGGAAGTTCTTCAACGACTTGGACATCTTGGAACCCGAGATGGAAAGATGACCCATGTGAAGGAAGTAGTTCACCCAAGTGTGCTCGCCCTTGGAATGATCGCAGAAGTAGGCTTCACTCTGCGCCAGCTCATTGTCGTGGTGAGGGAATGCCAGATCAACACCGCCGGAGTGAATGTCCATCTGAGCTCCCAGAACATCAGACGCCATGACTGAGCACTCAATGTGCCATCCAGGACGACCGTCTCCCCACTTGCTAGGCCAAAACGGCTCGCCAGCCTTGGACTTCTTCCAGAGCGCAAAGTCGCCAGGGCTCTTCTTGCCACCCAGATTCTTGGAAAGTGAACCCTCGCCTTCCTCCTGCAAAGACTTGTCGTTTCTGTTGTCGGGACGCAATCGGGCATAGGTGTTGCCGGCCTGTTCGAATGCCGAAATGTCGAAATAGACGGAACCTTCAGACTCATATGCGAACCCCTTGTCGGCAATTCTCTCCACAAACTTGGCGATCTGAGGAACGTAGTCTGTAACTCGAGTGATGATGTCGGGGCGAAGAACATTGAGGGCATCCATGTCCTCCATGAAAAGCGCCTCCATGCTCTGGGTGAGATCGGTGAACATGGTCTGGTCGCGGGTGTCGATGGTCTCCTTGTAGAGGGAATCGAGGTATGGGAGTAGGATCTCGTCGGTCCCAGGGAAAATGTTGGTTCCATTGATGGCATCGACGGCATTATTCATATTCGTGAGGTGCATCTTGACCTTGGCTTCATCGTCGCCTGCCTTTCCCTCGCCGGAGATGGTTCCGCCAGCAAGTACTCGACCGTACCCAGCCTCCCTTCGCGCGGTGTAGTTGGTAGTGTTGAGTTCCTCGCCGTCCCCGAGAAGCAATGGCAGGCTGCTCTTGGCATATGCCCGGAAGGCGGAGAGGGCGAGCTCCTTGAGCTCTTCGTTCGTGTACGTCTTTTGCTTTTCGAGTTCCAGGAGGCGTTGTCGTCGAGCTTTAATGATGATCTGCCAGCTATTTTAGAGAGGTTACCCAACTATTGGACTTGGAGCTTCGGCGCATACCTTGTCGTCAATGTCAGTAATGTTCATGACGAAGTTGACCTCGAAACCGAAGTAGTGCATTAGAATGCGACGGATGATGTCAGTCGAGACATAGTTGCGTGCGTGGCCCAAATGGCTCTTGTCATAGACGGTTGGTCCGCAAGCGTACCAGGACACCTTTCCAGACTCGATGGGGACGAACGGGACAGGTGCGCCTGGCTTGAGGGAGTTGTAGAGCTTTAGCGACTCCATGGTGCGGAACGAATAGTTGCGGTAGATCAATTTTAGTCGTGGTAGCGGCGTAGGGACTCGAATGCGTGTATGAAGCCGCAAGAGATTCATCCAGGACAAGCAAGGAACTGGCGATCAAAGAGAGGTGTGACAAGGAAAAAGGAGGGGAAAGCGAAGGGAGAAGAAGGGGGCAGGGAGAGGGTATCTTAAAGATCAGACCAGAGAGGAGGGTGAGTACGAAGAGTCGAGGTGTCGATGTGTCAAATTTGAGTCATGGCCCAGTGGCTTGAGTCCCAAGCAAATGAGAAGGAGTCAAGGGTGACAACAATGCCAGTCATTGAAAATCACCAGGCCCCTCCCTCATCAGAGTCATCACGCCTGCAGCACCCAGCACGCACATCAGTGGCAGTGGGGCTCAGGTAGTCTGCTAGGGTCTAAGCCTCTAGGGAGCATCCCCCGCCTCACAGCCTTGCCAATCGCGAGCTCTAGCGGGTCATTTCCAGTTGCCCCTCACTAAATTTCAGTGGGGCACCTGCTGAATCGTCCTCAGCCTTGCGCAGACTAGTCCTTCAAAATAATTTTCCAAGCCTCAAGATCGTCAAGCGCATCTTCATCGTCACCAACTCTACCGGCCTGAAGGGTCCGAAACCCGCCAAAATGACACGACCATCGCCCTTCCTAGAGCCTGGATCAGTCACAGCTGCCGATAATCTTGCCATTGTGCTTCTCTCTCGCGACAATCTCCAGCCAATCACCCTCGAAGAGTCCACCGGCGCCGTCGACGGTTATGCTGAAGGCACCATGCTGAATACCCGATTCGGGTCCTTCCCACACTCAACTCTGCTTAACATTCCATGGGGATCGCAAGTCCGCGCATCAGCCGTCGACACTGGCTCAAGAGGGCGCAAGCGTCGCCGCGAAGCCACCGACGAGGACACCCCGACTACTGGCCCAGACGACGAGGACAAGCAGGCAGCTTCAAAGCCAGCCAAGAAAGCAGTCGCAGCCGCAAGTGGCTTCATCCACATCTTGCGCCCAACACCCGAGCTCTGGACGAGTAGTCTGCCTCATCGAACCCAGGTCGTTTACACACCCGACTACAGCTACATCCTACAAAGAATCCGGGCGGTGCCCGGCACGCGCCTCATCGAGGCTGGTTCCGGAAGTGGCAGCTTTACACACGCATCAGCAAGGGCGGTCTATAATGGATACCCGCAGAGTGACAACGATGTGAAGGGGAAAGTCTTTAGTTTTGAGTTTCATGAGACTCGATTCCAAAAAATGCAGGAGGAGATTGAGGGCCACAGGTTGAACGGCATCGTCCAGGTATCACATCGCGATGTTTATCAGGGTGGCTTTCTGGCTGGCGGCAAGTCACCACGTGCGACAGCAGTATTCCTGGATCTCCCTGCCCCTTGGGAAGCCCTGCATCACCTGTCGCGACAGAGGCCAGAGAAGCTCAAGGGGAGCAGTGATGCGGAAGATGAAGAATGGGTGTCGCCGCTGGATCCGAAGCAGAGCGTTCATATATGCACATTTTCCCCATGCATCGAGCAAGTTACCCGCACCATCGAAGAGATGAGAGAGCTGGGATGGACCGACATCGACATGGTTGAAATCAGCCACCGCCGATTCAGTACTATTCGAGAACGAGTCGGTGCCAATTTGCCTGCTGAGAAGGGCAACATCCAAACGCCCGCGGATGTGACGGAAGCTGTGGACAGACTACGACAGATTAACAAGAAGACAAAGGAGTTTCACAGGTCTCAGGCTCTCTCGACCAACAACTCAGCAGACACGTCTGAAATGGACCTCGACACGCCACCGCCAACATCTCACAAGAACAAGGCCAATGGCAAGGAACCTGCGAGCGACGAGGAGAGCAAGCCATGGATGCACGGCATCCTATATCACCGGGCCGAGGCGGAGATGAAGACGCACACCTCGTACCTCGTGTTCGCTACCCTCCCACGAGAATGGAGCAGCGAAGATGAGGCAGCGGCAGCAGCCAAGTGGCCCTGCGGCGAGGAACGCAACGTCATTGGTAGCGTCGATAAGCAAGTGCGAAGACAGCAGACACGGGAAAAGCTACAGGCGAAGAAGAAGCAGAAGCAGGAGCAGTTGCAGCAGCTGCAGCAGGAACAAGTGCAGAAGCAGACGCAAGGAGACGATACCCAGGTCATGGAAACGGAGGCCGCGGAGGTGATTGACGGGTCAAAATAGCAAATCCCACCACCCTCTGGCGCGGTGGCTAATAATTGTAACGACGTGCCCGGACTCAACATGAGCAACAACGTGGAGGTGGTTTTTAATGAATTGTCTCGATGTCATGTCGGCTATATTCCTACTAACTCTGATTCGCACCACTGCATGCAAGCGGCCAAGGTTGGGTGGTTCGGGTACCGTGACACAGAGCCTCTTCCACTAACTCTTGATGACGCAGAACCCAATTGCTCACAAATGACAGGTGTAGGCTGTTCCTCAATTCTCCGCTAGCTCGATGCGGTTTCTTTAGTTCCTAGATGGACATTGGACACGTCTGCTGCGGCGCAACGCCAATTCAGCTCAAAATGCACGAGGCAACCAGAAAGGCAGATACGCTGGTTGTGGCGATGCGCAACTTTGGGTCCAAATCAGGCGTCTCGCAGACCATTCTCACAGCCCAACAACCCAACGAATCTCGTCCAGTTCCCGATAGGCAGTTGCCTCCCCTCCATCACATATCCCCCGCAGCTCACCGTCTGACCTTTGTATTTCTCAACCAACTACAGAGGTGAGGTGACGGATGCACAGCTACGCCGGCCTTCTAGCTCGGATCAAGCTTGAATCGGTATTGGACAAAGGCAGCCTCCGCGCTCTTTTCAAAGCCTAACAGGCTGCCTGACGATGCCCTTGATTTCACGAGTCCCCACGGGTTTCTCCGGAGATGGTTTGCCCATGCCGCCACCAACTGCAATGAGGCTGTCAAGCGAGTATCGATACACTGAAACTACAAGGGCATCCACGCAAGGTACCCATCAATGTAGCAGTGACCCCATCCGAGTGACCCGTCCTCAGCCTATATATATCCACACTTTACGTCCTGGGATTTGCATGTTGTAATTCCCATCTGAAAGTACTGATCCCACGTCTCAAATTACCATTACAGAAAACGTATAAAATAGCTCCTACTCTTCCCTCGCTGCAATGGCCAAAACCCAAGAAACCAATCACTTCTCGCAACCTGCCGGACAGAAGCAAGCCACCGCTCCAGCACAATTACCCATGGCGTCAAGTGCATGGTCAGAATGGACCCTTCATTCCTCTGGTCTGCATTATTATCGAGCTCAGTATCTGTCATATGAAGCAGCGGTAGTAGTAGTACGGAGCGCGCGCAACGCAGTCGTGGCTGACAGCCAAGGCCGATACATTCACTATGAGTTTGTCGGCATCAACGAGGTGCCACAGAGCCAATACTATCCTCCTCCGGGCTTTGCGGCACTTCCGGTACTTGCAGCACCTCCGGTCGCACCACCACAAAATCTTAGTGCCCCAGCTCAGCTTCATGAGCAACCCCAAGTTCCTGAGCTTGAAGATGACGGAACGTCCGCGACATCAGGTACCAATGACGCAGCCGACGGCGCCATCATCGACATAGAGACTGGATCAGATGCAATCATAGTCAGCTTTCCCGAGGTGACTGACAAGCACTCGCTCGTGTTCGACAAGAAGACGCGGAAGAGGCTGCAGTCGGAGAAGAAGAGGCGGATCAACCCTAAAGCAAAGGTCGATACATGGCTGAGAAACTAGTGACCGGTTCCAGGCGTCTAGGCATCTTCTGGGTCATCGAAAGATTGCTTGGGCTCTTTCCAATTCTACAGTTAACTTGGAGGCATGTTGGGGTGTTATGCGAATATCAAAATTATGGACAGCAAGTCACCAACGTTACAATACAATTCAAATTTCATCTTTCACAACCACCATCATTCGTTTGCCTGAAGAAAGCGCCCACAAGCTCCATGCCTCCCAATGACACTGCCTACGCAGTCCTTTCTTTCATCCTTGCCAGGTGTTGTCCTTGGTACCAAAGATTCCAACATGTTCCCTATCTCTAGTGTCATGATAGTCATCCCATATCGACCCACCCCAACGCCCAGCTCAAGAGCAATTTTCAATTTGACGCCAAGATATGACGATAGAAAGAATTGCTATCATACGTTTTGCGCGATTTGCTGACCCTGGGGCTGTGAAACGGCTGGGGCGTGGGGGAACCAGTTACAGTCTAGGCGAGGCCGAAGTGAGGCGGACTCGAACCAGGATCCCAGCGTGAGACGACGTTGAGCCGACTTCGACAAAAGCATGCACAAGACATGTTGTAGAGTTGGATTTAATCAAGCTTTTTTTCATTGATCAAACCCAATAGTCCGCGAGATGCTCAGACAATTGCGCTACGACGTGTCAATGGGCATTTTGTGTACTATACATCAACAGCCGCGGTGAACGTATATTGACTTACTGAGGGGATACTTTCTTTGCAACCCAAGGGTTTATATATGAATAATGATGATTAATCCTTAAATGGGATTTTAGATGTTGCATCTGAAAGGAAGGGTGCATTTTGATGTGAATGGAAGCTCTTGATTTCTATCTAACTGAGGGCTCGCAGCAGCTCTATTTGTAGGCTGCTCTCATATCTATGATAAGGTTCTCCTAAGATCAGATCTCAAGGGATCCGGGTCTTCGAGACCGGCTTGCTAGAAAGCCGAGTCTTCGAGACCGGCTTGATAGAAAGCCGGGTCTTCGAGACCGGTTTACTAGAGAGCCGAGTCTTTGAGACCGGGCCGTAGTCTCATCAGTTGATAGATGTGACATTAGACTTCTCCGACGAAAAGAATGGCATACTTGTTCTCTACCCAAACGCTTGATGGAATCCTATTGGAATACTCGTGGCGCTTATTTCCCTCCACCTCCTGATTATGGCCAAGAAACTAAGAAATACAAGTGGTTCTTTTCTTTCCTTTTTCTTTGACAGCTAGCAATAGTTCCAAAAATCGAATGGTTCGTCCATATTCGAAGACAATCAAGGTCTAGAGACAGAAGTTTCAACAATGGCCATTGCTCACAGAGCAGAAAAAATTATGTTGTACTGCATTAAATAGTACAATATTTGCCTTTGTTTTAGTATCTGATTAACGGGTCTATAATGGATAGCTTTTCCTTCTCTCAAAAGCTGGCACGCACCTTAAAACCCTTCCCACAACCTTGGCAAACATCTGGGCCAGGGCAACGAGCGTCGACGTCAATGAATAGCTAGAACATCTCGAAAACACCTGTGAATACGGCCACTTGTGTTAATACGTATATAGTTTTTGCGCGATTAATCCGGTTCATTAAGCCGTTTAGCACGATCCGAATTCCAAAAAGCGAGTTAGTCTCACCAGTTGATATCAGGGTTGAGTTGACGATGATGTGTCCACTCACGCACTGTGTGCATAGTGTCAAATACAGGGCATCATACAGTGCTTACACTATTCCTCAAACTGTGATCCTCCAGCCGGACCGGAATAACTATGCAGCGACTCACCTCCAATCCATCAACACCCAGTCAATTTTCACGACATTGCTGAGCTTCACTCCGCTCAGCCTTCCCTCACAACGCGACAGCTTTAACCCCCTCCACGCCGCAACCATGACGTCTACAATCGGCATCCCAATCAAGCTCCTCAACGAGGCCCAGGTCTGTCGCCACTCCAAAATCCTCCTACCCAGGAACCTCCCCCGAATCTTAGGCATCAGCTAACCAGCCTCCCCCCGCAACAGGGCCACATCGTTACGCTCGAGATCACTTCCGGCCAGACCTACCGCGGCAAGCTCCTCGATGGCACGTACCACCCTTATCTTACTCCCTCTTCCACGAGACGGCCTCAGCTAACCTGCGCCTCCCAAAAACAGCCGAGGACAACATGAATGTTCAGCTCAAGGACATCACCGTAACGGCCCGCGACGGCCGCGTCTCCCACCTCGACCAGGTGTACATCCGCGGCTCCCATGTGCGCTTCTTCATCGTCCCCGACATGTTGCGCAACGCCCCCATGTTCCGCAGCCGCAACGTCCGCGGCCGCGGTGTCGGCCTCGCCCGTGGCCGTGCGACAGTTAGCCGAGCGCGCGCGAGCGGACGCGGAGGACGGTAATCGCAAACCAACCGAGGCTTGGACGTTGAAGGGAGGCGTGTTGTGGAGGGGAAAGTGTGCTTGGCGTTCAGGTTTAATGGGTCATTTCAAAGAACATTTGCTGTGGAATCGTGGAACAAAAGGCTTGGCTGCGATACCAGTCTAGAATCCGAAGGCTGTTGGAGAGGTGCGCATGTGATCCGCCTGGATTAGGAGAGGCAGCATGAGCAGGAGCATCGTTACACGCATGTCCTGAAGGGCAGTTATATCTTCTGCCGAGATTGAGTAGACTACATATAAAATGGCGTATGTCCACGCCTGGTATCTCCTCACCAACCATGGGCCCATCGATTTCTTTTGCTATTGTATCTTACACTTGGCCCATTGACTTACTTCATGCGAGAGAGCGCATCCTCCGCCTTGACCACTATCTCTTTGACCTTCTGAAGCTCTTCGGATCCCTCGTTCGACAGCTTGATCGGCTTGCCACCGTCTAGCACCTCTGCCACACTCTCCTCGACACCCCTCACAGCTTTGCGGCCCTCTTCGCGGACCTCGCCCTCCCAGAATCCACGGGCACTCTCCCACTTCTTCTGCAACCGGCTCAGGCTCCACATGATTCCTAGTGCTGCAACAGCACCTGCCTCGAAAACTGTGGATGAGAATGATGATACATAAAGCAATCCGGCGAGCGTTGTGGTGATGCCGGATGTTCCCAGAGACTGCAAGACTAGTCTCTGAGCGAGAGCCTGGAGGGCAGGGATAGTCTCATTTTGGAGATATCGGCGGGTGAAGGCGATGTGACCTGGCCACTTGGGGAGTGGAGATGAGCGAGTGAAAGGAACCACGGAGGTGAGCTCTCCAGGACCTAACTGTTTGGGAGCTGATACTGCGTCGCTCACAGATAGGGGTTGGGGGTATTTTGGGGACTCTGGAGCAAATTCCGAGATCCGGCCTGTCAAGTAGACTAGCTCTTGCTCAGCAGTGGGCAGAAATCGCTGGCTTAGCATCTCGTTCGTGAGCATTGCCACATCATCGACTCTCCAAAAGAGCTGCCACCATCCAAGCTTGCTCCATCGGTGACCGGTGAATGCCAAGTCAAGTTCATCCTGCAGCTCTGCATGTGCTTTTTGTGCCCATGCTGCGAGGCCCTCATTCAGGTCTTTCGAGCCAATTGATGCAGAAGTTGCCGATTTCATCGCCTTGGATAGTTCACCAGACTCCTCGGCCTGGATCATTACCAACGTATTTTGGAGGAGTGACGCGATGAGTTGTCGCACCACAGGTTTAGTGGAGTCGTCTGAGGTGCTAATGCCAGACTTGATCCAGGCCGCAAGAGCACGTACGTTGCTTTCAGACCAAAGGTGGTTGTATTCCATGGCATTTTGAGGTCCTTTGCGGAGGAGACCAACACCCTTCTCGGCGAGTGAGATGTCAAATATCTCAAAAGAAGCGTCGAGCTGCTCCTTGCTCAAGCCCTTCAGATCAACACCTGTCAAGATAGATCCCTTGCCTTCCAATAGAGACAAAGGCGTAATGTTGACTGCCCCCATAAGGCCGTCAGCAACTAGGAGTGATTTGTGGACCGGTGTTGTTACGGGAGTAACCCGATTTTCGGCTGAGGGGATATTAACGGTCGGGACGAGCAGTGCATCTTCTATGCCCTGCGCAGAAACTGCTCCAGTATATGGGGTAGGCGTGTGAACCTGCATCAAGAGAATCTCCAGGTTGAGGCCATTCCACTCAGCAGACGAAACATTGACCTCGCTCAACAGGCTCGTCTTGGAGATGGTCAAATTGCCTTGCTGGGTGGGGGCTGGCCCGACTCGAATGATGAGCGGGTTCTTGGGGTCGTGATCCTTCAATTGTTGCTCCCATAACTCTTCATCCTTGAGTGGATCGGCCAACAGAACCCTCAAGACGTTCTTGGCGGTCTTTCCAGCATCGGAGCCATCTGCAAGCCCCAAAATAGCAACCCTTACGGATTCCCGGCCTGGTGTCTGTCGAAGACCCTGGAGAGCCAATTGAAGCCTGGAGAGGTTTACAAAAGCTGGCGCGTGCTTCTGAAGATCCAGCAGAGCCTTCTCGAGCTCTGCACGCGCGCTGATCGATTTCGTGCCTGTCGACTGGAAGCGTCGGGAGCTGACTTGGCGGCGAGACCGCGGGCGGGCTCGGCTGTTAGGCGCAATGGAGCAAAAGGGACATATCGATGAACCCTGAGGCTTTTGTGGTCGGGTTAGAGCCCGGATACTCCCTGCGCCGGGGAAACCTGGCCGTCGGGAAGCCATTTGCTGGTATCAGAATGGTGATCATTGATGGGGAATTTATCGGACGCTTTGCGAGAGAGCTCCAATGTCTTGGGCCGGAAAAGTCCCGGCAAAACCCGGAGCTCGCCCACCCAGAGCGTCATCGAACCTGTCTTCACCTGGCTGTGCAATTACTTCTCACTAACATGATTTTTTGTAATATCAAATCCGCGGATTAGTCTGTGTTCTTTCTTACTACAGTGTTTTTTCTCTTTCATGATAGTACGTGTTCTTGGGTGAGCTACAGCCCGTTGCGACGCAAAAACTGTTTGACAGGACAGCTAAGAGTGCTATGCGAATATTCTCAAGCTAAGGATGTCGAGCCGATCATGGTCCTTACAAGCGTTGACGGCCATCGAAAAACACGTTAACATTTGCGAAATCTTGATACTTTTGACATGTGCTACCCGCTTTCCCGCAACGTTTGAACGGCCAGCTTTCAGGGGTCCAAAAGCACCATCCATCCCAGCAACCGAAAACGGTAAACAGATCGCCTTAAGGACCATTTCCCACACCACCTAAAAGCCCCCATGTGGAATCAATAACTCCCATGCCGCTCTCAGGTTAGTGCAGCGGGGAGAGAGGGAAAATGGGGAAATTGCCCGCTGCGATTTGATGTGAGGTGGAAAATGATGATTCATGATCTCATTAATCTGGACTCTCGTGGAGGCTTGGCGTGCGCTAGACAAGTAGATTTAGTGACGGAGATCTATGACCATGAACGACAAGCTTCATTTGGCGTATCAACGCCTCGGGTCTCAGTCAGGGTCCAGGGTGCTAAATACTTGACATTTCTCTAGTTTGTTCGCCTGTAAATGCAAATGTCGGGTTTGTGACTGGCTTTTCGGGATTCACCATCGTCTGCCCTCAATCCACCATTGAAGAAAACCTCCGACATGGCCTCACAGCGTGCGTCTCAGAACAGAATCACAACTTCGTTTTGACTACCCTCAGCTAACCTGAGTAACCTAGCAACAGCAACATCAGCGCCCATCGATGGCTACGTTGATCCAGACTTCCCGAACCCCAATGGCGAATGGGATACGCCAGTAATCATCTATGGCTACACTCCCCTCTTCTCGCTCGCCGTCTTCGCCGTCGTGTGGTTCTTTATCTTCTTCGTCGTCCACCTGTTCCAGACGATCCGCTACCGAAGCTGGTACTTTGTCACATTCCCCATCGGCCTACTGTTCGAGATTGTTGGATATGTCGCCAGGACGCTCTCGGCGAAAAAGGACCCGTACAACTTGCTGTACTTTATCCTCAACTACTTCTTCATCGTCACCCCGCCCGTCTTCCTTGCGGCTGGCATCTACACCATCCTATCCGCACTGATCCCGAGACTTGGGCGCCACTACTCGCTTCTTCCGCCGAAAGCCATCCTTTGGTTCTTCATAACCTCGGATGTAATCGCCACGATCGCTCAGATCGCCGGCGCCGCCCTCATCGGCGTACAGCAGTCTAACAGGGCCGACCCTACGTTTGCCAACAACATTCTCCTCGGCGGTTTGGCGTATCAAGTCTTTTCCCTCGGCGTATTTGTTATCCTCACGGGTATTTTCCTTTTCCGTGCGCGTCATGAGATCAAAAGCCACGGAAAGGGACAGGTTGGGTTTGCCATCGCATTCGCCGTGGCCACACTCCTCATTTACTTGCGAACATGCTTCCGTCTTGCAGAAACGGCTCAGGGCTTGGGTGGCGCTTTATCCTCCAACGAAATCTACTTTGCCTGTCTGGAGTTTGCACCAGTGGCTGGAGCCGTGTTACTGTTTGCAGTGTGGCACCCTGGCCGTTGCGTGGGACGAAGAGTCAGAGTTCCCGATGTGGAAAAGGAACCCAGAGGCAATGTCAATTTCTGAAGCATGAATAGTGTCAAAGACGTATGTACTTACTTAGTATTGGTGATAATGAGATATCAGAAAGTATCATGACTTAAGAGCGGTTGGTTCGGTCTGCCCATGTAAAATGATTGGATTGCGGAGGACAGCAGCTGACACATCGCTGGAATGTGTCACTAATTAGAGTTGTTACGGCCACTAACGCCTAGCGACTTAGGCAGCTAACGATTTGGATAGGCCCCAATCCGCAGCGTCCAATCGAAATTCATAGGGTGACGAGCTCTAACATACACGTTCCCCTCACTCATCGACACACCTATCAAACCATCTACCTCCAACTGCTTTCAAAACTCGCCTCTCATGCCTCCTCTCCCTCCCTCCGCTAACCCTCTCCCTCGGATCGTCACTTACTATCAGACTCATCATGACTCCGCTGGCAACCCAATCTCCGTCCTGCCTCTCATCACCCAACCAGGCATCACTCTCACTCACGTAATCGTTGCTGCCATTCACATCAACGAGCACCCCGACAAGCTCACCCTCAACGATCACCACCCCTCGCATCCACGCTTTCAGACCCTCTGGGCTGAGCTGCGCGTCCTTCAAGCCAGCGGGATCAAGGTCTTGGGCATGCTGGGCGGTGCCGCACAGGGCAGCTACAAGCGACTCGACGCAGATGAGGCTCAGTTTGAGAGATACTACGGCCCTATGAGGGACGTAATTCGAGAGCATACGCTGGACGGATTGGATCTGGATGTGGAAGAAGAAATGAGCCTCGGGGGGATCATTCGCCTTATTGATCGTCTACGAAGCGACTTTGGTCCCAATTTCATAATCACCCTGGCTCCCGTTGCCACGGCCTTGCTTGACTTCACCAAGAACCTCAGCGGCTTCGATTACGAGGCCCTGGAGGTCATGCGCGGCAAGGACATTGCATGGTATAACACGCAATTCTACTGCGGCTGGGGTGACTGCAGCAATCCCCTCATGTTCGACTACATGATCCGCAAAGGCTGGCCCCCAGAGAAAATTGTGGTTGGCCTGGTCACAAACCCTGCTAATGGCGGTGGTTTTGTGCCGTGGAATCCGCTGGGGATGGTTCTCACCACACTGAGAGGGCGATATGGTCAATTTGGAGGAGTCATGGGCTGGGAGTACTTCAACAGCTTGCCGGGAGGCAAGGAGAGGCCTTGGGAGTGGGCGAGAGAGATGACAAAGCTGTTGAGAGGGCACTTGCCTGCCCAGCCCGCAGCACCGACAGTAAATGAAGCGACAAAGCCGAGAGCGGAGGCGCCTTCAAAGATAGAGGAGGTAGATCCTGATGTGCCCGGCGGGAAGGACACACGGGTTCCGGCGCAGTTTGACTACTATACGGATTCATCTGAAGAAGAATAAGACATTAGATATAGACTTAAGCATTTGGCGATTTCATGAAGCCATAGGCCTTGGAAGCTACATTCAATCGCGAAGTGGCCCGCAGATCGCGCCGCAACCGTTTTCGACAGATACAAAATTGAGGAGGCTCTTGCATCCCATGAGAGGTGGTGAAATAGACCAATTAAACTTGAATCATGATCCCTGGTGCTATGAACTGCAGTCTTAGGCCAAAAGTCTCCGTACACTTAGACTAAGACTGAGCATCTCATAGCAAGAATGCATCGATGACTCTATATAAAATTGATCCTAAACCGAATATAATATAGTATCCAAGCAATACAATAATAATCCATAATTCAGTACCCTTTAATATACCTTAATACGGTCTCCTAGATGCATTCTGGTCCATAGTGTTAAAGTAGGTGTACGGAGACTTTTGGCCCAAAACTGTACCACCCTTTCAGAATACAAAATGGTACATTTGTGAGCCAAGCCCAGCTATTCTGTTGCTGCTAAAGGTTGACTCTCTTGAAGCAGTGATGACACTTATCCGAGAATGAGTCCTATGTTCATCTCCATACTTACAGTTCGCCAGACTTCTTCAACATTAGTCAAATCCGACAGCGTATCTGCTTCATCAAGCTCTAATAGATCCACCTCATCTTGCCTTATCCATACTTCTCGGACAAGCGTCCAAGCTTTGTCGATGTTCATCATGCCCTGTCGCTTTTGGGCCGAAGAGAATGACAGCATGGCCATGTCGCGGTCTTCTAGGCTAGTTGCCTCGCATGCTGCTATAAATAATGGCCAAAGTAGGGCACCCATTGGGCCAACGCTGTTGGCTACCTCTACGCAATGTTTGAGGCTCAAGTGTGCGTGAAGCTGGACGAGTTTGTGGTTGCGCGGAAGACAACGAACCCTTCGGTAGAGATACACCAGGGCAGAATGTCGATATGCCAAAGAGTTGGAGAGGAGGCTTTGCATACGAGCCTGGGCTTCCGTCGTTTCTTCGGACTGGCTCTCATCGAGCGTTTCCACTATGCTTGACTCCGGTTGCCATCTCACAAGTGCAGTTTCAATAGCAGAGGCGGATAACTCGAACTCGGCGCGAAGGACAGCTGCTTTTGACCCTCCACATGGTTCGGATATATCGAGCTGTTTTTTGAGAGAGCCGAGGCTGGAGAGACGATGCATAATGGGCCATAGTGAAGTAGACCTGCCTAACAGAGTGTCGAAATAACGCTGGTGTGATGCTGAGCCCCCAGGATGAGATACAAGGGATTTAGAGAGATGCCGTAAACTTGGAGCGTTGGAAAGTGGTGCTGTGCCGAATGACAAAGCCGAAATCACATCATAGTAACGAAAGGCCTATAAACTGGTAAGCCCGGTATTTTGTATCAGAATCCTGGTAGAAACGTACCTCTTCAAGGAACAAGGTGGTTGCATCATTGGCAACATCGGCTCTTAGAGTGTTCATGATACCCTTCAGGTATTTGTTAATGATAGCGGATCGACCGTTTTGGAACAACTTGATACAGTCAGTGCTCCGATGATGCTTCAACAATTCTCGTTACTTACCACCTCGTAGTATGTCAATATGACGAAAGCCGCGAGAAGCTCGTTCTTAGTTGTTGGGCTGTTAAGGGTAACTCGAGATTCCAGATTCCCCGCGGACTTGGAATAGTAGAAAGCCGCCTTTTCGTCGCTTTGAACTCCGTGGAACTCGAGATGCGCGCTTGCCAGAGCGTAAACTGCGTTTCTGACCAGCTGGCTGTATTGGCAGAGCGGAAGCACTAGCCGGGTAAATGGATTCTCGCATCTGTCCTCGAGAACAATGAGACGAGAAACGACGTTGCAGAAGTGAGCAAGGAGCTTTTGCCTGGTCCGATGGGGTGAGAAATTCTCAAACGAAGACCGTATTGTTCTGACTTCCAGGGACATGGCAGTAGTGTCCGGGGCAGCCGCGGCTGTATGTGCGTTGCCATTCCCGTCCTCATCGATGACATCTTGCGGCGAGTCTGGGCGGCGAGCTGAACTGCTCTCGTCATTGATGAGGATTTCGTCTTCCATGTCCGCAAATACTTCATCACCGTGGCCCTCAGAATCATTCACTACCGTGATTTCCTGGCTGCTGTTGTCCTGAGGCGAAGTCATGGCCGAGGCTGTTGGTGACTTGCCGCCTTGGCCTGCATCGATGACATCTTGCTGTGAGTCTTGGCGGCGAGCTGAACCGCCATCGTCACTGACGAGAATTTCGACTTCCATTTCTTCAAACGATTCATTATTGCGACCATCTGAATCGTTTGCTTCTGCGATTTCCGAACTGTTGTTGTCTTGAAGCGAAGTCGTAGACACTGACGCGTCGGGACTGTGGTTCACCACATTCACTGGGGGGCGCGTCGATGACATCAAACTGTTAACTCTAGCGTCTAGAGGTTACGATATGTTAGCAAGATAACAGATCTCTCAGATATCCAGCTCTAGGGAATATTTACCAGAAGATTGAGTCACCTTTGACTTAAACACGTGCTGTTTCCGAGGCTGGATCGGCCCATAGACGCAATCAACATCGTGCACCCGACATCGTCCGCATTGTGGGCGGCTCTCGTCACATTTTCTTTTCTGTACAGTTTGTGTCAGAAATGGTCCTGGAAATTGGTGAATATTCAGAGGTCTCACCTTGTTCTTGCTATTTTGTAGCTGGTCAGTTGCATGAGTTGTGGCTTGCAGACTGTGACACTTACCACGAGGTACATCCTATTTGCGGGTCAGCCAAGGGTACTGCTAGTATCGCATAATGAAAAAGGCTTTGGTGCCGCATGAAGATTAGAAGATTATTCTTATTTGTTGCTGATCGTTGTGGAAGACTCACATGACGCACCTGCTCGAGACCGAGTTTTGGGAGCCTTGGGCTGTGCGAGCCTGGCGTAGAGAAGCATGATTGTTCCTAGTCGACGTATATATTCCTTTTTCAAGCTGAGATGACCTCGAAAACCCCCGGGTGAATTGGTTGTTTGGGTATCTCAGGAATTGCCGTCCAAGGATGATTGTCGAACAATGAAGCCACAACGACACACGTGGGGAGGGGTTTATTTGGCGGGGAAGTGGACCGACCATTCTTCAGCAACGCCAAACAACCCGATTTTAAGGTAAAAATTCTGTTAGTTCTTCGACGACGTATTCAGAGCTTTGCCACATTGGTGTAAGGTCATTTGGTCCTAGTCGGGGTCGGGCATTTATTCGGTCAATTAATCGGACAGATCTGAATCATGTTCACGACCTCACTTTCTAGCCGCCAAAGTCGTCGTCCCTCAAACATTCTATGAATGTCTCTACGGTATGTTCTTGGCTCCCAAGTTCATCTCTGGAATCATCGCTCAAAGGAAAAACATGGAGGCTGCTGGACGGGGGGCGGGTGACTCAGCGGATTACTAGGCGGATTACTTGACGGGTTACTGGGCAGGTGACGAATTGGAGCGTGTAAACAAAAGGCACCGCAGACAAAGTAGGAAAAAGAAGGAACTTGAGGATTTACTGATCTATCTGATTATCACAACGATTGCAGCTTCGTTAAATAGAGACCGAGTACTCTGGCTGATATAAATGGAACGTAAGTAGGCGAAGTCATGTCAGAGGCGGTTGCACCTCTCCTCTCGCACGTCCCTCTCACTATAATCCATCGCCAAGCTCTCGAACCTCAAACCTCAGACCTCAGCTTTCCTCTCTCATTCAAAACCAACTTCGAAAATATGAAAGAAAACCATCCGCTGCCAAGGTGAAATGCTCATAGGGCTCCGGATGGGTCAGCAGCCCTTTGCTCATCCGGCGAACTGGGCAGCGGCTGCTGCGGTGATTCTGGTCTTCGCCTTCAACAAACCAATGCATGGAAAAGTGTCTCGAGTCTTCTCATCAACTTGGCGAACTATCTGTCTCTCTAGGGCGATACGGATAGCGTTTGGATTCCTCTATCACGATACCATCGGCGACAAGCAAATCCGTCTCATCCGGCTCCCAGACGCAACCTCTCACTACTCGCCTCCTCGACTCACCCTCCACACATTCTCTCTTACTGAATGCCCTCACTACCTCGCCCTCTCCTATACATGGGGTCCTCCTCAAGCAGGGTCGTCCGCCTATGCGGATCATGACCGCACTTTCATTGTCCTAGACGGCCGACAGTTTGCTGTTCGTCCCAACTTGTTCCACGCGCTCTCACAAGTCAGTGCCGCCAGACCAGGCAGGTATCTCTGGGTCGACAGCATCTGCATCAACCAGGAAAATCCACACGAGCGCGCCTCGCAAGTAGGAATCATGGATCACGTCTATACCAGTGCCTCTGAGACGCTCATATGGCTCGGCCCAGCGTCGCAGCAGTCCGCTCGTGCGATAGAGCTGCTCAAGATGATGGCTGTGGGCGTTGAGGCCAAGATTCTGCGCTGGACTTCAGCGCAGACATTTGGCGATGTGTTTGTGGCGGATGATGCCGAGCTATTGGCGAGGAATGGTCTGCCGCCTATGACTGCCGAGGACTGGACGGACATGGCGGACATCTACACGCGGTCTTGGTTTGGAAGAGTGTGGATGCTTCAAGAGGTCGCCTTGTCCCAGAACCCAACTGTCCTCATTGGCCATCACGAACTTCCTTGGGATATCATCGGGCACACGTCCTTTGTCGTCATATTATCCAACGCTCTAGTGGGTCTCTTCGCCATCGGCCCAGGTCTCCAGAATATAAATCTAGCCATGGGTCTAGTCCAGGCCAGCGGCCTCCAAGTATTTCGAGAATGGAGCAAAGGATCCCAAAGCCCGCTCCAAGACGCCCTATCCAACGCAGACTTCACTGCCGGCATCACAACTCATCATGCCAGCTCGCTTCTCCTCCGCCTCCTTCTGAGCAGCAGCGGGTTTCAAGCCACTTTCCGAAGAGATCGTGTGTACGGGCTCCTCGCCATCGCCAACCGTTTAGCGCAGAGGCAAGGGCTGGAGCGGCTCACCCTCAACGTTGACTACCAGTCTTCTGATGACGATGTCCTGACCTCGTTTGGTCTGGATCTCTTTCGCCAAACCAACTCCCTCCGCCTCCTCTCACTTGCTGGCCTGGCTGGACGTAGTGGAGAGTCCAAAATGCCAACATGGATTCCATCGTTCGAAAATGTCCACGCCCCAATCCTTGGTTCCACATACAACAACACCCGCCCATTCAATGCCTGCAACGCCCAACCCAGTGACATTGCTGACTTCCGCATCGATGGTGATGATTGCAAGCTCCATGTCAAGGTAGTCAGCCCACATATCGGCGCCATCGAGGAGCTTGGAGAGATGTGGCCCGAAATTCTCCGTGGCGAGTTTATCTCGTGTATCAAGATTCTACTCCACTGCGGTCCTACCTACACGTTCACACAGCAGCCCATCGTCGAGGCCTTCTGGCGGACTCTCATCATGGACTCTGACATGTCCCAGCGGCCTGCACCCGCTCACCTCGATCAATCATTCGCCTCGTGGATGATAATCATTACCATCGCAGCATTGTGCGCCAACATGCCCTCCAATCCCTTCATCTTCGATCTCTTCGACAGTCTTGAGCCGCTTTGGGTGCTTGCCAATTCTCGCGACACCACTAACCTTCTCCCTAAGACAAGTAGCATGATTCCATTGCTTTTCAAGTTTGGTCTGCGCAAAGATCCATCTACCCCTCAGATATCTGATTCTGATCGCCTAATCTTGATGAGTGAATGGGGGAAAGCCGCTGCTCCATATGAGGCCCATCTGCGCTTAACGCTTCTGCCAAGGAGACGTCTTGCGAGGACTGTACGGGGGTACCTCTGCCTTGTCCCTTCCAGTACCAATATTGGAGACAAAGTCATGATTGTCTCCGGCTGTCCAACTCCCGTGGTGTTGAGGAGAGTAAAAACTGAAGAAGACTGCTTTACCGTTGTAGGAGATGCATATGTGCATGGGGCAATGTTCGGAGAACACATAACAAATGACGCTGTTTGGAGAGATGTTTCGTTAGTATGAACAGCATCCCCCGAAAGACACGAGGACGTAATAAAATACGAGAGACACACAGCCGGACATCTTTTTTCATCACACAAATGGCACAGTGATACAGCTTGTGTGTGCGTGCGGTGAAGAATCGACATGAATTGAAGGTAGAAAAGTACATATCTGATGTAAAGCAAGTCCTCTAAAATATTGAATGAAAGAAGCCATCTTGGTCAGTCATGTCTGTGATTCACCCTCCGTCAAGTAAAACAGCAATACAAATATCATGGGCCAGTTAGGTATTTACACAACCATCTTCCGCTCCATCACAGTTTTTCACAGGCCATCCAGGGGTGGCACTGGGCCTGGATGTGATAACTATTGTAAAGAGGGTACGTGCCCTGCATCGCCTCGATGATGGGATCGAAAAACTCGGAGTCGAATCGGGTGGTGTCGCAGGTAGCACATGGGCCGCTGATGAAATTGTCGTAGGTAGTGTTGTAGCTGAGGTAACCGATGGCGTGCTGGTTGGACTTGTCGGTGGCCTGGAGGCTGAAGGACTCCGGCATGACCACCCAACTAGTGGAGTTGGAGCGGTTTCCATTACCACTGTTCTGTCCGGGGACAACTGGGTTCTGGTTGAATAAAGTGCTATTCAAGCCGATATGGTAAAGAGCTCGGATTAGAATAAGGGTCATGTGGGAGTCTGCGTCGATCTGGATTCCGGCACAGTCGATGTTGATAGTGTATCCATCTCCCCTGACTGGGTCGGAAACACAACGGCCAGTGGCCTGGTCCCAGGCGAACTTGGAGACGAAATCTTGCCAAGTGCTGTTCCAGTTGATAAAGCGGGGGTTAACTGATGCAGAGACAAACAGGGCGTTTGTTTCCGGGGCCTGGGTCGGGACTGACTCTCCTCCAGTAGTGGTAGGCAAAGGAGCAGCAGGGGCTGTAGAGAAGTAAGAGGTAGCGGGTGCAGAGGAGGCGGTCGATGTAGAGGACTGAGAGCCCATATCGCCAGGACGGGGAGGGGGGTTGTTATCACGGTTACAGACAAAAGCAGACCAGCAGATAGAATCGGGGTTGGCAGTCTTGTTCAGGGCAACACTAACGGGACGTCCGCGATAGGCCCAGCAATTCAGCATCTGGCCACCTTCCTTGGTGGTAACGGCGCTTCCAGCCTTAAAACCGTCAGGGGTACCATCTTCGATGTAGGCTGTCCAAACATCGTCGTTGGGCATCTTGGCCGTAGCGCCAGAGGGGATCCAGGGGTAAAGGCCATCGTTGAAGGGGACTTGGACAGACATGTCCGGTGCATTCGGGTAGTCGTAGGCACCTTCTGGCCACTCAATGTCCTTGTACCAGTTCATCTGGCGGGACGTGGACCATTCGGGGTGGTCTGGGTTGTCACCTGTACCACAGTCGCAGAGGATGAGATCCTCAGAGGGGTTCTGCTGAGCCATCGTCGAACCCAAGAGAGTGGTCATGACTGTGATACCGACAATAAGGTTTTTGGCAGACATCTTGAGGTAGGGATCAAGGCGTAACGGTCGAGGGCCTTGGTGGTGAAACGAGATGTGATGTTTGTCTTGGAAGGGGATCACGGCGGAAGAGAGGTGTTGACAGAGTGAAGTGATGGTTGGATGAAGGGAGAAGTGAGTGGGTGAGACAAGAATCGAGGAGAGAAGATGGTTGAAGTTCTTTCATTCTTCTCTGCCTTGGCTGTCAGGATTCTGTTGGATGTTTGTTGGGGGAGCTCTCAGGCATCAACTGTAGTTAAAGGCAAGAGCGCGTCAGAGTAAACGATGCTCGTTGGCCTCCGTGCCTGGTCGATTTGGAAGCTGACCAAAGGTGGAACCGACTGATCCAACAGTTTCAGACGAGACGTGTCATAGTGCTGAACTTGTTGGGTGAAACCAAGTTCCTTGTGGCGGTGATCATGTTACTCAACTCCATAGGGGAGGTATGTCCGAAGCATGACGGCAGATTCGGTGGCGGCAATGAATGAGGAAGGACCGCAACACCATTCTCGAACACGAGACATCCGAGTCAAAATTAAAAGGTGTAGGTGGCGTTGTGAGTCCACGAGGTAGTGTAAAGTGCGTCAATCTTTCCAATTGAACCTATCTCTCATAGGGTTTGACTAAATGCCTGTTGGTAACGTGTGGAGGGGGAATGCTCAGAGTTAGTAAAGGGAGTTTCTGTTTAGACAAAAGAGTAATCGATGTCTTTTTGAAATTGGTCTCTCTTTTGTCCAGAATTATTTCAGACATCAAAACAACTGTGTCTGGGAACTTGTGATGGCATATTTTAACAACTAGGAGCGAGACAGTCTAAACCATATATTTCTTTACACAGCAAATACGTCTTTCATTAGTTTAGTAAAGACGCCTGTTGATAAAAAGTACTAATGATACTCGCTCCATTAAGTGTACCGAATAAATGGTAATTTAGCAGTCAAGCACAGAATTCTCAGTTCGTGGTTGACAGCCATCGTTGCACAGAAGTTAGTTACCCTAGAGCCCAGCTTACTCGGGCAGCCCACTTTGATCTCCCGTCAGCAGGCCCAATTTCTGACAATCACCACCAAGCAACCTCACATTCCGCCAGCTTCACTACACCTTCATTCCGCGCCATTGAATCCACGATTGATAATAGCCGACCCCGATAATGCGCTGCAACCTGATATCGCTCAATTGGCGGCCCCGTCTAGACCCTCGTACCGTTCCCCGCCTTGGCCGCGTCCCCGTTCGTTCCGAGTCCTCCCAAGCATCCCGCGTCGAACACATAACATCAAAGCTCCCCCGACGCCTACAAAAGTATACTACCGGGCTGCGAAATGCACCTGTATCTCACATCGTTTCGTTCTTAATATTGCACGAGATTACGGCCATCGTGCCGGTACTGGGTCTCTTCGGGCTTTTCCACTATACCAATTACGTACCTGTCGCATATGTGAGCGAGTACTTTGGAGGATATGTGCAAGATGGAGTCTCTCGATTCGAGAGGTACTTTAAGCGGAAGGGATGGTTTGGGTTCGGACTAGAGTCTAAAGACTCTTCAATGGCCACCAGCGTCAAGTCTACGAGCGAGGAGGCAATGGAGCGCTGGCATAGCGGGGATGGACGCTACAAGGTGGTGGTCGAAGTTGCTCTGGCATACGCAATCACGAAAGCGTTGCTGCCGGTTCGCATAGTCTGCAGCATATGGGCTACGCCTTGGTTCGCGGGTGTCCTCGTAAGGGCCAAGGGTATTTTTACACGAGCACCGTAGAATCACGTCAATGTATCCGTCATGATAGTTGAGAAGATTCATGTCTTTTGATTGTAATATTTCACTGAGACATCGACTCATTGGCCCCGCTTCGAGCTTTTTCTCTCTCAGCATTCGACTGTCATATCATTGACAATTTAAGCCTTCTCGTAGACCCAGTCGAACTGGGAAGACTTCCAGCTGAGGACCTCGCCGTCCTTGAACCAGAGGGCAATCTCCTTCTTGGCGTTCTCGACGGAGTCGGAACCGTGGCAGACGTTGCGGCCGACGTCGATGGCGAAGTCACCACGGATGGTGCCGGGGGCGGAGGCAAGGGGGTTGGTGGCACCGAGGATGGCTAGAGCGGTGTGAGCGGCAATGAAGCTTGGAGGACTAGTGGTGAAACCTACAGCGGCCGGTCTTGACGGCATCACGGCCCTCCCAGACCATGGCGCAGATGGGGCCAGATGACATGTCTATTGCGAGGTTAGCAATGCATGACATGAACTGGGATCAATGGATGCACATACACTGGATCAGGCCAGCGAAGAAGGGCTTGTCGCTGAGGTCAGCGTCTAATAGGCGGTCAGTATGGAAGGTCGACAAGATGGAGGCCGGGACAGAGAAGACGAACAGTGGGTCTCGAGGTGCTCCTTGCCGGGGGAGATGAGCTTGATGGCGGCAAGCTTGAAGCTATTTACGTGTTAGAAACTCGAGCAACGTACGAGACGGTAGCGGAATTTTCTCACCCTCGGTTCTCGAATCGAGAGATGATGGGACCAACGAGGCCACGCTGTGGAACGGTGAGGTCAGATATTGAACGGGTCGTATCATGGCAGCATCACGGCCGGGGAATGGTTACCTGGACGCCATCGGGCTTGATAGCAATGAAGCTGCAACAACATCAGGGCTCAACACAACCTGGAGGGGTAAATGGCGGGGCAGCTTACGTCTGCTCGGTGGAAGACATGGTGAAGTTGTTTGACGGAGAGTCGGGGATGATTGAAGAAGTTGGAGTAGATGTAAGAAGAGAATTGTATTCCGGCACGACTGAAGGTTCAGGGCTGGAAAGAGACGGGGAAAAGAGGAAGTAAAAGGCGAGGAGGAGGAAGAGCAGGATGAAAAATGGCGGGGGTAGATTTTCCGTAGTCCTCCGTATCGGGTTGTGCTGTTGATCGGGGTCCTGCTCAGCGCCTGAAGCGGGGTCCTGGTTTTGGTGGGGTCCCGCGTCTTTGGCCATGATGATTTGGTGGTGTCTGAGGGCAAGACAGTGTGCAATTGGGCTCAGTTCGCACTGGCATGTGACACCTTGAGAGGTTGGATTGAGTTTATGAGGAAGTTGCTAGAAGCTGAGCTGACGAGCTGATTTCAAGCTGTCTGGAGATGTCCGGTTAGGGGAACCGTGATGTCAAGGACACGTGTATTGTTGACGTCGATTTCGCAGGAAAGGAGTTGCACTGAAAGAGAGAAATAAAAAGAAAACGGAGATACGCTGTCGCTTCGTAACTCAAGAGAATGTACTTGTTCCACGGTGCGGTAAGTAAGTTCAGTCACCCTGATCGCTGGAACTGATCTGTCTTAACAGGTGTGCAAACCAGCAGCCATGAGCTGCAACGTAGCTTGTACAGTGCACGACAGAAAAATGGAGTAAAAAGAGTGGCTAAGAACTAAGGCACAAAAGCCGAAATGCATCTCTATGCCGGGTCTTTTCACATACCGGGGTCATGCCCCTCCACCAAATCCGCTTCACTCCACCCCTGCTTCGACCAACAACGCCAAGCCTATTCGGGAGATGAGCTCTCACAGTTGAGTGTCCAAAGGGACACTTGACCTCGCCATCATCCAAGCGCGAGGCCGCATCAGCACCTTGATTGAAACCTACAGCATCCGCGCATCTTCCACAGGTATCCCGTCGTAACCTGTGGAAACTAATTCAATTCTCCTTGTTTTGTTCTTTCATTTGCCTTTGTTCGAAGCTTAGTTTCCTTGTTGTTGGACGGTCCTTGGCCGATAGAGTCGCGATGAGGTCGACCCTTGGCTTGTCCTGCAGATGGACGGTGTTGCTGTTCTTGTTCGGCGCGCTCGTCTGCCTGCTCCAACCTGCCGGTAAGGCATCTCATGCACGGAATCACACTCGCTTTCTGCTTCGAGCTAACAATTGGCTCAGCTGCCGTCAAGGAAAATGACTTCAAGAAGTGCAACCAAGCTGGCTTCTGCAAACGAAACCGTGCCTACGCCGATGACGCTGCCTCCCAAAGCTCGAACTGGAAATCACCCTACCACCTTCGACTTGACTCGGGTCCGTTGAAAGATGGCCAGCTCCAGGCTACTGTTATTAAAGTCATAAATAAGAGTGGCGACACCGTTCGTCTTCCCCTGACCATCTCTTTCCTCCAGTCCGGCACGGCCCGAGTTACCATGGACGAAGAGAAGCGACAACAGAAAGACATTGTGCTACGAGATGACAGCCCTGTCAGGAAAGAGAGATACAATGAGGTTGAGAAGCTGGTCATTGTGGGTGGCCTTGAGCTGGACAAGGAGGCCCAAGTCTCGCTGCAGGACGACACCCAACTCAGCGTCAAGTACGGCCCTGAATCCAAGCACGAAGCTGTTATCAAGTTTTCGCCTTTTGAGATTGACTTCAAACGGGATGGAACCTCGCAGGTCAAGTTCAACGATCGTGGCTTGCTCAACATGGAGCACTGGAGACCCAAGGTCGAGAATAAAGAGGGCGAGGACGCCGCAGAGGATGAGAGCACCTGGTGGGACGAGTCCTTCGGTGGAAACACTGACTCCAAGCCTCGTGGCCCTGAGAGTGTGGCTTTGGACATCACGTTCCCTGGCTATGCCCATGTCTTTGGCATTCCTGAGCATACCGGCCCCTTGTCTTTGAAACAGACCCGTGGTGGCGATGGAAACTACGAGGAACCGTACCGCATGTACAACTCTGATGTGTTCGAGTACATCCTGGACAGCCCCATGACACTCTACGGCTCGATTCCTTTCATGCAGGCTCATCGAAAGGATTCCTCTGTTGGCGTCTTTTGGCTCAATGCTGCCGAGACCTGGGTTGACATCACCAAGAGCGAGGATACTGTCAACCCCCTGAGCCTTGGTTTGAAGTCCAAGACCAGTACCCACACGCACTGGATCTCGGAGTCTGGCCTCCTCGATGTATTTGTCTTCATGGGTCCCACGCCCGCCGATCTTACCAAGGTTTACGGTGAGCTGACTGGCTACACCGCTCTTCCTCAAGAATTCGCCATTGGCTACCACCAGTGCCGATGGAACTACATCTCAGACGACGATGTCAAGGATGTTGACCGCAAGATGGACAAGTCCAAGATCCCCTACGATGTCATCTGGTTGGATATTGAGTATACCGATGGCAAGAAATACTTTACCTGGGACCCGCATTCTTTCGGTAACCCTATTGGCATGGGCGAGCAGCTTGATGCTCATGGCCGAAAGTTGGTTGTGATTATTGACCCTCACATCAAGAACGAGGATGGATACAATGTTGTGTCTGAGATGACCTCTAAAGACCTTGCAGTACACAACAAAGAGAATAAGCTCTACGAAGGATGGTGCTGGCCTGGCTCGTCCCACTGGATCGACTGCTTCAACCCCAAGGCTATTGAGTGGTGGAAGACACTTTTCAAGTACGATACTTTCAAGGGAACCTTGGAAAACACCTTCATCTGGAATGACATGAACGAACCCTCGGTTTTTAACGGACCCGAGACGACCATGCCCAAGGACAACATCCACTTCGACAACTGGGAGCACCGCGATGTCCATAACCTCAACGGCATGACCTTTCACAATGCGACCTTTGAGGCTCTTCTTTCTCGCAAGAAGGGAGAGTTGCGACGTCCATTCGTCCTGACTCGTTCGTTTTATTCCGGATCCCAGCGACTCGGCGCCATGTGGACAGGCGATAACCAGGCGGATTGGTCACACCTTGAAGCTTCTATTCCCATGATCCTGAACCAGGGTATTTCGGGATTCCCCTTTGCTGGAGCAGATGTGGGAGGCTTCTTTGGTAACCCTGACAAGGACTTGATCGCTCGTTGGTACCAGGCTGGTGCCTTCTACCCGTTTTTCCGAGGCCACGCCCACATTGATGCGCGCCGCCGTGAGCCCTATCTGCTCGGCGACCCTTACACTCAGATTGTGACGGCTGCCCTGCGATTGCGATACAGCCTGCTTCCCGCCTGGTACACGGCGTTTTTCCAGGCCAACCAAGATGGCAGCCCCATTGTGCGACCTATGTTCTGGACACACCCGTCTGAAGAGTCTGGATTCGCGATTGAGGACCAGTTTTTCGTTGGATCAACGGGTCTCTTGGCGAAGCCTGTGGTGCAACAGGACAAGGCCTCGGTTGACATCTGGATCCCGGACGAGGAGGTCTACTACGACTACTTTACCTACAATGTGCAAAAGACCAAGAAGGGCAAGCACCTGACGGTGGCTGCTCCGCTTGAGCGCATCCCCATGTTGATGCGGGGTGGGCACGTGATTCCCCGTCGAGATATTCCTCGACGATCAAGTGCTATGATGCGGTTTGACGACTATACCCTTGTTGTTTCCGTATCAAAGTCTGGGGTGGCCGATGGTGAGCTGTACGTGGATGATGGAGACTCGTTCGAACATGAGCAGGGCCAGTATATCCACCGCAAGTTTAGCCTTGCTGACGACACCCTGACCTCTGTTGACGTTGAGGGACGAGATACACAATCTATCGAAACTGGACAATGGTTCAAGGCCATGGACGAGGTGCGTGTTGATAAGATCGTCATTGTTGGAGCATCATCCGCCTGGAATAAGAAGGAGGTTCAGGTGGAGTCAGAAGGCCAGACATGGACGGCCAAGGTGCAGTTCCATGCCGCCAAGGGAGGCCGGGCCGCCTTTGCGACAGTGGGTAGGGTGGGAGCCAAGATTGGCGCAAACTGGACCATTAAGTTTGCGTAGATAGTCTGAATACCAGTGGATAGTCGAGAATAGAAAATCAATAGAGGTGGCCGGCGCGGCGGCACCATCCGCGCGTGGCCGCGGTGTTGAACGCAGTGTTGGTGGAGATGACCTGGGAAAACTATCTCGTGTATGAAACGGAAAGGGAAAGAATCGGCGGCTGAAGACTTGGTGTTGTCGATCATGGCCACGGGGCGCGCGTCGTTTAGTTGGATTTGACTGGGCTGAGGTGGACACGCTTTGTAGTTATGAATCACCGTGGCCCGCACATTTCGCAAGATGAATTCATGAAGATTTGAAGAGATGCACGAAATAGCACGAGCTAAGTATAGAATAAACGTTAAAGCGTGTGCTGCTCATCCAACATTCCCGAGAACTCCGTCTTCCGTATCCGTAGGATTGTCAGAGTTCGTGAGCGCCTGAGGGCTGGTCCCTGTCGCCCGCTATGATGTCAAGGGGACGGGTGAGAAATTTGGCTTTGATTTGGTGTGACATTGGTGTTGATTGGTTGATGGCGAACTTGATGTCACGCAAGCAACAGGTGCATTGCCGTTCAGAAGACCTGGAGACTTTGCATGTCAACTTCCACTGCTAGGGATCATGGATGTACTGGCATGCCCAGGCGCCGAGGTGGAATGCATCGAATCACGGGTGTGGAACTGGGTGCATGTAATTATGGTCGGGCAGAGTAATATGGAATAAGGGGCTGGCTGGCTGTTCACATGGTGGTGATGGTTGGTGACTGCGGGCGCTGTTGATGCTCCGAAACTGCAATCGCAGAGGCTAGGATTGGCTGCTGGCCCCCCTGCTTCCCCTGTGAACTCTGATAGCAGCAGGATATTTTAGGGGTTCCCTCAGTTGTTTCACAGTCTGAGGCTCTGTGGATGGAGCCCCCACGCACGCAGTGTGGCGCTGGCTGCACAGTGAGAGACGGGCCGGGACAACGGACGTGCGCCAGTGGAAAGGCCCGGGAAGGGTTTGTCACTCGTGCCTGGTTTGTGTCACTGTGTGGCAGCACGGGAATGCAGGGGAAGCCGCTGAGAAGCACCTTTGACACGTCTCCCACACCACTAAATCCTCAAGCCTCTCAACGTTTCCCTGTTTGCAGAACAGGTAGTCGATACGGCGCACCATCATTCGTCCGCTTCCATGCTTTTGACATTCCGCAGCGGGAATTTCCTCATGGCCAAGAGACAAGGAACCCACCTAGCCGAGGACCATTTGGCCCATTGCTACTCGCTAGGTTGACGGACGGCCATCATTTCTGCTTGGTGACGTCAGTGGTGGCCCGGCGGACTGGCGATGGCGACTCTCAACAGGCCCTCCCACACCTCCCAACAGGCCTGGTCTGACGCTCCGGTGGTCAAGGTGGATGATTCCTCGGCGGGAAAAGATTTGCGCTTGGCAAATCTCGATGAGCTTGGGGAACGAGGGCTTATCGGAGGCTATGTACAACCAAGATTAGCCTCTGGCATATGCGTGTGCGCGTCCCTGGTCCCCTTTGTGTCTCGGATGTACGCCAGCGCAGCGTTGGATCCAGCCAGTCCCTCGTCGTCTTCTTTATGGATCCGAACCCGAGACCCATGCGAACGTTTGCGATCGGCGCTCTTGTGTGATTCAATGACACCGTGCAACGCGAGCGGGTGCAAGTCGCTTCGGCAGCTTGTGAAGCGTGGACGACCGACGAACAGTCTTGAACCTGCGGCGGCTCTCTCGGAACTTCCTACTTGGGCGTTCCATGATGGGTTCCACGGGGTCCACTAGGCTTCATGGTTTCACCTCCACTCGGCCCAAGCTCCCCTGTCGTCGATGATGCTTGTGGTGCTTAAGGACGCGGCTGTGGAGCTGGTGGCTTGTCTTGGCTCTTGGCCCTGGCCCGCCGACTCCACCAGCAAGCCTTGGGGGTCCCCCCAGCACGTCCATGCTGCTATGGAGGATGATGGAGGGTGGAGGACCAGTCGACGCAATCATGTCTTTGTGCGTCGTATCAAGAGAGAGTTAAACTGGCAATCTGGCGATGTGATGGGGAAACTGTGGATACGTCCGTCGATTCATTCTCTGCTTTGCCTGAGCCAAGTTTATCTGGACCCAGTCTTCTCCTCGCCTCCTGGTCGCCTCAGGCTGGCTCTTAATAAAAGTTGAGATTCCCCGTCACCCGTGGAACAACCACACGCTCGTTCACCCATCCTGAGTCTGCCTCTTCCAACAACTGACATCACGTATTGTTCCGACAGGGATTGCAGGTCAATACAAACACACATGGGATCTTCAACCTGAAGTCACCTCCACCACGACACCCGACCAGGACCCGTTTACAAGGCCACTCACTCACTGGCATACTGATTATCGCCGTCACCACCAAGGCGTTTATTGGCCCAGTTTTCTCACCTTTTCTATCTTGGACTTTTTTTTTTTTTTTTTTTTTTTTTGCATACCGGCTGTTGAGCGGGTATATGATCACTCTCTCCTCGGCTAAGTTGCCCGGATAGAAGTTCAACGACCAATTCCTGAGGGTCGGACTTGAATCTCGCGGAGGAGCACCTTCTTCGACAATTCTACCTGTTGACAGTCTTTATACGCCAACTGAGTTCCAGTGTCGAACCGTGGCAGCCACGATGACGGGCACCACTGATTCGCAACCATATCGTGCGTCGGTCGAACCCGAAAGCCAGCCACAGATTTCCCCCGACAGGTCTATCAACGAAAAGCAACCAGCACCATCACTTGACACCTTCAACACTCTGACGGCCAACCATGATACCCACGGCTCGCATAATCTGACATCGCCCTCTGAACAGCGCGCCAACGCTACCCGTTTCAACGATGACCTCGAGCTGCTCCGCATCGAGCGTGCCGTATCTGAGGAGCAGGATGGCCACTCCAAACGCCCTCATCATGTGGAACCTGAAGATGCCTTCAACCAACCTATGCCCTCCGAGACGTTCCACCAGGATAAGAAAAAGGACAGTAATGCTACGTTTGTCAAGTTTTGGGCGTTCCTTCGCAAGTTTCCTCGATTCCTTCGCTACCTACTATATCTCATCCCGGGCGCTGCTCTGCTTTTGGTCCCGGTTCTCCTTGGTGCTCTTGCATTCAACAACACAGATAGGGCCGTAGGGGGTCGTGGAGGTGTCTATATCATGTGGTTTGGAATTTGGCTTGAAATCCTTTGGGGCTCGGCTTGGGTGTCGCGCATGATTACCAGCCTGATGCCATGGACCTTTCAGACCATTGCCAAGCTCTTTGGATCAACGACATCCAAGAAGTGGAGAGATATTGGGGCTGAGCTTGACCTCCATACAGCTCTTTTCCTCTGGATGCTCGCCACCCTTGTCTCGTTTATGCCCACAATCAACGACCACCGAGTTCCTACTGACCCAGAAGTCAAGCAAGGGTGGATCGGCATTGTCAACAAGGTCCTCATCGCGCTTTTCATTCTGGCCGCTCTCAATTTTGTGGAAAAGATCATGATCCAATGGATTGCCACATCGTTCCACGGGCGTACCTACGCTACCCGTATCGACAACAACAAGGCCGACATTAGCCAGCTCGTTCAACTATTTGAGAATGCCAAAGCTCAAAGTGAGGAGCCTGACTATTTCTGGCAACGCGGCAATAGCACGTTGGCCAGTGGCGCTCAGACTCCGATGCAGGCTTTGCAAGACAACGCACGGCAGGCGTTGAGTAAAGTCGGCTACGTCGCTGGCCGTGTTGGTAACGATTTGATCGGTCGCAAGGTCAACAACAACCACCCTCGAAAGGTCGTCACTGAGTTGCTTCGCACAACCGCATCAGCTCAAACTCTTGCCAGGCTCATCTACAGGAGCGTCGTGAAAGACGGCCGTGAGCTTGTATACTTAGAGGACCTGCAGACCATTTTCTCGACCGAAGAAGAGGCCGAGTGCGCGTTTTATATGTTCGACAAGGACCTGAATGGCGACATCTCTTTGGGGGAGTTTGAGGCTGTGTGCAACGAAATTCATCTCGAGAAGAAGGCGATTGCAGCTTCATTGAAAGATCTCGACTCGGTCATTAAGAAGCTTGATAAAGTTTTCCTGTTCATCATCTTCGTCATCACCATCATCGTGTTCATCTCCATCATTTCGGGCTCCGCTGCGGCAGCTCTTGGCTCAGCAGGCACCGTGGTCTTGGGTCTCGCCTGGATGCTGCAAGCCACGGCGCAAGAGTTCCTTCAGTCAATCATCTTCGTTTTCGTCAAACACCCTTTCGACGTTGGCGATCGCGTTACAGTGTATGGTTCCACCGGAGCTACTATGATGGGCGACGACTATTATGTCACGGAGATCTCTCTACTGTACACCGAATTCAAGAAGATGGAGGGCCACATTGTTCAGGCTCCCAACTCCCTGCTCAACACTCTTTTCATCCTCAACCAGCGACGATCCAACGGCTTGGCTGATCCCATCTCACTCAAGATGCGATTTGGAACCCCTGCCCACATGATTGATGAGCTCAAGGCCCGGATGCTTGACTTCTGCTTGGCCAACAAGCGCGATTACCAGCCTCGTATTATCAGCGAGATGAGAACACTCGACGAGGTCCGGTCATGTACCATGAATATCATCTTTTTCCACAAGAGCAATTTCCAGAATGAGTTGCTGCGCCTTAACCGCCACAACAAATTCTGTACGGAGCTCATGTCGCAGATGGTTGATGTCGGAATCCAGGCACCCTACCGAGTCGACCCAGGCGGTAGCCGCGAGCACCCTATGTACTGGGCGGGCCTCCAACAGCCGCCAGCATATGGAAAGGAGCAGAGCCATGACAATAACTCCGAGGTGCCACACAACTTCGAGGTGCCACAGGTCACTCGCTCGAGGTCGACATACAACCAAAATCGCATTGAACGAGCGGAGAGGGCTGCGATGGACAACAACATGGATTTCCAGGACGTATTCGAAACGCGAAAAGAGCAGATTCATGCACACCGCCTGGCATCGATTAGGGAAAAGGACCATGCTATGAATGCAGAGAATGAGGCATCGCCGCGTGCGAGCTCGTCGGGCATCGAACGCGTGCGCACTTCACAGGAGAGTCGATCGCGGGGGTTCAGCGGCCGTTTGCGAAGCATGTCAAGAAGCCAAAAGCCGGGTGACATTGTTTGAGAATAGAGACGAAAGATTACGACACGTTACGATCATATTAGAAATTTGGCCTAGAATTGAGATAGATTGTCTTAAATTGTTTACTTTTGCCATGCGCCTTTGGCCATCACACGCCACCCCCTTTAACCAAGTGGAAGACCGGAGCTGTTTTCACATTGCTTTGAGGCTTTGTTGGCTGGGGGAGGGGGGGGGGGTTCTATTTGTTGAAAACTATAAACTTATTAGATGTGGACCATCTTAACTGGATGTGAAAACAGAAGTTAACGAAACCGAGAGACTGCCCTTGTGGAAGTCATTATTAATAGGAGAGATTTGGTGTTTGTGAAAGTGAAGCTAATGCGCGATGTCAGGTGAATGTGGATATTGAGAACAGGAAGGATTTTGAAGGATCTTGGGTGACGTGGAGGCGTCATAGCCTGTGAGCCATTGTGAGTTGTCTCCTCTGACAATGAATACGGCACATACATGTCAGACATGGCGAGTGAATGCAGTCAGTGAATGGCGAATTTGCGATTGCGAGCACTGCCACTGGATCATGGGCCCAGAAAGCTTGGATGAAACATGGGACAGGGATGGAGACTGGAGAAGCAGGGGCGGGTTAAATGCAACCCTGTTGATCAGCCTTGTGGAAGAGGAGAGTTTGGGGTTATTCAGTCAAGGAACCACACTTCAATTGACATGGAGTGGGTGTGGAGGAAGAAAGAGGTTGAGATGGTAGCTTAGAGAATGATAGGATGTGTAAGGCTGCTACTGTAGGCATCTGGGACTACCTAATTCATGATGGTCAGCGTCTCTGATGGGGTTTCGTGGTTGTTCGATGCCCCAGCATCCGAGCAATATAGTGGTCCCCGATGCGCTAATCAACAGCGCAGCTTCCAAACTAGCAGGGCTAGCAGCTCCTTAACACGGGGGTCAAGAAGTGGTTGGCGGGTTGAGACCCCGAAATTGTGCCAAAAAGGGCTGTGCTGGTAGGTCTACTGTACCACAATCCGCACCACCAAAATTGGAAGCCCTCGCATTTCCCACAGCGCCTGGGGAGCGCCTCGACAGCGCCTTACCGTACCTTAGCAAATAGACGCCGCAGCCAATAGTGGTGAGGCCCAGAGCTGCTCAGCCTCTGCGCTTGGCTCCCACGTTAGCGGGCGGCCCAGGCCCGCGGGAAATCAGGCTGGGCCCGAGTGACTTTTGGATCCATTGATTTCGACCAGCTGGCACTGGTCTGCTCCCTTGTGACTTCGAACGTCGACCTCAGGATTTAGGCACGCGCTGCGGCGAGACACTGCGACGACGTGTTCGCTTCATACGCCTTTGTCTCTCTCGCCGCGCACCCTTTCTGGAAACTAGCCACCTCTTGCCGTTGACTGAAAGACCGGGTTGGCGAAGCGAGTCCCCGCGAGGCGGAGAGACCTGACGAGCAAACCCGACGAGGCGACCCGACGAACGCAGACGATGCAGAGCCGCCGAGTCCAATAACACCAAATAACCACCCAAGTCCTCCACGAGAACTACGAGCACGAGTTTTCCCACCACTGTAACCCCCGTAGAGGGAAACAAACGCACAATGTCTGGTCTTCCCGAGCACTGGGAATGGGACTACGACGGCCAGCGCTGGTTCTACAAGTACAAGCCCACCGGCCACATCCAATACCATTTCCCCAAGGAAGGCGATGAGTTCCCCGACTTTGTCGACGCCGCCACGCCCGCCCCGGTCCTGGCCCCCGAAGAGCGTCTCGAATCGCAGCAGCAGGTCAAGCGGCAGGCGAGCACCGGCGCGAACGGATCTGGGCGAGCGGCCGGGAGCTATGGAGGAGGAGGAGGAGGAGGAGGAGGAGGGGGCAGCAGCTACAGCGGAGGGGGCAGCGGGAGCCATGGCGGAGGCGGAGGTGGGTGGAAGAACCGCATGTCGGCATCGGCCCGCCCCGTGAGCTCCGTCTGGGAGGACGACCTTGGCGCCGAGGACGTGTTCCAGCCCGAGAGCTTCATGTTCCTAGGCCCCGGTACCTACAACGACGTGAGCCCACTGGCCGAGGAGGAGGAGGAGGCGGCGCGGCGGGTCGTGGCCGGCGGCATTGAGGACCGTGTCGATCCCACGCCGCATGCGACCCCACCGGCGAGCAAGGGCGTCAGTCCCATGAACAGCCAGCTCACGACGCCGCAAGTGCGCAGCAGCGAGGTAGCCCGGGCATCTGTCCAGGCCATGCCCACGGGCTTCATGATGGGCGATTCCATGATGGGCGATCCTATGATGGGCAGTTCTATGATGGGAAACTCTGTCACCGTGGCCATCCCGCCCACTGTTGTCGAGGAGGAGCCGGTCGTTCACGAAATGCCTGGAATAGAACTGCCCATACAGTTCGACCCCGTCGGCGTAGTCGCCGAGATGGCCACCGAACACACCGCCAGTGCCCGCGTCGAGATAGATCCGGACCCGGTCGAGATGGCCGACAACATGGTGCTGGCCCCCATTGAAACGGCGGTGCCCGAGGGCTTCGCGGAGCTGCCAGAGCGGAGCAGTCCCGTCGAGCAGAAGCCTAAGCTAGAGCCCAGGCCTCTTCAACCTGCCGTGCCAAGGGACCATATGAGAGAAGCTGCACCGCAGAGCATGGTTCAACCACAGACCGTGGTCCAACCTCCGTTGCAAGGCGACAGAAACCCCAGGGAGGAAGCCGTTGGCGGGTTCCAGCCCTATAAGCCTGGAGTGGCGATGCCGAGCAACCCACAGACGCTGGTACCCAGTAGGACTGACGACGCGAACCGAATGTCCCTTTTGCAACGAGAGCGGTCTCTCATGATGGGTCAGAAGCAGTCTCAGTCAGCCAACATCAACCCCGCCGATTTCCCAGCTGCTCTCACGCCGCCGCAGGTTCCCCCGAAGCAGCCACTCGGTCCCACTGATGCCGGCATCCAACTTCAAGCTCCGGCTGGTACCGAAAACGGTCAGGGCCTGGCGCCGCTCAACGGAGGCATCTCCAAAGTCCCGTCCATCCTGCGCCCCGCGCGCCAACGAGCCCCGTCACAACCAGGTCAGCCGCCGCAGCAGGGGCAATTCCAGTCCTATAACCAACCCCTCCCGGCAGCGCAGGGCTACGTGCCTCCCAAACATGGTCAGCACCCGCCGTCGATGACTCCTTCGCCCCTGAAGCAGCAGCAGCAACAGGAGCCGCGGATGGGCATTTCACGTGTAAACACTGCCCCGGAGCAACCCCCAGCTCAGAGACGGGACTCGGAACACCAGGCTCCGGCGGGATATCAGGCACTTCAAGATCAGCAAGCTCAGCAGCCCGTGAGACCGGCAACTGTGATGCCTGACAGGATGATGGGAGGTGGCCAGCCTCAACAATTTGATCCCTACCAACGAGCAGGGCAACAAGGGCCTGGACTACCCCAACAGCAAGGCATGAACCTCCCGTATCAAGGTCGAATTCAGGGCGTGTCTTCAACAGTGCCCCCTCCACAAGACGCTCCGTTCGCTGCTCCTCAGATCCAGCCCTTGAGACGGGTTGGCACTCAACCACTGGCTGGATACCCGTCAGAAGAGCCTCTGGGTGGCATCCCACCGCACGCCATGCAGAACTTGCCACGACAGACGACCACCCCGTATCCTCCTGATCAGCCTCCACCGCTTCGACAGACAAATACACCCTACCCTCCTGATCAACCAGCACCGCTCAGGCAAACCAACACGCCATATCCTCCCGACCAACCAGCACCACTTCGACAAGTCAACACTCCATATCCTCCCGATCCATCACAGCATGCGCGTCGACACTCGTCTTTTTCCAATGATGTTTCGCCCCTGAATTCACGGTCCGGGAGCATCTCCTCCACGGTTCTGCAGACTCCCTCCCCAATGGAGCAAAGTCAACAAAGTCGCCGGGCTTCCTCGTCCGCTTCGCTCAACCAGATGAGCCAGCCCAACTACACGCCCTCTCCCGTCTCCCAGGCGTCCGTAAGCCAAGGCTTTACACCCACGCCGCCCTCTGTGCAGGACAGCCAACCGCCCCCGGGCCCGACTGGGAGGCAAGATCCCGGGTCCTATTTTGCCATGCAGAATGGCGAGGGCCAGGGCCACGCTGTCTCCGCCCAGAACAAGTTGCGCAAGATGTCTACTGGCCGATCAGACTCGTCGAAGCGTAACTCGCTGCCCCCGGGACAGTCACCGCTATCATCCGCCTCTCACAATGAGTCGTCGATGCACCGCTCCAAGTCCCTACGCCAAACAGCGCAAAATAATGTCTTCCCGCAGCAGCCTCTTGCCCTGCAGCAGCCGCCTCAGCATCATCAGCAACATCAGCCACCTCCACAACAGCAGCAGCAGCCTCCTGTTCCATACCCATCAACACCACCTATAGGCCCGCAGTATCTGACCCGCATTGAGGAGCGCGATGAGCTGGCGGGCATTGCGGTTAGTCGATCTTCGAGTCGGTCGCCGGCCCAAACACGACGCAGCTCTGTCGTTTCGTCACAGCCGTCGCCTCAGGGTAGTCGCCGACAGAGTCTACAAGGGGCGCCCGGGAGCGAGGTGCGATCCGAGAGTCCAGCACATAACGTTGCCACCCAGGCGTGGGATGGCTCTTCTCGGATGGCTCCTCAGGAACAACTACCTCCGCAAGACCAATTGCCTCAGCAGAACCAGTACCCTCTGCAAGGTCAGCTGGCTCAGGGAGGAGGTTTTTCGGCTGGGCAGGCGCCTGCTCAAGCCCCCGCGCCTTTGAAGAGGAAGCCTTCCAGAGGCCCGGCGCCTCCCCCAGCACATGTGTCTGCTCAATCAACAGCACCTCTAAAGAGGAAACCTTCAAGAGGACACGCACCTGCTGCACAGGTTCCACTCCAGGGGCAGATGGTTCCTCAAGGCCAGATGCCGCCTCAAGGTCAGATGCCGCCTCAAGGTCAGATGCCGCCTCAAGGTCAGGCCCCTTCACATCAAGAACAGATGCCTCCTCGGGTGCCTCCCAAGCAGCAACAGATTCCCCCCCAGCAGGGACAGCCAGGTCAGGGCCAGTTTCCTCAGATGCAAGCACCGTTACAGATGAATCCGCCCAATGTCCAAGTGCCGTCACAACCCAAAGTACCATCACAAGGCCAGATGCGCCCTCAAGGCCCTCTGCCAGGCCAGGTGCCTCCGCAAGGACAAGGTACCATATCTCAAATTGGACAGCAAAGGGGAAACTCACAAGGACCGACACCCCATATTGGGCAAATGCCACCCCTGAGTCAAGTCGCCCAAGGACAATTTCAACTGGGACTGCATCTGCCAACTGCGCAGTTGCCACCCCAAAGCCAAACTCCAGGGGTACAACGACCTATTTCCGGACAGATGCCACCCCAGGGACACATTCCAACAGGCCGGATGCCACCTCAGGGTCAAATACCGGCTCAGGGCCAGATCCCCCAAGGCGAGCAAAGGCCCATTTCCGGACACATGATTCCGGGTGGACAGTTTCCACCTGGCCAGGTGCCGCCCCAGGGACAACCACCATACCCTCAGATGCCTCCCTTTGGTCAGGCTCAAAATGAGAGGGTTACCCCACAAGTCCAGATCCCACAAGGCCAGCAGCCGTGGGACCCGAATACACAATCACCCATGACCCAAGGGTCACGACCTGGCTCAGTACCACCGGGAACGACGGACAGTCCCAAGGAGAAGAAGTGGCTCAAGTGGTTAAAGGGAGGACCTAAGTCAGCAACCCAGCCAACCATGGCCCAGAACCAGACCTCGTCCATGCCGTCCTCAAATATCCCACCGCCGGGATGGGTTGGCGGCGAGTACTCGCAGCCGGCTGCATGGCAATCTGGACAACCAATCCAAGGACAACCGCTCCAAGGCCAACACCAATTGTCACAACATCAGCGGCAGCCAAACATTCCAAGCAATATGGCGCCTCCACCGCATCAGCAGCAAAGTCATTTTCCGCAAGGATCTGGGCCACTGCCTCCGCCACAGTCCAACCCTGCCGTCCTGCCACTTGGCCGGGCTGCTTCCCCAGCTAGACCTCTGTCACAACCACCAAGTAATGTTTCCCCGCTAGTCGAGCCTGCCATGCTATCACAGACCAAGGTTGCTACATCGGTGCAGTCTCACCCTCCGCCTCACTCCATGGGAAGTCTGGCACCCAGGCCAGAGTCAGTTCGAGCGAGTGTGACTCCCCCTCCGCCAGCGCCAAGCCCAATTCCGTCCGACATGGGCCCTCCATCACTAGGTCGAATGCCCTCAAACGCGACTGAGACTTTCTCTGACACGGCGTCCATTTCCACAATCGAAGTGTATGAAGCCAAACCTCAGCCCGTACTGCGGCCCCAGGTTGTTCAGGTACACAGGCGATCTACGGATCTCCAAAAGAGCCTGAACGACACTCAAGCTCCCCTGCAAGCTCTGGTCACCCCCCTCGGTGGTTTCCATGCTCCCGGCAATGAACGTCTGGTTGCCGAAGAAAAAACAACCTCAGGCTTTGCACTCCCTTCTCAACGACAAGACCTCCCACCAGAGCCTAGTCCTCGAGATGACAATGGTCACAATCTCGCTCCGGCACCCCTTTTTTCTGGGGCCAACTCGCCCAGTTCCATCAAGAGCGGCAGCCTTAGCCCCAAGGGCACTCGATATGGGCAGCCTGTGCCTCCGCCCCAGGCATCGGCGCCTAAGCCAGTCGATGACAAGTGGGCAAAGAAACCCGCGGCAGATTATTCCGGTGGAGATTGGGGAGATGAAGATGATTGGGATTATTGATGTGATTGAATTTCAAGATGAAATTTTTTTCACCTAGCATTTAATGTATGTAGCGTTCATAGCCCGTCTTTATTAATTTGGAGAAGTTTTAAGATTGTTAGAAACCATGGCGCGATGTTTCGTCTTGAGCGAACAGATGGATGAGAGTGGAAAAGATTCAATGTATCTCTTAACCATAATCACATAATGTTACCACGTTCTATTCGATGCTCCTGTTATTGATGTCCTCTGCCAGTTGTATCCTTTCCTTCGCCTTTTCCACTATCGATGACAGCTTTATCCTTTCTTGTTCTTGGTGCTCAATCTATATTTTAGTAACACTGAGGAGAGCTGGGAGCCAGGATCCTCCTTGACCAGGGCAGTAATGGTTCAATTATCCCACTTCTCATCAGTAATTTTGTCGCCTTCAGTGGCGCACTGTTTCTTAGTGAAATGGCCCTCGCGAGGCTCCTCGGCACGCTGCGCTCATAATTTGCTTTACTTTGACTCGACTCTGGACGCGATTGGAATATCTGAGTAGGTGCAAATTCAAGACTACTTAGCGCAGGTGTTTTATTCTTCTTTATTTTTGGGGGGAAAAAGTGAAAAAGGTATTACGAGACGTTCTTAGGCGGCTTTGACTTAGGCTGATTTCTTAGATTATCACACTCAAGATGGAGGATATATGACTGGTCATGATAAATATCTTCAGGAATAATAATCCACTCAATTTGACATGATATCTAGCATCTGCCTTGGTCACAACCTGGTGTTTGTTATTTTAGGGCTGTATTACTTAAACGACATACTACTCCGTATGATCGCCCGTAGTTGATCGTCAAAAGCCCAGAGCCCCTTGCCGGTACGACCTACAGTGTGGATTTCCAGACGCAGTTGAAGGCAGAAACAAATTGCAACAGGCAGCATACAATATGGAAAGCCCGTGCACTGCTTGAGTTTGAATGACGCCAGGAATACTCCGTATGGAAAAGTTGAAAACAGTTGGAACATGGCGGGACTGACAAGCTGCTTTGAGAGGTGTCACGTGAATCCGTGTAGCTGGCGCGATTACGCCCTGGTTCCTTCCCTCTTGGTTCACCCCCGTCTCCGTGCTCAGGTCAATTTAGCATTTTAGCCGTCGGACCCTTTCAAGTTTGCACAGAAATCTTTCTGCTTTGTAGTAGGCTTCTCTTTTGTCTCGCGCGAAGCTTGAAGCACGATGCTGCGGTAGCATCAAAATGACAAGGCCCGAATCACATGTCCAGGCAGGTAACGAGTCCCAGGATAGCCAGGCCATCCTTGAGGCCTACACGGCTGAGTTTGGCGTCGCAACGGTACGTACCTACCAATTTTACCCAGTGCCGCTGGTGGCTTTCTGCACTGGGCGTGGGCCACTCTAAGTCGGACAGAACGGAAACTAGGTTGTTAACGATTTCATTTCTCGCTCTGCAGCTCGGGAGCTCGCATCCTAAAGGATCTTATTCTTCAGAGCAAGCAATCGCAGAGACCAAACAAAGCCCATTACCCTTCACCGAAATCGTGGATCCATGGCCCGAGGCAGTTGCCCGCGACGCGACTGTAGACGGAACGCGTCTTAGTGGACACCGACCCACGGATGAGGTTTATGATCCGCCGCACTGGGTCAAGTCAGTGACCGGGATGGCACTGACTCTGCCGCAAAAGCAATGCGCATCCCCCAAGTCGGAGGCAGCAGATGGCGATGCCGGAGACTCGACGAATCACGCCAAATCGACCAGGGACGGGGCGTCCGGCTCTGCAGTTTTATTCAAATCTTGCGACGTGAATGTCATTGAACAATCGCCCCCGCGCCATGACGCTTCACGTCTGATTCTAGCACAGGACGGTGCATCCGACACTGTCAAAGAAGGCACCCTACCTCCGTCCATCGCTGCTATCGCGCCGCCTCGCAAGATGGCTTTGTCACAGCAGACCCCGACCCAGGTCAACGACGACCGCGACTACAGCGAAGATTTCGACCTGGTACCCTCGAGCCCCATTAACGGAAACAAAGAGGGGGGGTCCATCGAGCCACGGACGCTTCAAGCACACGATTCTGGTGCTGTCAACTTTGGCCTAAGCGAACTTGCCCGACCATCATCACAGGTCTCTGAAGATGCCGGCTTTGAGAATACTAGAGGCGATTGGAGGAGGCCGGACGAAACACCGCGACTAAACTCGAGTCACGCCTTCACGCCGCGTAGACCTCAAGGCCTCGCTTTCGAAACTCCCGCACTCCCTAGGAACCCGTTCGCTACGAAAGGAACCATTGCAGCACCACTTGCCGGCAGCCAGCTATTCGGCCAGACCCAATTCTCATCAGCTGTGAAGAGGATCAGTCCGACATCTTCACGACCTTCCCCAAATCTCTTCCATTCCATCTCCCCGAACGTCATTGAGACGTCGCCGTTGAAGAACCGAGCCAACGTTTCCTCGCCTACCGATATTCGAACCTCGAGTCCCCAGCGACTACATGAAATACCAAACACATCTCTGCTAGACAAAAATGGAGAACTAGAGGAGGCAGAGACGCCGCTCAACAGTAGATCTACCGGCGGCGATATGATCCCAGAGTCACCTCCATCCTCCGACCGTACGCCTCGGGCCCGCGCACCCAAATCGCCACCCAATACCGCCGAGAATACCGGGCCGATGGTGCATTATGAACCGATGAAGAAGTCACAAGAGAGGAAGTCGGTTGGCGAGTCACTGGTTTCGTATCTCGGATCCGATAGTGACTCTGATGATGCGACCAGACAAATGGAACGGCGAAAGAGAATCGATAGGAGACGCGCGCAAGCCGCCGAAGAACTGGGGAGAGTGAGCTTTACGCCAAGGGCTAGACGAGAATCGGAAGAGCAGCCATCACGAAAGAGGAGGAGGGTCATGTCCAGCCCATTAGTCAAAGCTGTAGAGGGTCGGGCCAAGATGGAGGTTGGTCAGGCCAAGGTCGAAGACTTGCCGCCCCTGGTGGATGACTCTCAGAATGCGGTGATAGCATCCAACGATACACTCCTCGTTGCATCCACAAAAGCCACCCCAGGCGATGGTGAGCCTGCGGAAGCCGAGATGGATCAAGCTGGCGATATTGCCATGGAGCTGGACGTAGAGAAACCCTCAACTGAGGAGGAGAGAATCCCTGCGACTAGCCCAGCTCCTTCTATGCCGCCCACAGCACCACTAGACCTCCCACCGTCGCTTTCTGAGCCAGAACTGCCGACTCTCCTTATCGAAGATGTGGAACCCCAAGCAGTGGAGGAGAATGACGAAGAACCTTCATCACTTCCACCACCAAGAAAGAAGGTCACAAGAACTTACGGTCAGGCAAATCGTCAGCGCCGCCGAAATCCATTCATCAGCTCCTCTCACTCCGACGATGTCGCCATTTATCCCGGGCGAAAGGCAAGGCCGGCTTCATCGCCATCGACGGATCTTGTCCCAACGCCGGGGTCTACACCTGTGCCCAACGAGGTTGACGATGAGGCTATCCCGCCGAAGGAGCAGGCCACTATTAGAGCTGAGGAGGTCGCACAAACACCAGCTTCCAGAAAATCGCCCAGAAAATTGCCTAGGAAACCCAGGCCAGAGTTGCCACGCCCCATGACTACGCGTTCTCGTCGTAGTAATCCTGCTACTCCACTGGCCGCACAGTCCTCGGGGAATGTTATGCCGACGTCGTCCAGCTTGAGTGTCCTTACCTCAACACCTGTGCCATCATCAAAAACGACACCAGCTACACATGACTCACCCGTCTCCGATCGGCACGGATCAGTTACTCTCCCATCCCCTGTGGGGGTAGAAGTGCGAGGTTTACCGAAGAAAGACCCCCCAAGTGGTGCCAAGTCCGAATCACCTCAGGCAGTGAAGAAGACGACGAAAGTTGTCAAAAGATTTCCGCGACTGGACTCGGAATCTACTGATGAACTACATAACTCACCATCGGCAAGTGCTTTGGAGAGATCCATTATTCATTCCAAGTCTAGCAGGTCATTCAGGCAGAGCATGGGAGCAGTGCCTAAGACCGGCCGACTGTTCGAGGGCATGGTTTTTGCCATTTCTTTTTCAAATCAAGTCAAACCACAGGAGCGAACCAAATTGGAGACGAAAATTGCACAGGCTGGAGGCACGATTCTGCCCGAGGGGTTTCAGGGCATGTTTGAACAGTCGTCGGTAATGAACACGATGAGCCCCGTCATCGATGAAGACGATGCATTGAAGCTTACCAAAGCTCATTCCGAGAGCGGTTTCACTGCCCTTGTAGCCGACAGCCATTCCCGTAAGGCCAAGTATATGCAGGCTCTAGCATTGGGACTGCCTTGTTTGGCTCCTCAATGGATCACAGCCTGTCTGAACAAGGGGACTATTGTGAACTGGGAGCCCTATGTTCTCTGCGCAGGAGTCTCGGCGGTGCTTGGCAACGCGATCCGATCAAGGACACTTGCGACTTATGCTGCAACGGACGCACGGCTCGTGGATATCATCGATCGTCGCCCCAGGCTCCTCGACGGTCAACGTGTTTTAGTGGTGGTAGACTCAAAGAAGGCGCGTAACGAAGCCAAAGAACCGTACATATTCCTTGCCACGGTTCTAGGTCCGTCTATTTCACGAGTCTTTACAACCCAGCAAGCCCGGGAGGTGTTGTTGGAACATCAGAAAGCCGGGGACCCGTTCGACTGGCTCTACATCGACAAGGGCACGGGTACAGTCGAGGCCGTTCTTGCACCACCAGAGGCAGCAGGGGGTAAGAAGCGGAGAAGATCTGCGGCGACGCAACAGACGATGGGCACTATGCGAGTGCTTGACGATGAGTTGGTAATTCAGAGCCTGATTCTTGGGAGGATGGTCGAGGAGGATGAGTTGCATGGTTAGGACGGAAATCAGGCGTTTGCGGACCATTTGTTGTATCTTCATGCCTCTGAGAAAAAAAAATGAAAGGCTACATTGGGAATGGGTATTGCATGTTGATATGGGAGATGTCTGACATCCTCGGCGTTTTGGACGTGTGCCCTCACAAGGTTTCAGGGTGAGCACTTCAAACGAGGGTTAGGCTGAATATCTGGGAAGATGGTCGGCCAACATGACTATCACGGTCGAGGTACCGCCCGTTGAGTCAAAAGCTGTCGTTGTCGGTTTCGTGTACAAGATGATTACAAAAGAAACATAATCTTGATTGAGTGGTTAGGTAATGCCTAGGCCTAGGACAATAGTATAGTGCCTTTGAGTGTACCGAGTTTGATTCCCTTGATGAGTACGCTAATACGTCAGTCTCGAGCGGCCAATGGATAGGGGGGGTTGACATGATGCGTGGCATAAGCATGCTAGGCAGCCAAGAGTACATTATTTTGTACTCCTGGCTGCGACCCCATAGGTGTGAGGAATTGGGCTCTCCTGCAAGTACAATTGAGAGGGGCGTATGTAACATGGAGGACTAAGGTGGCCGAGTCGCTGACGACAGGAAGTGGTAAGTTGAAGCTTACAGCTTACACATCATAGTACTGCAGAGGTCTTCGGAGGCGTGTTTGCTTGAAGCAGATCAACATAAGGCACTCACTCAACGACATAGGGCCGCTTAAGCTGGGCGACTAAGAACGGCACTTGGATAAGGCTGCACACGCAAGATGCTCATACCAAGACGGCACAAACTTTTGCGGATGGGCCAAAACTTAAACGGGACGGTAAAACAAGGCATTGGGAAGCTAAAAAGCAGCCCAGAGTTGTCGAGATTTGTGCGTTGCGTGATACATGATTCCGGATGTCTCGGATGAGTTCTGGGCAACTGGGGGGCGTCAGACCCAAACTGCCACGGCAGCGAGGAAAGGCAAGGGCTTCGATTGGATATCCCAAGACATACCAAGCCTCGGTTCGACGGACGGACTCAACAGTTCCTCGACAGTGGCCGGGTGTTAGTGGTCCTTGGCCGCAGGTCGGTCACGAGGCGTGTTGCAGGAGTAGCACTGCAGAGATCCATGCCGCGAGTCGATGCCGTCCCAGCATGCTCCGAAGTATCCAGCCAAGCCGAACTTGCCAGCCCATTCGTTTGCCCTCAGCGGTAGATGGATTGATAAGGCTGCAGAGAGCTTAACACACTTGGAGTGTGGAGTACTTGCGTGTAGTAAGGGCGTCAATGACGTCCAATAAGCTCGTCACATGTGCATGCTCTCTGCTGCGCTAATCCAGCTCAGGCTTACTGATTAGGCTCGAGCCCACGCGACAACTGATTTTGTCGACTTGCCCTTGTTCCACGATGACTGGGGATGGCGGCGAGAGCGGGAGCTTTTTCCCCTTCTTAGCGCAACACTCGGGGCGTGTTTGACGTAACCGGGCTTGGCGACAAAGAGACGGACGAGAAAAAGATTGGCGATGGGCTGGGATTTGTATTGCTGTAGATGCCGAAACCAAAGTTTGTGCAGTATGTAGACCTATCATACCTTGCTCGCTGCATTGGGTGCGGATGATGGTGTAAGACAAGTAAGACGGGATGGTTTCTGACGCTGCATGCCGTTGCCAAAGCTCAACTCGATCCTTCACGTACGCTTATTTTTATTTTTTATTTTTAAAGATGAAAGTCTCGCCCCAAATACGCGGAACTTTCAACCACAGGCTGATTGATTACTTTTTACGCATTCGCCGAGCTCGAGGAGATTGGGCATGGCGGGCTGCCAAGTGGCGTGGCCCGTCTGATCCGAGATGGGCGGTCTCCCAACGGCCGAAATACTCCATCCAAGCGGGCAAGCCAAGCAGCCCATCTCGCCTGCGACCAGTAGAAGCCGCCGCTTGTGAATAACCTACGTAGCTTTCTAGGCAGGGTGCTTTGTTTTTAAAAAGTCAACTCTCCGTCGGGCGTGGCGTGGGACGCACACCGACATATCGGGGTTTTTTTTTTACCATGTGCGGGTGCCGAGACTGTGACCTCTAACATGGCAACGCTCGAAGGGTCCGTGATGGACGATCCGGAGGCCGGGAGACGTTAGCGGCCCGTCATGCAGACGAACTAACGGGCGTCGCCTCGAGTCCGTAACTCCGATCGATTTTTGGCATCTTTTTCCAAAACATGTGTTTGTAAGGAAACAGTGTAGTCTACCGGAGGCATCGGAAGTGGCTGCTGGTCTGGCCATGGTTCGGTTCGCTTTGTTTCGTTGACCACTTAATTACACGGCGTCCGCGGAACGGAAGTATCATGAGATGGGGGTATTATGTACAGTCAAGTCCGTCGGAGGGGGGCCTTTGCTCCGCGTATTCCATCGCCCAGGCTTTTTATGAGCGTCTCAAGTCGTCATGGCCAAGGACGAGACGAGACATTCGTCAAAGGGGTGAGGGGGCAGACGAGAGAGAAAGGGAAGCTTTGACCTGCAAAGAGGCAGCTGTATTATTCGCGTGGCATGATGGGCGTTGAGAACAGGACCACGCTCATGGGCAAACAACACCATCATCAGGTCTCCCGGGGGGGAGTACCTCTACATGTCAACCCCTGGACCAAGTGGCAGATGGGAGATGAGATATGTTGGTACTTTTTTTGCCCCTGCCGACGCAGAGAGGGAACCTCAGAGGGTGCTTGGCAGTGGTGTAAAAAGGGCATCACGAACCACGGCTGTATAAGCAAAACCCAGCTGTCATGTCATAGGTGACTAGCATAGCTAGGCTGCATCGATCTGACATCTCACTCTCGCCCAACTCGCAACTTCATAAAGCCATCTTGGGCTATCACAGCCTCATACCCCTCCGTCGGTCTACAGCATGCCCCATGGCGTTAACCCCCCCCCCCCCCCCCCCCTGCCCGCCATCGTCCCAGAAGAAACATGATCGGGACCGAGACAGCAGGGAATCGGGAATGACCAGCAGGGATGCCTCACGTTGTGGTGTGGCTGCCCCGTGCGTGGCTGGCGACTACGAAGCACTAAGAGGCAGCCCCCGGCAATAAAGCATGCTGCTGGAGGTACCGAAAGGGATACCCGTTGTCCGTACTCCGTAGTCTGTACTCCGTACGGTGCTGTTAGGCTCCACTGGGGAAGGGAGGGGGCAGAACTTAGAAGGGACATGCGTCTGCGTCTGCAAAACGTCAACTTCCGTGAGTGGGCGCGTGTCGGCGATCGACCTGGCCCCTTGGCGCCCTCTGCCGGTACACGAGGCTTACAAGTTGCTACCTAGCATGAGGGCTTACAAGTTGCTACCTAGCATGGGGGCTTGCCAGGCCTTTTCTTCCACCCATTCCATCACTGCGTATGCGGTTAATGGGGTTGCATCGTTGCCAACAACAAAGCCTCTAACCCCCTCCCTCCCCCCCTCCCCCCTTCCCATCACCCATACCCCTCCGATGATGATTCCGCGCTCCCGGCGATCCTTACTTAGTGTCCGCGGTCCATAAAACGACCCCTGCCACCCTTTTCCCCCACTCCCAAACGATTCGTCGTGTTGCCGGCACTAGGCAGCCCATGTCGTGTGTGTAAGTGAGCCTACCTGTGAGGTGTGTTTGATGTGTGCCGTGATAATGGGTGCACAGCTCGGTCCTCTTGGCCACTGCGCTAACAACGGCCGCAATTCTTGCCTTGTCCCGAGGGCGAGCCTGGCTGTTTTGTCTGTCTGGTGTTTTCTTGTCTCTGGCGTTTGGTCCCAGAAAATGAGTTTCTGGCCCCAGACATCATGTGTCGTCCTCGGCGTCCCGTCGTCTGAGGCTCCGAGCGTTCTCTCGGTGAGATCGGAAGTTGGAGAGGGCCGGCTAGTTTGTAAAGGGACCAAGGCAGACGTGAATCACACTCTCCATCTCTCGGAGACAGCCATTCAGAAGCCAGCGGGCATGGCATGGATCCAACCAGCTTAGATACTGCCATCTTCCTTTCTGCTCTCGGTCCAACCAGCTTGGAGCCAACCCGGACGCTCTCTCCAATGGCCCACGTACAGGTATCATGTAGCTGATTTACTCCCCTTTATTAATCCTACGCACTCCCAGTCCGCTCTATCCACAGCCCTGACATCACGGGCTCTACCACGTACCCTCCTCCTCTTGTAGCATCCTCTTGTAGTATCCTCTCATCGTACCCTCCTCTCGTACCCTCCGCTTGTACCCTCCTCCAAGCTTCCGCCCCGTCCTCCGTCTTCGCGTCTCCGCTCCCTCCGGATTCATAAAATCACAAGACCTCCCCGGCCGTCTCCTTTTCTTTTCGTCCACTCTTCTCTCTGAGATATCTTCTAGTCCCTCCCCTTCTATTCCCTTCCTCTTCTCTCCACGCGCCGCGTTCCTTTCGCCCCAGATATCCACCATCCCTCCCATCCCGTGCTTCCAACTGCCGTGTACATACTGGCTTGGTTGCTCTCAATCCCTGAAGGCCAACGACCCGCATCCTCAACCAACACTACCCCCTCTCAGCTTCCTCGACGACATCAAACATGGGGGTGGGCTCGTTCCTCGAACCCCTCGTGGTGGTGACCCTCCTCTTTGGAGGTTCCTACTTCAACCGCAACAAGGACTATAGCATCTCTAGTGGCAAGGCTGGTTGGACCGGCGACAAAACTCGCAAGAAGAGCGATGACCTCGGCCGCAAGCTGTCGAGTGACAGCCTCATGAGCGGCTGGAGCAACAATAGCTCATCGGCAACGCTAGCTGCCAACGAACAGCCCACACTACGCCGACGCAAACTCCAGCTGTTTGGCTACAAACGCATAATCACAACACCCAACACACTCGTCTTCAAGGACCGGACAGCCAGCCGCATCCTCCAAAAGTTTCCCTTCCTCGTCGAGGCCTGGTACTGGTTCCAAATTTACTGGGTATGGGTGATGCCACTACGCTGCCTGTGAATACTTACACTGACATGTAACAGGTCTACCAGGTCGGCCGTGCCTTTACTGCCCTGACTCTTGTCGAGGGTACCGTCAACGTTGCTCGCAGACACGCGCTTCAGCTCATTCACATTGAGCAGAGTCTCTTCATCTTCTGGGAGGTGGACTTTCAGAAATGGTTCCTCGGCCATCCGACCATCCTCCACTGGATCAACCGCCTCTACTCATTCATCCACATCCCCGGCACAATCACCTTCCTCGTCGTTCTTTACTACATCACCACTACCCGCAAGCGCCGCGTTGCCGCCGGCCGCATCCAGTCCGACAACATCGCCGCCGGTCCTGCTTTATACGAAGCTAGACGACGCACCATGGCCACCTGCAACTTGATTGCCTTCTTCATCTTCACCTTCTGGCCCTGCATGCCACCTCGCCTGCTGAGCGACCCCAACTATGAAGGCCCCGATGCCGAGGAAGCCAAGAGCTTTGGCTTTGTTGACACCGTCCACACTGGCACTGGCGAGAGCAGTGTGTGGACCACCAACAAATTCTGCAATCAATATGGTAAGCTCCATGCTTGACTTCAGCTCATATTACCTACAGCAGTCGGTAACTAACGTCTCGTGCTCACAGCTGCTATGCCCTCGTTGCATTTCGGCTACTCCCTGCTCGTCGGACTGACCGTCGCCACCCTGCCCATCAACGGCCTGCGCTCGAACTCGTGGAAGCGAATCACCATCGTCGCTCTCGGTCTATCATATCCCACCCTTATCCTGACTGCTATTGTCGCGACGGCCAACCACTTCGTCCTCGACGCTGTTGCAGGTGCCATGGTCTGCGCCATGGCGTGGCACGGCAACGGCATCCTACTCAACCTTTGCGTCTTTGAGGACTACTTCCTGTGGTTCCTCCGCATCCACAAGCCCGTCAACTACACCGACCCCGAGACGGCTGTTGAGCCAGAATTCCAAAGCGGGCTTCTGAGCGAGGATGTCTAAGTGGAATACAAAAAAATAGAGACAGACACAGCACAAAAACATGCTCTGTATATGTTCTTCCCTTCAGAGAGAAGGGAGTTGTCTTTTTATGATTTGGCCACTGGCGAGCTTTCTCCTGACTGGATAGACGCACAAACAAGGGTGCTTGGTTTCTCGCTCCGAAAACTATGGCGCGGATCATAATGGCGCAGTTGCTTACTTTTCCCCAGGGGGATTACATCGACGGATAATAGACACATGCATGGCCAGGAACTTACATTCAAGAGCTCGTTGCAAATAGGTGGCGGGATTAGCCGGTATTAATAGGCCCACTAACATGGCGAACATATTCATGACTTTCAACTATGCTTGATTTCAAGTTTAGCCTATTCTCCAATATGTTTTGATTGTCGTGCCGTAGTTATCTCCCTGCATGGTCATCATGTGTCTTGCCCCGTGACGTCTCGGTGGGAATGTCACGAAGTGCGATGCATACCTAGGTAGAGAACCAGCCCGTGTGAGATTGTCGGTTCCTGTCTACACTATTTTTGAGTTGATTTTGACAGGCATGGTGCATCCACATTTTAGGCATCCCAGTTTTGCAGCTGTACCTTTTTTTCAGATTAGTTATGGACATGGGCTATTGTTGACGCGGAGCATACGTATCCCATGGCAGGGCGTACGTATTCCATCGCAGTGGCAGCTCGAGAGGCCTACCCATGACGACGCCTTTTTAGAGCCACACTTTGGTGGTCCATGCGCACATGAGCTATGTTCGAGACAGATGATCGTTTACCAGCTTGAAGCAGCCCCGGATCACATGCTGTGATTAGCTGGGATATGTTGAATCTGGCCGGGGGTTGCATTTGTTCTTATCGATAACCGTTTATGAGTCCTCTTTTGCTGTGCTTGTGTGCGTACCTGAGACGAGCTCAAAGTGGTTGAGACGATGAGTGGGCAAATTCGGTACAGCGGGCTTTTGCCCCTCCAAAGCTCAGGACGTTCCAGGTGGTTTTCGGGTCAGCGCCATGACCAGAGCGTGGCGGGGCAACTTCGTCATCCATCCAGAACTACCTTCAGGCTGCCGCTGTTTGGCTCACATGCGCTGCAACGACTACGCCACCACACAACCACCACGAACCACTTCCCGTACATCCTTTTCTTACCTTTAATCCCACCGCCTTTGACATCCCTTTCCCCTCCGTCCGGTGTGTGTATCGGTCTTCTTTCCATTCGCCCATTTCCTCTTATTTCTCCTGCGGCTTCTCCTGCTACAACAATCACCGTCGGCGACGCACGATAATCACAACATCGTCATGGCTTCGGACTCCGGTCCCCACGATGGCGCTTCGCCACCCGTGCGACCCGTCTCGCCCTCGACGAGCTTTTATGCCCTGAGCGACGACGAGGAGGGCGAGTACAACACCATCACCCATACCAAGACCGGCCGCGGCGTCAAGCTGCTTTTCTCCAAGAGCAAGGTACGTTGGATTCTCTCGGGCGCATACCCCGCTACACACGTCATGTGCGTGATGTTCACATACGCGATGTTCATATATGCAATTTGGTGGACAAAAGTTGACAACAATCAGGTCTATGTGCATCCGACTCCCTCCGCAAAGGACAACATACCCGGTTACATCGCCCTTCTCCAACAACGAGGCCGTCGCGGCGATCGTCCGCTGTCTGCCGATTCAGCTTCCAATGAAACACCCTCCATCGCCTCATCCGACCTGCTGCTCGCCTGGATCCCCGAGGCGTCGCTCGGCGACGCAGCCAGCGTCTATGTCAAGGTCGACCTCTGCGATGGCGACTCTCCCCCGAAGCAGTCCTACCTCGTATCCCCGCCCCCGACCGTTACGAGCCACGTCGGGTCCGTCGGCGGCTATGCCTTCGCCATCCCCGTCAGCGCCATCTATTCTCTGCTGGTCCGCCCGCCCAGCCTTGGATGGTGGTACGGCTCCGTCATCATCAATTCCCGCGCCGGCGACAGCTTCCCCGCGCTATTCTTCCACGACAACGAGTGCCAGAGCACCATCCTTCAAAAGAAGAAGCTTGCCCGCGACAACTTCGATCCATTTGGTGAGAATGGGCAGATGTTCTGGGGCGGAGACGAGATTCTCCGCTGGTTGCGCCGATACATCAAGATTGAGAGGTCTGGTGCTGAGCCCAACATCTATTTGATTGAGCCCAGCAAGGAGGATAGCGAAGCGTTCGGCTCCAAACTCACCTCGAGTCGCTCGCAGATTGGCCGCCAGGATAGTTCTACGGGCGTGCGAGCCCAAGGTGGACCAAGCCACCCAGACGCTCAGATGGACCCCTTTGTGAAGATGATCAAAGAGACCGGATGGAACATCATGGAGAAATTTAGCAAGGTCACCACTTTCACTCGGCGGGCCGCCCAGGACTTTGTCGAGAATCCCAACCTGCCCCCACAGATGAAACGACTTCTCAGAAACCCCGAGGTCCAGACCCTCCAGGACGAGTTCGACAGTGCCCGCATATATCTGGCCCGGTGGGCTATGGGTATCCAGGAGCAGAGCGATCGGGACAGGCGACAGAAAATTTGGTCCGCCAACGACGTTATGGAACTCGAAGATACGGATGTCGGCGAGTTTGAGCTCCTCGAAGGCACCAGTTCCTTGTCACTAGAGGAGCGGAGGAAGACAGTGACTATGAAGGAGTGGGAAACGTTTTTCGATCCCCAGACTGGCCGCCTGTCTGTAACCGTTGACGAGGTCAAGGAGCGCATTTTTCATGGCGGTTTGGATCCCGAGGATGGAGTCCGCAAGGAGGCCTGGCTGTATTTGCTTGGAGTGTATGAGTGGTACAGCACGTTGGATGAGAGAAAGGCCCAGATTGCATCTCTCAGGGACTCGTACTACAAGCTTAAGCTCTCCTGGTGGGAGAGACTGGATGGTGAAGGCGGAGATGGTGAGACAGGCGAGTGGTGGCGGGAGCAGAGGGGTCGCATTGGTAAGTTATCATTTCCTTTTGTTGCGACGCATTGCTAACCCGAATGTTCAGAAAAGGACGTTCACCGAACGGATCGCAATGTTCCCATCTTCAAGGGCGAAGACACACCCCATCCGGATCCCAATTCGCCCTTTGCCGAGGTTGGCACCAACGTGCACCTCGAGCAGATGAAGGAGATGCTGCTCACTTACAACGAGTACAACAAGGACCTCGGCTACGTTCAGGGCATGTCCGACCTGCTTGCACCCATCTACGCTGTGATTCAAGACGACGCCGTTGCATTCTGGGGATTCCAAAAGTTCATGGAACGCATGGAGCGCAACTTCTTGCGCGACCAGTCGGGCATGCGCAGCCAGCTCCTCACTCTCGACCAACTCGTTCAGTTTATGGATCCTACGCTGTGGAACCACCTTCAAAGTGCTGACAGTACCAACTTCTTCTTCTTCTTCCGCATGATTCTTGTGTGGTACAAGCGCGAGTTCGAATGGATGGATGTGTTGCGCCTCTGGGAAGGTCTGTGGACAGATCATCAGAGTGCCAACTTCCATTTGTTCATCGCGCTGGCCATCTTGGAGAAGCACCGGGACATCATCATGGAACATCTCAAGCACTTTGACGAGGTGCTCAAGTACAGTATGTGAATTGAAGCCCAGCAATATGTTTTCATCGCTAACATGTAACAGTCAACGAGCTCTCCAACACCATCGACCTCGAGTCGACCCTCATCCGCGCAGAGGCTCTGTTCAAGCGGTTCCAGAGACTTGTCGAGGCCGTCGACAAGAAGGGAAACTTCCCCGCGCCCCGTTTCGAAGAGAAGAAGCCGTCTACGTCGTCGACAGATGCGGGCCCTTCAGCCAAGTCCCCTGCTAAATCCCCTGCCAAGGGCAAGGGTAAGGACAAGGAGACGACATCGCAAGCACCGGCGCAGCCCAAGGTCATTACCCCAGAGCTGCGCAAGTTGCTCAGCAGAGAGGTGGAGGTTCTGCCGCGCCAGACGGTGGCGCAGAAAGGGGATGGTATGCCGACGAAATGAGCTCAGCCCTCACCAGAGAACGAGTAGTGCTCTAGCTAAACTCAATGGCCGTGCTTGATGGTGGACTTGTTTCTCCAACGCTCCTGTATTTATAAACGATGGCGCATGGTGGGTTCAAATTGGTGCACGGAGTTTTTGGTAGTTATGAAAGATACGAAAGGGGTCCGCTGTAGGAATGATTTGGTTGGTTGTATTGCAAGTTAATTATCTGAAGGACAGGTACGCGTGCAAAAATGACAGAGCCATTGGCTTGATCCACGTCTCCTGAATCTGAGCCTGGCATAAGTTGCTCGTTTTACCTCCGGGTATAACGCCATTCTATGTATGAGTGCTCGGCTTGACGCAACACAGCGCCGCCGGCAGGGAGGTATTGTAAGGAGACAGAGGCGAGGATCCCCTCTCAGTTATCGGGGGTATTCGCCTCATCTGTACCCTCTTGGACCGCTCGGCAGCCCGTGTCTCCGTTGCGCCCGTCCTCCTCCCCCGCCGCCGCCAGAGAAATCATCACCGCCAGTCGACCAGGGAGAATTGGCACTCATCACCGGCCGTTCATTTCCTCCACCGCTGGCACCATCGTACGCGCCAGTGGGCGCAAACCGATCCTCGTAGTTGCCTCCTCCTCCGCCACCAGATCCACCAGATCCAGCTGGCGGCGCGAATGGGCCTTGGCTACTGCCCTGCTGCGAAGGGCTCGTCGTCCGCGAGCCGCCCCAGAGGCGCTGCCGCAAGAGGTCCTGCGCGGAGGTTCCCCGGCCGCCGGTCGCCGTAGGGGGGGCGGTTGCGGCGTCAGACCGGCCGCCGTAGCTGCTCACGTTGCTCTGCCCGCTGCCGGCGCGCTGTCCGGGCAGCGGCCTGCGAGAGATGTCGCCGCCGCCGGGCTGCAGCGACGCCGGGGTGCGGCCGGCGCGCAGGCTCTGGGGCTGGGGCGGCGGCGCGGCTGAGGCATTCGAGTCCCAGAGGCTGCTAAGCCCGCCGCCGGGCTGCTGCTGTTGATTCTGCTGCTGCCCCTGGCCGAGGCCGCCGTAGCGGGCGCCGACCTGGTTGTTGACGAGGACGGGCTGGGGTGTCGGGGCCGAGGCCTTGGGGTCTGGCGGCAGCCACGAGGGGAAGGGACGGCCCTTTTCGCCGTAGTAGCCGCGGAGCACACGGCACACATGGGTGTCGTCGTCGGTGTCGCCGTCGGCGTCGCCTGCGAGGTAGGTGGAGCGGAGGTTGGAGATTTGGGACGAGGTCTTGGTGAGGAGGTTGTTGTACCAGGAGGCCATAGCTGCCGAGGGGGACGATGGCGTCCGTCAGTGCCTGCTGTGTGTATCGATCAATTGTTGTGTGTCCGGTCAGGAGATGTCGTCGGTTGTGGTGTGATGTGTTTCGACCCTGGAGTCTCGCGATGGAGTGTGTTCGTTCGTATGAAAGGGGAGACAGAGGATGCGTGTGTGTTAGGCGAAGACGGTGGTATCAGAACGACGATGTCTGCTCTGCCAGAAGCGCGGGGTGTGTCGAGCGTTGAGAAGAGCAGCGGGCTTGGCTTGGAGCAACGTCTGCAATCGTGTAGAAACTCGGCGTCTCTATGTTCTGTGACGAGGAATCGTGGTTGCTATAGTTCACAGAACAGAAGGCCAGAAACTGGTCGGTGCTGGAGCGATGTGTGAGGTTGAAGAGGAGACAGGGAGGCAGTGGCCGAGTCGGTGACGTTGGTGCCGAAGTGGGCTGGTTTCACAGCTGCCTGAGCTAAAAGTGCTGACGAGGGAGACCTAAAAGTAGGCATTTGCATGACACTGGGCAGGACCCTGTTTGGTGGGGGTTTTGTTGCAGGGTAGCCCGGATTTGACTCGGTAGCATTCGACTTGGGAGGCGCTAGGCTAGGTAGGACTGAAGGACTGAAGGACCTACAAGCCATGACAAGAGAAACGAGGAGACATTGACAACAAGCAGAAAACGCAAATGAAGCAAGCGCAATATTAGGACTTGGAGACAGGTGACGCTCTCTTCCCTTGCCTATCATGCCTGCCGATGACTCTCCCTAGACAGTCAGGCCCAAAGATATGTCGAGTGTACGGCCTTGTAGGATTTCACAAACACCAAGTCAAAAACCAACATTGACAACGGGACGAAAACGCGCATGGGCAAAGGTAATAAAACTATTTTGGTATCCGGTGCACCGCCCAATGCTGATGCTCCTTCTCGATCGCTTCCCCGTCTTCTTTTTTTGTGTTCCGACACAAGCACACACATGTCGGAGAGAGTGAACTCCAAAACGCCGTAGTCGCCTTAGCCGCCATTTATGCCGTCTATGTCTACCAAGCAAGGTCGTTGGTGAGTGTCATCTTCTCCTTCTCCTCCTGCCGGGGCTTCTTGTTCTTCATTTTGATGGCGCGTCCGCGCTTTCGCTTGTTGCCGACCTCCTCGGCCTCGGACTCTTCGCTGTCGACGTCCTCTTCCTCCTCGTCATCGTCACTGCCGAGCCAGTCCTCCAAGTCGCCCAGCTCCTCCTCGCTTTCATCCAGGTCAGAGACGTACTCGACGACCTTCTCGAGGTCTTCCTCGTCCTCGTCGCTGTCCCAGTCCTCGACCTCCTCGCCGTCTTCGGTGAGGCCCTTGTCCATGTCCTTGTCTCGCTTGGCATCGCCGTCACGCTCCATGGCGTTGAGGACCTTCTTCCAGATGTCCTCGCTGACGTTGAGGGGTTGGTCACCATAGGCACCCTGTCGCAGTCGCTCGACCAGCTCTCGCTCGATGGTGCGCTCCAGCTTGGCGGCGGCCTCGGCCTTGCGCTCACGGGCGCGCTCACGGTGCTTGATCTTGGGGGCCATCTTGGGGACCAGCTTCTCGCCTAGGCGCTCGTCCTCGGCCGCGATACGGCGCATGCGAATTTGAACCTGGGTCAGGCGGGTGAGGCGCTGCTTGCACTTGTGAATGAGGAACTTGGGCCAGTAAATGAGGCGCTCGTCGATCTGGTCGAGGGCCTTGTTGTAATTGTTGGACAGCTTAATACGCTCCCACATCTTGGAGGGGAGATGAGCGCGCTCAATCGTCTTCATGTAGAGGTAGAGGGTCTGCTTAGTCGGGTGCTGGCGGATCGTGGCATAGCGGGAGTTGGCGAGAGGACATGACTGGCGGTTGCAGAGACCGGTGACATTGTGCTCGCTGCGGCAGAAGTTTTGCTTCTTTTCAGTTCTGGAAAAAGGTCAGCACATGGCCAAGGGCAATCGGTCTGGTATAATCGAAGATCTAAGGGGTAAAGAGATTGGATGAGCATAAAGAGCCGACATACTTTAGCTTGAAGGAGCAAAACTGCTGGTTGATGATCTGCCAGATGATTTCGTCCGACATCTTGGGCGGCTTTGGCGAGACGAAGGCGTCTCTTTTTCACAATTGAGGTGGATTTTGATTGAGGTAGGAAGATTCCCCAGCCAAAAAGCAGATCTTATCGTGATATCTCGTCTCTGGGGAAAAGACTTGAGATGTGTAGAGAGAGAGAACTGGATGAATGGCAGCGGGGCCTGTATTTTTTCCTCTGCTTCTTCTCGCCCGTCGGTTTTTTTTTCTGGGTCCCCCGTTCGTTCTGCTGGGCGGTAAGACGCTCGGACCGCCTGCGCCCACCCAACCACTTCCTTCCCCCTGGCTGCGCCGCCAATCCCAGGTCGCTGCTGACCAGAAAACCGCTTTCCCGAGTTGGAGGCTTCGGAGGCTCGGAGGCTGCGTTTCTCCGCCCACCTGTGGCTGCCATGACGGAGCGGTACGTACCTGGCTGGTTTGGGGGTGACGACGAGGGTGATGACACTGGGCCGTCCCAGTTAGCATCTCGACTCAGCCGCGCAACTGCCTCCAGCCTCTTCGTCCAACCTCCATCTACGCAGCTCCCTCCACACGCGCGCATCCTCCTCCCGCCAGGCGCATTGCTCTCATCTCATTAATATCTCATCCTCCGGCCCCGTCTCCTCGCCTCTTCCCCCGCGGGGGTTTCTTCGCAAAAACCGAACCCGAGTTGATCGCTATTTCTGCCGTTGACCGTTCGCCGACGTCACCCGCCTCCTCCGATTGTCGCCCTCCGCGCAAAAACAGCCGCCCACGATGCCGACCGCCGGCCTCAAGACCATCATCGCCCTCTCCTTTGTGCTTGCCGTGGGCTTCCTCCTCGTCATCCTCTCCTGCGCCCTCTGGAAGGTCTATTACCCGCTGCTCGTCGTCGCCACCTATGTCTTGGCTCCCGTGCCCAACTGGATCTGCGGCCACTGCGCCAACCCCGACGACTTCGTCGAGAGCGCCGGCGCTGCCGTCCTCGACCTGGGCCGCTTCTTTACCGGGTTCTTCGTCGTCATGGGGATGGGTACGTCGCTCTGTCCTTTTCTTATTCGGCGCAGACATCAGCAGATGTTCCAATTGGCGCATCACGCCAATATACTGCTGCCTGTTGTCTCACGGACATGCCAACTTCTGTATGCCATCTCAGTACTAATATCTCTATCTCTATAGCCCTCCCCGTTGTCCTCGCGCATTCCGGCCTCATCGAGATCCAGGCCATGATCATGTCCATAGTCGGTGGCTTGCTCATCTACGGCACCATCATCAGCTTCAGCATGTTCTTCCAGGAGGATCAAGAGTTCTAAAAGAAACCCTTAACCACATACCGGCTCACACCCCAGTATCGCACTCTCTTAGCACATGTAGGTGCAGCGTCATGCCGAGGGAGGCAGTGTGGTGTCAAGCGGAGAGATTGGGAAGCGCATTTCTATGTTTGTCGGCGGGTTGCGTATATGACCGCCTGCAAAACGCATGTACGATTCGGGAGGGAGAGGACTTCAAACCTGGGAATTCGGCGGATCATATGAGTACATGTCGGATCTGTATCTGCGTCCATGTTGGACAAGGGAAGCCTAGATACCTATCACGGCGGCAAGGAGAAGACGGCTTTCCATTGTCGTCAATGGAGCGGTGAATTTCATGCTACCAGTTCTACCTATCTGCTCGCGTCTTCGCTCGCTGCGTGATTTGTCTGCTTGCGTCTTCTTTCCGTCTAATGCTGTTGAATCCCAAAAACTCCGACGATGTGTACGTTGAGGTATCATGTCCAATGTCAAAGCCCGTGCCACCCATACTTGAAAATCCAGCCAATATGCCATCCCATCACAATTCCCCTCTCTCCATTCCAATGCCTACACCCTTGATTCTATATAAACACCCATCTAAGCCGCATCCCGAAAGACGCCCATCGGCCCCGCGAGCTTCGTAAACATCTCGTCGCGCTCCCCCTCGGGCGTGCTCAGAATTGTCACGGCACCTCCGGCTCCGATGCGCCAGACCTCGCGCGGCTCCGTTTCGCCGGCCGCCGCGTCCGGCGGAGCTTCTTCGTCGTCCCACTTGAACATGGTTCGGATGGTGACGCTCCAGTCCCCCGCCCCCGTGACGTCCATGTATCCCACGACGCCCGAGTACAGGCTGCGTTCCTGGTTGCCCTCGATGACCTGCAGGATCTCGCAGCTGCGCTTCTTGGGCGCTCCCGTCATGCTTCCCGGCGGAAGGGCCACGGCTAGGGCGTCGAGGCCTGTGTAGGGACACAGGGAGTCGAAGCCACGGTGCCGTATTCCGTCAATCTTCCCGCCCTGGTAGCCTGGGAGCTGTCCGTTGACCACAGTGATCATCTGGAAGACGGTGGCATACTCCTCAACCTTCATCAGATCAGGAACCGTCACGTTGCCGACGCCGCAGACGCCGTGGAGGTCGTGTCGGACCAAGTCCACAATCATCAAGTTCTCGGCCTCCTCCTTGGGAATGTGGAGGATCTTCTCCGCCTGAGCCAGTGTCGACACGGCCTCTGACTTGCGGACAGTGCCCTTCATCGGCCGCATGGAACACAAGCCACTGCTGCTGTGGCTCAGGAATCGCTCAGGGGAACTGCTCAGCAGCGTTGCGCCTCCAAGACGAACAAAGGAGCCAAAGGGGGCCGGTTGGCGTTTTCGCAGCGTTTGGTATATGGACCATGGGCTCCTCTCCTGTTTGATCTGGTTGGTCTGATGAGAGCCGCTTGGGACGCTGAATTGCCGCTCTCGTGGTCTCGTCATGGTCGTCTGGGATGTGAGGCACAGTTCATAAGACTCTCCCGCGGCGATGTAATCCTGACACGCCTGCACTTTTTCCTCGTACGTAGTTGGGCATGGCTTGTGTATCTTGGTTCGGGGGTTGATATGCCCATTTTGAAGCGATCCTTTGTGTCCATTGGCGTGTCCATTAGCATACTGCCCATCGGTATGCCCGTTAACATGTCCACTAACACCATTGTGTCCTGAACGCACCCAGGCGTGACATGCTTGTAGTTTCTCCGCCACTGACACCAGCCACTCGTCGTTTGAGCCTCGGGGTCTCAGGTGCTGGACGTGGGCAACACCAGCTCTGTGATCGATCACGAGACTTTTGGACACCCAGGCCAAGCAGACGTCGGGACGCTCGTGACCCCTATCTGCAGACAGCATCCTCTTGTCAAGCCCCTGCAGCCCCATCTCGTACGTGATGAATCCCATGAATCCGCCCTTGAATGGAGAGTCGATATCCGCTGAGCCGGGTGGGTGGCTGCGCGCCTCCCAAAACTCCGAGAGAACCTCCCAGACGCTGATCGCGCCGCCGTCGAGGCGAAGCGTTTCGACCCGGTCCTCGTCGCCGTCCAAGCCCGGGAGTCGCACCGTGACGAAGTCGTGCGACGCATGGAACTCGAAGCGCGGCGCCGCCTCGACGTCGAGGGCCACGATGCTGCTCAGCGCCAGCGGGTCACCGTTCTTGGAGCTGGACGAGTCGAGGACGATGGCCTCGCCGGCCGCCAGCCCGAGCGCCTCGACGACCTCCGAGACGCCGACTCCGCGCGGCAGCGGCATCGTGCGGTGCGTGTACTCGCAGTCCCGTCCGATATCCCGCAGCGCTCCGTCTGTCCACCGGCCATCCCTCCTCCGGCGCGCGGCCACGGCCTCGAGGTGGTTCGGCGGCGACAGCGTTCGGATGTCCAGCAACGGCTCAGCGTCGCGGACTCTCCTTGGTCGTCGGGCTTCGTTCCACCGCAGAGCGGCGCGGAACCAGTTCTCCAGCACCATGTGGGCGGCCGGCTCGGTGCACACCGACTCGAGGTGGTACTGCAGGCCCCAGAACGGCTTGGAGACGTGACGGACGCCCATCAGAATGCGCTCGCCACGACCATCCTCGCGCGTCTCCGTCGCCCAGGCCAGGGGTTGCAGCTCAGGCGCCTTCGTCGTGGGAAGCCATCGCTCGCGTCGCCGCCACTCGTCGTACGGCACATCGGGCGCATCGTGCTGTCCGATGTCGGCGCACAGGCTGTGATACAGCGTCGCCTTGAAGCCCGGCACGGCGTCGAAGATGTCGCCGGCCTCGTCGTCCCGGTGCTCGATCTCGCGCACCATGCCGTGCAGGCCTCGCTGGAGCCGGCGAATCTCTCCGCCGTGCGCGGCCACGAGGCTCTGGAAGCCCAAGCAGATGCCCAGCACCGGCACCTGGAGATGCGGCGGGAGGTGCCAGAGCAGCCGGAACGCCCCGACATCGTCCGGGTTGAGCGGCGACCCGGGGCCGGGCCCGCACACAACGGCATCAAACTGAGCGAGGTTATCGACAAACTCGGCCTCGGTCCATCGTCCCGGACCGCTCGAGTCGCCGTCTACCGCCTGATCTCCCGTCTTTTCCAGCGTCGACAGGTCGATTCGAATAACAAACACTTCAACCCCGAGAGCCATCTGCAGCAGCGACACAATGTTGTTGGTGAAGGAGTCATAGGCGTCGATGAACAGGATTCGTCTCGGCCGCGCCACCGAAACGCCCGCCTCCGATTCGACTCTCGACCCCATCGCCATCTCGTCGCTCAGCCCTTTCGCCCTTTTACAAAGAACTGCTTCCAGGAGCGGATGTCCAAAACAAGAAAAGAAAATTTTACCAGGTCGTTGTGAAGTATGAAAAGGAAGTCCGAGGAGCGCGCGAAAACCTGCGGAACTTCCTCCGGCACTCGAAACTATTTCTGCCGTGAAAAGCCGCTGCCGCCGTTGCCTCTGACTCGAATAGCAAACGCGCACTGTATCGGCCAGGGCGGAACGCCTCCTCTCTTAGTTGGGTACAAAGAAAAAAGTACCAAGTTAGTACCCAATTAGCAGGTTGGCTCCGAAATGTCGGTATCGAGCCGTTAAAAGGCGTTTCATGATTTGCTAGGAACTCATCGTGAGTCAGGTCAAGTGACGTGAGCGGCATGCAAAAAATCTGCAATAGACGGCTGCTGTGGCGCCTTTACACTTTCGGCGCCAACGTATCAGATACTTATCAGATATCAGATTGGAGACCGTTTCAGTGGACATGTCGCTGAAAGGCAATGTTGGCGGTCTATTAATTAGTGGGTTCAGGCGTTGATAACTGGATAGAGGACTCTAACTACAACAACCAGTCTAATGGATGTGCTTCTCTGTAACATATAACATACGGGAAAAGCCCCCTATCAGGGTCTCAAGGAGCATACGAAATATGAGCGCATCAACTATTAATTGGTAACTTGAAGAAGAACATGCTTGTACATCTCCAAGACGTCAAACACTGATGGCATCAGTTCTCAATTCTGCCTCCAACTCTAGCTTCGCATACGCCAATATTCATCTTCTGCATCTTGGCCGATCACATGTCGAATTAAAAACCTGGGAGATGTATCGCTCCCTCATCTTCCGCTAAGATGAGTTTTCCTCGGTTCCCCCGGCATGGCGCCTGTCTCATAATTTCTCGATCTCGTCCTCAACATCGAGTCACTATCTGTACTGCAACATTCACTCACGGTCCCTCACCGTAAGCATGCACGGCTGTCTCGCGTGCCACATGCGCCTCTGCTTAACACCCAGCGCCGCATCCATCATCGACTGCGTTTCTGACCTTGGCCGACCCTGGGTCCTCTCCGCTGCTGCCACATCTTCCCAAACCTGGACTTCCTCGACCGAAGCAGTCACTTCAAACTCGCCTCGACAGAGCGCCGTCACACCCACCGATACCTCCGCGCTGTCGTGGCCCTTGAGCTCGGGGATGAGCTGCTGTAGCGTCCCATTCCACGCAAACTTGCGAGTAAACTCAAGGGCTACATTAGCCGGTCGGTGGCAAAGGGCTGGCAGGATCCTGACCAGTGGGTATATCGGCTTAGCCGTCCGGTTTGTGACGCGCACCTTGAGTGTCGTGAACTCGTCCACATACGCCACGTTGCTCTCTGAGCTGCTGTCCTCCCTCTCGTAAACTGAGATTTCGATTCCAACTTCGTCCACCTTGATAGCCTCAATCATGCGTGATGTCAGTCTAATGTTCCTCAGATCAATGGTGCCACTGCGCTTCGGCAAGCATGTTGTCCGCCATGTCGCCTTGAGACAGTCGAGGATTCTCTCTCGGTACCAGAATGCTTCTCGGTTGGCTCGTTCCATTTCCGGCGAAATCTTGCTGCTGCTGACCACGAATTGTCGGTTCCGCGATGGATTTAGAGTCGGGATGGTGGCATGCGGGTCCTCCAGGTAGACTCTCTTGACGGGGAGTACCAACCGAGTTGTGTTTCCGGGGAGGATATCATCCTCCACTGCCACGCCATCGTCGCTTTCCAGGCGGATTGCTATCTGGCTTGGCCAAGCATTGCGCAAGTCAACCGAAACAAGGCAGTAGTCATCCGGCTTTGCCGCGATTGGGCTCCCCAGGCGGTCCCATATCGGCTGAGGGATGTCACCAAACAGGGCCAGGGCATCGATCCGAGCCAGTTCGACACTCGCATTGACAGTGACTGTTAAGTTCACAGACACCTGGCGAGTATAAAACTCCTCTTTGATCTCATCCCGGGGGCAGCCAAGATGAGTGTAGTCAACCTGGATCATGGCAGATGTCAAACCAGGCTTGCCAAATATCTCAAAGTCAAAAGTTGCCTCTCCGCCAGGCGCGATGTTGCGGCCCTGAACGCCTCGCGGCAGCCGCAGTGCTTGCTTCTTCATTAAGATAAGTTCGTATTCATACAACTCTGCCGGCGTTGCGTCCCGGTTGCTGAGGGCCGCCTGAAGGGGTTCCTGCGTCGAATCCTTAAACGAAAACAGCAGAAAGTCCACAGGCGTCGTGGACAGGTTTTGCAAGGTGACAGAAAAGATCTTTCTTTCGCCCTCCAAAATCATGATCGAAGACTGCGCAAGCGTTGTAGCCTTGACCACCACCAGCGGCTGTTCCTGGATCACCTTGAGGCTAAGCGTCTCTGATACTAGTGCGCGCGCAAAAGGTTTGACTGCAGTAACACTCTCATCGAGAGCTGCAATGCCCTTGGCTTTAACCTTGTCGTCCCTAGACGGTGTCCATGGTGCTGAGAATATGGGGAACCGCCTCTCCCTGCAGCCTCGAACCTTGATCACTGCTCCTGTGATTTTGATGTCTCCGGCTACTTTGGGGCGTCCTCGCAGCCGCAACACTTGAGTGCGGTAAGGTCCAATGACGGTAGTATCAGGTATAGGCTCAAAGTCCACACCCTCGGTGGCCACTTCAATCTTTTCCACCTCCACCTCGATGTCGTAGGGGTTTTGGAGAGTAATCTTGAACGTTGCAATTTCACCAGCAACAAGATTTTCGCTAAGCGCCTCATCCAGCTTCTTGAGAAAAGGGTTGTAGATGAATGGGTCCACATCTTGAGATGCCCGGCTGGCTGTCGCACCAGGCAGAACGCTCTTGGCATGGACTATCGGCGTCCTGGTATTCGCAGGAGGTTCTAGTTGAATACTCCTCACAAGAAACTCGTCCCAGTATTCCGCGGTAAGTGAGAGTCCGAGCCGTTTTGAGAGGTTAGATGTTCGAGAGATGTTGGTTGCCAGCCGCACCTGCTCATCCCGATGGATGATTGGCGATGCGTCCTCTCGTCTTGGGCCTGGTGCTACTCCTGATCCAGCGGTGCGAAGGAGGTCACTCGAGAACTTGAGGGCTCCATTGAAGTCTGGCAGGGCCTCTGAGAAGTTGATGCAGGCTCGAAGAATGTTCAGCTTGACGTCAGGGAAACCAAAGAATCTTGCGGAGGACTGGCCAAGTATCCTAACAATCACCGCCTCATCCGAGTCATCAATTTCCTGGCCGGAGCCGAGGGTCACTTTCCTCGCCATGTCAAAGCCTACGATACCATAGGACCGGCAGAGTAGGCCAAGCAAAGCCTCGATGCCTTGTTCAACGTCCGCATCACCTAGGTCCAAGGCCATGGCTCCAGTACCTGAACCTCCACCAGCTGCCAGTGAGACCAAACCTGCAGCGGGATGTATGCCCATATCAGCGGCTCCCCTAGTTCGAGCTTCGACGAGGCCGCCGATGAGCACTGAGACAAGCTCTCGTATTACCATTGCCTTTTTCCGATGGAGGCCGAGGGGTCCTAGGATAGTCGCGATGCTGCTTAATATCGCCGCCCTGTCTACGGTACTGAGGAGATCCGAAGCGGATGAGGGAAAGGCCTTGAAAAGCATCGTAACGATTTGTTGTCTCGTTGGCGAGACCAAATATCGAGGTGTAGAGGGCAGGGTCTGATCGGCGGTCAACCCCAAAACCATAATATCCAAAGAAGCCTGGTTGAGTTTGCCGCCGCTTAAGTGAACCGCTGAGAGAATCTTGGCGAACCGGATATAAGTTTCGGAGAGCGGAAGAGTAGGGAGGTTCTCTGCCGAAATCCTTGAGTACAGTGCCAGAATACGATCCATTAGATCCGGAAGAATCGTTTGCAGGTGTTTGAGGTGCTTGGGTTGGTCAGCGTCACCTTCTAGTTCTGCTTTAGAGCTGATGCTGGACGGCCTGTCCTGGGGAGCATAGCACACGGCCGGTATTTGAAACTCCAAGTTAGACCAGCCTAGGAGAAGGAGATTGACCAAAATAAGCTCCAAAGCCTTGCCATGCCACACATGATCGTTGAGTGATCGCGCCGCAGTGGCACCCTCCATGAGTTCTTTCAGTGAGTCGCTCCATCGTCCCGCCTGGAGATACATAGATCCTACGACAATGGACACTCGGCCCTTGCCTTTTAACCTCCAGCGCTCATTGGCACCGCCGGGACCAAAACCCTGGACTGATACCCGATCACGACTCATTTCGCGTACTCCCTCTGCAGTGTCTGGCCGAGAAGCTATTGTGTCTGGTGTTGATGCTGGGTCGCTTTCCGGGCTATGGATGGTGTCGGAATTCAGGGGCGAGTTTGAAAGGCTACTTTTTACTGGAGTCGATGGTCGTCCAGGCGTTGATTGACTAGAATGCAGTTGAGGTCGGGAGGTCGCCGGCATGGACATGCGCGCGTTGTGTTTGTCCATGATGCCGCCTGCTGAGCTTGATCGGGCTTGGGGTAGCGAAAACTGTGAGTTCCTCCTCGTTACTCCATTGACACTTCCATCTCCGCCCCAGGATGAGCCGTTCGTATGTCGTGTGCCTAAATAGTGCCCTGGGGACTCAATCGTAGTCATGGCTTCGAAGGACTTGGCAAGGGCCGTCATTTCGGCCAAAAGCAGGGACGAAACATTGCACAGAACAGTCTTCATGGTCGTCGTCTTGTAATTTTCGGCGGGGGGTATAACCATGATGCCCTCGGGGATGGGAATCTCGGTGTCCGGGGGTGCCACGTAGTCAAACACCAAGACTTGGTGCGCCAGCGCCCTCGGGTAGTTATCACGCAGGTCCTCGAGCTCCTGATACAATGCCCGGATATTCTTCTCGACGGTGGTTGGGCCGGTGCCGTTCGCCGAGTTTCGCTTGCTGAACGTTTCCTGGTCCAGCTCAGTGCCGTCGGCCAGCGCAATGATGGCGAGGGGTTCTCGGTATAAGTCGAAGGGGGTGAGTGCGAGGTGGGATGGCGGGGGTACGTGGGTTACGAGGTCGTAAATGATGGCGCCGTCTGGATATGCCAGAGGAGAGAACATGTCTGCGCGGCATCATGGTCAGCGTTGGTTCCCTTGGCAGTCGGCAACCGGTCTTCCTTACTCCTGTTCGGCCGGCCATCGGCGGTGACGTCCCGGAGGTGAACGACATGCTCCTGGTTGAGACGCTCGACTAACGCAGCGAAGCGGTCTGCCTTGATCTGGCCCAGCGGTAGCAGGAGCGCCTTCACCCTTGCGGGGGCAACGGGAAGCAGAGGATCCAAGATCATCCTAGCATTTGGTTGGTGTTGCTCAACATGATCTTCCCAGTCGGTGTCGTTGAACCTCACTCAGGGAGTTTCCCTGGAGGAGTTTGCCTCGTTTCTCGTTATGTGCAGACCTGGTGTGGCAGACTACAGTCGCATTATCGTCCGGCAATCGCTTCGTAGAGAGGTCGTCTTTGAGCTCGTGAATTCGGTGGTGTCTGGCCTTTCAATGTTCAGACTCCGTACACCTGTCGCATGTGGCTAGGAGCTATGGAAGCGTCAAGGCACCCTGGCAGTAAGACCAATGGCCAGCACCGTTGGATGGTGGAGTCAGCTCGCGCCGGAGCCAACTTTTTGCGAGCCGAGAACCCCCAAAGTCGGTGAAGCCAGCGTGGGGGAAGGTATCCCAGCGCCAATTGAAGCTGCTCCAGGGGGCTTCAGGGAAGCTGTAGGGCAGTGAGGGGCAGAGTTAGGGGCTTCCCCCTACGTACTCAATCTGGCTCGCTAATAACGGTCCGAGGTGGCTGTTCCACCACGATTCTAGTTCCTTTACCCTAGACACATATCGTTTTGATATGTTAGATTGGCTGTCACCGTTCCGCATTCAGCTTGATGATTGACATGCCACTGCATCGAATTCAATTATGGTTCCAAAGTAATCTAGGTTCTCAATGAGTATTCAAACAATCGAAACCAACTACCAGCCGCCCCCGTTCTTGTTTCCTGCGTGGTATCTTCGGACTACATAAGCGTCTCGCCCAGAGTAAACGAACCCTCAACTGCAGCATGAATCCATTCTAACCCGCAAGGCCAATCCCTCCCTTTACGGAGATAAAATCCAAATCTTCTGTCCAATAGGTTTCTCAAGAACCGCGCGATATGATCTTATACCCCTCAACCAATTGAAGAAGCGGGACCCGCTGGACTTTCGTCCATGGCGCGGCCATCGCGAGCTTCTGCTTGTAGCTCACTGTCAAATATATCAACCGACAAGCTGGCTTCTACAAAGTCCTCGAGCTCCTCAGTAACCGTTTTTAGCTTCTCCTTGACAGAAAGGGCACCCTCGTGTCCGACAATGTGTCGAGCTGGGGGATTCTCATGACCGCCAATCGCCATCAGTGCATGCACCGTCTCCATCACCAGCTTGTCTGCGGCGCCTGGGGGTAGCTTTGGGTACCGGTGGAGGATCTCTCCTGGAACCACATCTGGTTCCAAGGCCACACTGCTCGGTGACAATGGGGTATTACCAATCGACTCGGGTGTTGATGGAGGAGGAAGAGCAGTGTCAGGGTGGGTGTTGAGAACATTTGTGAGCATGTCGCGAACGCTGGGTACTGATTCAACACCCTGTTCGTAGACCCCCATCTGAGGAGCAAATATGAGTTTGTTGGTAAGGGACTGGATTTCCTTATTGGGCTGCACGATGGTGACCTTAATATTGAAAGGGGCGATTTCATAGGCAAGAGAATCACAGTAACCCTCCAATGCCCAAGTAGCCGCGGTGTACATGGACATGCCAGGTGTGCCAATGTGACCACCAGTGCTGCTTACAACAATGATATGACCAGTGTGCTGGGAGCGGAGCTTCGGCAGTGTTGCTTTTATGAAGTTGACCTGCGAGAAGAAGATGGTCTCAAACTGGTCACGGACTAGATTTTGAGTAAATGGACTTGTGGACAGCTCTTCGACAGTTCCGACCACAGCTGCGCATGTGTGTCATCAAGTCAGTGGTGGCTCTACAGGTGATGGATTCTCGGATGCACTGATGCTGGGCGTATCTACGTACCCTCGGATGTGCAGCACAGCAAGATGTCGATGCGGCCAAAGACGTGGATTGCCTCAGCGATGGCAGCGCCACAGCTGCTCATGACTGCGCCATTGCAGCGGATGCCGCGTATGCGGTCTTTCCAACCCTCTCGATCTTTGCGATTGCTTTTGCACTCATTGATGAGTTCTCGGAACTCGGCGCTTCGGTCAGGGTGATCGATCTCTAAGGGCGGTAGACAGGCAATGACATAGTCGCCGTGGGCGAGCAGTTGGCGGATGAGGCGGACTGCGAGGGGTGAGAGCGCCGAGGTAAGAAGCCAGTTGCGTGGTGAGTTGTGGGTAGCTGCGGATGTAGCACTGTCAGCCATTGTGAGGGCAGGTCATGATTATATCGATTGACTGCAATTTTGGCCCAGCCCTTCGTCTCTGGTTGAGAAATTCGACGCGCTTGCGGGTGTCTGAGCTTGAGGGCTCTGGATGAGAGATGCGCGAGGCTAATATCTTGCGAAGTTGGGCTGCAATGGATGGTTGAGGATTGAGGAGTGGTGATGGAGAAAACAGCTTGAGAGGTGGAGGTTGCAAATTTGGGGAGAGGTGATAGAAAGTACATCACTGGCACCAACCTAGATTTGACGTCTAGGGGGCAGCCTGGGGAAGGAAGGGCCCCGATCTAGAACGGGAACTGGAAATGCAGGCGGGTGGCAGTTCGGTAGTCAGGCGGCGGGTGGTCCAGGACGGAATGTGGTGGGGGAGGGGAAGGAAGGAGGGGTGACTTACGGAAGGAGGGACCTGGAAGAGTCTGACGCGGGGCACCGCTGGCAACTGCTAATTGAGCGGTGCGACTCACCCGCTCCGGGCCTGACATTTGCAAACCCGAACACTTCTAGCAAATATCAAACCACTATCCAATGGGGCATTTCAGCCTGAAATAATGCGCACTGCTTCAGTAGGTAGTCAATAATCGGCTAGTCTAGTATGTAGTCGAATGGGTGGATGAGCAGACGCCTACCTGTGGTGTTGCTGTATGGGTGCGAGTCTCCGGTGTGTAGATAAAAAATATGTCGACTGTAAGTCACGTCTGCGTGTTAATTGGCCCTAAAAAAACAAATCCACCGGATTTCGAAATGGCTTGAACCGTTGAATGAGAATTTAGATGGCGATTTGGAAAAGATGCCGGTCGAATGAGGGCCAAGTCATACACCAGAGGCGGACAACCAACCGACACCAAAAAAATCGGTTCAACCAGTAGAGATGTCGACAGGTAGACGGGATGCAATTGACCGTGTAGGGTGATAACAATGGCTGCAGGCGTTGCTACTTAACAGCACTCTGCTTCTTGGTCGGATCCTTGGCTGGTCGGTTGGCTGGTTGGTTGGTTGGTTGTGAGGTGTGAGAAGGTTGGTGGCGGCGGTTGGCAACGGTAAGATGGGCCACACTGGAAGGATGTGTAAGTGAAAGAAGAGAAGCCGGGGGCATGCCTCAATTGAGAGAGTTGAGAAGGCAGACACGGAGATGAATGATCGAACTGCGGAAATGAAGCATGGCAGAAGAGAGGCGCAGTTGGTGTCTTGGGATTAAGAAGGGTGCTGAGCAGCAGCCCTTTTAATCATAGAGTAAAAGCATGTGTTCCCCTGCCTAGCAGATCAGTTGCAAGAACTTTCGAGCCTTGTTGGAGGGAACTGGATGGACTGGCAAGCAGGTAGGTACTGTTGCAGCAGCCAAGATGGGCACGGACATGCAACAGGTGCGCACTTCCAAGTCCACAGCCTGTGAGAGGAGCAGGTGAGGGCGGGATTCGAGGATCATGAATGGAGGAGGGTCGGAGACTCGGAAAGGATCAAGAGAGAAGAGAGGAAACAAGAAGCAGGGAATCCGGGAACGAGACCAGGCCACACACGGACGGGACCGGTTTCTATCTCCTATCAGCCCTGGTTGCTGTTGTGTGCAAAGTCCAATGCGTGGCAGCCTGGTTGCTGGCTAGTTGCAAGGATTTACAATCCTTGTCATCTATGCCACGCGAATTGGAATTCATGGACTCGTGGATGGCATACGTAGTAAGAGAGGGCAAGAACGGCCACGGAAGGCCTGAGGCAGATGAGGCTCCAATTCCCCGCTGAAGCAAACCTCTGGCATTGCCATTGCCATACGGTGGGACCCGAGTTTCCGGTGACATCCATCCCTCACCCCGTGCCAGCTTTTCATCTTTGTTGGGAATCAGGATGAGAAAAGACATGATAACGAATTGGGCGGCAAGACCGTCGGAGCAGAAGGACGGTTCGACGGGGACCGAAAAACGGGGCGAGGAGGGACAGATGGTGGACCGTGTGCAGAACAAGCAGGGTCAGGGTCAGGTCAGTTGGAGAGAGAGAGTGAGTTGTTGGTTGCCATCAGTCTAGGTCGAGTGCCACATTTGTTTTAGCCTGCACATTGGTTACGGTATGTAGGAGTGGAGAGATGTGGGATGAGGGATGTGGGTAGGAGATGTGATGCAGATGGGGATATTTTGAAAAACCAAAAACCAAAAACCAAAAAAAAAACCCCGATCAGACGCACAGTCAAGTCGTACAAAACAGAAAGGGGACGGGAATGCATGCGTAATGGGAGGGGATTGATGAGGTTGAGATAGTGGCACATGATGAATGGATGTGGAAGGGGTAGAGCCAAGTAGGGGTAAGATTCCATGTCGTGTCTGGGACTGCTGCATGAGAAGGCAAGCCCCCAAGTTGGTTCTTATTGCTCAGAACCCAAGACCGGAGATGATCCAGAGAACTATTCAGTGGAGTCGATCCACGCCCATTCGCTCCGTCTATCATGCGTGCTCCTGTGCGCGCATGCATGATGCAGAGCTTGTGCGAAGACATCGAGGGAGTCCCGCCCGTCTCTGCGCGACGAAGGCCATGCCAAACCATGCCATATCCTCATACTGTGCCATGTGATGGATGAAACGCAGTGACCCATGCGCCTCCTGCAGTTGCATCACCATGATGGGCTGGTTCACTTACCAATCTCTTAGTCTTAGACTCAGCCGGGGCCTTGCGATTCTCGGTCTCCATCCCGACTCGCCGGTCGTACCGTGGCGGCCGGGTGGCCTCCCCCATTTGGCCATTTGGGAAACAAACCGCCGCATCGCCTGGCAATGGCCCCGAGCCGAGTACTCGTAAAGGACGAGGCAGCGAATCAAGCAGGCGCTTCAACGCTCGATCCATTGAAACCTACGCATTGTCGTGTGTTGCGGGAGGGATCAATGCTGAGAGCACCGTGGCAAGTCAGCTAACGCGGCAGCCAAGCCGCTCAACGGTTCCGCTAACCAGCCCTAGTAGGGCTGCGAGGGCAAATCCAAAGCCTCCAGCTCAAGGCACATCTGACTATGAAACATGATGTAAGGGGGACTTACTGTATGCAGAATGCTCAACCTAACACCAATTGAGGCACTACTGCCGGCAGTGAATGAACATCGATCTGTTTATCTCTTTGAGTGCTCTTATTATGCTGGTGGGGCAGCTCGCAACTTCTCTAGGTTTGATAGATACTAGCTTATGTTTGTGCAGCTCAGCCAGATGTAAAGTATCTGCTGACTAGAATATGTACCGGCCCACCAGCATAAGAGCACTCAAAGAGATAGGTAGACACGATCTGGCTCAACAGACCTGGGCAGCTACGTAGGTAGTAGTAATGCTATCACATCTCAACTGTCCGACTAGCGCAGCTGCGTGAGTGTACGGAGTACGTGAGTGGATCGATAAGCCTCCGGTTGTCAACATCTCCGCGGAGCTACCAATGCACAAATCCAACGCAAAGTTGTGAGACGGACCAAACTCCTGAGCTCCTCTGACAGACAAAAGACAACGTCCTTGGCGTGATTCGGTAGTTTGAGAAGCTAGCGTCGCTGCCAGAGTCTTTTAGCTCCGGGCCCCAAATCTTCAGTGGAGAGTGGAGGTGAGTTAGCAGGGGGCAAGTTGCAACTGCTTTAGCGATGGCAGTTGGCTCTAGTGGTCAAGCATGTCAAGGATGGTCCCAGCATGCGCCAACTCAAGCCCCTTCCCCCACATCCCCGAATGTGAGTCGGATTTCTCCGCTTCAGTTTTCAGCTTCCAGCTTTCAGCTTCCATCCTTCACTTCAGTCTGAGAGCTGAATTGTCTTGTCTTGTGTCCTGGATCCTGGATCGTCAGAAAGAGTTCCCACAGATCCGAATCTTATCTCTTCTCTTCCATCATCCCGTGACCTCCCCTGCTGTGGAGACCTCGTTGCTTCTCCACACCCCTCGTCACACCAATGTTGGACTCTTGAAGCATTGTCCGTCTATCTGTCGATCCATTCAATCCTTCACATACGTGATCTTCATTGAACAATCCTTCACCAGTGAAAGCACGGATTCTAGATGCATCAATTGGAGTCGAAAGCAGGCCTAGAACCTCCGCCGACTGTTTTAGCGTCGGGTTATCATGCCATCTTCACTCTAACTTTGTTACACAAGAGCACTAACACCACTAACACCAACATATCACACCGACCTTCGCGGCAAGGACGCGCACCCCAGCGCGTATTCGTGCACAACACTCACAAACCACAGTAATAAGGCCTTGATTTCCTGGACCATTAGACAGGGTATGCGTTTGGTAAATCAATTCGAAACACAAAATCGTCAACAAATTTTTGGTATTCCAAATGATAACCGCTTTCCTCAGTCTACTACGTAACTCGCATCTCCTCTGTCCACGCCTCCACACGCCGTACATTGTACTATGACGCGTGAGGTGTTTGTCTGGGTGCCTTCTTGTACAATGCACTTAGACCAGCCTCATCACCCGTTTAGTTATTGGCATTGGCCACCGGTACTTCCCGCCTGCTGCGTGACCTTACCGCCGATCTTGTCAGCTCCTGTTTCCTTGTCCAACCTCTTGGCCAGGTTCCTCACTTCAACTAGACCATCCATGTTCCCTACCTAGGTTGAGAAACTTGGTCTATCAGGGCACGGAGAAGCACATGGACATGCCATGCGGAACAGAAACCCCCAAAATGAAGAAATTCCCCTATTATTGCGCCAAATTGAGCAACTCTTGTTCACAGTGTCGGCCCGATTCTAGCCCATCGTGGAAGGGTGGTACTTACAGAGTCGCCCATGGTTCCCTGCATTGTGAACAATGAAAGTTGATTGTCGATTTTGTCATCCTTTTCCTTCATACGTCTTCCACCTTGGACGCCGACTTTGTACAACCATCAAGTTGAACAACCACTGAGTCTCCGCGCCAAGCGCCGCATTCATGGCTGGCAAGGGCGCTGTAGGGATGTCGCTCGCAAGGGTACAACAGCAAGAACCCCATTCAGATTGGGCAAATTCTAGTGGATGCATCGCTCAGGCTTCTGGGCTTAGATATCACCCTGTTCTCTGCTCACATCGCGCAAATGCAAATGGAAGCAATGGTGACACAACTGAAAGCCGAGATGTAGAAAAGTACCAAGGCACCGATCCCGAGTCAGTCGGAACCAGTGTGGACACGCTCAACAACTCGCCAGGTCGCCCTTCATAGGTGGCTTTACACACCGATGATGTACGAGGCAGTGGTCTGTGCTGCGCTGATCTCTAACAGACTTCCCGATCCAACCGTAGTGAAAACACGGAAGATAGCACAGCCGTCGCCTTGGTGATCTCAAGACTACACCCAATCTGCGAGAAGCGAAGGTCGAATACCGGATTTCTCAAGTTCTCAAAGGTCTCAAGGCGCAGGACTTTCGTTGTATGACATAACTTTCTCCCCCCAGAACAGTCTATTGGGCCTATAACAGTCATTGACTGGCACACCATGAGAAGCACTGACATGCCGGCTTGCTTACAATTTCTTGGCATTTGGATGTTGTTTAGAAAAGCCATAGCTAATACGTCCCTAGCAAGTCGCGCTCCGTCGAAAGTTGGCTAATCGGCTTCGAAGTTCCGGTCTAGATACTCAGCTCTAGCAGAGGTCTGCGATCCGATATACTAGACAAGGCGTACCCTCGTTGTATGCGATAGATGTTGCCTGCCTTCGAAGTTTGACGAGAATGCAATTAGCGTTGTTCTAGCCATCCTTCCTGGCTCTTCCTTGTCAGTGAGCTCGCATATAAATGCAAGTGTAGATCATGTTTATGGCAGCTCAATGATAGCTCAGGCGAGAAAAGAACAAATGAACCCCGAAGTCTAAGAGGCTTGAATTATTTAGCATCTCGTTTGTGTTTCACCACTAGAACCTACACAGCATGTGGCGCACCACAAGGACCAGCGGCACCTCAGAGACAGCCGAACTAACATGACGCAAGGATCCGTCATTGATCCTGGTCTCTCGGTGTGATAGCCAAAGATATCCCAAAAGTAATTTTTGGCTGAAACCGAGCACAAACAAGAAAAAGAAAGCAAGACTCCAGTAGTGACAAAAAATTGGCATGAGTTTAATTATGATAGGTCAACAAACAGAGAATGGAGTGGCAGTTACCTTCCCTTCGGCCGTCTCGGATGACTTGAAAAGCACGCCTAGAAAAGTGAAGTGGGACTAGAGTCACAGCTACCAACCCAGCGATAAACCATCAATCACACATGGCCAGCAGGGGGCTTGATTCTTCTGCCGAGGACACATGGAAGAAAGACAATGCTGACAGCGCTGATGAAACCAGTTTTGATCAAACATAATTGCCAACCATACTTCTCAATGGCTCCGATGTAAGGACACAAGAAAGACAACCGCTCCCTATGAGTAGGACAAAGTATTACGGCTGCTCTTGTGGCCCCGTCCGAGAATTGAGTGTACCCGAAGAGCATATCGCCCAAGCATACAGCAAACATGAGGGCGAGGATCGGCCAATGGTATATGCCTGGGCCATCGTCTCCCACCAGCTGCCTGCGCAGGACACCAAAGAGGATCTTGGATCGGCCACGGGGAGTCGACGTTGTGTTTGGGTTGCGATGGGTACCTGTTTAATCTAATACTCTAGTTATCTGCGATGGATCTTGACTAATGGTGTGGAGCAATGTTCTTAAGATTGAGGGGCTTTCATAGGAATTGGGATGGGCTACAGCGGCAATGCATGCTAAACCATTGTGTGTTCCGACGAGGGAGGCTAAGAAGTAATAAATGAACAGTTTAATTCAGGATATTGCTGTAGAGCCTCCCTGTTCTTTTGTTCTGTATTCCGTAGTTACGAGAATGGTATTACAGCGTCTATAGGGGGGAGGAAAATCCCACACACGCCACACCACATGTCAACCTGCCCTCTGTCTTTAGATATGTATTATTAGGATAAAAATCACGAATATTAAGGGCTGCTGTAGTAGAATATTTGCTTCACTTAGGTGAGCTTCATTCTACAACTTAATTGTACTTGAGTAGTTGAGGAGCGGATGGTTGGGTTTGGTTAAATAGGTAAGTTGGCATGTAGTGTTTCTTCCCCCGGAGGAGTGTCAAGATCAGCGATGGTGCCTATAGTGTCACACAGATACTCTCTTGTCTTGATCCAGCCTACAATAAGCCAGCAAAAGTGACGATTCAAATCTAATTCTCCTGGGGCCGTATCTAATTTTCCATTATTGGCACGATAGAAAGCCTTAGCTGTTGTGGAGATTTGATTCGCGTACAAAGCACTAACACCATTTCTCTCTAGAACACTTGTTAAACACACCGTCAAACCCCTAGTAATGAAGATCAGTCTACGGAGTAGATAAAAAGAAATGCAGTTGTAAATTTCCATAACCATTGTCATGTGTTTAGTCAAAACGACCCTGTACACTTCAGAACCATTGGGTCATTTTAGACCAAGCAAGTTGCAGGCACCGGCGAACGAGACAGGCACATCCCGTTTAATAAAAATAAAAATAAAAAATAAAAAACCCCCCGGATCATACAGAAAAGTCGTCATCGATGGTTCATTCAATCCCAATATCTCAGGAAATGATAAAGATTGCAGTTGGCATTTTGGTATTGGCCATTCACAGGCAGTGTGATAACAACTAAAGTGACTGTTGAATCGAACCACGATTTAAGGTCATGTGTCACTCCAGCAATCAAGTAGCACCCTGATATCAGGACATGCCCAAGTGGCCACAGTCTCCAAGGCGTCAAAAGATTTTGCAGCTCTCAACCTCGGAGTATGCCCTAGCGTCTCCTGACATGACGGTTGAAGCTATCACCACGGGCCCAGTATGCGGGGGGGGGGGGGGGGGGGGGGGGGGGCGCGCCATTGTGGAGATGCCGGGATTTCCCACCAGAAATGCTTCTCAGCTGAGGCATCCGATAGATTCTCTGTTTGCACTCCAGGCTGGTGGGTGTGTCCTGAGTCGCCCAAGTCCCGCTCTGATACGTGGATATATGTCTTTCCGGGCAGGGGTGAGAAGCTCCAACACAGGCAGGTGTAGGACATCCCGTTTGGTTCATAAATGTTTGACCCAGTGAAACGATCATCAAAATGGGTGCGGTGATAGTTTTGAGGTTGAAGCGCGACAGGGATCTCACTCAGCCCACGGTAATGCAAATACCGTCCCCCGCAACGCACGGCCGGCGGGGATACTGAGGAATGAGTGAGAGAGGAAAGATCTGGATGAGACATGATGAGGGGCTTCTATGATCCCGCTTATTTAGGTAGATTGGTCTGCATAAAGTATCAAGTAAAAGATCATTAGATTCATAACTTAGAAATCACTGGCTTGACTTGATATCTGCCTCCAGCCAACCAGGCAGAACTGGGGGCTTGTCCCAGCCGTCCAAGTAGCTCTTCCTGGCCACATTGTCTGCTGAGGGCTTGGCGTAGATGGCCGAGACATACCAGACCGACTGGCCTGCCACAATTGTGTGTTGAAGCGTCGGGATCGTGCTTCGGCTCTCGATGAGGTTTGAGTTCGGATCCGCGTTCACCAGCATCGCCTCGCGGCCGTCCATTGGTTCCAGGGCCTTGATGCCAACAGCGCCCTCCGATACCGCAAAGGCTCCAGCTTTCCCGGTTGCCCAGCCTGCGGGCGACTTGACGTCGTAGTTTCCAATAATCTTGGGAGACGTTCCTTCGTGCTTCTCGTCATCGTATAAGCCCAAGCTTCGGCCCGTAGCTGTGTCGACGTTCTTGATGGCGAAGGAACCATCCGCGGTCATAATCTCTCGACCACTCTCGATCCGGTGGACTCGCAGGTGCCAGTTTGGTGTCTCTTCTTCCGGTGGAATGAGAGTGGTTTTGACCATAACATCCGGAAATGGCTTCCAGACAGAAACGAGAACAGGCTTGTCGCCTCGGTACTCGAGTCCAGCGTATTCTGACAGTCTTCTTGTCTTCCAATACTCACCTCCGTCATCTGAAAACCCGAGTTGGGACGCTAGGGAGTATTGTTCGAGGGAGAACAGCCCAGGGGGCACTGAATATCCGTACGCACTACTATACGCAAACGATCCATACTTGGCGTGGGTTCCCTTCATCGGGTAGCTGCATGCCTGTCCCGAAGACAGAAGCATGCAATGTCCTCCGAGGTAACTAAAGGCGGGTTAGAACCTAGTTTCAGGGTAGGAACGTCGCACTCACCTCATTATGTGCCCAGGGTGCTTCAGGGGTTTGACTCTTGGAATGACAGTACTTGCCAGTTCCTCTTCAGATGTCCAGAAGGGGTGATCTTCCGGTACAGCTAAGCAAATGAATGCCAAACATGCCCAGTACTATTTTTTTTCCCCATTAGTGACTGTTATCTCGCAGTGTGGGCTGTATCTTACCGGACTCCCTGGGCTGTTGTAGTTCTCCGCCATCTACTTCGAGTGAGTTGACGCCATTGATCATCGGAACTGGCCGATACTTACATACATGTTTGGGTAAGAGTACCCGATGGACAGTGTTCCGCTGGATGTCCAAATCTCGTTTTGGGTCTGCCACCAGCGGAGATTACGGAGCACGATGCCCTTGACCATCCCCCAGGTGAGAGACTCGGGAAGCTCGACTCCAGCGTATGCCAAAGCTCCCCAGAAAGAAACCATGGCGAAACGGTAGCCAACGCTGCGCCCAAAGGGAATAGCCCGTCCCTCGTCATCGTAGTAGTGGGCTAGATCCAGAGCTACCGCCTGCGCTCGCTTCTTAAACTCTTCTGCACGCTCTGGGTCCTCATCTCTGGCCAGTCGAGCGTACAGGAGCTGCAACAGGTGAATGGCGAAGCTGGAGGAATAGTAGTCCATTTCTGGTTTTCTCAGCATATGCATTCAGTTTCGGCAAAAAGAGACTCACGATGAATTCCTTCAGGTCCGTCATTAGACCAGCCGTCGCCACGGTAAAATGTGTCGAGGTGTTTGATGTCGCTGTCTAGTCTCTCTTGGGAGAATTTGCCTCCGTTCTTCTTCAAACCCAGATTCGCAAACACGCGGAACCAAAGCCAGTTGGTATTTGGCATGCTATTTCTGGTCAGTAAGGAGGCGAATAGAACCAGGAGGTAATCCAAACTTCTTCTCATTGATCGAGTTCCCAAGCCAAGTCTCGACATTGTCTCTCTCCTTCGCAGAAAAGTTACTCCAGATATCCGGCACGACGGCGAAGGCAAAACCTAATAGAAGATTAGCTGCGTATGGCTTAAGGGGGCAAGCAACCTACCCAAGGGACACATCTCGACCATTCTCTGGTCATTGTCCTGAGGGTAACCCCAGTACTCTGGGTTCTCAGGATCCGTGCCCGACTTGATACCTTCAATCCACCACTCTTTCCCGTGGTATTCACCACCGCCTGCAAGTAAAGCAGAAAGGCCCCACAGCGGTCGACAGATTCCCTCGACCTCAGAGGCGGTTTGGTCAAACCTCACGGCTGTAGCACCAGGACACTTCACTCGTGCTTTCTGGGGGGAGAAGAACGGCTCCAGTGGGTCGAGCAGTGTGCGGAGAAGTTCCTGAACAGAAGCCCGATCGGTAATATTGACCTTGGCAAATGGATGGAGCCCATTGTAGCCAAGGCATAATCCCTTGGTTGCGTCCATGATGGGTCGTCAGGATTTGGTGGCGATCTCTTCTTATTTTCTTGATGAAGGAGGGAAGGAAGGTAGCTGAGTGTTATTCAGTCAAGGGAAGGAGCCGGATATATCACTACACAAACCGCCGTTCTCGGGGAATGTCGACCCGAAGTCATGCCTCGTTGGAGAGATAACTGCTACCACACGTCTACAGTCGCTGAGAATTGCGGGTTATTATACCCTGCTAGGACATGCATGATGCCCTCCGGATGGTGGAGGGTGGGATTAGCGGAGTGCGTTAGACTTGCACCATGGCACGATGATGCGGGGAGGCGGGTAAATGGGAGAGGATCCGGGTAAGAACCCGCGATGCGATATCCTTGTTGGTTGAATTGATGGCTCTAATATACATGTTTTGGCTTTTAACTTTGAATCAGGAGAGAGATGCCTGTATAACCAATCGGTACCCTTCCCTCCCTCTTCACATCTCACTCCCCGCGCCCTCCAAATCTTCCATATTGATACATTGTAGCCCAAGCCCAACTCCTCAGCCCATTACTCGTGTTCAAGTAGGGACAACTCTGATGCAGTAGAAGCAGCTCTTGTCGTACCAGACTGGCTCGTATTCGCCACTGACGAGACCCAAAGCATCGATTGTTTCATCGTGCAGACTGCACGAGGTCGGGTCGTATGAAAAGGAGTTGCAGGTTGAAGCTTGGTCGCAGAACGCGGCGCACGCATCAAAGCTTTCTGCAGGAAGATCTCCGTAGGCTGAATTGACGTGGTTTGGTGGGAACTGCAGATTTCGCTCGCCACAAGACGAATCCTCCAGCCGCAGCTCGGCGGTGGTGTCGACATATCTGAGGCACGGGAAGGTATCGTCGTGAGGGTTTCCGGTAGAGACAGAGTAGGCCTTGCAAGGGGATTTGGCATTGACGCCCGTCAAGAAACTTAGGGCTCCATAGATGAGGGTAAAGGTGCTGAATGAAATCATGGTGAACGTGTTGGTAGACAGAGTTGGGAAGTGTGTCTTGGTTCCAACTTCCGGCGTTCCTTGGCCTTGGGACATGCGAGTTTAAGTAAACAAAGACTACACCGTAACCACAATACTATCCTACGCCACCTCCTGGCCTAGGCAGCTTGGCTCTGACAATCCAGTGAAATTCGCGGGGAAAGCTATCCATAGCGCCTCATCACAGTGATGCTCAGACTGGTAGGGCTGACCAGACAAGTCGGTTTGAGCAGGTCTAAGCCCAACACTAACAGCAATTGGGTTCTTAGGTGGAAGCTCCGAAATTATACCAACGCTTCGAAACAACCCGACCTGGTCCTTCATTTCATCAAACTGGCCATCGCCGCTTGTGTTGAACTGTGAGTCGACGCCGCCGTGCTGATGCCGTATGTTGTGTATTGGTCGTGATTTCTGACATTTGACAAAAGGAATGCCAAACTGCTCTGCAGCTTGCCTTCAGCACCTATCAGCCAGATGTATGAACTTCTACTGGCGCTCATGCCTGTTCACAGGATCTATTCCGAAACACTTGGCGGCAATTCAGCTCATGGCTTTAACAGCGCCACCAATTTATAGCCTGAAACGCGCCAAAAGCATTCTCGTATTTTACAAGCTAGCTTCTGTACCAATAGCATGCTCTCGTCATATTTAGGTATTAATTAGAGCCATCGGAGAAAAAAGCCAGTGGCATTGGGGTTTCTGCGCTCCACTGCGTGAGCTTGATTGAAACATGTTTGGCTTTGTCAGCCGCCACTTGTCAGCGGCGAGCCATACATGCACCGCCCCGTACACGCACCGCTGTTCTATTAGTCAGCAACAGCACTATAAATCCCCTCCCTAAGTGCCCTAAGTGCCCTATAACAACAATGGACCTTCCACCTCAACAAGTTTATACCTCACGAGAAGATCTTCACTTAGATCTTATGATTTATGCAGCAATTGGTGGCTATAAATTTATTATTCGCCGCTCACGTTCATTTTGGCAAGGCTCTGAGCAACCTACTGTTTTATATGCTTGCAATCGCTGGCGTCAAGGCTGCCAATTTTCAATTCTAGCAAAGGAAGACTCTTACGAATTGTGGCATCTCAAACATCGCACTGAAACCCGATTTTCTTACCACAACCACGAGCCCCAGCAGCCCCGAGAGGCCCCCCGCCAGCAGCCTCAAGAGCCCCAGCAGCCCCAGCAGCCCCAAGAGCCCGAGCTGCAGGAGCCGCTAGAAAAGAAATTACCTACCTGTAGCAAATGTCATATAGAAGGCCATAGAAGGGGTGCAAAATGCTGTATTTTGCGTGGTCAAGATAGCCTATAAATACAGGGCCCTTAGGGCACTTAGGGAGGGGATTTATAGTGCTGTTGCTGACTAATAGAACAGCGGTGCGTGTACGGGGCGGTGCATGTATGGCTCGCCCTTGTCAGCATGATGCATTGAAACTACCCTGGAGAAGTCCATTTCTCCAGCCTCAACCACAACAACCAAGGAGCCTTGAAGAATCCGGGCGATAACTTGTTAGAGAGCGTCCTTGAGATTTCCGGACCCATATTTTTATTTTAGCCCCAGGAGCCTGTGATTCAGTGTCGGTTTCAACCCTTCACAGCTTCCCCAATTGCGAATCACAACACCTTTGTCTCAACCTCGCGACAATCAGCACTTGGAGCAAGGCTCTCCCCGTCCACGCAAGTCACATGTACCCGTCACAAACCTTGAGCCAGGCAGAATCAAAGCGAACATGACAGATGGAAATATTGTGGTCGGAGGAGGTGCGCTAGCACCTTCTTCATCATCACTGTCATCCGTCGGAGACCCTGTCCTTGCTGATCCAGCCCTCCCTGATCACTCAGCTGATAAAATGCCACCCGTGGAGAACATTAAGCTGTCATCACCTTCTAGTACAAAAGTTTCCCCGGTCATCGCCAAGTCGAATACCAAGAAGAAGCGGGTGGTCGTAAAAAGAGTTGCTAAGAAATCAAGGTGGGATGCCGAGAGCCTCCTCTCCGACCCCAAGTCACCTCTGGCTTCTGCGGACCTCAGAGTGAGCCAATACACTGTGATCACGAGTCGATACGGTGCTGACTCTCGTTTCCACAGACTATACTATCCAACCCTATGGCCTGGGATGTTCTGGACAAAGAAGAGCAAGCGGAGATACTGGCGCTATTCCCAGATGAACAACACGTATTGGGTGCTGGCACCCCAGACGCTTGTCCAGATTTTGCGTCACTCATGAACGACGACAGCTTCCGCCACGACTGTGCCGCATACACAGAAAACATTGCCCAAGGACGACATGAACCCGACTGGCTTGCATCCGCCTGGGCTGCCCACGAGAGACGGATGGCGGGAGATTTCAACGAGCACCTGGAAACTAAGTTCGTAGATGACTGGGAAGTCGAGCTGCCCCCAGAGCTGCAGTCCAAGCAACGCCCAGTCCCGACGATAGACGCAAGCGAGAGCGACACCAAGATGAAGGACCCAGAAACGGAGCAAGACGAGGAGAAGAAACCAGATAAAGAAGAAGTGGACGAACTGCAAGCTGCAAATATAGACCAAAAGGAACCTGAGATGGAACGCAGGGTCGATCAGAAGGTCATGGCAGTGTGCCGGCCAAGGAGAAGCACAAAACTAGTCAATTACGATGAGAAGAGCGAGGACGAACTTGCATAAAGAATCGCAAGTAAATGCAAGGAGGATGATCCTGTGAGAAAGGTTAGGCTGTTAACTTTGAAACGGAATACATTCTTCCGCAAAATAGTTCTCCATCTTGTGTTGTTCGTCCTTGCTTGCCTCTATGGCCGTGTTGAATCGCGGGGTGCTGGAGCTGGAGGGGTTCGGGGCTCATCAGTGGATGCCCCGCCTAATTTCAGTGACGTCGGCAGTAAACATGCCTAACCTGCCCCTCCACAACACATCTTTAAGATCTGCCTGGGCATGCACTATCAAGGGCAAGCCGAAGACGGCCTCAACCACCAACTTGCAACTCGGCTCTTCGGCTCAAACAGCAGATCCATCTCGCAGTGCAGGCGAAAAGGAATACAGGGAACGGAAACTGCCGCTGTAAAATAAGCGTTCGATCCAACAGAAACCTCTCACAGGATGGCGCCGACCTCTAGCGCCCACACGCGCTCTCACAGCATCCTGCTCTTGCAAAAACTCTTGAATCTTCGCGACGGCGCAAGCCCGCTCACCCTCGTCATCGACAGCCTCGAGCAGCCCGCGCAACCGGTGCTAAGCGAGTTCGTTTCCCGGGCAAAGGTGATGTAGTATGGCCGGCCTACAAAGCTGGGGGGGCTTGGAAGTAAGACCGAGAGCTGACAGTACATGCGCAGATCTCAAAGACGTCGGTGATATTCCTCTCATTTGTGACGCTCAAGAAACCCCAAGATGTCGACATCTTCGTCAAAGCTGCGGGCAAGGACTTGAATTCTGTCCGGCGAGATTTGGTCGCCAATTACCCTGCATTTAACCCCCTGGCCGCTAAAGAGAAGCCAACACAGAGTGAGTTGGGATCAAGTCCTCCCAAGGACTTTCATACTCATCGTTCTTTCTAGGAGCTGTTGTCATCGTCGACTCCCTCAACGCGCTGGCCTCGACCGCCCCTGATGCACTTGCAAGCTTTCTCTCCAGCATCATCACGCCCGCCGTTTCCATCGTGGGTGCGTACCACGACGACGTCCCCATCGTGCTGCCCAAGTCATTTAGCGAGTATGAGCCTCATCCATTCACCATCCTGTGCCACTTGGCGACGGCCATCTTGAGACTCTCCAGCCTGTATCAGGAGATCGAGCGGCAAAAGGCCCGCAACAGGAGCATCCAGGAACCGGAATGGGGCCTGGGCGAAGATCGCGAGGGTATCCTCGTCGGGCTCAAGGGGCGAGGCAGAGACAAGGGCGAGGCCAGCGACGGCGTGGCGATGCACATGGAGCTGCGACGACGCAGCGGCAGATCGGTGTCTGAGAAGTTTATCCTCAACCGCAGCAAAGCGCCCGAGTTATCGGCACCGATCCTTGGCAAGATCTGCTTGCTGGCGGACCACCCGATGCTGCGGGCACCCACAGACGACGGTGAAACGGGCGAGGGCGAGGAAGAGCCCGAGAGCACCTTCAACCTCGGGCTGACGGAGAAACAAAGGAAAGACAGAGAGGGGATCGTGTTGCCGTACTTTGACGCGCAGACGGACATTGGAGCAGGTGAGGGAGGAAGGATATTGTACGAGATGGGGAGGGAGGATGACTTTGATGATGAGGAGGACGAGATATAGGCTACTGATGAGGCAAGACAAAGAAAAAAGACCATTTGGCAACACTTGATGTTCACATTGACTGGTAATTGCACACATTTGAATGTATGGCTGGATTTGAAAGATGTGAAAGGTAGCTAGATGGCATTCGGCTGCTCTCTCACTTACTCACTCAGCTGGTGACTACGATCTGGGAGAGAGGATGATGTTCATTCCAAAGTCAAAACCCCCCTTTTGCCACGTCATCACGAACCGCTTGCGCTGTGGAGGAAACCTAGGTAGAAAATATTATCTCAGCGACAAACCGTAGAAATTAGAAAGACGAATTGAGATCTTCCAGGTTGTTCATTGTGGTGTTTTCTCGTTGGAAAAGTAGCAAGCTCTCCGTCAAGGTGGCACGCCAAGCCTCTTATCTTATCAGGCCCCCAGACATAAAGCAAGTGGCAGACGGCCCTCAGAGCAGTTGATTGAACGACCTCGACCAGAACGACGACAGCATCCTCCACCACCATTTCGCGATCCCCTCTGCCCCAGCAATTTCCAGGCCCCTCGTACGCGGCAGCCGTGCGAATTCGGATTGCCCTGGCCCCGTGGCTTCATCTGCATCTGCCTGTTCCGCACTCGACGTCATTGGCTCGAACTTCTGCCCATCGCGTGGTGTTCTTGACACGTTGGGGTCTCGGTCCGTCGCCAGGGACTCGATATAAACTACCACCCTCTCCTCCGAATCCCTCCCCCCCGACACGACTATTTTCACAGCCGCCGCCATGATCTACTCTACGCAAATATCCAGGCTAGACGGTATGCGCCTCTTGTCCAGGGCCTTTGGAGAATACAGCTGACATGCGTCTTCCAGGCCTCATGCTCTGCGCCTCGGTAGACGAGGAACAGGTATAGCCACCTTCTTCTCCTCCGCTACGGCCCCCCTCGTTCGAAGTCGACACTAACATGTCCTCCTCCAGGCCGAGGCCGCACTCGTCGAAACCAAACAAAACGTCCGCCAGGTCCTCCGCAAGCTCACGCGCAACTCGGAGGCTCAGGCCAGCATCGAGACGGGCCCGCACACGCTGCACTACTTGATCGATCAGGATATCGTCTTCCTGACTGTCTGCGCCGCTTCGTACCCGCGCAAGCTCGCCTTCACCTACCTCGCCGACCTGGCGCGCGAGTTCACCACCACCTACCCCATCGCCCAGGTTCACTCGCCCTCGATGCGGCCCTACGCCTTCATGGAGTTTGATAACTTCATCGCCAAGAGCAAGACCACCTACGCCGACGCCCGCGCCGCCCAGAACCTCGACAAAGTCAACGACGAGCTGCGCGACGTCACAAAGGTCATGACCAAGAACATCGAGGACCTCCTCTACCGCGGCGACAGCCTCGAGCGCATGGGCGAGCTGAGCTCCCGCCTGCGCGACGACAGCAAAAAGTACCGCCGCGCCGCCGTCCGCATCAACTGGGAGCTGCTCATCAAGCAGTACGCGCCCTTTGCCGGCCTGGGGTTCATCATCCTCGTCTTCATCTACTGGCGATTTTTCTAAGTACCGATCCGATCCGTACGGCGTAATCCATATATGTCTACATATATATCCACCATTCAGCGAGGCGCACCCGCATGCAGGTTTCTCTTTTGGTTGGGGCTTTTCAGTGCTGGACGAAACGGGTAGCAGGCGAGAGATTTTGAGGGGATATCCCAGAGCATCAGGAGACGACAGGGAGCAAAATGTTTTGCAAAAGACTATGTACATTATGTGACTATTTACGTTGGCTTCATCATGTCCAGTTTCGTTTGGTGGTCGGTCTCTAGCGAGCTCGTCAAGGCCGTAACTTTAGTGCTTTGTCCCCTAGTCCTTGTTGCCCTTCCTACCTTGCCCATCTAAGAGAAGGACTCTCCGAGACTCCATACTCCGTATCCAAAATGTCGTCCCAAATAAATCATTTCAACAAACATCATAAAGCAAAGACCAGAAGTCGTGGGGGAGATGCTGCGCTTGGTGGCACGCCGCCTACATCACCAGGCAGCTATCCGTTTTCGCGGGTTGTGAAGATGTCGGCGCCGTTATCGTGTGTTGCCATTCTAGATGTTCCCGGAACGTTTCAATTTCTTCATAGCCGAGATCTGGGTGGTACGCATCGTCCTCGTCGTATTCTTCTTGGGGTTCGGCCGACTCATCCTCGCAGTACGGACATAGAAGGCCAGCCAGCCAGTCGCGGTGCTGAGGCGCCACATGGTTTGCAATGGCAACAGGGGCGAATACGATTTGCTTCTCCTCGTGGTTGGATCTACTGAAACCCGTGGCCTGCCAGTGGGGGTTGTCGGTCGTCGGGGACAGGGTTAAGATGGGCGATGCGGCGGCCTCCTGGAACGTCCGCAGCGAGGGCATGGCCTCGAGGTCTTCCCAGACAATGTGTCCGTCGCAAAAGTCGCACACGAATGCTACATCTCGGTCGCTAAACCGCTGAAACGACCCAACACTGTTGCACAATTGGAGCTCTTCGCGATACCTTCGATGGTATTCCGACTCGTCGGGGACGGCGCGATTCCTGGTCCACTCGCGCTGTTTTCGGTACACGAGAAAGGCACCGAGGCAGCGCGAAGAGGCCTCCTTCTCCGATGTGAAGATGCGACGCGCGGCTCGACATTGGGCGCGGTGGAGTTGTCGCTGGAGGTCTTGGGTCTCGCGCACCCATACAGGGTTGATTGGACCGCCTGAGCGACTCCAGTCTCTAAGATTTTGCATGTGAGTATGGAAGTGGGCTTTCAAAGCCCTCAATTCTTCCAATGATTCATCTGAGAGCTCGTGTTAGCAGCTAAGTCGAGGGTTGCGAGTGCGGGGTGCGTTGAGCGAAGGGACACGGCGGCATCATGATGCGGGGGAACTACACACGTTTGCGATCGTTTTCATAGTAGTCCTGGCCATTGACGAGGGTTGCTAGATATTGGAAGTCCTTCTTGGCATCGTCCAGCACCAGTGCGAGAGCTCGCTCTTGCTCTTGCTCGTCTGGCCCCCACTGGCGCTTATCGGTCAAGCTGAGGATGCGCAGCCCTTCAGCGATCAGAGTCGCGATGGCCGCCAACAAGCTCCCGACCGAGTCAAAGCTGCTCATGGTTTGGGGACGGAGGGAGGAAGGAGTCGAATCGTCCTTTGGGTGTCGAGTCCAGTCGTTCCTGAGGCGTCGCAGCCCGTTAAGGCAGTCCGGTGCGTGAGCGCAAGTTAGTCGCGTGCGTGTCGTCGAGCTGCAAGTATGCCTGAGAGGGCGATATGGAGGGGGATCGAGAGACAGATATCGTAGGGGTCAAGCGTGGGAGGAAGGACACCTCATTCACCGTCGTCGTCGCGGGGCGAGGAGCAGCGTCCGAAGAGGGTACATGGGCGAATTGTCGGCTCGAACCGGGAACCGGCTCGAAGCAGAGCGCGACAGCCAAGGGGAGCGAGACGGGATGGGCGCTTTTATTATGAGTTGCTGATGCTGTTGCTAGGTCTGAGCAGGGCGAGAGATGCAGGCGGAGGGCGTGAGCGTGGGCACTGGCATGGGCATGAGGCTGAGCACCTGGCTGCTGCGGTAGACCTGCAGTGCCGAAGCGGGAACGTGGGAAGCAAGTGGCCCAGTGGGTGCTACCTAAGGTAGGTATGTAATGCGTCGCCTGGAACGGCCCTGGAGGGGTGCTCTGGGGTGCTTCCTCGGAGCTCCGTAGCGCGTCTGTTGTTCCTTTTTGCGGGCACGACAGGGGAGTCGCAGAGACGGAAAGCCCAAGGCAAGGGTGTTGCATGGGGAAGTATCGTGAGATGGCGTCGGCCCCAGTGAGGCTGTGTGTTAGACTAAACGCAGCGCGGGTTGCAGTGCCCTGTGCCCGATTTGGTTCTCACTAAAATGTACCCCTGGAAAGACGATGATGACAGAAGAAATAGAAGGGGGGAAAAGAATGAGAAAAGGGGCAGAGAAGGGACGAAAGAAAGGCACCCGTTTAACAAGAGTTAGTTACGTAGCAACTTCGAGTACCCCGTATTGTTTTGTTCGTCTGTGCTGCAACGTCGTAGGTTTTAAGCATCTGTCCAGGTCCCGCTACCAATGACGGAATGGGGAATCGGTTGCCCATCAATGTGGGTGGCTTGGTTTCAAACTCGTGTTCTTTGTCCCAATGCCCCTCCCAGTGCCCAAAGCGCCCTCTGCCCACTGAAGCAGCCCTGTAAGAGCTCCCCGGGGCCCTGAGGGACTCTCGGAGACACCGCCGAGGCCCAGTGGGAGAAACAGGGGGCTGTCGTCACGTCGTTGCGTCCGCCCTTGCAGCGTGCCATCTGGGCCGCCTCTTGCAGCCCCCCCCGCGCCCTCAGCCCCCGCTAGAAGCGCAGGGCGCTCCGCTATGACGCTGATGCCTCTGGGGGTCTTCCAGGGAGCTCTGTAACGGACCTGCAGCAACCCAAGCTCGCTGGGAGATATGTACCTAGAGGCGAGTTATGATTACGTGCATTGGGTTGTTGTCATTGCTCGGCAGGGTGCTTTTGCGGGGCTATGTTCCAAAGGTTGCTTGTGAGTTGAGACGGATGGGACTGAGACCGACAACCTGCATAGCCGTTGATGCCGTTGCAACCGCCTGTGTAGGGCTGGGAAGGAGGGGGACGATGTGATTGGGTTCGTCAATGTAGGTTGGATTGCTAAGTCCAGAATAAACTAAGTTACATGATTCTAAGCAAACCATAGACTAACTACCTTACGTGGATTATCACCTAAGTGTGGAAGGCCAACAGTTAGGGTACGGATGCAAACGATTCGCCTGTGGGATTTGTCTTGAAATTTTGGGGTGTGGTCTATTGTATCATGTGAATATTGTGATGTTTCCCCCCGGCAATCGGTCGGTACTTGCTATCAATTATCAGTCAATATTCACGCACATATAAGAGGCAATCGAATAGATATTCTCCCTGGCAATTATTATCAATGAATTTCATCCCCCGCTGCTCCTGCTTCAGACAGGTGGTTGCAAGAAATACAGAGACAAAGCTGAGTGAAACTTCCTGATTTACTTTCTCTTCTTAGCCTTGCCGGTATCGGCGCCCGTCGTCTTACCCTCGATCTCCTTCACCTTTTCAGCAGCCACCTCCTTGCTCTCGGCTTCCTTCTTGACCTCGGCCGCATCGTCTTCACCGCCCTGGCCAAACTCGTTGACACGAGAGTAGTCGATGCGGTACGCCCATCGCTGGTAAATGTAGATGAAGAAGATGATGTCGTCACGGAATGTCGACAGCCGGTGCAGGAACGGCATCTTGATGGTGAAAGCAAACAGGTCGTCGATAAAGGTGTTGAGGAACTTGTACATCATGGCCTTGGCTGGCATGTGCGCCACGCTCTTCAGGCGGTAGTTGATGTACAACGACGGGATCATCATCAGGAAACCGTACGCATACACAGACCCCACCAGGGTGGTGATGACGTACGAGTACCAGGACTTGTGGGTATCGTAGAAGAGCGAGTAGATGCCGTACGCAATCAGGAGGGGCACAGCAGCAATGTACACGTACTTGAACGCGATCTCATCGTACTCCTTGGTCTTTTCCTCGGTTTCCGTAAGCTTCTGCTTATCCTCCAAGATGACAGCAAAGGGGAGCCAGGATCCGGGGGGCTAGGGCCAAACCGCACGTTGACGACCGTCGTGACCTTCCAGAACTCGATGAGAATGCCCACCACTTGGGTGCCCAAGATCATCCAGCTAGTGTTTTGCGAGTTGTCCAAAAGGTAGAGGAAGATGACTGTTTGCATGAAGACGTTGGCCAGGATAGATCGCACCGAGATGCCAACGTTGTCCTTCTTCTTGCGGTAGTGGGCAATATCGGAACCAAAGGCGAGCGTTTCCAAGAACATGTGTGCGATGCTGACCACGATGGTGATACCAAGCAGGATCGGGTTAGTGTCAATGAATATTTCCTTGATCATTTCCATCTCCGAGCCATCTCCGCCACCGGGGAGCGAATTGCCGTAGGCTGCTTGACGCGCAGCCTCCTTGGAACTGGCTTCCATGGTGGCCATAATCTGGAACTGCCAGCTAACCAGGTTGCCGAGATCGACGCGAATGGGCAACTCGGTCACAGTCTCGTTCAAAGGACCCATGTGGCTTGTCAATTGCCAGAAGGTGTTGACAAAAAGGACCGGGTCTACAATGGTTAGTTTAACTAGGTTACAGCGAGGGCCAGATGTTTGACGTACAATACCAGCCATTCTGACCAGTACCGTCACGGGCACCAGTGGCCTCGAGACGGAAGAACTGCCTGATAGGCGGAGTGAGCGACGCCAAGTCCTTGACGCCCAAATCGGGAACGAAGGACAATGTTGCGTTGGGGTGATAATGGTTGGTGATGACAGGTCCGGCGTGCTCATCGGTTTCGGGAGTTTCGTCCTCTGGCTCAGGGGAGTTATCAAGCAGGTTTCGCGTCTTTGCAACCTTCTTCTGAGGAAGATATTGGGTCAAGGGCCACGCAAAATGATACGCCTTGGCGGGATCGAATCCCGGCAGCTTTGGATCAAGGTTGCTACCGGGGAGACCGACGTAGAAGTGGCCCCATAGAGTGCCGTTGTTCTGGACAGATTTGGGAACGGGGAAAGTCTTCTCTACGACGCGCTTGTCAGAGTAGTTGTTGAGGTGAAACTTGTCTTCCTGAACGATGACATATTCCTCGGGGACCTGGGAGATTGGCTCTGGGTTGAATGAAGGCGAGAGGGTGACGACGATGTCGAGAAGGCTATCTTGAGGCCAGATCGGCGCAACCTTCTTCGGGATGCGGTGGTATTTGGCGCCCTCATTGAGCTCCTTCGGCCGAAACTCGAACGGCGGGATGCCTTCGACATTTCCGGGGACTTTGATGATCTCGCCGGTCTCGGGGTGGGTCGCCTCGACGCCTGTCTGGTCTTTCCTGGTTGCGTAGCTGATGGCAAAGTTGATGCCAAAGTAGACGGCGCCGCCGAGGAGAAGTTTGTTGAAAGTTAGGCCCTAGGATGCAATAATCGTTAGCGAAGGCTTCGAAAAGAGATTGGGTTCGGTTCTTAACCGTTGCGACTTACACCACCGCCTCCTTGTTGCTGGTCGGCCGGCTGGCGAGGCAAGACGGCTGCTTCGGCCATCGTGACTGTCGCCTCTGGACGAGGGGAGAAGCCGGTTGCACGTTGACAGGCTCGGAGACCGAGGTGTGTCTCTGCTCTGTTTTGGAGCTAGAGTAACGGGGCGAGCTGTTGCGGCTGTTAAGACGTGGACGTTGGTCGAGGTTGTCGCAAGGAAGAAGTTCCCCTCGGACCATGTGTCTTGAGGAGTTGAGGATAGCGAGCTAGGTAATTGCGATGGCCTATCAGCCTAATCAGGACACTGGACCGGCCGGAGGTTGCGGTGACGTGCTGCGAACGACGGGCGAATCAGGGCGTGGCCAGAACACACGTCCCCCACTGAAGGAATTCGTCCCCCACTGTAGAGACTCGTTCAGTGGAATACGTGAATCCTAATGATGAATCCTGGTTCTTCAACCCCCCAACGTGCTGAAGCCGACGTGCTGGAGAGGTACAGAAAGCACCTACGAGAACCCCACTGAGCGCGTACCGACTGAGGCCCTACAGGGGGAAGAAAAACACCACACATTACACACTACGTACCACTAACTTGTCCTCCATCTTTATGTAACAACAGGATATAAATTATGAATATTAAGATCTACTTTAGTGGAATATTGACCTTATTTAGGTGAGCTTTATTCTACAATTTAGTTATTATTTACTTGAGGAGCGGGTGGGTTAGATTTAGTTGAAGTGGTAAGTTGGTGTGGGTTTTTTTTTACTCCCGGAGGGAGCCTTGCTGGTGCCTGATAGCGAGCCCTTCAGTGGCCAGCGGCGAACATGCTGTCAAATGGATGCCCCCTTATTAGCCCCTCATTCATCAATCATGACGGCAACATGCCCCGCCATCACTCAGAAAGTCAACAATAGATGGCTCATTGATTCAACCCACGATGAAGCCGCCACCTGGCATTCCAACTGGCAATCTGCAACGTCACCACATCTCCGTCCCCGAGCTAGGCTCGGCAAGGCAACATCCCCCCTTTGAGCTAGAGTCATGATTACCCGTCCTCGTGACGTGTGGCCTTGAGCCAGTTGCAAGGCCGCTGCTGGCCATCCCGCGTAGCACTGCACTGACAGTTGGACAGTGGACACCACGGCCGGCCGGCCGGCATTAGTGGAAGATTCGGTGGGCTTGAGGCTGGTGGCTCCGATGACCACATGGCCGCCGCCTCTACTTCTCCCCGAAATCCATGCTTATTAAATCTCAAACATAATCTTCATTCTTTCCTACTTCCTTCCTTCCCCATTTCTTCTCGCGACTGCACTTTGGTTATTGTCTGTCATACCCCGGTCTCAACCACGAATTGCTATTCCTGTTGAAGTCTCAACATTTGGCGCAACCATCCTGAGACAACCGACTCAATCGCCTTCCACCCCATTGCCACCATACCAACCATAACTGTAAACCCAAAGCAGTTCGACTCTTATCTTCTAGATATATAAACTGGGTCTCTTCAATATCAACTCTTTACTGTTTCTTCATCAACCACTACCGCCATCATGACTGCTGACAACCACGCACCGCAACCCTCCGCCGGGATCGGCAGCACCGCCAATGGCTCCTCTTCCAATGGCTCCTCTTCCAATGGCCACCCTCGCACCAAGATCTGCGTGTACTGCGGTGCCAGTGCGGGAGCCAGTCCTGCTCACATGGAAGCCGCCCGCAGTCTCGGCAAGGCCATGGCCGCCAGCAATATCGACCTCGGTGAGTCACCCCCCGATCCAAGCCGTGCGGAGCCGCCCGCCGGCCCCACACCCGTTACCGGTGTCATCGGCCTTCTTCATCGCGGAACTGACGTAAGAAACTAGTGTACGGAGGCGGAACTGTAGGCCTGATGGGCGAGGTCGCAAAGACCATTGTTTCCATCAACGGCCCGGACTCTGTTCACGGAATCATCCCTGAGGCCTTAGTCAAGTATGAGCGGGATGGCACTTATCAGACCGTCAACCGAAACAACCAATTCGTTCCGGAAGAGACTGTTTATGGCCGAACGACCGTCGTGAACGATATGCACACTCGCAAGAAGCTCATGGCAGAGGAAGTATTCAGCGGAGGCCCTGGAAGTGGCTTCATCGGCCTCAGCGGCGGCTACGGCACTATGGAGGAGATTTTCGAAACGACAACCTGGAACCAGCTGGGCATCCACAGCTCAGGAATTGTGCTCCTCAACATTGAAGGTTACTGGGACGGTATTATCCAATGGATGGACAAGGCCGCCGAGGAGGGCTTCGTCAAGCCTGCCAACAAGGACATTCTGGTCACCGCCGACACCGCCGAGGGCGCTATCAAGGCACTCCGCGAGTACAAGGTATCGGATGCAATCTATCAGCTGAAGTGGGGTAGCCAGTAAAACAGGGCCTTATGAAAGACAGATGCTGAGCATTACGGCTTTCCTTTTGATGATAGTGGACGGTTTGGCGTTGGGGACATTCTCCTCTATATTGCATCGGGTATAAATAGATGGTGTCATCGATGGTAGCACTTGAATAGATGAATCAATGTTCAAACACGTAGTTTTCACACCAACTTAGCATGAGACCCATGATTGCTGCTTCTGCAGCTTGTAATTGTACATGATCTAACTAGCTAGCACCGACCGACACCGCAATTTATCCTCTTCTATTAGCAGTCGTGGTCTAGCTGTCCACCTCCATACCCTCCTCATCTCCACCGCTTTGGCCTTCAGCGACGCTCTCGATCCACTCCTGCACCTCGAATCCGTCGTAAAGCTTGAAAGGCTCAACGGTCTTCTTGGGGCCCTCAATCTTGATTCCCACCACACCGACCGAGGTGTTCTCCACCGTCAGCTCCTTGTCTTGCACCAGACTCTCCTTAAGGGCCTTGAGGCCGTGCTGGATGAGCTCCTCTCTCGAGCAGTCGGCGAAGGCATCGATATTTCGCTCTAGGTACGTTCGTGCCATCTGGCTTCGCGCGCCAATGGCGAACGCGAGCATCTCCTCCGTCATGCCTGAGGGCTGGAACTCGAACAGGTGGGGGCCGCGCTCGTCAACACCAGCGACGAGCAGACCGACGCCGTATGGTCGCTTGCCGTAGACCTGAGTGTTGATCTGGGCCTTCTCACCGATCATATCGACGAGGGATCGGAGAGGGATGGAGCGGCCGTAGGTGAGTCGGTGGCCAAGGCACTGCTGCTTCATGAAGTTGGAGAGGACGCGGGCGTCCGAGGTGAGACCAGCAATTGCGATACCGGCGTGTTCATCGATGGAAAACAGCTTCTTCTGGTACGATGAGAGTTCCTCGGCATTGCGCTGCAAGCTGGGTTAGGAACACATTGCTTCGCATGTCAACGGCACTGGAGGGAGGCCGAGTGGTCGCACCTTAATCGCACACAGGACGGCGTGGGTTTTGCTGGCAATTCCGACAACAACTGAACCCTGCTTCACTGCCTCGGCGGCATATTCTATTTGGAAGATTCGGCCCTGGGGCGAGCTGCGTTATGTTAGCGTGGTGAAGCACCGGGGAAGCTATGGGGACCCGCTGGAGGCTTGGGAGGCGGCGTACAATGTGACGGAATCGTTGTCATAGTTGTTTCTGAACATGTTGAAAGTTGGGCTGCTCTAGCAGCGTCTCTGTAGATCGAGTCGGGTGGCCGCGTGGAGGAGGAAAGTGCGGCGTGGATGGAGATGGTCGGTAAGCGGGAGCTTCGTTTGGCGATGATGTTGGTGTTTGGAGATGAGGTCGAGGTCCACGCAGTCGCCAGGCAGCTCAAGCTTCGTCGCCTTGCTGCTTCACCTTTGGCCTGGTAGCCTCAACATCTGCCGAGGATGCTCCGACACACCGCCTTCCTAATACAGGAGCTTCTATGATGGGGCATGCTTCGCTGCGAATCCGCACCCAAGTTGTATCCATGCTTGTGATTAATTGTAGAAATTCCATGAGCTTTGTCTTTTGATCCAAGAAGACTCGAATGAAGAGGATGATTAATTCTCCGAGAAGAGTACATGACAGTTGCAATGGTCGCCGAGCCATGGCAAGATGACTAACAAAATGCCCCGCCATCGGCTTGGTCCATGGTTGTGCAATCTCATGCCGTTGGCACAATATCCTGCATCTGAATAAAACCCTTGTCGAGAGCACAGGCGGCATCTGCAACGCGCTTAGAGCATTGCGAACCGCAATCACTTCCCTCACAACGAATCCGCAAGTTCTGTCATCCCGCACATGCCATGACCCAAAGTTGCGCCGTCTCCGAAGCCGGCGTCTCACCCCACGCTTTTCCACGGCGAGTGAGGCGGAGGCGCCATGTAAAGCACGATTTCGACGAATGAAGAGCCTAGTTCGGCAGCAGCCATCTCAAATCCCCTCGTCGTGACGTCCCTCCATCCTCCCTGCCAGTGACTGAACACTCAATAAATTTGGTCATCGATTGGCATTCTGCCTGCCCATTCTGCACCCCCCCCCCCCCGGATCGCCTCACTTGTCGTCGAGTCAGAAGTCCAAAATCTCGTGCGGCCTTTTCCTATTGGATGACTCATTGAGACTGGAGAACGCGGAAAAGAAAGAAAAACGTCTTCTCCCCTCTTACAAGAGCTCAACCACCTGCCCCGCCTCTGAGCTCCCCAGCCATCGACTCTCACGACTTTTACGACGCTCACCAAAATTTTCACACCATGCCTGCTAGATCAGAAATCACCTACTTCGGCGCTGGCCCTGCGCTGCTACCCACCGATGTCCTAGAGCGAGCCGCCCAGGCTCTGGTGGACTACAATGGCACCGGACTCGGCATTGCTGAGCACTCGCACCGCTCCGAGCTGGCGGGCAACATCCTCAAGGAGGCCAAGGAGGACCTTGTCAGCTACCTGGATATTCCTGAGGACTACGATGTTCTGTTCATGCAGGGCGGCGGCACTGGCGGATTCTCTTCCACCCTGTACAACCTCGTCGGCGTCTGGGTGACCAAGAAGAAGGCCGAGATCGCCTCACAGCTTGGCAAGCCGGAGGACGACCCTGCCATAGTCGAGGCTCTCAAGATCGCTGTGGAGACTGGACTCAAGGCTGACTACTTGGTGACTGGCAGCTGGTCCAAGAAGGCCTCGGAGGAGGCTGCCCGGTTGCTTGGTCCCGAGTATGTGAATGTGGTCGCCGATTCCCGCAAGGTCAATGACGGCAAGTTTGGCAAGCTCCCGGAGGAGAGCACTTGGAACCTCTCCAAGGACGCCGCCCTAGTCTACTACTGCGACAACGAGACTGTTGATGGTGTCGAGTTCCCTGGCTTCCCCAAGTCCCTGCTCCCCGGCCCTGATGGCAACGGCCCCATTGTCGTCGCCGACATGTCCTCCAACATACTGTCAAGGAGGATCCCCGTCAACAACTTCTCCGTCATCTTCTTCGGAGCCCAGAAGAACCTTGGTACGGCCGGCATCACTGGCGTCGTCATCAAGAAGAGCCTCCTGGCTCCCATCGCCCCACAGCCCGATGTTGCCCTCCTCCGCAAACTGGGCCTGCCCATCCCTCCCATCGTCTTCCAGTATGATATCATCGCCAAGAACAACTCTCTCTACAATACTCTCAGCATCTTTGAGTAAGTAAATTTTGAAATGCGTCTAAAGTATTTGCATGCTGACAGCGAATCGCAGCGTCTATATTGCCGGCCAAGTGCTGAAGAAACTCCTCCGAACCTACTCCAACAAGGTTGACGGACAGGAGGCGGTAGCCAACAAAAAGGCTGAGCTCATTTACGGTGCTCTCGAGGCCAACCCGGAAGTCTACCGAATTGTTCCCGATAAGGCAGCACGATCAAGGATGAATATTTGCTTCCGCGTTACCAAGGGTGGCGACGTTGATGCCACCGAGAAGGCGTTTTTGAAGGAGGCGACGGCGCTGGGGCTCACTGGCCTCAAGGGACATAGATCAGTGGGCGGAATTCGCGCCTCTAACTACAATTCTATCCCGCTCGAGGGTGCCGAGAAGCTGGCCAAGTTCATCCAGGCTTTTGCCTCGTCTTAGAATGGATTGGATGGCGTATTGATGGGTTTATCACGAGAGTATTTCGGGACGGATGAATAGAGGATCAACACAGGGATCAGATGTTGAATTCAACATTAGCACTAGGCTTTAAAAGGAGGAAGAATATCAAAATCAAATAATGGGATGGAAAGTTCGAATTACAAGATCATTAATGTAGGTACACCGCGTGAACATATTGCTAACTTCCAGGGGACGGACACGCTAGGCCCCGCTGTCATGCACCCCGCGTTTTGGTTCCAGAGCCGCATGGTCCGCTATCGACGCCTATTGTCGCTTAATCAGGCCTTGTTTAGCACATTGCGTTCATGCAAACTGGAAATTTTCTGAATCTCTCAACATCAATCCATCATGCTCACAACCACCACGCTCAATTTCCCCTGCCCTTAATCTTAATAGACTTGGAGTTACTTCTTTCACCGATGCTGAGGAGCAGTCTCCGCCCGAGGAGACTCATCTGCGCATCGAGCCTCTCACGGTTTGGAACGATAGTCGAATGTGCCGGTTGGGCCGTATACCCAGTATCGTGGTCACGCAGGACGCAGAAAAGAGGGCTGTCAAGGCCGTTCTCAAAACAACCATGGTACCCGAACAGTGTCAATGAGCAATCCGGGTTGCCTGCTGTGGGCGACACAATTTATGCCCTGTCGACCGCCCAGGGACGGGCTGGCATTGCGGTCATTCGTATTTCGGGCCCAGCTTGTCTTGAAGTGGGTTTCTCACATAGTCAACTTGAAAGTCTGGCTGAATGTGAGATTTAGGTATACAAGGCATTGTGTCCATCCAAGGCACTTCCCAAGCCAAGATATGCAACAGTTCGGCCTCTCTATGATCCTCGATCCCAAAGTGAGGAACTGGTTGTCTTGGATTCGGAAGCCCTTGTGCTCTACTTCCCGAGCCCCAAAACCGTAACTGGCGAAGATGTCTTGGAACTTCACATTCATGGCGGACCTGCCACCGTCAAGGCAGTGCTCTCCGCAATACCAGGGTGCTCTACTGCCGAACGCATTCGGTACGCCGAACCTGGCGAATTTACGAAGCGAGCCTTTTTCAACAACCGCCTCGACTTGGCGCAGGTTGAATCACTTAGTGATACCCTTGCAGCCGAGACAGAGCAACAGCGTCGCGCTGCCGTGCGTGGTAACTCGGGTGCCCTTGGACGCGCGTACGAAGCCTGGAGAGAGCAGCTCTTGTTTGCTCGTGCCGAGATCGAAGCGCTGATTGACTTCTCCGAAGACCAGCATTTTGATGAATCCGAGTCGGATCTACTGGGGAACGTGAAGGAACAGGTGGCGAGGATGCTGCGCAGCATTGAGCTACACGAGCAGGGGAGCCAACGCAATGAGCTGCTAAAAAACGGAATCCGAATTGCGCTGCTAGGTCCGCCTAACGTCGGAAAGAGCTCGCTCATGAATCTGATTGTCGGGCGGGAGGCATCCATCGTGTCTGGGGAGGCCGGTACTACACGAGACATTGTGGAAGCTAGCCTCGACATACGGGGCTATCTTTGTTCATTTGCGGACACGGCCGGGTTCCGATCGGAACGTTACGGAAAGATCAATGGGCTGGAGGTGGGTGCTATTGGCGCAGTCGAACAAGAAGGAATACGGAGGGCGAAGCAAAAGGCTCTGGACTCGGACATTGTTGTGGTGTTGGCATCGGTGGAGCAGAGCAAGGACAGGTCGTTTATTCGATACGACGAGGAAACCTTGGATCTTGCAGCACAGGCGCCAGCCTGCCTGATCGTGGTCAACAAGATAGACTCGATTGATCCCGGGGAGTTTTCCACACTTATCCAAGACTTTAGAGAAACGTTACAAGCGCGGGATCCCGAGTTAGCAGCGGCTGAGTGCGTATCGATCTCGTGTAAGGAGGCTCAATCAGCGACTCTGGATACGAAGGATCAGGGCGGCATCCAGAGCGTCATCGACAGCCTCGTCGGCTCCTTTAGTAGCATGACATGCATGCCGGCCGAGCACCAAGACCTCCTTGGCGTGACGGAGCGACAGCGCCAGCTCCTGGTCAAGTGCCGCCACCACTTGGTGCGCTTCATGGACGAGGCGCAGGTGGACGAGGGCGATCCGGATGCCGACGCGGTTCTGGCGGCTGAGTACCTCCGGTACGCGGCTGACTGCCTGGCGCGCATCACCGGGCGTGGCGAGTTTGGAGACGTTGAGGACGTGCTGGGTGTCATCTTTGAGAAGTAAGTTCTGACTGTGGCCTCTGCGCCTCGTTTTCTCTGCCCACTCTTTTTGCCCGTCGGGGGATTTGTGGAGGATTGGCAAATGCTGACTGGATTTCTACTAGATTCTGCGTGGGCAAATGATGATCACCAAGGAAGAGAGTAAGCTAATGGAGACTGTTCGTATATTATGGGGGTTTTCGCAAACCCGCATGGTCTGTTCTAAATAGGAGCAACTATGAAATAAGTCTAGCATCTAACAAACTCCGCCCAATGCAAATGGAGAAAAGACAAGAATGTGTGTGGTCCGAAGAGCGAGCGAGCCATCCACCGCCGGGGTGTCCAGGCTGCAGCGCCAAGGAAGGAAGGGAATGGAGAGAGATATGGGGAAACAAGAACAAAGAAGATCCAAAACAATGCCAATAGAGATGTGAGAATGCTTTTTGGTTTTTCGCTTGCCGTTCCATGCCACGCCATGCTATGCTGTGTCGAAAAAATGGACTCGTCTTTTCAACTCCGTGTAATGCGATGCCGATGTTGATGCTTGCTAATGCCGATGCTGGTGTAAATGCCGATGCTAGCGCCAATGCTATGCGAATGCCAATGCCCCATACCGTTGCCAATGCTAATGCTGATGCCGATACTGATGTGAAATAGATAGATGCAGATGATGTAGATGCAGATAATGCAGATGCAAGGTGAAAATGAAAGATGTCGCAGAAGAAGCCCCAACTCCGTCCCGATGCTGTTGTCAAAGTGATGTCCGAAACGCCCCATCCATGCTGTCTCCCAGGCCACTATCGCGCTTGTTCAGAACGAAGCAGCCGGTGATGTTTTTTTTGTGTGCATTTGCCTTGAAAGAGCGAGTCTCCAGTTACTCGTCATCGTCGTCGGTCTTGTTGTAGCCGGAGCGGCCCTTGTTGCCAGTGGAGTCGTCATCGTCACCGTCCTTGTTGTAGCCGGAGCGGCCGTAGTTGGACTCGGGCCCGTTGTAGCCAGAGCGGCCCGAGTTGGTGGTGGGCTTGGTGTCAGAGTCGTCGCCGTCCTTGTTGTAGCCGCTGCGGCCAAAGGACATGGAGGAGGGAGCAAAGGTGAGAGTGAAGGCAGCCATTGTAAGAGTGGGAGAAGAAGAAAGTGTTGATGTGGTTTGGGATTTCGAGGGGGTTTGAAGCGGGTAGTTATAGATTGTTGGATGTGGTGGTGATGTTGGTTGTTGTTATTGTTGTTGTTGTAGTTGTTGGTGGGTGTGAAGTGTTGATGCTGTAAGTTGCGATTGTGTGTAGTGGATGATTGTTGTTGAGTGGTTGAGTGTTGATGTGATGAGAGTGTGTTGATGTGATGATGAATTATGTTTCAAGCCAGGAGATGCCAGAGGGTTATATACAAGATGAAGCACAACTGCGATATCCAAGGCATGTAAGGCAAGTTGGTATGATGACAGCCCAGCATGTGGGTGTGTGAGTCTAAGGGTGCGCCATGATGCACGGTGATGCACGCCCCTCCCAAACACATGGGTTGAGTACCTATGCTTGATGGTGCTAGCAGCGATTCCCGAGGCGCCAAAGACAGTTTCCAAACAAAGAAACACCTAGCCAAGAACACCACATGGAAAAAGAAACAGTAGCCCTGCCAAAAACCCGAAAGGGGGGGGCAGATATCGCTGTGCTTGCACCCGGCAAGACAGGACGCCGAAGGACCAGCGGCCAAAAGGCTGCGCCTTGTCGGCGAACAGACCAGGGGTGCTCAAGGGCCTGAGTGGCCAGTATAACGGGCAACGGGGTTGTAGGGCTGAGAGAGAAGCCAACTGCGAATCTCAGGGCCACTGTCAGCCCTTCAGCCCGCTGGGAGCGCCACCCCTTCACAGCCTGTTCTTTATTCTGTGCCCTGTCCACACGGCGGGTTCCTTTTTTTGCAGGTACCTTTTTTCTTCGGCTTTCATTTTTAGGGGAACGAGCTCTGCTTACGGAGGGGGCACATCAGCCACAGCCACCCCTGGAGCCCGAGGCCCGGTCCCTGACCCTTGTAGAGAGAGGACTGTACTAAGGTGATGACGATAGAGAACGGTGGATTATTGCAGCAGTGTTGTCTCAGGGATATGAGATGCTACTAGCAATCGGCTCTCGGCCGTATTGCGGCGGGTGGGTGGGAATGGAATCCATGGCGTGGGATGGTTACAGTGTAGACTACCTCGAGCAGACGGCGATGCTGGATACGGCAGGTCAGAAGTCGCGAGTCGATGCAAGGCACGCCCAGTAGATGGTGTACCTAGTATCACCATGCCTCCCTGCTCTAGTACTGCTTGCTGCAGTCCCGGATTCCTGGGAGACGTCGCCGTTGGTCGATCCCCCCGAGGATCCCTCGACGAGCCTGCCGACGCCATTGGGTAATCCTCTGGTCAAGTGTTGGGAGCATGTGGCATACCCAGATAGCGACTCTTCCCGTCGACGATTCCTCTACGGCTTCCGATTTGAAAGGCGCCAGACGAACCCGAATTGATCTCGTCCGAGACCTTCATTTCGCGACTCGACGTAGTTCTCGCAAGTTGACTCAGTCTTCGCCGGTTCATCGTGCATCCGAAGACTATCCCGCACTAACACCCTGTATTCTGCGATTCCATCTCACGGCTGCCTATTGCCATGGTGTTTTTAACCCGTCGACGTGCATCGGCCAACCCCGTGAGATCCACACACCCGCCTATCGCTACCATCCATCATCCCAACGCATGTGCGCTAGATTAAATCTCACTTGCAAGCAGCGCTCGGTGATCATATGCAACTTTGACCAGCGCCAAAAGAACCACGTTTCGGACGTGAACGATCGCCGAACTCGACGGTACCCCAGAATGCTGCTTTCATCTGTTCACCGGCCGGCCGTCGCTTCATCACGGCCTTTTCCGTACCTCACCGCCGGCCATCGCTGTGCGTAAGCGGCCCGGCTGTCGCATCAAGCAGACTGGCGGGCATCGCATCTCTTCTCTCCAGTGGCTTCCCCCGGGGACCTGCGGTGATGGAACGTAGCAACCCGTCCCAATGCGGTGCCGTGTCTGTCCCGAAAGAGATGCCATTTGTGACTCTGATCGTTGAGCGAGTCTGACAAGAAACGTTGATGGCCTCCTTGGTTGGGTCGGGGAATTTCGTATGACGAGTCGAACTAGCATTGTCACCACGGGCCTCCCGCGCGTCCGCCCTTCTGAGTCTTTGGTCTGACAGGACTGCAGAACTGACATGCAGAACTTACACCGGGGAGAGGAAGAGAGCCTCGACCAGGGTGTGCAACCCTTGACCGAGATCGCTGGGACGCTCGCCCATTGGCCGGCCGCGGCGCGGATAGCTTTCCGGCCGAGAAAACGGACGTCCGGTGCATGTCTTGGATCTCATGTGCCCGATGAGTAAGGCCCTTGGCTCCCTGTCTCGTGTCTGCATGCCTCTCCCCCCCCCCTCCCCCTCCATTCCCCATCGATAGCCTCATCTTATCCAAGCCTTACTGCTGGATTGTGGCACCGTCCAACCACAGGCCATAGCCAGCCTCATGCTCTCGGGACCAGCCCCGTTCCGGCGCCACACCCTGCTGCCCCGCCACACCACTAGCCATACTTGCCATGCGGTCAAGCCCCACTGCCTACCCCCGTCCCCCGCCCTTTAAGCGCCGTAAAAATAGTCACACTCGTACCTGATTCGCTTCTTAGCGCGCGTCTGGCTGACGGTACCGTACATCCACATCCCGCTTCGCTCCCCAGCCGCTTGCACCGCCTCATAGCACTTCCACCACCCACATTTCTTCCTTCTCAGGCACACTCTGCCTTGCTGGACGAACCACATGGTGGCCGGGCTTCCAGTCAGCCTTGCCTGCGCTCCGTGCTCCCTGTCTAAGAATCCAAAACTCTCCGCCGTCAGACCGGCTGCCTCTCAGAAAGTGGCCCTAGATCCCCGATCCGGCGACTCGGGACGCTTGGGCGGTTCGTTTCGCGTTGCCTTTCTCGTTCCTGGTGCCTCGGCACCTTGTCAGGACCTGTCTCGGGAAGGAAGTGCGGCGGCACTTGCATCCATGCTTCCCTTGTCTCACAGTCAGAAGTCTCACAGGGGGACCAGCCCTGCGCACAGGGCCCTGGCCGGCCGGTGCTCCAATCATGGCGGCGAGCCTCACCTGAAGTCGAGAATAGCACACCACTAGCTGCAAAGCTGCACGAACGACATGTTGCGGCTCTCGTTACTATGAGGCAGGGGGCGGAATGGGCCTCGGCACTTGTGCTCAACGTGACGTTGCTCCTGCTTGTCCTGCAGCTTCGAGTCATCATTTCATGTCGCGGGTTCTGAACCCTCTGAGTAACGATCAACGCATGCGTATCACCATGACATCTATTCTCAGTCATCAATTCCACAACTCACCGCAGGTGAGCCCGCTGACTCGAACATGGTCCTCACCTGCTTCATCATGATATCACCTCGCTTTCGTATACCAAACCTGGTCCGTCATGGACGGTGGTGGGGCCGTGTGGGACGAACCCGGCAACGTGAACCGGGATCTCTCCAACGGCGGCCCATCAACACGAATTTCACCCAACCACCATGATTTGCATCTGGCCTGTTACATTTCACGACGATACTTCAGAGCGTGTAAGTAGGTCATAAGCTTTCAGATAGCTCAGATGTCATCAACCTGTCTGCCTTGTCGCCAGCGACGGACTGACTGAATTACTTTTGGTCATCCCTCTTTAGATGCTATGCACGCAACTCTGGCGCCGCTTTTCCGAGCACATCATCACCGACTGGCTCACAGCTCATCCTTTGTTTGGCCCCCATCGCTTGGCTCTTCCATGGCCATGATCTTGACCACCAAGCTCGTCCACCCGGTAAAGTGCTGGGTTCGCTGTCCGGCACCCGTCTCCGGGTTGTACTGCTCCCAAGCGAACCCTGTCTCCTCCCAGCTCGTATAGACCGTGTCCACCAGGTTCTTGCGCAGCCGCGAGAACAAGTCTCGGGCCTTGTCCTGGTACGGACCATCCTGAATGGCCACAATCTAGAGCCCGTGTCAGTGATATCGAACGACAAGGTAGGGGGGAGGTGAGAAAATAGAGGAAAACCTACTCGGAGCTGAGACAGGGCCATGTAGTTGATTGGCATCCAAACAGGGCTGCGCCAGTAGTTCTCGCCAGTCTCGTAAAACTCGTCCTGCTTGCTTAGACTACGCAGTCCGTGGGGGCTGAAGAGATGGTCTTCGTCGCCAATGAGGTCCAAGATCTGACCTAGTTTGGGGTCCTCGGGTTTCAACAGGCCAACCAAAAACGGGAACAACGAGATGTAGCCCTTGTGGCACACCAGCGCATGCTCTTCGAACTCGTCAATCGTCGCATCGCAGTAGCAGCCCTCCTTCTCCGACCAATGAAGGTCGTCCAAGTTGTTTTCGATAGCTTTCAGCGACTTGGAGTACTCAACAACATCCTCGTCTATTCCCAGAGCGTTTGCGATACTCAGGAGAGACTTGGTCATGAGGCCAACCCACGACATGAGGTCGACGTGCAGCTCGCCAGGGTGCGGAGGCTGGGCTCGGGGGTAGTCATCCAGGCCACTCGTCAAGATGTGCGTCTCCGTTCTGCCCCTCCATCGGTATGCCTCTTTGCTCGAATACGCTTCGCGATCGTACGATTTGATGTCGCCGCGCTGAGTCTTGCGGAACCAATCGTACTGCCGGCGCAGGAGGGGGTACAGCTTGCGCAGATACGCCTCCCCGAGCTCGACGTTGTCGAGGTGAGCCATATGCAGAGGGTTTTCAGCCGATAGGCGCTCCTTAGCGACGGGTTGGCTTCCGTTGGCTTCACGGAGGCGCTCCATAAATCCCTCGATGATGAGAAACAGAGTTGGTGGGTTGGCATAGTGCGGGTACTGGACTTGGAACTCTGCGGGCACCTTGCTGCGCGCTTCTGCGCCGAGAATCTGCTCTCGGGCAATCCAACCATCATCATCCATAGTATTGTACCAGCTGCTAATAATCTCCAGGGTCAAATCGATGTCCCAGTCTGCGATCGGCACGAGGTGGAATCCTTCGTCCCACAGGAAACCTCGGGGAAAGAAGGGTCGTGACGGAACACTGGTGAACAGCTCATAAGGGCCCTCGGGCTTTTGCTGCTTCCGCTCTCTAGCTTCCGCAGCGTCACGCCAGAACCCTTCGTCCTCCTCGTCATACTCGGGCGCATACGAACGGTCAATAATTTGGTGGCCGTGGAAATACCCAATGCCGCCCAAGAGGTTGGAGAACATGCTCTTGCCAAACTTCTTGTACTTCTTGGCCGTAAAGGGCTCCTTGAGGTCGAAGATGCTGGAGAAGCGCTCGGTGAAGAAGGTAGACGTCTGCTTGAGCTCTTCCGTCACGTCCTCGGAGCTGAGCTCCCTGCCAGCCGACGCCGACGAGAAGATGACATCAAACTCAAAGGAGCCCTCGAACGTCTTTTGCACCATATGCACGTTGCCTTTGCCGGGCTGGTGTTCCACGCGGTAGACTTGCCACGGGGGCGGCGGGTTGGCCGTGTCGACGTTGTCCTGGACAAATTTGACGGCTTCCTGGAGGTGCTTGAACACCACCGGCTTGCCCTGCCAGACGATCTCGGGAGGTACGTCGGCGCTGATAACAACAGTCTTGTCTGCCTGTCGCCCAGGCACGAGGGGATGGTGAGCCGTAGGGTGTTTTCCAGTGCCTTTGGTCACGACAAGGCTGTAGTCGCCTAGAGCCTTGGAAGTTCCCTTGAGAACGACGTCCTCTTCGAAACCAAATTCAGTACCCTCGCCGTCCATCGCCAGTTCGCCGCCGCCCTCCTGGGCGATGTAGTAGAAGAGCATGGTCTTCGTGTCCAGCGGAACATCCTCTCGCAGCTCACCCTTGATTCTGGTAGCCCAGCTGCCGCCATGCTTACCGCCAGGGACCTTGACAAAGGAAGTCGTAATGTCGATCCTGTTGCCTTCATCGTGAATGGTCTGAACGCCACCAGTGCGCGCATCATACTCATCCCACCCATACCCGTGAATGTCTTCGCCCTGCTCGCAAGTATACCGGAAGCCTAAGACAGACTCTAATTAGCACGCAGAACGCTTCTCGGGACCTCCCGCCCACGTAAACCTACCCTTCTGGATGTCGTCGTAGCCGTCAACTCTCCCCCACATCAGCCCCGTCCACAGGGCATCGGGGGTCCGCGGCCGCACGCCAAAGTACAGGTTCGGCTTGTACGGACCCCAGAAGAGGCTCTCGTTGTTCTGGCGGCCGATTTCGGCCGTGAGCACCGACGTATCGTCAGCTTGTTCGGTGGCCGAGGTGCCCAGGGCTAGGACGGCGGCGGCCACCCATTGCGCCAACTGGGGCATGTTGGCGAGGTCAAATTCAAGTCTGCGTCTTGAAAGAGTACGAAGCTCTTTATGTAGAGAACCGTATTTAATCACAAGGTGCTGGATGCTTCGGCGTGCTTCTGCGCAGACCGAGTTGAGTTGAACACGTTTGCCAATGGCAGATGACGACCAATGCTCCAAGCTGCAAGGCTGAAGCTGCTGGGATCCTGATGTCCTTGGCAGGTACAAGCTTCGACCAATAGCGGCGTGACGGCTGTACCAGCCACCAGCCACCATCTCTGAGACCCACCCGCCATAGCCGCCATCGCTTCAGCCTCGACGCTTTATCCAAGTAAATCTTGACTCTAATCTCAAGCCTGCTTTCATCATCCAGCACAACAACTCAACCCCACGCCAGCACCACGCAACAATGGCCGACTCACGCCGCCGCCACCGGCCAGACAGCCGCCAGATGTGGGACGAATCAGATCGCCGAGACCGCGGCCCCGGCCAGAACAACCGCGACAGAGACTCAGACCGCCGCGGGTACCGCGACCGCTCGCCCAACAGCCGCTCCAAGCGCTCCTACGACCGCCGGGGCGGACACCGAGATCGCTCGCGCTCGCCCGACCGGAGACCTCGCGACGGCGACACCGAGAGGAGCGGGCCGTCGCACGGCCGTAGGGACGGGCCGCGCCACTTCGACGACAGAGATCGTAGTGACAGGCGCAGGAACGACGACGACGGCGAGGGTGCGCCTCGCCAACGGCGCGAGGATGACAGGGACAGACGAGGTGCGGCTCTCCAACGCCCAAATCCGGGCACAGCTCTCAGCGACGTGCCGCTAACCCTCCGCGCAGGCAGGAACCAACGCTCCGCGTCACCCCGCAACCGGTCCCTCGAGCCCGCGCTGCCCACGCGCACCAAGCCGGACGGCAGGAAGGCCACCCCGCACATGTCCTTCAACGTGGCCCCGGCCCGCGACGGCAGCCAGTCCCCGCGGCCCGAGCAGCGCGGCAGAGAGAGAGAGGGCGCGGCGGCATCGGAGGGCGAGGCGTCGGACGACGACATGGAGCTCGAGGTTGACGACGACGCGGCCGCGATGCAGGCCATGATGGGCTTCGGCGGCTTCGGCACCACCAAGAACAAAAAAGTCGCCGGCAACAACGTCGGCGGCGTCAAGAAGGAGAAGAAACTCGAGTACCGGCAGTACATGAACCGACAAGGCGGCTTCAACCGCCCACTGAGCCCCTCGAGGTGAGCCTGGGTACAGGGAAGGCCCGTGTAGGTCTAATTCGAAGCACGCATGACTTGATGAAATTGATATCCGTTGGAATAAAAAGAGTGTGAACTGGGAGACGGCAAAGGAGACGAGAATGATAATCTAGCTGGCGTTAGGGCATCACATAGGAGCAAGTCTGTATAGAACAAATTAACTTCCACTTCAAAAGCACAGCCACTAATTCGCATCACGCAAAAGTCACGTCGTTCAAAAGGGCAGACGCCGTTTGATAAGAATACCAGGTCAGGTGTGATACAATCATCCCCGATAAACATAGCACAGTAAACCCATCCAGGACTTCCGACCCGTCCACACCTGTTCTAGTTCCTAGAAAGATTCCGACCTGGGCTCCTTTCAAAAACCATCGTCTCCTGTCCAGTGCTCCCGCTCTATGTGCGAATGTAGACATTACGTACGGCGCGCGTGCGGTATTTGCCCACGCTGCTCGCCCCTGTGTTTGCGTCCGACACCATGCAATGCATTTCCCAAGTAAATCCTTTCCCTCATGCCTTTTCATCCTCTGTAGGTTCGCCAATCGTGGACGCCGTCGGTGACAGTATGCTCTCCCCCGCATGACCGTCATCTGCTGTACCCTCCTCTTTCGTTTCTTCCTTGGCGTCATCTTTGCCAACCTCCGAGTTGCTCGCGTTGGCCTTCTCTCGTCGCCTTCTGCGTAGTCTCCGCTCCTCTTCGGCCGTCTGTCTCCTAGCCTTTCTCATGCTCTCGCGTCTCTCCGGATCATTATCGTCCGCGCCGTCGCCTCCACGCATGCCTTGCAATAGCGCCGCTGCTCGATCCGCAACATCGTCTCCGCCTTCTCGGGGCGATGATAGGCCTGGGCTCAGCAGGTTGCCATCTTCGTCGATGGTCTTCTCCGTCGTCTTCAAGACGACTTCGGCCTCGGGAATCTCGTTGAGATCGGGAATATTCTGCCCAGATGCAACACGGACCTGGTGACGGTCCTTGAGACGCGCACGGCGGCGTCGGTCTCTCTGGTCCCGAACCTGCGGCGCAGCAGCACGCAACTTCTCCAGCAAGGAGTCCATTGCGCCAGTGTTGGAAGGAGACGTAGGGCCAACGTCTCCAACGGCATTGTTGATCTTCAACTGGGCGTGCTTCCGTTTCATCGACGCCTCGTTGCGTTTCTTCGTCGCCTCTACCGTGACATTCTTGTCACGCGACTTCTTCCACTCACCCACAAACAGAGCCAACTTGGCGAAGAAGTCTCTACGGGCGTTCTCGTCCCCAGGGTCTTCGCCATAGAAGGTCATGATGTCATGGTATGTCTTCATCATCTCGTCCAGATAAAGCTCCATTTGCTCCGCCTTCCTCCTGGCTTCCTTCATACATCGCTGAACAATCTGACTGACTCGATCTTCGGGGTGGAATTTCTTGGTGTCGCTGAGGTTGCCCGAGTCGAGAGACATCTGGACATTTTTGATGTTGTCGATATACCTCCTGCCATCGGCTTGAAGCTGCTCAATGTTGATCTTCTGCACAGCCATGACGCCGCCGATATCATCGGCGAAACCTTCCCACTCAGGGTACTGGTTTCGAACGATCCGTTCCACAAGATCCGCAAGCGTCGACTCGTTCTTGTCATCCTTGACCATGCCAAGTCGAGCCAGGGAGCTCAGCTTGAAGCCACGCGCTTGCTTGTTTGCGTCGTTCATGTAGTTACCAATGTCCAGAATAAGACCGAGGACATTCATGAGCGACACGGAATCTCGAAGGGACTCGGACACAGCTACAACCTGGCGAATCTTCTCGTTTATCTCCTCGTAATCAATCTCGAAGCTGCGTGTCAGAGCCAACGCCCTCATTCGGCTCTTCCAATAATGATGCAGTTCAAACGCGGTGAACAGGTAAATTTGATCTTGGCGAGTCAGTTCAGCCGGATCCATCTCCCGGTTCTGTTTGTTAGCTTCAGGTCCAGTCCAGTCCTTGCTATACGGCGCCATCTGCTTGACAGTGTTATCCGGAATGTTGCACAGGTCATCCTTCTGCAAGAAGTCCATGACGACGGGGTTATCTAAGACGTCCGTGTCGCAGTGAATGATCATCTGCACAACCTTCTCAACAGAGTGTTGAGAGAACTTGGCAAAAGCAATTTCTAATCTTTTGTTAGCAGCTATACACGGACCCACTTCGGCAAATACTCACCATAAGCCTTCCGCAGATCGGAAGAAATGAGTTGCTTCTTATCATCCTTCTTAGAGGTCCCTTTGCCAAGTTTCTTGATCTCCTTAGCCAAGAACAGTTTCTCAACTTCATCCAAGATGCCCTTGCGGCTGAGCTCTTGGTACTTCTCCTCACGCTCTTCGGCGGAGGGTGTGTGAGCCGCCCAGTGACTTGTCTCAGGAGTATCGACCTTCTCCCAATGCAGGGCCTTGAGCTTCTTCTTAGGCCTCACAACAGGCAGGCCAATGCCCGGAGCAGGCGCAAAGCCGCCCTGCTGAGGCAAAAAGTGGCCAGACCTTGCGCCAGGCATCGGAGGTGGTGGTGGCGGCATTCCCGCAGCGCCAGGCATAGGTGGCGGCGGGGGAGGAGGCGGAGGACCTCCCATGCCAGGTAAAGGAGGTGGTGGAGGCGGGGGAGGCGGGCCTCCGGGGAGACGTCCCGGCATAGGCGGAGGCGGCGGCGGAGGAGGAGGAGGAGGTGCACCGGGTAGTTGTCCTGGCATCGGGGGTGGTGGTGGAGGGGGTGGAGGCGGAGGCGGTCCTCCGGCTTGGGTGACGTGAATCTTGGGAGTGTCGCCATCCCCAGGGGGGGTGATGGGCGACTCGATGCTTGGGTGAGATGGACCCGTAGCGGTTTCGCCATCCGAGTCGCTGGCGTCGTATCTCTTGACCTTGGATCCAATCTCTCCCAGCAGACCAGCTTGCTGTCTGGGATCAATAACCGGCCGCTTCATCTCGATGATTCTGGGCGTCTCGTAGACGACACCATCCTCTTCGTCGGTTTCGTCTCCTTCATCAATGATCTCGCCATCCTCAGCTCGTCGCTTGATAGGCTTTCGAGCAATCTTGGTCTGTCGACGGATACTACCCAGCACACTGTTGGTAAAGTCGTGGGGTGGTGTTCCTCCACCAGGGGGTGTGCCTGGGATATCCCCCTCCATTTCCTCTCTGAGAGCGCGAAGGCGATCTGAGGGACCGACTGCATCTCCCCACACGCGGCCCTCCAGCTTGAACTGGGTCTTTTGCCGCTCAATTTGCATCTGGAGCCTCTCCATGAGGCGTTCGCGGTCTAGAATGCCCTGCATTTGAGGTGGTGGCTGCTCGTTGGGTGCAGTCTTTGCATTGCTCTTGGCCGCCTTGGCAGCGGCGATATCCTGAGCATCTCGGAGCATGAGATACAGTTCTCTCGTCTCCAGCTCGTTGCGCTGAGCCTCCTTGGCTCGCACGGTTTGTAAGTTTTCCAATTCAGCCTTGAGTCCATCTGCTTGCCGCCTTTGGGCCTCAATGAAACGAGTTTGCTCGTCCATTTGCCGTTGCATCTTGGCGACAAGTCCATCTGCGCCAAGTTCAAGCCTGGCTTGCATCTCATCGCGCTCTGCCATCGCGGCCTCAGCTATCTGCCGCGACTCGAGCGACTCATCCTGAGCTTGCCGGGCCTCAGAGTCTGTATGCAGCTTGTCAAGCAGACTCTGGACAGTGAAATTGAGACTCTGCTTGAGGTCCATGTTCGGTAGTCGACGATCCATGGCGACATAGCTCAGCATGGAGTCCACGAGCTGGAACATGCGCAGACGCTCCTCCCCATCGTTGGATCGAATGAGCATGAGGTGCTGGAGGGCGGAGACGAAGTAATCTTGCGTCTTTGTTCCAACAAGGCGTTGCTGGATGGCATCGGCAATCTGTACAGGGTCGGTAAGATCCTTGACATCGCCTTCAACATTGTCCTTGATGCTGCTATTCTCCCTTTCAAGCATATCCTCGTAGTCGATGGCCTCATTGGTGCGGAACCGGTCGATTTGTTTGTCCAGAAGGTCGTATTGGAAGCCCTCCATCTTGTGTAGAATACGCTTGATGCCACATGCTGTGAATTGGGCGCGGATGTGAATTCGCAACTGCAGATCCTTCTCAGGAGAGTCGACCATCATATTGATGAGGAACAGCGTAGCCACGGCGTATTCCATGAGCAGGTTCTCCATGCCAATACCACCGGTCCTCAGCTCGTCGCTTGCACCCACTAGACTGCCCATCTTTCCACGGCCATCCACCGTCACCTCTACCAAGCGCATCCAGGCATCGAATCGGCCATTCTCGCCTGCCTGCGACTTGACCTCGTCCATCGCCTGGATAACTTTAAGATGGCCTTCGCCATTTTCACCCCAAGTACACAAGAAGGTGAGGATTTCGCTGACGAGTTTTCTGGTGGTCAGGCGTGGGGAGATGAGCGAAGTAGCAAGGGCAACCATGACTTTTTGGTGGACGAGGGCATCGTCGGCGCCAAATTTGTTGTTCATGAGCGCCTTGACACATTTAATAATGTCGTACTCGCGGTCGAGATTCTTGTCGGATCTGCCGCTATCCTGTGCTGGGCCCTGGGCTGTCTTGCGGTTAATCTTAAGCAACAAGGTCATCAGGGCGACCTGGCCCTGGCACTCAACGAATCTCTTGACCCAGCCGATCTGCTGTGTTCTCAAGTTGACTTCCAAGCTCCCCATTCCCTTGGTATCGAGTCTATCCTCCATGACTCGCCTGACGTACCATTCGGGGGTGCCTTCTTCGTCGGAGTAAGTAGTAATGTCGGGGGCTGCATATTGGTTTGGGCGAACACTCTGTCGTCGCTTTTGCTCGCCTTGCCACTCGGTGAGACGGTCCTGGTACAAAAGTGTCCACTTCTTCTGTGAAGGGTATGCCATCATTTGTCTCCTGGCCTGCTCGGGAAGGTTGTGCCATCCTCGCTTTTGCATGAGCTGGAGGAACATTTGCTCGACCACGTTGTCGTCATCTGGTTTTGGAAAGTTGAAGCCGTCATGGCCTCCTTGTCCTGGTCCGGGAAACTTTGTTAGACGGTGGGATTGTTGGTTGTTGTAGACGGCTCCAGGGGAAACACCAGGCGGTGCTAGATTTGATGCGCGCGAGATTCTAGGGTCACTCGGACCTTGGTTCATTGAGTACACGCTTAGGTTATCGGCAGAGCCCCGTCCGTTGGCGTTCATATAGGAGTCGTATCGGCCGCCGCCGTTTGTAGGGGTGGAGCTGCCTCGAGCCGGGCCTGGGCCCCATTGCTGATATTGGGCCTGACGGCCAGTCGAGGCCATAGTGACGTTGCTGCTGAGGTTGCTAGGAGCAGGTGACCTGCCGGGAGAATGAGAGCCAGTGGGAGTAGTGGGCGTCTCAAAGTTGGGGTACTGGTGGAAGTCCATTCCTTTGTTGAGGTGGTGAGGGAGGGGTTCGCGGCGGACTGGCACCTGCTCGCCCTTGGGTAGATATTCGACGGGGACCGGGGATCGGGAGCCGTTGCCCACAGCGTCGTAGGGGATTGACGTGATGACCCCGGCCATCATGTTGATGCCTCCATCGGGTGAGCCCGAGCGCTCAATGGAGACGTTGGAGGATTCTCGGTGGTGGCGCGAGGAGCGGTAGCTGGCGGCATCGTCGGGAGGGTATCTGGCGTCATCTGCGGAGCGTTTGTCCTTGTCCTTGTGTTTGCTGCGAGAGAAGATGGAGCGGCCGCCCGAGGACTGCCTCGACTTGTCTGCAGACATGGCGACAGCAATGCCGATGCCGTGGTGGCCGCAGGAGTGTTGGCCGCAATAGAGGTGGTGGCTGCAATGAGAGTCTTGGCCGCAGGAGTGGTCTTGGGCAGAATCGTATTCGGAGTCGCGCACGGGGGGTGGGAGGAGTTGAGGGAGAGGCGAGCTCGACGGCTAGATGAAACACGTGAAGGCGGCGGTTTGGTGGCCCGGGGCCGCTCGCATGATGGGGGCACGCAGACGCTTCCGTACCGAAACGCACCAGGAACAAGAGTTTGGGTGACGATCCGGGGAGGGGCTGGCCTCGAGTCGATCCGGCCGGCGGGTTTAAACGTGGTTTAAACTTGAAACCTGGATCGGGGCGCGGGTGCGTGCGACGACGGAGCGAATGCTGGATTCGCAAAATGCAGAGGTACAGGCACAGGCAAGTAGAAAGGCACAGGCACAGCTCGTCGGGCTCTCAACTCCCACAGGTGCGCGCAGAAACCGAGGCGTCAGGGGGGGGGGGGGCGGTTTGCGGAGAGCGGAGGATCGATGTGGGAGTTGTGGGAGAGTTCGGGCCAGAGGACGGGAGAGGCGATCAGCGGTCGTGGATCTAGGCGGTGACTACTGTCCCTTCTCTTGCACAGTCGGCGTCCGGGCAGGTCGAGCGCTGCGACGTAGCAACAGTATCAGGAGTCAAAAGTCCGACTTGGGGGAGGGGGTTTTGATATGGTCGGGGTTCGGTTCTGGTTTCGCCCCAAGTCAACGGTCGGGGTCATTGATGGGCGATGCAGAGGACCAAGTCGAGCAAGGGTAAGGTACGGGGATGATGGGTAATTGCTAGTGACTAGCCGCCGCCAGTCTTCGGCTTCCAGGGCCTCGCGATACGCCTGCTGCACTGAAGCGGCGCTGAGCGCTAATAAGCTGCGCCAACGCCACGGTGGGGAGGGGGGAAGCATCTTCGGCGCTCTGGGCGCTGGAGGGGTCCGGCTTTTCCACTGTAAAGCGCGTGCGCCTCACGCGAGCGAGTCGACGACAACCGACCACCAACGAACGGAAGACACCGATGACCTCCTATTCTCGTCAAAGTGCATGCAGGAGACATTCTGCCTCTGCAAACCCCAAATGATGACACATTTATTACGTGGTATTCCTTATTTCTTTGTTGGGTGATGTAGTAAGCCCGGCCCTGGGTGAGATGCCCGCAAGTCGACAACTGGCATGGAAGCTCCGTGGGAAAAGGGTGGAAGAGCTCACCTACAGGTACCAAGAAAGCCCTCCAAGGGAAGAGAAACACGACAGTCAATAGCCTCTTTCACTAAAACCAACCCATTCGCTTCTCTATAATGAATAATAACTAGATTGCAGAATAAACTAACTATTAGACAGCCTGTGCTGTTCATAACTCATGTCCCAATGTCAATTATAAACACAGAGGGTAAGTTAATGCTTTGTGGTGTGTGGTGTTCCCTCCCCTGGAGCCCCCCTTGAAGAACAGCTAAAGAAGGAAACCCATCCACTATTCATTATCCCTCCAACCTCTAGTAATCATGAACGCTTCTTGCGTGACAAGCTAGGGACAGGATGGTGACCATTGCTGCAAGTCGCAGACCCCAGAAGACGTTCTCCTCCCTTGATTCCCCAATTCAGTACTGGGTCGTCCTCCGCCTAATACAACGAGATGCAGCATCTACAGGCCAGCAGGGGACCACGTCGAGGCGATCGACCTGCCTACTTTAGGAGATACCAACATCGCATTGGCTGGCTAGTATCCGTGAGCTGGGCCGTATTGGGTGCAATGGGTGGAGAGTGGGAGGGCGATGGAGAAGGGAGTGGATTTCGTAACATTGGATTGGGCCTCGTGCCAGCCCGTGGTGGTGGTGCACTCGGTAGTGCCAAAGCCGCCCCCTTCCCCTTTGTCAGCGTCGACTGGGTTGAGGGTGAAAATGATACAAAGAGGCTCAAACGAGAAAGCCTTCAGATATGCGAATGCGTGGTTGTTGTATTACGTGCACATCCGATATTCGGGGTTGCTCTGTGCCTGTGCCGCAATGGTCACGAAGGCATCCTTTCCGTACCGTCCTGATGATGGCGATGTGCAATTTCTTGAACTCACTCCTCCAAAGGGTCACTAACACATGTGAATCCATCCTGTCTATTGAACTGCAGGAATGCCAAGTCACTGCCCTCTCCTTTCTAACCTCCCTTCCGCTGCCCTCGACAAGCCTCGCTCTCTTGTGTCTGAAATCTGAAGGGCCTGTCCATCCCGTCCTCCCGACACCTCCGTTCGTCTCTCACTCATCCCTTCCATCACTTTCCTCCCCCTTGTCTGTCATTCTCCCATCCCAGCGAGGTCGGATTGGTCTCATCTCGGCGCTTTCCATCATCTTCCCCAGACCTTCTAGGTTACCCACTTATACCAACCCAGCCTAGGGCATCTGTGTCTGGCAATCTGCGGAGCATCAACAGGCGGCCTCTACAACTCTGTGTCCCTAGCATTTACTTAGGAATCCCAGACCGACCAACTGTTGATGCTCAATTCCCCTAGTTCAATAGAGAACATGTCCCTTTTGTGCTAGCTGTTGTTTCAAGTGCCCATCACCTCCCTCTCAAATCCGCTGTATAGGTTCGTTCACAGGCGCATATCCTTCCAGAAACCACTAAAACAACTCCGCAAAACCCGCCCCGGTTGCCCGCCAAGCGCCGGACTCCACTGCTAAATGGGCAATGGCGCGCTGACACTTTGACAGAATTGGCTGTCGCGTCGTCCGTCTGGTTCGTGCCACCTGCCCCGACTGGACTGGCGACGTGAGGACCAGCCTACGTAATCCCTCCATCCGACCCGGCCGTATCTTATCGGTCGCCTCCAGCAAATATCACGATCCCTTCGTGGTTCGCAAAGGGGGGTTGCCAGCAACACGACGAAGCTGCTCTGAACCGGGCGAATATATTTCGCAAATCTGCCATTCTTGAAGACCCTCGCGCGCGCGACAGAGCTAGCCTAGTGTGCTCCAGCATAGAGGCAACATGGGGGCCACCATCTCCGTCATCAAGGCAAGCCATCCTCCGCAACTGTCAAGCCCGTCTACATCCAGACAACCAAGACCACTAACCACCGCTTCGCAGACTCTCATAGTCCCCGCCGTGATATCCCTCATCATCTTCGTCCTCCTCACCTACGTCGTCATCCCCGCCTGGAGACACTACCGGAATCGCTACAGCCAATACCTACCCCTCGACTCTCTCTCGTCGCAGACTTCCTCGCTGCGCCAGCGCATCACGTCCCGCCTTGCCTCCATTCCTTTCCCTGCGAGATGGAGACAGCAAGGGAATCTGGTCTTCGTCGGAGACTTGTCCGAAGACGGTCTAGATGACGACGACGGCGAGGAACTCGGCGACGTTGACGACGAGACCTGGCGCGCCATAGAGAGGGATACCCAGACACGCCAGCCTGATAATTCCAGGCGCTTGAGCAGAGAGTAGGTCCTTGGCCGGGATCCCAACGCGAGACTATGCGACTATGCCTTGCATTTAAACACCACGTTACTGACGAGAACATCTAGTCTTGAAGAAGGGTTCAGGGATGACAGCGACGACGAACCAGATCGACCAATGCAAATCACAAATGTTAGAGTATAAAGGCATCTTCAACTTTGGCTACCACGTAGTATTAGGTGTTTCTCCCAGCAATGCGAGAGGTTGTGCCTTCATATTCTCCCAAGCTGCCACAAGCTAACCGTGACAACTTTGACCTCGATAATGAGTTCGCAGCAATTGAGCGCTTCACTGGTTCATTCCTAGCTTACCTACCACTCTACTCGACTGTTTAACCTCCTGAACCCTCTTAGCCCATACCGCTGAATCACATCGCTTCAAGTCCGAGCCTCTCAACACGAGCACTATTGGGCGTCCATCTCATCCGTCTCTCTGTCCAATGCCCTCCAGCCTCTCGTTACCACTTCAAGAAGTTCAGGAAGCTCCTCTTCACCTTCTTCTTTGCCCGCTGCTTCTCTCCAGCCTCCTTATTCTCCTCATTCTCCTCGTTGCCCAAAACCTCCTCCCCTTGGTCGCCACCCGGTGCGGTATTGTCGTCCCTCCGGCCTTGAACTCCATCAGAGTACTTGGGCACCAACGGCATGAACGCCCCTTCCTTCCCGTCACACTCCAGTCTCCAACACAACCGATTGAAAACTGCCCACTTCTTCCGGAACCACTTTTCAGCCTTCCTTTCCAGCTTTGATTGTTCCTTGTTCAAGCAACTCCGGTGATGCTTTTCATGCATATGCCATATCAACGTGCGTGGGGAGCCGAACCAGTGGTTTTTTTTTTCTTGCCGCGCACGTCTAGTCTCTTGGGAGTGGTACTCGATGCTCCCGCACAGCTTTACACCCTTGGGTGACTCACAAAATTCGCATGGCCAAGGGATCCTTGTTCTCATTGTGTCGGTAAACAAGTGCTTATTGGGCTGTGTCGTTGGAACAGCCATGTGGCCGCATTCGTGTTTGACCGAAATGCAATCGCCTCGAGGACAGACACCTCGGCGGATTCGATTCCAGCTCAACCACCAGAAAATGCACTGATGGCCAAAAGCGTGGCCACAAGGGAGATAAGCCTTTTGCTCCTGAAAGAAATGTTTACCTCTGCGCTGGCCAAATTCAACCTTACAAATCGAGTAAACTGTGCGATCAATGTCGGCGCCGCTGTAGAAACCAGGTGGTGGTGTCACCCGAGGTGGTGGATTCCTCATTGAGTGGTCGCTGATAAGCAAGTCTTGGGATATGGAGGAGCTGGTGTCTGGCGCTGATCCTTGTGGTCCTGTAGGTTCTTGAAATACTGGAGGTCCTGGGGGTCGTGGAAGTTCTGCTCCAGGGTCATTGTCTCGAAGTCGCGGCGATTGGTTTGTGACGGATGGAGCAGAATCGGAAATGGCGCGGTTCACGCTAGAGCTGGGGTCTGGCGGTGGTCCTGGTGGCTCTGTAGATCCTGGAGGTCCTGGAGCAACGGTTTCGTAACTGATGAGAAGCGCATCTTGAGTTCGGGAGGACCGAGCAGATCCGGGGTTGGTAGGGTTGCCCCCTGGCGGCGTAACCAGCGCCAGCTGATCCTGATTGGGGTTGGCCACAGTGACATGTATGGCATCACTGGATTGTGTACGAGCACTCTCTGCATCGGCTATCGCAACCTCTTGCAGCCGTGGAGGCCCTTCGTAGGCAGGCGGTTGGTGCCCTCTGGACAGTTCCTCGGCGTTCTCGAAACGACGAAACCTTCGGCCGAACATCCCGAAGGTCACGCGCTCTCCGAAGGAGCGAGGGTTTTTCTTGTTATTCTTGCGTGCCATGGCGATTGATGGAGTATCTTCACAATGAAGAGCTGCTCGAGGACAACTAATGCAAGGGGGCTAGGAAAGCTTTGGGGACGAGAATATCTGCTGATGAACAAGGAGGGCCAATGTGGAAGTGGGAGATGAGAAGATGGAGGCTATGGATAAAAGTCTGCGTTTTAAAATGAAGATGTTGATCTTGGGGTAACGGGTGATTAAGTAGTGATAGCTTGTGGGTTGTGCGTCGTACGTTGCGCGTTGCGAGTTATGTAGTGCTGATGATGGAAGAGTTGTTTGGAGTCAAGGGGAAGGGTGGGAGTTTTGTTGACCCCAAGTTTGTCTGTTTCAGCCTCTCTTTCCCGATCATCATTTGACAGAGAATTCAGAAGGCACTAGGATGTGAGGTGTCCGAGACACGTGGAAGGCTTGTTCGTTGTGGTTCGGGCTGCTCTTCCTTCGTTCATAGCATGGATGTCAGTTCAATCGCTTGAGGCAAGTTGTATGGCTGGCCGCGCAACCGGGGGCTAGACTTCCAACGCCAACCAACATCTGTTCCCACATTTTGGGTTCCGAGCAAAATGCGCCCATGTAACATTGCCTTCGATTTCCAATGACTATTCTTCACTATCTCACTCATGATGTCGATGGGTGAGGTTGCGAAGCAATTTGTCTGCCTAGGGTACTTTACAAGTCGAGGTGTTGTTGAACCCGCCACTAACACGACGTAATACATCTGCTTGCCCCACCAAAACCTTCTCACACTCACTCATCAACACCAACACCTGCCATCCCAGGTGCATCACAACTGCCACAGCCGTGCTCGCTTCTTCACTCGACGCGTCACCTCCCGGTGCAACTTTCTTCCTCCCCGAAAATGCGTTTTCGAACTGAACTCAAGAACATCCGCACCTTCGCGAGTAGGTCCTGCAATTTGAATCCCGAGCCTGGATGCTGAACGGCAATGCTCATCAACTGCCAGAGCTCACCGCGGCCCTATCCTCCCTCGAAAAGATCGCTTGGTTGCGGCTGAGCGATGACACTGCTCGCTTCACCGTCATCCCAGACATGGGGTCTCAGGTCTGGGCGTGCGTACCTAACTATCTCATTTCGTCGCCTCCCGTCGTTCTCGCTTGTCGCTGCGCAGCAAACGCTGAATCCCGTTCATCTGCCCCGCCAACGCCATCGTGAATTCATCTTACCTTCCGAGTGAGCCACTAACCGGTCGAGCAGCTCCCTCTCCATGGACTTCATCTTTGAAAACTACCACATTCAGTCGGCTGAGACTTCCAATACCATCAACCTCGAGCTGCCCCTTCAGCCCCTCCAACGAGCCCTGAAATCCGCCTTCAACAGCATCTCAGCTTCTCTCCGCCTCACCAAAAAGGATGGCCTCCCCGTCCTCTCCATGACCATCACCACTAACACCACCGCCAATACCGCCAATGCAGCTGGCCCTACAAGGCCTTCTGCCCTCACTGGAGACGACCCTTTTGATGACGAGGATTTGTTTCTCCCTGAACATCTCGAAACTTCTCTCAGGCGCGAGCATGAAAAGATCATAACCCAGGACATCCCCGTCCGTGTCCTCCATCCAGAGACAGTCGAGACCATCATGCAGCCCAAGGTTCGTGAGCCAGATGTTCACATCCAGCTGCCTCCCCTTCTCCATCTCAAAGCCATCTCGGACCGATTCACGAAGCTAGCCCTCGCGTCCAACTCTTCCACGGGCACTGCTGCCACCAAAGCTCCCAAGCTCGACCTGAGTGCCAATATGCATGGCGGCCTCCGCCTACGCATAGCCACCGAGACTACTGATATCTGCAGCGTATGGTCTAACCTCCAGAATCCGGAGTTAGATCCTGCCCAGCTCGACTGCCCCGTCGAGGACCACCCCAGCACCAAATTCCGCGAGGATGGCCCAGACAGGTGGGCCACCGTTCGGGTTGATGGTAAGGACTGGAGTAGAGTCCTGAGTGTTGGCCGGCTTGAGGGCAGAGTAATTGCTTGTTTCGCCGATGATCACGCCTTAATACTCTACGTCTACGTACCCCAGTACGATGATGCTTCGGCCGAGGACTCTGTCGTTACAGTAAGATGCCTCCAACCTCATTACCTCTTCTTACCTAACAAACAACAGTATTATGTTCAATCTTACAGTGTTTGATCGGGGTTCAATTAAGATGGGTCTGATTTTTGGCGTTCAAGGTCGGATCTAAATTGGGAGGGAGTCTGCTAAGTTGTCATTGAGATTGCAGGATTTGCATCGCTGTTTAATCCCAAACATAGTGTTCGACGAACAAAAGCAATATCATGAGAAAAGAAGACATGTCTAACTGCATTACCATTGTGTAGTCTGTGTACTCGACACTCCAATGGGGTCTCGGCGATACACTGCCAAGTCTAATTCGCGATAATCCAAAAACGACTGATTAAAACCAAGTATCTCCTCTTCAAAGCATACAGCTCGACAAATTACCGCCGCTCGTGGCAAAGGTCCTTCCCCCAGTGCTGCACGCACAATTACACGAAAATCATAGCTCTAATATACAGGACAGGTTTGTTCAGGATGCGCTGGAGCCCGTGAAAACGCCAGACGAACACGTCGATGCCAAGGTCCACAAAACACCGTTGCTCCCAGATGCCCAATTCTTCTCATTTGGCCATAACGTCAATATAACGGCCGCTCTTGCGAGGCTTCTTCTTCTCACCCGGCTTGCGGGGTGCAGCAGCGCCGATCAGATCGTCGATACTGCTAGCGTTGCTCATGGCCGTAGAAGGTCTACTACCAGGGGGGCCCATGGATGGTCCTCCAAGGCTGGGGTTCGACACTGAGCGGTTCATAAGCGGAGGTGCCGAGAGTCCCAGATTGTCCATCGAGGGAGCTCTTGTCAACTCTGGGGTCGCCGAGCGCATGTGGAGAGGCATGCCACCCGATGGTGCACTACTAGCCATCGGCGGGGGAGGCGTGCCAGTTGACATTGGAGGAGGAGTGCCAGATACGGAACGGGGAATCGTCCTTGGTGGAGGTGGCGTCGCCGTCTTAGCTGGCACGTTCTCGGCGCCGGGCTTCTTGTTAACCCATCGCTTGAGATCGGGGTCATACACAAAGCTGCTTGCTTCTCCGAGCTTAGCTCGGATAGGCTTGCCTGGCGACTGATCACCAGCAGGAGGCGTCTCTGGCTTTTTGCTGCCTCCAAACCACCCAGAAAAGCCCCAGCCCTTCTTGGGTGATTGTTGTCCAGCAGCTCGTTTCGCTGATCTCCTGTCAGTTCCTGGGCTTTTACTTGTATTGCGGATGTGCAGCTTACCATCTTCTTCCGCCGCCTTGCGGAACATTTCGTCATTCTCTTTATCTTTTTCGGACTTAGACTGGGTCTTGGCTCTCAGAGTAGGAATATCATCATCATCGTCATCCATGAAACTCTTCTTCTTGGGCTTTGGCGCATCATCTTCATCGGCAGTTGGCTCCAGATCAGGTTGGTACGACGGTGGTTCGTAGCCGTACGACTGAAACGACGGTGCCTCATACCCGCCACTGCCACTCTCAGTAGTGACAGCCTCGGCCTCGGGCGTTGGAGCGTCGGGGGTTAGTAATTGTGGCTCATAACCATAGCTCAAAGGCTGGTACCCCTGCTGGGACGAATCGGCCACCTTGTCCTCACCGCTCATAGGAAGTGAAGGCATACTCGCGGATGTCGGCATGCCAAACGGCTGGTATCCGCCAAATGGAGTCCCCTGTGTGATTTGCGGAGCAGGTGCCAGTCCCGGGGCTCCTACCATGCCTGAGTCACTTTGATGTATGTTTGACTCGGACACAGTTGGGGCCATTGGGATATAGCCTCCGGATGATGGTGGGTGTGTGGGTTCGTAAGAATTGCGGGAGAACTCGTTTGAGCCACGATCAAGGGAGCTTCTCGGGGCAGCAGGGACCTGGGACGAAGGATCATAGGGGTTTGTCGAGGGGGTGGCCGTTACCGTTGCAGGGGCATACCGAGATCCCGCGGCAGTCGCTGCAGGCGGAGCGACGCCCATGGGATATCCTGGCGACTGTCCACCATAGACCTCGAAGTTGGAGACCGAGGGCGATCGGCTCATCGTGGGTGTGGTAGCAATGCGGCCAAATGGCCCGGGCTCACTCTCGCCGCCGGGTCCAGCTCCGTTGTTCTCGTTCTCTTCTCCAGCGACAAACTTGTTGAACCGGTTCCACATGCTATCCGACACCTTGTTCATGCTAGGCTTCGAGATCCAAGAATTGGTCTCATCTTTGGGCGCCTGCTTCAATCGTATCATGAAGTCGTTCACGGCGGCTTCCAAGATAGCGTGATGGTAAGTCGATCTCTTCGTCTGGGAAGTCATTGCGGTTTCAATCGCATCGCAGTATTGCAGGGCCTTGTCTCGATAGCCGTACTCGGCAAGAGTCATAGCAAGCTGAAGCTTGTAGGCAGCAAGATGAGGAACTCCCGCTGCGGCTGCGACTCCTCCTGCGAGTGACAAACCATACTCGTACACCTCACTCAGCTGTAGAGCCTCGGTCTCCTTGGCAAATTGATCAGACTGCTGATGATGATCCGCACCCAAGAGCACAATATTGGCGTTGGGGTCATCCAAACCACCAAAATGGGATGCATTCCTACCGAACAGGAAGCAGATATGGGCTGCTTCAGCTCTTCCATAGCTGGAAAGTAGGTTTCCAAGTGCATTTAGCCCACGGATGTCATCGACACTTCGGTTGCTGAGGACAAGACACAATGTCTCCCGCCACTTGTCTAGTCCATCGAGGGTAGCCTTTGCCGGGCCTGGGCCAGACTGGGTTGACATGAGCTGGAGACCGGCTCGCGCATGTACAGGGACAAGCTCATCGACGCAGTCGTCAAAATTGCCAGATAAAATCTTGTACAGCGCGGCCATCGACTCATTGTTGTGACCTGGGTAGTTGACCTCCTTTCGCACGAACTCCTGAGCAACTTGTTTGTACAGGTCGCCCGACACAGTGTGGGAGATCAACATCGCATGGCCCCAGAGTCGCTTGTCGACTAGGGCCCAGACAGCCTTCTCCCGGTCACCTCTCAACAAGTGATGACGGATCTGGTCCATGGTGGAAATGTCAGCTCCATCAGCTGACATGGCGGTGATAGAATTCGGCTCGACACCCATACCACCAATACGAGGGAATAGAGCATCGTCATCAGCAGTTGGGGTGATTGTGCCAGGTGAGAGTACATCTCGCACAGCCTTGTCAACTGCTGGAGTGCCCTCCAGAACGCCGTCATGCTCAATGAAGATGCGTAGAATCCGCCACAGAATCAGGCGCTCAATGGTGCGCTTGGACTCCAGGGAGAGTTGAGAGTGGAATGAGATATCAGGGACATCCTTCTCCAGCGTCTCAATACCAGCCGTCAACCAGGCGATGGTCTCCTTCTTCTTAGATTTGCCCTTCAGAGGACCGGGGAATTTGGCGAGTCGCTCTTGGAGCGGCTCGATATCCTTGACATTGCGAACCTTGACTTCACCCTGTGTCCGAATAATAGTTGGAATACTCTGTCCCATGCCATATCGTGGTACACTGTTAGGGAAGGACGTGACTATGGTACCACCGACACCCCAGGTGAAGATTGGGCAACCTTTCCATCGCTGAAGAGGGTCCTTCTCCCGACCGTCAGTGGGCGCAACCAAGTTCATGGTTATGGACTGGCCCCGAACACGGGCAGTGGGAGCGTACGGGAGATTCGTCGGTCTCGTCATGACTGGAGAGGTGGCCGAATGAGCAGAAGAAGGACGTCTAACATGGCCATGATCGGACGACCTGGTTCCTTGCTTGTGGCCGTATGCAGCGCTAGGAGACTGGGTCTGAGCTCGAGGAGGTGGGACAAATCCAGCCTGTGCAGTCGGAGGAGCGTGTGGGGCGTACGGAACATAGCCCGGGCCTGATTGCTTCGGGGGAGATAGCGTCAACTGCCCAGCATAACTGGGAGGCGGGGGGGTACGACGAGTTGCCTTGGGAGAATTTCCAGGGCTGTACCTAGATTCGCCGTAAGATAGAGGAGGGTGGGTAGCGCTCAAAGACCTAATTGGAGTCGTTTGATCGTCCTCTTCATCGACTTCCCGAGTAGGAGGTAGAGATGACATCCGATTCAGCCGTGACTCGTAGGAACTCATTCGGCGTTCCGCCAGAGTCTCCCCATTAGGACCATGGTTCGTCTCGCAGTGAGTCAGGGGGCTCGACGTTCTAGGTTGGAATGGGAGAATGGGTGGTGGAACTGCCGATGCCGCAACAGGTCCGTAAGAAGCGTGTCCTTTCACGGCAGGCGGTGCTGGAGAATAACGGCTATTGGCAGGCGCCGGGGGAGCCGAATGGCTACCTGCAGCCCCAGGAGCTGGCGAATATCTAGAGCCGTTGGGGGCGGATGGTGGGGGTAGGTGGGTGGCCGGTGTTGAAAGAGCAGCATAGGGACTCACTCGCTCAGGGGATACCAAATTGCCAACCCCAGTTGGTTGAGGGGCAGGCGGCTGGCTGGGAGCTACTGCGTGTGCCGGCAGCGGTGGAGGCAGCATTTGGTTCGCAACCGAGGGCATTGGAGGGGCAGTGTGAGCGCCATAGGCCATGGGAGGAGGATGCTGGGCAGGAGAAGGAGCCCGGATGCTAGTCCTCGAACTTGGGCGAGGCTTAGGAACCATAGGCAATTCCTCGAAGAAGTTCTCCTTGTGCTGCACACCAGGAGTCGGCGGCTTATGCTGCATAGGCGGTCCCTGATGCACCGGTACGCCTTGACTTCCGTGGCTCGAGGTAGGAGGAGAAAGTGAGTTAGAAGGCGGGCCAGGCATGAACATGCTGGTGCTTCGAGGCAGCGGGGGTCCCTGAGGAGGGGGGGCAGAGCTCTGTGGAAGTTGCTGCATGCTAGCTCGTTTCCGGGGCTTCATCAACGGTTTGACCAGATCAGTAGGCAGGTCATACGGTGAGGAGTATCCTCCTTTGGACTTTTCCACGAAGCTTTGGGCCCTCGGCAATGCAGGTCTCTCTGCCGGGGTAGGGATGTTGTACTGGGATGCCGATCCATACGGGGTTGTCGCTGACGCGGGGGCGCCATACATGCCACCAGGAGTAGATTGGACAGAAGCCGTCGTTGCAGGCGTATAAGAGGCCGCTCTCTGAGTCGATGGCTTTTCGGGAAGGTAAGAATTTTTTGCTGTCGTTGATGCAGACTGAGGGGCCGGGACCGGTTCATCATCTTCCAAGAATCCTTCATCATCACTGCCAAAGAAAGCCGCAGGATCGACCTCCTTGTTTTCCGGAAGAGTGCTGTCTTCTAAGAGGAAGTCGTCATCGTCGTCGTCTTCGAAAGCCGCCTCCCATTTTGCCGCAAGATCCTTAGACCCGGGTGCATCCAGAGGCTGAGTCTCAGAACCATCAATCTTCTTTCCTGCCTGGCTCAATTGCTCCTCCTCCGATTCCTCCTCCGATTCCTCCTCAAGAGTAGACTGGCGCGTGAGGGAGTCAGGGTTCACCGAATTCAGAACCTGCATGGTAGACTTGCGCTCGAGCGGTTTCGGCGAGAGTCCATTAGGGGTAGCATCCGTCTGTGAAGATTGAACCTGGCTGAAGAAATCGTCACCGTTCGCAGTGTCGTCGTCAAAGGAGCTAGCAGCAGCTGTATTCGTGTCGTCGATGAGCTGCTCCTGCCCATGTTGGGAAATCAATGGAACACCCTCCTCGTACCGTGCTTCGGAGTCCCGTATTTCGGGCTCTTGAAGGTCTCTACCAACCGAGATTGACCGTGCATGCAGCCTCTTGGGTGCGCTGAGCTCGTGAGAATCCTCCGGGGCATTGCCCCGTTGGTACTCCTCCTCCTCGGCGTCCACGTCTTTGTCGTTCTCCCCCAGCACATCCGCAGCCTGGTTGGGGGGCAGAGGTTGTTGTTCATGCGAGTTCGAGTCTGGGGACATAGGTGGCACGACTGGGAATGAGTTTGTTCGGTATGAGGGAGGCATGAATTTGAAGGGGTCCGTGTCTGTGCGAGAGAGGTTCCAGTCACCCTCATCATCATCGCCGAAAGTAAGGTCGTGGGATACGGTCCGAGCGAATGACATAGAGCTGGCGTGTTGAGAGGTCGAGGTTTTCGGGTTGGCAGCTGCGACTGGCTCAGGGTTCTCTATGGCGGGCTCGGTGGGGAGATGCTCTGTTGGCTGCTCAGATGTTGGCTCTTCGGAAGCTAGCCAAGCATCGTCACCACCTTCATCATCCTGTGAAAGCCAGGCATTGGCAGCTCCCTCGCCGTTTGAAGGCTCCGCATTGTCATGTGATGGACGTTCTAGTGTTGTAGGCTTCTCGGGCTGGATGGGTAGCTCATTGGGCGATGACGTCGAACGGGTCGCGTCGACGGGTGCTTCGGTCGCGGCAGCAGCAGCCGCCGCGTTATTGGGCATCACAGCTGGATGCCATGACGAGCTTGATGGCTCGGCAGCCATGTCGAGGCCAGATCAAACTAGTCGAAGTGTCGTGGTTGAGGACAAGATGGAATCGAGCTGTACTACTTCGCGATGGCGTCAGCAACTGGGCGGCGTGGGTGCTAAGGGGTTGCAGGTAGGAGCCAGTGGCTCAGCAACCTCAGGGGCAGGAGAAACGTGGGGAACGTGGCCGGGGAGCTGGCGCACCTATTATACAAAAGAATCGAATGTTGTCGTCTTAGAAAAAGTCACCCGTCGCCATAATAAGGTCGAGTAACGGGGGTGTCGGCTGGATGAAGAAGAAAGGGAGTCTGGAAGTTAATGTACAGTACAGATCGCAAGTGCAAGTTGGCATGTACCAAAATTTAGGCGTCCGAGGCCAGTGCCGTTTTCGTTCCTGCTCCTTCCCTGCTTTCCTCGACCGGCCAGACCCGCTACATCCGCCACGCGCCACAAGCGTGTCCACTTTGCGCCATTCCGAGCATTAACCGGCCAATGTTAAATTTCCCCTGCATGTGACAGGAATCTGCATCCAATTACTCACACGGGTAGGCACCCTAGATCAACAAACTGTGAGACATTAACGTACCAGATCATGAGGATTTGTGCATACAATACCTTTTATTCCATTTGACAACATTGGGTGTTCTTCTCAACTGTTGCATCTCATTTCTAGACAAGAATTGATGTGACTCGCTCAATTTGGATCATCATACAAAGCAACATTGATTTTTAATGCAGAAATTAGACTCTCAACTGTAACTGTCAAACGTCGTAGACGGCAAAATATCAGGGAAAATGAGATCCGATCTTTCCATTCCACCAACGAGATTGAAATGCGAAACTATGTTCACCAAGGCAACGAGAGTCAAAACCTGTGGAAAGAGAAGCGAGGATCCATTATCATGAGCTAACATCGAGCTGAGACTGAGTGGGTTACATTATTACAAGATCTTAATCTGTTCCTCGTCTTCCCAACGAGGAATTGATAGTACTGCTCCAACTGACCAGTTTCTATGAGTCAGTCTTCTTTACCAAACTCCTTGAAAGATAAAACATGCCATCTTTGCTATGAATCGAGGGCTTGAGCCTCGCACATCTTGCGGTACATGCCACCCTGGGCAATCAACTCCTGGTGCGTTCCCACCTCAGTGATTTTGCCGCCATGGAAGACGCATATCATATCTGCGTCCTTGATTGTGCTCAGACGGTGGGCGACTGCAACGGTGATGCGATCGCCCTCCTTGGCGGCTTCTGCAAGAGCGCTCTGTACAATCTTTTCGCTTTCGGTATCAAGAGCACTGGTTGCTTCGTCGAGCAATAGCACCTTGGGGTTGCGGATGAGTGCTCGAGCAATGGCGATGCGTTGTCTTTGGCCGCCTGAGAGCTGCGCGCCGTTAGAACCGGCCGGCGTAGCGAGACCCTCGGGTAGCGACGAGACGAAATCCCACGCGTTGGCGGCACGGAGAGCCACCTCTATACGAGAGTCAGAGACAGAAGTCTCTTGCGAGTCCGAAGGATCGTCAACGCCGAGCGCGATGTTTTCCCGGATGCTGCCTTGGAATAGGGTTGGCTCTTGTTGAACGAGGCCGACTATAGCGCGGTAGAGACGAGGGTTGAGTTCGGGGAGAGGAGAGGAGCCGATACTGATGGTGCCACTGCTCGGGTCGTAGAAACGTTCCAGCATGGCGATCATGGTTGACTTGCCACAACCAGAGGCACCGACCAAGGCGACGAACTGACCAGGCTGGACCTGTAGTAAAATTGTTAGTGCTATATCTAAAGAAGCAAGCAAAACTCAGAAATTTGGTGTTACTTACGTTCAGCTCAACACCCCTGAGAACAGCGGCATGTGGTCGAAGAGGATAGGAAAACCGCACATCGTGTAAGGCGATTGGACCTCCTGACTTGGGACCCTTCTCTCGGTTCTCAGGTGTCTCCTGAACAGTTGGCTCGAGTGACTGAAGCCAGAAGATGTAGTTGGCGGCGTTGATGCCCTTGGTCATGCTTGTAGAGAATTGAAAGAGCTGGGCCGAGGCCTGCCCCGAGAAGAAGACGCCTAGGAAGGCCACGAAAAAGTTGTACATGGTGATGTCACCAAATGAGAGAAGGCGGCAACCGTACCAGAAACCTAGAGCCATGAACCAGTACTCAATGGACTGAGTTAGACCAAACCAGATCATGATAGTCAAGAGGTCTTTGGTCGATCCAGATACGGCATGCTCTAGCTCCGCGACATACTTTTCCAAGATTGACTCCTCAATAGCCAAAGAAGAGACTGTCCGGATGGCGTTTACAGCCTCAGAGGCAATAGAAGCGCTGGCCGAGTACCGCTTGGAGGTGTTGCGATCAAGCTTGGCGTCGAAGCGAATCTTGAGGTACCCAGAGCCGACCAGGGGAGGAAGTCCCGCGCAGACAACAACGAGGCCAAGGTTCCAGTCGTGGGCAATCGCCATGATGCTGCAGGCCGCCACGTTGAGCACAGCAATCAAAATGAGCGCGATGTTGAAGCCCATGAGCTCCAAGATGGACTGGGGGTTCGAATCAATGCGGCTGGCTAATGCGCCTGTGTTGTTCTCAGTCCGGTCAAAGAATTGGAGGTCCTGGCGGATCATATACTTGAGACTCTGCTTTCGATACTTGTGGTTGAGGTGCTGGGCAATGGTATTAGAAGCGTAACCCAGGAAGAAGTACGATACGAGGGCCCCGGCAGCCATAACGATGAACATGCTGGCAAAGAAGTTTCCTCGGTCCCGCATGGCTTGGCCGGTCAGAGTGAAGACGTCCATAACCTTGGCGAGCAAGATCGCTTGGCCGGGGAACAAGCCAGTCGCTCCGAGGCATCCTAAGAGGACAAAAAAGTACGACCAACCCACTTCGGGGGACTCGCGGATGAGTCGTAATACGACTGAGATGAAGCCAGCTTGTTTGTAATTGTCGTAATTATCGCGTTCCTTTTGGATTTCCATGCGTTGCTGAATCTCGGTTTCATATCGGGTTAGGGTCTTGGTGACGTCCAGGTCCACCACCTCAGTATCCTTATCGTCTACATCGGTATCGGAAATCGATGATTCGGAAGAGACGACCAAGTTCTGAATTTTGACTAGTCGGGCGTAAGCCCCATCATGTTCAAGAAGGGACTCGTGAGTGCCTTGTTCAACAATACGCCCCTTGGACATGACGACGATGTTGTCTGCCTTCCGGATAGTGGCGAGCTTGTGAGCGATGACGATGGTAGTTCGACCCTCGGATGCCTTGTCGAGCGCTTGCTGGACAACGCTCTCCGCGTGCGGATCCAGAGCGCTGGTTGCCTCGTCGAGCAAAAGGACCTTGGGGTGAGACACGACGCTTCGAGCTATGGCTACGCGCTGTTTCTGTCCACCTGAGAGTAACCCGCCCCGCTGGCCGATTTGAGTATTGTAGCCGTCAGGAAGTTCGGTGATGAAGTCGTGAGCGAACGCCATCCTGGCTGCATCCTGAATTCGCTGCATTTGCTGGTCCAGTGGCGCATGTTCCAATCCCGTCCCAACCAAGCCATGTCTGATATTGTCGAACACAGTTCCTTCGAAGAGTACCGGCTCCTATAGACTTGTTAACGTGACTGCCACCTAAAGGATTGAACTAAGGTCTACCTGTTGGACAAGGCGGACGTTCTTTCGGAGCCAATTGAGGTTCAGCTTGTCAATGGGGCGACCATCCAACTTGATAGATCCAGATTTAGGGTTATACCACCTTTCGATCAATCCGACAATAGTACTCTTACCTGAACCACTTTGACCCTAGAAACGAGTCAGTTCATATGTCCAGAAAGTCAAGACCATGCACATACTACTAGGGCGGTGACTTTTCCCGCAGGAACACGAAGGGAAAAGTCGTCGAGTACTGTTATTCCAGGTCGAGTCGGATAAGCGAAGCTGACGTTTTCTAGCTCAACCTCGCCAATGGTCTCGGAGGGAGTCTCTCCAGAAGTGTCCAGAGGGTCGATGGCGGATTTCCGGTCTATCAGTTGGAAGAGCTTGGCTGCAGCCGAGATGGCGCGACTGAAGTCGATGGAGTAGGGGGCCAATGTGGTCAAGCTAATGGCAGCAATGACAACGGACATCAAAACCCTGCATGTGTTGTTTAGCAAATGCGTTACTGGTGGGGAGGAGTGGGAGGACTCACGTAAAGATGGTGCCTGGATCCTCAATCTCTCCTGTAGAGAGCAACTTGATGCCCTGCCAAAATGCGAGTCCAAAGCCAAGGTAGATGATTGTGTACTCGGCTGAGAACATGATGCCGAAAAGGGGGGATATTTTGTTGCCGACAGCATGGGCTTCGTCGAGGTACTTGTCAAACCTGTCGACGAGCCTCGCGCGCATCTCGAAGGCGTGAACGGTACGAACACTAGCTATGATACCTTCGGAATATGAGTTGGCCTGGGCAAGGATGTCGAGGATACTGGACTCATGACCAGCTTCAATGCCAGCTACGACACCCATCACGACCATGGTAGCCGGAGCAATGCATAGGCATATGAGGGTGAGCTTCCACTGGACAATGAAGGCGATGGTGAAGGCCGTGACGAAGGCAGAGAGGCCCTGGAACGTGAGGCCGAGTTTTTCAGCGATACCAGCTTGGATCAAGCGGCCGTTCGAGGTGGCCTGGGTGGCAATAGAGCCTCCGGTGCCAAAGTCGAAGTAGGCCACCTCCTGACGGAGGGCGGCGCGGAGATACGCATGGCGGATATTGCGAACAACGCGGTAGGCGGAGTAGGTCAAGAGGCAGTTGTAAATGTAGGAAAGGAAGAATCTACCAATGCCCAAGTACACAAAGTAGAGCCTAGAATCTGCGTCAAGATCGTCTCTCAAAACGTCTGTTGTGGCTAGGGAGGACAAGAAAGGGGGTACTTACGCTAACTCAGATACATCACTGCGAAACTTGCTGGGAGACGATGTACCAGAAGTAAAGTTGGCGATGATGGTGATGAATTTACCGAATATGAGATTCTGGAGGGCGATTCCAGCACCGGATGCTATGGCAGCAATAATTGCAATGGCCTGCAAGGTGTACTCGAAGGGGCCGGCATGTGTAAGGATTCTCTGTGTAGTTGAAATGTTAACAGTGTTCGTTTACGATGCCCTTCCCTAGGTTCATGGATTACCTTGTAGGCACCCCAGCCAGACTCTTCTTGAGGCTCGTCGGGAGTGGGAGTCAGATTGATCGATGCAACGACATCGTCAGCCCCAGCGTTGACCTTTTCGTCGACGCTGGTGTCGGCGCCCATGGTGCTTCGGGTATCCGACAGGCTGCTAGTTGCAGTATTGGTCGGGTGTTTTGAATGTCACGATGAGTGAGTGGTGTTCTCTAGTGTACACAGGCTGTGTGGAAGTACTTGGACGTTACGATGGCGATGAATGTTTGAAGGATCGGAGCCCTGGGGCAGGGATCACAGACGATGTAAACAAGAAGACATCGGGTGAAGTGAGGCGGAAGGGCAGTCAGTTTAATACCAGGAAAAATCCCACACATGTGAGAGCAATCCAGCTAGCGTCCAGACCAGGCGTGAATCACGGAACGGCGGTGCGGGTAAGGCTCTCTGGCTGCAGATGCAAAGATGCGATCAAGTACGGAGATGGCAACTCTTGGCTTCCGGGCAGCTGCGGACCAGCTAGTTGGGATGAATCATGGATGGAGATGAGGAAATGGATCGTCCCGTTCACGTACATGGAGCCGAAACGGCGTGGGGAGTCATTCTTCTCCATCAAGGCACATAGGCAAGGATCATGATATCATGGGGCCATGGGGGATGGTGGCTTGACCTTATTTCTTCTGCTGCTGCTCTACGGAGTATTCGTACCTCAGTGGGTAAGGCACGGAGCAGGATGACCCGCTTTGCCGAGGCTGCGAAGGAGGCCAAGAATCCAACATGGCAGCCTAGACGGTGAAATGAAGCAAATAATGATGACTGGCAAACAATGCCAAGTAAACTCAGTGACGCGTACGTGCAGAGCCGCGACCATACGAGTACGACTGCGAGTTGTTGTACGTAGCACGACCAGGTTGCGCTTCAAAATCCAAACTTCAAAGCTTCAAGACCCTTCGATTTAGAGGTTGTGGGCCTTGGGCGGAGGGCGGGAGTGGGGGCGGAGGATCCTGACAAGCGTACTCCGTACCTAGATTTCAGCACAAAAAAATCCCTGCTTCCAGGGGACCGACTTGCCAGGTATGGAAAACGGAGGCCATCGACACGGACGCTGATTTGCTGCATCGCCAACACGGCGCCCACGGAATCCGCTCCGAGCAAACTGTGGCATCCCGTTGGCTCTGTCGTATTTCGTACGTCTCAGACGGAACCCGCGGGTTCCGGCCTCTAACAAGAATCGGGCTGCCTTTTGCCCGCCATCTTAAAACGTCACGGAAATGCGCGTCGTTCAAACGGACGCCCGCGACTCCCTTCTCGGGGCCCGACCTGCACGTTTTCCGTGACTTCTCTCCCGTACATCCTCAATTCTCTGCCAACCGTCCCATTCCGATTGTCGTTGCATCTGCCCCGTTGCCCCGTGGCCCCGGCATTGCTACCGCTATCGGCGAGAGGACCCGATTGCACCGCAAGCAACTCCGTCCGCCTGCCGGACAACCCTCGAGGCGCTGAAGCCCCTGGAACATCACCATGGACGAGGACAACTCCCAACTCATTGATGTGGATGCTCAAGGCGATGGGCCAGATGACATGTCTGACTCGGCCCAGAACAATCCGTCCTCTTCTATTCGGCGAGCTGTCAGTTCATGCCCACCTTCCCAGCTCCCAATTCGCAATTCACAATTTCAGACAACTTACACCAATTTCTGTAGTGTGACGCCTGCCGAACACGCAAGGTATGTATATATTCTATGACATTCAAGTCATTATCCTTGCCAGCCACATAGGCAGCCCTACGCCTTGGCAACACACACACGCATGGGTGGATTACACCACCACGCTCTCTTCCCACCCCTCACTGGCCACCTGTCACAGACCACCCACATCTTATTAACCGCCTCAACAACCTCGCATCTCATCGACGCCAGGCTAATCTATGATAATCGATTGGGTGTAGATCCGCTGCGATAGAAACTCCCCTTGCGCGCATTGCACTCATGCAAAGATCCCCTGCACCCATCTCGATACGCGCCCCAAAGAGAAGCGCACCCGCATCCTCCTGTCTGCCCAATAGTGAGTGTCTATCATGCTTCAGCCCTTAACGTCCTTGACTGTAGTTGGAGCAACCCATACCCGTCCTCATGAGATGCCTAGATGCTCAAGTGTTGAAAAGAGCTAACCTTAGCCTACTTCGTTGCCATGTAGTGAAAGAAAGATCGATCTGATTGACCGTCGGCTTGAAGGAGTCACTCGGCTGCTTCAGGAAATGAAGACGAGTATGCCCGCTTCTAGCACTCAGCTCGCCGCTCAGGACAAAGCCACGCCAGACAAGACATCTCAACCGTCCAACTCGTCAACTTCGACGCCATTTGGCCATGCAGTACAACAACCTGCTTCTGACAGCCCCGTTGTCGAGGGCGAATCTTCGCTAGCTGCCCATTCCGTCTTTGCCAATGAATTTCTCCAGAATGCCGTCGAGACCGGTTCGCTCCAGGACGCTGGCCTGGAAATGCGTGAGACGCTCGACTCGCTCCACCACATTGTCAACGCTCTCAAGCAGCAGCCTGCCGCCAGCGAGTTGTCATACACCATGGCGAATCCAGTTCCACGTCCCACGCTTCCAGGCATCAAGTTGCCGCCTATCCAGAAAACCGTAAACGTCATTCGTCAATCTAAAAGTGAGTCCATCTCAGTCCTTTCTCTGGATATTCACCTGGTTCTTTTCATGGTCGGTTTTGGATTGACGAGTTCTCGTGACTAACCCGCAGACAAACCCTCAGAGCTATGTAATTGGGTTTTTGAGGTCTGCCCTCTGGACAACTTTTCGGATATTTGCCTTGGCGTTTATTTCTCCGAGGACTATTCCGAGTCCGAATTCATCATTTCAAACACTGGCATGATGTACCTCTTTCAAGAACTGTCGTATACCAAGCCAGAGGGAAAGGAAAGAGACGAGAGTGCATCGTATTCCGAAATGTGTCGTGTCAACCTCGAGACAGCATTGAGTAACTTGCCTTTGCATCTACCCGCCAACTCGAGCATGATTAGAGCGCTGCTACTAGGGGTGAGTTCGAAATTTCTCTCTTGCGTCGAGGTTTTTGTGAGCTTATCCGCATGCTTAGGCTTTCCATGCTATCGAAATATCGAAGCCCTCGCTCGCCTGGACCCTAACATCAAAGGCATCTGAATTGTGCCAAACGCTAGGCTATCATCGACTTTCATCTATGAAAAATGATCAAGGCGAGGATGGCGACAGAAAAATGTATCTCTTTTGGTCCATGTATTTCATGGACAAGAGTCTCTCACTCCGCTTAGGACGCGCGTCGACGATTCAAGACTGGGATGTGTCGCTTCCCATGGTCGGAACGGAGGACACCCACATTACCAGCTTGGCGGCGTTGTTTTCCGGCTGGGTCAAGACTGCCCGGTGCCAGGGGAACATTTACGAGAAGCTATACAGCCCAGACTCTGTCACTCAGCCCGACCACGAGCGAACTGCCCGGGTCCAGGCCATCGCAAAGGAGCTGGAAGAGATTAGGAGACAGACTGGTAACCTCAGCGTGAGTTGTGGACTATACATAACCAGCCGAGTCTAGGCTAACATGGAACGCACAGGCGGAGGCGCTACAGCAGAACCGCCTGATCCTCGGGGACGCAATGATGGAGTTCATATGCATTTCGGACGACGTACTGCGCCTCTCGCTGCTCACCCTCACGTATCGAGCGAGTCCGGTCCTGGGAGGATCTCTGACCACATTTGTCCCAGAGTGTACAGAAGCCGCACGAGCGACACTCCAACGGCACCAAGAGTGTATGGCTATGGTCGAAAACGAGAGCTCCAGTGCCCTCTACTTTCTTGCATACGTCCACTGGTAAGTCAAGCCAAGGCGATGTAGCCATGTCCCGAGACACCCCCCAGAAACCGCGTCTCGTCCCGTCTTGTTGGACTCATTCTGACAGACACAGGACGTTACTGTTCGCTCCATTTATACCCTTCATTGTCCTCTTCTGCCATGTCATCGAGACTCAGGATGGGAAAGATCTTGCTAGTCTCCACAACTTCATTACATCCATCCAATCTGCGCCAACCGTCTCAGATGCCGCTGCCAAAATGCACCGCCTATTCCAAGTTCTTTACACGGTGGCTCTCCGATACATCGAGTTCCGTACATCGACACCGCCGGCGGACCAGACCCAGGCGAACGCTGAACTGAATACGTACCTCACGGCGCTGGGCTTCCCTCCTGTCGGTCCAGAGCAGCGACACCAGCAGATGGTGGACTTGGACCCTGGTAACAGCGGGCAGGTTTTTGGGCAACCGCTTGCAGAAGGCGGTCTCGTAGATGGAATGAATGGTCAAAGGTCGTCGAATCCAATGATGTGGATGGGAACTACTGCGCAGCTCGAGGATTGGTTCAACAGCAACCAGCAGATGATGGAGCTCATTGAAGAGCCGACTTTCAACTTCCCTCAATAGGTAGGGTGAAATAGAACAGCGCGATGATTCACGGGGTTTATGGACAACGGCTCGGTGTGTAAATCAGGTTGGGTAGATATCCGGGAAAAAATAGAAATGGGTCGATTAGATAAAGAACCTCTCAACTTCAAACCCTTGCATCGTCATTTTAATTGGGGATTCGAAACATTGCCTTGCAGAGGGGGATGGTTATTGAGTTGGGATGCATAGCAAAGCACTGGCCACGATGGATTTCAAGATGTGTGTTGGTTCAACGTCAGACACATTGCCATAATCCCTCTTCGCGTCTGTTAATAATTGTTAAAACAAAAATGTTCTTGTCAATGACAACATGCACCTGTGCTACGTAATCGCCAGGCTACCCTTTAATGCCCCCCCCCCCCCCCCCCCACACACATCGCGGAGGAGGTACGTGAAGAGTACCTGCAGGCACCCCTCACGGTGGACGCTAATAGCGCTTGCGCCTCACCACATACGCCCCTGGACACCCTTGAAGACCCAAGTATTCGTCAGCCTGCGGCAGCTACGGGACGCCATTGCAGGGCTCCACGTCACTGGAGTCCCCTGACAGCTAAGGCTCTACCAGTACCAGGTATGCTTGGCAGCATTCAACAGGCTGCGACATGATACAACTATGATCTGTCCTGTCATTTTGAGCCTCCATTCCACCAAAGCCAAAGCAGCTCGACCTCCTGGACCGCCACGATATCGCCTCCCTTGTACGCAGCTCTATTTGCCCCTATCAAGTTGACCTGCATTTTGTTCGCCGGCCGGACACCAGAACGCGCCGACTTTGTTTTTTGCCTTGCGACTCTACTATGCGAGGGCGTCAAGTCCAGGGAGATTGATCACCGCCACCACTTGTGATCGCCCTTGAAACCACCCATTCCCCATCAAGCCTGCGAACGGCGAAACAACGAGCCAACCGACCCACGACACCAAGATATCGAAATCTAGGCTTACTTGCCTTTTCCTTCTTCTCCCGGAGCAGCATGTCTGAGAAGCATTGCTCGCTCGCCGCCCCCGATTCGTGACGTCTCTCTCTCCACATCTCCTTCCCTCGCCTCTCCATCGCCTGGAGCTCGACGCGGGATGCCTCCCTCACAGTCCTACCGATCCGCCGCGCCGCCCGACTCGCCCACGCATGACTCGGATTCCGATCTCGACCTTGACATACAGGAGCTCGACCCCATCTCGACCGAGCCGGCCCGCGGCTCCCGGCAGGACCGCCCTGCATCTGAAAACGAGACGCCGCGGATAGCGCTGCGGAACCTGCGCATGGGTGGGCTGCGGCGCGCCACCAAGCGAGGCCGGGCCTACGGGGACCTGGGCCAGAACCGCGATGGAAACGACGAGCATTCGCAGTCGCTGCTGGGAGGCGAGGCTGACGGCCCTGGCCAGCGCTGGTCTGAAGGGAGCAGCTACGAGGACGACCGGCCGTTGTTAGGAAATGATGGCGTGGAGAGCAAGCGGGCCTTTGGCCATGAGCGTAAGACGTCTCGCTTTGCGCTTCCAAGCTTCATGTCCGGATCCAAAAACCCAGAACAGGCCGACGCGGACGACCAAGAGGAGGACGACCCGTCTGCATCCCGACATGTCGCAGTAGGATCAAGTCAGCCTGTCCGATTTCCGAACAACATCATATCTAACGCCAAATATACGGCCCTCACCTTCCTCCCGATTACTCTCTACAACGAGTTTTCCTTCTTCTTCAACATGTATTTCCTTCTCGTGGCTCTCTCGCAGGCGATACCTGCCCTCCGAATCGGCTATCTGTTGACCTACATCGCTCCCTTGGCGTTTGTGCTGTGCATTACCATGGGAAAGGAGGCGTTCGACGATATTGCCAGAAGACGCAGAGATATGGAGGCGAACTCGGAAGAGTACAAGGTCATTGTGTTTCGCGACCCCGAACTCAAGTACAGCAATCCACGACAACGAAAGCCTCTTAAAGTGGAGACCGCGCGAAAAGGCTCCAAGAAATCAAGGAGCGTGCGAGAAAGTCTTTCGGACATTGTGGAAGAAAACGACGGCGAGGACGTGCAACCGTCTTCCGTCGTCCAGGAAGTCAGCCGCAAGTCCAAGGACTTGAAAGTTGGCGACGTGCTGAAACTCAGCAAAGGCCAGCGTGTGCCGGCTGACGTCGTTATTCTGAAGTGCTACTCTTCAGAAAGCTCCAAGCCTGCCCCGGCGACGGAATCCGAGCCTGTGGAAGAGGAGGCCCTTTTGGCGTTCGGAGATGACGAGGCGGATTCTACGGCCAAGGGAAAGCAGCCTGCACCAGACACACCAGAAAACGAAGAGCCTACCGACTCCGGCGGAGAGACATTCATCAGAACCGATCAGCTAGATGGTGAAACGGACTGGAAGCTCAGATTATCACCTCCTCTAACGCAGAAGCTGCCAACGGAGGAGTTTGTTCGTCTTCGTGTGACGGGCGGAAAGCCGGACAGGAAGGTGAATGAGTTCTTGGGTACCATCGAACTTGTGGATTCTCGAAAGGACGCTTTGGCACACCACTCCACCCTGGAGCAAAATACCGATGCATCCAAGTCTGCTGCCCTCTCTATCGACAACACTGCATGGGCGAACACAGTCATCGCCTCTCAAGCCACCACGCTGGCTGTCATCATGTACACCGGCCCCCAAACGCGATCCGCCTTATCCACAGCTCCCTCTCGTTCAAAAACGGGATTGTTAGAGCATGAGATCAACTCCTTGACCAAGATTCTTTGCGCTCTAACCTTGGCCCTCTCAGTGATCCTCGTTGCTCTAGAAGGCTTTTCGAACGTCGAGGGAAATGTCTGGTACGTCAAGATTATGCGATTCTTGGTCCTCTTCTCGACCATTGTTCCCATCAGTTTGCGTGTCAACCTCGACATGGGAAAGAGCGCATACTCATGGTTTATTCAACGGGATCCCGGAATGCCTGGCGCTGTCGTCCGAACAAGTACAATACCTGAGGATCTAGGCCGTATCGAATATTTACTCAGCGACAAAACCGGCACCTTGACACAAAACGAGATGGAGATGAAGAAAATCCATGTGGGCACTGTGTCATACGCGAACGAGGCCATGGACGAAGTGGCTTCCTATGTGCGGCAAGGATTTAATGTCCAACCTACAACAGATTTGGCTTCCCAGAGAATTCTCATTACCCCATCATCAACGTACTCAAACACCGCAAATGTCGGCGCAACACGCACGAGAAGAGAAATTGGGACCCGAGTTCGCGATGTTGTGCTCGCCCTTGCTCTTTGCCACAACGTGACACCTACTGTTGACGTGGAGGATGGCAAAGAGGTCACTTCGTACCAAGCTTCATCCCCTGACGAGATTGCCATTGTTAGGTGGACGGAGTCAGTCGGTCTGAGGCTGGTTCATCGTGATCGAAAGAGTATGGTGCTAGAATACGCCGAGAGCGGAAGACCGGTTGTTCGTGTCAGAATTCTGGACGTGTTCCCCTTTACTTCCGAGGGCAAGCGCATGGGTATCATCGTTCACTTCCACGAAGACATCAACAACAAGAACCCCGACCTGTCTAGCGGTGATATCTGGTTCTTCCAGAAAGGCGCGGACACTGTCATGAGCGCCATCGTTGCCACAAACGACTGGCTGGACGAGGAAACAGCAAACATGGCCCGCGAGGGCCTACGAACGCTAGTCGTCGGTCGCAAGAAGCTATCCTATGGACAGTACCAGGAGTTCGCTACTCGCTACCAGGAAGCGTCAATGTCAATCACTGGACGCGATGCTGGGATGCAGCGTGTGGTATCACATTACCTCGAAAACGACCTCGAACTCCTCGGCGTCACCGGCGTCGAGGACAAGTTGCAGAAGGACGTCAAGCCGTCTCTAGAGCTCCTGCGCAACGCTGGTATCAAGATTTGGATGTTGACTGGCGACAAGGTTGAGACGGCTCGATGTGTGGCTGTCAGCTCCAAACTCGTAGCCCGAGGACAATACATTTACACTGTCGAGAAGCTCAAGAAGAAGGACAATGCCCAGGACCACCTCGATTTCCTCCGCAGCAAGACGGACGCCTGCCTCCTCATCGACGGCGAGAGCCTTGCGCTGTTTCTAACGCATTTCCACCGCGAGTTCATCTCCGTCGCCGTCATGCTGCCCACCGTGGTGGCCTGCCGCTGCTCCCCGAACCAAAAGGCCGAGGTCGCTCTACTCATCCGCGAGTACACCAAGAAGCGCGTGTGCTGCATTGGCGACGGAGGCAACGACGTGTCCATGATTCAGGCTGCCGACGTCGGCGTCGGAATCGTCGGCAAGGAGGGTCGCCAGGCCAGTCTGGCGGCCGATTTCTCCATCGAACAGTTCCATCATCTTGTGAAACTGCTTGTCTGGCACGGCAGGAACAGCTACAAACGCAGCGCTAAGCTCGCCCAGTTTGTCATCCACCGTGGTCTCATCGTTGCTGTGTGTCAGACAATGTACAGTATCGCCATCAAGTTTGAGCCAGATGGCCTGTACAAGGTTCGTTGATGTCTAATGAATACAATGTATTGACCGTACTGACACATTATCGCAGGACTGGCTCCTTGTTGGATACGCCACCGTTTACACTGCCGCACCTGTCCTATCTCTTGTTCTTGACAAGGATGTTGACGAGAACCTGGCCAATCTGTACCCTGAACTCTACAAAGAACTCACCACCGGGCGGTCCCTCTCATACCGGACATTCTTCGTCTGGGTGTTTGTATCCATTTACCAAGGCGGCATGATCCAAGGCCTGTCACAGATCCTCACTGATGTCAACAGCCCCAAGATGGTGGCCGTCAGCTACACAGTTCTCGTGCTCAACGAGCTACTCATGGTGGCGATCGAGATTACCACCTGGCATCCCGTTATGATTATCAGCATCGTAGGAACTTTTGTTATGTTTATCGGCTCAATACCCTTCCTCGGCGCCTATTTTGACCTTGCATTCCTGATTACTTGGTAAGTCATCCCTAACGCACTCTAATTCTCACTATAATGGCAAATAACTAACAATGATACCTAGGGGTTTCGTCTGGCGCGTCCTAGCCATCGGAGCGATCTCTTTGGTCCCGCCATACGCTGGGAAGCTCATTAGGAGAACGATGAAGCCTCCTTCGTACAGAAAGGTGCAGAGCACGTAATGGCGCTTTGTCGTGATGGGGAGTTTTGTCTTTTTGGGGGGGAAGACGTTGGACTACGTACGTGCATTGTTCGGTGTATGGGATCGCAGTGTTATGAGTAGAATTACACTCTTTTCCTAGATGAAAATCTATCAATTCTATATTATGTGTGTTTGCACATCGATGTCCGCAATGAAGATGTTGGGTCTAAAAGCATCTACATCTTGAGTACCAACCACTCATGTGCCAGCTGGGGTTCCTGACGCTGCAGCTTGCCGATAACTCCGCCCACAGGGCCCTGCGTCTGATGGCCGCCCAGCCATAGCTTTCGGCCGGCGTAGTGCTCAATGAAACCATCTGGGCCAGACACGATGAAAAGGTTCTTTCCAGGAACACCGCCCTCGGAGGACGGACACAGGCAGCCTGGAGCTTCGGGGTCGGCAAATTCGGTCGCTCCAATGTGCATCGTCTGGTCATGAAACTTGCAGCCGGGTGTGAAGGGAATAATCGCGGTCGAAGGTACGCCTGGGGCAGCGGCTAGGGTGTCTTTGATGTGCTTGTCCTGGAACTTGGAGCCCTCCTCGTCCACGACGACCTGGATCTTGAGCCGATCCCCATATATGGCCTTCATATCGGCAAGGTGTCGGGCAACGGGGCTGGGCTCTTGTATCTCAAACCCCAGCTCTGTTGGCTGCCTTTGCTCTTGCCAGAACCTCCACGAGGAACCCGTTCGCGGTGCAATGCGCTGCACTTCCTCCCTATTCCGCACCGCCCACAGCAAATCGACTCTGGCATTGCGGTTCGACTCCAGCACCGCCTTTGCGGCCTGCAGTCCAGGGACAACGCCGGTGCCGCCGGCGAGGAAGACGACGCGGGCCTTGTCGCCGAGGCGCTCGGCGAGCTCAAAGCCGACGTGCGGACCTCTCAGGTGGACGTCCTGGCCGATACGGCGGCGCGAGAGGTAGTGGGACATTTCGCCATCGCCAACGGTGCGGATATAGAACCGCAGGGCGCCATCGGTGGCGTCTTCGCCGCTCAGCGGCGGCAGCGGCGTGTAGTGGCGCGAGATCTGGACCTCTGGCTGCTTAAACTCGACGGACCAGAGGGCGTGGCGCCAGCGGCCGGCATCCAGCAGGTACGGGTGAGACGGGTTGGGCGTGTGCGGGACGATGGTGATGACGAAGGAGGACGGCGAGATGGCCTCGCGCGCGGTGACGGTGTAAGGCACGAAGAAGCGGTGGTTGAGCGTGTCGGGGCGTGAGGGGGCGGCTGAGACGTAGTAGCCTGCGCCGCCGACGAGAAGAAGGCCGATGAGGATTACGGATGGCAGTGTTCGTGCTTGTCTTGGAGCATCAAGATTTGGTGGTTGAGATGAGTATTGCCGTGTCGATGAGGTAGTTGATGTCGAGGTTGAATTTGATGTCAAACCTCTAGTTTGTGAGACTCTCCGACATGAGCCTCGGGAAATGTGTTGCCATTGTCGAATAGTCGTATGTTTCAATGCTAGACTTGTACTCCTTTGGGGCGTCTGGAGTTGCAGGCCAGCTGTGAAGAACCTCGCTCTGGGCCCCATGATGACCATGAAGATTCCTGTCGATTACCCCAACTATGGGGAAGCCGCCTCCATTTCAAGCCAAATATGATACAGATTAACACACCTGTGAGCAGATGTTGCAAGAATAAGTGGCTTGGCCTAAAAAGAGGTCCTTTTTGGTGTAGATTCTCCCTGCTTCACCATTGTTCAAGATCAAGTCTGAGGAGGCAGCATGAGAGAAATGTTAAGAACGGAGTCACGTGAGCCGAACCTCACTCACGACCAACTGTCTCACAGCAAGACACAATGATGAGGAAAGAACTGCGTCAATTGGAACAATCATGTGGAATTGTATATGCTTTTTATGTCTAGTTTACAGGACATCCCGCTGATTCTACCTCTTACATGGGCGCTCCTCCAGTGTAAATGCTCCCGCACCGGGGTATATATACCGTCCTCGCTCGCCAACTTCAGCATCTTCAGAGCCTCAGCATCTTCCTCTGGGCATCGATGCCGCCGCGAAACATGTCCGCAACGACGTTTCCCTTAAGAACCGTCTCCTTGACGAGTCCCTCAACGTGCTTCGGCTCGACCCGGCCGTACCAGATGCCGTGTCCCGCCAGCGGATGCGGCGCCGCGTCGGCCGTCCGCAGGCTGGGCGGCAGGTAGATGATGACGTTTCCCGCAAACTTGTGTCCGCCAATGTGGCTGATCAAGCCGACCCTCGCGGCCGTCTTCTCCCCGCCGATGTCACCTTCTATCCGCGGCGCATTGTCGAGCCCGACGTCCACGGCGCCCTGCAGCACATCGAAGCCCTCGCCACGCAGCTTCTCCTCGAACTCGTCCCTCAGCACCGGCGCCATGGTTCCGCAGCGCGCATCACGCCCGCCGTGGCCGCAGATGAGCACCAGCACGTCGCTCACGTCGCGCACGGCAAGTAACAAGCCCTGGTAGGCCTCGTTGCGCGTGAGCCGGTCGCGGTGGATAGGCGACAGCCCGTCGTGAGCGCCGTGCAGCGTCGCCGGCAGCAGGAAGCCCTTGGCGAGCGCCTGGACAGAGTCGAACGAAACCCGTGGCAGAAAGGGCACGTACTTGAAGCTCGGGAGGAGGTAGGCCGACGCCGATTGCACTTCCGGGCGCGGCGGGATGGAGCTGGGGAAGGATGCGTTGAGCACCGAGATGTTGTGGAAGGGCTGCATTGTCCTCAGTCAGTTATTGCAGGGCTTCATAGACAAAGCTGCATGAGCATCAGAGACAACTCACATCGCTATAGTCACCGCCGCGACCAAACAGCTCCTTCAGGTCCGCAGCCAGGTTATCCCCGCTGCTCTCCTCCTCGATCCGCGACGGCCAGTCGTTGCGGCCCGTACACACGAGCACCTGCTCGGCGTACCCGGCAATAGCGCCCTTCATCGGGCCTTCGCGATCGAGCGGCAGGCCCTCAGGCATCTCCGGCGTGGCCGCGCACCCGCACGTCGGCTCCGGACAAGTGTCGACGGTGCTGAACGGCGGCGGAGGCGGCGGGCGCCGTGTCCCGGAGGCGACGAACCGGAGGCCAGTCGGGATGCCGTTGCCGTAGCCAAGGCGCCGGTTCTTGATGCTGCTGTTGCGGGCGGCGATGACGCATTGCCGGCCCAGGCTCAGCACTGGCCGTAGAGACATGGCAGAGAGGACAGGGTTGCGGTGGAGAGGGAGAAGCTGCGTCGTCCATCTGCATCTGGGCCCAATTGCAATCCCACCGCCGTCTATGGCCCGGGATATGTGACGGGTTATTCATCAACAGGCCCATTCGTCAGTCTCGGTCTCCGAGCTCTTTAACACCAGCCATGCGCGATAGATGCTGGCCCCCACTTTCCGGCAATGTTCCCTTGGCATCAAGCCGCCGGCCCCCACTACAACGACGTCACCGAATCACCGCAGCGACATTGGTCAAAGACCCGCCGTGTGGTTGTGCAAGTGAAGCTATTCCCTAATCCTAGACACCTACTCCATAGTGCTGCCTCCATCTCAGACTGATATGTGATCCAATGCTACTCTATAAATGACCATGCTATGCAAGAGAAGAGATTGTCCGGTGGCAGACAATCTTTGAGTAAGGAATCCCGAATAACCCATCCCATCTCTTCTGATCCAAAGACTCCCAACGTCCATCGCATATCCACCGCTCCCCAACTCTCCCTGTCCACGTCATCTCAAACATCAACGCCTCAAAACCCCATCCCCTTCTTATCGCAGTAACCGGGCATTTTCGGCTCCGCGTTGGCCCAGCTCACAACGGTGAGACTGGTAGTGTAGGCCATGGCAGCGAAGCCGAAGAGGCAAAGGAATACGTCCGAGTATTTCCAGAACTTGGTGCGCGCAACAGCCTTGTAGTGCAGCATGGGCTAAAAACCGTCGTTAGTGAATCAATTCGACTTGAACTTAGCACAAGGTTTACTCACCGGATAGATGTAGACCAGCGGGATGCAGGCAAAGTTGCCCACAAGCGCAACAAACTTGTCCAGATGGTCCGCTCCTCCCCAGGCGATGGCCGCACAAAGCATAACGACGAAAAATCGGAAGATGTTCTTCTTCCACTTGATGTAAGGATTGTACTTGCCACTGCGGGTGAATAGCTCCGTCTCGGCGATACGGATAGCAGGGAAGATCTGCAGGGGCGTGGAGAGAAGAATGGCACAAGAGTACAGCAACTGGACGCCGTTGACCATTTTGTTGTCCTGCGGCAAATTCAGGAGGACCACGGTCTCCGTGTGGGACCCGTAGGCGGCGTACGAGATGGCGCCCATGACGGTGAAGAGCAAGGTGATGATGATCATCACGAGTAGTAGAACCTTGGGGAACTTCTCCGGGTTTCGCATCGACTCCTGGACTGGGATAATGAGTCCGATACCTTCGAAAGTGAAAATGGCAGTTCCGATGAATAGAGTCCAGTCCTTCTTGTTGAACATGATAATATCCGACAGACCCTCCAAGTGAAGAGTCAAGACGTCGTAGTAGAAGAGATAGGCAAGGCCAATCAAAATAAAAGCATCCGCAATCAGCGCCGTAAATCCCAGCTTCTCGATATCTCTGAGCAGGGAGAAAGGAAGGAAGATGACCATCTGCATCAGGATGAGCCAGGGGATGCTGATGCTAGTCTTGCAGTTGGACACGGCCCGAATAAACGCCTGCAAATTCTCCGAGGTGAAGACAATGTAGGCGGCAACGAATCCGATCTGACTGAGGACAATAGACGCGAGAATGACGTTGCGCATCCATCTGCCATAAAGCGCTCCTCCCAAGTCACCAAACGAACCACCGATCCTCATTTGAGTCGTGACGAGCAGAACGAAGCAGTAGTAGCTGAGAGCGGCAACTCCCAAGAGCACCAGGTTACTGAACAGCATGCCTCCGTTGAGATATGCGCGGGGCAGGAACAGCACACCAGTGCCAACAAATGACTTGAGCAACAGGAGAGCTGCATTCGTGGGGCTGGTCTTTCCACTTCCGCCGCGAACCTTTCTCTTACGCCTCCGTCTCGATGGGGTCAGGAGAGCACTGTCCTCCATGGGTTCTCGCTCGTCGTCAGAGTAGTCGTCGGTATCCTCGCCCGATGAGAAGTATTCGTTGGGGCCGAGGTTTTCGTCATCTTCCTCCAGCTCCTCACCGGCGAAGTGACCGTATATCGACAAGAACTCGAGGAAGCTCGACGTGAAGAGCTGCTGCTGGCCGGCCTGAGGGGAATCGACACCGTCCTCCTCGTGGCCTCCTTGCCCGTTAGGGCTACGGGCGGATCGGCGGATGTGGTTTCTGCGGAAGCCACCAGGGACCTTGATTGAGTTAATATCCAACACCTCTGCTTCGGGCTCGGGTCTGCCCAGGTCAAAGCTCTTGCTGCGCTGCATCTTGGACTTGGCCTCGGCTTGCTCGGTCCATTTGTAGATTCCTCGATGCACATCTCCTCCCTGAAGTTGTAGACTCGAGAATTCCTCCTCGTTAGTTCCAGCACCAGTAGCCTCAGCCGGCTTCTTGCCCTTGTTGTTGCCAAGTAATGATGACTCCTCCGACGCCGTGTTGTCATCAGTCGGTTGGACCAGGTGGCGCTTGATGATCTCGGGATCCTCAAAAGGCGCGCTGGTGCCGAGAACCGGTCGCGTCCTGGAGTCGAACGAGCCGTAGTTGGTCGGGGGGTTGGAGCCTCGTTGACCGCCAAAGGGAGACTGAGATCGGATCGGCGGCGTACTTAGGCGTGCAGGAGGTGTGCCATGACGAGGCGGCGATTGGCCGAGCGAGTGAGAGAGAGCAGCAGCAAGGGCCGACACACCGGGGCCTTGGGAGCTGGCAGTATTTCCAGGCAGGGGAGCAAACTCCTCGGGAGCGTCCGACTTGCCACCGGCGTTCGGGGAGGGCGAGAGGCCACGGGGAGGAGGAGTGCTGAGTTGATGTCCGGGCACCGGAGAGGCAAGCCGCGCCGTTAGGTCGGCTCGCGGCACTGAGGCAGAGTATGATCGGGGCCCAGGGGCGGGCGATGAATCTCTTGGAGTACCAAGGATGTTCCTCGACGGGGACGTCATACTGGGTGTTGTTGTGGTCGAGAAGACCTTATCGCAAAGCTTCACTCAATCGAGGGTGGAGGTTGGTGCGAAGGCGATCAGGCAAGAGGCGCGAGAGCCAGGCACCGGGCGTGATGGTGAGACAGTAAGAGATGGAGGAAGTGAGTTCAGAATGAAAATAACTATGCGGAGGGATCGCAAGTACCAACAATCCGATAGGGAGACGAATGCTCAGATGACAGACCCAATTGAGGTGTTTGGGAGTGGGAGCTGTGGTTGGAGGAGTGGAGGATTTTGGGGTTTTGGCGCGGCTGGAGGGGAGAGGTGAGAGGTGAGAGTGAGATAAAGGCACCTAAGGGCCAAGGCCAAGTCAGGTCGCAGCCGAACGGGCAGCTGCAGAGCCAGACGGAGCGACTCATTGGTGAGTGGGCTTGGGCTAAGCTCAGTGAGGTCACTGATGTCGCAGTGGGTAGTGTGACTGGGTGCAAGGGACCTGGGTACGGGTACAGTGACTAGGTACAGTGACCGGGGATCGATACAGTGACTGGTCACCCCCAAGACCAGGCGCATGCAGTTGGTTCAGTTCAGAGCTAGGGGGGTCCTTCTGGGGCACGACGTTGGGAGGAAGCCTGCGGCACATGCGCACTGCGGCTCGAATTCCCGCCTCGGGTTTGGTCTGGTGACTGGGTAGCAGAGCAGCTCAGCCCGGCCGCTACGATATGCTCTAAGAGTCCAAGGGCCCGATTGCTGTACGAGTGCTGAGCTGTACTTGTACTGTCATGCACAGTGCCTGTAGCTTGTGCCAGTGCAATTTTTCTAAGACGGTAGTGGCCTGCATCGACCAGGACCTAGAGGCTCTAAGGGCCATCTGCTTCTTAGGTCAGTGCCCTACTGCACTTCACTGCACGTTGTACCGAGCTCCGCGTGCTAACCCCAAGAGTGACAGCGGTATGGGTACCGACACTACTAAAGCGGTACCTGGCGTTGGGTGCTGTCGAGGGCGGCTTGAGAGAAACAGCCTCGCTTCATCTGTGCCCCCGACTGGCTGCGGTCCACAAGTCCACTTAACAGGCGATTCAAAGGTCTTGAGCTCCTCCCATCAGCTTGGATGGCGCTGGGCGGATGGAACGGGTCGTGATGATGGCGAATATGGATTCATGATGAGTCAGGCGAGCCAGAAAAGCCATGTCATGAAACGGCCATGTACACGATCTAATGCAGTGCGCGGAGTCGGGGCGATACCAATCACTTACTTTGGAATAATATTCCTGTCGGCACGTAGTAGTAGCAACCCTTTCAAACCTGGGGGCTTGATCCAAACCTTCCTACCCCGGAGAGTATGAAGAGTTATCTGAACCGCTCAACCCAGCAGGTCACAAATTTCCCTTTATTAATCAACCCAAGCTTACCCATGGAATACGGAAGTAAACCGAGTTCAACAGGGCATTCACCAACACTGTCATTGGCTCAAGCAACATGAGACCCTGTTAACAAGGGGGTGATATGCTTCCGGTCAGGGAGTGGGTGGGTGGTGAGGCTGCCCAGCAAAGGCAAGGATGTCACACATCGCACAAAAACGAGCCGTGGGGGCATCACGTTGGGTCTCACCTCTTGATACCAACTCGAAGTGTCTCATTCCGAGGGGCGGCTCGCTGACATTCATGAGGCGCGTGGACGCTGACCACAGGCCCGAGGAGCCGCACGCAAACATGCAACACTGCAGCAGAGGCGAGTCCATGTCCAGACCATCGAGGCCAGCCCAACCAGCGCCTCATTGCATTTGTGTCGCCCGCCAGGCAATATGCAAATTAGAAGCCCTCATCGAGAGCTGGGCCTCGCTTGTCACCCAAGATGCCCTAAACACAGTTTCCTGCGTGCTGTGGGATGATATAGAACGTACAGATCCCTATGCGCAGAACTGACATGGTATGCACCTCTCCACTGCTTACCCACTAGGCATGCGTCATTGAGCAGCTCGGCCCCGGTCATCCCCAGTGCCGCATGATGGAGCCACCAGAGCTCGGCCGTTCTGAGTTCACGGCACCACACCACATGCATGTGCTTGATGCTCCCCGCTCTTTGCTTTGTCCCGCTCTCAAGCTGTTGACGAGTGGCTATTGACGAGTGGCTACTAGGCATATTTGTGTATGTTTCTCTAGCATGTCCTCGATGGAGCTTGTTGAATATTGACATCCCTTGGCTGTCTTTGAAGCTCGTGACACCCGAAGAGCAGACAGTAGCAGGTTTTCAGAGAGACGAGGATAGAGTCTGCGTTGTGTTAGGCCGATTTGAAGTTACATGGTGTAGAACGCCAGAGCACAGTAAACATGACTCGAGCAGTGCGCACTGGTCCGTCTATGGTTTGTTACTTGTCCTCTTTATTAGTTGCAAATGCATACTTATGTAAGAAGAGCCGCTGAATCATCTGATCTGCCTACCCTGCACATGCCCCGTTTGGTCACACAGGACTACGAGTCTTGAATGAACCAGGTTTTTATGTGAAAAGAGCAAAATGGGATGCAGGATGCCTAGGTATCAATTTGAAATGGGCGACACATTAAACACAGCTCGGGCGTGTTACGCTTGGGGGATTCACCGATTGTGGATGGTCAAATTGAGAAAGATGCACGAACAGGTTGTGGGCCATGACCACATGAAACAAATCAAGAAAACGTGCGCGCGCCGCCGGCTGATTGAAGGGCTAATAAGGTTGGGCAAGTAGACTATCGACAACGAGGCTGAAACCGAACAAGGCTGTAGACTTTGCAGGAATTGGTTAAAGATGTATGCGACAGCTTCCTACATCGAGCTGGTTCCAAACGTGCTGTAATGCCAGACGAATGCCAACGGTAGTCATATGACCAAAGAGGGACGTTGGACAGATAGCAGAGCACCTCGTAAGTAGCCATCTAAACTGGGCGAGCTATTATTCGCCCGAGAACCGAATTCCTGGGTCGCCACCACCATATGTCCCTCACGTGCTAAGATGATGGGTGTTTGTGACAGCTCGTGTGATAGTCGACTTGACTTGCTTGGGCACTTTGATCCACCCCAGCAGGCGCGTCTGGACCCGGTAAGACCCTTGTCTCAGGGCTGCCAGGCATGCATCGGGCTGCAATTTTAGCGGAGAATCCAGGTTTTGAGTCTTGAGTCCTTCACATTAGACCCGCCAACCTGCCTTTGTTGCACTTGCGATGTGACAAGGTTCCGCTTTGGTTGGCTGAGGTTGGGCGGTGGCCAAAGTGCAATCTGGGGACACCAAAAGGTTGTAGCCGAACAGCGGATGAGCGATGATCGCCTCGTCTTGGATCGTGTGAGCAAGGTGAAGCGTCGCTTTCCCGCCTGGTAAGCTAACCTATCTGCGTAATGAGCCGAGAGCTAAGAAACAAGGGCCAACGTCAAAGCTCCCAATGTTTTCCCTTTACTACGTGGGCCTGCGCCAAAGGCGGCGAAACCGGCCACGTTCCAGCCTCTCAACCGCCATTTACATTTGTGTACGCAGTATTCCGGCTTCCGATCCAACGTCATGGCACATGGCCGCCCCTAGCCTTGTTGGACAGAGCCGATAGTACATGCTATTTTTTGTGCGCATCTTTGTCCATACTACAATCCCCTCGTTAAACTCTCTGGTGCTCCTCCCGTCTGCTTTTAAATGTCCCCAACTCCCAGCGGTTGTCGCCTGTGACGAGCGCAGGTCCCGCAAGCCCATCCGAGCCCCGCACTATGACGAAGCCTCAACTCCTCGACAAAGGCCGTGATGGACCAGGACGAAGTCCAGATGGAGGCCAAGGCCATGTTGGCGGTGGTGATAGGAGATCGTCGGCCGCAATGAGCGAGCAGCGAGCGAGCACCAAGTTGGGCACCCTGTCTGGGGTCTACATCCCCGTCTTCCTCAACATCATGAGCATCCTCATGTTCCTGCGCTTCGGCCTCATCCTCGGCCAGGTTGGCTTCATGGGAATTTTCGGTAAGAGAAGCGACTGCCCGCTGTTTGGAGAGACTGGACCCAGCCAACAAAAATATCGCAGGTCTGCTCGTTCTCGCATATTGCATTGACCTATTGACGACCCTCTCCTTGTCCGCCATTGCATCCAACGGCGAGGTCAAGGGCGGTGGCGCCTACTACCTCATTTCTCGCTCCCTTGGCCCCGAGTTTGGAGGCTCGATTGGCATTCTCTTCTTTCTCGCCCAGGTTTTGAACGCCTCCATGAACGTCGTCGGTCTCATCGACTGTATCCGTCTCAACCTCGGCCCAGCTTTCCCTGAAGGATACTGGACAAGCTATGGCCTCCAGACCGCCGTTCTCATCTTCTGTACAGGTTTGTGCTTCTTGGGATCGGCTACATTCTCCAAGGCCTCCAATGCCTTGCTTGCCGTCTTGGGTCTCGCAATTCTCAGTATTCCCGTATCCGCCATTTTCCAGAAACCTTTCCGTGACGATGCACTGGGCATTGATTTCACCGGCCCGAGCCTTAACACCTTGGCCGACAACTTTCTTCCACACACCACGAGCCCCGAGTATAGAGGCCTCGCCACCTTCCGTGACCTCTTTGGAATTCTTTTCCCGTATGTTGATATGCCTGATTTAATGCACGTTTCGAAAGCCAGGCTGACTGTTTCTAAGCGCAACTTCCGGAATCTTCGCTGGTGCTTCCATGTCTGGAGACTTGAAAGACCCGAGCAAATCTATCCCCAACGGCACGCTTTGGGCCATGATAACTACCTTTATTGCATATTTCATCGTGATCCTGTCACTCGCCTCAAGCACTACTCATGCGTCCTTCCTAGCAAACCCGAACGCCATTTCCCTAGTCAACCTCTCTCAGCCCGTCATCCTGGCCGGAGAGTGTGCCGTGACCTTCTTCTCCGCTCTCATGGGCCTCATTGGCTCAGCCAAGCTTTTCCAGGCCTTTGCAAGGGATAAGTTACTCCCGGGACTCTCGATTTTTGGAAGAGGGACGAAGCACGGTGATGAACCTATGTTTGCCTTGCTCCTGACATATGCCATTGCTCAGGTTGCTCTTCTCGCGGATCTTAATCAAATTGCTACCTTCATCTCGATGGGTTATCAGGTACGCCAGCATTGTCAGCTTGTCGCATTTTCGCTTCAATTTCGAGCGTATTACTTAAATTCGCGGGAAATGTTGTATAATCCTGCATTTATATGCTAATTAATAGCTCACAGATGACTTTCTTCGTCATGAACCTTGCCTGCTTCTTGCTTAAAATCGGCTCGGCCCCAAACTTCAGGCCCAGCTTCAAGTTCTTCACGTGGCAGACGGCCTTGCTTGCCGGCCTCCTCTCCGCAGCTGCCATGTTCTTCATCGATGAGACCTATGCTGCCATTGCTGTCACAGTGCTTGTACTTCTCTTCTTGCTCATCCATTATCTGAGCCCACCTAAGCGCTGGGGTGATGTATCACAGAACCTCATTTACCATCAGGTTAGGAAGTATCTACTGCGGCTGAAACCAGAACATATCAAGTTCTGGCGTCCGCATATTATCCTCCTCATCAACAACCCCCGGCGCCAGACGAGACTAATTCAGTTCTGTAACTCGCTGAAGAAAGGGTCGCTGTATATTCTCGGCCATGTTATCGTGACAGACGACTTTGACTCTGGCGTTCATGAAGCAAGACTGCAGCAGCACGCGTGGACAAACTACATCTCCGAAGTCTCGAGGATCAAAGCTTTCGTGCAGTTGACCATGTCCCCGACTATCAACTGGGGCATTCGGAACCTGATCCTATCGGCCGGGTTGGGTGGAATGCGCCCAAACATTGCGGTTCTCGGCTTTTACAATCTTGATGAGCTACGAAAGTCGAACCTGAAGTTTCGAGTGCCAGATGTACCAGTATCTCCAACTGTCCAGATGCGACGGCCACCAAAATCCGGAGGCAAGGCTCCGCGACGACGCGGAGACACTTCTGCTCGGCTCTTGGAAGGCATTCTCCCCACAGACGTCATCCGAACCGAGGAAATGATGTCCCCCACGCAATACCTAACGATGCTGGAAGATCTAGCCCTCAAGTGCAAACTCAATGTGGCAGTGGGATGTGGCTTCGATAAGCTCGAGACTCCGAGGAAGGACGCATCCAATCACAAGAAATACATCGATCTTTGGCCAATTCAGATGTCGGCAGAGGTTGCCGCAGACGGAAAGAACCTGTTGACGACAAATTTTGATACATGTAAGTCCTTCGAATCGCGAGCGCGTCGTGCCACAGCTCACGCAAGTAGATACCCTCATCTTGCAGTTGGGTCACATTTTGCACAGCGTTCGTGCTTGGAGACAGGCATACTCCCTAAGAGTGATGGTGTTTGTCGAGTATGAGAATGAAGTCGTGGAAGAACATGCACGAGTCATGGCCCTCTTGGAGAAACTGAGGATTGACGCCGAAGTGAAGGTATTTTGTCTGACGTCGGGAGATCTCAACACCTACGAGCTTATTATTCATGGTGTCAGTTGCGACATCGACTGGCAGATTGTTGTCAACGATACGCTCAAAGAGGAAGAGTGGTGGGACGATCTTCAGATGTTTCGGGGACAGCCAGACAATATGACCTCAGCCCAAGAAGCAGATCACCTCGCCCACATTTTGGATTCCACGTCAGGTCGTCCCGGCGTGTACAACCCCCATGAAGAGCATTACGACCGTCGCCGGGCGAGCGTGGTGGATATATTGGAGATGCCTAGAAGGCCACCAATTGGAGTTTTGTCGAAAATGGGCGTGAACATGGGAATACACACACATCACTTACACGACGATGCCCTGGAAGACTTGACAAGCGATGAAGATTCTGAGATTGAAGGCGCCTCTTCCGCAGATTCCGATGAGGAAAGGGCTTATGGGTTTGAGGCTCCACTAGACCGGGATGACATTGCTTCTACAACACCTCTTCAGCAGCCTCTTTTGGGAGCAACGGCTTGTCACAGAAACAGCCGACTCGGGGAGCGAGTAGCGGCGAACGTCTGGGGACAATCTAGTCGCGGCCGGGGATACGAAACTACAGGAACTGCGACTGCCGCTTCGTATGGAACAATGTCAACGTCTCAAAATCGGATGGTAAATGGGAGACGCATGTCCTCTGAACAAAACAGGGCTACACGATCATCGCAGAGGACCCCCGAGACAAATCCCGGCACGGCAACTGACGAACTGGAGGCATTTCCTTCCCTGAGTACGTTAGAGACTCGACGACCTGCACCCAGAACAAGCCGTTCGCGCCAGCTCAGCCCATCGAGAGAAGACACGGTGCGTCCCCTTCGCGATGGTACCTCGACGCCGGGGCCAGGTTTGTCTCGGCAGTCATCTTCAGTGCGGTTTTCAAGCCGACCTGTCCCAGAGACGAAGGTCACAAGCGAGGCAGAGGGATCGAAGATTAGTTTTGCTCCGTCCGATCTTGCGTTTGAAACCCCAAAAACGGATCGACCTACGTTTTCAAGACAATCATCTCTTGGGAAATTCTCAAGTCGTCCTATGCCAGAGACGCGAGTCGCAATTGGGGAGGAGGAAGGAAGGACAATTACCTTTGCTGAAGAGCCGACCCCCCATCCTCGCTCAGCAGCACACTCGAGGCATCACTCTCGGCAGAACTCGCAGGCGACAAACTTTGGTCAAAGCGAAGCTCGACTCCCGATGCCTGAGACGCCCGAGATGTTGGGTGAGTATAGGCTAGACGCTGGGTTAGAGGACGGCGAAGACTCTGCAACGCCACATTCGGGCCAAGGGGTCGAGCTCTCCTTTAACGAACTTCCAAGCCGGGCTCAGCACCTGATCTTGAACGAATTGATGCGTCAGCACTCGAAGGACACGGCAGTGCTGCTGAGCACGCTCCCGATCCCATCGGAGGGCACTAGTCTGGATGATAGTGCCACAATACGCTACCTTTCGGATGTGGAGGTCCTATGTAATGAGATGCCGCCGACGCTAATGGTACTGAGCAACAACATGACAGTAACGGTGAGTCTGTAAGCGAAGGGAAAGTGAGGCGCACGAAGGGTTAGGGAGAGACAAATAAAGAGTCAAGAAGAGACAGCGGCCCATGGCCATAAAGAGACAATGCGCGACAAACAGAGACAGGGGGAGACAAACGGAAACAAACGGAGGCCAAAATGGATCCTTGGTGGAGACGCGAATAGAGCTCAAAATCAAGGAGTGGACGAATGCGGAATAAGACTCGGATTTACATTACCAAGGTGGCATTTTGACAACTGGGTCTAGACCGGAACAGAGCATTCCGACGACCGAGATCGAGCGATCTGGGCAAGCGTCGAGCATCAAGAGCATAAGGGGCAGACGGAGAACCGGGAGATCGAGCCGGGAGATCAAGCCGGGAGATCAAGCCAGGAGATCGAGCCGGGCTGGTGATGATGTGATGGAGATTCAAGTTGGAGCGTTCTGCATCTGGATAAAGCACCGAGGGGAAAAGGGGTGTTAGTCTTGATGTGGACAGAAGCTGGACAAAGTAAGAGAGAGGCTTGATGGGTCTTGACAAATCCTTGACGGGTCTTATGTGGTTCTTGATAGGTTCCTGTGAGTCCCAGCGAGTCCTTGTCACGCCTCTGGCTTGGCACAATCGACGAACTCTGCCACCGAAAGCATCGAGTGTGAGAGGCTTCAAAGCCGCATTCCTTGTCTCACATTCCTGGGCTTGCTGGGCCCTCTGGCCCTCTGGCCCTCTCTCAAGCTCTGCCCCGGATCTGAGAGAGAGTTTAGCCAATTGCGATTGAGCGCCTCACGCCGCTTCCCGCAAAAGTGTATCTTCGGCGCATCCGAGCCGCAACGGGGAGATGGGCTGCATTAGGTGAACACTCACATTAGGTTGCCGCAGCGTCAACTCTGCCTCTTCTGCGATACTGGTTTCTGGAGGTATCTAAGATGGCGGCTTCGCTGTCTCTTTCAGCTCCGCCCGTGGATCGATAACCCGTCTCTCCCATTTCGAACCACATTTTTCTCATCATGCTGAGACAATCCAGGATTCCGGCTGTCTCGCCCCCGTTGGGTGGCGGGCGTGCCAGTGAAGAAGCCCGGGCGAGCGTCCTGGCGCCCCTTGGTGAGCGTCACGAACAACAATACATGTCACTGTCAGCCCAGATATCGTCGACCATGCGCCAGATGTCCGAGGAGGACAGGATGTCCGTCCTCCCGCCTCCTCCCTCCCAGGTGATGCGAAAGGGCGGAGAGAGGACCAGCTGGAAGAAGCAGCTCAAGTTCCGCAGCTTCCTCGGGAAGCGCGCCTCCAAGATCAGGGCCCTCAAGATTGTGCACACGAGAAATGCGCCGCCCACGGTGGATGACGTGGACGAGCAGGAGGAGGTGCCAGAGGCCCCGAGACAGGACGAGTCCAGAGTGTCGACCATGACGTTCGGCATGGTCTTTGACCCGTCCGATCTGAATCTGCAGCAGCCCGACGAGTCGGATGAAGCCGGGCTCCTCTCTGGGGATAGCGAGTATTCTGACGGAGTGGCCGATTCCGACGACGACGAGCTGGAGGGGAGCCCCTTTCACCTGGAGGACAGGCTCTCGGCCACCGAGATCATCTCGACCGAGATTATCGCCCAGCTAAAGGAGCTGCGCATGAATGGCAGCACCGTGTCGACTTACAGGGAACGTAACATGAGCATGAGCCGGATGAGCGAGAGCAGCAGCGACGAGTCGAGGTCGTGTTCGCCGCTGCCCTTTATCGACGAGGTCGACAGCCCAAGCGAGCGGGACGAGGACCCTGTCAACAACAGCATATCGCCCGACGAAAGCCCCAAGGGCAGCAACAGCAACCACATCTCGTGGAACTGGGCCGAGCCGCCGCAGCCGCTGGCCCTGGCCCCGGCGCCGGTGCCCCGGACGACGACGACGACGGCGACCTTGACGACAGCAACCGCCGCGGCCATGCTCCGGCCGCCGTCTTCCGTGTGCCCGACGAAGCCGCTGCCGGCGCTGCCGCCGCCGCCGGCTGTGGCAGCGCTCCGGGCCAATGTGGTGATGATGCGGCGGCCGTCGCGCCCGGACAACCCGTGGAGCTGGAAGTTGCCGCCGCCGGACCCGGGGGCGCCCAAGCTCAACACCGTCATAGTGCGCCGGTCGTCGCGCATGGAGAACCCGTGGACGTGGAAGCCGTCGTCAGGCAGCCGGTCGGACCTGTCGCGCCAGTCGACTCGCAGCTCCGACGACGCCTACTCCAAGACCGGGTCCTCGCGCAAGGGGTCGCGCTCCGACGGCCGCTTCAGCAACGCCTCGTCCCGGCGCGGCTCGCGCCCGGATGACCAGCAGCCCCACTCGGAGGACCAAATGCGCAGCTTCCCCCGGAGGCCGTCGCGGCCCGACGACCCATGGCTCCGGCCTTCGGTCCCGGCGTCACCGCTGAGCCGGGAAGCGCAGGCTGTCAGAGACTCGGCCCCGGCCTGGCGGCCACCTCGTCCCGAGGACGCTCTCTGTTCTCACCCCTTGACCGTCACCAACTCTCACCCCGTGGTCATCGCCAACTCTCAACCCGTCGCTACCTACCGCCCCTATCCCCCAGCTGCGCCGACTCCCCTTCCTCTGACAGCCCTCAACGCCCTCAACTCTCACCCCGTCAACCTCCGCAAAGACGCCGTACCAGACACCGTCCACGTCCGACAGGACAGCGTATCTGACGCCATGTGTCGGGTGTGCCACATCGGAGTCGCCGAGTCGTGGGGCATCTGCCAGAAATGCGACGAAGACACCTCACCTCATTCGCAGTCGTTCCCCTCTCAGCAAGTCGACAAGAACTTTACGGTGCATGGCAAGAAAAGCCCTCCGCCGCCGATCCTAGTCGACAATGCCGCTCCGTATCGCCGACACAACCTCACAGGCTCTTTGTCTTCGGACCCGGAGGTCAACGAAATGACACCACCCATCTCGCCGACGTCAACCCGCGTCTTGCCCGCCGCCCCTGCTACCGGCACCATGCATACTGTCGTCGTAGCGCCGCCTCTCTCCAAGACGATGAATCCGATGCCCACGCCAGAGGTGCTCGCCAAGTACCAGTACGGTGTCTCAGCCGTCGGCGGCGTCGTCCAGCGAAGGCCGCTGTCCAATGATGAGTGGGCCGACTACTACTTTGACCAGGTCTCGGAATCCCAGATGCGAGATAGGACGGATTCAGTCGTGAGCCGCGAGGCCCAGGGCTACATGGTCCGCGAGCTGAGTCTGGAGGAGTATGACGGGTTCTGGGGCAGCCCGACTTGCCCCGGACCTGGGTGGATCTGATGAATATGATATAATATGTTGCGGCTTCTTGAGAGAGGCTTCATTCCTTGCCTTGGCGTCTTGGTTTTGTATAATACCGAAATCTAGCATATAATACTAGCCCATCACCCGAGTTTATACTCTATATGCCGCCCAAAATTTTCATCTCATCGTGATATCCTCTACAGCCATGCTTTATACTCTACAACTGCGTGCTTTTTAACTCATCTATATTATCCTCTGGACACTCAGTCCATCGGCGTCACCACCCTCTAGCTGCAGGAACTTGCCTGCCTCAATCTTCTTCTTCCACTTGTTGCTCTCATACCGCGCTAGAATCATGGTCATGCGCAGCGTCGCCTCACTGCTGGAATCATGCTCTCGCACAGCTTGGGCCACAGGTGTGAACAGCCAGCGGCCAAACGCCCAGTTGAGGATGTACCGACCGCTAGGGTTCGCCTCGGGCTGAGGGACGTCTGGGTCCGAGTTGGAGGGGGTAGAGGCTAGGGTCAGGACGGCCTTGATGCGGTAGACCTCGTCCTTTGGCGCGGCGTTGAGAAAGCCGATGAGCTTGTCCGTGGCCACGGCACCGCCGTTGAGCTCGATGGAAAGGACTTCGACTTCGCCTTGGTGGCCATGGCTGTGGCCGTCACCATTGGTCTTGCTATGGTCATGATCGTGGCCGCGGCCGTGGCCCTCGCCGTTCGTCTTGTGGTCGCCGTTCGTCTTGTGGTCGCCATTCGTCTTGTGGTCGCCATTCGTCTTGTGGTCGCCATTCGTCTTGTGGTCGCCATTCGTCTTGTGGTCGCCATTTGTCTTGTGTTCACCGTTCGTCTTGTGGCCGCCGTTCACTTCTGCGGCAGTCAACTCCTGGGCCAGCCCGCCATCAACGCCAAAGACTAGCTTCATAGAGACCCATCCCTTGGCACTCTTGACCTTGGCCACGTCCACCTCAAGATCGCCGACCCTGTCGAGGCACTCCTCGTACCGGTCCTCGCCAGCAACCTCCCACTTGTTGAAGACGATGAGGTCGGTGTAGCGGGCCTGGATGCGGGCCGTGTAGCTAGTGTCTTCGTAGCCCTGCCAGTTCTCGACGTCGACGACGCTGATGACGCCGTCGAGCACGTATTTGCCGGATTCGCGCGCCAGGCGGTTGATCTCGAGGGCGAGGGTCGCGGGGAACGCGGATCCGCTGGTCTCGACGACGATGCGGTCGGGCGACACCGTCTTCTCGAGCTCCTCCAGGGCCGGGCCGAGCTGACCGACGAGGTTGCAGCAGATGCAGCCGTTGAGGAGCTCCTGCACACCCGAGATGGCCGAGTTGGTCGCTAGCTGTGAGTCGACGGCCAGGTCGCCAAACTCGTTCTTGAGCAGCGCGAGCTTGTACGCCGGGTTCTGCTCCTTGAGCTGCGGGATAAGGTTAAGGATCAGCGTCGTCTTGCCGGAGCCAAGGAAGCCCGTGATGATGGTGATCGGAATGGGCGCCATCTTTGCTGTCTCTCGAGAATCCGTCTCGACTTGGCCGCTGGTTGTTGATTCGTCAAGCCTTGTTAGTTAATGAAAATACCTCTCGAGGCCGCCACTGGTGGTTGCACTTGCACCGAGTCCCAGCAATCAGCCCACCAACGGTCGCTGATAAGATAACAGCGCAGCCTATCAGGTCTTATCGGGTCTTATCGCGACGTCACCCCGCGGATGCGTCTTGACGTCACGGAGCTAGATAGTGTTCCATCAGTACAGGATCCATTGCGTACGCCGAGAATGAGGCGTCTACCGCGAGCATCGTGAACAAGTTTTCTTGATTTTTCAACTTAAACCTCTTCTCATTTTCATTTTCGAAGCTCTCTTCATCTCCCACCAGAAAGAACTTGCCAATCAGTCCACACATCATGGCACCCCCAGAGACGACCTCACCTGCGAACGGATCTCAGCAAAACGAGACATTCAAGGATCAGCTTGACAAAGCAGCAGCAGAGCGCCGCGCAAATTTGGGGAATCAGAAACCTAACCCCATTGTCGAAAAGAGTGAGTCTCAATCCTGCTGGTCTATGTCATTGTTTCGATTTCACACTCACTAACCTTTACGGCGCCCAGTTACGGAGTACATCCCAGCTGCCACCAAAATCCTTGGTAGCCAACAAAGCGATCCAAAAGAGTCTGGCACATCCAACGTTCCTGGACCTCCAGAGCGACCCGATCACGATGATATAATCGAGGGCTTTGTGAGAGAACAACATCGAAGCAATGGCGATGATGGCCTCCTCAATGGAAAGGACGCTTGAGGCGCGTTCCCACAGCGGATGATGGGTGTCTGACTTGGGCAATTGTATTCTTCTTCACTATTCTAAAACAAACGATGCTGATAAATGCCTGCGCACCACGTGGATAATGGTCCCCGCTTGCACCCTAATTATATTCTACCTAACTCAGAATAAAGACATCGGTGTTGAAACTGAAAAGGAAAATCGATGCCAATCATGTGGAATAAAAATCACAGCTTCCAAAAAAGCGATCGTCTGCACCACCAAATGGGTCCAAGTATCCCTCTTCTTCGAGTTTCTTCCCTTTCTGCTCAAATTCAGCCTCCTTTTGCCTTAGCCTTTTTCTCTTCTGGACAAGATTCTTCTCCTCTTCCAGTATACTAGCTTTCTCATTTATCAGACGAGTCGCCTCTCTCAACAGGTCAAGTTTCACATCCTGCTGCCACTTTCTTTCAAGATTCGGTGTTGATTCTCCGAACCTCTGAGCTGGGCTCTGAGAGCGGGTTTTCTCAGTACTAGTAACAATCGGCGATGGTTGTGAGGACATGGGTTCTTTTTTAATCTGAATTTCCGGGGTACCAGACCCGGCATGGGATTCACTTAGAGGTGTCCCGTACCTGGAGGTAATCCCATCTCGAATTACTGAACCACCGCGTCGCTGTTGGCGGATTTCAAGAGAGATCTCGCTTTTCTGACCTAAAAAGAACCACGTCAAAAATGGTCCAGAATGTTTAGAGTGGGCTGGAGCCTACCTCGTCCTGACTCATAGTTACTCGAAGTATCGGAATGGCCTTGTTGAATGCCCATTTGCAGATAGGTTCGGTCAGTTGATAAGAGATTCAGGTCGTAATCCGCGCGCCTGGGAGATGTTAGCATGTGTCTGGATATATTATGGCCCACTCGCTTTTTGATGTGCGATTTCGGTGAATTAGATTGCTGACTCCACTGGGAAGGCTCCCCATCCAAGGTCTCAAGCGCATGGCTGCAAAATAGATTCCAGTCTTCTGGGCTTATCTCACTACAAGCCTGATTAAGCCCGGAGCCGATGACTGGATGAGACTTGTGTGCAGCCCAGTGACGGAGACCCGGTTCAGCTATTTGAGTATTTGCCATCAACATACGGATTACTTCGAAACAGGATTTCCATGGCCTACCTTCCAGCTGCTTTACCAACAAAAGGTACTCAACCTCAGACTCAACGTCCAGTAATGAAAGCATTCTTGATGGTGTTGAGCTCTCACTGACTTTATCATGGTATAACTCCACTCGTTGGTGAAACTGGACCGAGCAAAATCGCACACATCTCATGACTTGCCAAGTCCAATCGCGATGCTGATGATCAACAAACGTTGAGAGATATTGACCAAATCCTTGTTCTATCAGCAGTGGTCATAAAAACTTCTTTCGGAGCCGCTTACCCATGAGATTCTTGTAATCCTAGCCAATCGTGATCCCAACTAGCCCAGTCTGATGTAGATGCTTCTAGTGCACATCGATACCGAGATCATACCTGAGCATTTCGAACACCTTCTTGTACATAAAGGCAAACATCTCAACAGAGGCCTTGTTAAGAAACACTCGAACAATGGGGAGTACTAAAATAGGGTTAGATTTTATTCCGATTGAATTGGGAACCACTTACCCCGTTGCGTGATTGGACTATACCGACTCCATATCACTTCAACCATCTCCCATTCAGAAGGATAGTTGGAAACTACGTCGACTCTAATTGAGTGAACGTCTGGATCGCGTAGGAGCTTGACCTATTGATCATAAAAACAGACAGCAATACAGTTGTCTTTATTACCATCGACGAATTGCAGGAACTTTAGGACTAGCTCTAACCATATTTGGAACGTTAAAGAGGCCCCTTCCTGCCATGCTCTCCGGGAGGCAAAAACCACTATTGAAGAAAAACGGCCGATTTCAATGGATGAGTTGGGCAACGTAGGAGTCTGTCCTTTTCATGTAAAGTCTGGGCTAGGTCCATGTCACCCAAGCGCGTGATACCCTCATGCAATGAAAAACAGTACATTTTTATGCAGGAGGTCTCAAGACCAGGGAGAACGAGAAACGGAGCTAGGCAAGATTAGAAGCAAACACACAAGTCGCCAATGAGACTTACTCAGAGGTTTGGGCTCTCTTGTCAATGAGAGTACAACCTTTGCAAGAGAAAGCTGAATTCTATACATTCCCAGAGGAACCGGCGGATGTGATGCTTCCCATGAGATGTGTGGATGGTTTCTCTCGTTAATGCATCGCTTGGGGTAATAAAACCCAAGTCACCTCACACTTGCGTTTGATAACTTGTGCCGCATGGCCTGGCTGGATGCTTCACGTCTGTTGAACAATTAGAGCTTATTAAAAAATCGTTCCCGGTCCACTCACCGCATGCCGCTTTCCTGCGCATGTTTCCGCTAACCACGTAGCAACTATCAGATGTTTCCACCCTCTGCTCCTTCAATTCTCTCTCTACTTGTGTCATTTCTCTAAAGATGTCTTCTGTCGCCTCGAAATGATCCCAACGATCTCCAATCAACTCACAGGCCTTTCCTCCTTGGCAGCGAAAGGTTTGGCGAAGACAATTTGCATTGAGGAAAGCAGAGGAGCTCAGTATCGGTGACGTTTTCCGAGCTACACTATATTGCATCTACGTTTTTTTAGAACCATCTCAAGACCATTGTCTTCAATATGACTTATATAAGCCCAAGGGTTCTGGGTCTGATGTGCAGTAAGCGCATCTATAGCAATGACATAAGCTACTCCATCGACCGAGCTCTTGGGATACTCAGGGATTCGAGTTGTGTAAATGACCTCCTTTACAAGAACCGCATTCTTGGCGAGGGTTCTCTCTGGGGGTGCTGATATAAGAATTGGGGGATTTGGCGGGACTGGATTCTGAATCGAATCACTCTGAGCACTCTCCACGGTCTCTAGCTGATAAAGGATTGAATTTAGAACTAATTTGGAGATGAGTTTAAAATGCAACTCACAAGTTCTTGCCCCAGACTAGTCTGAAGATTTTCCAGCTCCTGTTCTCCATGGGGCGCAACAAGCTTGCGTTCACCTAAGAAAAAGGCATTTGGCTGGAAAGGGAATTGCGGAAGCATTGGAGAGAAAGCTGAAGGAGGGTCCCCCCGGGTATTCATGCTCGGCGTCTCACTGAAGTCGAATGGATTCAGAAAAACTCCATGCCAGAGCAAATGGTTAAAATCGTTAGGAAGGAAGGAACTGTTAAATAGACGTCTTGTTGCCTATGATGAAAGGTTCTCGAGTCAGTTGACGTTGTTCTGGTGCTTGAGAGCGACGAGGCTGTCTAGCACTTTTTGTATCCGCATCCAGGTTTTCTCACGATCTGCCGCCCGGATCGCCTAGGTAAATGAGAGTCTTGTGGCACTCAGTGACTGCAGTTAAAGGCAGTAGTGAGGCCTACAATTGGATTGCCGAAACCGAACCCGTAAGAATGGTGTACCGGAAAATCTTAGGCAATACTTGGTGAAGACAGATTGGCGGCGCGATGTGGCTCTACGGTATTCACGCGACAATGCCTCCAAAACTGAAGGTGGTTTATTTTACGACTTGTGACGCAGCAGCCGTCACTTAGGGCTCTGAAGAGACCCTAATTTCCAACATAGTTCTTTCAAAGAAATGTCCCCCCTTCTTGGCGTTGACCGAAAACAGCTGTCGTTGCAAGCAACGATTCTGACGGAAAACTTCCTATATCCAAGGGTTTTACTCTTCTGAGCGCTTCCCGCTAGGGGAAAGGCAACGCGACACCGTGGGAGTGTCCCCGAAGGGACTAGATGAAGGTCGTGGCAGCTCGGATGCTTTTTGATGAAGAAGAAAGAAAAAAAGAGAAAGAGAAACGTGGGCGGGCGTGCAAGTTTTTAAAGACGTTCTGAGAACACGCTAAGCCGGTTACAGCGGGTTAGTCAGCAGCCCTCCCGATGGCTCATGCACGATGTCTGCAAGTGATGAATATCCTACGTGTGCATACGTACATCCAACTGAACCAGTGCCTTAATTAGTAGGCGCGGTTTTATTTGCCAAACAGAAAATGATGTTCAAGCCCTTGGGTTCCAATGCGCAATTTATGTTCTCATCTATCCGTAGTATCACACTGTTGGGCGCGCACTTGAGTCAACAGTGAAGGGCCAGTTTGGGTGAAGCGCTCGTCGGTTTTATGTTTATCCGTCCATCGACCGACTCGGCGCGAACTCGACGGCTCGATCTCTCCCACGTTGTCGCGCGAGAGAACCTGTTGATCTTCGTCCCTCGACGACGACATAATGTCGGCGCTTACAGCAGCTCGCCTGACCCAGGCTCATGAACTGGGCGAGAGAAAATTCGACCCCGAAGACTTCCGACCACCTCTACTGTTGCCAGATCCGTCCAACCCCTCCCTACACCAACAGACACTTCCAGCCTCGACATCGGAATCCTCTTCGTCTCTCCGCACTACGATACAGTCGCCTCATCCATACCACGAAAGCGATAGGCAACTTCGGTCTTCACAGAACAAGACGAGGTTGCCGGATTGGAACGAATTCTACAAGAATGGCCTCCCCCAGGAGATCATCGTTATTGAGGACACTCCGGAGCCTTGCCCGGGCCGCCCGACGAACGAGACTCCGAGCTACCACACCATCGCGCCCTCGATAAACCCTCCCGCAACCAAGAAGCGGAAATTCGAAGAATCACTTACACAACCTGAGAAACCCGCTGAGCAGCCACACGCCGAGAAGTCCGAAGCGAAGATCACCGAGCCCCAACTCTTGGACAGCCGATTACCAGAGCCAAAGCCCACGCCGCAGTTGGGCTCGCCTGACCCGCGGGTTAATCAGAAGAGGAAGAGGACACGATATCAGCTTGCGAATGGAGAAAACCATAACAATGACGCCAAGTCCTTGTTGGGGACTTACGCCGAATACACTGGTCTCACAAAAGATGTCAAAGTAGCAAAAGATGTGGCCATCAGGATCGGGCACACGGTTAGTGACGCAGAGTTCCGCAACCCAATGCCTTCCGTCTAACAACCTCCAGGGCTCGAGGGCTGATAACAAGAAAATCGATGATGATGATGGACACTATATTGTGGTGCCTGACGCAGACCTCACAAGTCAATGTCGGTCATTTCCCCGCCATGGTGTGTTCTAGCCACATGCTCATCAATCTCAGATAAAATCCGAAAGCTTCTCGGTCAAGGAACCTTCGGTAAGGTTGTACAAGCCCTCGATACCAAAGCCAACCAAGTCGTCGCCGTCAAGATCATCCGGTCGGTGCAAAAGTACCGCGATGCTGCCAAGATTGAGCTGCGAGTTCTGCAGACACTCCGACAAAACGATGCCGACAACAAATACAAGTGTATTCACCTTCGAGATTGTTTCGACTTTCGCGGCCACACCTGTCTTGTTATGAACCTACTTGACTCTAGCATTTTTGACTATCTCAAGGCGAATGGATTTGTGCCCTTCCCGAACAGCCACATACAAAGCTTCGCGAAGCAGCTTTTGACCAGTATTGCCTGTGAGTTATTTTTGCCCCATTTTTGTTCGAATTGGCCGTTCTAATTAAATATTAGTTGTTCACGATCTGGGACTCATTCACACCGATTTAAAACCAGAGAACATTCTTCTCTGTGATGCTACCTATCAAACATTTACCTACAACCGCACCATCCCCTCATCTCGAACAACCCCAAGTCGCCAGGCTGAACACCGCAGAGTTCTCTTGAACCCCGAGATTAGACTCATCGATTTTGGGTCAGCGACTTTCTCGCACGAATACCACTCCTCTGTCGTGTCAACACGTCATTACAGAGCCCCCGAAATTATCCTCGGCTTGGGTTGGTCTTTTGGGTGCGACATGTGGAGTATCGGCTGCATCCTCGTGGAATTTTTCACCGGTGACGCGTTATTCCAAACACATGACAACCTTGAACATTTGGCATTGATGGAAGCCGTGTTTGATCTCAAAATCGATACCGAGCTGGTGCGGAAAGTCAACAGGTCGTCTTCCAGAAGCAACAATGCATCCAGGTAAGTTTGCCTTGCAACCACGAGTTTTGAACTCGCGCCAGGTGGCGTCTACCCTCAGCTTGCTAACTACCTTGACAGTTACTTCAAGCGATTCAAACTCGCCTACCCAACTCCTGAAACAAATCGAGCGTCGAGACGATTCGTCAAGACCATGAAGCGCCTCGAGGTATGCCTCAACATTACCATTATCCCCTCGCGACATAGCCCTTACGCAAGCACAGGACATCATCCCCTCCAAGAACAACAGCTTCCTCAAAAACTTTCTCGATTTGCTTCAAAAAATATTCGTGTACGACCCTGCCCGTCGTATTACTGCAAAAGAAGCGTTGCGTCATCCATGGTTTCAAGAACCAGTACGCGATGACGGGACAGAAGCAGCGCGGATTCGCTTAGAAAGAGCCCAAATGGCTCCTCAAGGCTCGCATACGCGACTGTAGTGGTTTGCTCAAGTGATGGTTCCAGGTGTTTTTGATTCGGGCTGCATCTATGACATGATCATTTGTGGGACATTTACTTTCATGACGGCGCTTGGGTTGAGCTTTCCAGTCAAGACAGGCATAAGCTTAAGATGGAATGACGGGTCTAAACCAAGGTGACAGAGGCAGGTTTATATGATGATACCCAGTACAGAGGAGGAATACAACTGTTACGTGCCTTTTGCACCTGGTACTTAGACATGGGCATGTTTAGAATCTGCGCGATGCCAGTTGAATACATAATCACAGGTTGATGCTTCACTCGCGTCACGCATCACAGCCGACCTACATACGCCCATGACAGCGTGCCTAAGATCATTACTAATTTGTGTCCCTGAACTTCACTAATAAAGATCAAAGGTCCTCTTCTCTCAGCTTACGACCCCGGGAAGCATTATCAGCTGCTGCCTCGAAAGCAGAAATGGATCGCTACATGACACATTAAGCCCAACGGCTCTGGGATGTCTGGTTTTCATCGGTCAATGAGTTCTGAAATTTGGTACAGGGCAATGAAACTAAATTTGCTTGGCCTACAAAACTCCTCTGTCCAAGGAGTATTGCATTCTTGAGTACCAATCGTTCAGTACTGTCTCATCACATGCATGCGTCTGTGGCCCTTGACATTAATTTGTGCGTGTGAATTCGATATATCAATTTGTTTTCAACACTGAAGGAATGAAATTGACAAGTTATGTACATAGTGTCTTCACACACTTAGGTTCATGTGGTTCAATAACGTCTCAAGTTCCATCACAACTCCGTCGTAATCCTTTTGTCGGAAATTATCATCATCAAGACCTTTCGCCTCTGTGCATTCTATGCAGTGCACAACTATAGCCTTGTACACGGGGTCGAATATTCCCCTCTCCTACCTAGTAACTTGTGTGCAGTGATGAGGTCGCGGGTGATGTCAGTCACTTTGTCACCCGATTCACGCCAATTTTCAAGACTTGAACCTGAAATAATCTCCAGCAGTAAGATTCCAAGTGCAAGGAGCGTGGGGTTGTTCACCAGTGTGCAACTCGTACCGGGAGCATCAGGAAGGGTCTGTGAGGACTCTGGTGAACACTCTGGAAGATTCTGAAGAAGGAAAGGCTGCGCATAGGAAGGCGAGCTACCTCTTCGAAAGAAGTGGACGTTCTTGCTAGTGAGCACTTCAGGAAGCCAAGGGGTCTTGCTCAGCTGGAGGACACTAGAGGCGATAGACAGTGCAAGTCGGACTTTTGAAACTAGAGAAATCAACGGCCGTAGTCCCTGTTTTCCCTCAAGAACATCATGCAAGCTGATGATCGACCAGTCATCGCTGTTAGCTGTGAAATCAAGAGGGCACACTTGAAAGTATCGGTTAGTGCATCCACTATCAGTGAGGTGCCCATAGCAGACAGGACGTGCTTTACAACCGCTCTTCACAGCCATGCAGAGGTCGAGGGGCGCGTTGCTTGGAGGAGGAGTTTTGATATAAGCGATGTTTGTTGCGAGTTCAGTGATGATAGCCAGGGCACTTTTGAAAAGAGGTAATGGTTTTGTAGAACTCGTGAAAGATAACTTCGAGTATAAGTTGAATGACACTCCCTTCTTCGGCTTTGCGGTTTTGACATTTGGTGGTGTTTCAGCTGCTGCCGGACTCAACAACGCTGTTTTGATATTGACTTCGTCCCAGAAGCGTCTGCCGGCTTCTCCATCCTCTATTTCAAAAGAGATGGCGACTTTGAATTGTGCATCGCGTAAGATCTTCTCATCTTCGCCTTCACGCCCGATGTCGATAAGCCGGGTAGCTAGTTCGAGACTGATGTGGTGGGAATTATCACAGGATATGCTTGAGTGAAGTGCTCGCCATATACTTGAGGCAAGGTCCCGTAGAACTTTATAGAGTTTGCCGCGGGACAGCTTCTGTCTTCCAGGTTGAAGAATGATGCTAAAGCGTGCAAAGCCTTCGAGGTCGCTGATGCATTTAGAAATCGTATCTAACGAGTCCTTATAGTCCTTTCGGTTCAGTCGGTAGAGCAGCTTCTTGAATTCTCGCGTCATCCGCCTTTTGTCGACCCAAGTGACCTAAGTCACCGGTATCAGCCCCCCTGGTATATTTCGAATGATCAAGATTGACTCACTTGCCCTTCGCGGGTTACTTGAACACTGAGTCGCTTTATGACACTGTCTAGGACTTCCTTGACATTAACCACTGTTTCTTCGAAAGGGCTGTATGAGCTCCAGAGCTTCTGTCGAATCTTTGCGTTGTCTCCTCTGCTTGCCACAGCGGCCCGAACGGGTCTTTGAGCATTGGTTCAATGTCTCTTTAGGGAACCACGTTGCTGATCAGCTGGGTGCAGACGTTATATAGCTTCGCGCGCTCTGTAGTTAATTGTCGGTTGAGGCTCCTTTGTTCCGAGTGTATCTTGCACCTGTCTCGCATGAAGCCGCAATAGGCCTCCAGTGCAGTGACGAGTAAGGGAATTGTTCCCACTACTATACCGACAGCTTCGATACCAGACATCTTGCAAAAAAAATAAAAAAAAAAATAATAAAAAATTCGCGACTTTTTGAGATGCGACAAGAAAGAAATTGGCGCGCTTCCTGCCTCTGACCTGGGGATGTGAAGAAGTCTTACAACGTGCATGCCATGGAATCTTGCAGCCCAATCAGTGAGGCGGAAACATATTACCCCGCTCGCAGGCTGAGGGCATCTGCGGAAGGTGGAGTTTTATCACCTCGTCAAGCTACTCTTCTATTTTTGCCTTGATTTTATCTCCCAAGCAAGTTCGTCCTGTCAAGGTGGAAGACCAAACGACCGGAACAAATGTGGAGTAAAGCATCTCTCGATCTGTCGATAAGCGCCAAACACTTGTTGTAAACTTCTTACCAACCCGGTTGCATGGACTTACTCGATTCGACCGCGTCATGAGTACAACTCAAGAGTCTGGGGCTATTGCCTCCAGCGTTTTGGTCGTTTTGAGGTTATTTCAGGATTTGGCGAAACCTCATGCTGGCCCAACTGGCTCTGTCAGTACACACAGCATGTTGTCAAGATTCGAGGAGGAGATGATGCGGTTCAAGATGTGGAGCGGAAATCTTGGAGCACACCAAAGAGGTCGGGTCTCTCTGGACCATCGCTTGAAAAACGAGCCTCATTTACGAGAGAAAGTCCTATATCTTCTCAAGGACTTGTGTGAATCTCTGCAAGACGCATTAGCTTTGGTGTCTCACCAACCGCCCTCATGGCAAACCAAAGAAGATGATGGTGAAGCGTCGTGTAGGGGTCATAGCAGCGACTCCGCACTTACAGACTCGGACTCAGACTCGGACTCTCCAGAGCTAGGGTTGTTGAAAACTCAAACTGATGTAGGGGAAGCTATTGACTGTCTTCTGAGACTCTCCGTGGCTATTGCAAATCCGGCGCCTCATGAGAGAGTCCCGGATCTCGGCATCGGTCCTTCTGATGATGTCTCTTTTTATGAAACTTTTGATATTCAACGCGTCCGCGACAAGTTTCCTAAGATCAGCGCTGAGCTGGCCGAGACTTTGGGTAAGTCTATAACTCGTCGTCGTCAATTCTTCAAATATCGGGAAGCGCATCACACCAAACTTTCTGCTGGCTTGGAAGAGATGCTCAACAGAGAAACGGACACAAGCCACACAGAGATCGTTTCGAAAACCGTCGCCTCGTCACTGCCAAACTACTTGAAGCAACTAACAAACATCGACCTCACGATGGATGTAATTGACGAGGATGGCCAATCCGAAACTGGCATGTCTCAAACCACCTATGCCACTACGGCTGGACTCTTGGAAGACGCGAATGAACCTGAGAAAAGGTCGCCACCTGCACTGAAGGTACCACCTTTACCGGAAGCTGCGAAAAAGGGAAACTTCGAATGCCCCTTCTGCTATCGGATGATTTCAACTAGCTCCTGGAGAGCATGGAAGTAAGTGTGTGCTTCTCGACGTTAACATATATATGGACCGTTCGATGGACTTCCTCAGCCTCCTAATCTTCTAACTTTTCATCTAAATAGACGCCATGTCTTTGGAGACCTCCGACCCTATACGTGCATTTTTTCGGACTGCATCGAATCAAACGCAGATTTTGATCGACGACATCGATGGCAGTTGCATGTTTCACAACATCATTGGCGGTCATGGATTTGTCCATTTAGTTGCGAGGGGACGTTCCCATCGGCAACAGAGCTCAAGCTCCACATAGGCAAAAAGCACGTTCAAAATGCACCCGAGGAGCAACTCAGCGCCTTTGTAGCCCTTGGTGAGAAGGCTGTCCCAGATGATACTGCTAATACATGCCCTGTGTGTGCGCAGATTGTCGTGGGACTGAGGTCTTACATTAAGCATGTTGGGCGTCATTTGGAGCAGCTAGCCTTGATCGCTCTTCCGGATCTTGAAGTTGAGGATGAAGAGTCGAAAGACGAGGGTGAAAGTGCCGAGCAGAACAGTGCAGCTTCTGAAGTGATTTCCGATAATGCCAACAGCTCGGATGTTGTTTCAACATCACCATCCCTTCGGCGTCGCCTTCAGGAACCAGAAGATGCCTTTGTGCTAGGTTCAGGGGTCTATACGTTTTATGACGATTTCAGACCTGGAGGCCAAGCACTATCAGAGACTGAGGATGAAGAGACAAGACCACAGAAGGAATTTGCCGCCTCTCAGCAGAATGAGTTGATGCATGTTGAGAATTTGGAGGAAGAGTCTACGATAAAGGTAGACGTGGAAACTTCTGGAAGTTCTGACACTTCTGGATTTCTCAAAGCCAACGCAGAAGCAGAAGCGGATTTTGGGGTGAACAATTTTGACGAACCAGCGGCCCTAGGGACAGCTACTAGAGCAGCCGACGGCGCAGACAAGGCCACGATGATTGCAGAAAACGAGTCTGGGATGAGTGAGATGCAAGAAACAAATGTCTTATCCAAGGCGAAACCCGAGCCGAACGAGTCGATTGAAAAGTCGGCTGAGACACCCGTCGTTCGAGCCAACTCGGGTGAGGAGAAGTAGCTTCCTATTCGGTTCAAAGATGCAGTTGGACGCAAGTTCAGCTTCCCATTCCATCTTTGCAAATCCTGGCAGGTATGTTCAGCACAAAACGTGGTTCAATTGAAACAAAGGGACTATGGCTAACAGGGCATTTTGTGTGCAGGTAATGGAGGACTGTATCAAGCAGGCGTTTTTGCATGTCGATGTTGTTAGAACCCATATCTAGGAGAGCCATTATGACCTCATTGAACCCAGTGGCGAGATCATCCTCCCCCGGGACTGGGAGCAGGTCATACAGCCAGATTTGGCCATCCCAATGATCATGTGGCCAATAGATAAGCTGTCACAACTCAGTCCGAAATACCCAGCCCAGGGGCGCCTGGGGTTCCAACCAGCACCTCGAAAGGGCCTTTTTTCACCGGGGAAAACACCCAGCAAGCTCAGCAGCACCTCAGAAGCGAAAGATTAGGTGAGAGTGAATAGGAGCGAGGCTAGAGGAGGCACAGAACGTCAAATATCCTGGTTTTCAGGCTTCCTGGACAATGCAGCTGATCCCGGATGAGCACATGAGAGTCGATACTACCCCCGAAGGCCCAACTGTCACCGCTTAGAAGGAGGACATCATGTAGCAGAAGGCCTTTCCACTTAGGGCTTCGGGACAGCCTACAGTTTTCCCCTATTGAACAGAATTGAAAAAATACTACGGGTCCACATTCTGCGTGCAAAATATCAATTATTAGCTAACTCTCCCCAAACGGGACCTATTGTATTTTAATTTCGGCCCAAGTCCGTTGATCAAGGACTTTTCGACGAGGGAGTCCTACCTCGTCTGCCTGTCTGTTTTGTCAGCTAGTGTTCTGGAAAACTGGACATCTAGGAAGTCAGGCTCACACGATAAGAGTGAGCCTGAAGAGCAGAGGGAGCAAATCTCACCATTTACTTGGCAGATCTAACTGGATGAAAGGTGAGCTCCCTTTAGCAAGACAGAAGCGAAGACTCGGCAAGGCCAGGGGGGCGCATGCCGCATGGTGAGTGCTTTTCATCTACCAGGAACAATGCTAAATGGAGTCAAGACTAACCGAGAGAAGTAAAGTTAAAATGCGAAGTAGAATCAACCTTGTGTCAGTAGTAAGGATTTAATTCTTCGCAAAGTAGTGGTGGGCCATTAGGCACTGGTATTGATGGCTCTTCAGACGAAGCTGGACTAAAATACTGACTCTCGATATTCAACTTGTTTTTCGGTCTAGTCTCCTTATTTACCTGAATAAAGTTAAATGTAATCTCCTGGGTATGAGATTGTGATTTCAAAGGACGGGACACGTGAAGCTCAGACAGACAGGAAAGAAAGACCTAGTCTGAGTGAATAGTAGGAGACTGGATGATGACCACTCGCCAACCGCTGGAGCGCTATTTTGAAGCATTTAAGGCCTGTGGTCATAAACAAAGAATGGGTTAGTATTTGGAATAGGGAGATCGACCTGAATTAGTCATTGATTGAGGACATAACGATGGTTAGTTTGCTGGGAATTAGTAAAATCTGCACATTCTTAGGTTAATACACCCTCATCTCTTAGGCTAACCGGTATCCTGCTTCAACCATTTCACTCGCACTGACGGATGCATAGAAGCCAGCCCAGCGGCCGTCTCTGATGCAGTACCAAAAAAAAAAGCCCACAGCGCGATTCTCCTCGTCCAGCGTCACAGACCCGCATGTGCCGTGAGGAGGAAATATTGGGCCTTTGGTATCATCTACCTGGTTTATATGGACCCATCAGTAGGAAATATTGCCAGGGAGCTGGGCTCTGACGGAGTACAGGTTTGTCTCGTCGCTGAGGACTACACAAAAATGTCGATCGGATGCGAATATGACTTCCATCAGGCGGATATCAAGACGACGGGTTTGGATTTCCTGGTAAACCTCAGCAGCTACCGACCGCAAGACTTGGTCAGATGGTGTGTCTTCTCTCAGATTCAAATGTTGACAAATGAAGGTACAAAAATTTCACAAGGCTAGGTTAGTTATATTAAATTGATGAAACGCACATAGACGATCATCAAACAGCTAAGGGGCCTTCTGGCTTATGGCCCAACATTGCCGCGCGTCTCTCCACATTGTTGAAAAAGGCGGTAGCATGGCTAATCGGTTATTCATGGTACACTATGGTAATCATTGCCATTACTGCCGTCGCCTGGCTGCTCTGGGGGGTCTATAATAGAAGGCAGAAAAGAGAGAGAATAGCGGCATAAAGTCTAAGTTGATGTGAAATGCTGCTTGCTCTATCTTGAGCGGATAACCAGCTTGGCCCTTACCGATGCAAGTGCAAACTTTTTATGGAGATGCTCGTTGGAGGCTTGCCAAGTTTCCAAATCAGCTGTGGCTTTTGCAGCTGTTCTGCGCTCAGTTGGTCTCGCGGATATGTGGCCCCTGCAAGCCGACAGTAATTAGATGAGAGTTCAGCGACTCGCAAGCACTCAAATTCTCCTGTTGACTTCAACTTTGAGAGTCCTTGACGGAAGTGAACACGCTGGGGATGGTGCACGACAGTTCCACTTTGCAGTTAGCCCTCCGCTCTCACGTCAAACCCGGCTCAAGCAGCATTTCCACCTTTTCGGGACGGTTTCAGTTTTCTTTTGCAAATATACTTTCTTTCTCGATAAGAAAAATAACTCCCAAGTCGCTTTACAAATTCAACTTCTTCTTCCGGAGCGCTTCCCCTCATTGTCAACTTGCCAAGCAAGTTGTGAGTGTGTGGCGGCGGCATCTGTTCAGCTTCAAGCCACCATTCCTGGGCATCAAGTAAAAGCCGAAAGATAACACTCAGTCGCGGGGTTTTTAGACGCAAACATTGAACAAAGTTCCTTGAACGAGGTCTTGGAAGGCATTATTTGTCTTGGAAGGCAGTATTTGTCTTGGAAGGCAGTATTGGTCTTGGAAGGCAGTATTTGTCTTGGTTCCAGTAGAGTGCAGCCTGGGCACATCCTGAAAGTGCGAGTTCTGAGACCCCATTTGCAGATCTTAAAGAGTCCGCTGCTCGCATGTGGCGGATCGTCATCTTTGCCGCCCACCAGAGCTTGGCAGCTGGGGGCCAGCACGATGGGCTCTACTACCAGCGACAGTTCATCCTACGAAACATAACCTCTCCGATAGCCGCAACATGGTTCTTCCTCCAGCAGTCGTGGTATTGGCGTCAATCCGCCAACCGGGCCCTCGTTAGGACTATCCTTTGGGCGCTGTGCGGAATTGTCTATGTTGCTCTCTTCGCGGTCACACCCATCTTCACATCGAGCATTTCTACAGGCGCAACTGAGTTCCGACTCCTGGAAGCTACCAACTGCGGCATATTTACACCGGCAGACAGAGATGAATTTCAGGCAAAGGAGCTCTTTGACAACCAACTTGCCTCGGCCTACAGCCGACAATGCTACTCCGACACCTCATCGGCCGCATGCAACAATCTGGTGGTGCCATCCATCCGCTGGACAAATGAGTCGGTCGACTGCCCTTTTGCAGATGATGTCTGCTTCGGAACCAGAGGTTTTAGAATGCAAACTGAGATGGTCAGCTCCGACACCCATCTCGGGATTAACGCACCCGAGCACAACCGCATCTACTACTCGAGAGAGACAATCTGCTCACCCCTCCTCACCCAGCCCAGCTTCTCTCAATACATCAACGGAAGCGAGGCGGAGGCACTTGGCTGGGCTGATAACGTCCTGATCAAATATCTTTACGGACACCGAGGCAGCCAGAATTACACTCATATCTACAACAAGTACGGCCAGCGCATGCAGACGGGATATTCGACTTGGGCTTACTATGCCTTGGCCTCGAGAAACAACACCATCTGGAGACCAGCAGAAGCATTGGCGATGGAACACAGAGACCTCACCCTGCTGCTGATCGCGCCCAACTCCATCTTCCATATGGAGCCTAACGACGACCCCGTATTCGGCGCAAACGTCCGGGTCGCCTCCGACGGTCTCGTCACCTACCTTCCAGATCGCTTTGTTAGCCCCATCGCGTGTGCAGACGGGCACCAGATCTGCAACCCGATGTACGACCGTTGCACGCCGTTCCTGGGCAGCGCCGAGTTATCGGTAGCCGTCAGGGACTGGGACCTAAGACTGAACCCGACGCAGGTCGCGACGTTGAATCGACTTGGGACGAGCATCTCCACCTTGACCTTCTACAACCTGGTCTGGACCCGAACTCAGAGCTTCCTGAAAGCCCAGGAGCTAGTAGGCGGGCTGTCGCAGCTGTCTCTGCCGTCGAATCAGTGGGAGATCGAGATGGGTTCCCTCATGGCAGATGCCCTGGCCAGGCTGCAGCACCAGACGCTCGAGTACGTGACCGGGCCCGCGGCGCCCGTCAGAGGCACCACGCTCAAGCCATGGGACACCTTACCCGGCTCTTCGTCGGTAGCTGCTGACGACATCAGAGTTCCACAGAAAGAACTGTGCAGGTCTCAGAAAGTCAGGGATACTCGGGGGACTCTCAATTTCTCGGTCCTCGGGCTCTCTGTTCTGTTGGGCATAGGTTCTGCCATGATTATCACCTCATTCTTTTTGGAACCCGTAGCGCGGTTCTTCCAGAAGAAGACAGGTCATGGAAGGCTGAAAGCCAAGAGATGGGAACGCGATGAGAACTTACAGGCCATGCGAATGCTTTATGAGCTGAGAGGTGCTGGGTTGTGGAAAGGAACTACTCAGTCATTCCCCACCACGGAGACGAAAGACAACTTTGAGTTCGACGAGGACTACTTGGGTTGAGATTGTCATTCACGAAACACCCCTCTTGAGTCTGATGGGCACATTTAGCCTGTATCTTGTTGGGTTATAACTTATAGCATAATTATGATTCATTAATAGGGTCCGTACTAGTATTACTCCTGCTTTTAGACCGCACAACTATGGCGGATGGAATCTAGGCCCCTACTCAAGCCCCATTGATACACATTCGCTTAGTGAGTACCACCACCAGCTTAGGCTAGTTCTGTCGGGTTGCAGGGTTGGCTGGTGCAATGGAGTCTTGGGCTTACATCCAGGCAATCAGACCTACCCTATACCTCTAGGCCGGACCTGACCGTCACATAACTGCGAAGGGAGACACTCAGCCAATTCATTGAGAGAAATCTAATAAAAGCGATAACAAAGTTTAACTTTACAATGGCGTATTCCGCCGGCCGGTCAAGGCCTGCAGCAGTCGCATCAATCTTGGGGCGCTTGTCGATGTGGGGACCGTGAGTCTCTTGAGATATGTGACAATGGCGTCTGAGAATTCAATTGTGGTGAGGCGGACCGCAGGATGACGTAGCGGATGAACTCATATAACAGTTTGAGGTATAATTAGTCTGGATATCTGTGTTACTTCATTATGTGTCTTCATGTCTGAAAGACTAAGGCTCAGAGGTCAAGTCTTTCGGACGTTGTTGTGGATGGTTTACGGATGGCATGTGCTGCCCCACCATGCCGAATGTGTCGAGCAAAACCTGCCGTGGCAACATCTTTGTGGTAGGCAGACTCGTGTCAGATTGTAGCCCACAGACAAACTCATGCCAAACTATCGTCGGGCGAGTCCGAGTGTCTGTTCTTCAGCTACACAGATATCGGGTCGTGGGATGCATCACCAGATTTCCACAATTCATGCCCGTGGCGAGGGCCTGATAACGAACTGTCCAGGGATTATATCGTCTCGTGAGTGTAATGCAGAGCAGCTTATCAGTCTCCAAGAACTCTATCAGCGGGCGGACCAACCGTGTGGAGACGGACGGACATGGGTCGTCGGGCATGTCGCTTGGCTTCAGAGAGAAGCTTTGCCAAGTTTGCCAAGACGGCTCGGGCTGCCCGCATCGGTGTGGGGCAGATCGCGGCTTCGATGGGGCTGAAAGGACGGATTTAAGCCGGATGAACCAGGCCGACGACTACGTACGCACTGGGATGCTCCTCCGTTTGGGAGGTGGAATCCTTTGGGGATACATGGATATGCCGTACCGGCGAGGCATCGTTGGCCTAGGACCTTAAACCCGTTATGCTTCATTCATCCCGAGTCTCCATTCTTAAGTTTAGGTGCTCAAGTGCTCAGGATTCAGGAAGTCGGCAAATGATGACGTCCCGAAGGTCTATGGGGTCAACGCCCCTAGTGCAAGCCACTGACCAATACTTTCTTCGCCTTTTTCAATAGCAATGTGATCGGCTTTACCAGGGGAGGCAAAAGGAGGGGTGGCTGTCGGCGCGTTATGAGCGCGTGGCGTCTAAAGATCGTCCAGTTCGGCTGAGCTAGCGGGCGTTGTGTTTCATGCAGCTCGAATGGCTACGCCGAGGACGTATCGTCTCATTCTCATTGTCCCGAACTCACGAGTGGCCCCCCCTCGCCGATCAAATCTTACATGAATTGCTGTTGCTTACACAAGTGACATCCAGAGAGAGACCTTCCTCTTGCGGTCGTTTAATTTTGCAGCAACGTTGGGAGGTTTGGCCGTGAATTCCGTGAAAGCCTCTCGTGACGCGTCCACAACACCATCCATCCGCGGCCCCACTCGATCCCAGGTTGCAGAGGGTTTTGGATCCCATCATCCTTTCCATCTCTCCCAGGCAGAAAGGATTCTTATCTTTGATAAATGGAGACCTCGTGTCTCGTCCTCGTCTATGTACCCCAGGAAAATCCCAATCAAACCTAGCTGGCCTGCGTTCTTTCGTGCCCGTGGGCCCGGGTTGGTGCTTTGGGTGCTATGGGTTGCCACTTTTTCTGCTGGGGGAGTTGCCGCCTTATCCGTGGCAGACTTCTCGAAAGCCAGATACCACGGCAGCTTGTCATTTGTGTTACGTCTTTAATGCTTCCCCGTCTTGCCCCTTCCGACATGACCTTCCGCTTTCATTCAAGGCTCGCTTTAGGGGGCGCTATCTCGTGAGCCACTGACTGATCCTCCTTCCTGTCTCCCCCCCCGCATGGCCACCCAGACGAAACGCTTATAAGATACTTATATCTGCGTGCTTGGCACTGGTCGACCACTTTCGCTACCTTTTTGCAGCTGAGCCATTTCGCACTTGACCGAGTTCTTGTCTGGCTTTCAAAAGTGACCATGGTAGATATCGAAAGCAAGCCCGAGCCCGTCGTGGCAAACCCGGACTCCCACACCAGCGACGAGGAGAAGAGAGGTTCTCACCAGGACATCACCAAGCCCGAGCAATCCTGGGCCACTCGCAATGGACTCAACCTCTCCTCCTTCACGGCCCATGATGACCATGGCACTGGCACAGTCGAGCTGGAGCGCAGGATGAAGCCTCGCCATCTTAACATGATTGCTATTGGAGGCAGGTCAGTGATTTTCCAACCCTTTCAAAACGTCAACACCTTGTGATGGTGTTGTCTCGCACAAAGTATGATCATGGCATTGCTGACACTTTACACAGTATTGGCGCTGGTTTCTTCGTCGGTAGTGGAGGTGCCTTTAACACCGGTGGCCCTGGCTCCGTCTTGATCGGCTTCCTCATCATGGGTGTCATGATGTTCAACGTCGTCTACGCTCTGGGAGAGCTTGCTGTCATGTACCCTGTGTCCGGTGGATTCTATACGTGAGTCAACAGTCATGCATCACTCCATCTTGATCAATATCCTAACTCGGCAAACCAGTTACGCCAACCGCTTCGTCGACCCTTCGTGGGGTTTTGCCATGGGCTGGAACTATGTCATGCAGTGGGCATTCGTGTTGCCGCTTGAACTAACAGTCTGCGGTACTGTTATTCAGTACTGGGCACCAGATACCAGTGTCGCCATCTGGGTCAGCGTAAGTCATGGTCACCAAGCTGATATGCGCCCAGTAGTCTCGGGCAATGGAAGCCAACACTAACATCTTGTCAGGTCTTCTTGGTTGCCATAATCATCATCAACATCTTCGGAACTCTGGGATACGCCGAAGAGGAGTTCTGGGCGTCCCTCCTCAAGCTGTCGGCTACCGTCATCTTCATGATTGTCGCCGTTGTCCTTGTTTGTGGTGGTGGCCCTTCCGATGGCATGTACGACCACTACTGGGGCGCACGCCTCTGGCACGATCCCGGTGCTTTCAAGAACGGCTTCCGAGGCTTCTGCGGTACGTCAAATTCATCAAAAATTCTCCTCGAAATAGTACTGACTCGCCATGCTCAGGTGTCTTCGTCACTGCTGCCTTTTCATTCAGTGGAACCGAGCTTGTCGGCTTGGCGGCGGCCGAGTCCGAGAACCCAGCCAAGGCCCTTCCTGGAGCCATTAAGCAGGTCTTTTGGCGAATCACCTTGTTCTACGTCGTTGGGCTCTTCCTTGTTGGACTCCTGGTCAGCTCTACCGACCCCCGCTTGCTCAACGCCGGCAACGATGATCCCAGTGCCTCCCCCTTTGTCATCGCCGTCGCCAACGCTGGTCTGAAAGGCTACGACTCATTCATGAACGTCATCATCCTTGTTTCAGTCCTGTCCATCGGTGTCTCTTGCGTCTATGGTGGTAGCCGTACGCTTGTTGCCCTCGCCCAGCAAGGATATGCCCCGAAATTCTTCGCCTTCATTGACAAGTCCGGTCGACCCCTGCCTGCGGTTTCTTTGATTATTGCCATCGGATTCCTGGGATATCTCAGTGTCGACGGCAACGGCAATACCGTCTTCACCTGGCTTCTTTCGCTCTCAGGTTTGGCAGCTTTGTTTACTTGGGGTTCCATCTGTCTCTGCCACATCCGCTTCCGCCAGGCATGGAAGTATCACGGCCACACCCTCGACGAGATCCCGTTCCAAGCCATCTTCGGTGTTGTTGGTTCATGGATTGGGCTTGCACTGAACATTATCATCCTGATTGCCCAGTTCTACACCGCAATCACCAACGTTGACGGCTCACTTGCCACCGCCGAAGCGTTCTTCGAGTCTTATCTGGCTGCCCCAGTGGTCATCGCCTTCTACATCGGCGGCTATCTCTGGAAGCGAGAGGGCTGGCTGAAGCTCAGCGAGGTCGACCTCGATACGGGCCGTCGGGAGCACGATTGGGATGCCATTCATGCCTACCGAGAGCAACTCGCCGCTGCGCCTGCTTGGAAGCGGATGCTGAAAGTTGTCTTCTAATCGGAAGTTGACCAATCAGTAACTATCTGGGTTATCTTCATGTACAAGTATTATCATAGTAGCTGTAGCATGGTTTAGCATACAATTATTGGAACAGATTTCTGAAATCGAAAGAGCACATTCTCAAGCATTAGTGGCGATTCATTCGGTAGTGCTTTGGCAAAAATAACTTGTCCTGAGATCTTGAGACGCAGCCAAGGCCCTTCTCAGTATCTAGCAAGGGGTGACCGCTTTTGCGATCTTCGTGGTTTCGCGCCTAACATCGACTCCGTTGTCAGTATCCAGCCCGTCTCAGCCTCTGCTCACTCCATGAAGTTTGGGTTGAGCAGCCTCCTTAAGTCCCCTAGTCCCAGTTGCAGGCATTCAAACGTCAGCTTGAAGAAGTCTCGCGCTAGGTTCAGTAATATTGGAACTCAAACCTTCTAGAGACTGGGGCACTCCTGGGCTCTCTTCAAAAAAGTATATCTAGGTTCAGACTCTCGATCTGCGTTGGCTAGTCGGCTTGGGACGTGAGTGACGAGAACAGTCTTCCCAGCTAGCAATTGAAATAATATCGAAGTCAAACTCATCACATCTCCGTAATACTTACAGTCTCTCAGCGAAATACCCGACCCTGTCTTTTCAAAGACGAAGACCTGCCACCTAGGCTACATGATCAAATTATTCCTCTTCGTGATAGTGCAAAACCGCCTCTCTCCGGTGTTGGCGGCCGTGTTCTAACTCTGGACGTGTGGAAGTAGCCCGGTAGACCAATGGACGGATCTCAGCTCTTAGGCAACCGATGCGACGCATGTGATATGTCGATATAATTAGGGCCATGAGCTGCATTGCGCTCGACGCAGAGATCTAAGCTAAGGACGTGGCATTAAATAGTTGGCACGATTCTAGCTAGACGGTGGATTAGCCATCCTATTGCCCATTCTTGTCCCTGTCTAGCACTAGCAGGGACGAACTAAGCGGTGCCTCCATGCGATGATGTGTAAAGATCACGGTTCGATACTTGAAACTGTTCCCGTTGGCCTTGCACCAAAGACTTGCCCTTCCAATATCGTCCTTTCCTCGTATATCTCCGCAGTACACTTGTCCGTAGGGCCATTGGGTACAGTAGACACCTCACTGAAACCCCTGGATACGCCCAGTATGGATTCGAGGACCTGAAGCTATGGTGATCGCGCGGCAAATGACGTCTTTTCCCCAGATCAGCAAAGGTAGTCAGCCACCAACAATAAATGTGAGATTTGACGATGCACTGTGACAAAAATTCTCAGCATGCCTCCCAAGACTCCCCAGCTGCCTTGTCCGTGAACAGGAAGTTTCTTCACATGCCGAGGGAAACCGCCTGCTGAAGTTGGGCGTGAAGTCGTGTGCATTCTGCCGAACGTTTCTACTTTCGACGTGCGCGTTGTCATCTTCCGTCGCGTCAATCTTTCCAGCGTCGACCGGCTTCTTTACCCGGCGGTCTCTGCCCAGAAGACTCTGCCCAGAATCTCAGAAACAAAACGGTGCTAGGAAGCCGAAGATAACGTATATTGATGGCCACTGCTTTCGCGAGGCTGATCGCGGCCCAAAATGGGGTTGTTTGCGACGTTCTTGAATCTTGACGTTATGATGTGTTGATGTGCTGATGTGAGGAAGGATAGTGGAATATCTCTGCCTTTATATCATTTGCAGTTAGTGTTTTATGTATCTCGGTCAGAGCTGATATTGTAGGTAGCTATCCAGGTTGTCTGTAAATTTCATATTAAGTTCATAGTGTTCAAACTCTTCATAGCTGCTGCCTCTGCAATCTGACGCCCCAGACATGATTCATGGATCTCCCAAGGACATATCAAACGACTTTGGCATTGTTAAGATTGGATCTGATAGAAAATTCTTGGTTTCTTCAATGATACGTAGGTTCTCTACTGTAGGCTAGATACATTCTTTGTAGATGGGTACTGACCTATCTCAGAAGGATTTCAGTCCTCTAAGGACCACCAGCACGACCAAGCTCCCAGTATCGATCGCCATCTCCTCGGCAGGTGTTGAGCACACAGTACCACTCAACGGCCATGCTGTTCTCGTTGGGAGAGCGAATGACGTAAGGCCCCGAATCCTCATCGACACGGGTGCCGCACCCACGCGACTGCACGTACTTTTTCGTTTGGACCGTGTACGCCGTGTGGTGCGTCTTTGACCACTGGCAGACGGTATCTCCAGCCTCGCCATAGCAGCCTCGCTCGGTTGAGGACGACTTTGTCTGCGAGACGGAGAAGCCACCGGTGATCCAGCCGGTAGGGCCACCACCAGTTCCTAGTTCGGCCGAGATGGTGATGGAGACCTCCTCGCCGACTCCGACGAAGCAGGTTCCGCGCTGCGCACATGTCTGCGCGGGACCGACTTGCTTGTGGAAGTAGTCCTGGTGAGGATCGCCGTCGCCAATGAGTCTGGTCTAAGTACGAAGACAGTCGTTAGAGAGCTGCTGCTTAGAGCAGTACATCAGGGGGTCACTTACATCGTACCACACCGAGTAGGCGCAGCCACCCTGTCTCTTATCGAGCGCGGGTGAAGAGTCAGAGACAAAATGAGACGAAGCAATGCGGCTACTAAATGCGCTGGGCAAGTTGCGTCGGCGGGCGGCCGACTCCTCGGAGAAGCATTCCTCAACCTCATCGGCCGACAAGACTGTCCAGTCATCGAAGCTGTCGCGCCAAGGGATGGAACACTCAACCACAGTCGACTTTTCGTTGTACATCTTGGTGCAAGAGATGCCACCAGACATGTCGCGGTCACCAACAACCTTGTACTCTTTGTCGTCAACGGCAATGTGACCCGAGCCTCTTGCGTCGACGTTGATGGTGACTGCCTTGCCGGCAATGCCAAATGAGTTGTCACAGGCGTGGGCATAGAAGTCACTCTTGTCCAGAGTGCTCAGAGTGAACTCGGTCTGGTTGGATCCCGACTCGTGGTGATAACGGAGGAGGAGCTCCGAAGGCAACTCGTCCCGGATATAGTTTCCGGTAGGGCTCGCCAGGGTCAATGCCGCTGGGAGCAAGAGGAGATAGGAGAGCATGATGGGGGTGAAAGAGCTCAGAGTGTCTGATTGAAGGAAGTAGGCTCAAGAGAGTCTGGTGCTTGGTGCTGGTCAAGTATAGTGCTGGTTGCTGGATGCTGATGTCTTGATGCTCTCCATTCCAAGTTTATGGCGGCGCATTGCTCTCCTCTTATACGATTGAGGTTGAACAGAAGATCTGTATGTCAGTCGCGTGACACCGGGTCATCGCTCTCGCATGATGTCATACAGTAACATAAAAGATCTGTATCCCAGGACTAGAGCGAAGTTGCATCCCCGAACTAGGTCTATCCTGCACTCAGCCTCGCAGGATCCGTCGATCGTAGCCTATAGGTCGACTAAGCTGCCAAGGCTGCATAGCCCTTTTTTTCCTCGGCGCTGACTGGATGCTACGGTGCACGGCAATCCTATACTGCACCTGGCCTCAGCTGTGCCCTTTGACCCTGGCATTTCAGCCCCCGCACAGCTTGGCAAAATCCCAAATTATCTCATTGCGCGAATCATCCCAACGTTTCCACTGATAGACGTGATATAGCTCTAAACAACCTGGTCCTTCACGGCGCAAATCATCCCATCGTTTCCACTGATAGACGTGATGTAACTCTATACAGCTCGATCCTTCATCCCTGATCCTTCATTTCTGTCGGCCCGGATTGTCTTGGCTTAACGTACGGCTCCTACCGCGCCTGGGCTGATCTCATTGTGTCACCCGCTCTTCTCGTAGCCCGCGGTTCACAGATGGATTTAACCATGACGGGCTGGATATAAGCGTAAACGGATAGTTTAGATCTAGGTGGGTTACAGAGTCGGAGCTGACTTACAGTACTTCCCCACCCGTCAGCACGGATAGTATCGTCGCCACTACTAAAGTTCTAAACCATGACGACATCATCGGATACATTGTATTTACCTTCGGTGCAAAACCATACTTGACATTATTCATTAGGAAATCCGTCTCTTTTTGACAAGAATGAATTCCACGAGACCTCCGCATGTACAGTCGGTCTAATTTGGGCTAGTTGCCTTTGAACCATGCGTTTGTTGCGCTGCCGTCCAACTCCTACAATCAATAGGTTTCACTGAAGGATGCAAAGGAGCACCGCCCTCAGGTGGAGTTATCTGAGCTTCTGTGGGATCCCTTCACAAAAGTCTCTGCTGGTGGACCCACGTTGGGGTCCAGGGGTTGTATTTTTGGCAGGTGATGGAGAATGATACGTCGAGCTGCGTCTCGCTTGGCACTACAAAGCCTTGGCAATGTATTCCAATCCTGAGCAATCCTCTAACTTTTCGATAAACCAGCTGCTAGAGCTTAGGAACAGGTCAGGGCTCGTATTACATACCTAGATGATTAAAGGAATTTCTGATTTGGATATGGTCCGCCTCACTAGGAAGGAGAAGTTCGGGTTTCCCATTCCCGTGGTTTTCTAGGATAATACGCATGGTCCAAGTGTGGTACTGAGGTTCTTTATGGGACCGACAATAGAAAGTACAGTCAGCCTCATATTTGAAGGACGAACATGTATTGTGTGGGATGCACTGTGGAGTAGTCAAATATCAACAGATAGCAAGCAAGTTCATCAGTCTGGCTATCTCAGGTCAGTTGACGCTCTTAAACCAACTCAACCCCGTTATGTCCCTTGTATAGACTGACTACAATATTGCCTGGCTTCTGTCCTTATAATTTTTTTATCCTGATAGGTTCTCGTGCTTCGTTTTGAAGACTAAAGCCCAACATTTTCAAGGGATCGGACTTGATTGCACCGACCTGTATGTTTTGCTTACGATTGATCTCAAAGAGCTAGAAAAGCTAGATCCTTGGTAACCGTAGAAGCATTGGGGTTTGAAATGCTGAAATTGTGAAGAAAACTGGTTTTTTTATTTTTTGAACTTTGCGCCAGCAGCAACACACCCTTGATGGAGCGGACAACCAGATACAAGGATGAGATTGAATCATGTCGCGAGCGACGAAGGGTAAAAACAATTACACTCAATGTTAAAGAACAGGTCTATGCTTAGTACTTCGTCATACTACTCAACCCACGTCTATATATATTCTTCGTTCAACGGCTAAAAGGGAAGGCATATTTCAAAACCCACTGCGTTAGGCCTTTCTCAGGCCTTTGCCGAGTAACTCAACTGCCACCTCTGCAATCAACCTTTCCTCTGGAAAAGTTGACTTCTTGGCCAAGATAGTTCCTTCAGCATCCAGTGCCCGGAGGAGATCCGCGAGCTGCCCGTCCAGCGGTGCACGGAAGATGAGGTTACCCAGGGCAAGCAGCATCCCATGTAGTGCTTCAACCGACTTCTCCTCTTGGCTAATGGCTTCAACTACAGACGCTGCCAGCTCGACCTCGTCGTCTTCTGTCAATGTAGATTTTGACTCTTGTGACGCTCTCCTGTTGGCGAGTGACAGGTTGAAGAGAAGAGAAGAGGCCGCAACCCTAACGTTATTATGGCTTTCATCCAGGAAGCTGGATGATATCAGTTGGATGATCGGGGCCTGCAAGTCAGCTTTGCGGAGGATCTCTTCTGGGAAGAGGGGGGTTGAGAAAAAGTTGCAGGCCATTTGCAAAGTGACTAGACGGAGAGCATAGGGGCACTCCTGTGTCCTGTTGACCAGATCCAGCACGCTTCGTACAGTCTCATGGTTATTTTCCTCCGCGAAATAGCCGCTGACTCTGGGATCTGAAAGAGCACATCTGAACAGGTCCACGATGGTAAAGACAAGCTCAATTGGCAGCGTGGCGACCGAATCCTGGATAAGTCCGGATAGACGACTCATCTCAGGCACAAGGGAATCTTGCAGGCCGTCCTTGGCGCGTACCTCAAGATAGTGCTTGAGAGTCTGAACTTCAGTCTTGTTGGCGAAGGTTTGGCCCATCTTGGCCAACAACTTTTCCAGTGGAGGAACCTTGGTGTACAGAACGGGCTTTGCGTTTGGGTTTGAGAAACTGGGGAGACGCAGCTTCTCGTGCGGATGAAGAGGGAAAGCCATCTGGACCAGTAGCTGAACGTTCCCTCGTAGCTTAGCTGGGTCAGCGCCGGACCAGGTGTTCTCCTTCTCCCCCTTCAAGAAGGTTATGAGAGTTGGAGTAGCTCTTATCGAGAACTGACTCCCAATCTGATGACCCCCCGGTTGCGATATGTTGACCTTGATGAGAGTGAGCTTATCTCCGAACTCTTGCGCTAATTCGTCGTATACTGGGTATAGCATTTTGCATGGTGGGCAGGTATCGGAAGTGAAGAACACGATTGCACACGAGGGTTTGGCTTGTTCAAGGAGCTGATTGAATTGTGAAGGATCGGAAACAACCTTGACAGTATGCCTGGGTGCAGAAACGGCTTGGCTCTGAACTGGGGCTTGGGCCGTCTGTTGGAGGCCGAGAATGGATCCGTTCTGCTGTCTGCCAGCATTTATTCCTTGAGTCAGCTGTGGTAGCAGCATGCGTCCCATTGGAGAGTCAAGAACAGCTTGGGGCATTTTGGCAATGTGATCTGGAATTCCCTTTCCGACAAGGAAATTTGAGAAGGAGTCGCTGAAGTTGTTGCAGTTGTGGCGGAAGAGGTCATATGCCTAAAGATGGCTAGGTTGGCGCGTGCAACTTTGCAAGGGGTGAGCGGATAGTGAGAGGACCTACCTCGAGGGTGAAAATGGGCCTGAGAGAGTCGAGGAACTCTTCGATAATATCGGTGGGCAGGTTCGTGGTGCCGAGATGCATCCGCTCCATCGGCTGACCGAGGTGGGAGGAACCGGGAGCAATGGCGATGATGCCGCCGTCATAGACATACTCTCGCCCGTTGACCTCGATGGAGGTGTGGTAAATGGCATCAAGCTGAAAGCCCAGAATGCCAGCCGACATTTGACGGGCCATGCCGCCAGAGAGGTCGTACACAAGCAAGTGGACGTCCATTTCGGGGTTGGTTGGCTGGCTCTGCAGTTAGGGAAGGGAGGTTTATTATTGTTTAAATTGCGGATATGAGCAACTTGGTGCGGGTTGGGCTTTGAGGGCCTCGAAGTTGCTTTACGCGTTGCAAATAAATACTGTCAATGCGAGAATGATGCACGTGGGAAAGTTGGGAAGTTGAATGGTCATGGGCGACGTTGAGACTCAGCAAGGCAACACTGGCGTACGTCTTGGAAGATTCTGGAGGGGTGAGAATCGGACAGTACGTCAGTAACTCCGGTAAGCAATCAGCGCCTGCCCATCCAACTCTGAGCCTTGGCGAGACAAAAGCTGATGCCTTGGAGTGTTGAAGGGCCCATACAGATATAGATTCTTTGGCATCTGCTCTTTCGATCTCTCAAAACATCCACTCGACTCTGGCCAGATTCACCACGAGCAGGGAGCATTCTGGATGCCTTCCTTGGTTCCTGCTTGATCCCGGTAGTATTCTGGACAAAGACAAGTGGCAATACGTGTGCCTGATTGGATGACAACGCCACCCCTCAAGCGGACAGGCCAGACACGCTCTCTCCCGAAGGCGTTCAAGGCTCCTTTACTAGGTGGAGCCGCTAAGTTTAGGGGGCTCTATCGCCTTTGGCCTTCTGAGCCAGGCCATTTGAGCGCTGCCACAGGCCTTCGACGGGCTGCCACAGTGGCCAGATGCTAACAATAGCCACTGCAAGCTCAGGGGTCTGTCCTCCTGGGTTCCCCTAATCCACGCTTGGCAGATCCACTGCAGCCAGGTCGCCATCCACTGTTTTCGATAGAGATTGGCCGGAACTTGACCCGATAGCCTGCAAGTTTCCCATCCGCCGCAACTCGACTCCTTTTCCGTCAGACTGCATTAACTCCTTTCATTTCCCCTTGTCCTAATCACCACACCCTCTCGCCCAAGACGCTCGTATCGATTTCTTCCTTCCATTTATTCGTACACAAAGCGAGTCAAATGCGCGACGGCCCCTCTCTCTAACGACCGTCCCCTCTCGTCGCCGCGCCCGTCTCGACATCTTGCTCGACGGATCCCGCTCTCATGAGAAGAACATCCGTTTCGCTGCCATCCAAGAAGCTAGTAGCCCACGATCCCCACGAGAAACCCGATCGCTACAAGTTCATCCCCAAGAAGATGAAGGACTCGGTCATGACGCAGGCCCAGAAGTCGCGATGGATTAAGACGGCCACCATCATCTTGGCCCTCGTCACTCTCTTCTACTTCATGTCCCCCAAAGGAGTCGAGATCTACAAAGAAGGTACGCTTCATGAACCGGATTTTCCCTCCTCCACGCGCTGACCATGAGACAGTCTCGCATCCCGCTGAAGGAGGCAGCAGCAACGACGGCCAGAGCCCTTCCGACTCTTCCTACGGTACCGAGTTTTGCACCAAGTCGTACTCGAAAGAGAAGCCCATCGTTCAGTATGTCTTGATGATCGACGCCGGCAGCACTGGCTCCCGCATCCACGTCTACAAGTTCCACAACTGCGGCCCCACCCCTCAACTCGAGGGTGAGGAGTTCAAGATGACTGAGAAGTCTGTCGGCGGCCTCAGCGCCTTCAAGAACAGCCCTGTAGACGCCGCCAAGAGTCTCGATCCCCTCCTCCAGGTCGCCATGGATACCGTCCCTGAAAAGCTAAAGGGCTGCACCCCCGTTGCTGTCAAGGCCACCGCTGGCCTGCGAATGATTGGTACTGAGCTGGCCGACGCCATCCTCAAAGAGGTGCGACGCCACCTCGAGGAGGACTACCCCTTCCCCGTTGTCGATGCCGAGAAGGAGGGCGTTGCTATCATGGACGGCTCCATGGAGGGTGTCTACGCTTGGATCACGACAAACTACCTTCTCGGCAAGATTGGCGGTCCCGACTCTACCGACTCGGCCGCTGTTTTCGATCTTGGTGGTGGCTCTACCCAGATCGTCTTTGAGCCCAAGTTCAAGACTGTGGATGGTGCCATTCCCGAGAAGCTTGCTGATGGCGATCACAAGTATGAGCTGGACTTCGGTGGCCGCAAGTTCGACCTCTACCAACATTCTCACCTGGGTTACGGCTTGATGGCCGCGCGCGAGGCGGTTCACAAGGCTTTGATTGAGGACATCACCACGGCTAATGGAGGCGACAAGTCCTGGATGAAGAAGCCCGTTGTCCACCCCTGCGTTGCCCCCGGAATGACCAAGGAAATTGAGGTCAAGATTAGTGACGATAGCTCAGCCACCCTCAACTTCACCGGACCCTCTGAACCATCTCCCGCCCAGTGCCGCAACTTGGCCGAGAGAATCCTGTACAAGGAAGCCGCTTGTGGTCTTGCCCCTTGCTCCTTCAACGGTGTCCACCAGCCTTCCTTGGCCAAGACCTTCGCTCAGGAGGATGTCTACATCTTCTCCTACTTCTACGACCGCACCAAGCCCCTTGGCATGCCCGACTCCTTCACCCTGCGTGAGATGCACGACCTCGCCCATACCGTGTGCATGGGTAAGCCCGCCTGGGACGTCTTCAGCACCGTTCCCGGCGCCATGGAGGAGCTTTTGGACCGCCCGGAGCACTGCCTGGATCTCAACTTCATGATGGCTCTCCTGCACACCGGTTATGACATGCCCATTGATCGTGAGGTCAAGGTTGCCAAGAAGATCAACAACAACGAGCTTGGTTGGTGCTTGGGTGCTAGGTAAGCTCCCCTTATCATTTCAATATTCCTTTGATGCTAACCAATACCCTCTAGCTTACCCCTTCTTGAGGCTGGCTCCGGCTGGCAGTGCAAGGTTCGCGAGGTTTCCTAGATGGACCTCCAACATGACGGCGTTGCGGAGGAAATTTTGCAGGACATTTGTTTACTGAAGCAACTCTCTTAGCGAGTTGAACGACATGTACGTTGGGGACACGGCGAATAAAATAAATACGCACGCATAGGTTATTTGGTATGACGGAATGACCTGGACTGTACTACGCACGAGTCGGCTCTTGAGTACCGGGGTTCCTTAGGTTTGCTCGCAAGGTGTAGAATTACTATAGACGGACAACCTACTATTTAATACACGGTGACGCGGCCTAGAGCGGCGCAGTCACCATACCCAAGACATCTTCAATGACATCTTCCGGTCCGATATCCTCAAGCAATGCCTCGACTGCGTCGACGCGGCTGCCCCATTGCATGCTCCTCTCCTTTCCAGGTGGTGTTAGCTGGATGCGGTGTAAATAGACTTTCCCGGCAGCGAGACCGACGAGAGCTGGCGTAACATAATCGAGGTTATGCAAGGGTGCGAGACAACGCATAAGCTGGGCGAAGTGTTTGGTAGCTGTGGGTGTCAGGCCTCCGGCGACTGCGCGGTGCATGCGGAGGAAAGAGATTATGTTCATCTGGTAGCGGACAACGTCGATGTCGACCTGAGCTTGCTTGCTCAATGTACCAAGATGGCTGATCTCCTGTGAGGCATGTTAGCCGTTGTGCAAACATCAACGAACCAAGAACGTACGGTTTCCAATATTAAAGGGGGGCCTGTTGACGCATCTTCGCCTGCCCCCCGTTTCACAACGCTCCCAGTCGACGCAGTGTCAGCCGCGTCGCCAACATCGTACTCCTCGAGATTGACGAAACCATCTTCGGGGTTGTGCCAGTAGGCAATGTACAAAAAGTCGTTGAGGTGCGGCGTGACGCGGGCCTCGCCGCCGCTCTCGGCCTCGAGTACTGGGACGAAGACGAACTGCTTGGGGGCGGTCTGGACTGACGTGCGAGTGAAGATGCGGCGGGTGCGTAGCAGCTCGAGGGCCTGGATCTGGACGGCCTGGGACGCGCGGTCGAGGTTCTTTGCGAAGACGACGTTGGCGATGGACGATGACGACGGGCCCGCGAGCGACGGGGACAGCGGCGCTGAAGGGTTCGACGACGGCGATGGCCGCGAGACAAAGTACGAGTCGGCGCGGTTCGGCTGGAACGGCGAGGCCGAGTGGCCGGTCGACGACGGGGCTTGTTGGTGGGGGATGAGCAGCGCAGCAGCGAAGTCTTCGAGGGTGGTGGAGGAGTTGCAGTCGATAACGACCCAGCTAAGGCCGAAGGTCTTGGTCACTACCTATAGGTTCATATCGTAAGCTTCTATACTGGATCGCAGCATATCAACACTGGAGACAATTCCCATACCAGCTGTAGCTCCTGGAGCAAGTCTTCAATTGCATCAGGTGGCGTGCTGACGAGACAGTGCTCCCGGCTGATGAGACATAGCAAGATGGCCAGCTCCAGATCACTCAGGGCATGGACCTTATCGAGAAGAGCATCATCCGCCATCATGAAACGGCCCGAAACTCGCCCTCGAGTCCATCAGGCGAAAGCATTGCGCAGAGTGAGAGACTCGAGAAAGTGACCCTATCTCCAATCGGTCAACCGAGCTCTGGAGGGACAGGGGGTGTTGGACGTCGCATGACACTGGCGCATATGATGTCACGTGGGATTGCACAAGTTCGAAATAACCCACTGTTAGGCAACGCTCCCCCACTGTAATGGGCTCTATGACTGCACCGATCACAGCGGATGCTGGGCTGTGAGTCTGTGAGCCGAAGATTTATGCATTGGACTAGCCCTAGTGCAGTCTAGCGCGGGTGGGCACTTGTCACCGCGAGCGACGGGGCGAGGCTGCGACATTGGCGTCCTTCTCGCACTTCGGCCATCTGCGACGTCTGCCTCTGAGCAACATCCCTCGCGAACGCCCGTTTTCCACGCCACAGGCCCCCGTCCGACGAGCATCTACCTACTGCGCAAGACAGGCAGCAGCTTCAAGCCCTTTGCTACAAAGCTTTTCCGGCCCGCCGTCAGCTTCGACGAAGCCCGCCCCCCTCCTCCGATTACGAGATTGCGTTGCAGCCGCTTGAGATAACGTCATTGAAACTCGTTCCGTCCAAACGACGACTAAGTCACCATGTCTTCAAGAAAGAAGGTCCTCCTCAAGGTGCGGCGTTCGAGGTTCTGCAGCTTCGAGCAGGCATGGATGCTGATGGTGCTTGGAATTAGATCATTATCCTTGGGGATAGCGGTGTTGGCAAGACCAGTCTGATGAACCAATATGTACGGCCTACTCGCCCCTCATCACAGCTCCCTACGACGAAAGCTGGTATGGTGCTAATGCATAATCTCCACGACTCCAGGTCAACAAGAAGTTCAGTGCCAGCTACAAGGCCACTATCGGCGCCGATTTCCTAACACGAGAGGTCCTGGTCGATGGCCGACAAGTCACCATGCAGGTACGACGTCCGCGCTGTGGCGATATCCTCCACAGAGAGGTCTGACAAGAACACAACACTAACCCGTGACGCTGCAGCTCTGGGATACCGCCGGTCAAGAACGATTCCAGTCTCTCGGCGTGGCTTTTTACCGTGGTGCCGATTGCTGCGTTCTAGTATATGATGTCAACAACGCCAAGAGCTTCGAGGCGCTGGACAGCTGGCGAGACGAGTTCCTGATTCAGGCTTCGCCTCGCGATCCGCTCAACTTTCCCTTCGTAAGCAGGATTGCCTCAGGATTTGGCCCGTGGGCTCTAGGCTAACCACGCTGCAGGTTGTTCTGGGTAACAAGATCGATGTCGAGGAGAGCAAGCGAGTGGTAGGCGCCTCCAATGCCTTCTTGGCTGGTTCACTTGCTAACGCGTGCGTAGATTTCCAACAAGCGTGCCATGACTTTCTGCCAGTCCAAGGGTGACATCCCTTACTTTGAGACTAGTGCCAAGGAGGCCGTCAACATTGACCAGGCTTTTGAGGGTACGTTGCCATTCCAATCATATAGTCGACTTAAGCTCATGCGGTACCAGTCATCGCTAGGAACGCCCTGGCCCAAGAGGAGTCGGAGGAGTTCAGCGGCGACTTTGACGATCCGATTAACATCGACATCAATGACGACCGCGACGGCTGCGCCTGCTAGAGGACTATCTAGAGAGTGGAGTGTGAGGAGTGGCGAACGTCGACCAGGGTTGATGAAGGCACGAGAAGGGGCTATTTTGATTGCGGGGGGATTACTTTCTTTCCTCGCCAGACACATTTTTATCATTGCCTGGATGTAGCATACCGAGAGAGACGACTTGCTTTTCGTTGGTGTTATACATGGCTGCGCTTCTGTTGCTTTTTTTATCAGTATCCCTTGCGGCGTGGCCATGAATACGGCAGGTGATGTTGTTTCGTATTTGTCGGTGCTCGTCCGTCTTTTGTTTCTTGCTTTCGTCTCAATTGCAGATTTGGATCTATAGCGTTAATCGTCAATTATCAGATCCAAGTGGAAGTGAGCTCTCCCGTGGCGTGCACCAGCCATCCAGCGACTCGTGAAGGATATCCTTTTCCAGAGCACATCAGACTATGCTGCAGCACACAGGGCAAAGTAGACTTGCACAGCCCTTATATAAGCAGGAAGTGTAAACATGCATCTATCAATTGCATCTGAATAAGAATCGTACGTTTGTTCACTTTCTCCAAGTCCCATCGCGAAGGTGGCGTCGTTCGGCTTCTGGCTTGCGCCCAGCTATCTTTTTGGATCCTCGGCAGTGCCCCACTCGTCCCGGCTCCGAGGCTCCAGCGCCTCTCCCCTTTCTTACAGGTGGCTTACCCCAGAATTTCCCCAGCGCTCGACCCCCACTGGCTTACGGATAGTGGTCTTTGCGCTGTAGCTTTGCTTAGAGACAGCGTTGAATGGAGCTCCTCCCTTTTTGGACCTCGGCATCGGGCGCTGCAAACATTCGACGGGGTGCGGAGAAGGCGACGTGACCCTAGGTTTGGGAAGCTGGGGGGGTTTCAGTGACAACCGAGCAGGCCAGTCTTTCGTGTTCCCTTTAACAGACGAATTTCGCTTTTCTTCATCTTCCATTTACTCAATCTGCTGTCCTTTGAAAGAGATAGTTGTCAGGTTTACTCATTCTCACTCTACTTCGTCCACTCTCTTGCACCTCTCCCTCACATACGTCATCTGCCGTGCCTCATAAACATGTCGGCCAGAATCCCAGCCATTGTAAGTCACCCCGTTCTTGTTCTCGATGAGTTATCGTGGCATCTGAGCTACGTACTTTGGACGTGATGGACGCTGACCAAGCCTCGCATGTAGGCCGCGAATCGCGTCAGCGACGCGGCAAAACAGGCGCTTGATACTGTCGCCAAATTTGTTGAGGAAGAGTGTATCCCGTGAGTCCCGGCCGTATAGCTATATATACTCAAAGAATATGTCAACTAACTGAGCCGTACAGAGCCGACCCTGTCGTCGAGTCCCTCGTTGGCGAGGGCGATGCCCGATGGGAAGGCCACCCATCCATCATTGAAGACCTCAAGGCCAAGGCGCAGAAGCTCGGCTTGTGGAACATGTTCCTCCCAAAGGGCCACTACAAGGAGTCGCCAGGCTGGACCAACCTCGAGTACGGCCTCATGGCGGAGTGGCTCGGCCGCTCGCACGTCGCCTCGGAAGCCTGCAACTGCTCCGCCCCGGATACGGGCAATATGGAGGTCCTCGCCAAGTACGGCAACGCCGCGCAAAAGGAGCAGTGGCTCCGGCCTCTGATGGAGGGCAAGATCCGCTCGGCCTTTCTCATGACGGAGCCCCAAATTGCCTCGTCCGACGCCACCAACATTGAGCTGAGCATCCGCCGCGAGGGCAACGAGTACGTCCTCAACGGCCAGAAGTGGTGGTCCAGCGGTGCCGGCGACAGGCGATGCGCTATCTACATCGTCATGGGTAAGACAGCCCCTGACCACAAGGATCCCTACCAGCAGCAGTCGGTCGTCCTGGTCCCGGCCGACACTCCCGGCATCACTATCAACAGGATGCTCAAGGTCTACGGCTTCGATGATGCGCCGCACGGGCATGGCCATCTCACTTTCGAGAATGTACGGGTCCCCGTGAGCAACATGGTTCTCGGCGAGGGTCGAGGATTTGAGATTATTCAGGGTCGTCTTGGACCCGGCAGAATTCACCACGCCATGCGAAGTATTGGTGCCGTAAGTATACCCCCATCTTTTCACCCCCAAGAATTCAGTTTACTGACAGTGACATTCAGGCTGAGCGAGCACTTGACTGGATGCTCTACCGAGTCAACGACGAGGCCAAGAAGCCCTTCGGCAAGCTTCTCCGCGAGCACGGCGTCATCCTCGAGTGGATCGCCAAGTCCCGCATCGAGATCGACGCGGCCCGCATGCTGGTGCTCAACGCGGCCATCAAGATGGACGAGCTGGGCCCCAAGAAGGCCCTCAAGGAGATCGCCGAGGCCAAGGTGCTGGTCCCGACGACGGTGCTGACCGTCATCGACCGCGCAGTACAGGCCTTTGGCGGCGCGGGCGTCTCGCAAGACACGCCGCTGGCATACATGTGGGCAGGCATCCGCACGCTCCGGCTGGCCGACGGCCCCGACGAGGTGCATCTGCAGCAGCTCGGCCGCAACGAAAACAAGCGAGGCGGCGAGGCCACGGCGACTATCAAGCGGCAGCGGGAGAAGACGGAGGCGCTGATGAAGGAGTACGGTGTTGAGACTGCGCAGCCGGGATCGAGGATAAAGCACACCAAGCTATAGGCGATGGCATTTTGAATTTGTCACGTAGATGGCTTGATGAGTCTTGAACTGCGAACGCATGAACACCAAGGCCGGGAATTGGGCCTCGAGATTGGGTCACGGCCCGTTGTCTGAGTGAACAGTGGGGTGTTCTGCAGGGCTGCGCTTAGTTTATTGCCAGATGGCCGTGGTGTATGATATACAAACAAGAAGTTATATAGGCCGTGCTATTGAGTCTGTCTCACAGTCGACGTGTGCTTTGTATACCCGTATAAGACCACAACAGCTGCTAGTTCTTGGTTGCAGATCGATTGGACATGATGGGTCTTTAGCTGATACAAGGACAACCTCGGATGCCCGCCTCGGTGGTAACTCTGTGAGTCACTGCTGATCCTCATGGTAATTAACGAGCAATTCCCCCAGACAATGCCCGCGCACAGGGGCCAGGCCATGCCATTGCCGTGGCGATGATGCGTTGTCGCCGTGTCAGGGTGGTTGAAGAAACTCCAGGGATCTCTCATCAGAAGAAACAATGGGCTCCATTTCTTGCAGCCCAGGGAGGGTCTGTGTTTGGGCGGCCCCTGCATGCCTGCCTATTCTGCCGGGCTCATCATCCACACACCCTTGCCGAAAAAAACCCAGCAAAGTTGCGCATTCCATTCCACACCCGATCCTGGGCTTATCAAAGCACCCCAGTTGCGGCGTTGCCCGGTCGACGCCGGCTTTTATTGACTTGACGTGTGCATTTTGCGCCACGAAAGTTGTGCACGCTCGACGGGATTATCAGTGCTTGGCTGTGCCACTACATTAACGCCCGCATCCCACACTCTTCCCAGCCTTTGCAAGATCATCAATCCATTCCATCCTCATCATCTCCCAAACTACTGCAACACGCATCTGCCTGCTACCAACCGCCGCATTCTTGTCTTCCAAACACCTGCAACCAGCAAGCTTCGTCGTCGTTTGCACGTCCCGCGCCAACTACATCTCACGCACGCGCTCGTGCAGTTACCGGACGCAAAATAAACACCAATACGCAATGTCTTCCAAGGTTCTCGCCGACAAGGACGCCAACGCCTCCATGGCCGACCAGCAGGTCTTTTCCAAGGACGTTAAGAGCATGGAGTACCACCGCCAGATCCTGCAGTCCAAGATGGCCGAGGACGAGTCGTACGTATAGCCCTTCGAGATGCGATGCGACCCAGCTGCAACCGTGAACGGCCTTCGTGAACAGCCATCACTAACGCGTTGACACAGGACCAGCACGTACATCTCTCCCTCGGACAACATAATGAGCCCTTGCACCGCCAAGATCAACGCTCTGCGCAACAAGCACGCCAGCAAGTTCGTCACCTCTCAACCTCACCCTCCCCTTCTCTCGCATGTACTAACCATCCCTCACAGAGTCAAGCCCAAATCCCTCTTCGCCCAAGCGAGCGCTAAGAAGCTCCAGGGCGAGAACCCGCTGGGCACGACACCAGCTGCGTCCGCCAAGGCTTTCCAACTGTAAACACCACGCACTATGCATGAATCTTTCACTCTTTCGGATACAGCTCTCGCTGTTGAATCATTAAGGTGCACTTGCTTTCGTTGCTGGAACTTTGGGCCCCGGCGGACTGGCGGCGTTCATGGAAGGATTAACAACATGTTTGTTGTGCAGGATATGAAAACTGTTGGCTTGTAATGACACGATGCGATGACCGGACTTTGTTTCTTGGGGTGGTGTCGTACTATATGAATTTATCCATTTGATACCTGAATCCGGCGTTGCCTCCGCTTTTGTTTTGTGTGCAAACAGCCCTAGATGAGATTCCCACTTAAAGGGGCAAATCTACGCTTTCCAAGCAGTGACCATGTAAACAACATCTTCATCTGCTACCATGTGACCCAGGCCAACTCTCTGAGGCACATGTCTCGCGCTCGCTCCCCATACCAGCGCATACTTGAATGTGTCCTTGAGAGTCCTGTGAATGCGATCGCACACATCCTCGATGGTGCTGTTGCTCCGCACAATCAGGGCCTCGTCAAAGTTGGGGTCGATGCCCTTTCGCTTCGTGTAGATTCTGATCAGCTTCAACTCCTCCCAGCATCTGTCCACGACGTCCTGGATACCAAGGTTAAGTTCGCAGCTCATGACAACGGTGTGGGGCTCGCGTGCGAGCTTGTCGAGAAAGTCGAGCGAGACACTGTCGATCTTGTTGTACACGTAGAGGCACTTGATGTATTTGCGGTGGTCCTTCATGATGACGTCGATGAATTGGTCAACCGTTGCGTTCTCGTCGCGGACAAGGACTTCGCAGTTGAGGATCTTGTAGTCTCGGAGAATATTGTAGAGCATCCTCTCGTCCAGGTTCTTGGGTGGCGACTGGAACGTGATTTTCATGCCGCCAGCCGTCTTGATCTTTAGGTAAATGTTCCTACAATCGTCAGCACAACAATATGAGAGCGATTTCTGCACCCATCCACTCACGGAGGCTCGCAGTTTAGTCGGATGCCGACAGCTTCCAATTCGGCCTCCAGTAAGGCTCGCTGCTCCGCACGCTTGGTCGCGTCTAGGACCATCAGAATCAGGTCACTGGTCTTTGCTGCCGAAATGACCTGTCGTCCTCGGCCCTTTCCTTCAGAAGCGCCCTCGATGATACCAGGGAGATCGAGCAGCTGGATTTCAGCGCCGCCATACTCAAGGACACCGGGAATGGCCGTCAAGGTGGTAAAGGCATACGACGCAACCTCAGACCTCGTCTTAGTGACCTTAGACAGGAAAGTCGACTTTCCTACGGACGGAAAGCCAACTAAAGAAATTCGGGCATCGCCACTTTTGCTGACATCGAAGCCTGCACCGGGGCCACCTCCTGATCCTGGACCAGGCTCCAAAAGCTGCGCCCGTAGTCGGGCGAGTTTTCTGACCAGGTTAGTAACCGAGATACTCAAGCAGCAGAAGCAACACTGGCTCGTAACTATCCCAAATGAGAGGCTTGTCTCAGTGGCACACGGGACTCACCCTTTTAATAGACCCAGATGATATTCTGAGACGGGTTAACAATAGCTCAGTACTCCATGTTTGGCTGTAACATCGGCTACATCACATACCAGTTGCCTTGTTTTCTAAGACATGATTAGTACAGTTCTCAAACAGCAATTAATAAGAGTCCAATCATCCAGGGAAGTGAAGTGAATGCGTTCTATTCAATTTGCCCCCACCACCGACGGCAATGAGCCGCCTGCTACCAGGGCGCAGTTCTCACAGCCGATATACTCGTCTTGTTTCCTTCAAGTAATCCTCGGGACGTCTTGCTCCTCGACGGCATCGCAGTCACTTACTTTGGGTCCTCTTCATCTCATCCTCAATCCTGAGGGGCATCAGCAACTGCCCCGCTACAGCAAAGGCCAGGGATAACCAACTCCTTGATCTTGTCTGTAATGTTCACCATGATGCCGTTGGTTGGATGCGCTCGTCGCGCCCCAGACAAAATCCCACGAAAAGAATGAGCAAAAGCGGCGTCGAGTCGAATCTCGATGTTCGAACGAGTTCAAGATTCCAAGGTGGGGCGAGTGAGGACCTGACAAGGCCGCGGCAGAATCTCTCCTCAGTGCTCCACAATTGCGGGATGGCTTACTCACCGCCTTCCTCTTTCGCCACGCTACTTCGGCGCCCCAGAAACTTTTACAGCCTTGCATCATCCTCGCCAGGGTTCCCAAAGCAACGTTGTCGCGTCGCCATCACAAGCTTGGATATCTCAACCACAACCACACCTTTTACGATCGCACAATGGCCGATACAGCGGAACAGGTCGAGACGGCGCCGGTCGCCGTGCAAGAGGACCAGGACATGGCGCTCGCGACAACAACCACCAGCACTGAGGTCGCGGCGCCAACAGGGAAGAAGGTGGTCAAGAAAATCATCCGCAAGAAGAAGCGACCCGCGCGAGCCCAGGTCGACCCTGACTTCATCACTTCCGAACCTCCGCCCCAAACCGGAGTTACATACAACCTGTGGTACAACAAGTGGTCCGGTGGCGATCGAGAAGACAAGTATCTGTCCCAGACGAAAGCCAAAGGTCGTTGCAACATCTCGAAGGACAGCGGATACACCAGGGCCGACCAGGTCACCGGTAGCTATTTCTGCATCGCCTTTTCGCGCGGCCTCTGTGCCAAGGGCCAGGATTGCCAGTACCTGCACCGGTTACCGGGAACCTTTGACCTCTTCAACCCGAACGTAGACTGTTTTGGTCGCGACAAGTTCTCCGACTATCGCGATGACATGGGCGGTGTCGGAAGCTTCATGCGCCAGAATAGAACCGTTTACGTGGGAAGGATACATGTCACCGATGACATTGAGGAGGTTGTGGCGCGCCACTTTGCGGAATGGGGACAGATCGAGCGCAGTAAGTCGGGAACGCCGACCGAACTGTAGGCCATTACTAACCTTTATCTCAGTTCGCGTTCTCAACACCCGAGGTGTAGGATTCATCACTTACACAAACGAAGCGAATGCGCAATTCGCCAAAGAAGCGATGGCCCATCAGTCCCTGGACCACGACGAAGTATTGAACGTCAGGTGGGCGACTGCTGACCCGAACCCCATGGCTCAGGCCAGAGAAGTACGCAGAATCGAGGAGCAGGCTGCTGAAGCCATTCGAAGGGCTCTGCCTGCCGAATTCGTCGCTGAGATCGAAGGCAAGGACCCAGAGTCTCGGAAGCGAAGGAAGATAGAGAGCAGCTACGGGCTTGAGGGATACGAAGCCCCAGATGAGGTCCACTTTGCCCGAGGTGGCAACGCAGTCAATCCCGTTGGGCGTCAGGGCTTCGACGTTGAGTACCAGGAACGACCAATGATTGAGAACGGCGAGGCATCGGCACAGACGGAACAGCCACAGCAGGAGGCCAGTGGCATCTTCTCAGGCAGCACGCTCGCGGCCCTGAACAAGGCGAGGGTTACGGTAGCATCAAAACCCAAGGCTGCGGCGTCGGCAGGGCCGCTAGTTGCCTACGACAGCGACAGCGATGATGAATAGGCGTTTCTTTTTAAGCATACATAGACATTTATTGTACATTAATGATACCACACATGGACAGCACGTTCAGCTGTTGAAGATCCTCGAGTACAGAGTCTCATGGCGCCCGATCCACAAGTCCATGACGGGCACCGTCTGCCCAGCCTCCTCGACCGGCGTGGCCCATTCCCGGTCAATCATGTCGTCGATCAAGCCCTGGACGAGCTGCCCTGCCAGGACCTTTTGCGCCTGGTACGGCCCGAAGACGCTCGCGCGGACGGCGGCCGAGATGAGGGCCTTGACGTGGCTCAGCATGAAGACGTAGGCCGTCTGGCGCAGGCCCAGGCCAACGATGGCGCAGATGGCCCCGAACAGCGGCGCCAAGTGCGCCGACGCCAGCGGCACGTCCTGCTTGCTCTCGGCGCGCAGCAGGGCTGCAAAGTCCCGGAGCACGGCGCCGTCGACCTCGGGCGGCATGCCGGACCGGAAGGACCGCTCCCAGATGCCCAGCAGCGCGCGGCCCTGGGCGACACTGGCGCGGCGGCCAACGGTGCACACGATGGCCGCGTCGAGCTGGTCGTCGAGATCCGCGAGCTTTGACGGGTCGCGGTGTGCCGCCAGCGCAAAGGGCAACGTCGTGGCCGCAACCGACGATAGCGACGAGGGCAGAAACGATGAAAAGGTCGCACCGCGTCGGTTGTGCGCGAGGTACGACTCGAGCCCGCTGCTAAAGGCAAAGGACCCGAGCGGCAGTGCCGAGTCCGACAGCAGCAGCAGGAAGTGCGTCGAGGCGGCGAGGTGGGCTGCGATGGTAGGTGAGCTGTTTTGTTCACAGGCGATGTGGTGTTCCAGAACAGACTCACGGCCGGGATCACGGCTTGGCTGCGGTGGCCGCGCAGCCTTCAAGCGCTCTCTGGCATCCTGTAGCCGCCGCTCTAGTTCTACAATCTCATCCTGTATTTCATCCACAGGATCTGAGCCGAGATGGGAAGCCATCAAGAGCCATAGGGTGCGGTGTCAAGGTTGGGTTCGATGCTGTGCCAGATAAGCCTGAGCTCCATACTGTAGATAGGGAAAAAAGCCATCTTGTAAGTGGATATCAATACGACTAGGTATATTTAAAGAAAGACCCAACACCATGCCAATGCCAACAATCAAATCCAACCGAAACGGCCGTTAGAAATACAAATTATCACATCTCCATCGTTTCCGTCCGCCTTCAGCAAGTTATTCACCCTACCACTGCGCGTCCTCGCGAGGGTCGCACATTCTCCTTGTCGTGACCCTTCTGCCTCTGCGTCCGCTTCTTTTCCGCCATCCTCTCCTCGATCCGCGCCATAGCGGCAGCCCTCCGCTCTGGAGGAAGTGTACTCTTGGCTATGTTTCCCGCAACCGCGCCATCATTCAAGTCCGGTCCACCAAGACGCGCGAATCGATCCTGCAGAAGATCAACATTGGCCTCGCCTTTGTCTGTTGGTAGACTATGGGATGACCGGGCAATCGACTTCGCAAGGGACGGCAGATCAGGGGCTTCGATCTCCTTGAGCTTGCTGGCTGCCGAAGTGGCACCTCCGTTTTGGATGCGGTTGGTAAGTTCCTCGCCAAGGTAGGCTCTATTTCGAGGCGATCGAGGAACAAACGGCTGCCATCTAGGCGGCTCGAGGTTCGGTCGCTCGCGGTCGAAAGTCATCGAAGTCGGCCTGGCTCCAAGATCGGATTGCGCAGCCTTGGCGAGCGCATCGTCATGGAATTTTTCTCGCAGTGTCCGGGTACTAGCGCTGGGAACCCTAATCTCGACAGACTCGTCTTCGAGGTCCTTCAAGTCAAAGCTTCTACGCACAACACCATTCGTGACTGTGTTTAAAGCAGGGTCGTGGAGGAGATCAACCTCAGTTTGGGGATGCCAACTCTTCGGCCGCGCCGCGGGTTCCGAGGAGGACGCCTTCAAGGTTCTGATCTCCTTCTTAAGATCCGAAATTTTGTTGTGGGCGCGTTCCAGCACACCCTTGGTATCCTCCTCGCGGGCCTTAGTGTCCTGTCGGAATACCTCGAACTCTTTTTTGAGTGCCCGGAGTTCCTCATCCTTCTTCCTGGAGTCCTCTTTCACGTCACGGAGTTGGGCACGTAGCTCCTGCGCTCTACTACCTTCTGGGGGGGCCTCACTCTCAGATTTCCCCTCCATCTCCACCCTGGTTGCGCGTTTCTCTGCAGAACGGAGCTGAGACTTCAAGGTTGAAACTTGATCCCGGAGCTCGCCTAATTCTTTAACTTGGTTGCGGGCTCTGCGTAGTTCTCGTTGTGTGTCAAGAAGCGTCTTCTGCGTTCTGGGTGACGTTAACAGACGTCGCCGTCGGCCTTTGGCTTCTGCATCAGCATCGTCTTCCCTATCCCGCAGGAAATCTTCGAGCTGATCCTCCAATTCTTGCACACGGGTCCGGTACTGAACAGCTAGTGCCGTCTGTTTCGTGAGGGTGGAGAGTAGTTCCGGAGAGGTGTCTTCAGACCGATTGCCCCGCTTTGATACCATCTTGGAGGCACCCTCAGCAATCTGGCTTTCCATTGTAATGACTTTTTGCTGCTCATCCTTGAGCATCTCGGCGAGCTGAATCGCCTCGGCATCTTTTTGTTTGGCGTAGGATTTTGCCAGTTGCTTATACTTCAGCAATTTCTCCATCTCTGCCTTGGCATCCTCGTGATATTTTTCGAATTCTCCCTTCCAGTATTTGCCTGACTGCGAGTGTGGTTCGTTGAGATCCACCGTAATGTCCTGGCAGACGTCTTCGTCGTCGGCCTCCTCCCATTCGTCGTCAGACTCGTCGTCTCGAACCCGCCGGGTCGCGGGCTTCTGAACCACGGACTTGGCTTCCTCTTGAGAAGCATTCTCCAGAGCTTCGTTCAGGCGCGAGCGTTGAGGCGCTTCGGTCGTTTTCGCAACAAATCGTCCGTTCGTCTTCTTTCCGACATCTTGTCCAAAAGATACGCGCTTCCTCCGTGATGTTCCAGTTCCCGGAGTCAACAATATGCCTTGGGGCCGCTGAGGCGTCTTTGAGTCCTGGTCCTGGTCCATCATCGATCTCGTCTCGGGCTGGTCGCTTGGGCGCGCAGGTGTCCCGAAGATGGCACTTTTGAAGGCTCTCGCAGCAAATACGGGTGCAGGAGTGTCGGGCTGGTCGATCTGCGTGGTATCTATTTGAACAGTCAGTTCCACGCTCGCGCGACAGCCCAAACAATCAAGCAGCGGCTCTCGTACCTCCATCTCCCACCGCGTCTGGCGCGTCATCACCGCGTCGCAACATCCACCCCAGCATGTTAGACAGAAGGATGTTTTCACACGATCAAGTATCCGTACAGTTGATATCAAGGCATCCACTTCCGCAGTCACGGGCGACAGAAGAGAAACATGTAAGACGACAATGGAAAGTTGCTGCGTTGTCAAGTGGATGGATGAGGCTTGATTTGTTTACTTTCAGGTGCCGCCGTCGACAAAGAGTGGAACCCGGTAGCTGCAGTGGGTTGGCTGGCCCTGTATGGCGTCGGGTCGGGCATCTGTGCAGCAGCAACCACCTGGGGCCACTGAGGCTCTAGCGGGCTCTAGACACCCCTCATTGGCTAAAATTTCAAGAAACCTCTTAGAGGACAGCCCAGGAACCCCTGGTCAGGCCCTGCATCCCCGCTGCAGCCGCTAATAGTTGAAGGCCTGTAGCCTGTCGCCCTGCCCCCTACAGTGATCAGTGAGCTGATGACACCGCCTTTCGGGCCAGACAGGTCGGTCAGATCCCATAAACTACCCCGCCATCGCCAAAAGACGTCACACGTCGAATCTTTCATCCACTTATCTGGATCATCCTAACCCATCACCAAGAATTCGATATCAACCGCCGCTATGGCTTCTTTCCTGTAAAGCGTCACGGCCTAGGCTGTGGCTCTTTCCTTGGTCCCGCGCAATCATGGCGCTCAACGCAACCGGGCAATGGAAGACGCCCTTGAACCCCAAAAATAACGATGAGTCAAGCTTCCCGGGCCTGCAGCCCACCGCGAGCCCGGAGGTCAATACCAAGATCGAATATCATGAGCTCCAGCAGAACGAACTTTTAGCCCTGGAGGCCATCTACGGCGAGGATTTTGTCATGCACAAAAGTGCCCATAGTGCCTGGAAGGTAACTTATCCCACGTCGCCCCATGCGCCGCTGCCTTGGGGCCTACAAGCACAGGAAGCTCATGGTCCATAGAGAAAAGAACCCTCCTTCGATATCCGAATAAAAGCTTCGAGTGACGATGACTTTGCTGTTACGCTGGCATTTACCATGACTGCGACCTATCCGAAATCGCCGCCTGTTATAGCTATCAAGGACATTGACCTTAAGGAGGTGACTCAGTTCAAGATCCAAAAGTTCATCGAGACCCAGCCCAAGATCTTTGCCCAAGATGAGCAGGAAATGATCGACAAAATCGTCGAAGGAATACGGGACATCCTCGAAGACGCCGCTCAAGCCAAGGCCAATGGAAAGCACCTCCCTTCCCTCGAGGAAGAACGAGAACGACACGAAGCAACCTTGGCAAAGCGAGCACAGGAGGAGCAAAAGGTGGCGGAGAAGAAGAAGATTGAAGAGACAAAAGAAGAGGAGAGGGTTATAGCCGAGATGCTTCAACAGCAGATCGATCGTCAGCGCCAAAAGGCCAAGGAGTCTAAGCGGCGCCCGAACGGAAGTCAACCCCAGCAGCCCACGGCCAGTACCAGCACCGACACTGAGATCCTCGATTTCGACCAATTCTGCAACACCACAGACAAATCAGGCGATGTCGTCACATTCAAGTCCGTTGCTGGGAAATGTGACCCACGCCAGGGACCCGTCTCGATCGTGTACACAGTTCGGCCAGTCCTCGCCAATGGCCAAGGCACGATGACGTTGGCCCTCAAGGAAGCAGTTCTTCGCTCCAGCGGCAAGGATTCCAAAGACTTCAAGAAGCAGCTACAGAGCGTTGAATCTCGCTTACAGGATCTCAAGACCGTGAAACGGGTCCAGCACAGACACCTGGTTGAAACTCTGGATTTCAAGGTTCAGGGTGGGCTTTTCTCCGACCCAACCGCCCTGAATACCTGGACAGTGAGCGTGATGACACCTCTGGCAGAAAAGGGATCCTTGGAGGAGCTCTTGGAGCTTGCGGGTCACATTGAGGTTGGCAAGGTGCGGTCTTGGACTCGGGACTTGCTAGATGCGCTAAACTTTCTTCACAACAAAAACATTGCTCATCAAGATATCCATCCCGGTAACATCTTGTTATTCCGTGAGCCTACCGGCGAGGTTGTTCCCAAGATCTCTGACTACTGGTATCAGCGAGAACTTCACAACATCAGCGCACAGAAACAAGGCCTCCCAGGCTTGCACAGTGCCAAATCTGCATATTGGCTTCCTCCCGAGATCGCAGGGGCATCGAAACCCCAGTATACATACAAAACGGATATCTGGGAGTTTGGTGTGGTATTTGTGCAGATGATTTTTGGCCTTGATGTTCTGCGTACCTACTCCTCGCCAAAGAATCTAATGGAGTCATTCACATTGTCGCACTCATTGCAGGAGCTTGTGAGTAGATTCTTCAAGGAGGATAAGCAGAAAAGACCTCGAGCTTTTGAGTTGGGGTCCAGCGAGTTCCTAGCTACAGACGCGCCCGTACTCTTTGACGATGCGTCTGCTGTCTTGTCAAGTAGCCCGTCCCTTACCTCGTTGCAGGTACTTCCACAAAGGCTGAGGCGAGATTCCAACTTCAGAGGCCAAACTTTGTCTCGGTACACTGAGGACTTTGTGGAAGAGGGTCGTCTTGGGAAAGGCGGCTTCGGAGAAGTCGTCAAGGCAAGGAAGAAGCTTGATGGTCAGATATACGCTATCAAAAAGATTACCCAACGCTCCCAGGCCAGTCTCACTGAGATTCTGAAGGAGGTCCGTCTGCTATCTCAGCTCAGTCATCCAGCTGTAGTCCGATACTACAACACCTGGGTCGAGGAAATTCCAGACCTGACAGACACTGAGGATGACACATCGACCGACTACTTTACTGAGGATACTCGGGAAACTGGATCCGCTGGGATCGATATCCAATTTGCAACCAGCACTGGAGGTCTGGACTTCATGTCTTCCAATGCTCATGTAGAATTTGAGTACGACGAATCTGACGAGTCTGACGACGATGAGGACGATGACACAGAAGAGGATGAGTCTGACACTGATGATGTGGCTGTCGGCCGTGTCCTGTCTCCAGAGAAAGAACGACATGGCGCGCTTCAGCGACGACTTAAATACCAACGGTCTTATCGAACGATCCTCTACATCTCCATGGAGTATTGTGAGAAGCGAGTAAGTTTTATTCCCATCAGAGTATGGAGACCAGGCTTTGACAAGTATTGCAGACCCTCCGGGATCTCATTGCTCGAGGTCTACACAAGAACACGACAGAAATTTGGCGACTGTTCCGCCAGATCCTCGAAGGCATGGCTCATATCCACGGGCTAAGCATCGTGCATCGTGACTTGAAGCCAGAGAACATTTTCATAAGCAGCAGTTCTGACGGTATTGACAACGTCAAGATCGGCGACTTTGGCCTCGCCACAAGTGGCCAGTTTTCGGTAGACAGAGCTGCCGGAAACACTCTCGAGACTGACGACATGACGAGAAGCATTGGCACAGCCTACTATTCTGCTCCTGAAGTAAGGTCTGCAGTCAACGGCATGTACAGTACGAAGGTCGACGTGAGTTCTGCATTCAATCGTTGTGTTTGAACTACTACTAACTTGTGCGAACAGATGTATTCGCTTGGGATTATTTTCTTCGAAATGTGCTACATCCCAATGATGGGCATGCAGAAAGCCGATGTTCTTGGTCAACTCCGACGACTGAAGCCTGTACTTCCATCAGATTTCAAGCCAGCCGAGAAGGTGCAAACAGAAATCGTCCTATCACTAGTCAACCACAACCCCAAGGAGAGGCCCTCAAGTTTGGATCTTCTCAAGAGTGGAAAATTGCCGGTTCAAATGGAGAGTGAAACCATTCGGCGCACTCTGGCTGGTCTGGCAGACCCGAGCTCTCCCTACTACCGCAAGATGCTCTCCACTCTCTTTGCGAAGCCCATGGAAGCAACAAAGAATTTTGCATGGGACATGTTTACAACAAGCCCAAATGCTACTGAGCTGCTGAACCAAAGTATAGTCAAAAAGGCACTTGTCTCGATATTCCGCCACCACGGAGCTGTCGAATGTCCCAGGAACTCAATCTACCCTCGATCATCTCACTACGCCGACAACGTGGTACAATTGCTCGATCAAAATGGCTCAGTCCTTCAGCTCCCCTATGATTTGACAATGGGAAATGCCAGGATGATGTCGAAGCAGGCCAATGGACCGGTCATAGAGAGAACGTTCACCTTTGGCAACGTCTTTCGAGACAAGCAGGACACTGGCCAGCCTCTGATGTTTGGGGAGGTCGACTTTGATATCGTTACCACGGACACTTTGGATCTGGCGTTGAAGGAAGCTGAAGTGCTCAAGGTGATGGATGAAATTATCCACAGTTTCCCGGCCGTCTCATCGTCATCCATGTGCTTTCATCTTGGGCACTCTGATCTTCTACAACTTATTTTTGAGCACTGCGGTATTGAACCTTCTTGTAGAAGGGCGGCCGCGGACGCTTTGAGCAAGCTGAACATCCACAACCATACCTGGCAGAAGATTAGAATTGAGCTGCGGTCATCGGCTGTTGGAGTCTCGGCAACCAGCGTTGACGAACTACAGCGATTCGATTTCCGAGGTTTGTGACCTTTGAAGCGCTTTTTCCAAGACCTCTACTAACGCGAAATAGACACTCCGAATAAGACCTTTTCGAAGCTGAAAACGCTCTTTGAGGGTAGTGACATGTATCAACGCGCATCACCAACGATAGCACACCTCAAAGAAGTTGCGGAATATTGCAAACGACTTGGAGTCGGAACCAAGATCTACGTCAACCCGTTGAGCAGCTTGAAAGAAGGGTTCTACATGGGCGGAATCCTCTTTTCATGTCTGTATGACAAGAAGGTCAAGGATGTCTTCGCGGCTGGCGGCCGATATGACCACCTTATCAGGGAGCAGCGGCCCAAGATTGGAGGACAGTTTAGCGAGAGGCATGCGGTTGGGTTTAGTCTTGCCTGGGAGCGTCTAGCCAGGGTTCCCAAATCCGGTGGGAAGTCGTTCCTAAAGAAAGCAGAGGACGATCCAAGCGGGATCTTCAACGCTCGACGAGTAAGTCACTGCTGTCACTTCATCAAGCTCACTGTTATTTCATCAATTAACCCTACGGTTTAGTGCGACGTTTTAGTAGCGAGTTTTGATCCAGCCCTCTTGCGATCCTCCGGCGTCGAGTTATTACAGTCACTCTGGTCTCACGATATCAGTGCCGAGATGGCCAAGGATGCGAGGTCTCCAGAAGACCTTTTATCGAAGCACCGTGATGAGGCATACTCGTGGATCATCGTCATCAAGCAAGACTCGATTTTGAAGATCAAATCTATGGGAAGAAAAGACGTGCAGGATGTAGACATCCCAACGACACAATTATTCTCATGGCTCCGTGGCGAAATCCGAGAGCGCGATTCCAGGGCCATGGCCAAGCTTCGAGGGATCGTTCCACAGGTTGAAGCGGGCGCCTCAAACGACAAGGATCCCGAACAAGATGTGCGAGTGCTTGTCGCCCAAACTCGAAGTAAGAAGTTCAACCGGCGAACAGTTGTGGAACAGGCACAAACCAGCGCAGCAAGTCTGGTGCGGTCGTTCCTGGACGGCCCGGTATTGGCGATTGAGACTACAGACCAGGTGATGGATCTAATCCGGGAAACCGCCTTGTCGGAACCCGAGGGTTGGCGCCAGGTCGAGCACGCCGTGACGACATCTGAGAAGAAGTACGTGCGGGAGATACACGACCAACTGGATACGTGGCGGTACAAGTACGAGAAGAAGGGCGGATCGCGACACTCATTCGTCTACAACTTCCGATCGGGTACCTGCCTCTACTACGACCTTGGCGCGTGAGCTCACCAACTCGGCCAGGGCGAGTGGAAATGTTGGGCTTTGAATATCTAGACGGACAAATCTCTTTTTCAATCATAGATGGGAGCTGTTCTAAAGTTCTTTTCAGCATGGCCTAGCAAACACCTAGAAATTTCTCGTTTTGTTGTTTGGCTATACGCGTTGAAATGCACTCGATTTTGTCCACATCTCGCAGCACTAGAATTATAGTCTAGGTTCGATGTTAATCACAAGGACGGGTTGTGCAACGGCCATAGTAACACAAATTCCATGTACGTTTATCTAGTGATCATTTTAAATTTTACGCCTAGAAAAGGTGAGAAAGAACAATATTGCAAAGAGGAGCTACTGGGTGTTGGGTAGCTTGGGTATCTGACGCCTCATCTGCAGGGTAGGTTCCCTGTCACAGCATGGCGAAGCTTTGGGCGGAAGCAGACTTTGTTAGACAAACGACGGAGACTTGACCAGAGGGCTGCAAAGTCCTTTTCTGCTTGAGCTAGTAGATCGACCAGGCACTCGGGATTTGGATGTCGAGTTTTAGTGAATGTCAAATCCTGGCCTTTTCCGCTCATGAGTGGTCATGACGGCGTGTCCGGCTCCGAGTTCGGGGACGGCGACAAACTCAGAGCCAGCAGTACGTACCGTTGAGGGCCGACTGCTGGATCGGAAGAGTTGGTGGGCATGTGGGTCATGGCGGCTCATCAGCCGTGACGCAGTACAGGATCACAAACGGGCAGGCGGCGAGGGACTTGAGAAAAGCGGGGTCGGTGAAGGGCAAGCGGCAGGAACTCGAAAGGGGACGGCGGTCGACAGGGCGCTGATCGGGGGTCGACCCGACCAGCCCGTCGCCCTTGACCCGTTTAGACGCCTTTTTCAATGGTTGACTTATTAGTGCTTGGCTGGGATTTCGAGCGTGCAGCGATGACGACACTGGGTTGGGCCAGGCGATTTTACAGGGGAGGGGGAGAGGTGGAGGAAGGAGGGGTTGGAGGGGTTCCTGTCTGCAAGCTGTCGCCCAGGATGACGACGGATGCCTGTATTGTAGCTGCTGTCGTGCGTTTTACATGTGCATACGGAGCATTTGCACGCTGATACGGATGGAGCTCGCTCGGCCAGATGGGAACGGCACGGACAGCTCCTGTCTGGCCTGTCCTCTGGCGGATATTGAGCGCAAAATACCCTGTTATGATGCAGGGAATTGGTCCATGCCATGGTGCAGCCTGAGTGATTTTCTCCTTTCGGCTTCTCGCTGAGCTGATGCAGATCCTCAATGTGACGCTTTCTCGACTTTTATCCCGCTCCCCGCGTTGTTGAGTTGTGGCTGCGCATCCATCCCCTTGTCTTACATCTCGGCCTCACTGCTCCTGCCGCCATGTGCAACCAATTGTGGCACCTACGTTCTTACCTTGCATGACCTTAGACCAACCTGCCTTGCCTGTTTCCTGTCCGACCTGGGGACGCTGAGCTCCTCCCCCCCCGCACCTGCGTAACCTTACATTTGGGATTCCCACTTCTCTCCTCCTCCTCCTCTTCTTCTTTTCTTCCTTTTCAACTTCACCACCCGTGTCAAATACCAGTCTGCTTTCAAGCCCGCCTTGCTTTTTGCCTTTGCCTTCTTCCAGCTCCAGCAGTGCTCTATAATTGCTCCATTTCCTGCCTGTCCCAACCCACATCTCCCAATCCCAACACAACAACACCGTCAAGATGCCTGAGGTAAGTTGGAGCTCTGCCCTGCTCTAAGTCCAGCTACGGACTGGTGTTAACGCAAGCCTAGATCACCGCCCTCCTGTTCGACTGCGACAACACCCTCGTACTTTCCGAGGAGCTTGCCTTCGAGGCCTGTGCCGAGCTCATCAACAAGATCTGTGCTGCCCGCGGCAAGGAAATCACCTTTACCGGCGAGACCCTCATCGTGGAGTTTGTTGGCCAAAACTTCCGGGGCATGCTCAACTCGCTTCAGGAGCGCTACAACATTGAGATCTCCAAAGAAGACCTCGAGAAGTATGTGACTGACGAGGAGGACGCCGTCATCGCCAAGCTCAAGGCTTCTCTGCGCCCCTGTGTTGGCGTCGACGAACAGCTCGAGAAGCTTGCCGCTTCGGAAAAGTACCTTCTCTCCGTCGTGTCCTCATCGGCTCTCCGCCGCGTCCGCGCTTCCATTGAGAAGGTTGGCCAGGACAAGTACTTCAAGGGCGATGTTGTCTTCTCCGCTGCCACCAGTCTCCCCGTCCCTACCAGCAAGCCTGACCCAGCTGTCTACCTCTATGCTATGGAGAAGCTCGGCAAGACACCCAAGGAGTGTGTTGCCATTGAGGACAGCAAGAGTGGTACTCTGAGCGGCACCCGTGCCGGCATTAAGGTGGTGGGATATGTTGGCCCTTATGCTGAGGACAAGAAGGCCGAGATGGAAAAGGTCCTTCGAGACGCTGGCGCCGTCGTCGTCATGCAAGACTGGTCTGAGTTCCCTGACGTCCTCGCGAAGATCGAGGCTGGTAGCCTGTAAGCACAGACCTAGATGAGATGCACGCTGCGTGTCACGACATGCTGTCCTCAAGAGCGGAGGTAAAATTTTGGTAGTTTGTTAGGGCCTCGATGCAGGCACGGATAGAGATATTCAAGGCGCAATGTTAGGCAATTGTTCACTTTCGCCAGTCCATTAAGAAACTATTGACGCTCTGCAATGTGGACCTGCTGGGGTTTGCCTCTGGGTACGCAGTCATGATGGACCCCAGCCTGGATTTGACAAGAGTCTTGGTGAAAGATGTATCCGTCCCCGGCTGTCGGAAGTTGTCGTTGTCATCGAAGAGGTAGCAGGAAATGGCTAGAGCTGTGCCAACAGACAAGTCTTTCCCCGACTCACAGGCAATGACGATCTGGCGCGGAGAGTTCTCGTCAGACGCCTGAGCTAGGAATTTGGCTGCAAAGGCGCAGATGTCAGGGAGGGAAGTGCGCATGTTTCTACTTGCTAACTTGCTCTTCCCCAGGCCGACTTGTAAGTATGTGGGTGACTTGATCCATGATTCCTTGGAGGTCACCTCGGGTGTAAGTGCGATGCGACACTGGGTGGGTGTGGTTGAGTCCATGGTTAGGGGTAAGGGACACACGGAAATATGGGGAGTGAGCTCCTTTCGCGGACCATCATGATCCTTCTTGTCGGCGTCGTGCTCGCTCACAAGCTGGGTGATGAGGTCGGGAAGGTCTGCCTCGGAAGCGACGAGGAGCTGTTCGAGGTGTTCCCAGAAGACGGTTGGAGTGAGTCCGCATGCCCAGTTCTCGGTGTCGTCTCCAGCGCCCTGGACATAGCCACCCTCGTCTATCTCGCTCCCTATCACACGCCGACTGGCGGTGCAGCAGATGACGGGGCGATACTCGTCAAAGATGGACGCGCCGGCCGCATCTGGCTCCGGGAGGGACGACTCCGGGGTGACCCAGACAGGTCGCAGGGGCTTGGTGAGGCAAGTCGGCAGCTGGAGGTTGAGGGCCTGTAGAGAACCAAGAAACTGCGGCAGCAGGGCGGTGATCTGGGCGTGCGCGGATGGCGGGAGGAAAGGGGGGAGGTGCAGCGTTGGGGAAGATGGGTGGGAGGGGAGGAGGGCGAGGTTCAGGACGGTGCACCAGATGGGGAGGGTCGTGGAGAGGGCGTCGGGCATGCCTGTGGGGGGTTTAGTTGCTGGGTTGCTAATTATGTGGCATGTCTTGGAAACTTACGTTTGCCACGGCGAGTAGAGTCTACGATGATGACGCTATTCAGAGGTCAGCTGTGTGAGGCATGGCGGCAGGACTGCCCGATCAGAGCACAACTACAACTAAGGACGGCACTTCGCACATCTAATTAACAAAACCTACCCGTCATTCTTCTCCACCAACTCAACCAAATGCAGATTCAACCTCCTGGTGCTAAACTTCCAGGCGCGGTCGTGGCCGTCGGTGCTCTTGAAGTAGACGCCGGCGGCCTTGTCCGCGGGGGGAATGTACCAGCTGCCGCAGCGCTCGTTGGCGACGAGCGGCCGGCGCGGGCCGTAGGCGGCGGCGACGCGGGCGACGAAGGCGGCATCGTGGCGGATGCTCGCCAGGCGGTTGTGGACGCTGAGGGTGGTGCGCTTGAGCGAGGCGAGCAGCTGCGACATGGACGGCTGCTCGTGCTGCGGGAGGATGAGGTCGGAGAAGTGGGGGTCGGGCATGGTGAGGGCTTCACAGGGCTGGGTTGAGATGGGAGGGGTTGGTGAACGCGGCTGGCTGGTGGTGAATGGGCGACTCGGTACTTCAGTGAGTGCCAAAAGTGATGATGATGGGCTTGGAGGAGTTGGGTTGAGGATGAATTTTGATGCATATTGTCAACGATTGGCGGGCTCCACATGTTGGCTTTCAAGCTGCAACAAGAGGCATAATGGGTATGACTTACAAGGCACGCCCACCCTGGGGTCACAACACAAACCATGGAAAACGCCGCTGGAACCAGCATTGCAGTGCACCCATTGTAGGGATCGCAGTGGCATTGTCGTCAGCTGGTGAATACGGTCACCTACCGAATTAGGGGTCAGCCAGCCAAACAGCTGAGACCCCAGGCGCCGCCTGATTGTGTTCCGCCCCGGTTTCAGGACCCACCCCTGGCGGTCATAAGTGGGGACCCAGCCCAGCGTTACGGCGTGGCCGGAATGGGCTACGTACCTTGAGGCTTGAACGGTGGCTTGTGTCCCAACACCTCTGAGTAAGACCCCTCCGCTCCGGGCAGTCGAGTCACTAGAGTTAGGTGTTGTTCATTGTTCATGCCATGGTGAATGATGGTGCCTGAACCAAAACACTCCTCCCCGCTCCCTTCTTTCTTTTCTTTTTATACTTTCCTTGCATAAATCCAGAGCCGGGCCGGGAGTCATCTTCAAACTTGAAAAATCTCTTGCATCTTCCCTTTGCATCTCACGCACACACTCTTGCCACCTTCAATCCATCCTGCCCCGTCCTCCCCCATCGTGGCCTGACTCGAACCAGAACCATCCGCAAAACGCCGCCACTCGCTCTCCAATCGCCCGCGCCGCCGCCTGCCGGAAAGCCCGCCGTCCCGTCTAATCGCCCATCGACCGCCTTTCGCACCCACCCGTGACCCGACTACCGACGTACCTGACCGGTGGGGGGGCTGACCTGACTGACTGAGCCTGACCGATCCCATCATCCATCGCTGTTGGCTTTGGGCGTCGCCCTTCCTTCGTCTCATATCCCTTCTGCTCCTCAACCCTTCTTCTCCCACTCTACACTTTCGTTTCCCGTCGTTGCTGTATTGTACATCATGGCCCAGAAGCGACTCATGCAGGAACTCCACCCCCTTCTTAAGGAGAAGTGGGTGGACATTGAGGTATGATCCATCCCATCCCCCCTCGCTTCATGGCCGTCTTTGGCTGACATCGTCCAGACCGACGACACCAACCTCTTCCACTGGAGGCTCGGCCTCTGGGTCGTCAACCCCGACAGTGTTTGGCACGGCGCCTACCTCAAGGCCGAGATGCGCTTCCCCAACGACTACCCGTACCAGCCGCCGACGTTCCGCTTCACCACCAAGGCCATCTGCCACCCCAACGTCTACACCGACGGCAACCTGTGCATCTCCATCCTGCACCGCCCGGGCGAGGACGAGGCCTCGGGCGAGCTTGCCAACGAGCGCTGGAACGTCCTCCACGGCGTCGAGTCGGTCCTCCGCTCCGTCCTGCTCCTCCTCGACGACCCGGAGATCAACTCGCCCGCCAACGTCGACGCCAGCGTCCTCTACCGCGACACCCGCCCCGAGTACAACCGCCGTGCCGCCGCCGTTGTCGCTCGCTCCAAGGCCGACATCCCCGACGGCGCCCGCATGCCCACCACCGCAGAGCTCTCCCCCGTCCCGCAGAAGCCCGTCGACGACGACGCCGACTTCTGGAACATGACGGACGAGGACGCCGATGACTTTGGCGGCAGCGACAGCGACGAGGACATGGAGTACCTCGACGACGACGACGATGACGACGACGAAAAAGACCAGAAATGAATACCGTCTTCAAAAGACCTCACGCCATGAATACGCTTGGGAGGGCATCCTCTCCGGTACCGGCCGACCTACTTGATTTTTCCATCTTTGTTGTCTTTCAGTGATGGCATAGCGGGTTGACATTTTCTGGGGCGTTTAAAGCGAACCTGTCTCAACCACAGACCACGGACAATGGTCACGAGGGCGCAGCAGGGCATATCGGTGGCCACTTTGTTTTTTCTTATAGGGTCTGGGGAGTATAGGTGCACGCCTCCATGTATATTTCGTGTTTTGCTAGCGATGGGACCTTTTCCGTCTTTCAGTAGTCCATTTCTCGATAGACTCGCTGAAATAGACGCCCAGGAATGGGCAGAGCTGCCCTTTTCTACATTTATTTGTGTCATCTACCTTGCTTGGTTGCTTGACATGACATGACACACTGTTCACCGAAGTTTGTGGGCACAGTTTTGCATCCCGGCTCATCTGAATTGCCTGCTCGGCCCGCTCATCATATGTCATGTTCCAGACCTCGGATACAAGGCCGGCTTTAGCGATGACTAAAAACCCCATCCATGGGCTTATTCTCAGAATATGCTGTGACGCGGATAGTGAGTAATGCAGCGCTTGCCTTTCCGTGGTAAATCCTGTCTCATGCCATCCCATTCCATATGCCTTTCTTTGTGCCAGCCATGTTTCCTTGTCCTCATGGCATGTCTAATTGCCTACCCGCGGCTCGCCCGCAAGCTATCCATGCATCCCATCTGTCAAGGGAGCCGAGAATACCAGTGGGATTCGCATACCGCCATTCCGCACACTCATCCTGATCAATGCTCTGGAATCTCCATATCAACCAGATCGATTGAATCCTTTGCCTTGAGCGGAGTTCTCGCAGCCATGAAGGACGGCGGCCGCGCTCGCTCCTGCATCTCGGGACTTCTGGACGCTTCTACCTCTGGCGTGACGACTGGAGCCGCATCAACCTGCATACCGATGTCCTGGTTGACCTGGTCGCGTTCCCGCTCACTGTCTTCCATCATCTCGGCCGTTACCGTAGACGGCGTCATTGTGGCCGACGTGTTCTCGGGTGTAGGTGGTTTCCGACTTGGGAGGGGTGGGGGCTGCTCCGTGACCGAGTCGATGCTGGCACTCCTAGCAAAGTCGGCAATGCGCCCCGACAGTTCCGTCATTTCAGTTCCGACGCTCTCGTCCTGGTCAGCAAACGGGTTGTCAAATCCGTTCCTGTCGTCGCTTCCTAGCGACGCGCGGTTGCTGTCCATGGAGTCGGCGCTGTCCGAGCGATGTTTCCGCTTTGAAGGCGAAAGGGGTTCGACGAACGCTGCACGTCTCGTTTCACCCGAATCCGACTTCTCCTGGTTCAATTCTTGGCGGAATGCCTTGTTCTCTGCCTTCACAAACCTCTCTAACGGGCTCGTTAGTGGCGCTCGTGCTGTACCCAAGGCCTTTTCGGTGGCATAAACTAGTATGGGAGTCTTTGTTTCCTGCCACATGTCGCGGAAGAGTCGCTCGATTTCGATTTTCTGCACCCATGTTAGATGGAACCCTGGACATCTTAAAACGACTCCTCGTACCTCTGCCTTCACTGGCTGCTCCTCGCTCGGGGCATACGCTAGTCGCCACCATTGGTCTGACGGCTGACTGGGCTCGTCTTCCAACTCTATCAAATCCGCTTCAGCCCGTTGGCAGACGTACACCACATTACTGGATGTCGCTACTCCCCGGAGAAGATACTTGTTGCAGGTCATAGGCATTGGGCGACCAGGTTTTTCTGGCGTAGTAAGCAGTTTTCCCAAGAATCTCTGTCTAGCTTTGATGGACTCCAACTCGGCGTTGAGACCTGTGAAAGGGTTAGCCGAACAAGGAATTCGTTTAGAAACAATTTGCATTGCTTGCCTTTGACCCTAGCCTCAAGATCCGTTAAAAGACGTTCAGAGAATTGGATTACCTCGTCAACCTTGGCAAGCCGTTCCTTTGACCTGTCATCCAGTTCGCAAGGTGCGGCTCGATAGTCCGGATACTCGTCTGTATCAAACCCAGATTTCTCCATCGCCTCGAACCGTGCCAGGCTCTGCAGATACGTGCTGTATCCCGTCCACTGGTCTGCGGCCTTCTTAATCAGATCCCGCTTGTCGTAGACTTGATTGGTCCAGTTGTCCCGCCACTGATAGATGCGATCCCTCTCTTCCACAATCTTTGTCATCTCTCTCTTAGACTTACACCATCCGATCTGTATGCGTCGAGCCTCGTCTTTCCGGCTAATCATGTATTTTTCGGGATAAAACACTTCGGGTATCTCCATCGAGTCTTCTGGTCCGTCGCCGCTCACTTTGACGACGAATACATCCCCCACCTCTTTGAACATGGCCATTTTGGACGATTCATGAACCTCGTTCCATCCTAGCACGTCGTTCCACATGACATGGTCGAGTGACTCGTATAAGGTCTTGATGATTCCATACTCACTTCTTAGATGATCCATCTCTAGAAGACCAAACTTGGCATCCTCGTAACCGAGGTCGTCCCCATGCACTTCGGTTAATGATGCGATTTGCATGAGCGGCCGGATCTTTTCGCCTTGCCTCTCTCCAAGTTGCTCGTAGAACAGCTTCTCAGGACCTAGGTTGGAGAACGGAATGAGATCGGCAAGGACACTTACAGTGCCATAGCTGCGATCGGTGGAGTCGAGGAATGCCATCAAGCGGTGAATTTCCTCCTCGAAATCGGTCTTGACCTGGCCTTGTTGTCCCCATTGTAGCTCTCCGGTTTGTAACTGGGCGAGGACATGAGGTGGAAGAATTTCCTGACCCTTCCACCATTCTCTGTTATGCCCATATGATGCCGCAGGTGAGCCAACATCGAGCAAGACGTTTCGGGCCAAAGGAATTTCATGCAAAATGGTAATGAGACTTCCCAGTCGATGATCCCCGGCTGAGCCATTCCCTTGTATCAGAAAAGCAGGTGCACCGGGGGCCCTCTTTCTCAAAGACGGAACCGGTGCGCTGCCAAGGTTCGTCTCCGTAGGCCCCACGGGGACCATAGCCCAGGTGTCTTGGTCGTAGTCGTTTCGATTCGCAGGCCCAAAGTTGGGAGGGGCAGATGCTGAAGGTTCCATAATGTTTGGCTCGGGTTGAACCATGTCGATTCCCGCTTCTTGGGCAGACTCGCGAAGTGCTCGTTGCATGTCCTCGTCCTCCTGGGCTTGACTGCTGGGTAGATCTGGAGAGGTTGTTAGACAGTCGTGAGAAGTTGAGGGAGAGTAATACCGGTTGTCGTCGTCGTAGTCCAGTCCACTATCCTGCCCAACGGTGATCGGTTGTTCGTTCGGGATGGTGGCCTCGAGGGTGCGCCCGGGGGGTATGAATCTGGTGGAGGAGTGACGCCTTGAATGACGCTATTGTGGTCGGGAGACTCGATGTGAAAGGCTACATGGTTAGCCACGGCGGGCGGCAAGTTGTAGAAGACGGTACGAACAAATGCCAGCATTGTTATTAGTACCGTCGCGTTCGGCCGCAAACATAGAGTCATCCCAGGCGGACTGATACTTTTGTCGGAACTGCGAAAGTTGAGCAGGTATTCCATCCATCACAAGGCTTAGGTTCGTACACTTGCAGGGTTGTCGAAAAATTGCATTACGACGGTTTCGACATTTCGGTTGTTGAGCTGCCGATTAATTTGTTAGTCTTCGGCTGCGTGAGCGGTGTGAATGCTACGGTGGTAAGGAGCTGGTGGCAGCGGACCTTGAGAGCTTGGGTGACGAGGGAGCGATCTTCGGAAGGACTGAGACTAGCAAAGTCGATGACCTGCGAGATCTCTTGTTCGGAGGGTTCCATGGATGCCATGGTGTCGTTGGTCCAAGTATTCAGCTAAGATTCCATGAAATATGTTGTATTTGAGGCTGGCGATGGGCGTCTGTTGGTTTTAGAGCCGCCTCGTAGTTGCCATCAGCGGGAGTGCCTGCCAGGCCTTGGAAAGACGAGGGGCTGGTGAACGACGACGGGGGCTACCAAGCTAAACAAGGACACAAATAAAGCAAAAGAATTGATGAGCGAGGATTGGAACAGATGAAGAGTACCAGAAAGCGCCCGTATGTCCTCCAACGGGCGGCGATGTTGCGAATGGAGCTGGTGAGGCGAGTGAGGGTGATGATGAACCAAAGTGTCGAAGGTGGACGGACCGTGCTTGGCGGGTTGGCTGGCTGAGGTGAGTGCCACAAGACGTTAGCACCCGATAAGATAAGCTAAGCTGAATCTGGCCGTCGTTTCACACGTGCTCGTCGATCTTACGGCAGGCCTTGAGTCTTGCGATGAGGAGCGGGAAGGATGAAAGGTCTTCAAGGGATGTACGGAATTGGATTTATCATCCTTCATCAACTGGAGTCGCTCTCTTTAGTTTGGAGGTTTTCTGTTGTTGTTATTTCTTCTGAATGGAAACGTCGCCAAACCGCTGCAATTAGAGTCAAGCATGAAACGACGTTCTTTCGTCCTTATTTGCTAGTCATGACGGCCTCGAGCATTGAATTGCATCACAGCCTGTTCGCCCGTAGTTTGTGTTGCCTACTAATGCAAACAAGCATAACCCCAACTTGCCATTGTGAATTTGCATCCCGGAGTCGTTAAGACACATGCCCACGGCCTGATTCCGTCATGACGTTAGGCATCATGTCAGCTGAGAAGGATGAACAGATACAGACTTGTGCCATGGAAAAAGGCGGGGAATGTTGCGATAATAGACGCTCTGATTTAATTGGAAAGCTCCTTGTTGCTAATGTTGGTGTTTGCTTTGGTCCCAACACCTCGCAGGACCAGCCTCTCGGATACAGCTTGCAGAAATGCTTAGATGTCATACGTTTACAACCGTTTACAGCGTGTCTCGGCGAAGTGCACAGGCATCATTGTGTATGCGGTTTGACTTGAGCATATTCTATAAGCACTTGAGTTACGCCGACGGCATAATCCCATGCCATGTTGATATGTCCAGTCTGAAAAGTGAACTTCAGTCCGTCGTACTGGTGTGGGCATGGAAGCTTCTAGAAGCTTCGATATTGTCTTGCAGGAGATGACGGTTGGCCCCGGTTGGATCCCTCATGCACAAAGCCTTCCATGTGTAGGTATTGAGTGATGGCATTTTCAACGAGTCAAAATTGAATCTTCTCAAACACTGACAGTATTTTAAGACTATGCCCATAGATCATATTCAAAGTTTGAGCAGTGCAATATTCTAATTCATAGCAACAAACGTAGGTACCTCTACGCTGTCTTGCCTTGAGAAGCAGCGACGCTTGGACTTGCGGAGACAAGGCTTAAATTACTACGTAGTAGAGCCCGGCGGCCCCGCCCGTACAGGGCTCAAGGGCTTTTCTGCTCCCGGGCGATAACCCCGCCATCATCGTCGTCATAGGTCATCGGTCACAGGTTCACCATTCTGAAAGTTCATCATCCTTGCCATCAGGTATCAACCGATAGCAAACAAACTGAAGCCCAAAAGGAGAAGAAAAACTTGATTTCCTCCCTAATTTGCTCCTCGTCAGTTTGGATATTGCGAGAAGTGATGGGTGTAAGATGTCGGTTTCTGAATCCCAGTGTCCAGGAACATGTGGTTGTAGGGAGCTTGTGTACCGACCGGTACATTCAAGTGTCAGGCCTGTTTGAACAGCATCGAAGAAATCGATCGACGTCACCCCACCTTTTCCCATTGTTATTAACCTGATTGCCAGCATTTGCTCCCTTGAACCAGAGGCTGGGCTGTAGAAAGCGCGCGATGCCTCGCCGAAGCTTCCACAAGGTCCCATGCCCCAGTGTTTTGCTCTCCCCAGCGCCCAGCCAGCCCCCCAGCGTACTGGCTTCTAGCGAGTCGTAGGCCCTTCTGCCCCTGCAGCATCCCATAAACAGCGCTTCTTCCGTCCCCATCCTGCCCTGTGAGCCCAGCAGCACGTCACTGGACTCGTTCGACTGGGGATCCATATCACACCTCACCATCCAACTTCTTCTTGTCAACTACAACCATCTTTCTCCTCTTCCTTTCTTCTCTTTTTGCTCTCGTCCTCGCACTGCATCGCATCACAACAACCAAAACAGTCAGCCTCGGCTAGGCTATTGCTGTCGACAAGCAAACCGACCATAAAATAAACCACCTCGCAACTATTTCTTGCGACTTTCTTCCCATCCGCCCACTCCCCCTCCTTTCTCCACCCCCACACACACTTCTGCTCTCCCGAGGTTCGGTTCTACAACGCAATCATGGTTAAAGAGTCGAAGCTTTACGAAATTCTTAGCGTCAAGCCTGACGCTTCTCAAGATGAGATCAAGAAGGGCTACAGGTAAGATTCCCCTTTTGCTTTCCCCCGCGCCGTCCAGAGCACAGGGTCTGGCGACGCGCCTCCCCGCTGTCGGTGTGCTGGCGTTCTGTCTATCCACCCCTCGTCCCTTTCTCTCCTTGCATTTAAATTATCCTATTCAATTGATCCGACTGAATGCTGTTTCTATTTTACTTTCAATTCACCCTGAGCATAATTGCATAGCCGTACAGCCGCACCAACTGGTCTTTCACATCGTCTGAGCGACAAAAGCTAACCACTATGCCCGTACAGAAAAGCTGCCTTGAAGTGGCACCCTGACAAGAACAAGGACAACCCGGATGCCGCCGAGAAGTTCAAGGAGTGCTCCCAGGCCTACGAAATTCTCTCCGATCCCGAGAAGCGCAAGACGTACGATCAATATGGACTTGAGTTCCTCCTCCGGGGTGGAGCGGCACCTCCTCCCGATAGTGCTGGCAACCCCTATGCCGGAGGCGGATTCAACAACTTCAACTTCGAAGGCGGCGGTCCTGGTGGCGGTACCCGAACCTTCCACTTCAGCACGAGTGGTGGAGGCCCCAACGGATTCAATTTCAACAACCCCGACGACATCTTCACCGAGTTTATGCGCTCCACTGGTGGCGGCGGCGATGACGACATCCCCAACATGTTCTCGTCCTATGCGGGTGGCGGCCCCCGTGGTAGTCGCAGCTCGCGGGTGAGATCATTCGGTGCTGAACCGCGAAACCGAGAGGCGACACCTGAGATCTCGACGGTCGAGCGGCCACTCCCACTAACTCTCGAGGAACTATACAATGGTGTAACAAAGAAGATGAAGATCAAGCGCAAGACGTACGACGAGTCGGGCAAGCGCGTACAGACTGATCAGATCCTTGAAGTGCCCATCAAGCCTGGCCTGAAGAAGGGTTCCAAGATTAAGTTCAACGGTGTAGGCGATCAGGTGGAAGGCGGCCGCCAGGATCTCCACTTTATAGTAGAAGAGGTAAGCAAACTCCCAGCAAAGAGCAGTTTGAAAGCAGTTAACTAACAGTTTGTGTAGAAGGAGCATCCTCTGTACAAGCGCGAGGACAACGACCTAGTCCATACCATTACACTGGAGCTTAAAGAGGCTCTTACAGGGTGGAGGCGAACAGTGACGACGATTGATGGCAAACAAATCAACTTGGAGAAGCCTGGCCCGACACAACCCAACAGCGAGGAGCGCTACCCTGGCCAGGGAATGCCCATCTCCAAAAAGCCCGGACAACGGGGCGACTTTGTCATTCGATACAAGATCACCTTCCCAGCGACACTGACTGCCATTCAGAAGCAGAGATTGAGGGAGATTCTGTAAATCTCTTATCAAGCGTAGGCTACCTGGGCTGGGACCTGAATCACGACGGCCGATAGATCGCTGATGTGGAGGCTGATATCATTGGGAATAGATGGGCTGTTTCCGCTACCCAGGGGACAGACAGCATTTGGGTGACATCATCGCTACCCATGTGTCCTCCCCATATGTTTTACCGATCCTGGCCCGAAGCGGATATTCAATGTTTGAGTGATCCAGGTGTGAGAATAATCTCTTTACGAAAACAACGGTGTTTATGGCGTTTGGGGAATTGACTAAATGATGAATGACGAGCAAGGTGGAGGCTTGGCTATCGCGGGGACGA